>CM076575.1:1521866187-1523106612 GCA_034641835.2 Pinus albicaulis | reverse complement strand
CGTATTCTATGTCAACCTTGTTAAAAAATGAATTAGGAATCGAGGAATGTTCTTTTAATGTGTCAACCTCATTAAAACAATGAAACATGTTCCTGTTCAATTCAATTTTTTGCTAGATCTCGTAAAATCCCAGTCGAGTCTTTCTCTTGATCTCGTTTTTTGAACCTTCACTCCATTTCCTATGGACTGAAGCTTGGGGGGCATGTACACCTCGGATTGAGTCACCATGTTGGGGGGCATGCCTGTTTTTCAAGCATAGTTTAATTTTGTTTCAAGATTGTGTCAACATGAAACCAATCTCAAGCAAGTTTACTTTTGTTTTCGAGCTTGCATAAAAATGAAATCTTTTGGCTTTATACCCTTTGTGAACATTTTCCTGATCCTTGGGTCATCACTCATTATGCAGATTATTTAACTGATACATTAGCTAAAATTGTATTAGGCATTTTCATAACTTGTAAAAGCATCATCACATGTAAATAGACCCATGTAGAAAATAGATGTATATATATATATATATATATATATATATCGCATGTTTACAACTGTGTGCATCATAAAACCGAAAATTATATATGTCTGTTTCAATTACATCTTGAGACAACATGTCTCTCAAAAATGTGCGGAAATAAAAGCCTAAGTGCCTAATCAGTGTGGTGCTCATGATAGCACGTCACTGCCCGTACCAACCGCCTTAGAAAGCGGTGGATACGACTCGACACCCCTACAATGTGCCTCTGATAGGCTCGAGGAACATCATCAAAATGAGCATAGTCTAGAATCCCACAGGTGATCCCCTCTAGGTTCTGTACTATCTCCTCGTCACTGCCCTCACCATGAGGATCAAAATCACGAGGAGTTCGCCTTGCTATTGGTGACATACCTGCAGGACGCTCTGGGCCAACATCTGCAGACATATAAGAGTAACTGTCAGAACATGCATACATACCAAAAAATCATAAACTCATGAAAATAAAAAATGAGTCTCACCTAGCTCTTCATCCCAACCCTCTCCCTCTGGGAGCGGGAGGTCGGGATCACCGGTGAAGTCGGTGCCAGCGTAGGGCCAATCCTCCACAATAATCAATTGTCAATGGAGCAAATAAAAAAACTCTGGCCTCTAGGACATCTGTTGGCCAGCCCCTGCTCTAGGCATCAGTGCGTCCCATCAGGCCATCCGTGGCTCTCTGGGTGGCAGCATTGGGACAATAACCTCCTGACGTTGGAATATGGATAGTCATTCCAAGAAGAAAAATACCATAATCGATCCATACCCAAACTGCTTTAGTTTGGTCTTCTTGCACTTAGTGAGTTTCCATTTGATGTTGATAGTCACGGCCTCAGCCCAGTTGAAGAGAGTCGGGTTCATGCACTCTGAGGTAAGAAGTAGTTGTGTCTTTGTGGCCTCATGCGGTGCTTGCGATCCTACAGCCCGTGTGATAGTGTGTAGCACTACTCTTAGTGCCAGATCAGGAACGGTTTGGATGTCCACTTTGCCACTCCCTATTCCTTTTCGTGCCCCTCAGCACACCCTGTCAATTACCATTGCCATTCTTTCCCCGAAAGGATGGGTACCGGTCAAGATAGCGACTACACCTCTGCGCGACAATCCAGTGATAAAATACACATCAGAGACCTCGAGTTCAATCTCTTGATCCCGAAGCACAAAATTTTCTTGATCTTCGTCCCAAATGCTTATCAAATATTGAAGCAATTTGGGCTTAGCTCGGAGGCATGGTGTCAAGAAGAATTTATTTAGCCCACATTTTCTGAGGGCGTTCATGCATTGTTCATTTTCCATGGCCTGTTCATCCTCCTCACTGTGTTCTCTCTCTTTCCACTCAATTACCATCTTTTCTGCTTGGTACCTGCACACATTGTTCATATGAGCATTGTAAGTCTCCTTAGGCATCAAAATTTGTAATCAAATGGTTGGATTTTCTTTAAATTGAGGCGGATTTTGGGTTGCGTGGTTGGCGTGACTGTTTTGCTAACAGTCGCGCCATTGGGTGTGACCCCTGTGTAAAAAAGGGTCGATTGGCGCGGGTCCGTGCCCGAAACCCGTGCCAACCGCGATGCCCTAGTTTTGACAAATCCTCCCCTAAAGGATTCAAAATGACAATTAAAGGTAATAAATTTAGTCTAAAAGATGGTAAATGGTGTCGAATCTTACCTAAAACTGATGGATTCTAGATTGGTTCACTGGATTGCTTGCAATCGTTGACACAAGATCGCAAGGAAAACGGGTCACTGTTGCTCTGCAAAGAGGTAAAAGTGAAAAGTAAATAATTTTTACCACTTATGGTCTTTTATAACTTTTTGAAATCTTAAATTAGGTTTTAAAACATATTTGTCAATTATTTTATCATATTATTTTCGAGGAATACGTTTTACACACGTAATTTTGTGCAGCGACAAGTTTTCACATGGTTATGACGAAGAAACGAGTTGTATTTTATACTTTTTCAGACTTGGTAAAAACATGAAAAAGTCACTACTGGAGTCACCTTTCAGCGCTTTTCTGACTCTCTAAAACTGAAAATATTGCCGAGTCGCTTGTCATTTTGAACTAGTTAAATTGGTTGCGAAAGGATATCTACCCAGTATAAATTTACCCCTTTTTCAGGCTGGGATAGATTATTTACGAAAAAGGAATAACTTAGCCGATCACGACTAAGAGGTTCTCTCAGACACAGTTTTCTACGTTTTTGGATCTGTGAGACTACCTACGAAAAGGGACTGTTGAAGTTTTCTTTTCCACTTTATTTTCAAACTCTCTAAATATGAAAATATGTCGAGTTCTTCCTTTGTCAGACTCGTTAAAACCTAATGACATTGGACTCAGTCATTATGATGTTACCCGAGTTCCTCCTTCCTAGGGCTCGTAAAATGTACTGGGTTGGATTTGTCCGAAGGACAAACTTACATCGCAAGCATATGCTATCCCCTTCAAGCTTTTTTTTTTTTAAATAATTGGGGTACTCGCCAGAAATGGTGGGGGAAAATGGAAATAGATTGTGGTCGTGTTGGCAGTATGTCGCTCTTGAACATGGCACTTGTTTGCATTCGTGTTGGGTTGGGGACATCTCACTTCGTCATTTGTTTGCCTCCATGGGTTTGGGTAATCTCTTTTGACCGCTCATCTGCTCTTTGCCACGTCACCATGACCTCAAATCCCTTGATGTCAAATGTTGCCAAATCCAGTGTCGTGTCGCCGATATGTTCAAGAGAAGTTTGCCTCTGAATTTTTCAACCTCCCTCTGATTCTCTGTTGATCTTGATTCAAAAACATCATATTCCTCTGTCTCATGTCGATGATGTGGGAGACATTATGGCTCACCTTCGATCGGGTCACTTCCTGTCGATTCCAGCTCATTATCCAGGGAGCTGATCTAAAGACTCCCTTCAGGTACCTTGGAGCGTGCATGCCTCAATGGCAGGTTCTTCGCATTCGATGTAAGGTCCACATAATTGGCCTTCGATCAACTGAATCTGCGAGTGTTTGACATCAGATCACTGTTGTTAGTATGAATCTTGATTTGAAGTGTACGAAAAAAGACCACTTTAGCTGCGCATAACAAACAACCCTAACAACAGAAATGACTGCTAATATCTTCAGATCTGCAATTAGATGATCAAGACAAATGATGTAAAAATCTAGATCTATGCATTAGAAGACATTAAACAGTAGAAAAATAAGATTTACTCCATAGATTCAATAGACAAGACAAGAATATATCCAATGAAATTTTTTTATTAATGGCACCTGGGAGGAAAACACAAGAGGGTGTTCCCTGTTCTTCTCAATGGGATGGGTTCTGGTAAGTCCTCAGCACTTCAGATTTAGAATTCCTCTCTCTTGATGGTGTAGAAAACCCAGACAAAAATGGAAAAATATGGCTATGATGGTGGATCAATAGCCAGACCAAGAGTTGAAATCCAGAGTGATCTTTAGGGAATAAAAGGTCACAAATGAATGGGAAAACCCTTCTATTTATAACAAAATATTGAGTTAGTCTAGAGATTGGTGCATAATTAAAATATTATTAACCAAATCTAGATCCAGCTTTTATGGAATATTTTATTATATTTGTTGGAGGGAAAAGGAATTTGATTTGAGTCAAATCCCCTTATTTGTAAATAATAAATAAATGATTTATTTATCATTTTAAAGATGTGATTAAGTAATAATAAATAAATAAATGATTTATTTATCATTTTAAGGATATGGTTGAGTAATAATAAAACAAATAATGATTTATTTAATTATTTAAGGGTGAATTAGTCATATTTAACAAAGAATATTATTATACCTGCTGCCTGCAGGTATTACGCATCAGGTTTTGCCTGATAGCAACTAGTTTGTGTTTCAAACAAAAAAAATTAAAAATTTATCCAATATTACACATTATAAATTGAAATTTATGATTTTTTAAAAATATTTTAATGTAATTATCTCAAATTTCATTGGTTGAGAACTTCAACACGTTATTGCTGAGCTCATAGATATTCGTGCACGTATTAATTAAAGTTATCAAAATATCACTAAAATTTGTCAGTTCCAAGGGATTTTTGGTACCATAAAATCGCAAGGACGAAATTACCCAGGTACCAGATTTTGGGCAAGGTGGCTATCAAAACGTTATTCTTGTTAATCAATTTATCACATACACACTCCAATTCTAAAATATTGTTCTTAAATCCCCGCCTAGGGTTTTTATGGAAACCGAAATATTTGTGTGACCTGACAAATTTCGGTGTGGCCTGACAAATGCATTCATATCTTTCCAATCACCAATGAAGCCATTCAAAGTTCGGTTAAATGAGTTTGTTTGTTAAGGTTTGCTCATCCAATTTGACAATACGATTAAATAAATAAATATAATACAGACATTAAATAAATATGGTACAGGTTTTTAATAGATTTTCAGCGGCTTTGGTCACATAGATTAACCAGGGCATAATAGACATTGAAACCTGTGGTTTTACATTGTTATATTATAATTCGACTGTGAGGTCTAGATCCATTATTTCACAAAATCAAGTCGTGCGTGCCACATGTTGCTACTCAGATCTGCAACGACAGTTTTCTGCACCTGTGCCCTGCTAAAGCGATAGTGCATCTTAATGCACTCAATCCTCTGTGTATTTTCGTATGCGGAGTTCTTTATGCGCTACCTATTTTCAGTGGCGAAATGTTGTGCAGTTGACTGTTGCTATCATCTACTTTCAGGTATTTTCCTCTTATTTTTTTAAAATTTTCTAGTTTTCAAATCACCGTTTTTGTTGGTCTTTCATATGGTTGTTGTTGATTCGGTCCCTTGCCCACCCCTTGCATCCAGAACATTTCAAGAAACGAAACCTGGTTCGTGGACACCATACACTTCGTAAGGGATTTCTAGATCAATACTTGATACTCTCTCCCAATCTTTCCAATTAAATGTATTATTAGTTTGCAGCGTAGGAGATGAAACTGAAAATGGAGAATACTCTCAATTTTCAGTACATTTTTCTATTTTTAGGTTTATTTCTATTTCACTGCTTCGTCTACCTCTGAATCCAACCAAGAGAATTGTATTTTTTCCATTAGGCTTGCTATTTTGGTCTTTCTTTTGGTCTCTGTTAATGTGTGGTTTGGGGTATGGTAGTCCATCTCTTTTTATGTGGAAGTGTTTTAGTTAGATATCAAATTTGCTCGATTCGCCTTCTTCACCAGCAACGATAATGACAAAACTAAATAATATATTGTTCCTTCTTCCCTGCCTTGACCATCGCGTAATTTAATTATAAATTCGATACTTTTCAGTTACATCCATTCGCTGTGCTTGTTGATTTAAATTATTGATGTAAGTATCTAGTCCAAGGTAATTAGGGAATACCAGTTATTTAAGCTAAAGTTTTCAGAGTTGCACAAAGATAATTTTTTAAACTATTTTTACTTGTAATTCGTTGTGAAGAAGTGAAAGCAACAATTGGGTGCCCCGTTTTCTTCTTATACATGTCCACAAATGCATCTGTAATTTATCAATGACGGTCACCAGGTTAAAAAAAATCTCAAAATCAAATGAAAATGCCAACACCCGCAAATAAAGAGGGCAAAAGGGTGAGAATTCCCAAACAACTCACCAAGCATACAATTTGACTCCTGGCGCCTCGAACCATGGTCCACTATGGTCACTTCATCATGCTCTCTGAAACCCGATTGCTCATTTCTACTTGTAGCAGAAATTTTCACTGTTCTCTGATGGGCATTCATAGACCTAAATTTAAGCTCTATTGATCTTGACCTTAAGTTGTTAGATGGAAAATACCTTGGTGCATCCAATAGGAGGTTGGCCTTAGACCGAATTTGTGTTGTCCTCGAGTTACTGTGAATTACGTAGTGTCAATGCTTCCACCTATTTACAGAAAAACTGAATTATTTCATCATTAAAACCGAGACAAACGAGACTTAGTACTTACCAAAGAGGAGTAGAAACAGAACTTAGTAACATAGTCCTGTGATTAAGCAAGCTGAGACAATGCCTTATCCCTGCAGCCCGTTAAAAATATGGATTGTTTTGCACTGCAAGGCCAGTAGAGGCTATTGTTGCATCAACCTAATTTGCTTACACCCAGCAAATTATTTTGCTTGACTGAACGATGCACGAACAAGTTAATAACATCACATATGGCTCTTCCTAATACCAGGCAATCTGTTAAATGACACATTGCAGCACGTTAATCCCGATGGCTCCTTCCTTCTTTCTTTCTTGCCTCTCGCTCCCTGGAAAAAATTCACATTGAATTCGATTCAGGTTGAAAATTCATGTTGAATTCGATTCAGGTTGATTAAGTTGCAGATGTATCCGAACAATGGAATGAGATGGATTGACATGTTGCTTACCACGTGTACCATAGCCAGGTGACTTCTTGCAGCGCCATGTACAACGGTTCCACATAGAAAATAAATCCTGAATAGAGGCTACGTGTACGTTACAAATTTTTGATGTCGGTTGCCGCTGAAAATCAAAGTTATTGTGAGATCATGAGCGTTCCATTCGAATGTTATTGTTTTGTGGCAGCAAAATCCTGTTCTCCATAGTAAAATTTCAATAAGTTTGAAAGCTGTCAAGAAAACAACGTGTCAACTTACCAGCAAACAGGATGTGGTGTGTAGCAATTGGTGAACGAAGGCTTCCCTGCACATTAAAAAATAAACTGATATTTAATTTTCTTTATGTAATGTTAAATGCCTAGAAGTTCTTAATCGGAACCATGAAATTCCGTCTCCCTTAATTTGGAGAATGAGGTATGCTGCTTTATTAAGAATGATAAATGAATAGGCAATAACATAGTAGTATTAATTTTTTTTAAGTATAATTAATTTTATTGAAGAATCTCAAACAATTGCACTAACCTTATATTAAATGGAAACTAATTTCTTCCCCAAAGTCTACAACGTGAAGTGACCAATTAACCAATATCTACTTCAATGCCACCACAGGGATAACGCATTGGGTTTTTGGTCAAACCCATATTACTTTGGCTTTGACTAAAAAAATTTGCAATTTTTTTAAAGTTTAACATTAGAAATTATAAACTATTATTATTTTTAAATAATTTAATTTCTTTTTTTAAATTTGATTGGCTACTCAGTTTGAAATGTTATTGCAAATTACCTCGTGGTTCACGACTGCTTAGTACTTTTCTCATCATGGTGTCGTGCTAATGGATTGTGTTTCATGTAATGCACTGTATGCATTGAATAAACCAGTTTGTCAAAAAGGATTGGCAAATAGCTTGTCACTTCCGTCCTTTGGTGAATTTTTTTCGGGATTGGAAGCCTTTATTTTGACAAAGAAAAGGGCCCCAAAGATAATATTTAAATGTAAAACCCCCCGCCACAAGTCTTGGTGCTTCATTTTCCTAATTCTTCCACTCAAGACTGTCTTTTCATTCTATAAACACGTGTATGGAAATTTGTCAAGCACTCATAAATTAAATTATAATAATACTAATTATTATAATAATTATAGTTATATTTATTATCAAGTCAATTATAATTTTTTTAGTTAAATGTTGTTTTTTAACATAAGTGATGTAACTATAAAAATTTTACATTTTTAAATTAAATATTGATTTTTTTGAATGTAGGTGAAGTAAATATAAAATGCAAATATAAATTTTTTACATTTTTTCCTATTTATATTTAGGTAGCTAATGTAAATATAATTTTTTAATTTTTTAATTATATATTGATTTTTTTAATGTAAGTGATGTAAATATAAATTTTAACTACCCCTACCCTTATTATTAGTTTTTGAACAATTTATTTCTTAAAGCAATTAAATATGTTATATAATATATAAATATATTATAAAGTTATTGATTAGGTTGCCCACTTAATACATCTTCACATGTTCATACTATGGTACTTCCAAGGAGGTATAGCACATTAGTATGGTATATGCCATAGTTTATTTCTTAAAGTATCTATCTTACTACTACATATTTTTCACTAAAGAAATATGGCTTGTGATGTGTAATTCATTTTGGTTGATAATAAAATTATATATTTTTTTCACAAATTAAAAAGCCATTTTCTATTATATTTGAGTGAATTAGCTAATTTTCACCTTTTCTCAATTCATACTTCATGACATCATATTTTCTTATACTTTTGAAAGAATAATAATTAATAATATCTATATAATTCAAATTATTAATGTTTATATAAATTATTAAAAAAAAAAATTCTATATAATCAAATTTTCTTATATCTATGATTAATATTATAAATTAAATTCTTTATATTCATAATAAATAAATTTATGTAATTAGATAAATATAAATATATCAAATCTATAGCAAATAATTAAATAAAGAAGATGTTATTTTATAAAATTTAATAATACAATCAATTATAACTTAGAATTAATCTAATTATATAATATTTTAAATTTTAAAATCTGTATATTTCATTGTTTTTATTTCCATTTAACTATCTTAAAATTTTAAGAAGTTT
The DNA here is from genome assembly GCA_034641835.2 of Pinus albicaulis. Lineage (NCBI taxonomy): Eukaryota > Viridiplantae > Streptophyta > Pinopsida > Pinales > Pinaceae > Pinus > Pinus albicaulis. The sequence goes on along the minus strand of CM076575.1, from coordinate 1,523,097,605 downwards.
AATAATAAAATATCAAAATCAATAACAAATAACTAAATGCAAAAAATATTATTTTACAACATTTAACGGAATTAGCTAATTTTCACCTCTCCTCATTTCATACTTCATCACATCATATTTTCTTACACTTTTGAAAGAATAATAATTAATAATATTTATATAATTCAAATTATTAATATTTATAAAAATTATTAAACAACAAATTTCTATATAATTGAATTTTTTTATATCTATGATTAATATTATAAATTATATTCTTTATATTCATATTAAATAAATTTATGTAATTAGATAAATATAAATATATCAAAATCTATAACAAATAATTAATTGCAAAAGATGTTATTTTACAAAATTTAATAATACATTCAATTATAATTTAGAATTAATCTAGTTATATAATATTTTAAAATTTAAAATATTTATATTTTATTGTTTTTATTTCCATTTAGCTATCTTAAAATTAAAATCTTAATAATGCAATATCAAAACCAATAACAAATAATTAAATGCAGAAAACATTATTTTACAAGATTTAATAATAGAATCCATTATGATTTAAAATTAATCTAACTATATAATATTTTAAAATTTAAAATCTTTATATTTCACTGTTTTTTATTTCAATTTAACTATGTTAAAATTAATTAGTTCAAATTTGACATGGCTGTCTAACAAAGTTCAATGAAAACGAAATGCAATTTTGAAGTCAAAAGCGTGTTATACAAGATCTGAAAAATTTGGACCTCATAAATCCCTTGTGTTTTCCAATGACTTTGACTTAGGTTATACCATTGATCCCCTCTTCCTCTATAAGCTCCATTTCCTTCGTTGCCAACACTTTTCAAATTTGATGTTTAGACTTTCTCGAATAACAAGGGACAAATTTTAATAAATAATTCACTTTTCCAACTCAAAAAGCAAATTTTGGCGAAGTAACACCTCTTCAAGTAATTCTAAATTGCAATTAAAAAGAACAAATGAAAAATAATACAATAGGAAATACAATGTTTTGTTTTCAAAATTTTAGTTATTTTACCTAGAGCGATTGGTTTCTATAATTCAACTTCTAGTATTGATTTTACTCTTCAGCTAGTTGATTTCTTTGGATAGTTGAATTGTTGTTTTTTCTTGATGTTCTAGCAAACCTAGGTGCCACTTTCCGCATTGAGTGAAATCTATCAATTTGGAATGATGGAATGTGGTGTCATTCAACTTTCAAAGTCGCTACAACAACTCATAGAAGAAGAAGAAGCTGCTAATAACAAACTAGGTTCTAGAGAGAAAGCTATGGAGAAAACAACTGGTGGATACTTTGCATGTAGACCTCATATCAAGTGGTTTAGATGCAGCTTCAAATGGTGCAAATGTTGTTGTTTTATGCAGCACATTTTTTAATATCAAAGAACAATAAGTCATTGTAAAAGACCATCATTATTTGTGTTGCTCAAATGAAAAATTTATCTCATCACGAAGGGTCATCCGAGCGAAGCAAAGAAGAAAACAAGCAATGAATACTTCAAAATATAGTGGTGTAAGCAGCAAGTTTTCAAAATATAGTGCTAAAATTAGTACCTATTATATTCAGCTATCTTGCACATTGCTTAACACAATGAATTGCAATTACATGCTTTGCTATAGTGACCTTGCAACTTGCATAAGGCATGAACGCTTTGTTATAGTGAAGTTGATGCTCATATTTATGTTCAATACTACATTCGATCAGTGGCTTAAAGTTATTGTCATCTTACACATGAAGCAATAGATATTTCATGTTCTAAAAAACAAAACAATTCCCTAAATCGAAACTTTTTGTGTGAAACATGTTGTTGCCTTGCAGATGCTATTATTCCATGGTTCATATGTGAGTGTAGATACATATTAAAGGAACTCGTATTCTAAGGTGTTTAGAGATACATTCTTAATAAGTTAAGTTTAAGTAATTACAAGTGTGCTATTCAGAATTAGCAGGATTAATTTTATTATATAATAGGTTATAGAGGAACAATTTACATAGCCAGATTGTAAAATCACATATGTATAGAAAATTTCCATATTTTATGCTACTTAATAGCACGTAGTACATTTTACTAATCAAAACACATTCAATATAAATTTCAATGTGGCGTGTTCTTTGTTTTGCAGTGATACTTCTAAAATACAAAGAGGTGCAAGATAGGAGCTAGCTACTTGCAACTTTGCTTCCCTTATTTTATTGTTTCAAATGAAACATACAATATCAACCTGCAATTAGTCTTCTATGCTAGTAAACATTGTCATAGACATATCTTCAATAAAGCAAAAAAATTAGTTGAACACTCTCTCATCTTTGAGAAAAAAGAATCTAACATACATAGCGCTTACTAAAAAAATCACAATACGAATCTGAACAATAAATACATATAAAAAATGGTTGAAACCTTAGATGTTGAAAAGTACAATTCAACCAAAAAAAAAAATGTGTAGCTGCTAACATTGATATCGTCTTAATGCACCATAGTCTTTTCAGACTACAACGATTTGCATATACTGCTGGAGATTGTTTGTTCAATGCATTTGAAGTGCTTCTGCACTTTCATTACTCGTCCATCGAACTGTGAAATGGAATAATAGACCATTTTCTTAATTGTCTACAGTGCAATGACACAAAAGCAAAAGAATCATACCAATATGAACTAGATCCTCTCATGTTATGTCAGCTTCATGGAATTCATGATGTTGACACATACCTTCATAAAATGTGATTTTCTGCTAGTAATAGCAATTCCCAATCTGAAAGAGGCCTATGGGGAGACACATTTTGCATACGATGGATTTCAAAGTGGTTGAACATACCGATTGCAGTCTCGTAATTAACAATGAAAACAAGGTATTTGTTCTTCAATCATCATCTAGATACAATTCCACTGAACATTTTGTTTCGTGATACAGATCCTATCATTGGACATTTTGAACCTCTATTACACAAAATATTGCCTAGATGCAATTTTGTCCAAAATTATTACTTATCGCCTCTTTGCAAATATCTTGAAAACCATTATGAATCCATTGTTGATGAAATGAAAATTCATGGATTGTACATAGCAAAAACAACTATGTCAAAATGTCCCAATAGTATGTTCAGTGCAATTTTTCATTTGATAGCCCCTGAATTTGATGAACAGTCTTTGAGACTCTATGTTGTCCAATATTTCTGCAATGCACTGATGGGTAGGGATGAAGACGCATTACATTGTCTAGAAAACACTTAACAAATGAAACTATACAAATTCAAACAATGGTTGCAGGTTGGCAACAATACCTAGTTAATATGGCAATGCCATATGAAAAGGGAGCAGTTGAGGGAACATCATTTTGCTTCCAATGGAAATCAATCATATTCAATGTAAACACACAAATATGGTCATTTACCAATAAAACCATTGTTAATTACTACCCATCGAAAACAAATTTCAACCGAACATATAACATATTATCATTCGAAATAAGTACATCACACATTCATTATGAACCACTACTATTAAATCAAAATACAAATCAATCCAATCCACAACACAGAATAGTAAAAATGCATGAAAACACCAAAAATAGAATAAGCTTTCACAAACTAAAACAAATGATACGTACAAATAGCATAGACAAAATTGGAGAAAATAGAAATAGAAAAAATAATATAAATTGTTTGTTGCGAAAGAGTATACCCATAGAAATTTAAAAAAAAAAATTTGAAGACATGCCCAAAACCAAATGTCCAATATGTAGCAAGTTGCAATTTCGAAAGAACATCTCAAGCATTGGACTTGAATTAGAAGAAATGTACATAAACATTTCTAGAAAAGAGAGCACATTACGTCTAAATATCATCTGTAGATCTTGCAAAACAACACTTGCCAATGAAAAGTTACCTCACTTTGCAACGCTTGAACAAATAAGACGTAATAAGCTATTGAAAATTGTAACAACAATTTCAGAGCTTGAAGAAAGACTTGTCGCATTAAGAATTCATTTTGCACAAATAAGACAATGTGGCTACAGGCGATCGCAAATGGGCTTAACTGGTTCAATAATCAATGTACCTGTCCAGATGGACATTGTCTAAAAAGCATTGCCACAATTCATGAACAATATGATGACAATTGCTATTGCATTAAAACGGCGATTAGAATACAAGAATGCATATCAAACAGGAAAAGTCCATGTGCATACTGTCATGACAACACTTAAAGAACTATGTTCTCAAAATTTATATAAAACTGAAAACATTTCCATTAATAGCAATTGGAATCATATGCTCAAGTTCAACAGTGAAGATAAAACATTTGATGATGGGAACATCAATAGTGAAAGTGAAACAAATAGCATTTCAACAAGCGAAAGACCAACTAAAACCTTGGTACATGGATTGACAGGTTCACAACGCATTCATGATTTGCAAGACAAGATCATTGAAATAGCACCAGCTGAGGGGCAACGACCACTTGGAATATTCAAAGACAAACATGCCAAAGAAATGAGTTTCCCGACACTATTCTTTGGATATGCACGTGACAATGATATAGTACAAAGATTTCGTTACCAATAAATAGTAAAGTGGGAACTAATGCATTACAGTGGTGACTTTTCCTATCACATCACAAATTTGTTCTTCAAGACAATGTGAATAATCATTGAAAAATTCATGTCATGCATTTCAATACGAATAAGGAAAGGGAAACTACAAGGAAGAAATTTGTTAGCAAAATATGTTAAGTACAAGCCAAACTTAGAAAAATTACTGAAAAGTCACATTGGATACATAGACTTCAAACACATAAGAATTTCTCCTGACTACTTACAACAAATGCAAAAACATATATTTGCAATGATACGACAATCAGGTCCTCCAACTTTCTTTGTTACATTTACAAGTGCAGAGCATTGTTGGACTCCACTAGTAGAAACTCTTACTGAATTATATAGCAATAGAAACAAAAAAAAACATATTGAAACAATTGAGGAATATAGCATTGATTATCTTGTCAAAAAGGACCTGGTAACATGTACACGTTACTATAGACATAAAACAGATGCAATGAAACAATTGATCTATCATGATAATACATTTTTTGGAAAAATATTAGACTACTACTTTGTAATTGAGTTCCAAAATAGAGGTAGCACACATGAACATGGTCTTTTATGGATAGAAAATGCTCCAGTATATGGAATCAATAATAACTTAGAAATTGAAAACTTCTTGGACAACTATATAACTTGTAACACGGATCATATTGATCCAAAATTTGCAAAGATACATCAACATCATCATACCAAAAGTTGTAAAAAAAGAAAAGCATCACACTGTAGATACAAATTCCCAATGCCACCAATGAAAAGAACAAGGATTATTGAACCAATTAATTTGCTAGATGAATCAATAAATGAAAAAGTTTTCTTATTGAAAAGCACCTTAGAACAAAAACACTATGACAAATCAACTAGCCATGAAAATTTCTTAGATGAATTGCACTTAACAAAAACTGATTACATCAAATTAATACAAAGTACATTAACACAACCAATGGTGTTCTTGCAACGAAAACCATAAGAAATATGGAAATAATAGATTTGCATTCAATATGCCACACCTATGGAATGCAAATACAGATGCTCAATATGTTCTAAATGCATATGCCTGCAGCCTTCATATTGCAGTTCATATATGCCCAAAGTTGGTAGATCTATGACAAATGCATTCAAAAGGATACAACAAGAACTTGAAAAGAGAAAAATTGATGCTATACAAATGATACAATCCTTTAGGGAATTCTTTGTTCAATCTTCAACAAATTTCAGCTCAACAAGCGAGTCCACATAGCTCTCTCCCTACCATTGCATCATAGTTCAAGAGAATGCAGCTTCATAAACATAGCACCAACAGATGAGTGAACATTTATACTTAAACCAACCATTCTTCCGAAAACAAATTCCGTACAACTCCGAAGACGTTATGTGCAGTTCTATAATTGATTACTATATCAATAGGCCTAGTGCTATTAAGAACATATTTTTAGCTGAATTTGTATCAAAGTATAAGAAAGATGGAACGCCAATATCAAAAAAGGAAAAAAAGAAAAAAATAAATTCGATTCATCAAATACAAAAAAACACATTGACTATGAAAACTATTATAGATATAAACCTTTTCTATATGTTCCATTCAAAAACACCGAAGATACACCTAAGCAAGATTTTTCGACATGGACGAGTGCATACATATTGCATAAGAAGACAATAAAAAAACAATGAAAAACAAGTTCACATACAACGTGAACAAGAAATGGGGTGATTTCGAAGAAGCAATCCAAGAAATTGATAACACCACCGCAACTTCTAATGACACATTAAAAAAACCTCAAATATCCAATGATCCTACTCGAGAAATATGACTTGGCTAACGATTTGCAATTTCCCCAATGCCATGGCAAAAAAAGACATCTTAACATTAGTTTTAAATTCGCAGTAACATCCATTTATCCTTAGCAATGAAGAATACTACAAGATTAGGAGATTTCTTAATAGCGAACAACAAGCAATTCTCAAAGACATTGCAATCAAAAAAATGAAAGAACATAGACGAGACCACTCTACTTATTTTTGACTGGAGGAGCCAACAATGGAAAAAACATTCACAACAAAGCAATATTTCAAATGCTCATGCGCATTTACAATGAACATTACAATACGGATCCTTTGAAACCAAAGGGATTGATATTAGCATACGATAGGTAAAGCCGCATATAATGCGTGTGGACTAACAATTCATTCCGCATTACTAATGCCATTCAAAAAAATCTAGTTTTACTCCGCTTAGCAATGATGTATTGGAAAACTTAACAAAAACTCGTACGAAGAATTAAAAATTAGTTCTCTTTGATGAAGTATCTTTGATTGGAAGTTGCTTTCTATATCGGATTGATGATCGACTAAGAAACATTAAGCATATCCAAAAAAAATACTTTGGAAACATTGACATCATATTTTGTGGCGGCCTATACCAAGCAAAACTTATACAATATTCACTAATATATGAACAACCTAAAATAAGAAAGCAACCAATAACATATGATCTTTGGTAAGAACATGTAAAGTACTATGAATTTCACATTGCAATGCGTCAAACAAATAAAAATATTCATTTCCATTTTGAATAGGATACATACAAATAATCAAACAAAAGATGATTTGAACTACCTCAATGAAAAATTATATTCGAAATGCTCCTAATGATCCTACTTTCCCCTATCTATTTTTTCGAATAGAGATGTAACATTGCACAACAAGAAAATGTTGTCTATCATTCCCGATGATGAAATTGTAATTGATGCAATTGATTACGAAGAAGAAAAACCATGGAAACATACCATCTCATGCACACATAGCAACATTTCCTTCACAAATTATCCTAAACTTTAACATGCTAGTCGAAATATATGCATGAAAATATGACTCACAAGATGGTCTTGTCAATGGTGCAGATGGTATCATTAAAGCATATGTAAAATTAGACAACTTCGATGTAATATGGATCAAATTATATGATGAACGTATTGGGCGTCAACAAGCACATAGATTTTTCTTTTCTATATAGCCAAAAAATTTGTAAAGATTGGACTCCCATATTGTAGACAACAAAGCCGGTTTCGTATTAGCAAAAAACAAGAAAATTGAAAATTAGAAAATAATTCCCAATCCAACTAGCATGTGTACGTACAATACGCAGATCGCAAGGCTTAACACTAGACAATCTCGCATTTGATCCTTTAAGAATACGACGCCATGGATTAGTATATACTACTCTCTCTCATGTAAGAAACATAGAATCACTATATTTTATTATCCCACTTAAGAATGAAAAATTCCGAATTAAACACAAAATTTCTCTTGAAATGGAATGTTTACAAAAAAATGCAAAATGACAACTAGACTACAATTATTCATTATTAGAAACAAAAGCATACATTTCAATTCTTTCTCTAAACACCCGCAATATAAAAATACATATTGATGATTTGTTAAATAACTACGATCTAATGCAATCCGACATCCTATGTTTACAAGAAACACATTTGACACAGACCCAATGCTACTAAAAAAAGACTTGAAGAATTCAGTTGCATACCATATTATAGTAAACATGGTTTTCTAATTTGTATTAAAAAAAATATATAAAGATTTTGAAACATATTCACTTTGAAGAGAAAAATGTTGAAGCTACACTAGCAAATATGATTATTCATGGCATGGATATTATAGTTCTCAATGTCTATGTTGCACCATATGCAACATTGAACGATACATTGCATCTTCTTTCAAAAGCATTATGCAATACAGATTCAAATAAAACAATAGCCATTTTCGGCGATTTCAACATCAATATGGTTGAAAACAACAATAAAACAAACTAACTAAGATTGTATATGTACAATTACAACCTTCATTTTCTTTTAGACACAAATAACAATAAAAAAATATCAATCATTGATCACATATAGTCAAACATAACTTCTAGCTATACAACTTTTAGATTAGATGCATATTGGATCGACCATGATACTATTTGTCTCATCATCGAAGATAGTAAATGCAACAAAAAACATAGTGCAAATTGGAAATCAAACAGTAGAAAATATTAGCTACTAATCCACTACCTGTCAAAATTTGTGAATTGTTTTATACCAAAATGGCTCTAATGGCCATCCCAAATTTCTTTGGTAGCTTTAAACTCAATCCTCGTCTTCATTGATTTTTACTCTCTAGACATCACCCGATGTGTCACCAAGGTAGAAAATATGGTTACAAATAGAAAGTCAATCAAATTGATAGAAGCCATAATGAAGAGGTATATCGAGTAACATGTTCTACATCATCGCCATATTGTATCATAGATACATGACTAGCACAAGAGTATCTAAAGTCGGCACTCTCCATTTGGGAAATCTAAGTGGAAATTACGTAGTTGTTGCATTACAAGTAGTTGCCATATCTCAAGTACTAAATATAAAATAATATAATTTAAGATATCTAGTAGTTGCCTCCTCTCCGGATCTCTCCCCCGTCAACTCTCTCGCCCAGAGATAACGGTGAAGCACAGCATGGCTATAATGTTGGAGCAATACAGGGGAAATTGCACTATTCCCGTACTCGCAGTTTCTTTACTATCTTGAGCTTTATGTCAAGAGAAAGAGACACAAAGGCAACGTTTATGTTTACTTTACCGATCGCATTCCAAGATTACTAGACAATCCGGGTGAGATGCTCTGGATTGTATTTCTCATTCACATTTCTTCCGCCATTCTCAATTATTGTATATAAAATCCTTAATGTATCTTCATCTCGCTTTATAATTTGACTTTTCATCTGATTTATATGTTACGAGAAATCGTAGAACAATGTATCGCCGTTATTCAATATTGGTTTTTACCGATATATTAGTTTCAATGCTCATAAGAGTGATGAATTTGATGAACCGCTAAGCCATAAAGCATGATGGATTTGACAAGTTTGAAGCATAGTTTTTTGGACTCATCAGTAAAACCTAGTTCAGTGACCAAAGCACCAATTGAGCTAATTTAATTTCCCGACTAGTCAAATCTGCCCACTTGGGTTTAACTCATCAAGTTTCTCGGCCCAAGTTCAACTCTTGCATCTTTTTCCGCACTCGGTTTTTTACGTACCTAAGTTCAATAAATATGGTCTACTAAATGCATTTCATGTTTTTTGAAACTCAATTCTTGTAAGAATTTAGGATCCGATCTCTGCTTGTTATCCTTTAAAAAATGAATAAATATTAGTAAAAAACATTTTCTTCTTTTTCAGTAAAAAACATTTACTTATTTTAACACATGGAATTTCTTCTCTTTACATAACAATTCTATCATTTTGACTTCAAATCATATGTCTTGCGAGTTTTTATTGCTTTATACAATGAGTCAAAAAATGCAAAGACATTTCACAAAAAATAGGTAAAGACATCCAGGTTTGTTTCTTACGTCCGACTCACTTACTCTTCGATGCATATGTATATACATATCTCTATGCTTAACTGTTTGATTCTTTCTATGAATATATTGCAACAACTATTCTTATATTTCTAGCACCGACTTACATTGACGTTTTATTCATATAGAGTTTTAACATCCATCCATAATTTAACACTCAATCATCGCAGAATTTATTTTAATCCTTCAATCTATCTTTAAATCCATTAGAATATTATTATCCACACATGACACAACCTACATCACAAATTTCAAACTATATATAATCATTTTTCAAGTAATCCAACAATGGACACTACAACATCCCGAGGCTTGTCTTGTAGGATAACATCTCAATAATGTTTCCATGCTAGAAATTGACAATCATCATCAACCGCTTATTTGCATGTGAACCGTCACATGCACAACATCATTATTCAAACCCAACAATGTTTCATAATAGTATTCAATCCTTCAATATTGAAGCACTACAAAATCATAAAAAAACCACCTTCACTAGCAGAATTGAAAAAATTAGCATGAAAAAAAAACAAAAAAACATCAAGTCTTTCCTCACAAAACAAAAGAATATAAACATAGTGATATCATACATTAAAAGTAAATGGTTATGTGTATAGACTATATAGTAAATTACCACCGTCATTTACTCTATAATCCATATATCCTAACTAGAAAGATATTATACAATAAACCCATTAATCATTTCAATTGAAAAATATTTACAATCCGCCATTTAGTATTATCAAGGTCTATCCCATACTCTGCCATATAGCTCGAATCTATAATCAAGTCGTTGCATACCTAACCTCTTCTAGTATTTTCAGCACGAGTCCTCCAAATCCCGTGCAAGTTTCCTTAAATAGTTACCCTCTTGTCCAGTCTCCCCGAGTAGAAAGAACTCCATGATATGCAAATAGAACCATCAAATTTACAAAATTAAACCCCGTAAGTATAGAATTGTTTAGTCTCTCTTTATACTAAAAATATTCACTTCATATTAAATTTCTTAAAATAATGATATATCAAGTCATGCCCTAGGATATCACCGCAAATTTCGAGACAATCAACAACCGGGGGGACTTGCACTCGATGCACAAATTATCCGATCGCACGATGCACATCATTTGAAAAAATGACGATTAGCCTCATTAATCCATATAGCATCGGTTTCAATATTCACTGTTTGAAATAGAAACACCGCAACTTCGAACATAATTGCATAGAAAATGCTAGTCTAGGATTTATTTCTAGATTTATACACTCGCATATTTTGACAAATAGAATTGGCGATATCAAAACCCATTTTCTCTTTCATTTAGGCTAAAAAAAAATGATACTTTTTATGTGACTGTAATCCCCGAACAAAATAAAGAAATAAATTCAAATAGATGCTTTTTATGTGACAGAATCACTACACGGAAAGAAATAAACTTAGACGAAGATTATAATCTGATCGCACATCATTTGAGAACCGTATATTAGCCTCCTTAAGCCGGATGGCACTCGGTTTCAAGATTCACTATTTGATATATAAACACTGCAACTTCGAACATAATTGCATAGAAAAAGCTAATCTAGGATTTATTTCTAGATTTATAGACTCGCATATTTTGACAGAGAGAATTGGTAGCACCAAAACCCATTTTGTCCCGAAGAAGAAATAATTTGAAATTCCGAGCATGGAGGAAAAATAAGTCATAAGCACCGGCATGATATGAAAAAAACAATGCATTGGAAAATAAAAACCCAAGCATCGGCGAATGTAAAGTAGGTTACCGATCCTTCTTGCGAAGAAGCAACAACGACAACCCCCGTTTTTTCGCCCGAGAATTAGAGGATCCAAAGAACCGGTTTGCATAGCAAAATGCCAACTCCTCTTCCAAGCCTTGTTTGAAAATAAACCCCCGACAACCTTAAAACCTAAAACCATCGTCCACTACAAACAATGGACTTGCATCGCCTTTTAAGGGCTCCTTCCCAAATACAAAGGTGAAGCTAGAGACATTGAGGCATTCTGCGCACCAACATCGCCTCTTGAAGTGCAAGAAAACACCATCTATTCCATACCGTGCACGGACAGTGTTGACAGTATTGCCCTCGTGAATTACAAAAAAATGAAATAGAAGGGCTGAATTTGAATCGATGGGAATTGTAACTACAACCAATTATTCCTAGTTTGAAGTTTTATAGTTTTATAGCATCCTCTAAATTTTTGAAATTTCTCGCATATGTATCACATGGATTTACACATTTCTATAGTGCTATACTTTCTTAGCAATTCAAATTTCTTCAAGCTCACCATTCAATGATGTTGCATCTTCAAATTCTTGCAGACTCCGAAGATCAAGCTACACTAGAGAAACAACAACAAACAACGCCTCCAACTCGAATCAAACAAGTAAATTTGAAAGGAATTTTTATAGCTCCCATTGACATGAAATTTATATTAATCAAGCATCGTATTTTACTTCTAACTGTTTCTTTTGCCACATCAACATCATCTATACACAGATCAAATGCATCACCTTTACTCCCAATTACAATTTAAGAACTAAACATCTCGTAAAACTAGCAAAATGTTCAATGGAGATGTTATGGTCATTTATAGCACATATCTTGATAAATTCCAAAAATCAGGGACAAATACTACGTGTAGATTTGATGAGATGTCGAAGGAATCATGATAGTCACATTGTCCATACCAACTCGAGCTCATTCAAGAACATGAAGAAAAAAATATCACCAGGAAAAAGCAATATCAATTACAAATTTTAAAATCCTTCCCAAAACAAATTATGACCACTGTGATTGTGACTAGATTTTGCTGCTATCCGAATCAAGTACCGTACGTAACATACCACCAATTTCCAAAGATTACAAATTCTTTCCGAGATACAAAAGTAAAACACCTTACAAAAAACATAGAAACATATCCAATTGGAACAATTGCTCGCAATTGTCACAACTGCATGTAAAAATTGGTTTGCAATATACATTGCAAATTAAATATGGAAATTTTGATGCCAATATAGCAACGCTAACATAAATTCCTTTGCATTATTTTTTATATTACTAGTTCCATCCTACATTTCAATTCTCTTTGAAAAAAAAATTTAGCTTTTTGTCTTCTATTGCAGTTGCGACTATTTGAAACATTTGCACCGCTCTACAATGAACTTGAACAAGAATTGAAAAAGGGGAATTTTCCATTTATGTTATTCAAAAAACATAACAAACAGGAAAGAAGTAAAGGAGAGAACACTTCAAACAATGCAATCTACATTCATCAAAAAAATTGAATGCGAAAGGAGCAAAAGAACTTGGAAAATTGAGCCCTCCAATATTCTCTGTAAGTACACATGAAACAATACCCCTACTTTTCCATATGCAATTGTTTTTTCCATTTTTTTCCTATTTAAACATATACTACTTGTCCTCCTCTATGAATAGATAAAAGGAACATTGACAACTCGCAGGCATTTACTCGTACACCATTTGAACCTATTTGTCTTCGATGCAATTTTCCAATACCAAACCTATACAATGTTAGACGAGACAACAATTAACTCGCCTTAAGTGCAATAGAAATTGTTCCTTCTTCTATTCACAGTTGTCTTAATTGCATAATCGGGTCTAACAACACCAACTTCCAGTGTTGAATTAGAAACAAATTTCTCTTGAAACAATTACTTCCCTAGACTTGGCACAAACGTCTTTTCAAGATTATGTTCAAAAGAAACAAGCAACCATGTATATGCTATGAGATTTCAAAATATATGGTACATTTACAATCAATGAAGACAATAAGATCCAATCTATCGACAAGCAATGCAAGCCCTACCAAAGCCAGGTATTCTTCTAATTACCCTTCATCTTTCAAGTAAACATCAGATATATGCATTTTAAAATATGTTATCCAAAATACCAAGATTTGTACTAATTTTTTCCCCCTGTTCTTTGTAGCCCCATCACTCCTACATGCATTAGCTACAACAAGAACACATCGTAGTCTAGAAATCACTCCAATGATGTTCTTAATTTTTGTACCAAATTTTGCTAATTGGATCCTCCTCACTCAAAGTCTAGCATGTCTGCAAAAATTTTGTTGGAACAAGAAAGCATACAAATGCACATATGACACCCAAGTTTTTTTCTAAAGCAATATTAGAAACAAAAATTACTCGTTATATTTATTATCTTTCCTCTAGTCGTTTACAAAGACTTTTAGACTTATTATATGTATTTTTAAACTTAGTACATATATCTTTAAAAAACAGAGCTTGTATTTACAATTTGACATTAAATATATAAATATTATAAACCTGTTTATAGATCTCATGAATGCATTTATAATGCCAATAGCAAGAATTTATATTTTCCAAATTCTAATTTAATTGATACGCAAAAAATCTTGTGCCATAATAATATGTTTATTTTTTTACCCCCAAAATTTGCTTCAAACCAAATGCTACCATGTGTTCAAAGTAGAAAATGTCTCGATTCAATTAGAATTGTTTCAATAATTTTGACATAATTGTTAGCATCGAATACTTCTAATTAATTTATAATAATTATAAATAGTTTTGACATAGTTTTTTGCTTTTCAGCTTTTTTCAATACCCCCTAATGTTTTGTCTTAGTTTAACTATGACATCCATAAGATTATTAGCCATGTCTCGAAGTAAATTATCTTAATTTGAACTCCCCTTGAGTTTGTGGTTCGATTGCAGAGTTGTTTAAATCTATTGAGATGACCTATGGTGTAATAATGTTTTTTTAGTTTTTAACTATATTATTTTCTAATAATCTAGCTCTTTGTACAAACTCAACATATTTTACCTCGGATGATCCCTTCTTGCACGTAAATTTCTTTCTTTACAAATTTAATTATTTATTCACCCCACATAATTATTAAGAAATTTTTTTCTAATGGAATTCATTTAGGGTTTATTGTGAGATCTACAATGAGATAAAGTCTTCGATTTTCAACATATTTACCTCATATTTCAAGTTTGGATTTCAATCTCTTGGTCATTTTTCCCTGTTTCAACATGCTAATGCTTTGTTTGAAGACCAGAAATGTCTACATGAATTAGGTTCTAGACTATAAGCTTAGATATTTTGTTTAACGTCTTTCATGGCATACACTCTTCCTTGTCGCTTTTATTTCCGACATCTGTTCCTTATCAGTTTTATTTTGGACTTTAATATTATATATATCGCTTTCCATCATTTTTTGTTTTAAACTTATAAGTACTTGGACAATATAAATTACTTGCACTAATACATATATTTTTTATTAATTTTAGTGTTTCTAATTTATTTAATAAATCATTTTATACTTATTTAATAAATAGTATTATGTGAGAATTGTGTTAAATGATTTTTTATAATTGTTATCTTTTAAGTATTTTTTATATTCTAATTAATTGTCATATTTTTATTATGTTTTAATTAATTAATATTACAATTTATATTATTATTAATGAATTTAATTATTTTTTTTCACTTCTTACATTCTTTCATTTCAACTTTGTAAAGAAATCGTACAACATTTTGACATAAATATTTGCCTCTCATCTTTTCCAATACCCCTATGTTTATGTGCATCTGAACAAATCTAGGCTAAATTTGATTTGAATATGTGTTTATAAATTCACATTGCAACATCTCTATGTTTACATTAAGCGGAAGGTAGTAGCTACTTTGTAGCCTTGTTTCATTTCATTATTGGAATTATTGAGTGAATAATACATGTGTGAATGTTGTAAATGTATTCAATTCAATTAACTTTTTAGTAAAATTTTATATCATTTTCATTCAAGCTCGTGTATGTTATTAGTATGAATATTTGAATCTCATACTTTTAGCTAATTTTTGTGATTCATGCATGATAATAATAAAATCTTGGGATATAATAATATAGTATAGTGATAATAATATAGATTAAATTTATTTTTGATTAGGTATAATTTAGTCTTTAGTTTACATTGGTTCTTTTAAAATCTATTTAAAAACATTATTCATTAGAGTATTCTTTTAGAAAGTCTCTAGGTTTTGGAAAAAAGTCTTTAGGATGCAACCAAGCCCAAATGCTTGGGAGGATCACCATACCAAAGAGATATAAGTGTATTTAGGACTTGACCAGGTGATTTCTCCTAATGTTTTCTTCAAAATTTCCAAGCATCAATACGTTTTAAAATATAATTCATCAAGATATGAAATGTTCAAGGTGAATTTGTAAGTCCAAATGGCATAAAAAAAACTCATAATGACGTTCATGTGTTTTAAAAGTTTTTTTGAGAATGTCTTCTTGCCTAATTCTAATTTGATGATATCCCGAACTAAGATCCAAATTAGTAAATAAATTTTTTCCATGTACTTATTCTAATAATTATTCAATGTCGAGAATAGGAAACTTATCTTTGATTGTCATTTTGTTGATTATTATTTAACCTAAGCACATACACCATGAACCATTCTTTTTTATAACCATCGATGCTCATGAAGAGAAATCATTTTGGCTAGGTTGAATGATGCCATCCTCTAACATTTCTTGAACCATACACTTAAACTCACTCTTTTATGCATATGGATACCTATAAGGCTTAATGTTAGGTGACATAATTTTAGATTGAAAATGAATATAATGGCCACAATATCATGTAGGAGGAAGAAACTTAGGCATATTTCCAAATAACTTAGATTGATTGTTGATGACTTTTGGAGATCCACTACAACATAGGATATATATGTTTGAACACCTAATGAAAAAAAATTGCAATTACCCCTTAGTATCCCTTTTTTTATAAACATTGTCATGCTCTTAGACCTTATCACTTTACTAGGGTTCACTTGGATACCTCAAAGCTCAATTTCCTTTCCTTCCAAGGAAAATGTTATGAAAGATATTGATAATTAAGGGCCATAGTTCCAAATGATTGTAACCATTTAAACCCTTATACAACATAAACACCACCCATCTGGATTGCAATCATGGGACTATCCAACAAATAATCCCCCATATTTAGCTTAATATTATATTACTTCATTGAAAATTTTATGGTATCTCTAGTTGTAATAATTACTTGAAATTTTAGTATTGGATAGACAGAACAATTAGGACATTTTATGAATTTGTAATTGATTAATTTATGGGTACTACCTAAATAAATCAATATTGTTAACTTTTTATTTTTGATATGTCCTTCTATGTTTATGGATTGTGGAGTAAAGATGCCAACCAATGGATGGAAATATATTGTTGGGATAGTTTCTTCTATCTCTATATCTTATGATGGTTCCATTTCTTGTTCTCCTTGGTCCTCAAAGTCTATGTGGAATAATTTCTTCTCACCGCATGTATGCCATTTACCATGTTTTCTTTCACAATTGAAACATAGTCCATTTTCTTTTCTTTCATTCATTTGCTAAGGATTTAACCTGGTCAGTTTAAGAGAGGGAACAAAATTTTCTCTATAGTTATTAGTGTCAAATTTTCTAGTTTCCATATTTTTAATTTCAATTTTCCTTTCCATATAGAAATCATGCTCTAGATATTTAGCCTCAAATAGACACTCCTCATGTTGGATCCTTTCCTTTAAAGTTCCCATAAATAGGTCTAACAAATTATTCTCTAAAATTTTCTTTACCTGGAGTCTCAACTTTTATAATTGTTTAATATGCTCTACAACTGGAACATTTTCTCAAATATTTACCATGTGACGAAAAAATGTATTGATCTTGATATCACCATAATTTTCTATCAATTCCTCTGTAAAAATGGACCAATATATAATAGAATCATTTTTCCTTTTACAAATCCATTGATACCACGCATTTTATTCTTGTTATAAAAACATGGATGCAATGTTTATCTTTTATAAGGATATGACTTGGTGTAGATCAAAGTATTGACCCATATAGAATACCCATGTTATAGGACTGTTACCATCTAACTTCCTCATATTGATATTTGGAATGTAGTAATTCCTTGATGCTAACTTGAATCCCTGATGATGTGGATCTTGGATTTAAAATTCATTATTGTGGTTCTATGATTAAAAATGTGTGATCTCTAATTGTGATAAAATACTCCCCATATGTGATTGAGTCTCAACATAATTCTTCTCCTTGTGTTCATGATTTCCTTCTATCTCCATATCATTTTTAGGCATATTATTTAAAATAATAGTTTATGATTCTCTTATTGATGTTTTGTATTTATTCCTTATTCTCATTTGTCTTCTTTTCCATTTCATCCATCATTTATATTTCAAGGTTTTCTTGGAAACCTAATAAATCCACCCTTTTCAACATACAATCATCCATTTCTTCAACTTTCCTCTCTAATTTAGAGAACCTAAATTCTAAGTCTTCACTTTCTTGCTAAGTATTGGATGACTCTTTAGTAGGTTTAATTGGTTTAGTAGATTTTGGACCTTTCTTTGGATTTATGTGAAAAAATAATAATAATACTCCTCTCTATTATTATTTATAGTCACTAAAAAAACGTATCTTCAAATCAAAATTTATGTTACTTGAAAGTTAGCTACCTTTATAACCTTAATTTCGAGGATGTTTGAATGAGTAGCATTTTCTTGATATCTATTTGATATTTCAACATCTAAAACTTGGGTTTTTAATTCTTTGATATCTCTTCTCTTCAATTCCATAGGCTTCCCAAAGATTTGGTGTGCCAAGTGAAAATTATGGTAACTTTCCCAAAAAATTTTAATTTTTTTCCTCTTCCTATGAGGAAATTTGTAGAATGTTCCATTTTTCCAAGTATTTAAACATGGTTGTGAAATTATTATGTGAGATACTTCTATATGTATCCTAATATACTTGAATATTTTACCATTTGAAAATTCCTAGAAAATACGTTATATAAAAAATACCAAGCTGAACTATTTGAAACTAATTTTAAGATCCTCCGCAAACCATAAATTCCACATTGTATACCTTTGAAAGTATATTGAACCAAAATATGAATTTTGAGCTGTGTTCCCTAAGATATCACACAATATTATACGATTTTCAGCTTTAAAAATGTCCCACAAACATTTGTAGAAAAAAATCTAGACTAATCTATTTGAAACCTATTTCAAAAACATTCAAGAACCCCAACTTTCTTAGAAAATATCTCTAAAAATATAGAAAAATAATATTTAAAATTTGAACCAGATGTTCCTTCATATTTATCCTCAATATTCTCCAAGTTTCACCGTTTGAAACCTCACAGAAAAAATATATATGGAAAATTCCAAGTTTACCTATTTGAAATTAATTTTAGGAACATTCAAGAACTCTAAATTTCATATAGAAAATATCCAAAATTACAATGAAACAATATCTAAAATCTTAACCATATTTTTTCTCCTCAATTCCCCAAGTTTCACCATCTAAAAACTCCTAAACAAATTATAGCAAAAATGCCAAGATAACATGTTTGAAGCAAAAAAAACCGAGGTTGATATGCTCTAATACCATATATTATGAACCTTACACCTTAAAATCTAGAATAAATCATTAATTTATAATATTTTTTGAAGGGGGGAACCCCCTTTTACAATGAATACAATGTACAAGACAAGATTTGATGATATTGAGACTAGGTATCCTTAGTATATATATTGGAGGAAAAAGGTACAATTATAATAAAATGGGACCATGAAAGGTTCTACCTACATAAAAATATAACAATAGATATGTACTCACTCAATATATAGAGTTAATAATGGGTTTTAGGGTTTACATGGGGTTTAACAAAAAATCACAAAATGGCATGTTTAAGACTAATTTCAAGACTAGTCAAAAACCCTAACTCCCATGAGATATAGATCATAAAATTTCAACTCAATATTTTGAAAATTTCAGAGCTTGAATCCTCACTTAAAAAAAATTATATAAAAAATTCCATTATGTATTTTTTAAAGTTAATCTCAAGATGAGTCATAAACCTTATATTCCATAAACTATATATCTAAAAATATAGTGAACCAAAACCTAAAATTTTGACCACCTATATTATGATATGTATCCTTAGTTTCAACATTTTTTTCTATCTCAAACATCTCAAAAAAAAGGTTATGGTGAAAATGGAAATATCTCTTGATTAAAGGAGAAAATCCCTAGGATTTTAGACTCTAAAACCAAATGTTATGTAGAAAAAAAAATGATAAATAGAAAATGAGTATAATTCACTTTGAGAGGGAACCTCCATTTACAATGAGTATATACATGAAAAAGTGTACAATGGAAGAATATAAAGAAAGGGTACAATGAAAGGATATATAGAAGGGTTATGGATGAACTTCTAATATAACACTATAAATGTAATAAATAAATATCTAGGACTTAATAATGACATTTATTCTTTAATAGTCTTTAGGGGTTCACTTACACCTTCATTCAAGTGAACCTTACCCTAATGACGTCAATATTTTTATTCTAGGAGATTGATTTAGAATATTTGTATATGTTGAATTTATTTACATTATTGATAGGCTACCTCAAATCAAGTAAGAATAGTCATCATTTATACTGTTAGCCACCTATAAAATTTGTCATATAAAATGGTGGCTAAATCATGTTTTAAGCCTTAAAGAAACAATTTTATTGCCAAATTGTTAGTTCTTGAAGTCTTGTGAAGATATCTTATCCTTTGATTAATCTTCAATGTTGTTTCCCTCTCAATTATGAAAATCTGTTGTTTTCCTGAAGAAAAGACTGCTGCAAAAACTCCATTTTCCCCCTCATTTTACCCCTCCTTTCACTCATAATTTATCCCCTTTTTCCCCATGAAATTCCTCTATTTTCCCTCTTTTCCCTTCTTCCCTTCATAAAAACCCCTTTGATAAGGTTTAAAACTCCTTTTTGGCCTTATCAGAAGCTTTCAAAATGCTTTGAAATCCTTGAAAAATCATAAAAAGGCAGCCTTTTGTGCTAAGGCCTTAAGCCATTTTTGGCCCTAGCCCCAAAACCACTTCCCAACCATATAACCCACGCCTAAGACCAAGAGTTAAAGTCCTGAGCGCTAATCGCAATCGGAGGTTTGCGATGTGGCACTTTTCTTTGTTTAAACGAAAAGTTCCGATGCGATTGGCTAATTTGTATATAACCCCTGATCCCTCCACTTTCCTTCACATAACCCGGAGCCCGCAATAGGGTGCTAAAACATATTAAAAGACCTTTCCAAAACCAAATTTTCCTTTGTATTTCATAAAAAACCCATTTTTTCTATGATAAAAGGAAAACCCGCTGGTTCATTGGTTGAGCCATTTCCAACCGTTGATATAATCAAATAAAACAATCATCGAGATCTTGCATTGGAGATTTCATTGGATGCGTTTAAATTTTTTATTGCCCCCCCTCTGATTGGCCAACTTTCGATGGTTTCCCAGCCATTGATCTCCCCTACCAGGCACAGATATGACGGCCCACATCGCTCTGATCATAAGCCCATCCCTCTGCCTTTGGACCTCCGATTCATTTCTAACCGTCGATCTGATCCTCAGATAAACGACCCTCATTCAATCACATCAGTGCTTTGATCCCTTTGCCCCCGTCAATCGCAATCTTCCGATTGTATCTGGGCCATCCATTATTCTAAGTCTGACGGTCCAAATGAATCCTCATTTCCCTTTGTTATTCCTCAAGTCTCGCTGTATAATGTTTTCGGCAAATCTCCGCCATTGATCTCTGCAAATCAACAGCTCGCATTAACCCAAGCTCCACTTACCCCTTGCCTCATATTTTATTTCATTAACCCAAAGATCAAATTTGAGCCGTTGATTTGTTTCATCCAATGGTCCAGATTCAGCCCGATAGGCCCAACTCCTTTGGGTCCTACCTTCCCCTAGATCAAACCTCCATCGTTCATTCCTATGATCTAACGGTCTAGATCAATACTGCCTTGGCTCTGCCCCACCTTCTTCTGCTCGCGCAACTTGTTTTATCGCACTCTCACCTCCACCGTTGGATCTACCCATCTGAGATCTAACGGCCAAGATTACATATCACATGATTTTTAAGCCTGAAGGTTAATTTTCCAAAGCTACATGATATGGGCAGTTTTAAAAGGCCACGTGTCGGTTAGTAACACATATCACATTCAAAAAGTTAAAACCGCCTTCCTTCCTTTTTATCGTGCGAAAATAGTGGTTTCTATGGTTGAAACCATTTTACCCCATTTGTATTGCATTTCATCACGTTTAATCTCGATCATCGCCCTCCACCCATCCTCCAAGGGGCTTTTAAAGTAAATCTTCGTCGTTGATCTCTGTGGCCGATCTCATCCAACAGCCCAGAATTATTTCGAAACCCCAATTTCATTTTTAATCCTTTTTCCCTCTGCCAAAGGTTTTTAGCCCATTTCCTTGGTTATTTCTTCCATTTCGCGATAATGTAGCCCCTCTACATTATATTTCCCCTATCGATCTTGACCATTGATCGTCGCAGATCGATGGCCCTGTCTTAATCTCCCCACCATTTATTCAACCGCCTCCCATCTAACCTCTGCAAGAAAATCCTCGCCATTGGATGCTTTCATCCAACGGTTGTGATCTAATCTCAGCCTCGAAAGCATTCTAAACCCAAATATGCAAGATTTTCTTAACTTTTTCTTGTTTTTGCAGGTTTTAATGGTTTATCAATTATTTTAAAAAGAAAATTGAAGGTCGGGGATGACAATCCCTCAGGCCATTGTTCATAAAAAGGATCATTCTGCAGGGTTTTCCCATTATGTTTTAGTAGTGCCTCATGAGCACTAACACCGCTATAAAGCCCCTGTAACACCTGCACATCAACAAGACATAGTAAAGTTTAATCAAATAGAGAGTATCAGTGTTCAAAGATCCAGCCACAGCAGAATTAAAGAATTAAAGATTTTTTACATATTTTTGAGGGATTATGACCTAAATCAACTATCTAAAGCCTAATCCGCTCAATTAAATGTAGTTTGAAGAACAAAAGACAGAATTTAGGCCTAATTATGCCTAACACACATAATTAAAGCAAATTAGCCATGTTTAAAGAAGAATAATAAATATCTATCAGTCTGAGAAAGCCTCCACTGCCACATTAGAGGCTAATTGAATTCTCTCAGCTACCAAAAGCCACCTGCAACCTCAAAGAATTTAAAAGAGGCATAGTTATTACTAGAATAGAAGATATTTGCTTCAAAACAGCTGAACAATTATTTCGAATTAAATAAACTAAGTTGAACTGTCAGCAGGGTTATTACAAAGATGAGAAAGAGTTCTAAAGTCAACAAACTCTGCTAAGAAGATCTAACACTTAATGTAAACCAATTAATACAGAGGAAATATCAGAGAGCTTCTCCATTGAGCCCCTCAAAGTCCAAGAAATATTAAACTGTATTAATTGAACCTAGAAGATCTTTTATCCCATCCCACCTCGTCATTTCTTCTATAAATAATTCTGTAGAAGATGAGATAATGTTGGTCACTGCATATATGTTGCCTGTAAATAGTTTACTGAAGTTGATGTAAGCTCTATTTTTAATTGAAGATACCTAAGTTGAGATGAGAATTTTGAAGCTATAGAGAAACATTGGACTTGAAGATTGTAACTGGTTTGAAGCATCAAATACAAGCTGATTTATGGGATCCTGGTCTATGTCAATGATGATGTTTTTCTTATTGTAAATTGTTATTTTATTTCTGTTTCCATTTTTTCCATCTTCTCTGATAAAGAACAACAATTATAGAGTTAGGATTTACTGTCAAAGGTACCATGCTCTTACTAATAAGCTTTATCTATATGTTTTCTTCCAAATTGTGTTGATTAAGAATGATTTAATACAGTCCAAGAAGTTAGGAATGTTGGCGTTCCCTCGTCCTACTGTCTAAACTTTAAACATTGTTCTTGAATGTTATTTTCAGTTTCTGCCAAGTAAATTTGAACTAGGGAAGTCTATGGTGAGCCCTGTCCTCTAGTTTTATCTCCAAAGGTTGTCTGAAATTTTCCCTAAGATTATGTTGAAAGCAGGCTAGGTTCAAAGTCCTTACCTGATCTTAGAATATTCTTTGTTATCTTATGTGTTGTCTCGATAATTTTTCTAAGTAAATCAGAGTTAGGGAAGTCTATGGTGAGCCTTGTCCTCTAGTTTCTTCTCCAACAATTGCTTTGAAATTTTTCCCTTTGAATATGCTGAAAGCAGGATAGGTTCAAAGTCCTTACCTAATCTTAAGCTATTATTTTTGTGTTTTAAGTGTTTTCTATTGAAAGTGCATCAATTATGTCTTTCTTAAGTGTATGTCGAAAGCAGGATAGTTTCAAAGTACTTACTTGATATTAGGTTGCTCTTTGTTCTTCATTTGTTTGTTTCCCCTTCTTATTGTTTCATTCCATTCCATAAAATCAACTTTAAAGAGATCCTTAGACATAGATGACTTGCCCCATGGACCACTCTTGAACCTTGCTGTTTCAATTAAATCCTACTATGACTCCATAGCCCAATGGATTGAAGTTGTTTCTTGCCTATCTTCTTAGCTGAATCAATTTTCACTTTCATTCACCTTCACCCTTCATTTAGACTTCCTTCACCTTCACATATCTTTTCCCAACCAAAACAAACAAAAACCTCGTTCCTCATAACTAGCCTAATATTACATTCAAAATCCTTAAAGATAAATCAATCTTTGCACTTATAGGATCCCTCTTTGGATTCAAGAGGGCTAGATCCTAGAATCCCAAAGTGGTTCAAATGTTCTCCCTGCAGCTTTAGTCTCACCAATCTGCTAGAATTACAGGGAGCTAACATATACTTGACTTGAATACCTTTTATTTCTCAATTCCAACTCCATATTGCACTATTGATATTCATACACACCAATGTTTCAAGTGTTCTGGATCTCATTGAATACTTCCATATAAGCATGTTTCTTTCCAATTTATTTTTTAAGCTCGTAAGTGAAGAGTAACCCTTGAAGTAGTTTCCTACATGTTTTGGCTAATGTTGGATCCAATTTTCTAGATCCACTTTTAGATCCTAAGATACTTTTGTCTCTAGTTAGTAGTGTTTGAGCCTCCATTTTGAGATTTCTTTTAGTGATATATTTGTAGGATTTATGCCCTTCTTTTGTTCAATACAAAATAAATGATTTTTCACTCCCACCACCACCGCAAAAGAGAAATAATTTTCCTTCACTTGTATCTAGATATGATGCGACATTTACTATGCCTATGTATGTTGATATGGCTACATGTTTCCATGATCCCATATTGTACTGTGAGATTTTGAAAAGCATGGATATGCTCACTTTATTGATATTGATATCATGCATAGACCTTATCTCAAGGTTCTCATTTTTTATTTCATTATCTAAAGTTATTTGTATATGGCCTTCCCTCTCTTTGTATTCTCTACTCTATATTTGGTCCATTTCATTATTTGGATAAGAAACCCTAATATATTTTGACTGTACAAATTATTCCCAACCTCTCATATAAAGGGGCACCTATTATCGCCCACGTGGTGTAGACCAGTCGGTGATGGGGTGCACTCTTAAGGCACTCCATCTGCAAGGTCACCAGTTCAAGACCTGTGGGTGGGATGGGAGGAGAAAAAATGGAAAGAATAGGATTAGTCTAAATGTACTAAAAAAAAGGGGGGGCGGGGGCACCTATTATCAACTTAATATTGTTCACATGTATATTTTACATATTGTTTATTGAATACATCAACATTTCAATCCTAGTCCACATTATGCACCACATTTCATCATCATATGACCTTATTTATATGTCACTTATCCTAGTAAAGCACCTAGTTGACCTAGTGAAGCCTTTAGTTTACTATTTATACGGTCCTATAACTTTTTAACTACGTTTTTCATGACCATGTGGATAATACTTTAATATCTTCCATGATCACTCTAAACTTAAATTGTGTAATTTTTGGCTCATTAACTTGTGTGCGCTTATCTAAGTGGTACAATGGGTAATTATGGACCTTTTCAAAACCATACTTTTATTAATACCATTAATTTGAGTATTCATGATGTCCCCTAAACTTATGGATTCTCATTAATACAAAGGGCACCGTGACACTACATCCAAAAAATGATTTTGACTATTTATTTATAAATAAATACCAGCAAAGTTATCGATGAAATGGGAACTATTACCTCAAAACGAGAACTCTAACCAAAAAAGCATCAAAAAACAATGAAAAAACAGTCTGAAAATGAAAAGTTCTATTTTGGAATAACCTTTTTTTTCAACATTTTTAAAAAATGGAAGTAAAAGCCAATTTTTTTGTGTCAAAAAAAAATCCTGGAAACAAAAAGTGTTGATGTTGGAATAACGTAGTCATTTTTTGTGTGCAAAAAACACCCTGAAAACGAAAAGTGTTGATGTTAGAATAACGTCGTCAATTTTTTGTTTGTAAAAAATACCTTGAAAACGAAAAGTGTTGATGCTGGAATAATGTCTTTTTCTTTTCAAGGTAAATTTTCACAATTTTTAATAATGAAATTAAAGCTAAAATATTATGACTCTGAAAAACCTTAAAATTTTAATGATAAACATGACATTAAAGATAAAATATCAAAATTTTTAAAATTCCAACAATTTTTAGGCATGGTATTAAAGATAAAATATCATGTCTCTGAAAAGCCTTAAAAATCCAAGGATGACATTAAAGATAGAATATCACCTTTATGAAAATCCTTAAAATTCCAACAATTTTTAGCCATGGTGTTCATATTATTTTAAAAAATTATACCATTTAATTTATGTTATATCTAAGACTTTTGTGATCCATAGAGTAGATAAATGTCTTTCAGATTAATCACATCATTAGGAGTTGGTCAACGTTTCGAACCAAATAATGTGGTTCATCCTCAAGACAAGGTTAAAAAGCCCATGGATCTTTATCCACACTATTTATTCAATAAGATCCATGGGATTTTTCGCCTTTTCCTAAAGATGAACCACATTAGTTTCTTCGAAACATCGACCAAATCCTAATGATGTGATTAATTCGAAAATACATTAATCTACATTTAATTTATATTAATTTATTTTTATTTTAAGCTTATCGTCATAATAATAATCATAATAATATTAAAATTATATTTCTTTTGAATTTAATAAATATAAACTAATAAACATATTAAATATTATGCAAAATGAAATTGTAGTTTCTATAAATACACCATCAACAAAAAAAAATTGTTCTCCTAGACATATTACTTCTACATATTTTTTATTTTTACATATATATCCAATCAAATATATTGAGGATATGAAAACATTGAAAAAATAAAAACTAAAACCAAAAATGAAAAAAAAAAATTTAATAATAAAAAATAAATAAAAATATATGTTTTAACATAAACAAATTAAAAAAAACGACCCAAAAAAATACAATATAAGAAATATATAAAAAAGACAATTAAAAAAAAACTGAATTAACTTAAAAAAAAAAAAAATCAAAATTAAAAAAAAAAAAAAAAACACTAACAAAAAAAAATTAAAAAATTTAAAAGAAAACATTAAAAAAAAGCATTATTTAAAAAAATTATGAATTAAAAAACAAATAAATTAAAAAAAAACACACACACATTTAAAAAAAAATATAAAAACAACACAATAAAAACAATTAAAAAAAACACATTTAAAAAATTTAAACTCAGAAGAAAAACATCGAAATTTTTTTTTTAAAAAAAAGGATAAAATAAAATGAAGAAATAAAAAAACAAATTCAAAATTATTTAAAAAACATTAAAAAAAATAAAAATGATAATTAAAAATTTTGAAAATAATACTTAAAAACATTGAAAATAATAATTCAAAACATTGAAAATAAAAAATATAAATATAAAAAAAACACATTAAAACTATTTTTTTAATTAAATAACCCAAAAAAAAAAAAAATTAATTTAAAATCTATTAAAAATAATAATTAAAAAAAGCAATAAAAATTTAAAAAAATAGAAAACAAAAAAACCAAATCATTTAAAATAAAAAATTATATAATAATAATAATAATAATAATAAAAAATTAATTAAAAAAAAAATGAAAATTAGAATGGATAAACCCCAAGCTTTTTAAATTCTCCGTCACATATAATACATGGTATCTAATACTACATGGCACCAAAACCATGTACCCCAAACCATCATTTTGGGCCTAACAACTTTGACTTTCACCTAGTTTAGGAATAGCAACATTATGGCCTAGTAAAGTGAGTCATTATCTCAACTGAGACACATTAAAATACAATATACCCAAGCCCTTTAAAGGCTTCATCACACATAATCCATGGTAACTAATACCACCAGGAACCAAAACCATGTACTGCAAACCGTCATTGTGGACCTAAGAGTCTTTCACCCAGTTTAGTGTAACGTTTTCCCCTTTAAAATTGACTAGAGAATGGGCATGTTCTCCTCCCCTATCACCTTGGTGTACTCCAAAACATTATGCGTAGGGGTATTCATGCCTAAGAAAGTCTTACAACCCATATACATGTAATTTATAAATTTCATCTCCAAATTAGTAATATATATATATATATATATATATATATATGTATCCATTCTCTAACTTCTACATGCACATGCTTAAAAACAACTATCCTTCACTTAAAAGAAATAAAAACCAACCAACATCCTCACCCAATCAAGTGAGTGCTCCACTCAACTTAGAGACATTACAATGGAGAATCCACGAGCCCTTTAAAGTCTTCATCATATGTAATCCATTGACTATAATACTATGGGACAAAAAACTTCATACCATCAAAATCATGTACCCAAAATCATCCTTATAGACCTTACAACTTTAACTCTTTCACTGTCTCAAATTTACCTTAATAATATCAATAATCTCCTCAATTATACAATTGTGAATTGCATTACTTGTGATGCAGGAGCATCGGGAACCTAGCCAACAATGTGATATTTTGATCACATGTTGTGGCTAATCTAAAACAATAAAAATTAGTAGTAGTATATTTATTTATTTTATCATTATTGTTATTTATTTATGAGGATTGTTAGTTTGTTTTTATGTTTAAATAAATTAGGAATAAAATTAGTAGTTGGTTTCTTTCCTTGAGTGGATATAGAGCCAACATAGGGATAGACACTTAAAAATAGGGAGGTATTTATTTTTTGAGGAAACTCTAGAAGAAAACTATTCTAAGAGAAATAGTTTAATAATTCAAGTATAAATAATAGGAGGTAGAATAGAAAACGACAAAGGAGGGGTGTCAGTACAAGAATT
The DNA here is from genome assembly GCA_034641835.2 of Pinus albicaulis. Taxonomy (NCBI): domain Eukaryota; kingdom Viridiplantae; phylum Streptophyta; class Pinopsida; order Pinales; family Pinaceae; genus Pinus; species Pinus albicaulis. The sequence goes on along the minus strand of CM076575.1, from coordinate 1,523,068,304 downwards.
GTAAATGCAGAGGGGAAATCAATAAATTATTAGCCCATGCAGTGTTAATGAAACTTATGTTTTGCATTACTTATTTCCTTTAGTTCTACAATTTATATATTAATACATGCACTGTGAGTGAAAAGGTTGAATGCAGGTAATCAATTGACAAGTCGTGGTATTGCCTCCCGTAGCTGGACAATGCTGCAATTGTGTAGCAAACTACTAACTCGCAGGCGGAGCTATAGTATGAAGCAATTGAATGCGGTCTGTGGAGCTGTGCGCACACAGTAAAGAGAAGAAAGTGGCTTGAAGCATTGTAATCAAGCATCATAGCTGAAGGATGCTGCCAACAGATGGCTCGATGCATTTAGAGAACAGTCGAGGGAAGATACAGTGGATTGAAGGTATATAATAGTGAGGTTGAATCATGATACATTGATTGTAATGTATCACACCAGCACACAAAGCCATAACGCGGAGTTGTTATGACTTCTTTGTCGAGAACGTTGAATGGTAATGATATCGATTGTGACATATATGAAACTTCAGGTTTAAAAAATGAGTTGTGTTTTTAAATGTGGTTCTAACTGTGTTATATAATTGTAATGGTCCTTTGCGGACTCAATGAACATGGTAAATGGAGATTGCATATGTAACGTAATATTTTATGGGAATTGCATGCTAAGGATGAATAATTGATCAATTACATTTGGATGAAGGGTAATCGTGGGCCTTAATAGAATCAAACATTTGTAATTGTTTTTGCAAAGAACTTTTGGAAGTAGAAATTGTTGTTTTTCTACATTATTTGGTATCAAATCCTATTGAGTTGTTCTTGAGAATTGCAAAGAATTTCGCCCAGAAGAGGAGCTGGAGTAGGCCGAGCTAGGATAGGTCAAGGGAGACCTATAGCAAACAAAGTTTTGCTAGAAGAAATCCGACACTTACGTACAAGAATGGCTACCATGGAAACTACTCAGAGGAGGGCAACAGATGATGGTGTTTCCAGTGCCAATGAAGAAGAAACCACCAACGAAGAAGTGGAAGAAGAAAGCGAGGCAACCAAAGTCATGAAGATACTCGCAAAGGTCAGTAGGAGACTGAAGGTAGAAGTACCTTTATATGATAGAAATCTTAGTGTGGAAGTACTAATGGACTAGATCAGTTCATTAGACAAATATTTCTACTATGAAGAATTCGACGACAAGAAGAAAGTGAAGTTTGCAACCACGAGACTGAACGACCATGTAGCCCTATAGTGGGATGAATTGCAGTTGTCTAGGAAGCGAAAAGGGAAACCCAAAATCAAACAATGGGATAATATGGTGAGTAAACTGAAAGGTAATTTTATGCCAAAAGATTATCAATTAAATCTTTTTAGACAATTGAAAAACTTAAAGCAAAAGGGCATGACTATCAAAGAATATACTGAAGAATTTTATAAGTTGAATATTAGAGCGGGACATATTGAAGATGACATAGAAAAGGTAGCTAGATATATAAATGGTTTGAGATATGAAATACAGGATGAGATCATCTTATTAAATCTGAATACGATTGAAGTTTCATATCAAGCAGCTTTGAGGGAGGAAGAAAAGATGTTGCGCAAAAAAAATCAGAGAAATAGATGCAAGAGTCCGGCAAAAGGAAGGGGAACATTTAAATCCAGATTTCAACACTCCCAGAATGAGGCAGGGATTCCGAGTAATAGATCACCACAAAGAGGAGATTCTGGTCGCGGAAGATTTGTGCTCAGAGGTAGAGGCCAAGGAAGAGATGTTCGGTGCTTTGCATGTGGTGAATGGGGACATATGCAATGGGATTGTCCTCACAATATACTAGTAACCCAGTGAAACGTGAACGTTGCTGAAACAAAGGAAGAAATTCCTCAGACTACAGCCAAAGAGGAATCACCTAAAGCTGGAGAATCCTTGTTGTTGAAAAGCATATTGCTTTAAGAAGCTAAGGAAGCCAAAGAACTAGCTCAGAGAAATAATCTGTTCAGAACTGTATGTAAGTCAAAGGGTAAGTGTTGCAAATTGGTAATTGATAGCGGTAGTACTAATAACCTTATTTCTACAGAAATGGTGGGCAAATTGAAATTGGAGAGAACAATACACGCTACTCATAAAGTATCGTGGCTTCAAAAAGGCCATAAAATTATTGTAAATGAACAATGTAAAGTTGAAATCTAGATTGGTACTTATAAGGATGATATTTTATGTGATGTAATGCCGATGGATGTATGTCACATATTTCTAGGAAGGCCCTGGCAGTTTGACCAAAAAGCCATACACGATGGCAGAAGAAACACTTATACTCTTGAGAAAGATGGGAGCAAGCATATATTGCTGACATTGAGAGAGGAAAATGACAAGGAAGCACCTGGAAACAGCGTTATGTTGATGAGAGGAAAAAACCTATTTCAATAAATCGAGAAGGATGAAGAGATGCATTTTGCTATTGTTGGGAGACCCAAGGTAATTTTAACTTCTATAAATTTGGAAGATTTACCTGAAGAAATTCGCAATTTGTTGAATTATTTTGCTGATATTGTTGTGGATGAGTTTCCAAATGAGTTACTGCCCATCAGGAGTATTAGTCACCACATTGATCTAATCCCTGGGGCCAGTTTGTCGAATAAAGAAGCCTACAGGTTAACACCACAGGAAAATGTTGAAGTTGGAAGACAAGTGAAATAATTGATGGATAAGTGATTAATAAGAGAAAGCCTTAGTCCATGTGCTGCACCAACAATACTCAGTCCAAAGAAGGGAGGTGAATGGCACATGTGCACAGATTCTCGGGCCATAAATAAAATCACCATCGGGTATCGTTTTCCTTTACCACAAATGATGATTTAATGGATTGTTTGAGTGGGTTGAATTATTTTTCTAAGATAGATTTTAAGAGTGGGTATCATTAGATAAGAATGAGAGAGGAGGATGAATGGAAAACCACATTCAAAACAAATAATGGTTTGTATGAATGGTTAGTAATGCCTTTCAGACTTAATAATGCACCTAGTACCTTCATGAGGCTGATGAATGAAGTTTTGAAGGAATAAACAGGAAAATTTGTAATTGTTTATCTTGATGATATTCTCATTTTTATTCGAAGTAAAGAAGAGCATCTAGAACACCTTAAATTAGTTCTAAAGACTTTGCAAAAAGAAAAACTGCTGATAAACTTGAAGAAATGCAACTTTCTGAAGGAAGAACTAATTTATGTGGGGTTCGTAGTCTCTAAGGAAGGGTTGAAAATGGATCCAGAGAAAATCCAATCAATTGTAAATTGGCCAACTCCTAGAAGAATATTTGAGGTAAGAAGCTTTCATGGTCTTGCAAGTTTATACCAAAAATTTATTTGAAGTTTTAGTCAGATTTGTGCACCCATTATAGAAACAATGAGAGAAACTAATCAGCCATTCAAATGGATAGAAGTAGCAAATCGAAACTTTAAATTGCTAAAGGAAAAAATGACTGAAAAACCAGTCTTGACTCCAAATTTTGAGTAATTTTTCTAGGTTGAAACAGATGCTAGTGGAATTGCGATTGGAGCAGTTCTGAGCCAAGATCAGAAACTAATAGCATACTTCAGTGAAAAACTAAATGAAGCAAATAAGAAATATTCATCTTATGACAAAGAATTTTATGCTGTTGTACAAGCCTTAAAAAAATAGAGACATTATTTTTTGCCAAAAGAGTTTGCGTTATATTATGATAATCATGCATTATAGTTTATAAACAATCAACCAAAGTTAAATCAGAAACATGCCAAATGGGTAGAATATTTGCAGAGTTTCACTTTTGTAATCAAACATACAAGTGGTAAATTGAACAAAGTTGTTGATGCTTTGAGCAAGGTGAACTTAATTATGCAGTAGTTACAAGTTGGTGTTGTAGGGTTAGAGGAGATGGTTGACATGTATAAAAGTGATGCAGAGTTTAAAGAAATTTATGCAGCCGTAGAAAATCCAACAATCCATAATAGAAGCCAGTGGTTGGATTATCTTATCCAAGGGGGATTACTGTTCAAAAATAATAAGTTATGTATTCCTAAATGTTCTATGAGGGAAAACATAATCAAGAAGAAGCATAGTGGAGGTCTATCAAGACATCTTGGACAAGAAAAAACCTTTGCTTAGGTAAACACTTTTTATTACTGGCTGAAGATGCAAACTAATGTTAAACGGTTTGTGGAAAAATGCAGGATCTGTCAGCATGCTAAGGGGAAAAGTTAGAATACAGGATTGTATCAGCCATTACCAATACCTGACAGACCGTGGGATGTAATTAGTATGGATTTTGTTTTGGGTTTGCAAAAAACTGAAAAGGGAAATGATTCGATTTATGTTGTTGTGGATAGATTTTCTAAAATGGCTCATTTTATTGCATGCAAGAAAACAAGTGATGCAACACATATTGCTAATCTCTCTTTTTTAGAAGTTGTAAGATTACAAAGGTTACTTGTAAGCATTGTGCCTGACAGGGATACCAAGTTCGTGGGACATTTCTGGAGAACTCTATGGAAGAAAATAGGTACCAACCTTAGTTTCAGTTCAACATATCATCCTCAAATGGATGGACAGACCGAGGTGGTGAATAAAAGTTTGGGAAACATATTGAGAAGCTTGGTATACGAAAATCCTAAACAATGGGATTTAGCCCTTGCTCAGGCTAAGTTTTCTTACAATGATACTCCAAATCAAAGTACTAGTATGAGTCCATTCCAGATTGTTTTTGGAATGAATCCAAGAGGTGTGTATGAACTCAGAGATCTGGGAAAACCGGAAGTAAGGAGCACAAAGGCTGAAGAATTTGCAGAACAGATGCAGGAACTACAGGAAAATTTCAAAAGTAGATTGCAGGAAAGTAATAGCAAATACAAGAAAAGAGTAGATATGAGGAGGCGAGAAAAAGAATTCCAAGTAGGTGATTTAGTTATGGTGTATTTAAGGAAAGAAATATTTCCTATTAAAACTTATAACAAATTAAAACTGAAGAAGATAGGGCCATTTAAAATTGTAAGGAAAATTTCTTCAAATGCATATGAAGTTAAATTTCCAACTGGAATTGGAATATGCCAATCTTCAATATTGCAAATTTGTACTAGTACCGAGAACCAAAAGAAGAACCACAAGGGAATGCCATAGTAGAAGAAAATCCAACGGTAAATTGGGAAGGCAGGGAAGAGGGAATTTGAAACCATTTTGGAGGAGAGAGTATCAAAGAAAACCAGGAGTCTAACCTATTATCAGTATTTAGTCAAGTGGAAAGGACAGCCAGTGGAAGACACCAGTTGGATGACTACAGCAGAGCTACAGAAGTTGGGAATCGATTCCAAAGCACTACAAGTTCAGTTTTTTCCCCATGAGTCTGATGCAGGAGCATCGGGAACCTAGCCAGCAATGTGATATTTTGATCACATGTTGTGGCTAATCCAAAACAATAAACATTAGTAGTAGTATATTTATTTATTTTATCATTATTGTTATTTATTTATGAGGATTGTTAGTTTGTTTTTATGTTTAAATAAATTGGGAATAAAATTGGTAGTTGGTTTCTTTCCCTGCGTGGATATAGAGCCAACATAGAGATAGACACTTAAAAATAGAGAGGTATTGATTTATTGAAGAAACTATAGAAGAAACCTATTATAAGAGAAACAATTTAATAATTCAAGTATAAATAATAGGAGGTAGAATAGAAAACGACAGAGGAGGGGTGTCAATACAAGAATTGTAAATGCAGAAGGGCAATCAATAAATTATTAGCCCATGCAGTGTTAATGAAACTTATGTTAGTTCTGCAATTTATATATTAATACATGCACTATGAGTGAAAAGGTTGAACGCAGGTAATCAATTGACAAGCCGTGGTAGTGCCTCCCGTAGCTGGAAAATGCTACAATTGTGCAGCAAACTACTAGCTCACAGGCGGAGCTGTAGTATGAAGCAATTGAATGTGAATTAGTAGCGGTCTGCGGAGTTATGCGCACGTAGTAAAGAGAATAAAGTGGCTTGAAGCATCGTAATCAAGCATCGTAGCTGAAGGATGCTGCCAACATATGGCTCAACACATTTCGAGAACAGTCGAGGGATGCTGCAGTGGATTGAAGGAATATAACAATGAGGTTGAATCATGATACATTGATTGTAATGTATCACACTAGCACACAAATCCATAACGCGTAGTTGTTATGACTGCTTTACCGAAAACATTGAATGGTAATGATATCGATTGTGACAGATATGAAACTTCAGGTTTAACAAATGAGTTGTGTTTTTAAATGCGGTTCTAACTGTGTTATATAATTGTAATGGTCCTTTGCGGACTCAATGAACATGGTAAATGGATATTTCATATGTAACGCAATATTTTATGGGAATTGCATGCTAAGGCTGAATAATTGATCAATTACTTTTGGACGAAGGGTAATCCTAAGCCTTAATAGAATCAAACATTTGTAATTGTTTCTGCAAAGAACTTTTGGAAGTAAAAATTGTTGTTTTTCTTCCTATTGTTGTTGTTGTTGTTATTATTATTCAATTTATATTTTTTATTACAAAAATAAATTAACATTTTAAAAAACATTATATAATTTAAATAACTAATATTTATAATTTTAACCTACATATGTATAAATTTTAAATTAAAAAAATCATAATATATTTAAATTACGTTTTTATATTATAAATTTTAAAAATATCTTTTCATATTTTTTACATAATTTTTTTTTTTTCTTTCTAGCCAATACAATAAGTTTCGTTAAGTTTTATGAACAAATATGGCAAACCCTAGTGATAAAGTTTTAATTTACAGATTTCCCACTTGATATATGCTTCTCTCTATGTAGCATGAACCACAAAGGATAAATCCAAGTAATTTATTGGGTAGTACTTTCATGATTTGTAAATTATATAAGTTGAAAAGATATTACTTTTTCTTATCAATAAAAAGGAGAGATAGTTAATTATAAAAAAATTATGGCTGTGTATATTATTTTTATAATAAAATACAATAATTTTTTTTCTTTTTCTTTTATTAAATTATATTTAATTAAAAATAATTATTAAAATAATTATTAAATTTTTTAAATATATTTTTTATTTAAAATTATTTAATTCTCTCAAAATAACTTTCATCTTTATCTCCTCTCCATAGTTTTTTGAATCTGAGATATGGTAGGACTATTCCCACACAAGTTAGGTAGTCTACACCTCACCTCATTGAATAAGTGCCAATTATACAGTGTAATAGTTGTTGGTATTATTCATTATTGTTGGTCGTAATTTGGTAGCAATTTTCAAAATATTAATCTAATCTATTGTATAATCAAACACAAGTAATATTGTATAATAAAAAGTTAGATAATAGTTACAAAAGTAAGAATAATTGAAAATTTTAGTTTATGAAAGAATGAAATGGAAAGTAAACTAAAATAATAATATAAATTAAATATATAGTAGATACAATGCTAATATTTGAGAAGAATCAAAACACTTACCTCAGAATACATTTCACAATTCTCAAATTAAAAAACAAAACATAAAAATTAACTAAATTATAACTTTATTTAAATTATTATCAATTATAAAAAAAGAATTAATATATAATTTAAACATATATACATTTTAAAAAAATGTAACATTTTTTTTAACCATGGAAATTCAACTCAGCTTTACTATGGAAATTCTTAATTTGTAAATAGGTCTTGTTATAATACCATGGTTCATCAATACCACATGCCCAATATGATATGTGTTAATATGAAATTTTCTTTAATTAATTCATTTGAGATAAATCAATTAAAATTAAATAACTAACTTGGAGATAAATCTTAACCCTTGATTTATGAATACTACTATAAATATTGTAACATATTCTATAGAGGTTAAATATCCTCCATCTATATTATAATTATTGATAATTAAATTAAAATTGTGAAAAAACCTATTATGAACCAACATTTTAAATTCCCCATTACAATATAATTATATTATTATACTAATACTTTTTATGTATTAGGGAATGTAATGGAAAATTTAAAATGCTGGTATTAATTCACAGGAAAAAAAAAAATAGTGACTTCGAGTAATATGTCTAGAGAGATGGATTTGTTGTAATAAGGTGGGTTTCAAAGCATATCTTTGGGAGGCCCTTTGTTTCATTGTCTCCTCAAGTTCCAAGTCTAGTTAGAAAAGGGTAAGCTCCCTTTGTCATGAAGAATGGTGGGGTTAGTTATTATTAAATAAACTTTCAATGTTGGAGAATTTGAAGATTAACAAGGGTGATGGTTTTGTGTTTTTTTTAGTGAAATTTTATTAGAATAATTTTTTGATTTTTTTTTCTATTTTTAACATGCAATTTTATGGTCAAAATAGTTACCAATCAAACGAGAATAATTTTTTGATTTTTTTCTATTTTTAACATGCAATTTTATGGCCAACACAGTTATCAATCAAACCAGAAAATTATCGATTACCTGTTTTTTTATAGGTAGCAAAAAAACACTCGATTTTGAAAAGTGGTGACTTTTTTTTAGCATAGTTTTGGGACTTCCAATTTTCTTATGACCTTTTTTTTTAAATTGATTGATTTTCATGTTGTTTTTTTTAAGCATAATTTTGGAACTCTAGTTTTTCTTTGGTTTTGTTTTTTAAGTCATGTTTTTATTTCGATTTTGAAAAGTGGTGATTTTTGTTGGTACTTTAATTTTTTTTATTTATCAAGTATGAACATTTGTTTTAAAATGTTAGTGATTTTCATGCAAATCTTGAAAAGTATTGATGCAACATCAATACAATTTTTTAGAATGGTGATTTTCATCTTCGTAATAAAACATAAAAATAAAATAAATAAATAAAACATGACAAAACTAATCAAATATAAAAAAAATATTAAAAAATAACCAATAAAATTGTAAAAAAAAACCAAAAATTCAAAAACAAGAAAAAAATGTAATTTTTTTAAAATTATAATTAAAAAAAACCACACAATTAAAGAAAATCATAAAATAAAATAATTAAAGTACTAAAATAAAAGAGAGTTAAAATTTAGAAATTTAAATTTAAAAATAATAAAAATTTAAATTAAAAAAAAAAATATATATATATATATTAAATTAAAAAATTTAAAATATTAAAAATTAAAAGAAAAAAAAAACAAATAAATTTAAAAAAAAAGAGTTAAATTAAAAATAAAATAAATCTTTTAAAAAATATTTTAAAAAAATAATAAATAAATAAAAAACCTTTCAGGGCTTGGCCACTCGCCCGGGGGAGAGCTATAGCTAAAATCGACCTCCGACGCATGGGAATCGATCTCTACTGCCTTAGGGTTGTGGAACTTGGGCGCCGGACAGGGAAGAGAGCTGCCAACTCTCCCCACCGCTCAGCGTTTGAGCCCCGCAGCCCTAGGTAGTGTAGATCAATTCCCCATGTCCAACCTTCATTCCAAGCTGATCATAAATGAATCCCTTAGAACAAAAATATGCCTTGGATGAAATGTACTAATTAGAATAATGTCGTAAAAAAAGAGATATATCTTTGCTAAATCATTGGAAAGAACTCATGTTTTTATTCTTTTGGGCCAAATATTTCCCACCACCCTACATTTGCATCCCCTTTTATTTTAGTTTTGTTAGCATGTTTGGATTGTGTTTTGATTTCAGTCTTTTCATTTTTTCTTGAGATGAAACTTCAAAATTTTAATAAACAACACACCAAACAAAATCTATCCATGTTAAAAATGAAAGTATGACTTAATTTAAATATAATCTCTAGATAATTTTAAGAAATTTAAATGTGATCTTTAAATAATTTTAAAATTTTAAATCATAATTAATCCAAATATTCTTAATCATAATTTTTTAACTCATAAACAAATTCTACACCTCAGAATATATATAGATAGATAGATATAACTTTTTTTTTAACTAAAAAAAACATAACTCACTTAGATACCGAAAATTATTAAAATATGAAAGGACAACTTAGCTTGGATAAAATTTTCTTATCCCAATATAAAAAACTACTTAGCTTCGATGGAATTTTCTTATTACAATGCAAACATGACCCATTTGAAGCTATATATAGAGGGGAAAAGGAAGTGTGTAACATTGCTTGACAAAAATAATTTGAAAGTAATTAATATTTATTTGAATATTTTTAATAAAATGTATTAATATAGTTTATGAGTAATATCATTAAACGAAGAAAAGTATGAGTTTTCCTATTTCTTGATTTATAAAATTTGTATCAAAATACTGAATTCTTTTGTAATATTAAAATATAAAATAAACAATTTATTAAAATGATTTGATATAACAGATTTTAGTACTTGACAGAATAATTTGAAATTAATTAATATTTAATTTGAATATTTTTAATAAAATGTGTTAATATAGTTTTAAATATAGTTTATGAGTAATTTAAACGAAGAAAAGTATGAGTTTTCCTATTTATTAGTTTATAAAATTTGTATCAAAATACTGAATTCTTTTGTAATATTGAAATATAAAATAAACAATTTATTAAAATGATTTGATATAACAGATTTCATATCACTAAAATATGGACAAAACAATTAATTAAAAAGATTAGATAGAATAGGTTTTATATCAATGAAATAAAAATTTGGGATTATATATATATATATATATATATAATTTTGTTTATATAAAAGTAAATATTTACATTTAAATTTATTTATATAAATTATTTAAAATTAATAATAAATAAATTAGAATAATTTATAAACTTAAAATAACATGAAGGATAATTTAAATATTTCTTTCTTATTTATAAACATTTATGTTTGTTCCCGATGGGTGTGTGATACCTTAAAGGAGTTAATGAAATGCCCTTGGAGTTGTGTTTGCCACCTTCACACATGATAGTCATTTATGTTGAGGGGCGCAGTAAGACCCAAACATGAAAGTGCATGTAAAACTAAAAATGACTTGCGAGAGTTTTAAATACCTTTTTGTGATGACACCTTGGGAATTTGGTGGAGGAGGAAAGATTACAGACAAGGATGAGTCCTCATTCACTTGTCTAAGGGGGCGGTCCTAGCTAAGTGGTGAGAGGTCCGCCCTACATTGGTTTGAGTTTGGTGGTGGGTTAGGGGAGTTTCGACTCACATCTCTCTCATGGAATAGGTGGTTGGAAAGGTTTAGGCTAGATTTGACTCCATTGGCTTGCCATGGAAGTTACAAGTGCACATCAACCTAGTGTGGTTTTCAACTCCAGCATCTTTGTGTTCGAGGTCATCTTCCTCCTTTTGCTTATTTTGCTAGTTATTCTTTGTTTTATGGTTGAGTTTATTTCTGTGGAAATTAAAGTGCTGAGAGTTTTTGTTAAGCCTTATCATCAAGTCTACGTTGGTGTTATTGTCAGTCTAGGCACATTAGATGGTGACTGCTCCACTTTGGGAATGTCTAATTCTAGTTATAAGTTTAATGAGTGCATGTTTGAAAATTTGAGAGGAAGGGTCAATGTTTCATCCTAGCTGAGGTTGTTTTAGAGTCTGAGGACTCGTTGTAATTGGGGTTTTATAGGTTTCTTATGTTCTTATGTGTGGTTAATGGTATTGAGTTGTGGAGCGTGCATTAGGGTTTTTGTGTCTCTAGCGCATACACTTGGTATTTCCCTTAGTTGTGTCATTGGTGTTATGATTTTTGGTGATGATTATGTGTGTTGGGGTCTAAGCTCTAGTGAGGTGGAGTCTAGTTCTATCTCATGTTTTTTTATAGGTATAATAATATATAGAGACTGCTCCAAGTGTACCCTCTATGTTGCTATCATGTCGCCTAGGTAGTGCATGTGTGTCAGGAGAAGGGGGTGGCAGAAGTCCTCAGGGTCATTGTAGGGTATGGATCTTCACTCAGGACTTAGTGGCCACATATTTTAATTCAGTGTTGTTGTAGAATTAAATCCCCTCTGCGGATAGAGGCGATCCCTACTAGCCCAGATCGGGTCTAGCAACAATCGTATCACGCTAAGGTGTAGGTTCCTAATTACAATAAACCAACTTGCGAAGAAGGGCTACCTCAATTCCAACGCTGTTGTTCATAGAGAATATGACATTCCCATTCCCTTGCTCCAACAGATCACAATCTTTCGCTTGCCACGATCGAACACCTGCACACGCAAGGAACACAATGAACACAAGCGTAAAACCCGATATATGAAATTATGTATCAGTCACAGAAGACACAACTCATGATCATAATGAACAATACGAGTGGAACCATAACCAATAGTCGCTTATCATTAATTCATTAAAGGAAAATACAACCTGGCTCTGACACTAAACCTTCCTTGGGCGGGTCGTCAGCAGAATACGTCTCGGTAAAGCTTGTCGGGAATGGGGACAAGCCTCTCTCTTTGATCGTCAATCTCCTTGCTATGGATTTGGCACTGTGAAGACTATCAAAGCTCTTGCAGCATTCTCAAGGCTCTTGGAGATTCTTGGAGACTAGCTTGCAAAGGGAAATGGAAAGCTTATATAGATGGTGGAAGAGGAGTTAGGATCCCTACAATCATGGGATTGGCCCTATCATCAAGGAAGCTTCCATGAGAGGTGGAAAACTACTTCCTCTACATGGAGATCCAGAGCCAAATGTCCCAAATCAATTTAGAGACCAGTTCAGGAGTTGGTTAAATTCAATCTTCCGCCATTTATTTTTAAAAAACACCCTTTATTAAGCCCGGCGTGAGTGCGACTCTGAGACAGAACGCCAATTGGCGCGCCCTCTTTGAATAATTTCCCCCATTGGTGCAAGTATAACACAATCTAGTCGCGCCAAGGATGAAAAGGATATTTTTAGGGTTTTTCACAAGGATATGTCTTCAGGGAAATGAAATTCCATGTCTACGGGAATGCCATGAAAGTGTTTTCAGGTTATGTCACTACTCACAGGTCACAGAATGAGCCCTCCAATGTGCGGGATGGGGAATTGTAGGGACGATGACAAATTGCTGTGTAACAGATGCCCCCTAAAGCATGAGGCCCGAAAGAGAGAGAGGGGTGAAATTCTTTATGAGAACGTGTCTAACAAAAAATATCGCCGTCGGAAAACCTGCGTAGAGAAGTACAACTGATATCTCAAATACATGATATATGTGGTATGGATGCAGCCATCCATAATAGAGTATACAATAATCCAGATCTAAGGTATGGTCGTAGCCATCCAGTGAGGATCGATAAATAGACTCAGGTATGGTCGCAGCCATCCAATGAATGAGTCATGTAACTAATCATAATAATCCACAAAATCACAGCCTGGATTCCAACAGACAAAATCCAGGGTTTTGCGCTCCATCTCAACCTAAAAAAAGTACAAGTTCAAGCATGCCAATAAATGAGCTGAAGTCGAACATGCGAGAACATCGCCTGATTACTAGCCAATGATGAAAGTTGTTAACAGACGCGAGAGGTACCACCAATAATGACAATGGCCCTCAAGGTACTACAGGTACAATCTACGGCATGTGAATCAATGAGCTGACATCGAACACCCATAGAATCACTCGATCGGAGGCCAATTATGAAAACCTCATGTCGAACGCGAAGAACCTGCTATTAAGGCATGCAGGCTCCAAGGTACCAAAAGGGAGTCTCTAGATCATCTTCCTAGATAATGAGCTGAAGTCGACAAGAAGTGACCTTGATCGAAGGTGGGCCATAGTGTTTCCCACATCATCAACACGAGACAGAGGAACATAATGTCTTTGTGAATGAAGATCATATGAGAATCAGAGGAAGGTTGAAACTTGTAGAGGTAAACTTCTCTTGAACATATCGGTGGCACGACAGTGGATTTGGCAGTATTTGACATCAAAAGATCAGAGGTCATGATGACGAGGCAAAGAGAAAATGAAAGGTCAGAAGGGATCACCCAAACCCACGGAGGAAAGTGGAAAACGAGATGAGATGTCCCCAACCTGACACGAATGCAGACAAGTGCCATGTTCAAGAGTGACATACTACCGACACGACAATGATACCAGTTCCATTTTTCCCCCACCATTTTTGGCTAGTACCTCCTTATTTTTACGCAAGCTTGAAGAGGATACCATATGCTTGTCATATAAGTTCTTCCTTCGAATGAATCCATTTTAGTACATTTAACGAGCCCTAGGAAGGAGGAACTCGAATACCATCATTACGACTGAATCTGATGTTATCGGGGTTTGATGAGTTTGACAAAGGGAGAAATCAGCGTCTTTTCATGTTTAGAGAGTTTGAAAAGACAGCGGAAAGGTAAACTCCAACGGTCCCTTTTCGTAGATAGTTCCTCATATCCGAAAAAGGTAGAAAACTATGTTTGAGAAAACCTCCTAGTCGCGATAGGCTAGGGTATTCCTTTTTCGTAAATAATCTATCCCAGCCTGAAAAAGGGGTAAACGTATACTGGGTAGATGTCATTTCGCAGCCATTTTAATGAGATCGAAATGACAAGGGACTCAGCAATCTTTTCATGTTTCGAGAGTCAGAAAAGAGCTGAAAGATGACTCCTCCTAGAGGAACGAGTGGTATAAAGGGTAGCTACTAGTTCCGGTAATGGTGGAACTACCCAAAACAAGTAAAGGTTAAGAGGTTGGCTAACAAGACCACTCATCGCAGCGGTTCCTCGGGAATGGGTAAAACAACCAAGTGAAGGCATATGATCGGCCAAGAAGATAGTGACGATTGAATGAGAAAACCAAGGCTCATCTGGCAAAGAGGGCTGATAAAATGGCAATCATGAGAGGTAAAATGGGAATGGTTTCATTTTTACACAAGCTTGAAATCAAGATAAACTATGCTTGAAACCGGTTTCATTTTTACACAAGCTTGAAATGGAAACAAACTATGCTTGAAAAAGTAAGCATGCCCCCAGCATGGTGACTCAATTCGAGGTACATGCCCCCCAAGCTTCAGTCCATATGAAAGGCAAATGGAGTGAAGGTTCAAATTACGAGATCAGGAGAAAGACTTGACTGGGATTTTATGAGAACTTATCAAAGACTCGAATTGAATGGGAATGTGTTTCATTGTTTTAACGAGGTTGACACATTAAAAGAACTATCCTCATGACACCTTGTTTCATGGTTTAAGGAGCTTGACACAAGAAAACAAACTATGCTTCGACAACCTTGTTTCATTTTTTAAGGAGCTTGACACAAGACAAGGAACTCCGCTCTGACCATACCCAGTTTCATTTTTTAAGGAGCTTGACACAGGAAAAGAACCATGCTCCGACAACCTTGTTTCATTTTTTAAGGAGCTTGACAGAAGACAAGGAACTCTTCTCCGACCAGACCCAGTTTCAATTTTTAAGGAGCTTGACACAGGAAAAGAACCATGCTCCAACAACCCGGTTTCATTTTTTAAGGAGCTTGACATAATAAAATGAACTATGCTCCGACAGACCTCATCATAATGAACAAGAAGTCATCGCTTCCAAGAGTTCCACTCCCGATGGAAGGAAAACATCCTTCAAGTCGGGACCCAATGCCCCCAACACTTGATGCATAATGGCACTATCACTGAGCACGGGCACGGGGTAGGTAGCCACATAGTTGACCTGCGGTGGGGAAGATACAACGGGTGGATAAAAACCAGGAAGGGATGATGGTGGGCCAGTTGCCACATCGGGACCAAAGAACGAAAGCTGATCAATGGTCATGATCCATCCTTCATGTGGAAAACAGACCACATGAAAAAGGGAGGAGACAAGAGCTCCCATGGCATAGGTGTAATCATGCCCCAAAATCAGATTGAAATCCAAAGAGCCTGGAACAACCATCACATCCATATGGACGGTTTTACCTCCCAATGTAATAGGTAACCTCGGAAGGATCCCTAACGGTTGACTAGTTCTTCTGTTAAATTCCAACAGATTCTGTGTAATAGGTATAAGCGGCGGTGAACCGAAAGCTTGCCAAGTAGTTGAGGATAGAACACTAACAGATGCACCTTCATCTATAATAGTGTTGGGTACAACCAGACCAAAGGCCTGTACCGTGATCTCGAAAGGCACATAAGATGGAAGGCGGTATCCTGTAAATCGATTCCAATCAAAGAAAGCAACCAAACTACTTGGAGGGGATACCATCAAACCGAGATGGTCTTCCCCTGGTGTTACAGAAGAAGAAGGAGCATCCTCCATGACCTCCATCTCGAAGGTGGGAGGGGTATCCTCTAGGATCTCCATCACGGGAGGCGGAGGAGCAGCTTCTTGAGAGATAGGGACAGGAGAATCTTTCTCCAAGTCCGAGGAATCTAAAGAAAAAAGAATAACTTGAGGGATGTGAGGTCCACTCTCAACGGAAAAGACCTGGTGCACCATAGACGGGGCTAGTTCAACCGATCCCATGACCAATGGTTGGTCAGGAACGGATTCTTGAATTTGAATTTTTGGGGGAGCGGGATTGACCAAGGATGACTCTTGACCAATCATAGGGTCAGCTGGGGGAAGACTCAAAGAAAGCTATTTGTAACCAGCCAAAATGCACGGTGTAGAAACAGCCAAGTTGTCCAAAACTCTCTTGGCTTCATCCATATATGGACAAAGGTGAATGGCATGGTTCCATTCACACAACTTACAGGGATTGGTAATCTTACCCTGCTTCTTAGGATTCTTACCAGCACCAGTTGAAGACGTGCCCCCAACTTGACTCCCGGAAGCTAAAGGCAACGGCGGGTGACCGTTGGACCATGCTTCAAGGACCTTGGGAATGCCAGGGCAGTCTCAAAGAAGATGGTCTCCTGTGCACAACATGCAAGGGAACTTGACTTTCTGTGGAGGGTTGGAAGGTTTGTCAAGAAGAGATGTTTCAGAAGCAATAGTTGCAGCTTTAGCCTCTCTCTTATCATACTTCTTCTTCTTTGTCTTCTTCTTCTTCTTCTTAGCCACCTGGTTACTCGAATCCAGACTTTCACCAGGTGAAGTAGAAGAGGAGGATGCAGAAACAGGCGAAGAAGGGGAGAGGTCCACCTCGGAATCAACATGATGTTGTCCAAGTGGAGGAAATGATTGAACAGTAGCCAAGACATTTGGGACCACAGAGGTTGAAAACAACCAAACAGGCAACCCAACAGTTAACCCAGGAAGGGACAACGTTGCCATATAAGGAGCGCCAACATTTCCAAAAGGAGGAAAATGACCAAGATTCCCATCAGAGGGGATTCCTTGGTTGGTGAACTCTGGAAAAGTTGCCATCAACAACTCAAAACCGCACACGGGATAAAAACCAAGGCACACAATCAAACGACCAACAGGCAAAATCTAACAGGGCGTGTGATTGCGGGTGATTTATTTTACCACATTGAAACTTAGAAACTTTAGCGTTTCATGTTTTAAGAGTCGATAAACAGATGAAAGATGACTCTATCTCTTTTAGTTTTTAAGAAAGCATGAAAGGACAAGCGCTTGGTGATCTTTTCAAATTTAAGGAGTCAGATAAGATCAAAATGACTACTCAGGAATTCTAGGCAAAGGGTGTACCAAATAATCGTGAACTTCAATATACACCTTGGTTTCAAAATGAAAGAGAAATCAACCAAGGACTTAATGTACGTGCAGGAAATTTCCCTGAATGCTGTGTCCGGTGTATCACGAGTATAGGGCAGCAGACTCGGCTTCCTATGGATAAAGGATGGCAACCTAGTGGGGTCTCCCTTTATATACGCGACGGTACGGGGAGCACAAATCTGTAGTAGTGTTGTCTAAAGCCAAGAGGCGAATGATAGCTACTAGGTTTAAAGACGCCGGAACACGTGTCTAGCCTAGACCTCTAAATATTTCGTTAATGTTTCAATGCTACCTTAGTGTAAATTGAGTAAATTTTATGGTTGATCTTCAATTATGTCTCGGTTTTCAGGCCCTAGCGAGTGTCATCTGACAATCTCCTATATGCAGCTATATGAGAAAAGAAAACTTTTCAATTCGATGAATGCTATCTAGTTAAGGGAAGAGCTTCAAACAATGATGCGACATAAAAAAACACTGCAAACGAAATCTTTTCCAAACTAGATGAATTTCACTATCCAAAAGTAATTTCAAACATTCAACGATGCCAATAATGCAATGTAATCTATGCAAAATCCTCTTTTTCGAAAACTATGCAATTGTAATCTATGCACAATTTCCTTTTTTCTTTTCAAATGATAAGAATGCACTCAATGCATTTTTCGATGAAATGAGAATCTACTTAATGCATGCTTTTAATGAAAGAGAATGCACTCAAAGCAATTTCTAGTTTTCAATCATTAAACAATGTAATCTAAGTTCAATGATGGATCTCGAAAAATACTTTTCAATGCAATGTGATCTAATGCATTTTAACGAAAAGAAAACTATGAGACGAAAACTAAAATAACGCAAATCTCCTTAATGAAGGATGAATGCAAAAGAGATGTAAACCAACACTAAGAATGCAATCGTTGTTTCAAACACTTTGTCACGAAATCCCTCAAAATGTGACAAGACATATTAGGTCAAACACAAAGAGGACTTCCAAAGCAAGAGATCAAAACAAGGCATTCATTCCCTTTTACATCAAACAATCATGGAAATAAGACATTTCAAACAATGAGCAATGTAATCTATGCTCATACAGTGAAAATATCGGAAGGGAAAGACACAGTGGTGAAGGATTTAGGGAAAAAATCTCAATTTTCACACACCTTGAAATTGGCACGACTTTGTCATTGACAACTAGCGCCAACTGGCGCGACTTGCTCACTGACAACTAGCGCCAATCGCAAATTGGCGCGGGTTGCTAACTGACAACAAGCGCCAACGCCTGAAAATGAAAAAACAAAGAATTTCTCCCAACCAAGACCAAACTCACCACTTCAAGCAGAATCTCCAAGACTCAAATGAACCATGTAATCTAGGCTCAAAGCGAGACAAAGCGGAATTCGAATGAAGAAGAAGCCAATCACTCAAATAACGCAATGAAACGATAGACAACCACCAAACGAATGTAGAGAAGTAATAACAAATTTGACTGAACAGATAGAAACCAAAACTCCCACGGGAGGCTCGACACACTATAGCACCTAGATGCCCTAGGGCTAGAATGTAAAATCGATAGAAACGGGCAAACAACCAAAGGATGAAGGTCACAGTCAGTCAAAAAATTCTCCAGAACACTCAGGTAGTCGTAAAAATGAAACCAAACACACAGATCAAGCTCCAAAATCTCAAAACAGCGCAAACCCTGGCACCTTACAGAATTGGCGCAACTGTCAAGCTGAAACTAGCGCCATAACAGGATTGGCGCGGGTAGTAAATTGGCAACTAGTACCAATTGGCACGACTGTCAGGCTAATAAGCGCGCCAGTCAAGTTTGCTATGAAAAAAAAAAAAATAAGCAATCCAAGAAGCATACCATTGATGTTGGAGCTCAAACCAAAAGCCAAAATCACGAAAAGAGCCAGCCAAAAGAGTTGATCAAGTAGGCAAAGTCAAGAATTGACCGAAAGACAAGACAATACTCCAAGTGTTCAGTTCATAAACTAAACTGGAGATTGACTAAAGCAACATTCATCTACTTTCACTAATGCAGATCAAGAGCGTTTCGAAGGCTATCTGGCTAACTTCAGGCTCCGTCTGTAGTTTATAAAGCAAACAACAATCTAAGTCCCCAGCGGAGTCACCAATTTGTTGTAGAGGTAAATCCCCTCTGCGGACAGAGGCGATCCCTACTAGCCCAGATCGGGTCTAGCAACGATCGTATCATGCTAAGGCGCAGGTTCCTAATTACAATAAACCAACTTGCGAAGAAGGCCCACCTCAAGTCCAACGCTATTGTTTGTAGATAAGATGACGTTCCCATTCCCTTTCTCTAGCAGATCACAATCCTTTCGCTTGCCACGATCAAACACCTCCACATGCAAGGAACACAACAAACACAAGCGTAAAACCCGATATATGCAATTATGTATCAGTCACAGAAGACACAACTCATGATCATAATGAACAATATGAGTGGAACCATAACGAATAGTCACTTATCATTAATTCATTAAAGGAAAATACAACCTGGCTCTGACGCTGAACCATCCTTGGGCAGGTCGTCAGCAGAATACGTCTCGGTAAAGCTTGTCGGGAATGGGGACAAGCCTCTCTCTTAGATCGTCAATCTCCTTGCTATGGATTTGGCACTGTGAAGACTATCAAAGCTCTTGCAGCATTCTCAAGGCTCTTGGAGATTCTTGGAGACTAGCTTGCAAAGGGAAATGGCAAGCTTATATAGATGGTGGAAGAGGAGTTAGGATCCCTACAATCATGGGATTATCCCTATCATCAAGGAAGCTTCCATGAGAGGTGGAAAACTACTTCCTCTACATGGAGATCCAAAGCCAAACGTCCCAACTCAATTTAGAGACCAGTTCAGGAGTTGGTTAAAGTCAATCTTCCACCATTTATTTTTTTAAAACACCCTTTATTAAGCCTGGTGCGAGTGCAACTCTAAGACAGAGCGCCAATTGGCACACCCTCTTTGAATAATTTCCCCATTGGCACAGGTATAACACAGGCTAGTCGCGCCAAGGATGAAAAGGCTATTTTTAGGGTTTTTCACAAGGAGATGTCTTCAGGGAAATGAAATTCCATGTCTAGGGGAATGCCATGAAAGTGTTTTCAGGTTATGTCACTGCTCACAGGTCACGGAATGAGCCCTCCAATGTGCGGGATGGGGAATTGCAGGGACGGTGACAAATTTCTATGTAACAAGTGTCATTGGAAAAAATGAAGTAAATTCGTAAACTAGAAACTCAAGATGTGGTGGAGAGACTATCTCACTCTGATTTGAAAATCGTAGAGATATGTATGCATGGGTTTCTAACCCTAGCCACACCAAGAGAAGGAATAAATTGTATCTAAATTCAATGGATTTGCATTGAGAAATGAAAAATTTGTTAGGTTTGGTTCTAAAGGAAAAATATTTGGAAATATACGTCGTCTCTGCCACCTTAGAACACATAAAGAGGATGTTGAGAAACCAACGCTTATTTTTTGATAGATTTGATCAATGGTTTTCCCATGTCTAAGGGCACATTTAGTGTGAATAAAATTATGGATATCCTCCAAAACTTCAAATATCAAGTGTTAGAGATCTAACTTTAATAGTTCTTATTTTGAATATGAATGAATTACTCTGTCTATTCTTACTCTAGTCTTTTTGTGAGTTTTTTATGGGTCGGCCTACTTGTATGGGTTCAATTCTTCTATGATGTAATATGGGTCTAGTATGATTTTTTATTTTGACACCAATAAGAGTGCAATGAAATGTTGGATTGTTAGTCTCGTGTGTGGTCCCAATGGGAAACTGATAAATTCTCAGTTTGACTAACTAACTACTACAATGATGTAATGCTATTTTTTTCAATAATATAAAAAAATTAATTAAAAAGAAATATTTATGTTTGAAATGTCTGATTTTTATATTTTTAGGATGACTAGAAATTAATTTAAATGTTTCATAAAATGATTTTTAAATCATTAAAAAAAATAAAAATAAAATCAATATATGAAATGTATAGAATAATTTAAATATAGTTTTTTTAATTTAAAGATATTTATATTTAAATGTTCTTTATACGTGGCTCATAGGTTTTTCTTTTCAATTTTAATTTTTGTAGTTTTAGGATGGTAGTTACTCAATTACTTTTGAGTAATTTAAGTGTCTCATATAGGATCCTATTGGTATTTTGGTTGCAGTGTGATTTTTTGGATTTTTTATTTAATCAATAATGATTACCATTTTTATTTTATTTTAAATAATTAAATATAATATTAATTTATATTTATTTTATTTTTTTCAAAATTAAGGAATTTAATTAAATTATCAAGAAATGTTATGTGTATTTTAATTAATGGATGATTTTTAGAGAAGAATGTACATATATGAGATTACTATATTATATTATATTATATATATATATATATATATATATATATATATATATATATATATATATATATATATATATATATATATAATATAATATAATATAATATAATAGTTAATATTATATAAATTATATAAATTTAAATTCAAACTCAATAATAATAAAAAATAGTTTTAATTTTTTTTATAATTAAATTGTAATTTATAAGTTATATTGTACTTATATTATAAAATAATGTATATGTTATTATTATTATTTTCATTTCTTAAATGTTTAAGATAAATTGAATTTTAAAAATAAATATTATCATTGAGCTTAGAGGCTTATTCTACAGCCTTGTATAAAGGGATGTGTCTCCCTTTAAAATAAAATTAAAAATTAGAAATTATGTTCTAAATAGAAAAATAAGGTTGCCTATAATTAAAAAAGACAAATAGAAAAAGATGTTTAAATCTTATACTTTTCAAAAATATTTCAGAAGAAATTTAATTTGAAGATCTATGTTAAGTAATTTATGTTAATTATCAACTTTATATATATCTATATATAGAAATACAATTGTTAAAATTAAACATTTTAATGTCTTATATACAAAAATATTCAATGTAAGTTATCAATAAATTAATTTAATAAGAATTAATATTGACATGTACTTAAAAGAATATTAATAATAAAAATCATTTTGGTTTGTGTGATAAAATGTCTAGATATTAAAATATTTTAATGTAATCTACGTATATATTACATATCATTTAAAAAAAAATATGTATATATACTGAAAAAATTAAGTTTTTATGGTTAACATGCTTATTTGGTCATATATATACTCTATTGAGTATTCAAAAATACAATTTAAACAATGAAAAATAACACATTATATTTTGCACTGTGAAGAAATTGGCAAGTGGAGAAATTTAACCCTTTGGACCCATGTTAAATCATACTTAAAATGAATATATACTGGTAATAATAAATTCAAATTTAAAATCTATGATAAAAGAAAATAATTTTTACCTCATTCTTCATAATTGAATTTACAAGTGATGTTATATATCCCACTTTTACTCATATTCCTCCTCATTTACTTTTAGTGTTAAAAGATAATGGAGAATGCTTAATTTGTGAGAATTGGTTCATGGAACCTTAGGATAGGAATTAGTTTCTATTTCTTAGGGTTTGGTTCTAACTTCCCTACATCTATGAGTGTTATATAATGATTGAGTTGTATTGAGAATGTAGAGCGTTCTGTAGAGTCAGAATCTCTTGGTTCAGTCTCTATTATAGAGCTGACCAGTTCCTTTTTTATTAATGAATTCAATCTATCATATTTTATCATGGTATCAGAGCTCCAGGGCCAAATCATAACTGAAGTGTGTGATCCCTATGAGTATCCAGGTGGTAGAGGAGAAGCCACTGATGACTAAGTGATTTTTTTTTCTAGGAATTGATCGATCAACACATTTTTTGGAGGAAGAATCACGTTGATCAGCATGATCCCGTGGAAGGATTTTGTGTCGATCAACGTAGATATGTGCAGGAAAACCACGTCGATAGGCTAATCCATTTTTCAGTTCAATCACCAGCGCGATCATCGTAGAAATTGGTCACACAAGCACGTCGATGCGGGAAGAGGAGATCTGAAAACAAATCTGCGTCAGTGTTCACCCACTGATGAAGGAACAGATCTGAGAGAGATCTATGGTCGGTGAAATTTCACCGATGAAGGAAGAGATCTGAGACAGATCTACAGTCGGTGAAATTTTTCTGATGAAGGAAGAGATTTGAGACATATCTACTACCGGTTAAATTTTTCCGATGAAGGAAAATATCCGAGACAGATCTACTGTCGGTGAAAGTTTGCCGAAGAAGGAAGAGATCTGAAATAGATCTACTGCCTGTGTCATCTCTCCTATGAAGAAAGGGATCTGAAGCAGATCTGTTGCCAGTGTAAGCTTGGTGCGGAGAGGTTAGAGAGTCCATGTTGAAGAGAGCATCATGGTGGAGATAGAGAGCTCGTGCTGAGAAATAGAAGAGGTCGCAGCAGAGGAGTCGAGAGATTATTGTGTAATGTGTAGAGCAACCTAATGGATTGATCATATATTAGGTGGATATGTATCGTGATATTTTTCTTTCAATTACTCAATTTTTTTTAGAATCATCAAGATGAACAATCAAATAATTGAGGCATGCTTGAATGAGAGAAACAAGCTCGATTGTTCCAATTACTCCAATTGGAAGTTCAAGATGAAAACTTTGCTAGAAGTGCAAGGTGCCTAGATGATTTCAAATGAGGATGAACCAAAGCCAACAACATGAATTGGTGTAGCCACAACAATTCATGACTGGGGAAAGAGAGAGAAAAGAAAAGACGTTGTTAAAGATGTCAGTAAAAGACTGCATTGTACCTCATATCAGAGAATGAAAATATACAAGCGACATCTGGATGGTGTTGAAGTATTTGTATGAGAACAGGAATACAAATCGTCTCCCATTATTGAAGAGAAAGATCCTCTCCATAAAAATGGAGGAGAATGAAACAATTTTTTCCTTCATATCTCGAATCAAGGATCTTAAGAACAAATTGGAAGATATCAGTGTGATAGTTTTAGACATAGATTTGGTCATGATTACCATGAATGGTATGACTAACGATTACCAAATGTTTATCACTGGGACAAATGCGAAGGAGAAAGCCCCAAAATTTGAAGAATTGATGGGAATCTTAATGCAGGAAGAAGAAATAAGATCGACTCTAAAACCCCAAAATGCAGATGTTTCATTAATTGAAAAGAAGAAATCCTTCAAAGAAAAAGGAAATTCATCACATCAAAGCGGAGGAAACCCACAAAAAAAGACCGAATCAATCTCAAGGTATATACCTGAATAGAAATGATTCAGTATTAAAATATTTCTATTGTGGTAAAATCGATCATATTGCTAAGAATTGTAGAAATAATAAATTTGATGAAGGACAACAAAGATATAAGAGAAATGTAGGTCATTTCACAGATGATGACCATGATGAGGATTTCATATTGTTCATGGCTGACTTTGATGAACATGTCGAAGAAAACATCTGGTATGTGGATTAAGGAGCATCCACCCACATGACAGAGAACAAACAATGGTTCAAATATTTCAAAGAAACCAACAATGGAGAGAAAATCTACCTTGGCGATGATAGAGGTTATTAGATCAAAGGGTATAGGAACATTCCTGTTATTTTTCCTAATGGTAATATCAGACACATTCAAAAAGTGATGTATGTACCCAGAGTTACAAAGAATCTGATTTTTGTAACCATGATTACAGATCAGAACCTCAAGGTAGAATTATCTAAATCCCATTGTCATATTAAATATTTGTTCAATGGTATGAAGACTATTGCTTCACGAATTCGAACAAGAGGTCTGTACAAATTAAATGTGAGGACAACACCACATTGATATTTGATATCATAGATTTTAACTATAGAAGAGTTATGGCGCCAAATACTTGGTCACATAAACTTCAATGATCTACTGTTACTCCATAAAAAGGGAATGGTAAGAGGTATTCCTGCTTTAAAACAAGTGCATAATGATTGTGAAGCTTGTGCATTAGGAAAGATGCATAGAGAATATCTCCATGTTCAAGTAGAAAATAAAAAGAGAGAGACACTTGAATTAGTGCATACTAACTTATGTGGACCTATGCAAACAAGGTCATTAGGAGGTGCACTGTATTTTCTACTATTTGTTGATGACTACACAAATTTTTCTTGGGTATACTTTCTTAGTAATAAAATCCATACATTTAAATATTTTAAGAAGTTTAGAACTATGACTGAAAAGCAAACAGGGAAGTATATAAATATTCTCCGCTCCGATCAAGGGGGAGAATACAAGAAGGATGAATTCACCAAGTATTGTAAAGACCATGGAATATTGTATCAATTCACAGTACCCCATACTCCTCAGTAGAACGGAGTAGTGGAAAGGAAGAACCGAACATTGGTAGAATGTGCTCGGAGCATGCCGAAAGGTAAGGATCTTTCAAATGGTTTTTTGGCGGAAGCATTGAATACTACAACTTATTTGAAAAGTAGGAATCCTACCAAAAGTCTTGAGTTTAAAACTCCTTTTGAAGAATTTTTAGGATTCAAACCTGCAGTAAAACATTTGAGAGTATTTGGCTCTAAAGCCTTTTCCCATATTCAAAAGGAATACAAAAGAAATTTAGATTCAAAATCCATCAGATGCACCTTTTTAGGGTATTATCCAGAATATAAAGCCTATAGATTGTTTAATCCCCCTACTCACAAAATTTTTGTCAATAGAGATGTCATCTTCCATGAGCCATTCTATGATGAATCTGATAAAAGCAATGAGGAATGGGATATTCCTTTGTTGGTGGAAGGAAGTGAAGAAGTAGGTGACAACCATGAGAAGTACAAAAAGGTAGAAGCAGCAAGTTAAGATACAGGAATTAAGTCGAGCCCTTCAAAGGAAAATCAGAATAGATTGGAAGCCACACCAACGCTCAAAAGATCAGGCAGGAAGACTCAATTTCCTGCTAGATATATGGAAAATACATTTATAACTAGTATGAAAAATGTTGTAGAACCTTCTAGTTATAGAGAAGCAAATCAATGTAGTGAATGGAAAGAAGCTATGGAACATGAATATGAATCAATTCTCAAAAATAACACTTGGGAGCTAGTTGAACTACCAGAAGGGAAACAAACCATAGGTTGTAAATAGTTGTATAAACCCAAGTTTAATATATATGGAAGTATATATAAACTAAAATCTAAATTGGTAGCAAAGGGGTATTCAGAAAAATAAGGTATTCACCTTCATCCCCATAGCTAAACTAAATACTTTCAGAATGATGATTGACTTAACTACTAAAAATCACTGGATGATTTACCAACTATATATAAATTCTGTGTTTTTAAAATGGGGAGTTGAAAGAGGAGGTTTACTTAGAGAAACCTGAGGGGTTTGTCTAGAAAGGGAAATATCATTTATTCTACAGATTAAATAAATATTTATATGGACTAAAACAAGCACCCAAGTCATGGTATGAAAATATAGATTCATTTTTTCTACAACACAGTTACAATAGAAGTAAACATGACACTAATCTGTATATTTTGAATGACGAAAAGGGGTGTATAGTGTTTATTTATTTGTTTGTAGATGATCTAATTATTACAGGTTATGATTTTGATCAAATCAAATAAATCAAGGAGAAAATGTCACAAATGTCTGAAATGAAAGACCTTGGTGAACTAAGATATTGTTTGGGTCTTGATATCTAGAGAGATTCAGGACAAACTTTTCTATCCCAGGGTAAGTATGTCAGGGGTATACTGGAAAGATTCAAGATGGATCAGTGTAAGGCTGCAGTAGTACCATTACAGTAAAATGTTAAACTTCAGAGTGAGGATGGCTCTAAAAGGCATATGTGACACTATATCGACAATTGGTTGGGAGTTTAATCTATTTAACCACTACTAGACCAAATTTGGCTTATGTAGTAAATGTGCTAAGTCAATTTATGTCCAAGCCACTTGAGAGTCATTGGATTGCAACAAAAGACATCCTAAGGTATCTACAAGGAACTTAGACTATGGTATTATTTATAATGATTCTTCTGATGTTAGATTGACAGGGTTTAATATTTCAACTAGGCTGAAAATGTAGAAAACCAAATATCCATAACAGGCTATGCATTTAGCGTTGGATCTGGGGTGATTGCATGGAGTAGTAAGAAGTAGAACACAGTTTCATTTTCCTTAGTGGAAGCAAAGTATCAGGAAATTTGCGCAGCAACATGTGAGGCGGTTTGGTTCCGCAGACTTCTCCAGGATGTCGTGGAAGAATAGAAAGATGCAACAACTATCAGATGCGATAACCAAAGCTCAATCAAACTGCAAAATAATCTGTTGTTCCACAAGAACACAAAGCACATTGATACACAATTAAACTTCGTCAGGGAGAAAGTTCAATCTAAGGAAATCCATGTTGTATATTGTAAAATTTGTGATAATGATGTTGAAATTTTCACTAAGACTCTTGGAAAAATTAAATTTGAAATTTTTAGGGAGATGTTAGGTATATTTTTTAACCCCTTCTCCATTAAGGGTGAGTGTTAAAAGATAATCGAGAATACTTAATTTGTGAGAGTTGCTTCATGAAACCTTAGGATAGGAAATAGTTTCTATTTCTTAGTGTTTTGTTTTAAATTCTCTACATCTATGAGTGCTATATAATGATTGACTTGTATTGAGAGTGTAGAGCATTCTGCAGAGTCAGACTCTCCTAGTTTAGTCTCGAGTGTAGAGCTGACCAATTCCCTTTTTTATTAATGAATTCAATCTATCATATTTTATGATTTATATATAATCAAATTATAATTCTAGTAGAGTTATATTACATAAAGTGTTGTTCCAATTTAATTTACTTTTAGATATAATCAAATTATAATGCTAGTGAAGCTATATTAAATCGAGGTGTTTTTTTTTTTTTTAACTTGAATTTAGATTTTCATTTTAAATAGAAATAATAAAATTTAACTATATTACAAAGTATTATTGAGCCAAGAGGCTTATTCTAAAACTCATTATGAGGGAATGTTTAAGTTTGTCCATCTATCATTTCTCCTTTAAAATAAAAATTATAGTTAAAAAAAAAATTCTAAGTAGAAAATAATGTAAACTATAATAATTAAAAAAAATGAATATGTTGTAAAGTAATTAATATTTCCATATACTTATAAAATTACTTAGCTTCGATGGAATTTTCTTATTACAATTCAAAGTTGACCTATTTGAAGCTATATATAAAATAGAAAAGGAAGTGTGTAACATTCCTTGACAAAATAATTTGAAATTAATTAATATTTAATTTAAATAGTTTTAATAAAATATATTAATATAGTTTATGAGCAATATCATCAATTGAAGAAAAGTATGAGTTTTACTATTTATTAGTTTATAAAATTTGTATCAAAATACTGAATTCTTTTGTAATATTAAAATATAAAATAAACAATTTATTAAAATGATTTGATATAATAGATTTTATATCACTAAAATATGGACAAAACCATTAATTAAAATATTAGATAGAATAGGTTTTATATCATTGAAATAAACATTTGGGATAATATATATATATATATATATATATATATATATATATATATATATATATATATATATATATATTAATTTGAATTTAAAATTATTTTGCTTATATAAAAGAAAATATTTACATTTAAATTTATTATAATATTTCTAAATTTATTTATATAAAATTATTTAAAACTAAAAATAAATAAATTAGAATAGCTTATGAATTTAAAATAATATGAAGGATAATTTAAATATTTCTTTCTTATTTTTAAATATTTATGTTTGTTCCCAATGGGTGTGTGGATGTGTTAAGGGAATTAATGAAATGCCCTTTGGAGTTGTGTTTTCCACTTTTACACATGATAGTCATTTATGTTGAGGGGCGTGGTAAGCCATAAACTGAAAGTGCATGTAGAACTAAAAATTTCTTGCGAGAGTTTTAAATACCCCTTTGTGATGACATCTTGGGAATTTGGTGGAGGAGAAAAGATTACAAACGAGGATGAGTCCTTGTTCACTTGTCTAAGATTGTGGTCCTAGCTAAGTGTTGAGACGTCCGCCCTACTTTGGTTTGAGTTCGGTGGTGGGTTAGGGTAGCTTCGACCCACATCTCTCTCATGGAACAGGTGGTTGGAAAGGTTTAAGGCTAGATTTGACTCCATTGGCTTGCCATGGAAGTTACTAGGGCACATCAACCTAGCGTGGTTTTCAACTCCAGCCTCTTTTTTTTTGAGGTCATCTTCCTCCTTTTGCTTATTTTGCTAGTTATTCTTTGTTTTAGGGTTGTATTTCTATCTGTTGAAATTAAAGGGCTGAGGAGGGGAGTTTGTGTTAAGTCTTGTCGTCGAGTCTATGTTGGTGTTATTGTAAGTCTAGGCACATTGAATGATGACAGCTCCACTTTGGGAATGTCTGAGTCTAGTTATAAGTTTAATGAGTGCATGTTTGAGAATTTGAGAGGAAGGGTCAATGTTTAGTCCTAGCTGAGGTTGTTTTAGAGTCTTAGGACTCACTGTGATTGGGGTTTCATGGGTTTCTTATGTTCTTATGAGTGGTTAATCGTATTGAGTTGTGGAGCGTGCATTAGGGTTTTTGTGTCTCTAGTTCATACACTTGGGTTTTCCCTTAGTTGTTTGGTTGGTGTTATGAGTTTTGGTAATGATTATGTGTGTTGGGGTTTAAGCTCTAGTGAGGTGGAGTCTAGTTCTATCTCATGTTTTTTTGCAAGTATAAGAATATATAGCAACTGCTCCAAGTGTACCCTCTATGTTGCTATCATGTCGCTTAGTTAGTGCATGTGTGTCAGGAGAAGGGGGTGGCAGAAGTCCTCAGGGTCAGTGTAGGGTGTGGATATTCGCTTAGGAATTAGTGGGAACATATTTTAATGCAGTTTCATTGGAAAAAATGAAGGAAATTCATAAATTAGAAACTCAAGATGCGGTGGAGAGACTATCCCACTTTGATTTGAAAATCCTAGAAGATATTTATGCATGGGTTTCTAACCCTAGAAACACTAAGAGAAGGAATAAATTGTACCTAAATTCAATTGATTTGCATTGAGAAATGAAAACTTTGTTAGGCTTGGTTCTAAAGGAAAAATATGAGGAAAGATACAATGTCTTTGCCACCTTAGAACACATAAACAGGATGTTGAGAAACCAACTCTTATTTTTTGATAGAATTGATCAATGGTTTTCCCATGTCGAAGGGCACATTCAGTGTGAATCATATTATGGAGATCCTCCAAAACTTCCAAGATCGAGTGTTAGAGATCTAACTAATAGTTATTCTTTTGAATATGAATGAATTACTCTGTCTATTCTTGCTCTAGTATTTTTGTGAGTTTTTTATCGGTCAGCCTACATGTATGGGTTCAATTCTTCTATGATGTAATATGGGTCTAGTATGATTTTGCAAATTTAACACCACTGAGAATGCAACGAAATGTTGAATGGTTAGTCTCATGTCTAGTTCCAATGGGAAACTGCTAAGTTTTCAGTTTGACTAGCTACTACAATGATGTAATGATATTTTTTTCAATAATATAAAAACATTAATTAAAAAAAATTATTTAGGTTTGAAATATCCAAGTTTTATATTTTTAGAATAACGGGGAACGTAATTTAATTGTGTCATAAAATGGTTTTTATATCATTAAAAAAAAAAAAAATCAATATATAAAATGATGTATAAAATAATTTAAATATAGTTTTTTAATTTAAAGATATTTATATTTAATTGTTCTTTATACATGGTTGATAGGTTTTTCTTTTCAATTTTAATTATTGTATTTTTAGGATGATAGTTAGTAAATTATTTGGGAGTAATTTAAGTGTCTCATAGAGGATCTTATTAGTGTGATTTTTTTGGATTTTTTATTTCATCAATAATGATTACAATTTGTATTTTATTTTAAATAATTAAATATAATATTAATTTCTATTACTTTAATTTTTTTCCAAAATTCAGGAATTTAATTAAATTATCAAGAAATGTTGTGTATTTTAATTAATGGATGATTTTCGAAGGATGTATGTATATGAGAATATTATTATATATATAATATATAACGGTTAATATTATATCAATTATATAAATTTAAATTCAAACTCTGTAATAAAGAAAAGTAGTTTTAATTTTTTTTTATAATTAAATTTATAAGAAATATCAATTATTTTTACTTTTGATGTACTTTTAGAAATAATTAAATTGCAATTTATAATTTATATTGTAGTTATATTATACAATAATGTATATCTTATTATTATTATTATTTTCATTTTTTAAACGTTTAAGATAAATTGAATTTTAATAATAAATATTATCATTGAGTTTAGAGGCTTATTCTACAGCCTAGTATAAGGGGATGTGTAAGGTTGTCTATTTCTCTGTCTCCCTTTAAAATAAAATTTAAAATTAGAAATTATGTTCTAAATAGAAAATAATGTTGCCTATAATTTAAAAAAACAAATATAATAAGATTTTTAAATCTTATAGTTTTCAAAAATATTTCAGAAGAAATTTAAATAAACTATTTGAAGATCTATGTTAACTAATTTATGTTAATTATCAACTTTATATTTATCTATATATAGAAAAAAAATTCTTAAAATTAAACATTCTAATGTCTTATTTACAAAAATATTCAATGTAGGTTATCAATAAATTCTTTTAATAAGAATTAATATTGACATATACTTAAAAACATATTAATAATAAAAAATCATTTTGATTTGTGTGATAAAATGTGATAGCTGCATTTAGTATTAACTAGTTGTTAACTAGAAAAATGATATTTTGTTATTATTTTAAAGAAAAGATTGTTCAACATATAGTTTTTTCTGGAAAATTTTATTTTCTTTGTTATTAATATGAAAAATAAAATTGGTTATGGAAAAACAGTTCCATAAAAAGTAGAAAGGTTGTTCATAAAAGTATTCCAAGAACTGAGAGGTGATTGGGACAGTTTGAACAGTTACCTAATCCTCTGAGGATAAGAGGCATATCCTAGTGAGGAATAGGGGTTATGTTCATAAACGAAGGAAGAGAGTGAGGAATTTTCTGAGCTGGTAGAGACCAATGGAAATCACTCAGCGTTCTTGATAATTTCTAGTACTGACTAGACTTGGGGTCATGAGGTCACAACATAAAATATTGTCAACCTGTACCTCTCAGGTGTGGAGCACAGGGGAATGAGAAGGACGTAATCGCCTCTCTTGAAGGTAATTCGGTGGTCATAAGTAGTGAATTGCACATTCAGATAAGTTTTTGTGCATTTTCAGTAAATTTAAAACAAGAAATGATTATATTAAATGTATATATAGGTATGTGCTTATTTAGGTTCAATGACAGTGAATCTATGAAAGACAAATGTCGAGAAATATTGGAACCCTATGTACTTATAATATTAAGCAAGTTAATTACAGGATTCTATATATTAAATGTGAAGGTTATATTGTGTTTTCTGGGTTTGGTCTTTGTGAATATAATAGAGTAAATACAATGGAACAGTGATATAAAAATACAATATAGTTGTGATTATTTAAACATAGCAATAACTGTGTTAAAAAATATAGAAACTATTATCTTGCTTTAGAGAAACACATTACTTGAAGAACTACATTTTCATGGAATGAAAACTATTAAAGTTATGAAAACATGAAATAGCAAGAAAAGGAATAATATGTTACTACGTAAACAATGTCATAAAAAAATTCCAGAACTTTGTCATTCTAATACCTGTAGAGAAAACTATCGGTTCTGGGCACGAGGTGGAACCTCAGCCCCAAACACATCGCTCCTCTAAAGCTAACTATACTCAGAAAAAACTCAAGGTGGTCCGGTCACCAAAACTATATACATAGTATTCCTGTTGTAGAACCATAACTGCTGAAAGAAAAATTATTGTGCAGGAGATTTGTTTCCACAAACCAAATAGAATACGATAATAATCTAAAGCATAATGAAAAAAATAAAAGCCATATACACAGAAATGATTGCAAAACTGTGCAAGAACATTCGAACCGGCTAGAGGCTTAGAACCCACAAACATAAAACTGAACAATAAATCAAAGTTTGAGACTTAAGGCCAAGCTAGAGTCATCGAGCATAAACATGTAACCAGATAGCTAGAAGAACGCAAAAGGAGAAGTAGCATCATATATGCAAGCTTAAATATATATTTCTCAGAGAACAACATAGTTATACTCTTGGTTAGCACAGTCCTTAAATACTTCAAGTGGAAATAAAACCCTTCTTTTAATTTGAACAGAGAAATCCAAAAAACAAGAACTACATGGATTAAGACTAAGCAACAAAACCCAGTTTTATAAATATACACAAAATCGAGAGGAATTCTCTATTAAATAGCCTTCCTTAACTCGAAGGGAAGGGTCTATCAAACTTTAATACTGTAAACCTCACAACATTACAAATTAAATAAATTTTCTCTACTAAATGATAAACTGGGGTCGACACCTAATGTGGAAAGACCACCATTCGCCAGAAAGAGGATGAAGAACTTTGTTTATAGGCATTGTACTTGGAAAAATGGATTTGTTATCCGTTAGTAGAAGCCAAAAACTCCAACGCTTATTAAAGAAGAAGGTTACAGTGTCGTTCGGAAGAAAATGCACCTGTAGAGAAGAAAAGAAACAAGCCATAAAACTGGTAAGAAATGGAACAGTGAAATAACAACTTAAAATTTGATGGGTATTGAAGAAAAATGTAAACCGGATTTCATATTACCTGTAAATGATAAATTCACCGCAAGTTCGCAGAGTGTTGAGCTGGAGCAAAAGATATAGGTAAAGGTTGGGAGATTAGAACCTTAAAGAATGAAATCGCAAAATATATGAGTATAATTAAGCTAAAATTAAATTCACAGTACTGCTTGCAAACCAATAGCAAGTAATTTATACCTGAGTTGAGAGCATGAATAATGACCAGTAGAAGCATTATCAACATAAATGGGAATTTGCCCAACACTTAGATATCTGGGTCGAACAAACTCGAAACCCCGTTCACGGATGTTGTAGTTCATCCTTCAGTCTTCCACCATCACCAGCTGAAGAAGAAGCCTCGAGACTTAGAGGTATTGAACCCTTAACCAGCTGCAGAGGAGCTCATCGCTTGGTGGTGCAAATGAGAGTTTGGTTAGGGTTTTGTGGAGGATAAACCAAGTCTTTTCCGGCCGAATACCATCACCATAGATCTTCGTAGATTGGACGGTGTGTGGTCGAGAAGGTGTCCATTAAATTAACCACGTATCCAAAGAAAATCACACAATGGCCAAGACATTAAATGGTCAATACAGGCATCAGAGTGGTGGTACAAACAAATTTTGGGACCCTTAATTAAGAGTTAAATGAACACCGCCAATTATAGATATAGTATATATTTAATGAAAAGGGTCGGGTGAAGTTTCGGAGGGTTAACAATTAGATGTGTTGATTACAAATTAACGTGAAAACCTAAGTTAAATATCATATCTATGTCTATAAGAATTAAACTCTAAGGTGATTTTCGTCAGCGTAAATTTTTTTCTATCGTGTATATTACATAAAATGTCTCAATATTAAAATATTTTAACGTAAATTACATATATATTACATATTATTTTTTAAAAATTATGTATATATCATGGAAAAAATAAGTTTTTATGGTTAACACGTTTATTTGGTCCTATATATACTCTATTTAATATTCAAAAATACAATTCAAACAATGAAAAATAACACATTATATTTTGCATTCTAAATAAATTGGCAAGTGGAGAAACTTAACCCTCTCGACTCATGTTAAATCATACTTAAAATGAATCTACACTGGTAATAATAAATTCATATTTAAACTCTATGAAAATGGAAAATAAGTTTTACCTCATTCTTCATAATTGAATTTACGAGTGATGTTATATATCCCACTTTTACTCCTATTCCTCCTCATTTACTTTTAGTGTTAAAAGATAATGAAGAATAATAAGCACATTGATACACAATTCCACTTTGTCGGGGAGAAATTTCAATCTAAGGAAATCTATGTTGTATATTGTAAAACTTGTGATAATGTTGCTAACATTTTCACTAAAACTCTTGGAAAAATTAAATTTGAATTGTTTAGGGAGATGTTAGTTATATTTGTGAACCCCTTCTCCATTAAGGATGAGTGTTAAAAGATAATGGAGAATCCTTAATTTGTGAGAGTTGGTTCATGGAACCTTAGGATAGGAATTAGTTTCTATTTCTTAGGGTTTGGTTCTAGCTTCCCTACATCCATGAGTGCTATATAATGATTGAGTTATATTGAGAATGTAGAGAATTTTGTAGAGTCAGACTCTCCTGCTTCACTCTCGATTATAGAGCT
Organism: Pinus albicaulis; assembly: GCA_034641835.2. Lineage (NCBI taxonomy): Eukaryota > Viridiplantae > Streptophyta > Pinopsida > Pinales > Pinaceae > Pinus > Pinus albicaulis. The sequence goes on along the minus strand of CM076575.1, from coordinate 1,523,032,421 downwards.
GACCAGTTCCTTTTTTTATTAATGAATTCAATTTATCATATTTTATCATGGTATCAGAGCTCCAAGGCCAAATCATAGCCGAAGTGTTTTGATCCTTGTGATTATCCAGGTTGCAGAGAAGATGCCCCTGATGACTGAGTGATTTTTTTTTTTCCAGGAATTAATCGATCAATACATTTTTTGGAGGAAGAATCGTGTCAATCAGCACAATCCCGTGGAAGGATCCTGTGTCGATCAGTGCGGATATGTGTGGGAAAACCACGTCGATAGGCTAATCCCTTATTCAGTTTAGTCACTGACGCGATCAACGTGGAAATTGGTCATGCAAGCACGCTGATGCAGGAAGAGGAGATCTGAAAACAAATCTGTGTCTAAAAGATCTACGGTCAGTGAAAGTTCTTCGATGATGGAAAAGATATGAGACAGATCTATTGTCCATGAAAGTTTGTCAATGAAAGAAGAGATCTGAGATAGATCTACTGCCAATGAAAGTTCACCGATGAAGGAAGAGTATGAGATATATATACTTCTGGTGAAAGTTTTCGATGAAGGAAGAGATCTGAAACAGATCTACTACCCGTGTCAGCTCATCGATGAAGGAAGAGATCTAAATCATATCTTTTGTCGGTGTAAGCTTGGTGCAGAAGAGTCAGAGATCCCGTGCTAAAGAAAGTGTCGTGGTGGAGCCATAGAGCTCATGTTGAGAAATAGAAGAGGTCTTGGCAAAAGAGCCAAGAGCTTGTGCCACAGTGTGCAGAGCAGCCTGCTGGATTGATCATAGATTAGGTAGATCTGTATCATGATATTTTCTACCAATTACTCGATTTTTTTTAGAATCTTCAAGATGAGAAATCAAATAATTGAGACATACTTGAATGAGAGAAATAAGCTCGATGGTTCTAATTACTATAATTGGAAGTTCAAGATGCAGACTCTGTTAGAAGTGCAGGGTGCCTGGAAAATTGAAAATTGGGATGAGCTAAAGCTAGCATCAAGAGTCGGTGTAGCCACAACAATTCATGACAGGGAGAAGAGAGAGAGCAAAGCAAAGACATTGTTGAAGTTGTCAATAAAAGACTGCATCATACCTCATATCATAGAATTCAAATCTGCAAACAACATTTGGATGGTGTTGAAGGATTTGTATGAGATCAGGAATACAAATTGTCTCTTGTTCTTAAAGAGAAAGATCCTCTCCATAAAAATTAAGGAGAATGAAACAATTGTTTCTTTCATATCTTGAATTAAGGATCTTAAGAAAAAATTGGCAGATATCAGTGAGAAAGTTACAGACACAGATTTCTTCATGATTACCATGAATGGTATGACTGACGATTACTAAATTTTTATCACTAGGATAAATGCAAGGGAGAAAGCCCCAAAATTTTAAGATTTGATGGGAACCTTAATGCAAGAAAAAGAAATAAGATCGACTATAAAACCCTAGAGTGTAGATCTTGCAAAGAAGAAATCCTTCAGAGAAAAAGGAAATTCATCACATCAAAGAGGAGGAAACCCACAAAAAAGACCAAATGAATCTCAAGGTATGTACCCGAATAGAAAAGATTCATTATTAAAATGTTTCTATTGTGGTAAAATTCGTCATATGGCTAAGCATTGCAGAAAGAAGAAATTTGATGAAGGAAAACAAAGATATAAGATACGTGCAAGTCATTTCACATATGATGACCATGATCAGGATTTCAGATTGTTCATGGTTGACTCTGATGAAAATGTCGAAGTAGACTTCTGGTATGTGGATTCAGGAGCATCCACCCACATGACAGGGAATAAATAATGGTTTGAATATTTCAAAAAAACCAACAACGGAGCGAAAATATACCTTGGCGACGATAGAGGTTATCAAATCAAAGGGTACGGGAACATTCCTGTTATTTTTCCTAATGGTAATATCAGATAGATTCAAAATTTGATGTATGTACCCAGAGTTACAAAGAATATGATTTTTGTGTCCATTATTACATATCAGAACCTTGAGGTAGAATTTTTTTAAATCCCATTGTTATATTTAAGATTTTTTGGATGGTATGAATACTATTGCTTCAGGAATTCGAACATGAGGTCTGTACAAATTAAATGTGGGGACAACACCACATCGATCTTTGACATCATCAAGTTTAACTATATAAGAGTTATGACACAAGAGACTTGGTCACGTCAACTTCAAGGATCTTCTGTTACTCCATAAAAAGGGAATGGTAAGAGGTCTTCTTGCTTTAAAACAAGTGCATAATGATTGTGAATCTTGTGCATTAGGAAAGATGCATAGTGAATAATTTCATGTTTGAGTAGAAAAGAAAAAGAGAGAGATACTTGAATTCGTGCATATTGACTTATGTGGACCTATGAAAATAATTTCATTAGGAGGTGCACTGTATTTTCTACTATTTTTTGATGAATGCACAAATTTTTCTTGGGTATACTTTCTTAGTAAGAAAAGCCATACATTTGAATATTTTAAGCAATTTAGAACTAGGATTGAAAAGAAAACAAGGAAGCATATAAATATTCTTCGCTCTGATCAAGGGGGATAATACATGAAGGATGAATTCACCAAGTATTGTAAAGACCATGGAATATTGCAGAAATTCACAGTACCCCATACTCCTTAGCAGAATGGCATAGCGGAAAGGAAGAACATAACATTGGTGGAGTGTGCTCGGAGCATGTTGAAAGGTAAGTATCTTTGAAACAGTTTTTGGGTTGACGTGTTGAATACTGCAGTTTATTTGAAAAATAAGAATCCTACAAAAAGTCTCGAGTTTAAAACTCCTTTTGAAGCATTTTTAGGATTCAAAACTGTAGTAAAACATTTGACAGTATTTGGCTCTAAATCCTTTTCCCATATTCCAAAGGAAGATAGAAGAAAATTATATTCAAAACCCATCAGATGCACCTTTATAAGGTATTGTTTAGAATATAAAGCCTATATATTGTTTAATCCCTCTACTCACAAATTTTTTGTTAGTAGAGATGTCATCTTCCATGAGCAGGTCTATAATGAATTTGATAAAATCAATGACAAATGGGATATTCCTTTCTTGGTGGAAGGAAGTGAAGAAGCAGGAGACATCCAAGAGAAGCAGAAAAAGGTAGAAGAAAAAAGTTCAGATAAAGGAATCGAGCCGAGCCCTTCAAAGGAAAACCAAAACAGATTGGAAGCCACACCAACGCTAAGAAGATTAGGAAGGCAGACTCATTTTCCTACTAGATATATGGAAAATGCCTTTATAACTAGTATGATGAATGTTGTAGAACCTTCTAGTTATAGAGAATCCAATCAATGTAGTGAATGGAAAGAAGCTATGGAACATGAATATGAATCAATTCTCAAAAACAACACTTGGGAGCTATTTGAACTACCCAAAGGGAAACAAACTATAGGTTGTAAATGGTTGTATAAACCCAAGTTTAATATAGATAGAAGTATAGATAAACTAAAAGCTATATTGGTAGCAAATGGGTATTCACAAAAAGAAGGTATTGATTATGAGGAAACCTTTGCACCCGTAGCTAAAATAATTACTATCAAAATGATGATATCCTTAGCTACTAAAAATCACTGGATGATTTACCAACTAGATGTAAAGTCTACGTTTTTAAATGGGGAGTTGAAAGAGGAGGTTTACTTAGAGAAACCTGAGGGTTTTGTCGAGAAAGGGAAAGAACATTTAGTCTGCAAATTAAATAAATATTTATATGGACTAAAACAAGCACCCAGGTCATGGTATGAAAAGATAGATTCATTTTTTCTACAACATGGTTACAATAGAAGTGAAAATGACCCTAATATTTATATTTTGAATGATGAAAATGGGTGTATAGGGTTTATTTATTTGTATGTAGATGATCTAATTATTACAGGAGATGACGTTGATCTAATCAAAGAAATCAAGGAGAAAATGTCACAAATGTTTGAAATGAAAGACCTTGGTGAACTAAGATATTGTTATGGTCTTGATATCTGGAGAGATTCAGGACAAACATTTCTATCCCAGGGTAAGTATGTTAAGGGTATACTAGAAAGATTCAGGATAGACTAGTGTAAGGCTACAGCAATACTATTACAGTAAAACATTAAACTTCATAGTGAGGATGGCTCTAAATAGGCATATGCGACACTCTATCGACAGTTGGTTGGGAGTTTAATCTACTTAACCACTACTAGACCAAATTTGGCTTATGCAGTTAGTGTGCTAAGTCAATTTATTTCCAAGCCACTTGAGAGTCACCAGATTGTAGCAAAATGCATATTAATGTATCTACAAGGAACCTTAGACTATGGTATATTTTATATTGATTCTTTTGATGTTAGATTGACACGGTTTACAGATTTCGACTGGGCCGGAAATGTAGACAACCGAAAATCCATAACAGGCTATGCATTTAACATTGGATCCATGGTGATTGCATGGAGTAGTTAGAATCAAAACACAGTTTCCTTGTCCTCAATGGAAATAGAGTATAAAGAAATGTGCGTAATAACATGTGAGGCAGTTCGGTTGTGCATACTTCTCCAGGATGTCGGGGAAGAACAGAAAGATGCAACAACTATCAGATGTGATAACCAGAGCTAAATCAAACTGGAAAATAATATGGTGTTCCACAAGAACACTAAGCACATTGATATGCAATTCCACTTCGTTAGGGAGAAGTTTCAATCTAAGGAAATCCATGTTGTATATTGTAAAACTTGTGATAATGTTGCTGACATTTTCACTAAGCCTCTTGGAAAAATTAAATTTGAAATGTTTAGGGAGATGTTAGGTATATTTGTGAACCCCTTCTCCATTAAGGGTGGGTGTTAAAAGATAATAGAGAATCCTTAATTTGTGAGAGTTGGTTCATGGAACCTTAGGATAGGAATTAGTTTCTATTTCTTAGGGTTTGGTTCTAAATTCCCTACATCTATGAGTGTTATATAATGATTGAGTTGTATTGAGAATGTAGAGCATTCTACAGAGTCAGAGAATGTAGAGCTGACAAATTCCTTTTTTTTATTCAATAAATTGAATCTATCATATTTTATCATTTATATATAATCAAATTATAATGCTAGTGGAGTTATATTACATAAGCGTGTTGTTATAATTTACTTTTATAATGCTAGTGAAGCTATTTACATAGGGTTGTTTTTTATTTTTTTAATTTGAATTTAGATTTTCATTTTAAATAGAAAGAATAAAGTTTAATTATATTATAAAGTATTATTGAGTTAAGAGGTTTTTTTAAAATTTATTATGAGAGAATGTTTAAGTTTGTTTGTCTATCAGTCTTTCTTTAAAATAAAAATAATTATGTTGTAAGGTAATTAGAAGTAACAAATATGTGTGAATAAGATATTTAAATCTTATAATTTGGTTATTGATAAAATATTTTAATACCAATTAATATTGGCATATACTTAAAAATATTGTTAATAATAAAAACCATTTTGATTTGTGTCAATGTACATGTGATGTAAAATATTTTTATGGTTAAAATGTTTATTTGGTCTTAAATATATAATTTATTTAACATTCAAAAATACAATTTAAACAAGGAAAAATAACACATTATAATTTAAAGTGTAAAGAAATTTGCACGTGAAGAAATTTGATATTTTGGGCTCATATTAGATCCATACATAAAAGAAATCTATATTGGTTTATAAATTTTGATAGTTAAATATTATTATTATTTTTATTGATAAATTGTTATTAAATTATAGTTAAATTTAATATGAATAAAAATCTGAAACTTTATTTCTTTTAATAATATAAAAATTTATGATTACTATTTTAAATTGAAAATATTAAAAATAATATATTTATAAAATATTATTTTAAAATAAAAAATAAAATTGGTTAAATTATATATCCATATACCATATATTTATATACATTTTTTAATAATATTTTATTGTATATTATGAAAATGTTTAATCATAAGAACAAATTCTCATGAGCTCCATAGTGAAACTGGTAGTTGGATGGTTCCTAAAATACCTTAGGTGAAAAGGATCTGCCATCTTTGTGAGAATATGAACATTGAGGATGAAAATCACTTCCTCTTAGAGTGCCTTGGGTACACCCACGTTAGATCTTTGTTTCATAATATTTGTTGAAATACCGACCTCTTTGAACATGTCAAAATTATAGTGCCCTTGGTACCCATATTAGATCTCACTTTCATAATCTTTGTTGCAATACCGAACTTCATAGCCTTTTAACATGTCAAAATTATAGTGAGCTTGGGATGCTTCTCTCTAAGCTCTTTGAGCATAAGAGTACAATTTTAAAACAAACTAAATAATTCGTCTTTTTAGGTCCGATAGGCGAAAGCTTGGTCTCAAATGTTAACCATCATCATCATCATCATCAATAATACAATGTTTAACTATAAATATGAATTTTAAATTTAAATATATTATAGCTGATACACTCATATAAGTTGAATGTGGTATTATTTTTATAATGATAATTAAAAAGTATATACATGTTATTGTTAAAATAATTAAAATAAAATAATAAAAGAAATTTGATTTTAGAATTTAGTGGAATTTTTTTTTCTCTCAATGTGGTTATAATATTAATTAGTTGGATTTATTGATTCCTTCTGAATATAATATTAATTGCTTGGATTTTTAATAATAGTGCTTTTGGTTTATAATATTAATTTTTTGTGCTTAAAATATCAATAATTTATTTTGTTTATAATATTAATCTTAATAGTTTATAATATTAATCCATTGACTTTATAATGTATTTTTGTTCTCATTTGTTACTCAAAATTGATAATTGATAAAAATTAAAATTACATTAATTTTATATTAAAACATATAACTTTTTAGTGCAATTATGAAATGAAAACTAAAAGAGCAACATGTGAACTAAATAAAAGGAAAGTAAATAGAAACCTTAATCTTAGATTCCTCTACTTCAATTGGTTCTTTGATACTTCCTAGTGAGGCCACTAGTGTGGTCAATATGAGGAACTTACTAGACAATTTTATTAGCCACTTTAAGTAGCCATGTTCACCTATATAATTTTCTATTTAAACTCAACAATAATTAGAATAAGTAAAATATATAATTATTAATAGAGTCTCAATTTTTTAAAAGTTCAATTTTATATTTTTATTTTAAAATACAATATATGAAAAATAAATATATTTTTATAATGTAAAGAAGAAAATAAACATTATTAAAAAAAACAAATTATCATAATTTCTATAATAAAACATGATATTGATCAATTCCAAAAATTATTTGAGATGGAAAATACCATCACTTTTATGACACAAAAGATTCAAGATTCAAGGTGAAAATCAGTTTTTTTTTAATTATTTATCTTATACTCAAATTATATCTAAATTTCATAATATCTAACACATTAAAAACATTCTTGAAATTTTAATTTAATAAAATTATAGTGATCATAAAATGCTTCTAGTAATACTTTTCAAATATAATTTCAAATGATAATATAACTTTTTATAATCCAATAAACCAATTTTATTTAAAAAATTAATCATCATCTTCTTCATTATTATAAAATATTTATAATTTTAAATTTTATGAAAAAATAAATTGAAAAATGAATATCCTTTTTTCTTTATTATTATAAAATAATTATAATTTTAAATGTTCTAAGAGATTTGATGGGAAAATAAACCACATTTCCTCAATTATTTTACTTTTATATCTCAACTCTATTATAAGAATGTCATGGATTTAGGTTAGATGTTTGCATTATATTTAATTGTATGTAAGGATATGATATTTTTTTAAATGTTGCTCATCAAAAGTTTTTTAGGCTATTTCATTTGGAGTTTTTTATAGACACAACAAGGTAGTTTTTTGCGGGAATGTAAAAAAATTAAAAAAATCAAGTAGTTGGAGAGTTTAAATTGCATTTTTGATGGTGGAAATGGATTCAGCACCATCAAAAACCTTTAGAGCACCTAAATACTGAAGTTGTTCGTAACCCAGATTTTAAAAAATCTTTCTCTAAATTTTTCATAATCTTACCAAAATTTTTAGTTTATTCTATAGATTTTTTAAACTAAACATTCTATTTTCTTTACAACTTTGATTGTATACATGATAATCATTAAATTCATTTCAAATGTAATATTTTGTGACCACGTTCTCATCATTCCCAAGTTCTCTCTAATTTCTATCCAACTTTTATTTGCTACAAACCTAACACTATAAAATTACTTGGCTCACCAAATTCTCACAATTTCAAAGTTTCACAGTTCTACAATTGAAAACAATGTTGAAATGAACCCTCCATCCACTATGGATTCTGGCTATAATTGAAACTATCTTCACTCGGTTGACCAAGTTCTTGCAATTCCAAAGTTCTAGAGTGCCACCAATGAAAACAATGTTGAATGAACTCCCCAACCACCATGGATCTGGTGATAATTTGAATATCACTTATGTCGTAAGCAAACTCATGGATTGTTTTCCAAGGAACTTTGCTTTGGTTGGAAGGCTTCAAGGACCAAGATACCAGTGACAGCCTTTGGCCACCATTTAGGCTCTGCTATGTCCTTGTCTTGTCCCAAGTCCAGTCTTCCTATATTACCGGGATTTGAGTTGGATTTTGTGAGCATACAAAAGAAGAAAGGGAGCACACTTTTATTCTCAAGGCTGAGAGAACTAGCTTTCACTTTCCCAATCCATAATGGACAGCAGAGATCATGTCCGAGAGAGTTACGTAACATCTATCAGAAGCCAATTTGGACCTTGAGGTATTTAAGAAGCAAGGAATAATGAGGTCGTTGACAACCCCAATACACTGAGTTGCTGAGATCTTTGAAAGGGCCTGAGCGTGCAATCGCTAAGGCTACAGCATTTATTACTTCACAATTTATGTCTGTGACAAGTTGTAGGTACAGCCGGAAAGCAAAAGGAATATAGATTTGTGTGTTGGACATGTAACGCCAAAGGGGTCAATTTGAATGATACGAAGCAGCAACTTGCAAAATAATGGAAGGTGCAGGGGTCCCAGTCCTGGCAGGGATTGGCATTTCAGGAGATGCTCTCTTGTTTTTGGACATTTTTTCTTTCTCATTTGTTCAAAATTTGGCAAAAATTTATTAGAATCACATGCCGCAAAGATTTGTTAGGAAAGACTGGACAATAAAATTGTGTTTCAAACACTTAATCTATTTAATATAAAATAAAATAAAAAAACACATTTTAAATATCAAAATTTAACCCAGAAAAAACTCCAAAATATATAATAATTAGACATAAAATTATTATACCCATGTCAAAAATTGCGGGCGACGAGAGCCACGCATGGCAACTCTATTACAATGACCTTGTATCAAACGTGGAAAATCTGTATCTGTCGTACTGTTGGCGTGCATGAACTGTAACCTTCATATCATAATCATTATCATGGTTATAATAAGTACGTGCAGGGAAACTTTCGAGCCCGCTTTTGAATTATTAGGTATTTGTCAACCGTATTGAATGCCGTCGGCGTGAGTGACGATGGGAACGATAGAGATAGCGACCATTATTAATTTTTGAGGAATGAATTTAAATTTAAGGATGGTCTTAAAAAAGAAAGAGAATGATTTAGAATTTGGCAAAGATTTTGAAAAAATCGGGCAAAGATTTTATGAGAATCTTGTTTACAGTTGTTAAATTTTAGTATTTTGGGTGCTCTAATGGTTTTTGATAGTGCTGAATCTATTTCCACTATCAAAAATACAATTCAAACACTCCAACTACTTGAATTTTTTAATTTTATTTTACGGAATTAGAACAAAAAACTGCCATCTGGGTTATTTTGTATGCTGGGTAGACAACTTCTAGTCATATATTGTCTAACAACATTAATTATTCTATAGCTCAGGAAATATGTATGGTTTGATAGACATAGGTAGGTATCACAAAGCCATTGGAATTTGGAACCATAACCGCCTTCTCACTAATAGTAATGTTTCCAACAGAGAAGAGTTAAACCAAAAAAGTTAGTTAGTTTGACTACATTATTCATTAATTGTTGAATCTTAATAATTATTATTGTTTTCTCAAATAAATTATGATTAATTTTTATAATTTTTTGGCTTATTCTTAATCCATTATTAATTAATTTATAATTTTATTTTCCAGTTTTTCTTATTTCACATTTTAAATTTATTGCGTCTAGAGGCGCTCTATAGTCCACTATAGGGTAGATGTGTAGATGTAATGTAAGCAAGTTTGTAAACTTTTGTAATGTCGACTCAATATATAGGGTACATTTGTAGATGTAATTAAAGAAAGTTTGTAAACATTTTGTAATGACGGCTTAATTGTAACCATCCTAGATCCATCTTAACTCCGGATCTATCAAGCGCCGAGAGGGATCAAATCTCTCGAGGTGCAAACCTCTTTTTTGAGTGCAAAACTTAACGAAAGGTTTGCACCTCGAGAGATTTGATCCCTCTTGGCGCTTGATAGATTCGAAATTAAGATGGATCTAGACTGGTTTCAGTCATGCGCGGTCATACAAAATTTGTTGAACATCTAATTATTTTGATCATTTTAAATATGCTAAAAATGTCTAAGATTAATGATGAATGATGAGACAATTACTAACTTGAATGATGAAAAATGATGAAATAAAAATTTTAAGAGCAAAGTGACGATGTAACAATGTTGAATGATAGAAAATGTGAGTAATAAGAATGAAGTCAATTACAAATAATCTTCATTGCGATCTATTTTATTTTATTGTTCTTATTGTCACACATTTAGTTATTCTCTATTACCGTGTTTGAATGAAAGTTGATTAACAATGTTGGATGATGGAAAATGGGAATAATAAGGATGTATCCAATTACAAATGGTTTATATTTTTCAAGAAGAAGATATTTAAGTGAAACTTTTATTTAGGATGAAACGTAACATTTAATGATAGAAATTTTATAGAAATTTAATGATAGAAATTTAAGAAGACATTTAATGATAGAAATTTTATTTAGGAGAGAGAGAGAGAGATAAGGAGAAGAGATAGAGAGGGACAGGAAGAGGGAGAGATAGATAGATAGATATATATGGAGAGATAATGTATACAGGATGATATATAGAGATAAAGAAGGAGAGACAGAGGGAGATAGAGATATAGATTTAGGGGAAAGAGAGAAGAAGAGGGAGACAAAGAAAATGAGAAAGAGAGAGAGAGAGAGAGATCATGCCATGTGTTTCAGGGGATGGTATAGAGAGAAAAATAAGGAGAGATGGAGGGAGGTATAGATATAGATGGAAGGGGGGAGAGGCAAGAAGAAAAATATAGAGAAAGGGAGGGAGAGGTGGTGAGAGAGAGACAAGGGAGAGAGGGAGAGGGAGAGAGAGAAGGAGAAAGAGAAGGAGAGAGGGAGGGAGATAGACACAGAATGGAAGGTGGACACAAATACACATATATACATAGAAGTTAGATCTATAAAGTCATGAATATTTTGGTTTTTCACTAAAATAGATGTATTTATTTGAGTGTAGTAGTTGATTTCTAATCCAATTTGATCACTTTCACTAGATGCCTTGATTTCAATGTAGATGTTGATTTTTAATCCTATTTAATACCTTACACTACATGCATTTATTTTAGTTAGATGTTGCTTTTTACTCCTATTTGATTGTTTTCACTAGATACATTGGTTTTAGTGTAGATATTGATTCTAATCATATTTGATCAATTGCACTAGACGCATTGATTTCAGTGTAGATGTTGATTTCTAATCCTATTTAATAACTTACACTAGATGCATTGATTCCAGTGCAAATGTTCATTTCTACTCCTATTTGATTGCTTGCACTGGATCCGGTGGTTTTAGTGTAGATATTGATTTCTAATCCTATTTGATTGCTTGTAATATATGCATTGAATTTAGTGTAAACTTTTCTTTCTAATCCTATTTGATTGTTTGCACTAGATGCATTGATTTCAGTGTATTGGTTTTTTTTTTATGATTTGATGAAACTAGATGTATGATGTACAATAATTTCAAAGTAATTAGATTAATAATTTGCATTGATTTCAATGTAAGAACATCTCTTCCCCCTCCATTTATATCTCTATCTCCCATTGTCTCCCTTTTTTTATCTCTCCATCTCACCCCCAAACATACACACACTCTCTCCATATATATTCCTCTCTCTCCCTCTCTCTCCCTCCCTTTTCTACTCCATCTCTCTCTCTTGTCCTTCTCTCTCTCTCTTCATATCTATATCTCTTCCACCCCACCCTATATTTTCATCTCTCTTCTCCCCTCTATGGATTGATTTCAGTGTAGATATTGATTTCTAAACCTATTTGATTGCTTGCAGTATATGCATTGAATTTAGTGTAGATTTTTCGTTCTAATCCTATTTGATTGTTTGCACAAGATGCATTGATTTTAGTGTAGAAGTTGATTTCTAATCCTATTTGATTTTTTGCACTAGATGCATAGATTTCAGTGTATATGTTGATTTCTAATTTGATGCAACTAGATGTATGATGTACATTAATTTCAAAGTAATTACATTAATAGTGCTCATTGATTTCAGTGTAAGCACATCTTTGCCCCCTCCATCTATATCTCTATCTCCCATTGTCTCTCCTTCTTTATCTCTCTATCTCACCCCCCAAACATTCTCTCTCTCTCTCTCTCTCTCTCTCTCTCTCTCTCTAACACTTCTCTCTCCATATATATATCTCTTCCTCCCCACCCTATCTTTGCATCTCTCTTCTCCCCTCTACCCCCAACCCCCCCACCCCCCCTCCTCCATCTATATCTCTATCTCACCCCCAAAACATACACACACACTCATAGTGTGAGCACATAAACATTATTCATGACATGAATTGACTTATGTGTTGCAATAATTCAACCATAAATACAAAACTTGAATTTTAATCCTAAATAAAATTTTCACTTAAATGTCTTCTTCTTGAAAAATATAAACCATTTGTAACTAGCTACATCCTTATTATTCCCATTTTCCATCATCCAACATTGTTAATCACTTTTCATTCAAACAATAAAATAGAGAGTAACTAAATGTGTGACAATAAGAACAGTAAAATAAAATAGATCGCAATGAAGATTGTTTGTAATTGAATTCATTCTTATTACTCACATTTTCTATCATTCAACATTGTTACATTGTCACTTTTCTCTTAAAACTTTTATTTCATCATTTTTCTTCATTCAAGTTAGTAACTATCTCATCATTCATCATTAATCTTAGATATTTTTTTCATATTTAAAATGATCAAAATAATTAGATGTTCAAAAAATTTTGTATGACCGCACACGACTGAAACCAGCCTATATCCATCTTAACTCTGAATATATCAAGTGCCAAGAGGGATAAAATCTCTCGAGGTGCAAAACTTTCCTTAAGTTTTGCACTCAAAAAAGAGGTTTGCACCTCGAGAGATTTGATCCCTCTCAACGCTTGATAGATCCAGAGTTAAGATGGATCTAGGCTGGTTTATTTTTGATGATATTTGGTCAAATTTTAATTATTATATCTAGTTTGATTCATTCTACTTTGAATTTACCCCAACAAATATTGCCCCAACCGATATCAGTTTATTTCTTTTATATAATTGGCCTTCCACCACTAGTTCACTCATGGATGGTGTAACCATCTAAAACTTGGACTGATTTTAAATCCACTACATAGTCCTTCTTTGGAAATTTCTTACAATATTTTGCATTATTAATTTTTTTAATTATAATTTTATTTTTTATTATTAATTATAAAAATAATTAATTAATATGAGTTAAATATTTATACATTTAAAAAAATATGTAACAAGATTCTTTATTATGGATATTCACTCCCATTTTATCATATATTCTTAATTTGTAAATAGGTTTCATTGCAATACTATGGCTTATCAATACCACCAGTATTAAAAATCATAACTCATATTTATATGACATTTTTATAATATATCAATTAAATTCAAAGATAAAAGGGACAGAGCTACTTTTGAAAATAATCTCAACTTTTGATATGTGATTATTTCTAAAAATGTTTCATGTAAAATCCCTTTCATCCACCTAATAATAATAATTATTGAACATTAAATTAAATTTCTAAACACCTATTCCAAAATAAATATGCCTATGAAAAAAAAAAAGACAAACCCCTTTTTTGTGAACTATAGCAATTGATATTCCTTAAAAAAGAGATTACATAAAGGTTACATCCATATCCAGAGTGTTTTTATATCATAGATTAGGAGTAGAGATTTTCTCCAAGCAAAAAGAGAGTTGGACTCCTTATAACAATCATATTCCATATACCATACTCCAAGGAGTCAACATAAGAGAGAACATGATAACTTAAACCATATGTCATGCATTGTGAGCCAAAGGCGACAAGTGAACAAAAATTACATGATAATTTTAACCAAATGCCTTGCATCCAATAGTGAGAGGAAAAACCATTGTCAGCATTAATACACCATAGATATAAGACACATTTAAAAATTTTCAATTTGCACTATTCATGAGCATCATCTCCATCATATCCAAATACCAACCACTATGGACGATTGACAAAGCAAAAATTGTAGGGTCATCCAACGCATATAGAAAACATAGAGTTGTTGAGCCAAACAAGTTGTGATGAACTATGAGAAGTAATAACAATGCATGTAATTATGAACTTTGAGTCCCTATTCACACCAAAAAAATTACAAAACTAGGAGGACCACAATCAACCATATATCTCCACAATTCCTTGTATTTGAGAGTAAGAAAACCATCATGGAACAAGCTTGTTAAGAAAAAGACAAAAACTTTGATACCAATTTCTAGTCCTATCTAAAGAGATGATAGTAAAATCTTGAGCACTTTCAACTAGTGGATTAGTAGGATCTCCATAAGGAACCATGAGATAACCCAAAGTTGAGTGTGACACCTTAAAACTTTCCACCCGAACCAAACGAGAGTGAATGTTATCAAGACAGAATTTGTGCTTCCTTAACATACGTTGATTTCCCCCAACCCAAAGAAAAAATTATAATATTCAACTCATTTGTCTTTAAAAATTAAATGTAACAAAGTGTTCATTTCTTGATGTAGGGACAAAGAGTGCAGGAAATGAATTCGTCGCTTCTAGAATCTACACGAATATGGAACCCATTTCATACCATCACCAAAAATATTTGAATCATGATGATAAGGGTGAACCCCTGATTATTTCGACTCTAACAATAGAATTTATTTCCTCACTTCAAGGGGGATAATATCAAAGAAATTTTCCACTGAGTCGTAGGAAAAAGACCGAATTATTTTGAATCTAACACTACCTACACCACATATTTTTCTCACCATTCTCTGCCGAGGAGGCATAATGGCAGAAGAATGTAAAAAATGAGGATATCCACTTAGAGAACCATGACCAAAAAAACATGCAAATGAACGAACCACCACCCCTTCAATTCTAGATGGAAAGACTATTATATTTTCTCCCAATTGCCACACTAAAGGTCCAAATTCGAGTAAATTTTACAATTCACCACACTGCAAAGACATAAGACACCTAAAATTCTAATGCCATATAGAATCTTGAAGACTCCAAATACCCAAACTGAAAACAAGAACACTCGTGAGCCCCAAAAAAATGATAGCATAAACAAAGTGATACACAAGTTAAAGAAGCAATTTTTCTCTTTAATTGGATGAGTGACACTCAAATTCAGAAACCCACAGAAATCCAAAGAATTAAACCATAGAGGTCTAATTAAAACCCTAAATATATGCCAAACCTCTACAAACAGAGCTAGAATCCCCTCTACTTCAATACCACACTAAAATATGACCTAGATACCAATATCTAAACACAAGAACTACACAGGGATAAGAAATACCTCTGAATTCGCTATCCAAGATGGGCGAAATTAAGTGTATGACCATGTAACATCTGGATTTTAATCCTTAAACTATTTATTTTATTTTAAAAGAGATTATGCATTTAATTTTTAAATGAGATTAACAAGTTAATCTAGTATTGAACATGATTATTTTTCTTTTCTTTAAATAAAGAACTATTTATGGAATGTTTTTCCATTAAAAAATGATGATAAAGTATTCCAAGAATCCAAAGTAGTTAGACAAAATTAGTTAAAAGACAGTTACCTTTTCCTCTATGGCTAAAAGGGAAATCCTAGTGTGGAAAAGGAGTTCTGCAAAATTGAGAAGAGAGCCTGAAGGCTTGAAGGTGAGATTGAATCTAAAGCTGGTTGGAACCAATGGAAACCTCTGCAACCTGAAACTGGAAAGTAAGACTAGCTTGTAGGTCCTGATGTCTATTCCAGAAATACTGATGTTTAAGTCCTACTCTGGTGCAGAGCACAAGGGGAGTTGAGGACGTAGTCTCCTCTCTCAAGGTTGGGAGGCTATCATCAGTGTTTTGAAGTAAGATAAGTAACTTAAGAATGTATTAACGAAGCTATGTGAATTCTTACTGTGTTATCTTGATTAGTTAAACTGATATGTTTCTGTATTCAGGAAAAAATGGAAAAGACATGAAGACCTTTGTCTGTTATTTATTTTCAGAAGGAATAAATAATGGTAGGTAGCAGTAAATAAGGAAATTCATTAATTCTACCCTCTAATATAGACTATTTATCTTTGTATATTATTAGTTGTGTATGTGCACATAGAAAGACTAAATTATTGCATAAATAGTAATAGGGTTTTCCAAGGGTGTAAAGCCGTAATGAGATAATGGAGGGGACTGTTAGTCTATCCTGGGGTGGAAACACTAGACAATATAGTTCGTCCCCTCTTGATAAAGTACTATACTTCGACTGTGGGACTTCAAAAAAAAATCCCAAAATAGAGATGGTTCGGACATCAATCTGATATAATAAAATGATTAATCTTGGTAAAAATTGTAAACTATCTCTATATTATTGTACTACTGCTCACAAATAAGAATATATTAAAGAATGGAGAACCTAAAGACAATGAAGATAATTGTAGCCCTGTTATATTTGTAATCAAGAACAATGCAAACCAAGTATATATTATAAGAAAACATAGAAGAATTTCATGCCGACATTTTGACGACATTCTGAATATGAAACTTTGCACTAAAGGCAACAAACTACTCGAATGAAATTGCAAGAAAACTCCACGCAGTTGGTGAACAGAGAAAAATGAAGCACTAAACAGTTATAACAATATATATATATATATATATATATATATATATATATATATACATATTAAAAAGAACGAAATGTAATGCGATAAACATAATTCGTAGCCACATATAAAGGTTAAGAACTTGTAACCAGTGCTAAAACATCGTAACCATATTATTTATCATGAAAAGAAATTAAGAGAGGGTTTCCAAGTGAAACTGAAAGAAAAACCAAAGTATATAGTAGAGTAAATCAGTCACAGAGTTGCGACTGTGTATTCGTTGCAATAACGAAAAAGTCCCTGGTATAAGTACATTTACACCTTAAGCCATTTAAGGTTGAATAAACCCTTAAGCTAGATAATTTGAAGGTAGAAAGAAGATCCTAATGGCTTCATTCGTATATCAACATTTATCAAAAGGTTTCATACCCTGAAACAACTTGAAGAGCCATGAGTAAACAAAACATTTAGGCACCCATGGTACATGTACGCAGAGGAGATGGAGGGAATCATTAATTGAAGCCATAATGGTCGAAGGGAGTGCAATGCAAAGATAAATTTTCAAGATTTGTGAAATTTACCTGACATTACAAGAAAAAAGAACCAGGGTTAGGGTTGTTAAGTATAAAAGCGAGGGAAAATGTAAACAAAACTACAAAGATGTGATGATTATAAACTCGAAATCCCTTTTCAAGATAAACTGACCTTGCACCAAATGTAGAGAGACGGTGTTGAAATAATGGAAAACAAGAAAGACAAGGTGAGTTAGTCTGGAAGGACTTCATTTTACCAAAAAATAAACAAAAAGGAGATTACATTTCCGAAGCATTACCTTGAAGGGCTTCAAGAGCAACTTGTAGATGATGATCTGAGGAACCTCACTAAACATCCTTGAAATTGCCTGTGGAGAAAAGGGTCAGGGAAAAACAATGGGTCACTGTGGGAGAATATAAACGTGTATGTCATTTAACTAAATAATGGGTCGATCATATCAGACTCTAAAAATCGTTATTGGGAATGAACAGAAAGAAAACGAACCTAAAATGAAAATGAACTCACTAAGAAGAGGTTTAATGGACCTCCTTAAAAATATACCTTTGTGTTGTTGCAAAACCTAGAGACTCAACCGAGACCGCAGAGAAAGGGAGTCATTGCAGTGTCGATTTCCAGAGTAGCAGAGCTCAGAGCGCTCCACAGTTCCACAGAGGTGAGGAATGAAATCAGTTAGGGTTGAGGGGTGGGTCAATACCCTAACCTCTCCTGAAGTTTCATCATAGTCGTAGATCAAGTGAGCAGGTAAATCCATGGTGGATATCCAAGCAGATGTAAAATAATAATTAATGTAATCAATCACCAAATCAAATCATTGCAGATATTTGGTCGAGTACAGAATCATAATGTCACAATTAACCAAGCACATATCTAACCTTACATTACAATAAAATCCCTTAAATACAGATACTGTGTGATGGTTGATAGGTGGTCTAGCCTATCAAGTGGATTAAGCCATGTTAGCACATAAGTTCATAATGTGTGGTAGCACGTATGTAACATTTGTATTATATGTTTGTCGAACAACCCATTATATGAATATAACATGGTTTCATTGAACAGTATGTTTCATATTCTTAACATGACCTCGAAAGTTATAATAGAAGTTTTATAAATTTCACACACACATACACACACATATATTGGTAGTGAAGGTATATTAGTTCTTGGTAGTATTAAAAAAACATGTATTATAATGTTATCTCTCAATGGAATATATATATCAAGAGAAGAATGGTAATGCTAGTGGTAAGTTAGCAAATATGGTAAATAACTTAGAGTTAATTTTTTTTTTATGTAAATGGTTGTTACATGTGGTATCAGAGCCAAGCTCACATGCTGGGACCCAAATGGATCACCTGAATACAAATTATTGCGTGTAATTTGTGCACAGAAGTTAGAAATAATACAATGAGAAGGGGATCAATGCATCAAGTACCCAGGAATGCGAGGGAACTTCATCCCCAATCCAACCCTGAAATGAACCCAAAAATGTGGGTATAGCTGAGTGTATATCAATATCAACAGACCAGCAGATTATTAGAAGAATAACAACGTCAGACGAGTATATTGATGAGTACAATGCAGCAGTTATAGGAAGAAATGGTTTGGATGAGAAGCGACGATGAAATACTGATGCAAGAGTAGGAGATAATTCTCAAAAGCCTCTCCAATAAGTAGAATCAAGGGGTAGTTCCACCAAGCCCTGAAAGAAGTACCCGGGAAGAAAGAGAACTGCAACGACATACTAATGACAAGCTGGAAGGAAGCCATGCACATCAGAGTAATAAAAGAAAAAATTATAACGAATCAGAATCTATAAATGTGTTAGAACAACAAGAGATGAAGAAATAGAAATTCGAGTTGCAGGGTGAGTTCCAGAAAATCAAACCTCCTACTTTCGATGGAGAGGCCGAAGAGGTGGATGAAGCATGGCTAATTAATATGAACAAATAATTTCAAGTTTATGAATATAGCAGTAACCTTAAAGCTCACTTGGCTATCTATCAGTTGAGGGAGAAAGCTACTTTATGGTTGGAGGAAGTAAAAAATGTTTGAATTATTTAAGATCAGAATGTAACGTGGGATGAGTTATAGCAATACTTCAAGGCTAAGTATTTAACGGATCATTTCTATGATGAAAAATCTCAAGAGTTCCACAATTTAAGACTAGGACAAATGACAATGGATGAATTCATAACTAAGTTCACGTCATTGTTAATATATGTACCTTACCTGAGAGATGAGAAGGCGAAATTTCAACGATTTGTAAGCATTATGCCTGCTCACATGAAAGAAAGAATTGAATTCATAAACCCGAAGACTATGGATGAGGAGATTTGAAAATCACGAATGTGCAGTCCAATGCGAAAGGGGAAACAGGTAGAAATTAGCCGCCAAAGAAACAACATAAAAATAATTCAAATTATAAAAATAACAGGTTTGGTAATTTTAAAATTTCTACAAGAAATTCAGTAAGTAGGCAATTTGGGAGAAATCACCAGAGAACAAAACGGCCAACAGAGGAATGACCCACAGAAGCCTCCAGCAAACCAGAGCATGGACAAACCTAGAAACCCCCCCTACAATGTTGGGGATGTGTTGAGGCACATTATTACAAAAAATTTCCTCATAATGGGAGAGGCAAAACAACAACTAACCTGCAAGAGGCTTCTATGGTGGGGCATTCAGCTACCCAGAATTAACGAAGTTGTTGAAGATCGACAAGCAGATTACTAGCCGACAATGATAGAACTTGAAGGTAAGTTATTTTCATATTTTTTTTCTATTTTGGTTGACCCTACTGCCAGTTTAAGCTATGTAAATCCCCATATAGTAGAAAAGTGTAACTTACAAATCTAGAAATTTAAGAACCCCTGGCTGATACAATTAGCCACAGGGGAAAAGAGAAGGGTTAGTGCTAAGGTTTCAAGTTGTCCTTTGAAAATTGTAAATCTACAGTTAAGGGTAGAATTAAATATTTTACCTTTGGTTTCCTATGACATACTATTGGGCATGGACTGGCTAGGACACTGGTATCTAGTAGACTGTAAATATAATATTATCTACTTCAGAGATAAATATGGGACACATCAGGAGCTACAAGGAATCAAGAAGCCTCTATAGTTATGTCCTATCACAACATCCCAATTGAGTAAATGTATTAGAAAAGGATGCCAGATGTATGCCATCTAAGTGGGATTGGAAAATTCTAAGGAGAAGACTCCTATGCTGGAAAATATACCAGTGGTATAGGAATTTATGGATGTATTTCCAGAAATTATACCAAGATTACCTCCAAAGAGAGATATCAATTTCACAATCGAATTAATTCCTGGTAGCGCACTAGTATCAATAACACCATACCAGATTAGTATACCTGTGCTAATAGAATTAAAAACGCAACTACAAGAACTGTTGGATAAGGGGTATATTTGACAAAGTTTATCTCCCTGGGGAGCACTGGTACTATTCGTGAAGAAGAAATACGAAACAATGCGAATGTGCATGGATTACAAGAAGCTCGATAAGTTGACATTCAAGAATAAATATCTGATGCCACATATAGATGATCTTTTCGATCAAGTGAAGGGAGCAGTTGTATTTTCAAAGATAGATTTAAGGTATGGGTATGACCAGATCCAAATTAAGGATGAAGACATTTACAAAACAACCTTCTGCACTCGATACGGGCACTATGAATTCATGGTTTTCCATTTGGTCTAACCAATGCACCAACAATGTTTATGAGCTTGAGATAATATTACTCCCACCGATACGAGCACTAATCACTACAAGGAAAAGACCCATAAGTGAAGGTTATAAAGGAGGTTTTTAGTGTTATAAAATTGGCTAAAATTGTCAAAAAAACATATGCTACCACATCCGTTTATGGTTATGGAGGTTTTGGAAGAGCTTTTAACGGGAATTCAACACAAAAAAAGGGAGCGGTCGGAGGTTATTACGGATGTTTTTTTCATCTGTGCGTTAATCAAGATTTAACGCACCGGTGCATACATGTGGACGACGCCCCGGGGCGGTCTAAGGAGAATGCACCAGGCCGTTAAGGTATAAAACAGCACCGGGCGTAGTGTTGGTGATACAACGCACAAGAAATTTATAATTGGTCTTGGGAATTGAGCGGTGCCCATAGGTCATATCAATGCGCCAGTGTGTAGACTTATAGAAACGCATTGGTGCGTCCCTTCACACAAATGCACCAAGCATTATAATTTGTATTGGTATTCATGCAGTGCACATATGTCATACAAATACACCGGTGTGTATAGACTCTTAATCGCCCCAGTACGCAGCATCACACAAATGCACGGAGATTTATAATTGGTATCGCTATTTTTGCGGTGCCCATAGGTCGTCTAAATGCACCAATATGTACGGACACAAAAACACCACGGTGCATGGTATCACAAAAATGCACCGAGATTTATAATTTGTATTTGTATTCGTGCGGTGCTAATATGTCGTAAAATGGCACCGGTGCATAGATAGACATAAATGCACCGAAGATTCGTACCACACAAACGCCTCTATATTTTTAACCAGTTTGGTATTTGTGCGATGCCCATAGGTCGTAAAAATGCATCGGGGCGCTTAAGAATACAAGCGCACTGGTGTAAGTATACACGCACCGGTTTTCATTTTGTATTTTTTAGAAACATCGACCTATGACAATGCAATTATTGTGATTGTTTTAAATTCATTATTCATCAAAAGTTGACACATCTTATAACAATAGTCATATTAATTAAACTTTTATTAATGCATTTGAATGTGATGTTTGGATTAATTTGTTATATCATATCAAAATTATTGTGGTTTTTTAAAATTCATTATTCATCAAAAGTCGACACATATATATCTTATAACAATATTCATATGAATTAAATTTTTATTAGTGCATTTGAGAACGACAATGGAGAACACAATAGCAACAATAGAAAACGCAATAGAATAAATTAAAACATTTTTAATTATATATATGTGTGTGTGTGTGTGCAAGACATTCGTTGTCATACAAAATGGGACAGTTATTGGTATCCCTTTATCTTTCAATTGGGACACTATGTCCATTACATTAAAGAAAATGTCTGATGTCACAAACATTTTTCAAAAAATACAATGCCTTGCTTTTATATCCAAACATAGTGATCATCATTCTTCGCTTGAACTACTGTCACTTCTAGAGCTACTTGCATGACTTGGGTTATTTTCAAAAATGTTTTGTTCACGGTGTTTATTGTTTTCTTCTTCTTCACCTTCCATCTAGAAACATAAAAATAAATTGTAATGAGTGTATATACATTGGTGAGAATAATGAAAATTTCAATATTAAATAATATACATCAATGTAAATCGAAAAGAGATGGCGTACCAATGCAAAAATTGACTCATAAACTATACACATTCTTTCAAAACCATGTAACATGCCATTTTTCAAGATTTGATCTGTTGGTGCAGTGCCATACTTTGTTTCCTGCAAGTTATATACCCCATAACAAATCATATATTTAATATAAAAGATTTATTTTTTCCATTAATTATAGACGGAGCTAAGTAAAACAAGATCGATAGATGCTTACAAATTCCACAGTTAAGTTATGATATGCCAACATATATGCACAACCCATATTTAACCCAATTTAAGTCAATTCCTCTGATGGTTCTTCTTTGTATGTTAGCACCTGTTTGAAGACATTCAATGCTGATTTTTCTAAAACAAGTTAAAAAATACAAAAATGAAATCTAGTTAAGTTGTTATAAGGAAGTAACAATTACTCACAAACTTATATATCAATCCTTTTCTTCCTCATCGTCCTATTTTATGTGCTGAATGGGTTCCATTTTCTTTTCTTTTCTGCGAGAAAATACATGAAAATTAATATTTAATGCTAAATTGTTTATTTATTTTACCTAATGATCGAAAAAATCAATGATTACATATTACATTTGAAGCAAGTTGTTGTTGAGATGGCTCCTCCAGCAATGCAATTTTGTCCATTTCTTTGACCATCTCCTTGTACACCTTTTTGGACATTCCTACTGGCATATTTATGATATCAGCTCGTTCATCTTTTGATATTTTCATAATCTTCCTGAAAATGTAACATGACAATAAACTATTTAATTTTTATACTGATATATGAAAAGTAAGTATAATAAAAGTGATAGTTATAAATAATTCTAGACAAACATCTAAAGGAATATTACTTTTTCATTCCTTATTTTTTGTTGTTGTACGTTTTTGCTATTAAAATTCTGACATGTCTCATTGACCAATTCTCTGGAAACTCTTCTTGTAGTTTACATAAAATTTGGTTCTTGAATCATTAGATTGGTTTTTGTATTGTAAGTGGAAAGAACGTCTATACATTTGTTCCACTAGATCCCTCGAACTTTTGTAAAAGTTTTTTCCCCTTTCGTTAACCTCCAGCACCACTCCAGATGAGCTAAGGAACAATTCATTTTTATTTGCATGTTCTATTTTTTTTCTTTTCTTAGAACAATATTCCTTTTCTAAGTTGTTGGACTCTATAGAACATTAAACATATGTGAATTAATAGACTTTTTCACACATGTTATCTAATAATTTTAATTATATTATTAATAAAAACTAAAAAAAGAAACTCATATTGGATCGATAGTATTTTTTCATTCGCCTGATTCATCCTTTTGAAATTTTTCCATCAAGATTTTACGCTCTTCTGGTCCTAGATCATAAATAATCTTATCGAGCTTCGCCATTTTGTGGCTCTGCATGATACACAGTAAACAATACATATTAGTTAAACTTACATATAGTTCAAAAATAATTTTTTTGTAAAAAATTTACAAAGAACTTGCCTTTTTTAATTTTCTTGACGTGTTATCAGTATTTTGTTTACTTGATCTCTTCTCACTCATTTCTTTAGCAATATCAAACCTATACCATATCATTCAATAATATATTTAAAAATAGATTGTCAACTTTTCAAGTATAAAAAAAAAATCTCAAAAAAATGATGCACCATTCATGGTTTACGCATCGACTCCGGTGCGTGTCTATCTTCCAAACGCACCGCCATAGTAGTATAATAGACAGTACGATGCTTTATGTAAACAAGGAGCACTGATGTGTTACATGTCAATGACCGCACCGGTTAACCATGATAAAATAATAAAAATTGTCCATTGTTAGTTTTTAGCAGAAATCGGTGCCATATTTTACATATGGCGCACCGATAAAAAAAACATATTTTTTTATCACATTACATTTTGCGGTGCGCTTATAAAATAAAGAGCCCCAGTGCGCTACGTACTCCAGGCACACCGATAAATTTTTTTTTTTTTTTAAATTCATGCCAGGGCCCACATGGATTGGGATTCGACTATGCTAATCGTCTTGTTGGTTGGATGTATTGGGTCTATATTTAGCAATACAAACCCTATAAATATAAATTGAAAAGCCCTAATTCTGAAATCACAGAAAGAGGAAGAAGAAAAGGGAGAAACAAAAAGAATGTAAGGTTTGTATCTTTTGAAAGTTTTTTTTTTTTTTTTAAACAGATCGTTTGCGGTGCGCCATAATGAAATAGCGCACCGGCTGCATATTTTACAAATGGCCCACTGAATATTTTATTTTCTAATTTTTTATCACAGTACTTGCGCGGTGCGCTGGGTGAACAAAGCGCACTAGTGCAGTATTCCGCATAGGGTGCACCGACAACTTTTTTTTTTTTTTTTTTACGCAAGGGCCGATATGGATTGGGATCAAACTATGTAGGTCATCCCATTGGTTGGATATCTTATGTTTATATTTAGCAACACAAACCCTATAAATATAAATTGAAAATTCTTAATTCTAAAATCACAGAAAGTGGAAGAAGAAAGGGAAGAAACAAAAAGAATGTAAGGTTTGTTTTTAAAATGGTTTTTTTTTCAAAATAGCACGTTTACGGTGCGGCATATTGAAATAGCACACTGGTGCCATATGTTACATATGGCACACTGATAAAAAATATATATATATATTTTTTATCATTGTACTTTCGCAGTGCGCTGCTATAACTAAGTGCACCGGTGCACTATGTTACATAGGACGCACTGACGAAAAAAAAGTCTATTCTTTTAAGATTGACACAAGGGCCGACATGGATTGAGATCTGACTCTGCAGGTGCTCCTATTGGTTGGATGTCTTAGGCTTATATTTAGCAATACAAATCCTATAAATATAAATTGAAAAGCCTTAATTCCGAAATCACAGAAAGTGGGAGAAGAAAGTGCAGAAACAATAAGAATGTAGGGTTTGTTTCTAAAATGGTTTTTTTTTTGCAAAAAAATGTGTTTGCAGTTTACCATAATACAATAGTGCAGTGGTGCCATATGTTACATATGGCACACTGATAAAAAAAAATTTAATTTTTTTCACTTTACTTTAGTGGTGCGCTTCTATAAGGGAGCGCACCGGTGCGCTATGTTACGTAGGGCGCACCGACAAAAAAAATCTGTATTTTTTTAAGATTGACGTAAGGGCCAACATGTATTGGGATCCGAATATGCAAGTCGTCCCATGGATTGGATGTCTTATGACTATACAAAGCCTATAAATCTAAATTGAAAAGAAAGAGGGAGAAGAAATGGCAGAAACAAAAAGAATCTAGGGTTTTGTTTGTAAAAATGGATTTCTTTTTTATTTTTGTTTCTGAAAACTTTAGAAAAGGTAAGAAAAAAACTGCAGAAAAAAAAAAAAAAATAGTTAAAAAAACCAATAAGATTTGATTTTGTTATTTTATTTCATATAAAAAACTACACAAAAAAGTAAAAAAAAAACAATAGACTTATATTTCTTATTTTACTGCATAAAAAAGACTGTAAAAAAAAGTACAAAAAAACAACAAACCTACTCACATCATTTGAAATACTATGGTACAGGGTTTGACTAACCAGAGGTTTGGAATTCTGATTGTCTGAATAATTCTGTTCGAACGTATTTCCCTACTCCACAGTGCTCTCGTGCTCTATTTTCTCCAGTTATGTATCATGCAAATCTCTGGCTGAAATTTTTTGCAAAAATAGTGAAATAATGAAAATTGTTTAGTATTTAAAGAATTTTTTTATGAAATTAGATTTTCGAAAATATTTTGCTGCCCATTTTTCAATTTACTGCTTTTTTTTTCACTTAAAGAAAATATGGTTGTGATTTTTTTATTTGCGGTTATTCATTTACTGGTGCAACATTTAATTTAACCGCACCTATGCGTCTTTTTATAAAACGACACCTATGTGCAAAATTAAAAACTCACCGGTCCGGTTATCTGTACATTACGCACCGGAATGACATTAAATTTTGTGCACCAAAATTTATTGTTGTTTTGCTCAAATGCAGGGAGAAAATATCATATATTATATGGAATGGAAAATTCCTCAAATTCCAGCTCGTTCCATAATATTTCTCAAAGTCCATCGCGGAATTCTCCCTATCCATGTGGAGACATAATATTTACTTCAGATTTGTTTTATTTTTTCACTATCTAATTGAATTTATATATTTTTTTTATCCATGCAGTCAATCACGCACAAATTAATTAAAATTATAATGTATACAAATTTGCAGGTTCATGCAGATTCATCATCAAGTTCAGATGCACAAAATATTAAAATTTCTCCAAAACGTCGAAAGCTCTTATCAGGAGCTATATACCACAAGGCGCATTTGGTAGATGAAAATGGACAGCCGCTTCACCATGCCAATTGTAACAATATTGCATCTTCTAGCCACAATCCCGAGACAATGATGGTAATTATAATTATAATTGTTTGGTATATATATTGATTAATATGTAATTATTTCAACGTCAAACCAATTTATAATCATGCAATATTGTCAACATGGTTACTAATTGATATCATATATTTTATACTAATCATGTTCGATTTTTTTTTAATTATTAGGATTCTATTGATGATGAACAACCTACCTACCATCTTCCATTGCACCCCACGATAATGTCAAATCGAGAGAAGACTGAATTAAGAGAAAAAATCGAAGAGGAACGATACTAAGAATGGTTGAATCAACCACCGATTTAATTCCCTCTACGTCCAGATTCACTAATTAGGAATGACTACAGAAATAGTAGTTCTTCACAAGCTGGCAATGGAGGCAATCAAATAGAGGTTAGTATGGATGATTACTTAAGGGATACAATTGCCATGGAGACAATTTTTTTATATGCATTCCAAAATGATGATCAGCTAGGGGATGATGCTCATATCGCTGACACCTTTTCCGAAAGCCTTAAATTTGCTTCCACCACCCCTCTCTTTGGACCTGGCGGTCAATCAAGTCTACCCAGTTGGGGACGACAATGTTACTGTACAACTTTAAAGAAAATTTTGGCTTGTCGAATGCATGTTTCTTAGAAATTTTGAGGTAAGTTACCATAAAGTACTCCCCTTATATAAATTTGAAATATAATCAGTACACTACAATGAACATTACAAATGTTAAATTTTATGAATGTTAATAATTAAATCAACATTAATGTACATTTAATATTAATATATTTTTCCATGATCACCCGCTACAGGTTATTCAAAGATAAGGTTCTTCCAAGTGATAATGTCTTGCCCGATAGTTGCGAAGAGGCAAAGAAATTGTTGAAAATGTTGGGTGTTGAGTACATATCATATCATGCATCTCCAAATGATTGTATTCTATATAGAGGAGAATATGCAGACAGAGAGATGTGTCTGAAATGTGGGCATGACAGGTATGATAAATCTAAAAAGAAGGGTAAATCATGTACTGGTCCTCCTTTTAAGATATTGAGGCACATGCCTATAAACGCAAGGATTCAAAGGCTCTTTCGTTGCAAATAATTAGCTATGTTGCAAGGATGGCATGCCTCGCACAGAAGTGAGATGGGAGTTATGCGAATCCCAACTGATTCAATAGCTATGAAGCATATAGAAGATACATGGCCCGAAAAATTCAAGAATGAAGTACGAAGTCTACGACTCAGCATAGCCAGGGATGGTGTCAACCCATATTCCCTCCAGAACACCAACTATTATATTTGGCCTGTAGTAGTGATCAATAAAAATATCCCCCCATGGTTTTTCGTGAAGAATGAACATCTTATGTTGGCTCTCATAGTCCCTGGTAGAAGACAAGTGAAGAATATGGATGTCTACTTACAACCACTAGTAGATGAATTGAAGGAATTATGGGATGGGATAAATGTATACGATGTATCAAGACCCATCGCAGCAGAGAGGAGTTTTACGTTGTATGGCATATGTGCTTACATGACACATGATTATCCAGGCTTAGGAGTTTTCTCTGCTAAATTACAAGTTTAATCTATTTATTTGTTTATATATAATGTAACAATATTCTTTCACATATTAGTTATTTAATTCATCGTAATAATATTTTTTCTGATCTTCATGATATTCTTTAACGTGCCATGCATATTAATTAATGTATATAAATATAATCTCGTAGGTCTTGTAACAAAAGGGTATTTTGGATGTAAATGTTGTGGACCTTCTTTGAAAGCTAGATGGTCCAAGGATCTATGAAAGCCAATGTATGATTTCTCTAGGATATTCCTACCAGAACAACACCCTTACAGAAGAGCAGCATCCACTTTCAATGGTAAATGAGAGAGAACCAAAGGCCTCCAATAATGACACCAGTTGAATGGCTTAGAGCATATGAGAGAGAGAAGGAGAAGGAGTTCATAGAAATGTTTGATTCAAATGGGGAGCCTAAGTTCAATGATCTAGATTTCTTCAACACGTATGTTGAGAAATTTCCCATTGGGATGAAAAGGAAATATATGTTTTATGACCTCCCATATTGGGAGCATCTTAATATTTCCCGCTTATTAGATCCCATGCATATATTTAAAAATGTTTCATCTTCTTTATGGAGGCACATATCATCGAAACAATGTTTCATTCATGTGGCTAGCATTCCACGGTGGCATCAAGAGATAGTTGAGATTGTTTGTATGTTTGAGAAGGAACTTCCAACGAGTTTCATGGACTTAAAAGTTCATCTTCTAATCCACCTGGTAGATGAGGTTGAATTAGTTGGGGTTGTTTCTTGTCATTGGATGTTCTTCTTAGAGAGGTACATGAATAAATTGAAAGGTTTTTTTTCGACAAAGGGAAAAACCCGAGGGGCCTATGGATGAAGGGTACATATCATATGAGTCTTTCTACTATGCTAGTGAGTACATCAAGTAGATCGACAACAGACCAGGTGCGGTGATTTGGGATGATCAAATGGATGAAGACAAAAGAGAAGGAGAGTTGCTCCAAATGAGTGGAAAAAAACGCTTGATAAAGAGTAAGTGACTTATAATTTTTCAAATTTACAAAAATTAATTAATATTCATGTTGAACTACGATATAATGTTGGTTTGATTTCATCAGCGAATGCATAAATTGAAGCAATAAATAAATTCATTCTTTACAATTCTAAAGCGACACAACCGTGGGTCACATTGTATGAACAAAACAGGATGAAATGGGATAGTGACAGGAAAGAATTAAGATTTTTAAATGGTAGAAGTGTGCCTTATCCTGATCATTTAAAAGAAAATATGCCAAAACTATGCCCCAACAGTCGGGTTGCTGACCAATTCAAAGAGAAATATGGTGCTACCGATCGTTACCCGCATGCTGAAGAGGATGCGCTAAACATAGGGATTGGGTGCAACAACTCGGTAATAATCTTTTTAATTTATATGTAAATTTGAAACTTATATTAAGACATCTACATTTCATATTTTAACTACTATTGGATTATTATTTATAAGACACATGACACTATGATTTTTTAAACTTTTTTGTAGTAGGTGCATTTGTTCCCATCTATGTGGGCATATGGGCACCATTTTAGCATAGAAAATGCCGATGTTGGAAACATCACAAAAGACTGTGGAGTGGAAGTTGAGTTCAATCAATCTAGTCGATCTAGCCACCGTGATCAACAACTAGTACAAGGGACATTAGGTTACATCGGAAAGATACAAGAGATCATTGAAGTGGATTTTTCTTCTTTCCAATGTGTTATTTTTAGGTGCAAGTGGTGGGACACCTTTGATAGGAATAATGTAAAGGAATATTGTGATAGTAGGTTGATATGTATCGACTCTAGAAAGATGTGGGATGAAGCTAAGGAGCCCTATGTTTTCCCTAAACATTGCAACCAGGCGTTTTTTTACCCAGATGTGTTGGATAGGGATTGGGGGTTCGTATTGACACATGACCTTAGATCAAAACATATTTTTGAGAAAAATAGTGTTATCATGCCATGCGAGCTAGAAGATAATGAGGGTGATCATGAGAACCGAGAGTGATATGGTACATGTGTTATTTCATCAATATTTATACTTTTTAAGATGGGTTTTTCGAAATATTAATATAATATGTATTTTGAATTAATTGGTCATTTTCATTTTGTTAATGTTAAAATTAATAATTCACTTGATAATTTGGTATTATGTTGATCTCGAAAACAATGGCGTATTGTATAAATTAATTCTTTTTTTTTTATCTAAGATCATAATAAACTAATTATAATTCTAAAGTACAGGAATTTATTTGCATTATTTTTTAAACTTTATTATGTTACAATAAATCATATTATTCTAGATTTATTATTTTACAATTATTTAAAATTTACAAATTTACGAATTTACAAATTTTAATAAATTCATTTCACATTAATACAATTAAAATTTTACAAATATTTTACATACAATTAAAATCATAATTAGAATTACAATTACAATTACAATTTTACAATTTCACGTACAATTACAATTACAATTTTAGAATTTTACGTATATACAATTACAATTTTACAAATTAAAAAATTAAAATTACAATTACAATTTTACAATTTTACAATTTTAAAAATTACAATTTCAATTAAAAATTTAGAAATTCACATATATACCATTACAATTACAATTTTAGAATTTTAAATACAAATATTACAAATTTACAATATCATGATCATTTGGTATTAAATTAATTAATAAACATCACGTTCATGATAACCATCGTACAATCATATTTGACTAAAAAACACATTCAAAATCGCTAACTGCATCATCGTGATCATGATCATCAAATAAAAACACAATTAACATTATATATTAACATCATCAGTACAACAAAAACATCAAATATACATCTCATGCTATCACATACACATATATCTGCAAGCTGCACATTAAATGAACATATCTAACATGACCTAACAACATACACATCATGATGATCACTAACATGTAAATTAAGTACAAATGCAACATGAACATAAAATACATGGACCATAATAGATATATATATATATATATCTATATATATATATATATATATATATATATATATATATATATAACTGAATAATGTTAAAAATATACAACTGTAATATAAATTTCATGGATCAGCTAGTGGTAGTACAACATCAATATCAGTACATGTGGCCGATGGTCCAGCCTCATCTCCATGATGACTACTAGTAGATGCTAGTGGAGGCTCATACAAATCTGACGTGGAGCGAGGCTGTGAACGATCATGAGATGATGGTACGTTGCACCTCATAGACTGTCCATCATGTTTTGCGGCTCGATTGTAACGTGCAACAATCCTCGTCAGTCGCGTAAAAGTTGTTGTAACTCCTACGACATGCCGCATTAGGCTGTACATGTCACACTGCATGCCTCTCCACATCCATGATAGCCTGTTGTCAGCATCTATGTCTCTGAAATCAGCGGGCCTGATTCCCGCCTCAATAATCAATTGAATGAGTTGGTTGCCCAACTCCATCCTATATCTAGCATCACTAAGACGTCGACCGCGCACCGACACACTAGCAGGAGTAGGTCTCTAATCTAGACCGGCCTCTTGGTGATCCTCGGCAATATCTAGCATGCGCTCATCCTCATCATTAGGATCCACACCTAGATCAGGTGGTGGTGGCGGCTTCTCCTCGCCATCAAAAGAGCCAATGTTTGCAAAATATATACAAGTACACAACAATAATTACAGGATTTTTTTACACAATTTAATAAAAACAAGTTAAAGAACATGTTAGAATAAATTTAAATAAAACAATAATATTACCTCTATCATCTGGCAGCTCATCAGCTATGAAGAGGATGTTGGCACACCCTCGCCAATCCAACCCCACATAAGGATAGGGGACCAAAATGAAGGGATGCTCATCAACACTAGCTAGAAACTCCAATGCATCATCTGATATCCTTGCTGGAAAAAGAGTTTCCTCCCTCTTGGGCATCATCTGCCCCCACATGTGCATACATGCCTCAGTAATCGGCCTACGAGGCTGCCGAAGAAAAGAAGGCCTCGTCTTTGGAAACCTCTCAAAAAATAAACAAAAAATCTTTGAAGAAAATGGGAAGTTGACCCTCCCTTGTGCATGAGCATGACATCTATCTAATGTTGTACATAACTACCGCAAAAAAATGGCAGTCCACCTGACAAGTCGTGGTTGTTGTACTAAAGAATCAACATAATATAAAATCTAGCAACTAATGTGTTGCTCGTCACTAGTGTTGTGCGAAATGGTCGAAATGATAAGTGAGAGACACTGGACATACTCACGACCAAATGTACCAATACATAACTGCCCTCCAGCTACCTAAAACCCTGCAGGAGATACTAAATTTTCTCCAATGTATCTCTGGGAGTAAACTAACTGACTCCCTACCACACAGCCAACTGGAACCTCGGGGAACGAAGGAAAATCCACCCCTCTCCTCAATAGCCCTATAATAAAATATGCATCCTCCTCAGTGGGTGTGTACCACTGGTTGATACCAACCTGAAAAGCCTGTTGTTGGGCATTCCACCTTCGGATAAGATGTCTCAAAAATAAACAATGGAACTTTAGGGAAGTAGCCTCCTCATATAACTTGAGGAGGCCTACCTGCCTAAGGAGCCCCTGCGTCGCTGCTGTAATAGGGTGAGGGTACACATCTCTCTCCCTCTCCCTTGCCTCCCACAGGAAAACCATGTTATACTATTCTTCCTGTTGATGTTGTTGTTGCCCCTATTCTCTCCTTTCACATCTCTGAATGATTGACATATTAAACACATTTTTTTTATTAAATCACACATGTATTTACAAATGTAAGTATATATTTTTTTTTTGAAAAGTAAATAAAACAAGAGTCGGTGCGCCAAAAACATAGTCACGCACCGGATACAGTGCACCTCATGATATCGATTGCACCAGAAGCAGTGCTCCAGAAAATGTTTTTATCACACCGTTCACTATGTGTGGTGGCAAGAGGCCGGTGCGCTAACTTCACTATCCGCCTGGGGCTTATAACTAGGACAACACACCGCCCTCCTGCTACTGTACATAGTCGTCAATGCGGTATTTTAAGATGCCACACCATTGACCTAAGCCAAATATAGTAAGTCGTGCGCTGACAAAAACAGCCGGCCTGGGGCGGTTATTTCAGTCAACGCACTGCTCCACCATAATTTAACTAGGTCAACGGTGCAGCTAGATAGCCGACCCCACCGCTCTTTTTAAAGAAATTTAAGTAACACGGTACGCCTGTGGTATCTGCCCCGGAGTCGGTGCGGATTCCCTTAGCACCGTTTTACCAGCCTGAACTGTTGACAATGTCAAATTGTGGTTCTGGTGCACTAAAAACATTACCCGCCCTGGAGCTGGTGAGTCCATCAACGCACAGAGTTGCCGCAATACACAATTGTCAACGTGCGGGCTGGTAACCGACTGCACGC
This sequence comes from Pinus albicaulis, assembly GCA_034641835.2. Taxonomy (NCBI): domain Eukaryota; kingdom Viridiplantae; phylum Streptophyta; class Pinopsida; order Pinales; family Pinaceae; genus Pinus; species Pinus albicaulis. The sequence goes on along the minus strand of CM076575.1, from coordinate 1,522,997,895 downwards.
GCTTTTTAAAATTTTTTTAGGTACCATGCCAGAACCAGTGCGGATACCGTCAACATCGATTGTAGTGCGGCCTATAAATTTACAGGAAACACCGCAAACCAGTGCGAGACGAACGGCTCGAGCACACTGTGCGACAAATATTTTTTTTTTAATGGTTAATTTTAAGGTTTTTTCAAATTCTAATCCGCTAAAAGGTTTAATTATGGAAAAAGAAGAAAAATACCTGTACATTTACCCGTCAAGGAGGCATATTGGCTGTACTATTTTCAAAATAAATTTTGTCCACTGTTTTATAAAATTCAAGCAGGAGGATTGGTGGCAATGCACAACAGCAGCACTACAATAAGTCCAATGGGAGCACGGATGTCAATGTGGCTCAAACAAGGATAACTTGCACCGGTGCTTGAGAGCTCCGTAGCACTGAAAAAATTGAAAAATGCAGTTTTTTTCCTGTAATTTTTTTTTTATTTAACCATGTTCCGGTGCGTGGGGTTTTTACTAGTGTATCGGTGCGTTTGAACTATGCCACCCTGGGCGGTTTCTGTTTTCACGCGCATTTAGGAGGCACCGGGGCGAACTTTTGGTAACACATCAGTGCTCTATAGTAATAAGATGCACCGGGCACGTTGTTCGATGAACCAATGATTTGTGCGGTTTTTTGGCCATAATTTTGTTTTTTTTTAACACTTTTCCGGTGCGCAACATTTGGGGCCCCGATGTGTTTCGGTCAGTTCGCACCGGGCGGTTTCTATTCCGCGCACTTTTTATGAGACACCAAGGCAGCTTAGAGGTAATGCACTGGTGCTCTACAGTAACAAGATGCACTGGGAACGTTGTCCGGTGAACTAATGGTTTCTGTGGTTTTTTGGCTATAATTTTGTTTTTTTTAACCCTTTTCCAATGCACAGTATTACTGGAGACCCAGTGCGTTACAGTAATTCCACACTGAGTAGTTTCTATTCCTTGCACTTTTTACAAGACACCTGGGCAACTTAGAAGTAACGCACCGATGCTCTACAGTAATAAGACACACTGGGAACGTTGTCCGGTGAACTAATGATTTTTGCGGTTTTTTTGCTGTAATTTTTTTTTAACCCTTTTCCGGTGCGCGGTATTACTGGAGCCCAATGCGTTTTAGTAATTCCACACTGGTCAGTTTCTGTTCCGCACACTTTTTATGAGACGTCGGGGTGGCTTAGAAGTAACGCACCAGTGCTCTACAGTAATAAGACACACCAGAAATGATGTCCGGTGAACCAATGATTTGTGCAGTTTTTTGGGCGTAATTTTGTTTTTTTAACCCTTTTCCGATGCACGACATTTATGGGGCCCCGGTGCATTTCACTCATTCTGGCCCAGGCAGTTTCTATTCTGAGCGCTTTTTATGAGACACCAGTGCTGACGGGTTAACACGCACCAGTGTTGTTACTTAATAAAAGGCACCGGCCGGGTGTGTACGAAGTGCACGGTTTCCGATGTACCAATGTTTTATGCATTTTTTTTTTACTTTATTTTTTTTATTTAACCATCTACAGGTGCATGCATTTTATGGATGCCTCGGTGTGTTTTATTGATTCCACGCCAATGCGGAAGTTATGTAAAGTACCGGTACTCTATAGAATTACAATGCACCGGGCATGTGTGTACAGAGCGCACGGTGTTCGGTGTGCCAAATTTTTAACTGCACCGGTGCTATGTCGTCTTGAATGCACTGGTGCGTTTTTAGGTGATAAGAGCACCGAATGAAATACATCCGCAAAAACCTCTGCTCGCCAACCTCCTCTAGGAACCTCCTCTAGAAATGGATGTTTGGGGTATTTCTATAATGGGTTCCTCAAAAACATCCGCTAGAGGGTCTTTTCCTTGTAGTGAATATTACTCCCACTCCTTCCTTGCACACATCGATGGGAGTAATATTATATAAAGAAGGAAGGGTCATTTCATATGAGTTAAGAAAATTAAAAGATCATGAACAACATTATTCTTCTTACAATTTAGAGCTGACAACAGTAGTGCACACACTTAAGGTGTGGAGAGACTATTTATTGGGCAAAAGGTTTGTGATGAAAATAAATCACAACAGCCTTACCAACTACTTTAAAGAAGCTGACTTGAATGCTCGCCAGGCAAGGTGGAATGCATTTCTAAGTGAAATTGTTTTGATATTCAGCATGTTAAGGGAAAATAAAATCGTGTTGTCGATGCCTTGAGAAGGAAACTGCATTGTGTGTATGAACTCTACTTTAATCAAGTAGAATTTAATTTTCAAGATCAAATAAAAGAAGCAGCCGAGAAGGACCCTGAATACTAATTCTTATGGAAGTAAGCAAAAGAAGCAGAAAAACAGTAAAAGACATTAGATTATGGGATTAACCAAGATCAAATTCTAACTTTTAGAGGAAAGTTATACATTCCAAATCAGATGAGTTTGGAAGAATTGATCTTGGATGAATTTCATCGCAATACTTATTCTAGACATCTAGAATACCAGAAAATGGTGACAACAATTAGGAAAGTTTATTTTTGCCCTGGTATATGCAAAAAAAAATCTGAATACTTAACTAAGTGTCTGGAATTCCAAGAGGTTAAGGTGGAACATCAACATCCAGCAGGATTTTTACAGCCTATACCTATACTAGAATGGAAATGGGAGGTTATATATTTATATTTTATTACTGCTCTACCAAAATCAAAGTGAAATAACGATTCTATAATGGTGGTTTTTGATAGATTGAGCAAGGTAGCTCACTTTATTCCAGTACAGTCTACTTACAAGACGATGTAGATTGCAGATATTTTCATGAAAGAAATTTTTAGGTTGCATGGTATTCCTAAAACAGTCATCTCAAATTGAGATATAAATTCACTTCAGCCTTTTGAAAAACATTTTTTACTGGATTGGGTACACAAATAAATTTTAGCATCGCATATCATCCACAGATGGATGGACAAATAGAGCGAGTGAATCAAATACTAGAATATATGATGCGCATGTACATAATGAAACAACCCAAAAAATGGGAAGATTATCTACATCTTGTGGAATTCACCTACAATAATGAATATCAAGAGTCTCTTAAGATGTGTCCCTTTAAGGTTTTATATGGGAGATGGTGTCGAACTCCCATTAACTAGAGAAGTCCAGAAACCAAATTAATGCTTGGGCCGAAGATGTTGGTTGAGATGGAACAAGAAGTAAAGAATATTAGACAGAATATAAAAGCTGCTCAAGATCAACAGAAGGTTTATGCAGAAAAAAAGAGAACCTATTGGGAGTTTCAAGTGGGTGATCATGTGTATGTGAGAATCAAGCCCAAGAGAAGCACCCTAAGATGGACTTCATGTGCCAAGTTGGCTCCCAGGTTCTGTGGACCTTTCCAATTCTTGGAAAGAGTGGGACCAGTAGCTTATCGACTAGCATTACCCAGTCACATTCGGGTGCACAATGTGTTTCATGTATCAATACTGAAACGATGTGTGCACGATCCGAGGCATGTAAAACATTGTAAAAAAATTTAGTTATGAATTATATTGAGTACTAAATCTCCAAAAGAGATGAATTTTATATTAATTAATTCAAGCCTTTTACTGATTTTAAGTCGAACCAAATGGTGAATTTCTAGTAGAACCTCAACATATTCTTGATCAAAGAGAATTCACGCTCTAGAGGCAAGCCATCACCCAAGTTAAAGTGAAATGGAAGCACTTTGGTCCGGAAGAGGCTACATGGGAAGACAAGGGATTTGTGCGTGAGTCTTTCCCAAAATTATTTGATAATATGGAATGAAACACCGAGGACAGTGTTTACTTCCAGAGGGGGAAGATGTAACATCTAGATTTTAATCCTTAAACTATTTATTTTCTTTCAAAATAGATTATGCATTTAATTTTTAAATGAGATTAACAAGTAAGTTAATCTAGTATTGAACATGATTATTTTTCTTCTCTTAAATAAAGAATTATTTATGGAATGTTTTTCCATAAAAATTGATGATAAAGTATTCCAAGATTCCAGAGTAGTTAGACAAAAGAAGTTGAAAGACAATTACATTTTCCTCTATGGATAAAAGGGAAATCACAGTGAGGAAAAGGGGTTCCGCAAAATTGAGAAGAGAGCCTGAAGGCTTGAAGGTGAGAGTGAATCCAGAGCTACTTGGAACTAGTGGAAACCTCTGCAACCTGAAATAGGAAAGTAAGACTCACTTGTAGGTCCTCAGGTCTATTCCATAAATACTGTTGTCTAAGTCCTACTCTGGTGTGGAGCACAAGGGGATTTTAGGACGTAATCACCTCTCTCAAGGTTGGGAGGCTATATGATCATCATTCTGAAGTAAGATAAGTAACTTAAGAATGTGTTAACAAAGTTATGTGAATTATGACTATGTTATCCTGATTAGTTAAACTGATATGTTTATGTATTGAGGAAAAATTGGAAAGGACAGGAAGACCTCTGTGCGTTATTTATTTTCAGAAGGAATAAATAATGGTAGGTAGCAGTAAATAAGGAAATTCATTAATTATGGGCCTCTGATATAGAATATTTCTCTTTGTATCTTATTAACTGTGTATGTGCACATAGAAATACTGAATTGGTGCAAAAATAGTAATAGGGTTTTCCAAGGGTGTAAAGTCGTAATGAGATAATGGAGGGGACTATTAGTTTTTCCTAGGGTGGAAACCCTAGACAATACAACTTGTCCCCTCTTGATAAAGTACAATACTCGAACTGCAAGTCTTTGGAAATAAATCCCAGAACAGAGATGGTCTGGACATCAACCTGATATAATAAAATGATTAACCTTGGTAAAAACTGTAAACTATCACTATATTATTGTACTACTTCTCAGAAATAAGAAAATATTACAAAATGGAGAACTTGGAGACAATGAAGATAAGTATAGCCTTGTTATATTTGTAATCAAGAACACTGCAAACCAAGTAGATATTTTAAGGAAACATAGAAGAATTGCATGCAAGAATTCTGACAACATGCTGAATATGAAACTTAGCATTGAAGGAAACAAACTACTCGAATGAAACTGCAATAAAATTCCACGCAGTTGGTGAACAGAGAAAAATGTAGCACTAAATAGTTATGACAATATATATGTATATATATTAAAAATAACAATATGTAATGCGATAAACAGAATATGTAGCAACATATAAATATTAAGGAATTCTAACCATTTCTAAAACATCGTAACCATATTCTTTATCATCAAAATAAATTAAGAGAGGGTTTCCAAGATAAATTGAAAGAAAAACCAAAGTATAGAGTGGAGTAAATCAGTTAGAAAGCTGCGACTCTGTATTCGTTGCAATAACAGAAAAATCCCTATTATAGTTACATCTACACCTTAAGCCATTCAAGGTTGAATAAACCCTTAAGCTAGATAATCTAAAGGTAGAAAGAAGAGCCTAATGGCTTCATCTGTATATTAACATTTATCACAGGTTTTCATACCCCGAAACAACCTGAAGAGTTATGAGTAAAAAAAACATTTAGGCACCCATGGTACATGTACGCAAAGGAGATGGCAGGAATCATTAACAGAATTCGCAATGGTCTAAGGGAGTGTCATGCAAAGATAAATATGCAATATTTTTGCAATCTACCTGAGATTACTGGAAACAAGAATCAGGGTTAGGGTTGTTAAGTAGAAAACTAGAGGAAAATTGTAAACAAACCTGCAAATATGTGATGATTATAAACTCGAAATCCATTTTCTAGAGAAACTCACCTTGCACCAAATGTAGAGAGATGGTGTTGAAATACTAAAAAACAAGAAAGACAAGGTGGGTTAGTCTGGAAGGACTTCACTTTATGAAACTATAAATAAAAAGGATATTAAATTACCGAAGCATTACCTTGAAGGGATTTAAGAGCAAATTGTAGATGCCAAGCTAAGGAACTTGACTAATATCCTCAAAATTCTCTGTGGAGAAAAGGGTCGGGACAAACAATGGGTCACTGTGGGAGAATATAAACGTGTCTCGCATTTAACTAAATAATGGGTCGAGCATATCATACTCTAAAAATTGTTATTGGCAATGAACAGAAATAAAACGAACCTAAAACACAAATGAACTCACTGAGTAGAGGTTTAATGGACCTCCTTAAACATATGCTTGTGTGTTGTTGCAAAACCTAGAGAATCAACCGAGACCGCAAAGCAAGGGAGTCATGGCCGCGCTGATTTCCAGAGAAATATAGCTCAGAGCACTCCACAGTTCCGCAGAGGTGAGGAATGAAAGTGGTTAGGGTTGAGGGGTGGGTCAATACCCTAACCTCTCCTGAAATTTCATCATAGTCATAGATCAAGCGAGTAGGTAAATCCACGATGGATATCCAAGCAGATGTCAAACAATAATAAATGTAATCAATCACCAAATTAAATCATTGTAGATATTTGGTCGAGTACAGACTCATAATGTCACAATTAACCAAGTTCATATCCAACCTTACATTACAATCAAATCCCTTAAATACATATATTGCGTGATGGTTGACAGGTAGTCTATCTTGTCAAGTGGATTAAGCCACGTTAGCATATAAGTTCATAACACGTGGTAGAATGTATGTAATATTTGTATTATATGTTTGTCGAACAACACATTATATCAATATTAACATGGTCATATATATATATATATATATATATATATATATATATATATATATATATATACACATATACATATACATATACATATACATATACATATATAATGTTATTAAAAAAAATATGTATTATAATGTTATCTCTCATTGGAATATATATATCAAGAGAAGAATGGTAATGCTATTGGTAAGTTAGCAAAGATGGTAAATAACTTGGATTTAATTTTATTTTTTTAATGTAAATGGTTGTTACAAACCACCAGTTTGAAAATAGGCCCAAGCTTTGTAGCATGCAAATAAATAATGGAGAACATCAACCCCGCACACTAACCAGAATGGATGAAATTGGAAATTGGACTACCACCTCACAAGCAGGCGCAAGATTTATGGCATGCAAACAAAAGACTAAGGAAATCGCTCTGAAATGAGACAGGGTGAAGGAGGTTGAGAATTGATCCTCACCTCCACTCTCGTGTTGAACGTACCTCTTCCACCCCACAACATTAAGTATGCATTTATAGTTATAATACGTTGAGTGTAAAATCCAACTCCTCTTATTTGTATGTTACCACGACATGGATAAAAGAAGATAAATATAATGACAACACATCTTCCAAAGGAACTTCATTCCCTCCACCATTCACACCCCCATCAGGGAAAGCCACAAACCTCTTTAAAAAATATAACAACTCCATATTTATCTACAAACCTCTTTAAAAAATATAACAACTCCATATTTATCTTCAGCCAAATTTTATTACTCCATTTTTATACACATCTTTAACATTTAAATGAAATATCTCCCATTCCCAATTTTTCCTATTTATATATTTTCTCTTTTATATTATTAAAATTATTAATTTAATATACATATATTTTTTATATTAAATATGTAATATTTATATTATTGAAATTATTAATTTGATTCTCTTTTTTTATATTCCAATAGTTAAGTGAATCTCAAAATTTGTTTCTTGACTTTTTTGAACTTGTGGTGGCTATTATTCATACTAGAAGCAATAACAAGGAGTTTATCATTGGTCTAAATATCTAAGCGTGAACTCTACAAAGTGAATTTAGCTTTAATCAAAATAATTAAAGGTGACATCTACAACATTTGATTTTAAAATTAGATACATGTTAATAAACAATTTTGGATTTACTCAAGTTTAATCTAATATTCATAAAGATGTTAAGGTAGAAACATTACACTGCTATAGAATAACTAACATAATTAAAGTGTTGAAAATTATTTTTTTTCAAAGTGTTTAAAATTATTTTTTCTCATTCCATTCCTAGAGTCTAATATTTATACATTTGTTTTCAAAACCATAATAAGTTTTTTAATAGTTTTTTTAGTCCAACATTTCTACACTTGTTTTCAAAACCCTACTAAGCTTTCTAATAGTTTTTTTTTACACCATAGTTTCAACATAAATGAGAATTGAAACTACTATTTGGGTATTATATAAGGGTATAATTATCACCATACAAAATTGAAGAATAAATTATTTTCTTAGATTTAATTATTTAAATTTTTGTTTTTTCAATATTAATGATAACTTCATATTTTTTGCAAAAAAATGTTGGATAATTTTGTCTTGTGAAGCTTGTTATTTTGTGATAAAAAAAAAATCATTTGCATATAAGAAAATTAAGGCAATAAATGTGGCCATGCTAATATTATTAAACCCATCCTCATCTAAACATTTGTCAAAAAGGGTGAGAGAAAGGAGCAACAGTTACCTCAAACCAATTGGTGAGCCCTGGTATTGCACCAAGAGTGTTGCAACTCCCAAGGGCTATTCAACTTTAATTATAAACTCGAGGTTCATACAAACTTAGAGGTGAAAGTGTTATATGCACATCAAACGGATTCTACTAAGGCACCCTCAAATAGGTCTTCTGATCAGTAGTACTTCTAGGCCATTCCTGCTACTAGATTAAAGTGAAATTAGCTAATGTAATGCAAAGAATTACTTTTAATCTAAGACAAAGAGAGTTCCTATCAACTTATACTTGCAATTTACGTTGAAATAAAATCATAAACAACTAACCTAATTGCATAAAAGGAAACTATGCTATGTGAAATCATTCATTTAACTATCCATTCATTTGCAATAAAGAAACTATTCTATCTTAACAAACTTCATCAAACCATAAATTAAACCTATATCTACTGCTTCAATTATCTTCTACTTTCATGTAAACTACTATCATATTTAAGCTAATTCCTAGATGAAATAAAATACTAATGCCTACTATGTTTTTGGCATCAAAGAAGGAAGGAGTTGTGGAGTGGCCTAGGGGTCTCTTTTGGTCATGAGTTCATAGTTGGGGATCAAATGCATCCTATCCTAGGTTCAAATGGAAACAAGGAGAAAAAATGGAGTGGAAATTGTGGCCTATAGCGATGCTACAAGAAGCTGCTACAATAGCTATGTATTACTACAGGAAGTCCTGAAGTGGTACAGGAAGCAAACCGAAAAGGATCCAAGGGTGAAAAGGATGGAAGGAAGGTGTGGAAAGGTGGGAGAAGGTGGAAGTAGGTGAGTGAGGGGTGACCAACACCTCTATCCAAGCTCATAACCCTTGGAGGGCATGTTTTTCATTTGGAGGGTTGCACACGGTGGTGATGAAGGTGATTTCACAAAATAGGGTTTTGGCGGCAGAATTTTAGGTAGGAGGGAAGAAGGATGAATTCCAAGACAAAATTGATGAAAGGGGTCCTTTTACTATAGTTGTAGACACTCGTGCAACCACCACACACATCCATGCATTGATTATTGACAAACTGATTGGAATCTGGATCAGGGGCAAAAATTTGCTCAAAAATTAAAGTTATCATAATTGCACCAAACTAGAATGACAGCGACCATCTAGTTGCTAGGAATCCAACACAACTTATTTCATCGAAAACTGAGTGTGGATGAAGAATTTATTGTCTGATGATCATCGTTCAGGACAGGAAAATTTAAAAGAAAAATTGTAGAACAGGTACAGGTTGATGACATGGCTGCCCAATCAGCATGCAGGGAATATTCTTTAGTTTTTCCCCATTGGAATTGTGACAAGTGGCACAACAAGATTCTCCATTTTGTGTTTGACAAGATGAAATTTGCCCAATGTCCTCCAAGGTTTAATTTGGGTTCATGAATTTATGTGTTGGGAATTATTTTTATGTATTAAAGTTGGATATATATATATATATATATATATATATATTGATTCCCAAACCTTATATATATTAAACCTAAACTCCAAATTCGCATTTATCCAAAGTTCGGTTATATCTGATGGCATATATTTTTATGGCATATTAAACAATGTTTTTAACTATGGTTTAAACTATATATGCAAATTCTGGATTAATTAAATGGTGGAGCGCACGTTTTATAAACGGTGGAAATTTTCTTAAAGTTTTGAATGGCATGTTTATAATGTTGCAAAAATATGTATGGAGGGGCAGAGGTCGAGGTTCGACCACGTGACCTCCCCCCAACCACTACCGCCATTTACCAATGAGCCATAAACATGTTCCTTAAAATACAAGGCACCCAACATTTATTTGAATGCACAACGTGGATCCGATGGCAGAATGGAGGGGGCCACCCACCTCCTATGTGACTGCGCCACATGACTCAGACCCAACGCTCTAACTAAACGCACTTAGTGCACACTTATCACCCATTAATCCGTAGTTAGCCATTAATTAACTGAATTTTTAATTCAGTGGGATTTTTGGCAATGCCTCCAAATCTGGTGCCATCCAGAATTGTCGAAGCTAACTGGAGTTCTCTATATTTAGAGGCAGAATCTAGTGAAAATTTTAATGAGGCCTATATTGAGAAATTTTCGACCAATTATGGCCCAAGAATAGTCATTCCTAACATATTGGCATGCTCTAAATCCATTGGAATATCTTGCAGAGGCAGAGGAGAAATTCTACAGAGGTTTTTGCCACCCTGAAGGAATTTGAATCCCAGGGCCACCAAGAGGGAAGGCCATGCCTAGATCAGTTGACGGCCAAATGGAGTGAATGAACAATCATTTTTAGATGTATTTTATTTTATGAACATAGTGGTATAGTTTGTAGAGGTAGTGGAGCACTTATAAAGGTGTTTTTTCACTTTGGATATTAAACAAGCCCATGGCCACCAGGATGGGAGGTCAAGCCTAGATCAGTTGGAAACCAATTTCAGAGATTGAATAGTCATTTTTTGGGTATTTGAGTGTTATGAAACCAATATAACATGCTGAAAATCCATTCAAACACTACAGGTGTATGTAACCAGAAATTTGACTCTTAATCCCAAGAGGGCCTAACTAGTTGAAGCAGGTCCATTGAGATGTAGCCCAAGAGGTGTGAACTTTGTTATCATCCATGGTATTATGTGATTGTTGTGTGTTATGTTTCTGCATTTCATTTTTTGTACATGTGTTTTTAAAATTTAATTAACTCATAACTTGATCATCAAAGACACATAAAATTTGACACATATACCCCTTCACAAGTGGTTAACTTGAGACGATTACTCACACATTTTTAATACTAATGAGGGAGCTAGCATAGAAATAACTATTCTTCCCATATACAAATAAAAAAATAACATGTTTAAGAGTGGAAAAGATGAGCTGAATAGAAACTCTACTTAACCTATGCTAAAATATGATCCAAGCACAAATCCAACTTCTAACATACAATAAGAATATGGTGAACATGATAATCACACTATTTAACTTTCCAAGATATCATAAACAAACTATTTCTGGATTGTGGTTGGATTTCCTTCTCCTCATGCTCCCATGAGAGAGGTGAGAAAGAGAGGCTACAAGCATAATTTTGATAGATGTTTGTTGCTACAAGAATGCAAGGAAACTAAACAAAGTGCTAGAAGATAAAAAGAGGATATAGATACACAAGAGGGACTTATCCAATGGATTAGGCCCTAACCCAAAAGCATCAACCCTTTGAGACTAAATAAGTAATGAATCAAAAATCTTCTCATTATCATTGCATCAAAATGTCTAATACATCATATGATAGTAAAAAATAATTCCTTGATCTCGAGAAGGGTGGAGTTTGGCTCCTCATAACTACCACTTTCTTGGTTGCCTTTGAATTCGATTTGTTGGGAGAGATATTGGTGTGATCTTGGGCTAATTGAGGGAGTTAAGGAGGTGGAAAAACCTCCTAAAATCTCTCCTTATTGTCTACTCTAAGCCCTTACGTGTAAAATGTCTCAAAATTGGCTTCATTTCTTGCAATTAAATCATATTAGGCTACATGACATGAAAAACATTTTTGACCCTTCTTACTCAAAATAATATGACAAAAATGTAAATAAATGTGAGAGAGAGATAACTTAATCAACTAAAGGATGGCATTGTAACCCGTTAAAATGTACCTATTTATGAGCCTCGTCATCACCCCCCTACTGAAATGGTTGCTCATTCTATGAAAAAATTATTTCTCCTTGTTGATCTCTTTCAAAGCCCTCATGGCCTCCCTAACATCCCAAGGTATCTTAGAGGTAGTGCCTTCTTGTAGGTGGAATCCTACATTATTTTCTACCTCATCCCGCTCCTTTTGTTCCTCTATCTGAGTTCTCCCTTCATGCAAATCCATCAGCAAATGTGGGGTGAGCTTAAATCCTATCCATTATATCCTCATTCTTTAAATAACTCTTTTGTGAAGGGTTACCTCTCCAATGCATTCTTCATTCTCTCAAGAGTGTGGTATTCCCTCTGTTGTAGGCTAAGTGGTAAGGCATGCCATATCCTTTGGCATGCCTCCAAACCCTCTTGTCCTAGCAACCTGGATGTATCATCAAAGTGTGAGATGGCATGAGCTTGTGTTTCAAGGTATCTTAGTTCTATCATAGCATCATTTCAAATTAATTGATGGTTACTAATGATCCCCCTGAGGCTCATTAGTTCTTCTCTGATTTGTAGAGCTTATATCACTTCTGTTGCCATTACTATTTTAACCTCTGCTGCTCTTTCTTCTTCATGTGTTAGCTAAGATGCTAAGGTTATTAATTTCATATCACCCAACTTGGAATTAGGGTCCCAATTGTTCATATTATTTAATATGAGGTTATTCATGTAGAATTCAGCCATTCTAGCCATCTCTCCTACACTATGTTGTTTGCAGAATTCAATTAATTATCTATAGTTGTGAAAGGGTAGGGAGCCATGTTGAGCTAAGGTCCTGATTTGGAATTGTAACCATTTCTCCCTGAGATAAACTCCATAGCACTTTGAAATTTGTCTGTATTGCATGGAATCCATGAAAAGGCTGGCCATAGTAGCAAGTTGGGTGTATTTTTCCTGTAGCTGCCCCTGCAACCTCATATTCTTTTTTTTCACTGCTTGAAATTTCTCTTTCACCACATATTCTCTTAGCCTTACAACATCTAGCACTTTCCCCATTTCAATGAGCCTTTCTTCCATAAACCCCACATCTCCAAAATTATTTGAATTGATGATCTACATCCATCTGTGGGTGTGCCCTCTTTCTATATCCATCTCAAATAAGAGGGTGATTGTGAATTGTTCAGGGATTAGTCTCCCTCCCTCAATAAATTTGTAATAATATTCCAAACTAGGTTGTGGGGTAGGTTCTTGAAACTCTGTGATGTGTTTTTTAAAGTTCATTGGGGAGGTTGTTGTCTCTTGTAATTGTTGTTCTTCAACTTGTACCCCATCTTGCACATATTTTCCTTCTATTTTTTTTACTCTTACCCTCAATTTGTGCATTTTGTTCCTATTTCTATGCATTATTCTCTTCCTATTTCTATGCATGCTTTGTTCTTCATGTGGTGCTCCCTTTTCTTCTTTTTTTAGGTCTGTGGGTGCTTCTGGTTGCTTGAAGGGTGATTCTCTATTGGTGGACCTCCTTACATAAGCTATGTGAGTCTTAGGTTTGGGCTTTGGAGAGGTGACCTTCTCAATTTTTCCCTCATATGGCCCCACCTCATTTTTCTTACTTGGGGACTCCTTAATGGTAATTGGGACTTTTATGGGAGTCTGGGGTGTTCCTTGTTTCACTCTCGTGCTCTTCCTTGTCTTAAAGTAAATAGGGGTTTGTCTTGGTATTTTCTTCTTAGATTTCACTGGAGTTCCCAAGGTAGTTAAAGTGGCAGCTACCTCATCCTTAGTGTTCCCTAGAGACAGACTACTTTTCATGTGAATTCCTTTAGTGATGAAATAACCATGTTTCCCTATGTTCTATGTGTAATTTTCCTTTATTAAAAACTCTTATCTGCCTCAGCTTCCATGTCAAGGAACCTTGCCACTGAATCTACTGATTTTTTGAATCCATAAGCCCAATGGTTGCAAGCCTGCATTCTTTTCAACCTACATACACATAAATTAAGTTACTTTTCAAATAGAGTTATCCATATAGTCATATCATTATCTAATATCATAAACACCTTTGAGAGAGCCCTCTAAGACTGAAGAGGCTAAGCTTCAGTCAAAAGCTGGTTTGAAACAGTTACATAGAGTTGTCTGATCAACAGCCAATCAAGTTCAATTTTGTGATATCATTTTGGTGCGTCTACCGAGAGCCTGAAGATATACTTTTCACAAAATTTTGAAGTTGAACTCTTGAAGGTAGAGGAGCTTAGAAGTTGTTTGAGGCTGCATATACCTTGGTAACTCCATTCAAAATTCATATGGTCAAAGGTGGCTTCGAAAAGGATATACACAAGGAGTAATCCTGACCTAAAATTGTGGACAATCTAGACACAATTTCCAGAGGCATTCAAGGCATTTCTACACAATCAGGTACTCCATTACATACAAAATCCTTGTCCTCTGCAATTTTAAGAAGTCCTAAAGATAAAAAATTTGATGATAAAATTCAAGAAGCCTTGTTTAGGTATGAAAGTGAAAAATAATTGACTGAATTTGTCTTAGACCTACATAGAAGAGGTATTGATACCTCAACTTTAGTGACAAACAAAGATAAAGAAGAGTTTTTGGAAGTAGTCACATCTGAGTTATTGTTAGAAAGGGAATTTTTGGATAGGTTGAAGGAACTAGACCCATTTGAAATTTTGTTAAGAAGTAAATTTGGTGTCCCTCTACCTGATTGGAGTTCAATTGTGACTGGACAACAAATACCAACTAGCCCTCCTCCTAACATTTCCTCTTTCCTCTAATACTATTATCCCTAAAAATACCACAGTTCCAGTCATCATGGTAGGAAATGTGCCACCTCCACCTACTGTTGCACCTACTAGGTATGCCCCTCTTATTCTTCCAACTGTCCTAAATGCCCTTCCTAGAAAATATTCTGCTAGAATCAAAACTTGGGGAAGTCATGAAGAGATTACAGCTAAAGAGCATGTAGACCTGTTTAATGACTTCATAGACAAGGAGGAGGTTGACCATGAGGATGTCAAGATGAGATTGTTTGCTCAGAGCTTTACTGGTGAGGTTAGAAAGTGGTTCAAATCCCTTCTTGCTGGAAGCCTACATAATTTGAATGAATTTGCAGATAGCTTCTTGAGGAAGTAGGGAAAGATAACCAACCTTGTACAAGCCCTCATTGAGTATAATAGTTTGAAAAGAGTTGTTTATGAAACTATTCAAAACTTTTCAAAGAGATTTAACAAAGTTTATGACTCCATCCATGCTCATCTAAAGCCTCCTCCAAGAGTATCTTAGATGAGATATGATGAGGCCTTTGATTATGACTTTTATATCTTGTTGAGAGAAAGAGAATCCCCTTCATTAGCTAAAATGCAGAATGATGCAGTGAAGGTGGAAGTCAATATGATAGCAGCAAAAAATTCAAAGATGAGAAAGACAAAATTGAAACAAGAAGATAATCCTTCCACCTCAGAGGATAAATTTGAATCCATGATGAAGACAACGAAAAAATTGATGGATAGGCTTGCCCTTGGGAATGCCTCTGCTCCTCCTGCACAACATGAACCTCATTTTAGAAATCCTCAGTTTAGAAGACCTCAAAGCCAACAGAGACCAAGGGGAAACATAAATCAGCCTGACTCTCAAGTAAGGCCTCCTTTTCAGAAAAAACTTAGTTTATGAAGAATATCAACCTGAAATACAAGAAGACACAATTCATTACTTAGATGAAAACATGTCAGAAATGTTTTTGACTAAGGAGGAACATGATGAGTCAGATCATGAAGTAAACAAGGGTGAGGAACCATCTGATTATCTTAAATGATATCAACATGCAATATTTGAGGTGCAAAGGCAATATAACCTCAGAAACAGAAATGTTCCAATTACTGCAAACAAAACACAACCCAAGAAATATGCCCCTAAAGCTACTGAGGTTAGGAAATATACACCACCTCCTCTTCATGTCAAAGAGACTGAAAAATTTGTTTATGTTTTCATTTTGGAGAGTGATATCTCTAAGATCAAAATCCCAGTACCCTTTGGAGAAATTCTTAAGGTGAATGAATAGAGAAGTAGGATTGTAAAAATTTTAAATTCCCAACCAGGAGCTGTTGATATCCTAAATGTTCAATAATATCATCTAACCATATACTTGGGTCCAAGATTAGAGGATGAGCAGAATGAAGAGGTGCCTCTTTTTTATGTCAGCCTTAGTATTCATGACATGAAATTTCATAATGCTAGGTTGGATTCAGGGGCCTCTCATAATCTTATGCCTAAAGTGATCATGGAAAGGATGGGATTGGAAATTACTAGGCCATAGAAGGACTTGTTTTCTTTTGATTCAAAAAGAGTTCAGTGCATTGGTTTAATAAAATATTTTTTTGTTGGCCTTACACAAGTCCTTGCCAAGACAATGGTCATGGAAATTGTGGTAGCAGACGTTCCACCTAAGTTTGGCATGATGTTATCAAGGTCATGGGTAGCAAAGATCAAAGGCACCATGAATATGGACCTAACTTATGCCACCATTCTTGTTTTTGGTGAGCATAGGAGACTATACAGAGAAACAAGGATGGCTTACATGGTACTTAGTAAAGAAAAACCTCAAAATTTTCCAATATATGTTTTTGACACTGAATTTGGATCTGCATTATTTTAAATGAATTGAATGATGAAGCAGAAGATGAAAAGAAATCAGAAAATCAACAAATTGAAATTCAGGAAATAGAAAATCAGTGGACATAAAATCAGCAAATCATTGAGGAGAAGGCAGAAGGTTGGTGGTTGTTACACTTTGATGGATAAGTAGGAAGAGAGGGGCCTGGAGAAGGAATTTGGATCACAACTACAAAAGATGAAAGTAATTTTTTTTCTTATAAATTGAATTTTTATTGCACAAATAACATGGCTGAGTATGAGTCTTTATTTTTGGGCTTAGAAAATTTGAAAAGAATGGGTGCCCAAAATATTTTTGTTTTTGGAGTTTCTGAATTATTTATTAAGAAATTTGAGGGTGTATATAAAACTAAGGATGTGAGAATGAGGGCATACATAAATTTCTTCATGGAGATGTTAGAGAATTTTCAAGAATATTCATTTATTGTGAAGACTAGGAACCAAAACTCAGTAGCTGACTCCCTAGCTGTCTCTGCAAGTCTATTTATCATTCTTGTACATTCCACTGAAAGATATGAGGTTGAAATTCACCATATACCTGCTATCCCTGACAACATTATCCATTGGCAAGTTTTTGAGGATGACCAGCAAGTAAAAAACTTTATAGAACTGAAAGAAGAGTTTGAAAGCACACAAGTATATTAGCAAAACATGCTTGCTGAAACAAAGGGAAATTCTGAAGTGTTACAGTTGAATAATAACTCTATACCCAAAGGTCTCATACCCCTCGAGAATATTTTTGATCAGAATGATGTGTTCAAGTATCTTAGGATACAAGCTGATGATCAAGAGGTAGAGAGTTGTAACCTTGGTACAGTAACAATGCCAAAAGAGATTAAGCTTTCAAAATTTCTTTCAGTTGACATGAGACAGAAATATAATGAGATGATTAAAAGGTTCATAGATGTCTTTGCATGGAGTTATGTTGATTTGAACAATTATGACCCTACTATCATTCAACATACCATTCCTATTAAAGAAAATGAAAAGCCTTTCAAGCAGAAGTTGAGGACGATTAATCCACTTCTCATGCCTCTGATTGAGAAGGAAATCAAGAAACTCTTTGATGCAAAAATCATTGTTCCAATTAGATTCTCAAACTGGCTTGAAAATTTGGTTCCAGTAAGAAAGAAGAGTGGAGAGATCAAAATCTGCATTAACTTCAGAAACTTGAAAAAAGCCTCTTTGAAGGAAAATTACCCTCTCCCAAAGATGGACCAAATTTTGCAAAACATTGCTGGTTCCCAAAGGATGTCTATGATTGATGTTTTTTCAGGGCACAATCAGATACTTGTGCATCCAGAAGATCAGGTGAAAATAGTCTTTACCACACCATGGGGCACATTCATGTATGCCGAAATTCCCTTTGGTCTAATGAACGTAGGAGCTACCTTTCAAAGAGCAATAGACATTGTCTTTGCTAAGGAAAAGGATAAGTTGGTGGTTGTCTATCTGGATGACATAACAATTTTCTCAAGGAAATAAGAAGATCACTTGAAGCACCTAGAAAAGATTTTGCTGAAGTGTAGAAGGTTTGGAATTTCTCTCAATCCCACTAAAATCATTTTCACTCTGACTTCAGGGAAGTTACTTAGACATATTATTTCTAAATATGGGATTAATATTGATCCAAGCAGGGTCAATGCCATTCAGAAAATGGATCTTCCTAGAAGCAGAAAGGAAATTCATTCTTTCCTTGGAAGAGCAAATTTTGCGAAGAGGTTTATTCCTAATTTTGCTGAGATTGTAAAATACGTAACTAAGATGTTGAAGAAGGGAGCTGACATCAAGTGGACAGTTGAATAAAAGCATTTATTTGAGGAGATAAAAAAGGCACTCACTCAAGCACCAGTTTTGATCAGCCCAAATTATATAAAAGAATTTATGGTTTTTACATTTTCATCAGAAAATACAATTGTTGGAGTTTTGCTGCAGAAAGGAAAACAAGGTACTGAGCAGCCCATTTTTTTTTTAGCTGAACATTAGCTAATTCAGAGCTGAAGTACAAAATATTAGAAAGGCAAGCCTATGCCTTGGTTAAAGCCATCAAAGATTTTAGAATTTAGATTCTGCATTCTCATGTCATAGCTTTTGTTTCTAATGTTGTTGTGAAAGACATCTTAACTCAGGCTAATCCTAATGGTAAGAGAGGGAAGTGGAGAGCTAACTTGCTGGAATATGATATTGAAATAAAAACCACAAAATTGTTCAAAGGTCAGGGACTAGCAAAGCTGATGGCACAATCAAATTTTGATTGTCTTGATATGAATTTAATTGTAGAAATTTTAGAATTATCAAATGAAGATGAAGAGTTGATTCCCATCAAAGAGAAGTACATCCTTTTAGACTGGTACAAAGAAATTTTTTTTGTCTTACATAATCATAGAGCGCCTATTGAATTGAAAAATTCTAAGGCAAGGTTTGTGAAGCTAAACTCTTTGAGGTACTGCATCATTGATAAAAATATGTAATGGAAAGATACCGGTGGTATTATTTTGAAATTTTTGTTGAAGAGGAGGCTGAAAAAGTGATTGAGGAGTTTCACAAAGGAGATTGTGGAGGTCATCATTATTGGAAGGCCACAAAAAATAATATTCTCAGAGCAGGGTATTATTGACCTACTATGTTCAAAGATGTCCACAAAAATATTGTTGCCTGCCATGAATTCCAGTTTTTTGATGGTAAGAAGAAGCCTATTCCTTTACCCTTGATGCCTATCTATGTTGAGGCACCATTTTAGTAGTGGGGGCTAGATTTTATTGGTGATATTCATACACCATCTTCAAGTCAGCATTGTTGGATTCTGACAGCAAATGATTACTTCACCAAGTGGATTGAAGCAATCCCAACTAGACAAGAAAAATATTTAGTTATCATTTCATTTTTGGAAAATAATATATTTTCTAGGTTAGGCTGCCCTATGAAGATCATCACTGACAATGCACAGGCATTCAAATCCAAGAAACTGATCAGTTTTTGTCACCAATATCACATTACACCTTAGAGTTCTACTGCATATTATCGACAAGGTAATGGTCTTGCTGAATATTCTAGAAAGAGTATTGTGAGGATTATTAAGAAGGCGTTGCAAGAAAATAAGAATTCATGGAATTTGAAGCTAAAGTATGATCTATGGGCTGATAGAGTGTGCACAAAGAGATCAATTGGAACTTCACCTTATGAGTTGGTATATGGAGCTAAAGCCATATTTCCTACATCCTTGGGAGTGTCTATCATGAAGCTAATGCAAGGATTGGAGGAGGAGAGAAATGAAATTCAGAGGAGAATAAATCAATTGATAGCCTTGCAGGAGAAAAGGAAGGAAGTCTATAATAGTAATCAACAATCTCAAAACAAAATCAAGAATACATTTGATAGGAAGGTCAAGGAGGAAAAATTTCAAATCCAAGATGTGGTTTTGAAATGGGAGGCCGAGATTGAAGAAAAGAGGAAAAATGGTAATTTTGAGAATATTTGGAAAGGTCCATTCAGAATATCTGCATTCCATGGAAGTAACACTTACATTTTTTAGGAGATGGATGTAAAACCTTGTGCTGGAGGGCCTATCAATGGCAAGTTTTTGAAGCACTATTCCTCTTAATTTATATTGATATTTAATTCCATTGTATATATTCCATTTTTCTATATTTTTCTGCTAATAAATACAAGCTGATCATCAAGCTTGAGCCAGAGGTGAAGGCCATTAGAGTTTGAAGGAAAGCTTGGAAAATTTCATAGTTTTTGTTTTCAAAAAGATGGATAGCACTAGAACTACAGGTTCTTTGGTGTACCACAGGGGCACACCATTACAATTGGAGCCAATGTTAACACTCAGAAAAAAAATGAAACATCATTTCATATAGTCTTAGAGGTTCATGTGTCAAAGGTATGGTCATAGAATTAATTTTTCGTTACTTGGTAAAGGAAAATTTTAAATTTTTCTTATTAGCCTATCCTAAGGTCCAAACCCACCCACATTCAAGTCTTGTCATGTCACATCAGTCATTATTTCCTGAAATATTTCATTTCCAAAGCTTACAACTCCAAAAAGGTCATTTTAGCCAAGAATTCCTACTTTTGTAGCGAATTACACAGAAAAAACGCACTTTTTGCTACGAAAATGCTAATACTTTCGTAGCGAAACTGCCCAGAAATACAGTAAGTACGCTATGAAAGGAGGTATTCCTGTCTATATTTTCAAAATAGGTGCTAGGTGTTAGTCAATGATTGAAAGGGTTAGGTTAGATTCCATTCGAGCCAGTTAGGGTTAAATCAAGGTATAATGGTCATGGCTGAAGTCATTATTAACATTTTAAGCATGTATGAGTCATAATTATGCCATGAGTTGTCATTGAACTTTAAAATCTTTCCCAATTGAGTCATTTTTCATTCTCCACTCCCTCTTTGCATGTTATTTGAGCTCTGAAGAGCTATTTCACTAAGCCCAAGTTGTGGCTAGCATTTTCAAAGTTTGCAGGTATCACTGATCAAGTGCGGTAGAGAAGCACATAAAAGTACCATGGCTACAAAGAAGAAGACCAACAAAGGTTTCCATTGTCTTAGATATGAACCATCAAACATGAACTTGATAAATGAAGACCTAACTGCTTCAGAATTTTTTAGAAGAACAAGGTGTTTTCAGTTTTATCAAAGACTACAAGGATGCCATGTACAGGTTTCTAAAGAGTTTTCCATCAATTTCAATGGGACAGCTACAAAGGTGGGAATGTTGAACCTCACTATAACTCCAGAGACCATTGTAGCAGCAACAAGAATTCCAAGAGGAGGATAACAATGGTTCAAAGGTTTCAAATTCAACATGCAGGACTATAAGGAATTTATCAAGCCAGAACATAGTGACGTTGACCTTACAAATGCCATTCCAAGGGGTGACATGAAATAAAATTTATCAAAGCTACTTCTTATCATTCAAAATTAATTCACTTGTGAAGGGAGGTATCATAAGGTTTATTCTTACCACTTTAGGCTTCTGCTACATTTTGTTGGTAAGAAATCTCTTGATCTACCTTTTTACTTATATAGAAGCTTAGAAAAAATGGCAGATGAAATTCAAGCTAAATCTGAAGGAAATGAAACCTCACTCTTTCATCATGGTTTAATCAGGTTGTTGGTTTTAGAGGAGTTAAAAAGACTAGGCAGAGACTAGTCTTCTTTTCTATTTGTCAGTGGTTTTGAAGTGGATTCCATTACCCCTAAAATAACTCCTAAACCTAGAAGCATACCATCACCTTCAGTGGTAGAGAAAAGTGAGCCTATAGGGGCAGAGCAAAGTGAACCAATAATCATGGAAACGGAGCAATTGCAGAAACTTGATACACATGTTGTTTCACCTGCAAAACAAAAGGCAAATATGAGCAAACTTGGCAACAAAAGGATTACAAGAATCCAAATAGTGGCTAAGGGAAATTTAGAAGACATTCTACATGCTATTGATATTGAGGAAACCCCCATAGTCCAAGCTGAAGATATATATGAGGGAGGAAAGAAGCTCAAGAAAGCCAAATCAGCAAAGAAGATAAAGTTTGAAGGTGAGGATGCAGGTTTCATGTTTCAGGCTAGGAAACCCATGACAAGACATGCTATAAAACTCTTGGAAAGCAGCAAAGAAGTTTAGAGGGTCACTAACACTGTACAACCACCACCAAGTATCATTGACCTATCATCACCTACAAAAGAAGATCTAGTCATCAAGAAAAAGAAAGGAAATGAGAAAATCATTGAAAAAACATAGATTGAGGTCCTTGAGGAGCAGTTGAAGTTAGAAAATCATGAAATAATAGTTTTGAAGAAAGAGGCAAGGAAAAATAATGTTCAAAAAGTGCAGTTTGAGAAAATGAAAGAGATTGGGGAAGAGCAGGTTGATAGTGTGTCAAAGACCTTAGATGATACACAACAATTAATCAAATGGACTCAGTCATTGAGAAGAGAGGTGAAGCATGTTAGAAGAATGAACCTGCACTTGAAATCTATCAATAAAAAACTGAAAGACAAAATCAAAGACCTACAAGAATAGTTAGAATTGATCCATGAGGAGCTGGAGAAGAAGGGCTTAAAGATGACCGTGATTAAGGAACCCATAGCTCAACTCATCATTAATGAAGAGTAAACACCTAAAGGCTCTTAAGTTGATTTTGATTATGTTTTAAGAGGTCAATGGCATGATGAAAAAAAAATTTCTACATTTTGAGGTTACCTTTCTGAAACAGGGTCAAAATATGGAAATTTCATAGTTTTCCACAGTTTCGTAGCGTTTCCTAGGCTTGAAGCCAGGAAAACTCTACAAAAATTTATGTAGTTGTATTTTTTCCTTTAAAACCACTTTTTTCAGTTTTCAAGAGGGGATAATGGTGATGATGAGGTTTCATGTCATGATGTACACCATGCAAGAGCAAAGAAGCAGAAATTTTGAGCGCAAAAGCCATTTTTTTTGGATGCTACGAAAGCACGCTACGAAATTGCCCTATTTTCGTAGCGAGCTGTTTTTGAAGTTTTCTGAGTAGTTTAATAACCGTTTTGGATAGGCGGAAACATCCAACAGGTTAAGGGACCTTGCCACCAAACATCTATGACTTGAATACCATACAATGAAGATATCTCATCAGCTGAAGCTTTCATTGAAGATAGTGTCATGTTTTCCTAAAAAATAGGTTTTGTTTTCATATGTTGAGGAGGATATTTAAGATGTCAAGTAGTGATGAGATATGTCATAGCCTATTTGAACATGTGAGGCTTATTTTTCAGGTATGTAACTGTTTTAAAAGATAAGGTAGTTTGATGTAATAAATAGGAGTTTGAGTCCTATTAGGAAAAGCTCTGTTTTAGAGTATAACTATCATTTTCTAATTAAAAGACATGTTTTTCTATTATGTAAGGTGTCATAGGAAGAGTTTGATGAATCTAGTCAAGAGGCAGAACATCTCTGATGTAAGAAGGTTTATTTAAATGCAGATGATCAAAGTTGTAAAGGCTTATATATTTATGTTGATTTATGTAATTTGACTGATATCAGTAATACAGAGGACTTCTTCTTGACAGACCTGAGATTCTCATGGAGTTTTTAATGTCTTTTTGATATTATATCTCTATGTGTACCACTTGCAGTAGATTTCATCTTTATTACTCAGAATTCATATGTTTATGCTCTGAATTCCTTTATTGATCGAGCGACTGTGTTGCCCTATGTTCTATGTGTATTTTTCCTTTGTTAAAAACTCTTATCTACCTCAACTTCCATGTCAAGGATCCTTGCCATTGAATCTATTGATTTGTTGACTCCATAAGCCCAATGGTTGCAAGCCTGTATTCTTTTCAACCTACATACACAAAAATTAAGTTACTTTTCAAATAGATTTAGCCATCTAATCCTATCATTATCTAATATCATAAACCCCTTTGAAAGAGCCCTCTCAGACTGAAGAGGCTAAGCTTCAGTCAAAAGCTAGTTTGAAACAGTTACATAGAGTTGTCTGATCAGCAGCCAATCAAGTGAAAGTTTGTGATAACGGGTGGTTCCATTTTTGTAGGAACAAAGAGGCCAAAGGGAGAAGCTTGGCTCTATCCTCAAGAACAAACAACCAGGTCTCCACCACGAAGCTTCCAGATCTCGAAGCTTCACTTATATTTTTAAAAAACTTCCCATAAGGGGATCAATGCGAGTATGAGCTTCATTCTGGCACCGATTGGTGCAACCCTAGACCAAAAATAGGCCATCGACGCAAGCAAGACACAGAGAGGGTGCACTACTCCAGATAACTAGGTTTACAAGGAGTTGTTCTAGGAATGGCAAGCAGAGAGTTTGTTCATTGTGCCGAAGAGGACATGAAGGCATATTTTCATGATGGAAAACATGCACAAGGGTCACTGCTAAGGGTTTCTAGGATCAGGAATGGGGAGTACAGGTACAATGAAAAAATACTATGTAACAAATTCCCCCTAAAGCATGAAGGCCAAACAAGAGTGAGGGGTCAAATGCTTTACAAATAAGTTCCAGAACCAACACACCACCATCAGAAAACCTGCGCAAACAAGCACACATATACATAAACTAACATCTCTAAAATAATCACATGACATAAGGTATCGACGCATGCATCCGTAGAATTAATCATGAAACATGATCCAATGTATGGACACAACCATCCATAATAAATAGGATCACGAATATAGACTCAAGGTATGGTCGCAGGCATCCGAATGAAAGAGTCATTTGTACAATCATGAATAATACATATCACCTCATGGCTTAGGTTTTATCAAACAAAAACCTAGGGTCTTGCGCTCCGTCACGATTCGATCAAGTACAAATTCAAGCATGTGAACAAACGAGCTAAAGTCGAACATGCAAGAAAACCGCCTAATCACCAACCGATGATATAAACCGTTAACAGGCACAAGAGAAACCACCAATAATGAAAATGGCTCTCAAGGTACCAACAGTACAATCTACGAGATGCGAATAAGGAGTTTTCATCGAACATTCACAGAATCACCTGATCGAAGGCAAATGATGTAAGCCTATCATCAGGTGTGAAAAACCTACCATTAAGGCATGTAGGCTCTAAGGTACTGATAAGGGAATCTCTAGATCAACTTCTCAGATAATGTGTTGAATTCAACAAGAAGGGATCCATCGAAGGAGGGCCATAATGTATCCCACATCATCAACATGAGATGAAAGCAATAAGATGATAATGAGAGTGATAAGAGAACCAGGAAATGAATGAGATGTAGAAGGAATTTCTCTTGAAAATATCAGAGACACGACTCTAGATTTGGTAGTATTTAACTCAAATGGGATCAGAGGTCATGTTGGACAAGAATATTGATGGCATAAGAGGAAAAATAGATTTCCCAAACCCATGGAGGAAAAGTGACTAATCAAGGATATCCCCAACCCAACATGAAACAGAAGATGTGTCATGTTCAAGAGCGATGTACTGCCAACAAAACTGATTAATTCTTTCCATTTTCCCCCACCATTTCTGGCGAGTAACCCAATTAATTTTGTCTACAAGCATGAAGGGGATAGCATATTCTTGTGATATAATTTTTTCCTTCAGAAAAATCCATCCTAGTACATTTTAAGAGCCCTAGGAAAGAGGAACTTGATGTCTTCATGATGACGGATCCAATGTCATTAAATTTTAATGAGCCTAACAAAGGTGAAACTCAGTGCCTTTTCATTTTTAGAGAGTTTGAAAAGAGGCAAAAAGAAAACTCCAAAAGGCCCTTTTTGGAAATAGTCCCTCATACTCAAAAAGGTAGAAAACAAAATATGAGAGAACATGTTAGTTAAGATTGGCTAAGGTATTCCTTTTTCATAAATAATTTATCCCAGCCCAAAACAGGGGTAAACGTATACTGGGTAAATGAAGTTTCGTGCACTTTAACGAGCTCAAAATGAAAAGAACTTGACAATCTTTTCATGTTTAGAGAGTCAAAAAAGAGCTGAAAGATGACTCCAAGGGGGTTACTTTTTCATTTGTTTTTAATAAAGTCTAAAAAATTAGTAAACTAGAACTCGTAAAAGTGTCATCCATGAAGAATTGAACTGGCCACTGC
The DNA here is from genome assembly GCA_034641835.2 of Pinus albicaulis. Lineage (NCBI taxonomy): Eukaryota > Viridiplantae > Streptophyta > Pinopsida > Pinales > Pinaceae > Pinus > Pinus albicaulis. The sequence goes on along the minus strand of CM076575.1, from coordinate 1,522,971,623 downwards.
ACAAGAACAAACCACAACTGACTCTGAGGTAAGAGAATTTAAAATTTTATTAAAATAATGGAAAAACCCCTAAAATGTCATGGTGCATTTATAAAATATGAAGAAAGTAAAAAAACAATTTACTTTTTACTTTCACTTGTTTGAGAAAGATTTTTTACCCTATTTTACCTCAAATATTTACGAGTGCATTGTGGTAGATCCGAGAGGTCAATTAGCGAGCCGTATGTGCCAAGTAATAGGGGATTTCCTTGCCTAAATTTTAATATCCTTTGTATTATATTTTAGGGCTTATTTGTTTTTTGCAGAGAGGAATTCAATTTGGGCAACACCCCAGATTGGTGTGGGTATTCACCATCGAGACCGTGCTGACCTACTCTTTTTACAACGGACAGGTCACCAATCGGCGCTGCTACTTTTAAAACAGCCCCACCGACTGCATGCCGAAAAAAAGAATGGAAAACCCCAAAATCAAGCTCTTGATCCAATCTTTTCAGACCTAAACACTAAATAATATTTTTTTGAATGTCATGGAAGGGAAGAGAAGCCATCAATCATGGTTATTGAGTGGAAATAATGAGATCATGATGAAGTCGATTAGGAAGTTATGCAAAACCAAGCTTGCATGGACACAATGAGGAAATGTGGGCTCCTCAAATTCTTTATGACCCTGGTGATAAGAGCTCAACCAGATCTTCTGCAGTATCTGGGACACAGACTGAGAGAGATTCATCCTTGGTGACCAGGAACTAGAAATTGAAGTGGCGTACATCAACTTCATCACTGGCCTCTCACGCTGAAGGGCAAAAGCATGGTTGTAGGGAGCCTGAATCATGGGAGAGAGTATGGACATGCTCATTGGGAGAGCATTCTATGAAGCAAAACAATTCTCGCGTGGAAAAATAGCCATAATTACCATAAATGATCTAGTGCTCAAGGTAGTGCTCCACACTTTTACGCGTGTGGCTAGGGCGCAGGTGCTACATGAAGCCACTAAGGCTCAATTGCAGACAGTAGTGGATTGCATGGCACCCACCGTATTCAACTGGTGCGAGGCTGTAGTGGAAAACATGAAGAAATAACTCACGAAGTGTAAAAATAGAAAATTTAAGCAGTTTGGATACGGGTCTATCTTGATGACCTTCTTCTTAGAGCATGTGCCTCTATTTCAGTACCAGGGGATAGAGATAGATGCACCGGTACCACGAGAGCCATGATTGGCAAGGTGGGAAGTGTTGATGCCTCACAGAGGAGGTGGGTAGAGTATGTCATTCAGGCCTACCTTCTTCACATGGTTGAGGAGTCAACTGATCATGGTGGAGGACTGGTCATACTCCGGGACAAATTTCCTGGGTGACCCTGATATGCCACTTCCAACGGGCGAGTGTTGAGATGAGAGAGGTAAAGACATGTTTTTTATCATTTTTTGTATGTTTTTATATCATTTTTTTAAATATATATATATATATGTGTGTGTGTGTGTGTGTGTGTGTGTGTGTGTGTGAACTAATGTGAAGCTTTATGTACTGCAAATGTTGGACCACAGAGGAAAACGGGGATGTCACCCATCGCCAGGAGGGTGGTAAGAGACTTCAAGGGTGCCCATTATGTGGAGGGAGCAGATCCTAAAGAGGAGATTGTGAGGAACCTTGATGCCCTAACCACCGATATTCCAGAATATGCACAGATGGGAGACATTCCCCATCAATACCAGCAACACACTGTTAGGGTGTCAGATCGCATCCATCGACTGCTGACTCGAGTGATTCATGCAGTAGCCTATTATTGTGATCACCATGCGGTTTAGATTAGATTTTAGTTTCTATACTTTTTCCGTGACCTACAAGTCTCACTATGTATCAGAACATATATTATTTTTTGATGGGAATATGACGTACCTGTAAACACTATTTGCAAACCAATCAATATATATATATATATATATATATATATATATATATATATATATATATATATATATATATATATATATATATATATATATATATATATATATATATATGTTATTTTCATGTTCCATGTTATGTTATGGTTATAAATTCCACAAATTTATATCTAGAACATGATTAGCCAATGCATTTGTTAATGTATTCATGTGTCGTGGAATATGATGATATGTGTTGCAATCAAAAATTCTTTCTAAAAAATGAACACATAGATAAATTCTCAATATTTGAGGGTGTCTAATGGAATATTTCATGTTGAGTTGTAGAACAACAAGTTGTGAATCCAAGCTAACAACCAATTCTCTAATGTCGAGAGAGATTGCTTCAGACAGAAGCTCAATAACTGCAATGTATTCAGAAATATTATTGGTTGTACGACCTAAACATATACCTTGAAGATATACTAATTCACCATTAGGTTTGTAGATAACCCAAGCCACATAAGATATATTTTGGGTACTGCATCAGGCACCATCAACGAAACCGACATAAGGAACCAAAGACATCTGCAAATCAAGTAAAACATGATGAGCAGGAAAAGCGCTTGCAAACGCACACCAAACCAAAAATGTACAAAAATGAAAATAACACTAATATATAATATTAAATACATGAGAAAATAATGCATAATACCTCTTTAGATAAAGCTCATTCCGGGGATTATCCAAAGGGTAATGTAATATTCCAAATCTGGAACAGCTCATGAATCATGCAGAAAAAAATTCATTTCTAGAAAAAAATGCAATAAAACAATAAAATGGACTGTTGGATCCCATATATTAGCCAATATAAAACCTAAATCCAATAATATATCTAAAACAAAGCAAACTAGGTGGGTTAAATAGATCTCCCACACCTGGGATTGCCAAAAAGTGCTAAAACCCCAAGACTGCAAAATACCAGAGTTGTTGCATAAGGGAATGAGAAATATAAGAGAGGGTTTACACTCATAAAATAGGAGAACAACATATATACTCATATATTAATCAAATATACATTAAGAACTGAGATCTACTCTCCTTATACAAAATACAAGATAACCCGGCAAGGGTTTCTTGTCAAACACTCTGCATACAAAATGTGATATTCAGAAAATTAATAAATCATCACTACAACACTGAAGCACATCAGTGTATAAGGCTGAAATATATATTATATTATGTATATCCCTCAAGGGCTTACTCCCATGAAAGGATGAACCTCTCAATCACAAGGAAACTCAGCAACGAAGCCACCAAACCATGCACTAAGAACTGCCTCCAAAATAATGCATTCCCTAGCTGGAACAGTGCTAGGAATGTTTTGGAAATGTGTGTTCTGATACCACAAATCTGAAATAAGCTCTGGAGCTCTAAAAACAGGTCTCTCAAGTGAAGGAAACCTTCCTCCAATGAGAAACTAGCTTAGAAACTGGGATTCCAATCCCTTCCACTGTTGCACCCAGCAACACTGCACAATCTCTGGAAAAAACTGTGTTGATGAAGATGGATGAAGCTTGGCCTGAAAACCTGATGTGTAATGATGAATTCAAACTTTCCCAATGAGTCTCCTCAAAGGAAAGAGGTGGGATTGCCGCTCGGGAACACCTGGTGCTAAACAACACTGCTACTCTGCAAGGGAGAGCAAAAGTCTGAGCAGACATGGAAAATAATATAAGACATGAAGAATAATGCTGCCATCCTCTTCGTTATATAAAATATGAGTTTTTTTTCCCTTGGCCCCACTCAGTTAGGTCATCTCTATCCAAATATACATCTCCCTCCAAAACTATGCTATTCCTCCTTGGATTCCTCCTCCTCCACAACTGCGTTGTTGACTTAGTCAAAGCAGCTTGAATTTATCCCTGTTCACACATGGAGGTGCTTTATTAAGCTATAAAGAGTGTCTCCTTTCACACTTGGAGTGTTTTTTTCCTCCTTATGAGACTTATGGGCTTTTCTACCCATTTATTCACCGGCTAAAGCTGCTGCTAACTCTAATGTTCCATTTAGCTTTGAGGCTAAAATTTTGGAACATTAAGGTCCTCCCCTCCAAAATATTTGCTTGTCCTCAAGAAAATGTATAAGGAGAGAAAATTTTCTCCCCTCTCCCTTATGTGGCCTTCCATTAATAGCCTCCATCACTGCATCAAGAGAATCTGCAAATAAATTGTAATCCAATGTTTCCTCCCAAGTGTGCAAAACCAAATGGTCCACATCAATCAAAGGTGGAAAGTGTGAATGGAAACTTTCTTGTTGTCTCATGGCCTCCACAAAGTATGAGTGATGATCAACATGGTGAATGAGTGCCTCCCTCACCCATGCTATCATCCAAATGAAGTGAGTCACCCTCCAACATGGCAACTCATGAAGAATCTCCTCCACCTTTGGTTCCTGAAATGTAGGTGGGTTGAATAAGTGAACATGATAGGAAAGAGGGCCTATCACATGCTTTCCTCCTCTCCACTGATGATAAGTGTAGAGGGTATGCTGATTTCGGGCTGCAACATGATTTCCCTCCAATGGTAAGAAGAAGATTGAGTCTCCAAAGACCCTCCAAAGTCATGAGTCATGTCAACCCAAACGATTCCATACAAGATGAATGGTATATCATCACCACATGGCATCAAAATTAGAAAATGGTTGAAGGTTATGTGCAAGTTTGGATGATACATATGGTCTCTCTGGTGGATGCAACGCAGTCCTTTCAACTGCTGATTCAAAGCATCAAGTGGCAAGTTATTCTTCAAAGAATGTGCAGCTATGCATGTTAGCTCATCTACTATAAAGCAGTAAGCTACCATACATACCAGCTGTGTACAATCAAAGCAATACAACACTTTCCCAAAGTCATGTAGAGATGGGTTATCAATATTACAATATTTGGCCCTAAAGTGACCATGAAACCCATAAATAATCTTTCTCTCATGTGGAGCAATTCACTGTTTACATATGGTGAGAAAGTACAAATACTCAATAGAGTAATCAACAAGCACATAAATGTATTTCTTACCATGCATCATGTGTGAGCTGAAGGGGTGGTCCATGAGTGAGTATTCCCATGATAATCCCCTCATAAAAATATGCAAGAGGAGAGGGTGCATACTCCCTTTGGAACACTCCATCAATAGAAACATGCTCTCAAGTGACAATGCTATGGGCCTTAGTAACAAGGCTCTTGTCACTCCATGACTTATCCATTTGACATTCCACATGCCAAAGCTATCCACCATCATGCTGCCAAGTGAGAAGATTTTCTTCTGGCATGGAAGTCTCTCATGATCCTTCAATGTTTAAGGGTAGCCTCCTTGCACCATGAATGTGCCTTCCTTCTCCTTAAAAATCTCATGAAAAGTATGGGAATAATTTTTCCCATACTCTCCCAAGTGTAACCATAGCAACAACAACTTTTTTTGCTGCCTCATCTCTCCCTCATACAAGCCATGAATTAATATCATGATAGTCAACTTGTATTATGCCCCATATAAACAAGTCTTCTGTTGCTCTATCATATGGGTGCCATGCCATCCAATTGCTTTTTCTCTCCATACAAATCTTCCCTTGAACAAAAATATATTAGCAATACATGGAAGTAAGGTACAATAAAAACAAGTTTCCAAATGACAACCGAAGAGTGAATCATAGTTCCACTCATGGAACCAATGCAGCACATCCTTGGCCTGCATCAAATTAAGAATTAACAAGTTCTTTACTAGCCACTTGTTTGTTGCCATAGTCATCTCATAAGATGAAAACATGAAGTTAAAATATGGTGTCAATGGTGCACACCAAGAATCATGTGGCTTCCCCCACAAACCATCAAAAAGATAGCCAGAATCAATGATACAAGTAGCTGCAAGTACATCATCATACAATATGCAAGAAGAGATATTTCTTCTTGTTACATCATGCTGCTCAAACAAGGAAAAGAAGTACAATACAAAATGTGAAACTATACCTCCTTCATCATGTACTTCAGGTCTTGAGCTGAAATGGCTCAACTGGAAATTCTCCCTTACTCCCAATGAGTAGGAAGGTGGCTGTGACATCCTCTCTATCACCATCCGAGCTATGCATCACTCCACATGCTGAAATATGTCATGTTGAATGCCCTCCCAATTGAACTCCTCCATCAAATGGAAATATGCATCAAAGTGCATAGAAGAGAAGTCCTCATGTGCTGCATGTAGCAGCTTCTCCTTGAGACTAGAGGATCTAGTCAACAAGATCCTGCCATAGGAATAGATGACCACATCATCCACCATGTATCTATCATCTCCATCCGGGTCATCAAGAATCATGCATGCACCAAGATCCTTGGAGTACTCTACCAAGAGCTGAGATCTCCAATAAGGATCAATCCTCCTAAGAGACAGCGCTGGTGATCTGTCATGTGAAGATCTCCCCATGTTGCTGCCTGCTACTCTGACATTCCTCGTGTCAAATTTCTCCTCCAAACTCTTCACCTCTCTAAAATCTAGGAGTGGTGAACCCAAAGACAAGATATCTCTCATCAACTGTAGATTGGGTGGCCTCCCTGGTGGAATGCCTCCATGTAGTGAGACATCAATTTCAAGAGTAGACTGTGCATATGATTGGGCAATCTTGCCCCTGATCTTACTGTGAAAATCAGTCTTCCTCTTCTTTGAATTTTCTCTCTGAAATAGAGAATGGTGTGTGCCTCTCAACAAGTGATGTTGCTCTTTCTCCCTACCTCATCCTTCCAGCTGCAATGTTGCACAATCATGCTGCTCACTGATTGTGCTTGGACCTCCATGTATGAGATCCTAGGGAACTTCTTGTAAGGACTCAAGAATCCCTCCTGTGGGAGCATGTGCTCCTCCTCCCTCTGCATGAGGCACTAAATGTGCTATAGATGTGACAGCGTTTTTTCCCTCATATTCCTCAATGTGTGTGGGAAACATCTCAACAGTTGGATCCTCTTGTGAAAAGGAGATCCCTATGCCCTCTTGTTCAAGAATATGAATTGGAGGCCTTTCTTCTGGCAATATTTAATGCAAGATGTCAGCTCCTCCCATGGTTTTATAAAATGGGGTTTCCTCCATCACAAGCAAGGGTTTTGTTTTCTCAAGTTCTCCTTGCTCATGTGCCTTAAAAAGTTTTTCACCAAACCTCCCCATCAATGTTTCTATGATATTGCATAAGATGAAGTGTTTGCATTATTTAAAGAAAAAGATTCAAAAATCCACCATGCATGAGCCTTACCTCTAAAATGCATAACTGCAACTCTAATGGCTTCATCTTCAGAAATATGGTGCAACTGAAAATAGGAGTCTACCTCCTTCACCCAAGCTCCAGTTGAACATGTAGGTTATCCAACAAAAGTAGATAGAATAAATCTATATGCATCCTATTGCTTGCTCTTCTCCATTTGGATCTTGCAAAACTCTTGGAAATCAATATGATCTCTAAACCTCTCAATTTGAGATTCATACTTCAGCAACAAATCACTAAGAGTCATCCTCTTAGGCATTCTTCCTCCTCCCATCCATCTCGAGATAGATCTGGGCACTTGACTGCACTGTGCATCATGGTGTGTAGCTGCATGCTCACACTCACCATGTGAAATTCTAGATTCATCTCTAGATTCAACCTCCTTTGGAGATCCCATCTCCAATCTCATTTTCTTTAGCTCTCCTTGAAAGCTCTACATAGATTTTGGAAGAAGCTTTCTGATCTTGTCTTCCTTTTTCCTTTCACATACTAAAGCTTTATGGCTTCTGGCCATCTCTCCTTCCTATGATAGCTGGATATCCTAGGCTAAGCCATAGATCATGCTATGATACCATTGTAATATTCCAAATCTGGAACAACTCATGAATCATGCAAGAAAAAAAAGCATTTCCAGCAAAAAATGAAATAAAAAAGTAAAATGGACTCTTGGATCCCATATATTAGCCAATATACAACCTAAATCCATGAATAGAGCTGAAAAAAAGAAAACTATTTGGGTTAAACAGATCACCCACACCTAGGATTGCCAAAAAGTGCTAAAACCCCAAGACTGCAAAATACCAGAGTTGCTGCATAAGGGAATGTGCAGTATAAGAGAGGGTTTACACTCAGAAAATAGGAGAACAATATATCTACTCATATATTAATCAAATTTACATTAATAACTGAGATCTACTCTCCTTATACAAAATACAAGATAACCCGGCAAGGGTTTCTTATCAAACACTTTGCATACAAAATGTGATATTCAGAAAATTAGTGAATCATTACTACAAAACTAAAGCACATGAATGTAGAAGGCTGAAAGATGTTTGATCTGATGTAGATGCCTCAAGGGCTTCCTCCCATGAAAGGATGAACCTCTCAATCACAAGGAAAATCAACAACGAAGCCACCAAACCATGCACTGAGCATTGCCTCCAAAATAACGCATTCCCTAGATGGAACAGCATTGGGAATGTTTGGGAAATGTGTGGTATGATATCACAGATCTGAAATAATCTCTGGAGCTCTCCAAATAGGTCTCTCAAGTGAAGGAAACCTTCCTCCAATGAGAAACTATCTCAGAAACCGGGATTCCAATCCCTTCCACTACTGCACCCAGCAACACTGCACAATCTCTAGAAAAAAATGCGTTGATAAAGATGGTTGAAGCTTGGCCCAAAAAACTGATGTGGAATGATGAATGCAAACTCTCCCAATGAGGCTCCTCAAAGGAAAGAGGTGGGATTACCGCTCAGGAACACCCGGTGCTAAACAACACTACTACTCTGCTGAACAACAAGAGAGAGAAAAAGTCTGAGAAAACATGAAAAATAATCTAAGACATGAAGAATAATGTTGCCATCCTCTTCCTTATATAAAATATGATTTTTCTTGCCCTTGGCCCCACTCAATTAGGTCATCTCTATCCAAAGATACATCTCCCTCCAAAACTGCATTATTCCTCCTTGGATTCCTCCTCCTCCACAACTGCGTTGTTGACTTAGTCAAAGAAGCTTGAATTTATCCCTGTTCACACATGGAGGTGTTTTATTAAGCTAGAAAGAGCGTATCCTTTCACACTTGGAGTGTTTTTATCCTCCTTAGGAGACTTATGGGCTTTTTTACCCATTTATTCACCAGCTAAAACTGCTGCTAACTCTAATGTTCCATTTAGCTTTGAGGCTAAAATTTTGGAACATTACAGGTAACCTTCATAATCAATCAGCTCATAGGCCCCATTTTGTAAAACTCATTTCACAATATACGGCCGATGCCACATGGGTTTGAACTTTCCTGCCCCCAATTTGTCATGTGGTTGGTCATAGAGAAGGACCAAGTCTCCTTCGGAGAAGGTATGTGGAGAAACTGTCTAATCAAAATGGGCTTTGACCCGTTTTTTCTGTGCTTTAGTAACCAAAGTGGAAAAGTGTCGAGTTTCATCAAGTTGTTCCAAGTATAAGAGATGTTCCTCTTCTGGTGAGGTGTTTGGAATTAATTCGATAGCTAATTTGAGCGAAGGAATTTTGCATTCGATCGGGAAGGTTGCTTCAAGGCCATATACTAACAAAAATGGAGTGAATCTAGTAGCATTCTTGGTTGAATTTTGGTATGCCCAGAGAGATGAAAACAACATGAGATGCCAGTTTGATTTTTGCATCCCAATAATGCACTGAAGCATAGTAACTAAGACTTTATTTACTACTTCAACTTGGCCGTTGGCCTAGGGGTAATACAGAGTTGACCTGTTGTGACATAAGACCAACTGAGAATTCATCTCAGCCATCATGTAATGGTGAAAATGAGAGCCATGTTCGGTGAAAATGGCCTGAGGAACAACAAATCTTGCGATAACATGGTTAAAAATAAATTGAGCCACAGTTTTACTGTCAGCAGCAAGTGTAGGCATCACCTCGGCCCATTTAGTGAAATAGTCCACAGCGATAATGATATAAGCATGCCCCCCGGCTGAGTGAGGGTTTCATGTCATGAATTCAATGCCCCATTTGGTGAATGGGATGATAATAATAAGAGGGTGTAAGGGTGTGGGCGGGGCGCGCATCATCCATTGGTAAATCTAGAAAGCATGGCATTTTCGGATGGCAAGGATGCAGTCTTTGAAAATATAAGGCCAGAAATAACCAGCATGAAGAATTTTTTGAGTTGTTGCATAGCCAGACATATGAGCACCGCACCCCAGAGTGGCAATCATTTATAACTCTCTCAGCTTCTTTGAAATTCAGACAACGGCGAAGAATAAAATTGACGCCAATTCGGTATAAAGTATCTCCAATAATATGATACGGTTGGGAATGATGTCGAATCCGTCGATGATCAGACTTGTCCAACTTGGATCAGAAATTTTGGGTCTGGAGATACATGATGATATCACCGTACCATGGATCGAAATTTCTGATTAAGAAGAGAGTCTCGTCCGGAATGTGCTCATCTAGATCAAATGGAGTGGAGGTTGAGGGAAGAGAGCATATCAATTCAGCAAAAACCAATGATTTATTTAATTTGGTAGTAGGGAATTCCAAATCAAACTCATATAAAATGACAATCCATTTTGAATATTTCCCCCCCAGCAACGGACGAGTCAAAATATAATTCATAGGATTGCAGTCGGAGATCATGGTAGTCTGCGTAAAAGAATATATTGTTGAAAGCACTAAATGTACCACAGCTAGAGCTAGTTTCTCGACATGGGCATATTGAGTTTCTATATCCATAATTTTATGACTGAGGTAATAAATGACATGTGTAGTACCATCATTGTCATCCTGAACGAGTAGCATGGCTATGGTACCAGAGGAAGCTGCTAAGTATAAAAAATAGTCACGATGATAATTTGGGGGTTGTAGTAAATGGACATTGATGAGAAATTTCATTATAGAGTCGAAGGAGCGTTGATCAAATTCATCCCACATAAATGGGATCCCTTGTTTTAATAATCATGTAAAACCTTTAGCAAGTTATGCATATTTGGGAATGAAACGACGTAGGAAATTAGCTTTCCCCTACAGACTCTGCAATTGCAATAAAGAGGAGGAGGAGGTAAATTGATGATAGCCTCAACTTTCAAGGGATTGAGACGAATGCCTTCTTTAGAGATGACAAACCCAAGGAGTCTACTAGATTCCATGCAGAAAACAAACTTATGCAGATTCAAACGAATATTGTATTGACGACAGCGTAGAAAAATCTCTCGAAGGTGTGCAGGATGGTTGCGACGCTTAGCTAAATGAACAGGGAGGTCATCCAGATAAGGTTTCAAGATGTTTTTAGTTTCATGAAAAGCATAGGGAATTGCACACTGGAAAGTAGAACCGACGTTCTTGATACCAAAAGGGAGCTTTTCGTAGATAAAGGTAGTCTTGTGCTGATCAGCGGGTAAGATGTTGATCTGGTTGTAGCCAAAAAAACCATCCATAAAGGAAAACATATCACTCCCAGTGTATTCATCGATGATCTGGTCAATAAACGGAGTGGGATAGTTATATTTTTGGCATGCCAGATTAATATCTCGGTAATCAACACAAACACAAATGGTACCCTGCTTTTTTTTTTTACACAGACAATATTGGACACCTAATCTGGTAATGTGATGGGATAAATGAATCTATCCTTAAGAACTTTTTCAACTTCTCCCTTAATGGCAGTGACCTTTCTAGGGTGCACAGGGTGAAGTTGTTGACGAACAAGCTTCGCATTAGGGTAAGTCGGTATCTCATGCACTAATATACTTGGGTCGATGCCAAGCATTTCCTCATAGGACCATGTGAAACCATCTCGAAATTCGCGAAAGAGACTAGTATAGTGCTTGACCTCATTTGGAGATCAAGTCACCCCAACATGAATGTTCTCGACAATTCCTGGTTTCACAGAAATTTCGATATCCATAGTCTCAATGATACTGCCCATGTTCCCCTCAGAGAAAAAACTCATGAGCTGAAAATGGTGTCGGGAGCGGATCGCGTGGAACATGGGGAGAGAGATTTTCAAGACACGACCAAATTGTTGTTGGGCTCAGCAGAAACGATGAATGATGATGATTATCATCCCAGGGTGTTTCTTCAAGAGACATATTTTCCACGATACTTTCATCAGATGGAAACATCTCATTCAGAGGATCAGATGAATTTGAAGAACAGAGCCAAGGAGACTAGGAGTACGCGTCAAAGCGCATGCTAGAAGTAGCATGTTCGGAAGGATTAGCCAAAGCCGAGATTATTTCACATTAATAGATTTCTATCAAACTTAACAAAATTACATCACCAAATGAATCGACCTAATTAGGCGAATGGATAATCCAGGGATCAAAAGAAGTGGAGATCATATTGACCTGAGCAGTGTTTGGAGGAGGAAGAGAAAATAGACCCATAAGGGAAAAATATTTGAAGATTCCTGGCCCTGTTGTGGTCCTATGATTTCGCATATTGACATACCAAGTGACAAGGCAACATCAAAACCAGTCTTTAGAGCTCTAGGACCTAGCCTTCCTAGTCTCAGAGAGGGATCTCTCAATTGTCTGCAAAGGTGTGTGCTTGTTTTCTTTAAGGATTGATTTTAGGCTAGTTATGAAGCATGATTTTTTTTTATTGTTTGGTTGGACATGATGATCTAGGAAGCATAGATAGAAAAGGGAAATCTCTAAGTCATTGGGCAATGAGGTCAAGTGGAAGTTGTAACAGGTTTGTAAATGGGTCAGGGGTATCAAAGGGAAAATCTAACTTGGCCAGTGGATCTACAAGGTCTTTCAGGTGAAATGAAATGGACATCAATGGTTTAGAATGAAAAGTAGAACTAAGGGAAATTAAGAATCCTTAATTATATTTACTTCTAAAAAAAGGGACTTAAAACATTATCTGAACATGAAGAGGCATTCCATAGATAGGGCTGACCATAAATTCTAGAAAACACACTTCAACAAATAATAATTTCAAGACAAAATTCTCCAATGAAATATAGAAGGAAAGAAACTCATTTAACTTCTAGTGATTTCACCTTCAAGGATAATAAAACATTCAAGATTCACAAATAGCTGCATTCATAGAAGGGGGAACTCCTAGACATTTTAGATTACAGCTATAAAGACCTTTAAAACAATTATTTTAGCAAGTACAAACGGTATGATCGAAACAAAACCTCTTTGGCAGACTTTAAACAATGGTACTTTAAAGGGAGACTTCAGAAACAGTTTTTAAGTGGCATCAAGTAAGCATGGAAAACCATAAATCATTCTTGAGACCAGCTGCATTGGACTATTTAAGAAATAAACAAGCATAAGAGTTCTAGAGGGAAATTAAGAATTCTCTAGAATATCTTAGCAGAAGAAAACATTAATACAGTGAAGAGTAAATAGAACTAAGGTTCTTTCAAAAGACATTTCTTAGCCTAAAATTTTTACTCTACTGCAATAGAGAATGGTAAAACATAATGAAAAAGGAAATAACAATAACAGATTTAGAGTACTTCACCAACAACAAATCTCAGGGATCCAATGACAGAGCTTTCTCCATCAAAAAACAGGTTGATACATCCACAAGGCCTAAAACATCAATTTCCTTTCAACTTCAACAGAACTATGTATTACTTCAAAAATTCACCAAATGCCAACAATACAATGAGTTCGAATGCAGTATTTATGCTACAAATGAGGAGGTGGAACTGATCTAGGGTCCAAGTGTTATTAATTACAGAGTAAATGCATTCCTGACCTTGAAAACCATGCAAGGCATAAGGTAGGAATATGTGTGCAGCTACTTCTCTGTTTAATAAATCTATCTTAACTTTCTAGCGAAAGATAGGTGAAAAGTTTGACTTTGAGGCCTATTTCTATCTTTTAAAATAACTTCCTGACAGCTTCAAATATCTTCTATCTATGCAATAACTTTCAATTTGTCTTTATGGACAGAAAACATGCCATAGGTGGCAGTTAGATATTTTTGGGTGAATAACTGCTCCTGGTTGATGTATTTGACATTGCTTTTGGCATAAGTCTTCTTGATTTAATCAATAAACTGTGTTTATGGCCTGATTTTTATTTTGGCCTTCACAATGCATTTATGCTGCCTTTATCCCTCTATTGACTATTTTAAACCTTTGTTCATTTGTCTTTCAACTATGCTTTTATCTTTTAATCTTCGTTTAATCCTTTAATCACTATTTTCTGTATAGGTGGTTTTCTATCCTTAAGGGTTTTGCTGGAGAAATCGATGTTCAAGATGCATCGATTAAACACGGAGATTCAACCCTTAACGTCATTTTTGTGTGATATCAGACCTTAGAGGATCATCACCCTCGGCCTTTAATCACTTTCTTTGACTGTCGGATGATTGTTTCGTTTAACCACCATGAAACCTGCGCAAACCAAACAAATGTCATAAAAACCTGCAAATATTGGGTTTAACTGCTTCAGAGGCTCGGCGGAGGTGAAGGAGCTATGTAGAGGAGGAAAAATGTGTGGAGGGAGGGTTATATGGAGGAAATCCAAGAACTGGGGTTTCAAATTTGAGTCTGGTGCGAAATAGTGGAAGAGCGGTTTGAGGAATACCGGGCCTTGGTTTTTGCGTGGCCAGAAGGTGGTAGGCGGTTTAGGCCCATATGAACACGATTCTAGTCAATGTTTGCCATGCGTCTTGGGAAAAAATCACCCATTTCGCGTGGAAATGGGTTGTTAAACTACAATTGTGAAATGAACGCAATATGCAATATGGGCCATTAGATCTCAAGCGATGAGATCTATGGTGCGGGTTAAACACGATGGGAGAGATAGGGTTGGTGAGGTAGTAAGTGGGTGGAAGGTGGGGCCAGGACGATAGATGAGAGGTGGGAGTATCATAACCATTGGATCGAGCCCGATCAACGGTTCAGATTGATTTAGGAGAAAAGTAGTGGTGGGGTGAGAAAATGGAGAAAGGGGCTAAAGTATAGTGTGTGGGCATACAGATAGGACCGGGGGTTTGAGGAATAAAGGGGTTAAGGGAGTAGCGGGTGGTCATGGCCCTTGCTTATATGTGGAAAAGGGCTAGGGCTTTGGGTCAAAAAAGGGCTTTAAATGGGCCTGCTTCATAAAGTGGGTGTTTTTTATTATAAAAATAGAGTTTTATAATGTTTTGAGGGTCCGATAGGCTTAATAAGTCAATTTGAAGCAAACAAAAGGATTTCTATATGGCTTCCAAGCCTTCTTAAGATAAAATAAGGAATAAAGGGGGTCTTAGGAAAAGTGAAAAGATGATGAATGAGGGTGTCAAGGAAGGGATGAAATGGGGCAAACTTAGGTCTAAAAATGGAGTTTCTTTTGCAGCAGGGTGAAATTTTTAAGGAGTCAAAGATGAAGCTTATAGTGAATTTAGCCAAGTTTAGGATAATGAATGTATTGAGATTTTTAGAACTCACAATGTTTCTTGAAATATTGTTTCTATAAATCTAGGTTTTTCAATTTAGTCATCCTTAGGATATTAGCACAATTATTGATGACTAACAGTGGCTCCACTTGGGGAGGGCAGCTATCTTTCAAGGTGTCCAGAACCTCAGTTTATGAAATTTTCTGAGTTTCAGTAGATCAGTGCCTTACCCATTGGGAAAACTCCTTCTTTTTATTTTTACTGATCTTTCTTTGTTTTTGACAATTTCAAACAATATGCAACATGTAATTCCTTCAAATAGCATCTCTACCTACCCAATCTTACTTGTCCTAGCATTTTTTCTTCCTCTTGAGTGCATTTGAGCTAGCAAACTCTTTGACATTTCAATTTTGAAAACTGAAAATAAACTAACTATCCTATCCTTATTTCTTCCAAGAGTCCAGATTAAACTGTTGAAGTCCTTTATTCCCTACCTATGTTATTTGACTGCCAAGATTAAGCTGTTTGGAAATCTTCATTCTCTAGCTATTGACATGAAAATTTAAAGCATGGTTCAAATCAGGTTTAGATAGTCTGATCAACCATGGTTGTGGCATTTTGAACAAGCTGCACACAATAATTATTTTGCATAAAGTAAATTAGAAATACAAGGCCATAATTTGTCTTTGTAAGGCATCCTTATCTATCTCTTTTGTTCTATTTTGAGCATGTGGAACCAACATCTTCATATTCTCCTAATCTATCCTCTTTGATAAGCTAATTCTGAAATCATCTTGACAATCATTTCTTCTACTAACTTATCAACATAAATTTAAAGTATGTTCAGCCATGATTAGGCTAGATGACTGAACAATATATCATTTTTAATCAGCAATGGCAGTTAGACTTGGTCACTTTCAGAAATTCTATTTTTTGGGTATGGGGTTGTACCTCTTTTGAATATGCCCTCTTTTCTTTTTCTTTTGTTTTTATTTTTTCTTGTATTTTTCATGATTTCTTTCCAAATTGGTTATGTACAATGAATAAAAATTTTGAGGCTAGGACACTTGACAGAAGTAGTGCTTGAGCATCCTGCCATTGACAGGACCTCCAAATATGTCTTCTCCATTCAAATATTGCAGAAAGAATGCATTATGATCCCTAATGGAATGAATGATATAGGGCCCTTTCCATAGATTCTCAAACTTACCATGTTTTCCCTTTTCTTCCCTTCTAGAATCCCACTTTAGAACTATATTTCCAACTTCAAAATCATTTGCTTTAGTCCTTTTTTCAAATAACTTATTGATGCCTTCTTGGACTGTTTGTGTTCTCTTGTACACTTCCTCTCTGGACTGCTGTAAATGAATGGTCTGATTTATCCTTCTCTGCATATCATTCTCTTCAGTTTGTACTTCTTGAAGGAGTTTCATGACAGGGACTCCTAAAGATGTTGGGAAGATTGCATCCATGCCATAAACCAGCTGATAGGGGGACATATTTATGGACTTTTTGGTGGTTAATCTATTAGCCCATAAAGCATGAATAAGCTTACTATGCCATGATTTTTTATTTTTCTCCAACAGTTTTTTTATAATATTGACAAGGATTTTGTTGGAGGATTCAGCTAATCCATTTCCTTGGGGATAGTAGGCAATAGAATGACCCAATGTGATATGATATTTATAGCATAAGTCAACCATTCTTTTAGACTTGAAGTCAACAGCATTGTTTGTAATAATTTTTCTAGGAAAACCAAATCTGGATAGTATGTTGGTTTCAAGGAACTTGATAATGACAGAATCAATAGCATTTCTAGAAGGTATGGTTTCTATCCACTTGGTAAAATAATCAGTGGTAGTGAGGATCCACTTATGTTGGGCTGAATAATATGGGTGAATTTCCCCAATGAAGTCAAGGCCCCATTGTTGAAAGGGAGCCTCAACACGGATGGGATGTAAGGGTAAGGGTAGGAGTTTTCTTTTGCCATAAAAAATATGACACTTATGGCAAGACATGACCAGTTTCTGAGTATCTGGGAAAAGGGTGGGCCAATAGTAACCAGATCTGAGGATTTTATTTTCTATGGTCTTCCAGTAAAGATGTCCTCCACACTCTCCTTCATGCAGCTCATGCATGATTTTTCCTACATCAATCTTAAGCAAACATTTAAGAAATATTCCAACAACATTATTCCAATATAAAACCCCATCTAATATGAAATAATTTAAATCCTTCTATTTTAAAAATATAGCTTTAGTTTTAGATAGAGAAGGAGGGGTATTGAAATAAAGAAACACATATATGATATCAGAATACCAAGGTGAATTCACAAAATTTTCTTCAATGTATGGAGTTGTGAATTCTTTTGTTTCTTCTAAAATATCTACCATATTCATATCTAGTGCTTGGAAGTTTGACTCAGCCATGATTTTTTCTAATCCCTGCCCTTTGATTAGTTTGGTTGGCTTGATTTCTAAGTCATATTCCAAAATAATAGTAATCCATTTTCCCCTTTTACCATCAGGGTCTTGACTTAGAACGTCCTTGACAACAATATGTGGGACAAAAGAAATGATGTGAGAATGTAAAAATGTAGACTTTAAAGTCTTTCAATGCTTTTACCAAGGCTAAGGCTTGTTTCTCCATGATTTTATACTAGAGTCGAGCATCTATTAAGGCCCTACTAAAAAAGTATATTGGTTGTTCTTGCCCCATGATATTCTTTTGTAACAATACTGCAGCTATTATATGTTTGGATGCAAAAGAGAAGATATAAAAATCTTTGGTGAAATCAGGATTGATAAGACCCGTTGTTTGAGTGAGAGCTTTTTTTACTAGTTCAAATGACTGTTTAGCCTGTATTTTCCATTTAACACCTATTTATTTCTTAAGAATGTTTGTGATATTCCTTAATAGCTCAGCAAGGCTGGGGATGAAACTCCTTAAAAAAATTATCTTCCCAATGAAAGATTGTAATTCTTTGAGATTTCTAGGATGGTTGATTTTCAATATGCCATCAATCATTTTAGGATCTACTTTGATTCCCTCTTCAGAAATTATGTGACCAAGAAGATTTTCTTCTTAGAGACCAAAAAGTGTCATTTTGGGATTCAAAGATAAGCCATATTCCCTACATTTCTCAAAAACGTTTCTTAAATGAATCAAGTGTTATTCATCAGTTTTAGAGAAAACAGTAATGCCATCAAGGTAAATGATTATAAAATAGCCTATGTCTTCTAAGAAGGCTATGTCCATGGTCCTTTGGAAGGTGGCCCATGCATTCATTAAACCAAGTGGCATTTTGAAATACATGAATGTACCCCAAGGTGTAGTAAAAGCAATTTTATGTTGATCACTTGGGAGTACTAACACCTGATTGTAACATGAGAACCCATCCAACAGTGATATTCTTTTAGACCCAACCACCCTTTGGAGTATGTGATCCATTTTAGGCAAGGGGTAGTTTTCATTTAGGGAGGCTCTACTTAGATTTCCGAAATCAATGCAGAGTCTGATTTCCCCAGTCTTTTTCCTAACAGATACTAAGTTGGAAACCCATTCTGAGTATCTGAGGGGAACTATGATCCCAACATCATACATTTTTCTAATCTCTTTCTCAACCAAAGGAAATAAAATAGGGTTTATCCTTCTAAGTTTCTGTTTGAAAGGTTTCTGATTTTCCTTAAGAAGAATTTCTTGTTGAATGATGCTGGTATCATATGATTTCAGATATTTGTATCCCCATGCAAACACATCTCTAAATTCTTTGAAAATTTCTATGTATTTCTGTTTGATATGAGGTGGAAGAGTGTTGGATAGCTTGATCATTTTGGGTTCTGCTAGGCTGCCTATGTTATGTTCTTCTATATTTGTTTCTATAGGCTCCATTCTTGGTTCCTTGGCTACATCATTAAAATAAAAAGGTTGTTGTAATGGTGTAAGACCTCTTGGAATTGTATCTTTTTTACATTGTAAAACTTCCAGGTCCTTTTGATCTATATTGTTAACTATTTATGCCTCAAAAATATTTTCAAATTGATTTATATTGGCAGAAAATAACAGCTCTATTTCAGGAATTTGTTCATCATTTAAACAATTTACCTCATGGCTAGTGTTTTATGTTGGTATGGCAAAGTCATTTTTTGATTGCAGTAAATCATCTATGTGTTTGTCTCCTTCAAACACTTGCCAATAGTCTTCATTGTCAGGTATTGCGGGCCTGTTTTTTACCTTCACATTCAATTGTTCATTTATCTGTGGTATTTGGCAATTACTAGTAGCAAAGGCCAGTTCATTTGCTAGATGATTTTGAGCTCTTGGGATGAAAATGAGTTCATATTTTTCAAAGGTTTTTAGGAGATCAAGGGTGGAATTTCTATATTCTCTGAGTTTTGGGTTTTTGGCTGAATACTCCCCTTTAATCTGTCTAATGATTATCTCGGAATCTCCTAGGAATAATATTTTCTTAGCTCCTAAATATTTGAGAAAATGTAGGCCAAGGAGGAGGGCTTCATATTCAGAAATGTTATTAGTGCATGGAAAATCTAGTTTATAGGAAAATCCTTTGTTTGTGTTCTGTATCCATACACCAGCCCCTGAACCTAGTTTTCTACAAGAGCAATCAAAGTTTATTTTCCAAGTTAATTCAATCTCATATTAATTTTATTTCTGTTGTTCAAGGCTGCTAGATTTTGAGTTATTTTGTATTTGAGTTGAGGGCATATTTGACTATTTTGGTGGACTAAATTCTTTATTGTTTTCCTTTTCCTATTGGTTGATTTCATCTTCATTATACAAGATAAAGGAATCCAATTCTGAATGAATAGAATAAACAGGAGTATTGTTTGGCCTATCTATATTGCTCACCATGTATTTCATATGAGATTCCCTGTATAGTCTTCTGGTTTGGTTAAACACTGGGATGGTGGCATAGGACATGTCCATTTTAAGGCTCCCCTGAATTTTTTCTCCCCATGATCTAGATAAAAGCATTCCATACTTGGGGGGAATGTCAGCTACTACTATGTCCATAACTAGACCTTTAGCAAGAATACATGCCAAATTGATACATAAATATTTGATTAGGCCCAAGCATTTGACCCTGCTTGAATCAAAGGAATACAGATCTTTATATGGTTTAGTAATTTCTAAGCCTAGGCTTTCCATTACTACTTTGGGCATAAGGTTATGAGAAGCAGCTGAGTCTAGCATGGCATTATGCAAGATTTTTTTATGTATATTCAAGCTGACATAGGAAGGAGGGATAGCCCCTTCTTGGTATTTTCCTTAAACTTCAGGACCAAACAATAATTCTATGTATCATCTTTCAAGTTTAAAGTATCAGTGTCACTTCCTATATTCAAATCTTTCAAAACTTGATTTTTATATACATCCTGAGTCACTAGTTCAGCTAAGGGTATGGTGATTTTGATCTTGGAAATTTTCCCTTCAAGGCTAAAAGGAACAATTGTTCTTGAAATATTTACATATGTTTTTTCATTTACAATTCTTTCAGCAATTCTGATTTGCTAAAATTTATTCAGACTGTTATTTGGGACAAATTTGCTAGGGCCACTAGCAGAAGTACTAGGGCAGCTTTTTTCAACACTTTGTTGGCTATTTTTTTCTTTATTTAGATCAGTTTTCTTGGCCATAGTGTTGGTGTTACTAGCTGTCTTCTTAGGCTGATTTTCTGAAGTTTTCCTAATAGCAATACTAGTGTTTTTGTCATTTGAAATCTCTAGGCTCCCTTTGCTTCTAATATTATATTGTTTGTGTACCTCTATGATTGCATTTTCAAATCCCAATCTATAATATTCAGAATCCTCATGGTTGTTTTCAATTTGTTTCGAGGAGAAAAATCATTGTTCTTCTTCAGTGAGAAAAACATTTGTCTCACTATCAGATCCTATCATATTTACATGAATTTCTTCCAACCTTTCAGTTTCCCTTTCCTCTTCTTGATCTACATAATTTTGTTGGAAGGGGGGCCTAATTTGTTGGTCATTGTCTCTTTGCCTATCTTGATTAGGATCTCTTCTGATATTTGGATTCCTATTTCTGTTTTGGGGATTGGTTTGATTCTCTCTAGGAGGCATTCTATCATTCAGATTTATCTTTTCAAGCATTCTCTCCATTACCTTCACTAAGTTATAAATTTTAGTATCTGAAGATGAGGTTGATGTCATTGTATCATCCCTGTATGTAACTCTTTTTTCCAATTTCAATCTAGCTCTTTTCTCAATCAAATTTTCTTCCACACTTAAGGCTCCCCTCTCCATATCTTCTAAGGTCAAGGGGTATCTTTCTCTTAGCTGATAGGCCATTTATGGATGAAATCCTTCTGGAAATTTAGCTAAGGCTAGGCCTAGTGGAGGTTTTATGTTTGGGGGACGTGCATTATACACAGTATTGAATCTGGTGCAATAATCTTGGACACTTTCCCCAGTATTTCTATTGAGGTTATTATAGTTTGACAGTATTTGGAGAGGATTCTTTTTTATTTCCCATTTTTTTGTGAATGTTTGATATAAAGAAGGGAGATCATTTATGATGTGAGGAGTTAACCCTTTGAACCATTTTTTGGCTTCTCCTCCTAAACTTTGAGAAAAAATTCTCATCTTAATAGTCTCTTCTTCTATTTCCATATAATCAAAAGCATCGTCCATATTATCTACACGTTGTTGAGCAGTAGTAGGTTCATTTCTAGTGGAATGGGGAATTTTGGATTGGTAATCATTAGGTAAGGGAACCAGAGGTTGTGGTAACACTAGTGGAGCATACCATGCTGCCATGATAGGAAATAATGGGGGATTTACAAGAGGTGGATTTACAAGAGCGAAAGTGGACTAAGCTGGATTGTTTTGAACAATGGATGTGTGTACAGGAGTGGAAGAAACACTTGGGCCAGCAAATTGATAATGAGCAGATTTGTTATGGAAGGAGCTGAAATGATGGAGAAGCTGAGAATCAGGTGGAGTAGAAGGTGAAGCTTCTCTGCTAAAGCTCTATTGAAAATCTGTGGTTTCAAAGTCAACTTGGTTTAAATCACTTTGAGACTTATTTCTAAATAGGTTTTTTGTGTGAGGTAAGTCAAAGTGAGGATCTTTCAAGACTCTAAGATTTTCTGGGATAGATCTTGTTCTTGGGATGGTTCTATCAGTAGTTGGTTTTCTAGATCTAGAAGTTTGCCACAAAATCCTCTCTGGATTGTCAACTATGGTAGGGGGGTTAGGATTTGGATGGGATCTGGTATTCACCCTATGTGAAGCTAGATTTTAGTTTCCAAAATTTAGACAGGCTGAAGTTTTTAGGACTGTTTTTTAAAAAATTTCCTCTCACAGTGATTTCTATAATAGGGGACTAGGTTTCTAAACTTCCTCAAAGCTGGTTAACACAATCCTAGGGAAATCTGGAGATCTAGAGGAGTAATAGGCCTACTGAGGCTAGTGGAGTTTCCAGGTGGAAATTTTTAGCTTTTCTGAAGGTAAATTTTTTTATGGACCACCACCAATGATTTATTTGAAAACCAATCTGAAATGTTTTGGGTTTTTCTGAGTTTTTTATATGGTTCTATGGTTGTGAGAGTGTCCTATACCTGATTCAACACTTAGATAAGGTGGTGAAACAAACAAAGTCTACTCTACGGTTTATCAGCTGATTTTCTGATGTAATTGAAGGACTAATGAGTCTATAAGGGCTTGCTAGGAAACTATGAACTCAGAGGTCCCACCATGATCGCCATTATGTTGTGGTCTTATGATTTGGAAGATTGGCATACCAAGTGACAAGGAAATATCAAAACTAGTCTTTAGAGCTCTAGGAACTAGCCTTCTTCGTCTCAGAGAGGGATCTCTCAATTGTTTGCAAAGGTGTGTGCTTGTTTTCTTTAAGGGTTGATTTTAGGCTAGTTATGAAGCATGATTTTGTTTAATTATTTTTTTGGACATGATGATCTAGGCAGCATAGATAGAAAATGGAAATATCTATGTCAATGGGAAATGGAGTCAAGTGGAAGTTGTAACAGGTTTGTAAATGGGTTAGGGGTATCAAAGGGAAAATCTAACTTGGCCAATGGATCTACAAGGTCTTTCAGGTGAAATGAAATTGACATCAATGGTTTAGAATGAAAAGTAGAACTAAGGGCAATTAAGAATCCTTAATTATATGTACTTCTCAACAAAGGGACTTAAAACATTATCTGAACATAAAGAGGCATTCCATAGATAGGGCTGACCATAAATTCTAGAAACCACACTTCAGCAAATAATAATTTCAAGACAAACTTCTCCAATGAAATATAGAAGGTGAGAAACTCATTTAACTTCTAGTGATTTCACTTTCAAGAATAATAAAACATTCAAGATTCACAAATAGATGCATCCATAGAAGAGGGAACTCCTAGACACTTAGATTATAGCTATAAAGACCTTTAAAACAATTATTTTAGCAAATACAAAGGGTATGATAAAAAAAAAACCTCTTTGGCAGGCTTTAAACAATGGTAATTTAAAGGGAGACTTTAGAAACAATTTTTAAGTGGCAGCAAGTAAGTAGGGAAAACCATAAATCATTCTTGAGACCAGCTGTATTGGACTATTTAAGAAATAAACAAGCATAAGAGTTCTAGAGGGCAACTAAGAATTATCTAGAATATCTTAGCAGAAGAAAACATTAAGAAAATGAAGAGTAAATAGAACTAAGGTGCTTTCAAAAGACATTTCTTAGCCTAAAATTTTTACTCTCCTGCAACAGAGAATGGTGAAACATAATGAAACAGGAAATAAAAATAATAGATTTAGAGTACTTCACCAACAACCAAGATCAGGGATCCAATGACATAGCTTTCTCCATCAACAAATAGGTCGAGACATACACAAGTCCTAAAACATCAATTTCCTTTCAACTTCAGCAGAACTATGTATTACTTCAAAAAGACACCAAATGCCAAGGATACAATGAGTTTGAATGCAGTATTTATGCTGCAAATGAGGAGGTGGAACTGATCTAGGGTCCAAGTGTTATTAATTACAGAGTAAATGCACTCCTGGCCTTGAAAACCATGCAAGGCATAAGGTAGGAATATGTGCGCAGCTACTTCTCTATTTAATAAATCTGTCTTAACTTTCTAAGGAAAGATAGGTGAAAATTTTGACTTTGAGGCCTATTTCTATCTTTTAAAATAACTGCCTGACAGCTTAAAATATCTTCTATCTATGTAATAACTGCCAATTTGTCTTTATGGCCAGAAAACATCCCATAGGTGGCAGTTAGATATTTTTTGGTGAATAAATGCTCCTGGTTGATGTATTCGAGGTTGCTTTTGGAATAAGTATTCTTGATTTAATCAATAAACTATGTTTATGGCCTGGTTTTGCTTTTGGCCTTCACAATGCATTTATGCTGCCTTTATCCATCTATTGACTATTTTAAACCTTTGTTCATTTGTCTTTCAACTATGCTTTTATCTTTTAATCTTTGTTTAATACTTTAATCACTATTTTTTGTATAGGTGGCTTTCTGGGCTGAAGGGTTTTGTTGGAGAAATTGATGTTCATGATGCATCGATTAAACGTGGAGATTCAACCCTTAACATCATTTTTCTATGATATCAGACCTCAAAGGATCGTCACCCTCAGCCTTTAATCACTTTCTTTGACTGTCAGATGGTTGTTTCATTTAACCACCATGAAACCCGCACAAACCAAACAAATGTCATAAAAACCTGCAAATATTGGGTTTAACTACTTCAGAGGCTTGGCAGAGGTGAAGGAGCTATGTAGAGGAGGAGAAATTCGTGGATGGAGGGTTATATGGAGGAAATATGAGAACCAGGGTTTCAAATTTGAGTCTGGCACAAAATAGTGGAAGAGAGATTTTGAGGAATACCGAGCAGTGGTTTTCGCATGGCCAGAAGGTGGTAGGTGGTTTAGGCCCATATGAACGTGATTCCATTCAATGTTTTTGACATGTCCTGGGAAAAAACCACCCATTTCGCGTGGAAATGGGTTGTTAAACTATGACCATGAAATGAACGCGATATGCAATATGGGCCATTAGATCTCAAGCAATGAGATCTATGGTGCAGGTTAAACCCGATGGGATAGATAGGGTTGGTGAGGGAGTAAGTGGGTGGAAGGTGGCACCAGGAGAATAGATTAGAGGTGGGAGTATGATAACCATTGGATCGAGCCCGATCAACGGTATGGATTGATTTCGGAGAAAAGCAGTGGCAGGGTGAGAAAATGGAGAAAGGGGCTAAAGTATAGCGCGGGGTCATACATATAGGACCGAGGGTTTGAGGAATAAAGGGGTTAAGGGAGTAGTAGGTGGTCGCGGCCCTTGCTTATATGTGGAAAAGGGTTGGGGCTTTGGGTCAAAAAAGGGCTTTAAATGGGCCTGCTTCATAAAGTGGGTTTTTTTTATTATAAAAACAAAGTTTTTATAATGTTTTGAGGGTCCGATGGGCTTAATAAGTCAATTTGAACCAAAAAAAAGGATTTTTATATGGCTCCCAAGCCTTCTTAAGAGAAAATGAGGAATAAAGGGGGTCTTAGGAAAAGTGAAAAGATGATGAATGATGATGTCAGGGAAGGGATGAAATGGGGCAAACTTAGGTCTAAAAATGGAGTTTCTTTTGCAGCAGGGTGAACTTTTTAAGGAGGCAAAGATGAGGCTTACAGTGAATTTAGTCAAGTTTAGGATAATGAATGTATTGAGATTTTTAGAACTAACAATGTTTCTTGAAATATTGTTTCTAGAAATCTAGGTTTTTCAATTTAGTCATCCTTAGGATATTAGCACAATTATTGATGAGTAACAGGCCCCACACTTTCATAAGGCGTGGGAATGTGGTCTATATACAAAACATTTTTCTTTGAAGAAGTGGAAGTAAAAAAGGACAACTAATTAACAGTGATAATCTTTCCTTCGTGCAGGAATGGAGAACACAAAAGAGATTGGACAATACGCATATCATGGTGTGATTCCAACTGTGACTGAGGAGGAGATTATAGTTGAGTTTGGCATCAATGACTTCAACCTCGACATTGACCATTTTTCCTTCCAATGTGATAGGTAAGCTGGTGAGGATACATGGAGGGTGAGATTCCCTTCCGTCGAAGGCCTCCAAAGCGGTTGGAGACTAGTTAATGGC
Organism: Pinus albicaulis; assembly: GCA_034641835.2. NCBI lineage: Eukaryota > Viridiplantae > Streptophyta > Pinopsida > Pinales > Pinaceae > Pinus > Pinus albicaulis. Next base: position 1,522,945,216 of record CM076575.1, on the reverse strand, counting down.
TGGAGAACCGATGGCTTTCTAGCATGCAACAGATGTGATGCATGCAAATGCACCTTCATCCACGGCTGCTCGATGGATATTCTTACAATTAATCCTAACTTGTATAATCAAGGCAAGTTGGTGAGGGAGACGCGGGAAAAAAATTCTCCAGAGCAAAACTAATAAGGCTTAAATCAGTAGGATCAACTCCTCCTATAGTGGATAATAACGCCTTCCATTTTGATGGAAATATTTAAAGCACCTCTAGTGTGGACATAGCAGATGTATCCTGAGCCAAATCCTCAACAATATTATAGTGTTGAGTGGCACGGGCATTCAGGTTATAGGAGGACTTGTGGAGAATGCCTTTGGAAGTTGGCCATATAACGGGCTCAAAACTAGTCCTTTCAATATGAAGAGGGCCAGAAGCAAGCGAGGGAGAAGGAGTAGGAGAATTTTTGATTTCTTTCCCCACCGCTTGATGCAGTTCTGCATAATCTTTCAATCTGGTAGTGATATCTATGGGTGTAGTACCATTCATCATGAAAAAATGAGAACCAAAGGGGGTGGAATATTGGGTTTGTTCCACCACTTGAGTCTGTTGTGATGGAAATGGTTCCTTAAGAAAAGCCGAAGTTCCTTCGGTTCCTTTAAGCAGTCGACACACTTCGGCCCGTCTAAGATAGTCCTTGGTGTAATTCTCATCATCACATATCAAACAAGGATACTTTGATTTATGTTTATCTCTATCATCAGCATGAAGTTTAGAGGAATCCTATTTTGGGGCATCATATTTAGATTTTCCTTTTCCCTTCTTCTTTCCTTTAGAGGATTTGTTGGCTGCAGAAGATCGAACGACGTTTACCTCTGAAGTTTTTCTAGGATTTGGGGTATTCTGACGAACAGAATCAGTGATAGAAGATGATTTATGCTTAGAAGCAGAAGAATACTTCTGTGAAGTCTAGGAAACAGAACCTATGACGCCGTCTATTGGTTGGTCACTGGAGCTTTTGAGGTTGAAGACTGAGAATTCGGGCACGGGGCATCATGCAAGATATCATATAACATGCTAAACTGAGATTAAACCAGATCGAGATATTGGGAACGAGCTATAGCTTTCTCTTATGTGACAACTGCCCCCATGGAAATATCCTTATATATTTGATTGACGAATGATTTCGTAAACCATTTTTTCAACAGTTGATCAAGAATGTCAAATTTGATCAAACGACAACGCCTTCTCCATTCATGGATATGATCAGAGATATGTGTAGCAGTATTTTTATTTAAGGATGTTAGGAGGTGGGTTCATGTTTCATAGTGAATAGGTAGCTGGAAATGCGTGAGAAAGGCCATGGCTAAGGAATTGAAATCCTGAAAAGTCTTGCGCGGGTATTCAATGTACCACTTTTTTGCGGCCCGAGTCGACGTTCTTTGAAAGAGATGTAAACAGACAGAATCGTCGACCCAGGAATTGGAGGAGCACCAAAGATGGTACGTCATGACATGTGCCTGGGGTCTTCCACAGATTTTCCTTCAAACTTGGGGAAATCACTCGGAATTTTAGTCGAAACAGGGAACCAATACAAATTGTGAATAATTGGATCGTTGGTCAATATTGACACACCAAGAAGTTCCAACGTTGTGAGAAATGGCAATTGTGGATTGAAAGGCATGGTGTTGGGTCTTTGATACATGCCCATTTGTGGATACCAACCGGGTTGGGAGTAATTCTGCCCCCAAGGGTGTTGTCCTGAAGGGTTTTCCCCATAAGGATTGTAACATTGGTTCTGTCCATAAGGGATGAAACCTTGTGGATTCGGACCATATCCTGGTTTCTGACCGAAAAATGGATTCTGACCTTCAGCAGAGCACTGAGATCTAGGTTTACCATATTTCCCAGCATACATATTTTGCGGCTACTGGAAATTTTGATATGGATAGCCCTGGGGTTGTCCCTGGGGTTTCCCTTGTCGTTTCCCCTGGGGTTATCCCTAGGGTTGTTGGATCATACCCTGAGGTTGTTGAGGTTGACCAGGTTGTGCTTGAGGACTGTATTGTACCTAAGGACCAGGTTGTGCCTGAGGACCAGGTTGTACCTAAGGGCCAGGTTTTACTTGAGGGCCTGGCTAAACAAAGACTGGATTCGATTGAATGGAGGGTTGTCCTTGCTGGAAAAAAGGCTAACCCTGCCAATATTGGGGTTGGCCTGGTTGCCCAGAAGGTTGTCCCTGATGAAAATAGGAAAATTTGTCTTGATGGACAAAGGGTTGATTAGGTTGTGCATAAGGTGTTTCCTGTTGTACGAAAGGTTACCCTTGTGGTCCATAAGGTCAATTTTGAGCATAGTTAAAACCCTAATGATAGACATAACCCCCTGGCTAGGCGCCAGGTTGCCCTTGAAACCCTTGAGGATTTACTACGGGAGTTTGAAATTGTTGGGAACCATACGGGAGATCATTTTGCTGGTTAAGACTTTGCAAAAACTACTAATAATGATCATATTCTAGCCCTGTCGGGCTGGATGATCCGACAGGCATAGGAATGTTGCCAGTGGTCTAAGAAGAATTCAGAATGTAAGTCAAATATCCACTCATGGATGGTCCAATGGTAGGTTGGGAAACATTTGACAGGGTATGACCTCCAGAAACCAAAGTCGAAGGAATCGATACTGAAGGACTGACAAGAGGTACTGAAACACCTATGCAAACAATAAGCCTCACAGAAGTAGGCATGATTGTGTTTTGAGTAGGCATGGAAATATCTATGTTGGAAACACTTGGACCAGGGGAGGATACATCAACATTATCCCACATAGTACTGTAGTACAAAGGTGTACCGCTTGGCCTACTCGATATTATTTGTCCCAACAAGGTGTAATTATATGGAATGTACAACTGGGAGGAAGGCTGAGTATTCACATAAGGGAAGCCTTCAGGAGGGAATTGGGGTCCCTCATATATAGTCTCATCTACACAATATATGGTGCTCGAAACCTCCATGGGGGATGAAAATTCTCCCTCAGAAGCCATCGGGAATAACCGACGAAAAGCGCTTCGAGATGGACACAGTGAGTTCACAAACGATACACCAGGTGTATCGTATGGACTATAGGGTCGTTGAGGTGATATTTTAATGGGACAAATAATGGATTCAGAGGGTAGGAAACATAGCCTACTGGCACATCAGGTGATCAAGAGGCAAGACGTTGAATACTCAGAATGAGAGAGAACTCATTAGTTTGAGTCCCCGTCGAAGGTGGAGAATCTGAAGAGACAGGGGATAATGTCCATTCAGAAGGAGTGGACGGAGATGAAATTGAACTTGGTGGTTCATTCGCGATGATCTTTATCTCAAAAAACAAGAGAGGAGAAAGATGATTAATTCAAGGCTTCAAACAATCTCTTAATAAGGAATTACTCACAATGAGGTCCATAAATATTTTAATGGGTGAGCCATGTGATCGTGGGAAGTTACTTAATACATTGAAACAAAACTTTTCCTTTCGATTTTTTAAGAGTCGATAAAAGGACGAAAGGTGACTCTGGCCACTTTCGAATTTAATGAGCTCGAAAGGACAAGGGATCGATGATATTTTCAAATTTAAAGAGTCAATAAAGATAAAAAAATGACTACTCAGGAAATTCTAGGCATAAAGGATTACCAGGTAATTATGAATTGCAATATACACCTTGGTTATCAAATGAAAGAAAAATGACCAAGAACTGTATGTATGGTAGCCAATCTCCCCGAATGTTATGTTCGGTGTATCACAGTTACAAGGCAGTAGACTCGGCTTCTTATGGATAAATAATTTCAACCTACAAGGGTCTCCCTTTATACACGCGATGGTACGGGGAGCATAGTTCGTGATAGAGTTGTCTGATGTAAGATCGTCATGAACGACAGCTGCTAGGTTTTATGACGCTGAAACATGTCAGTAGCCTAGAACACACTAAATGTGAGCATTAAGTTTCAATGCTTCCTTAGATTGATTGAATAAATTTTATGGTTTATCTTGAACTATGTCTCAATTTCAAAGCCCTAACAATGTCATCTGAATCCCTTAAAATGCAGCTAAATGAGAAAAGAACCATTCATTTCGATGAATCCTGCATGAATGAGGGAGAGAAAAACTCACACAATCAACATAGAAACAAAAAAAGTGCATAAAACGACACTTATTTTTCTCTTTAGGTGCAAAATTTTAAAGCAAAACAAAAAAATTTCAATTTTTTTCCTTTCACTACATGCACTAAGAATCGAATCGAAATGAATTTTTCGTTTTCTAAAGTGAAATGAAACAAAAAATATTTTTGTATTTTTCTTATAAGCACAATGTGAAACACAGAATGTGAATTAATCAACAATTCTTTGAGTACTAATGCGATCTCTCAAACATGCATACAAGAGGCAAAATATTTCAAAAATCAAAGAGAGATGTGAGCCATTTTCTTCAAAACAGAGCACTCTTCATTCACACACTAATCAATCACTCAGTAGAAAACACACTTCAATCAGAACACAAGCAACTATAATCTATGTTTGATGGTTAATAGAAACACAAATGCATTCAGAATTGGCACTTGACTCACGATACTACCTGAGAGAACCAACCGAGAGACAAAAACCAATCAAATAGTAAGCCTGAAAAGAAAGGAAAGACTTGATTCAATGGAGAGTCTAGAGGTTAGCAAAGTTTTGGCCATCAGTAAATTTTGTCAGAGAAAATGGTGGCTAAAAATAAGTCTTGAGCCTTCAAGAGATTGTTTTTATGCAAAACTACTCATTCTTGAAGTCTTCTTGTGCTGCTTGAACTCAGCAAGTAATCTTCACTGTTGTTTCATTAGAAGAAATCCACCAAGTTAAACCTGTTGTTCCCTTTTGAAAATTATTTCCTAAATAACCCCTTTTCATCATTTCATTCACTCATTATGGCCCTCCTTACCCTCTATTTTCCTTTGAAAAGGTTCCTCTTCTCCTTTTTCATTTTCCCTTTGTTCTCCTCAAAAAATATTCAAAATCCCCTTTGAACCATAAAACCTTTTGTTTTGGTTTAAAAAATCCTTCCTTTTAGCTATCGGGACTCCAAAAAGTCATGAAAACATAAAAAAATGCATAAAAACCCTTACAAAGTTCCTCTCATCCTTTTTAAGGCCTTAAGCCCCTAAGGGCTTAAGTTTTTATGCCCCTTTCGTCATAAGCCCCAACGCTATAACCAAGCGCTTTAACAAAAAACCCCTCTACCCCTATCGCATCGGCTTTTTTCCAGAATACCGCATTTTCGCTGTAAAATTTCCCCCCGATGCCATAAGCCCCTCTTCCCTTGGCCCTTGGTCACATATCCCTCCACAGGACCAAGCCCCCTCCTTTCCCTTCCTCCCTTTTCTTTTCCCCTTATCCCCGCCTTGATAATTTACAAAAAAATAAAAAAAATCCCAACCATTGATCTTTAAAGATCAACGGCTATCATGCCTCTTCCCCTATGCTTCCTCTACCCAAAATCTTTCCATTCATTCACCTTGGCCGAAGAATCTCCTCAGTTGATCCATTTGATCTGACGGTCCTCATTTAACCCGATGACCCAACTCCACCAGGGCCTACCATCCACCACATAAAACACCCACCCTATCGAATGATGCCACCTGTCTTCCACTTTCACTCTTGTCGCACAACTCTTTCATTGCGCTCGATCCGCACCATCAGATATCATTCCCCTAATCTGACGGTTGTGGCAGCATATCGCATAATTTTTGCGCTCGAAGTTTAACACTCCAAAGTCGTGTGATACCGGCGGTTTTCAAAAAGACAGGTGTTGAGTAGTGTGTGGAATCGCGTTTGATTCGGCTAAAACCACCTACCACCCAAATTGAATGCGATAACCGCTCGTGGTATTTCCAAACCGCCTTTGCATATTTTCGCTCCAAAATTCAAATTTAAAACTATTTTTGGAAGTTTTTCCCACAAAACCCCTTCGCCTACATATTCACCACTTCCACCCATGCTCATCCGCTTCTGCATCAGCTTTTGTAAGCAGTATTCCGTCCTGCAAATTTTTTATAACGTTTTTCGTTGTTTTTGCAGGTTTTTATTATGGTTTTCGGGGCAGAAACCTTGTCCTCGCCTAGCGAAGGGACAGAGCCAAAGCCCTCTATGTTTGAAGGCTAAAACATGAAGTGAAAGGCTTCCCAGTTTCATCTGCGAGTTTGGACGATGTTGCGTAAGCACTATTCATACCCTTGAAACCCTCCACCACACTAAGAATCCCCTGTCCACAGTGATATAGGAAAAATAGTAAGGACAGAAGGCGAGGATCGAAGAGTTAAAGCAAAATGAAGTTTAAAGATTGAATCTGACAGTTTGGTGGTTAATACACAGTTTGAATATTTCTGCACAAATAAAGGGATCAAGAGCAAAGATTAAAGTGCAAAGGATTAACACCCCAACAATAAAGATATATAGCATAGATTGAGGGATTAAAAGGTAAAATCCTATTGTGTTAAGGTTAAAACACAGTGAAAAGGCATAATCAGTCTTAAAAGCAGAATCAGGGCTTAAGCAGTGTTCAAAGCCACCAGGATAGACAAATCAACAAAGAGCCTCCAAAAGCCACATCATCAAGGCTATTACTCCTAAAAATGCCACCTACAGATTTATTTTCTCAAAAGAATACACAATGAATGCACAGTCAGAGATATTTTGCCAAAGACAACTCAGAATTTATGACCAGCCTACCAAAGCCCCCAAAGTCAACAATAGTAACTAAGATTGATGAAATTTAATGTAAAATCAATTAATAAGGGTTAATACATGTCATCTCTTCTCCATTGAGCCTCTCAAGGGCCGAGAAGCACTTACTCTTTGTTAAATGAGCAAATGAAACCTCCTTACACTCCACCTCCTCTTGCTTCTATAAATACTTTTGTAGAAGACATTTTAGGGGTTGGTCTCTGGATACTTGTCGTATGTAAATAGCTTTTGAAGCTGATGTAGCTCTATTTTGTAACTGAAGACACATAGGCTGATATGAAAAGTTTGTAGCTGTAGAGACCCACTGGACTTGAAGATTGTAACTTGTTTGAACATCAAATACAAACAACTGATTGATGGGATCCTGGTCTATGTCAATGGTGATGTGTTTCTCACTGTAAATTGTTATTTTCTTATTGTTTTCATTCTGTCCACTTTCCTCTGATAAAGAACAACAAATATAGATTGGGATTTACTTCAGAAGTACCATAAATCTCACTGATAAATATTTATCCTTTATGTTTTCCGCTGATTGTTAATTTGAAGGTAATTCAATAGTGTATAACCAGTGAAGTGTTGGTAGGCCCATATTTCCTGAGTACAACCTGAGACTTTATCTTTAAATGTTATTGAGAAGTCTACTAATTAAATCTAAGCTAGAGAAGTTGATGGTTAGCCCTGTCCTCTAGTTTATCTCCAACAGTTGCTTCGAAAAGTTCCCTTAAGATTATGTTGAAAGCAGGCTAGTTTAAAAGTACTTACTGATCTTAAACTACTTTTTATGTTACCATGGATGTTTTCTTTTGAGAATATGCTGAAAGTAGGCTAAGTTAAAATTCTTTACTTGATCTTAAGTTGTTCTCTGTTTTTCAATGTTTTCTCTAGAAAGTATATCAAAAGCAGGCTAGTTTAAAAGTACTTACCTGATCTTAGGTTACTTTTATGTTTTTTCTCTTAAGAATATGTTGAAAGCAGGGTAGTTTCAAAGTAATTACCTGATCTTAGACTGGTCTTTATTTCTTCATGTCTTTTACTTATTCCACCTTCATTTCTTACTATTTCATTCCATAAAATCAACTTAAAGAGATCCTTTGACATAGATGACTTTCCCCATGGACCACTCTTGAACCTTGTTGATTAAATTAAAACCTCTTATGACTCCATAGCCCAATGGATTGATGTTGTTCCTTGCTTGTCTTATCAACTGAAACATTCCTTCATTTACTTACACCTTCACCCTTCATAAATACTTCCTTCATCTTCATGTTATCTTGCCCAACCAAACAAAACAAACAACCTTGTTCTTCATAACTAGCCTAAAATCATACTTGAAACCTTAAAGATCATATCTTTAAACACACATATAGAGAGATCCCTCTCTAAATCTAGGATGGCTAGGTCCTCATATTCCAAAGTGGTTTTGATGTAGGCTTTGCATTGTTTGTACTTGCCAATCTTGCAAACTACAGAAACCTAACATACTGGCAACTCCACTGGGGAATCTGAGTAAAATTCTTAAAACAAATCACTTAGTATTCAGTGCAGTATAAGTAGGTTTCTTCAAGCACTACCAAGCATGTTGGTAACCATGATATGACTTGTCTGAATCAATGGCAATCTAAGTTATTCTTAGGATTCTAACAGACCCTTATCCAACCTTGAAGAAATCGGCTAGATAAGAAATAAGAGCAAATTATGTTTGTCTCATCACCATAGCTAAGTGTTGAAACAGATATAGGACACTCTCATAACTCATATCATTGTAAAAAACTCAGAAAAACCCAAAACATTTCAGATTGGTATTCAGACCAATAAGTGGTGGTGGACCATAAAACATTTTACCTTCTAAAAAGCTAAAAATTTCCACCTGGTGACTCCACAATCCTGAATAGACCTAAAGACTCCACTGGGAAACCCATTTCTACTATAACATCATACAAACTCAGTTAAGGAAACTTTCAGGATTAAGTTTTCTAGTTAAAAGATCAGTTAGCCTATTAAATATTGTCATATTTGGTTGAACTTTTCTTATTATTAGGTCTGAAAACACCACATAGTGGCTTCTAAAATAATTCATACTAGATCCTATCCTGACCCAAATCCTCCTGAGATAGTTGATAATCCAGAAAGTATACTTAGAAAGTCTCCTAAGTCTAAGACTTCAACTGTTGTTAGACTAGTCCATAGAGTTAGTTATGTTCCTAAAAACCTAAGAGATTTACAAGATTTACAAGTTGACTTAAGAAACCCACTTAGAACTAGGTCACTTGATAATATTGATCAGATATACTTTTAGCCTTTACACTCACCCCAACCTAGTGGTGAGAAAACTGTTAGTAGAGAAACTACCCCACCTGATTTACATTTCCTTCATAATTTTGGTTTCTCTCATCCAAGATCTGCTCAACAGTCTCTTACTAGACTATCCACTTCTGTTTTCCATAAACCCACTATTCAAACCACTCCATTTCACCAACCCCCTCCCATCTTACATCCTCCACCTGTAAATCCCACATTTTTTCCACAACTTCCTATCATGGAAACATGGTATGCTCCCCTAGTCCTTCCTTTACCTTTAGTCAATCTGCCACAGGACTATCAGTCCAAGATTCCATTATATGATGCCAGTGGAGCTGCCACTACTTCACAACATGTGGACAAAATGAATGACTATTTTGAAAGAAATGAGATTGATGATGAAATTGTCAAGCTCAGATTGTTCGCTCAAAGTCTAGGGGGAGAAGCAAGAAAATGGTTCAAAATCTTGAACCCTAACAATATTAATGACCTCAAGCTCTCCATTAGTCATTCCTAAACAAATTGGAAGTAAAAAAAAAACCTCTCTAAATTCTTTCAGACTACAACAACCTAAAAAGAAAAACTGGGGAAAGTGTTCAAAATTATTGCACTAGGTTCAATAGCGATTATAATGCACTACCCCTAGAATTGAAACCTCTACAAGGCTCAGCCTTGGCTAAATTTCCTGAAGGATTTGACCCTGAAATTGCATACTAGCTAAGAGAGAGAGAGATCCCTTGACTTTGGAAGATATGCAGAAGGGAGCTCTTGCTGTGGAAGTAAATCTGATTGAGAAAAGAGCTAGGATGAGGAATGAAAAGAAAGTATCATTTAGGGAGGAAACTACACCTTCCACATTTAGTTCAAAAATGGAGAGAATGATGGAGGAAATGATGAAAAAAATGAGCATACTTGAGAGAGCACAATCTAGGGAAAATCAATTAGCTCCCCAAAACAGAAATCAATCTCAAAATCAGAATCAGAACTCTAGGAGAAACCAACCTCAAAATAGACAAAGAGAGGATGTTCAACAGATCAGAACTCCTTTCCAAGAAAATTATGTTAATGAGGATGAAGAGAAAAATGAACCAACAAAGGATGACAACATGAACATGCTGGGAGTAAGCAATGAGGATTATGATCTCCTCTATGAAAGAAATCAAGGTCTATATACACCCTATGATGACATAAAACCAAAAACGGATTATTATGAACAAGACTTTGAAAATGCCATCATAGGATCACCTAAGAAATATGACCTGAGAAGTAAGAAAAAACAAGAAACTCACAGGAATAAAACCTCTGATAAATCTTCCAAAAATAGCCCTAAAAATGCATCCAAAAAGACAGTTGAAACTCACAAAAAAGTGGCTGTAAATACTGATTTAAACAAAGGGAAAAACACCCAAGCCAATGAAAAACAGAGTGTTAACCCCAGTAGCACTAGCACTTTAGCTAATTCTCCTAAAAAAAACTATTTTAACAACTGTAAATAATAGAAATCAACAAACTGATTTTGTTGATGAGTCAGTGAACAAGAAGGCCCAATTAAACATTTTAAAAAACCAGATTCCCTTCAGCTTAGAGAATGAAATTTCGAAAACCAAAATCTCTGTCCCACTTGCTGAATTAGTCACTCAAAATTTATATAGAAGTCAAATTTTGAAGGCTTTAAACATTGAATACATTCATGACACAGTTAACTTAAATGATGATACCCCAGAGCTCATTTTTGGACCGAAAATTGAAGGAAAATTTCAAGATGAAACCACCCCTCCATTTGGCATCAGTTTAAACATTCATGAAAATATCTTTCACAATGCCATGCTTGATTCAGGAGCATCGCATAACCCCATGCCCAAGGTAATAATGAAAAGATTGGGCTTGGAGGTGACTAGACCCTACAAAGATTTATATTATTTTGATTCAAGCAGGGTGAGATGCCTAGGCCTAATAAAGGATCTATGTGTTAACTTAGCCCAAATACCAGCCAAGAGTTTAGTGATGGATATTGTAGTGGCTGATATACCCCCCAAATATGGCATGCTTCTTTCAAGATCATGGGGTGCTAAGTTACAAGGCACAATGTAGATGGATATGACTTATGCCACCATCCCTGTCTTCAATCAACCTAGAAGACTCTATAGGGTAACACACATGAAATATATGGTGAGTAACCAAGACAGACCAGAGAACTCTCCTCTCTATTCCATCCACACTGACCTTGACTCTTTCATTCTTTTTAATGATGATATTCCTAAAGAGCAAGAGCTAGTCAATGAAAAAAACTTAAATGCTGTAATCACTTCCCTTTCAAATATAGCTACAACCATTGATAAAGAGGAGAACAAAGAGGAAATTAAAAAACAATTCACTGATTGAGAAATTTATAGCAAATAGAGTAAAGGTCTTGAGGTCTAGAATAGTCATAAGCATGATGCAGATCATGAGAATCAAGGAGTAAAACCTCAGAACATTGAAAAATTTGAGGAACTAATCATAGAAAAATGTACTGCAGACCCTTGTATAGAATAGAAAGATGAAGAAAGCATAGAGGACAGCCATGAAATAAATCACAAATCTGAAAATAGTCCTCTTTGGAACATGAATTGTGATGGGTCTTGCACTAAAAACGATGCAGGAGCAGGCATATGGATACACAACACTGAAAACAATCATGCTGAGGGGCATTCCTATAGATTAAATTTTCAATGTACCAATAATATAGCTGAGTATGAAGCTCTCCTTTTAGGCCTTCTTTTATTGAAAAAGTTAGGGACCAAAAGGATAAAATTTCATGGAGATTCTAAGTTGATTATTAGGCAAGTAAATGTGGAATATAGTGCCAAACATCCCAGACTTAGAGCCTATAGAGATGATGCCATGGACTTGCTAAAAAAATTTGATGAATTTCAACTTATCTTTGTCCCAAGAAACCAAAATGTCCTTGCCAATGGTTTAGCCTTTGCTGCTAGAACTTGTCTTACACCTTATGAAATCAAGAAATACACCACCCAAGTCAAATTTAGACCAGTTGTCCTGGATAATGAAAAATACTGGCAAGTTTTTGAGGGAGATAAACAAATAGAAGACTTCTTACAATCCAAAAATGAATTTGAGACGTCAAACTCAGATTTAGATTATGATAAAGACTATCCTTTTGAAGAAAACCCACTTACCGAAGAAGAAAAGTCTCCAGAGATTGCAGAAATAAATATATTAACACATGAAACCAAATAGATAACAGAAAATAGCATAGATTTAGGAAATGAAGACTTAAAAGTGTTGCAATCTAGAGACCAAAGCTTGCCAAAAGGGTTGGTCCCCTTAGAAGAATTATTTGATTTGAATGATGTAGCCAAGAAGCCAAAACTAGAACCCATAGAAACTAAAGTGGAAGAATGCAACATAGGCAGTAAGGAAAAGCCCAAAATGATTAAATTTTCCAAAACACTGCAAGCTCACATTAAACTGAAATATATTGAGCTGTTTAAAGAATTTTCTGATGTGTTTGCATGGAGTTATGAAGATCTAAAATCATATGATACATAAATAATCCAGCATAAGATACCTCTCAAGGAAAACCAGAAATATTTTAAACAAAAATTGCACAGAATTAACCCTGTCCAGTTACCCCTGGTCGAGAAAGATATTAGAAAAATGTATGATGTTGGAATTATAGTCCCTGTTAGATACTCAGAGTGGCTGTCTCATATTTTATCAATTAGGAAGAACATAGGAGAAATAAGGCTTTACATTGATTTTAGAAACTTAAACAAAGCCTCACTAAAGGACAATTATCCCTTACCCAAGATGGATCATATCTTACAAAGGGTAGTTGGGTCCAGAAGAATTTTTTTGCTAGATGGCTTCTCAGGTTACAATCAAGTTTTGGTACATCCTGATGATCAACTTAAACAACCTTTAATACACCTTGGGGTACTTTCATGTATTTGAAAATGCCTTTTGGTTTGATGAATGTTGGTGCCACATTTCAGAGAGCCATGGACATTGCATTTGTGAAGAAGTAGGTTACTTCATTGTGATTTACCTTGATGATATAACTATTTATTCTAAAACAGATGAAGAAAACCTAATACACTTGAGAAAAGTCTTTGAAAAATGTAGGGGATAATATTGACACACCAAAGAAAAACCTTGTTTGGTCTCCAAGAAGGTAAAATTCTTGGGTATATCATATCAGATGAGGGGATAAGGATAGATCCAAAGAGGATTATTGGCATATTGAAAATCAACCATCCCAGAAACATCAAGGAACTTCAATCTTTCATTGGGAAGATTAATTTCTTGAGAAGGTTCATACCCAATCTAGCCAAACTCCTTAGAAACATAACAAACATGCTCAAGAAGAAAGAAGGAGTTAAATGGACCTTAGAAGCAAAGAAATCATTTGAACTAGTAAAACAAGCACGCACCAAAACACCAGTTCTTATCAATCCTGATTTTTCAAAAGATTTCCTCATTTTTTCATTTGCATCAGAACACATAGTAGTTTTTGTCCTATTACAGAAGAATTCGAATGGACAAGAGCAGTCCATTGCATTTTTCAGCAACGCATTAAGAGATGCACCTGTGAAGTATAACATAATGGAAAAACAAGCCTTTGCCTTATTCAAAGCCTTAAAGGACTTCAGAGTTTCCATTTTACATTCCCACATCATAGCATTTATGCCTCATTCAGTTGTGAAAGACATATTGACCCAAGACCCAGATGGAAAAAGAGGAAAGTGGATTGTTGTAATTTTAGAGTATGACTTAGAAATCAAGCCCACTAAGCTCATAAAAGGTCAAGGACTAGCAAAACTTATGGTTGAATCCAAATTTCAAGCTCTAGATATAAACATGTTTAATGCATTAGATGAACGAGATGAGTTGTCAACTCCAATTATTGAAGATCAATGTATGAATTCATCTTGGTATGCTGATATTTTGTATGTTTTTCTCAATCTTAATGTCCCTCCTGGTTTGTCTAAAAAAAAGGCAAGATTCTTAAAGTTAAAAGCTGTAAATTAATGCATTTTAGATAAATGTTTATATTGGAAAAATGCTAGTGGATTATTGCTTAAATGTTTGCCTGATAATGATGCAGATAAGATCAAGCATGAGTTTTATGAAGGAGAATGTGGAGGCCATCTCTACTGGAAGTCAACTGTTAATAAAATCCTTAGAGCTGGTTACTACTAGCCCACTCTCTTTCAAGATGTCCACAAAATGATTATAGCCTGTCACAAATGCCAAATCTTTGAAGGCAAAAGAAAACTGCTTCCCTTACCTCTGCAACCAATCACTGTTGAAGCTCCTCTTCAGCAGTGGGGTCTAGACTTCATTGGGGAAATCCATCCTCCCTCATCTTCCCAACATAGATGGATCCTCACAGCAACAGACTATTTCACCAAGTGGATAGAAGCCATCCCATCTAGGAAATCCATAGACTCAGTCATCATCTCATTCTCTGAAAACCACATACTTTCCAGATTTGGTTGTCCTAGAAAAATCATCACTGATAATGCTGATGCATTTGGTTCTAAGAAGATGGTAGAATTAGGTAATAAGTATCAGATCATATTGGGTCATTCCACAGCTTATTACCCTCAAGGTAATGGGCTGGCAGAGTCCTCAAATAAAATTCTAGTAAACATAATCAAAAAGTTGTTGGAAGATAACAAGAAGTCATGGCACAATAAACTAGTACATGCTTTATGGGTAGACAGACTAACCATTAAAAAATCAATTGTAATGTCTCCCTACCAGCTAGTTTATGGAACTGATGCAATATTTCCAACTAGTTTAGGAGTGCTAGTCATGAAGCTGATCCAGGAAGTGCAGTCTGAAGATGACAATGTAACAAGAAGGATAAACCAGACAATGCATATTCAGAAAACCAGAGAGGGAGTATACATTAGAGCACAGAAATTACAATAAAACATCAAGAAGCTTTTTGACAGAAGGACCAAGGCAAGTGATTTCAAGATTGGTGATAAAGTGTTGAAATGGGATTCAAGAAGAGAAGATATGGGAAAACATGGAAAATTTGATAACTTATGGCAAGGCCCTTATATTATCCAATCTGCTATTGGAAAAAATGCATTATTTATGCAAGAATTGGATGGAGCTGAATACTTTGGAGGTCCTATCAATGGCAGGGTTCTCAAACATTATTTCTGTTAACTGATATTTTAAAAATTTATAGGCTTTTTACTCATTGTATATAACATTGTTTTTCAATTTGAAGAAAGAGAAAAGACAAAAACAATAGAAAAAGAAAAAGAGGGCAGAAATAAAACAAGAAAGGCACGGCCCCATACCAAAAAGAAAAGAAAATCTGAAAGTGTGCAAGTTTAAAAGCCACTCCTTAAGAAAACTCTATTATTTTAGTCATACAGCTCAATCATGACTAAGATAGATTTTAATTTCCTGCTTATAGGGTTGTGAAAAAGATTTGCCAAATTGTTCAATCTTGGATTATCAGTAGAATGCATTAGGATAGAAAAAAAAATGGTTCAAACAAGCTGAAAACCTGAACGTGGAAGATTGATAAAAAATTGGTTCTAATATGTTCAAAATCTGAACCAAGAACAACTCAAAAAGATCAAAATCAGAGCTACAAAAAGAATGAAGGATGTTGTAAAGATTTGCAGATCTTAGGCCTTCACAGTTTTGTTTCAAATTTCCACAAATATGGTCTATGTGCAGCTTGTACATACAACCATTGACATCATGGAAAATCAGATAGCATAATCCTAATTTGACTATATTTAAATTTCTATTTTAGAAAATAGAGAATAAAATATGCCAGACAGTCTAATCCTAGCATATAGTAGCTTAGGTAGAGAATTAATGAGTTCAACAGTCTAATCTGAACTCATGGAAGAAATAAGGGTAGACTTCGATTAGTTTTTCCTATTTTCAAAAAGAATAAAATTTTAATGTTCAAGGTCTGCAAGTCCAAATGCACCTGCTGAAGAAAAAATGTTAGGAAGTAGGCTGTGTAGGTAGTTGTTTTGGGAATAACTCTGTTTGATATAAATATTGATCATCTTTAAAAGCTGCATGATCAAAGAAGAATAGGTTTTCAATGGATAAAGGCATAGGTCTACATCCCAGAGATCAAATTCTGAAGATTCTTGACACCTCCAAGGAGCTTCCATCCCCAAGTGGAGCCACTGTTGGCCATCAGTAAATTTTGTCAGAGAAAATGATGGCTAAAAATAATTCCTGAGCCTTCAAGAGATTTTTTTTATGCAAAATTTCTCATTCTTGAAGTCTTCTTGTGCTGCTTGAACTCATCAAGTAATCTTCACTACTGTTTCATTAGAATAAATCCACCAAGTTAAACCTAATGTTCCCTTTTGAAAATTGTTTCCTAAGTAGCCCCTTTTCATCATTTCATTCACTCATTATGGCCCTTCTTACCCTCTATTTTCCTTTGAAAAGGTTCCTCTTCTCCTTTTTCATTTTCCCTTTGTTCTCCTCAAAAAATATTCAAAATACCCTTTGAAACATAAAACCTTTTGTTTGGGTTTGAAAAATCCTTCCTTTTAGCTATCGAGACTCCAAAAAGCCATGAAAACCTATAAAAATGCATAAAAACCCTTAAAAAGTTCCTCTCATCCTTTTTAAGGCCTTAAGCCCCTAAGGGCTTAAGTTTTTATGCCCCTTCCGTCATAAGTCCCAATGCTATAACCAATCGCTTCAACAAAAAACCCCTCTACCCCTATCGCATCATCTTTTTTCCATAATATTGCATTTTCATTGTAAAATTTTCCCCCGATGCGATAAGCCCCTCTTCCCTTGGCCCTTGGTCACATATCCCTCCATAGGACCAAGCCCCTGCCTTGACTCTTCAAAAAAAAAAAAAATTCCCAACCATTGATCTTTTAAGATCAACGTCTATCGTGCCTCTTCCCTTATGCTTCCTCTGCCCAAAATCCTGCTATTCATTCAACTTGGCCGAAGAATTTCCTCCGTTCATCCATTTGATCTGACGGTCCTCATTTAACCTGATGACCCAACTCCACCGGGGCCTACCATCCACCACATACAACGCTGCCCTATCTAATGCTGCCACCTGTCTTCCACTTTCACTCTCGTCGCACAACTCTTTCATCACGCCTGATCCACACCGTCGGATCTCATTCCCCTCATCCGATGGTTGTGGTGGCATATCGCATAATTTTTGTGCCCGGAGTTTAACACTCCAAAGTCGCGCGATACCGACGGTTTTCAAAAAGACAAGTTTCAAGTAGTGTGTGGAATCATGTTCGATTCAGCTAAAACCATTTACCACCCAAATCGAACGCGATATCCACTCGCGGTATTTCCAAACTTCCTTTCCCTATTTTTTCTCCAAAACTCAAATTTAAAACTGTTTTTGCAGGTTTTTCCCACAGAACCCCTTCACCTACATATTCACCACTTCCACCCATGCTCATCTGATTCCACATCAGCTTCTGTAAGCAGTCTTCTAGCCCGCAGGGTTTTTATAACGTTTTTCATTGTTTTTGTAGGTTTTTATCATGGTTGTCGGGGCAAAAACCTTGCCCTTGCCTAGCGAAGGGACAGAGCTAAAGCCCTCTATGTTTGAAGGCTTAAACATGAAGTAAAAGGCTGCCCGGTTTCATCTGTGGGTTTGGACGATGCTGCGTAAGCACTGGTCATACCCTTGAAACCCTCCACCGCACTAAGAATCCCCTGTCCGCGGTGATAAAGGAAAAACAGTAAGGACAGAAGGCGAGGATTGAAGAATTAAAGAAAAATGAAGTTTAAATATTGAATCCAACAGTTTGGTGGTTAATACACAGTATGAAGATTTATACACAAATAAAGGGATCAATAGCAAAGATTAAAGTGCAAAGGATTAAAACCCCGACAGTAAAGAGATGTAGCACAGATTGAGTGATTAAAAGGTTAAATCATGTTGTGTTAAGGTTAAAACACAGTGAAAAGGCATAATCAGTCTTAAAATCAGAATCAGGGCTTAAGTAGTGTTCAAAGCCACCAGGACAGACAAATCAACAAAGAGCCTCCAAAAGCCACATCATCGAGGCTATTACTCCTCAAAATGCCTCCTGCAGATTTATTTTCTCAAACAAATACATAATGAATGCACAATCAGAGATCTTTTGCCAAAGAGAGCTCAAAATTTATGACCAGCCTACCAAATCCCCCAAAGTCAACAATAGTAACTAAGATTGATGAACTTTAATGTAAAATCAATTAATAAGGGTTAATACATGTCATCTCTTCTCCATTGAGCCTCTCAAGGACTGAGAAGCACTTACTCTTTGTTAAATGAGAAAATGAAACCTCCTTACACTCCACCTCCTCTTGCTTCTATAAATACTTCTATAGAATACATTTTAGGGGTTGGTCTTTGGATACCTGTCATATGTAAATAGATTTTGAAGTTGTAGCTCTGTTTTGTAACTGAATACACATAGGCTGAGACGAAAATTTTGTAGCTGTAGAGACCCAGTGGACTTGAAGATTGTAACTAGTTTGAACATCAAATACAAATAGCTGATTTATGGGATCCTGGTCTATGTTAATGGTGATGTGTTTCTCACTGTAAATTGTTTTTTTCTTATTGTTTTCATTTTTTCCACTTTCCTCTGATAAAAAGCAAAAAATATAGATTGGGATTTACTTCAGAAGTACCATAAATCTCACTGATAAATCTTTATCCTTTATGTTTTCTGCTGATTGTTAATTTGAAGGTAATTCAATAGAGTATAACCAGTGAAGTGTTGGTAGGCCCATATTTCTTCAGTACAATCTAAAACTTTATCTTTAAATGTTCTTGAGAAGTTTTCTAATTAAAGTTAAGCTAGAGAAGTTTATGGTTAGCCCTGTCCTCTAGTTTATCTCCAACAGTTGCTTCGAAAAGTTCCCTTAAGAGTATGTTGAAAGCAGGCTAGTTTAAAAGTACTTACCTCATCTTAAACTACTTTTTATGTTACCATGGATGTTTTCTTTTGAGAATATGCTGAAAGCAGGCTAAGTTAAAAGTCTTTACTTGATCTTAAGCTGTTCTTTGTTTTTCAATGTTTTCTCTAGAAATTATATCAAAAGCAGGCTAGTTTAAAAGTACTTACCTAATCTTAGGTTACTTTTATGTTTTTTCTCTTAAGAATATGTTGAAAGCAGGCTAGTTTCAAAGTACTTACCTGATCTTAGACTAGTCTTTGTTTCTTCATGTCTTTTAATTTTTCCACCTTAATTTCTTACTGTTTCATTCCATAAAATCAACTTAAAGAGATCCTTTGACATAGATGACTTGCCCAATGGACCACTCTTGAACCTTGTTGATTCAATTAAACCCTCTTATGACTCCATAGCCCAATGGATTGATGTTGTTCCTTTCTTGTCTTATCAACTGAAACATTCCTTCATTTACTTACACCTTCACCCTTCATAAAGACTTCCTTCATCTTCATGTTATCTTGCCCAACCAAACAAAACAAACAACCTTGTTCTTCATAACTAGCCTAAAATCATACTTGAAGCCTTAAAGATCATATCTTTAAACACACATATAGAGAGATCCCTCTCTAAATCTAGGATGGCTAGGTCCTCATATTCCAAAGTGGTTTTGATGTAGGCTCTGCAGCGTTTGTACTTGCCAATCTTGCAAACTACGGAGACCTAACATACTGGCGACTCCACTAGGGAATCTGAGTAAAATCCTTGAAACAAATCACTTAGTATTCAGTGCAGTATAAGTAGGTTTCTTCAAGCACTACCAAGCATGTTGGTAACCATGATAGGACTTGTCTGAATCAATGGAAATCTAAGTTCTTCTTAGGATTCTAACAGATCCTTATCAAACCTTGAAGAAATCGGCTAGCTAAGCCACAAGAGAAAACTATGTTTGTCTCATCACCGTAGCTAAGTGTTGAAACAGATATAGGACACTCTGATAACTCATAGGACAGTAAAAAACTGAGAAAAACCCAAAACATTTTAGATTTGTATTCAAACCAATAAGTGGTGGTGGACCATAAAACATTTTATCTTCTAAAAAGCTAAAAATTTCCACCTGGTGACTCCACAATCCTGAATAGACCTAAATACTCCACTAGGAAACCCATTTCTACCATAATATCATACAAACTTAGTTAAGGAAACTTTCAGGATTAATTTTTCTGGTTAAAAGATCAGTTAGCCTATTAAAGATTGTCATATTTTGTTGAACTTTTCTTATTATTGGGTCTGAAAACACCACATAGTGGCTTCTAAAATAATTCATACTAGAGCCTATCCTGACCCAAATCCTCCTGAGATAGTTGATAATCCAAAAAGTATACTTAGAAAGTCTCCTAAGTCTAAGACTTCAACTGTTGTTAGACCAGTCCATAGAGCTAGTTCTATTCCTAAAAACCTAACAGATTTAGAAGATTTACAAGTTGACTTAAGAAACCCACTCAGAACTAGGTCACTTGATAGTATTGATCAGATAGACTTTTAGCCTTTACACTCACCCCAACTAGTGGTGAGAAAACTGTTAGTAGAGAAACTACCCCACCTGATTTACATTTCCTTCATAATTTTGGTTTCTCTCATCCAAGATCTTCTCAACAGTCTCTTATTGGTCCATCCACTTCTCTTTTCCATACACCCACTGTTCAAACCACTCCATTTCACCAATCCCCTCCCATCTTACATCCTCCACCTGTAAATCCCCCATTTTTTCCACAACTTCCTATCATGGCAACATGGTATGCTCCCCTAGTCCTTTCTTTACCTTTAGTCAATATACCACAAGACTATCAGTCCAAGATTCCATTATATGATGCCAGTGGAGTTGCAACTGCTTCACAACATGTGGAAAAAATGAATGACTATTTTGACAGAAATGAGATTGATGATGAAATTGTCAAGATCAGATTGTTCGCTCAAAGTCTAGGGGGAGAAGCAAGAAAATGGTTCAAAATATTGACTCCTAACAATATTAATGACCTCCAAGCTCTCCATCAGTCATTCCTAAACAAATGGGAAGTCATAAAAAACCCTCTCCGAATTCTTTCAGACTACAACAACCTCAAAAGAAACATTGGGGAAAGTGTTCAAAATTATTGCACTAGGTTCAATAATGTTTATAATGCACTGCCCCCAGAATTGAAACCTCCACAAGGCTCACCCTTGGCTAAATTTCCTAAAGGATTTGACCCTAAAATGGCATAACAGCTAAGAGAGAGAGATCCCTTGACTTTGGAAGACATGCAGAAGGGAGCTCTTGCTGTGGAAGTAAATCTGATTGAGAGAAGAGCTAGGATGAGGAATGAAAAGAAAGTATCATTTAGGGAGGATACTACACCTTCCACATCTAGTTCAAAAATGGAGAGAATGATGAAAAAATGAGCATACTTGAGAGAGCACAATCTAGGGAAAATCAATTAGCTCCCCAAAATAGAAATCAATCTCAAAATCAGAATCAGAACTTTAGGAGAAACCAACCTCAAAATAGACAAAGACAGGATGATCAACAGATCAGACCTCCTTTCCAAGAAAATTATGTTAATGAGGATGAAGAGACAAATGAACCAACAGAGGACGACAACATGAACATGTTGGGAGTAAGAAATGAGGATTCTAATCTCCTCTATGAAAGAAATCAAAGTCTGTATACACCCTATGATGACATAAAACCACAAAATGATTATTATGAACAAGACTTTGAAATTGCCATCATAGGATCACCTAAGCAATATGACCTGAGAAGTAAGAAGAATCAATAAACTCCTAGGAATAAAACCTCTGATAAATCTACCAAAAATAGCCCTGAAAATGCATCCAAAAGGACAGTTGAAACTCACAAAATAGTGGTTGTAAATACTGAGTTAAACAAAGGGAAAAACACCCAAGCCAATGAAAAACAGTGTTAACCCCAGTAGCACTAGCATTTTAGCTAATGCTCCTGAAAAAACTATTTTAACAGCTGTAAATAATAGAAATCAGCAAACTGATTTTGCTGATGAGTCAGTGAATAAGAAGGCTGAATTAAACATTTAAAAAACTAGATTCCCTTCAGCTTAGAGAATGGAATTTCCAAAACCATAATCTTTGTCCCACTCACTGAATTAGTCACTCAAAATGTATATAGAGGTCAAATTTTTAAGGCTTTAAACATAGAAGACATTCATGACACAATTAACTTAAATGATGATACCCCAGAGCTCATTTTTGGACCAAAAATTGAAGGAAATTTTCAAGAAGGAACCACCCCTCCATTTTACATCAGTTTAAACATTCATGACAATATCTTGCACAATGCCATGCTTGATTCGGGAGCATCGCATAACCTCATGCCCAAGGTAATAATGGAAATATTGGGCTTGGAGGTGACTAGACCCTACAAAGATTTATATTCTTTTGATTCAAGCAGGGGGAGATGCCTAGGCCTAATAAAGGATCTGTGTGTTAACTTAGCTCAAATACCAGCCAAGAGTTTAGTGATGGATATTGTAGTGGCTGATATACCCCCCAAATATGGCATGCTTCTTTCAAGATAATTGGGTGCTAAGTTACAAAGCACAATGCAGATGGATATGACTTATGCCACCATCCCTGTCTTCAGTCAACCTAGAAGACTCTATAGGGAAACACACATGAAATATATGGTGAGTAACCAAGCCAGACCATAGAATTCTCCTCTCTATTCCATCCACACTGACCTTGACTCTTTCATTCTTTTTAATGATAATATTCCTAAAGAGCGAGAGCTAGTCAATGAAAAAACCTTAAACACTGTAATCACTTCCCTTTCAAATATAGCTACAGCCAATGATAAAGAGGAGAACAAAGAGGAAATAAAAAAATAATTCGCTGATTCAGAAATTTACAGCAAACAGAGTAAAGGTCTTGAGGTCTAGAATAGTCATAAGCATGATGTAGATCAGGAGAATCAAGGAGTAAAACCTCAGAACATTGAAAAATTTGATGAAATAATCACATAAAAACGTACTGTAGACCCCTATATAGAATATAAAGATGAAGAAAGCAGAGAGGACAGCCATGAAATAAATCACAAATCTGAAAACAGTCCTCTTTGGAACATGAATTGTGATGGGTATTGCAATAAAAACGATGCAGGAGTAGGCATATGGATACACAACACTGAAAACAATCATGCTGAGGGGCATTCCTATAGATTAAATTTTTAATGTACCAATAATATAGCTGAGTATGAAGCTCTCCTTTTAGGCCTGCATTTATTGAAAAATTTAGGGGCCAAAAGGATAAAAGTTCATGGAGATTCTGAGTTGATTATTAGGCAAGTAAATGGCGAATATATTGCCAAACATCCCAGACTTAGAGCCTATAGAGATGATGCCATGGACTTGCTAAAAAAATTTGATGAATTTCAACTTATCTTTGTCCCAAGAAACCAAAATGTCCTTGCCAATGGTTTAGCCTTTGTTGCTAGAACTTTTCTTACACCTTATGAAACCAAGAAATGCACCACCCAAGTCAAATTTAGACCAGCTGTCCCAGATAATGAAAAATACTGGCAAGTTTTTGAGGGAGATAAACAAATACAATACTTCTTACAATCAAAAAATGAATTTGAGACATCAAACTCAGATTCAGATTATGATAAAAACTGTCCTTTTGAATAAAACACACTTACCGAAGAAGAAAAGTCTCCAGAGATTGCAGAAATAAATCTGTTAATATATGAAACCAAACAGATAACATAAAATAACACAGATTTAGAAAATGAAGACTTAGAAGTGCTACAATCTAAAGACCAAAGCTTGCCAAAAGGGTTGGTCCCCTTAGAAGAATTATTTGATTTGAATGATGTAGCCAAGAAACCAAAACTGGAACCCATAGAAACTAAAGTGGAAGAATGCAACATAGGCAGTAAGGAAAAGCCCAAAATGATTAAATTTTCCAAAACACTGCAAGCTCACATTAAACTGAAATATATTGAGCTGTTTAAAGAATTTTCTGATGTGTTTGCATGGAGTTATGAAGATCTAAAATCATATGATACATAAATAATCCAGCATAAGATACCTCTCAAGGAAAACCAGAAATATTTTAAACAAAAATTGCACATAATTAACCCTGTCCAGTTACCCCTGGTCGAGAAAGATATTAGAAAAATGTATGATGTTGGAATTATAGTCCCTGTTAGATACTCAGAGTGGCTGTCTCATATTTTATCAATTAGGAAGAACATAGGAGAAATAAGGCTTTGCATTGATTTTAGAAACTTAAACAAAGCCTCACTAAAGGAAAATTATCCCTTACCCAAGATGGATCATATCTTACAAAGGGTAGTTGGGTCCAGAAGAATTTCTTTGCTAGATGGATTCTCAGGTTACAATCAAGTTTTGGTACATCCTAATGATCAACTTAAAACAACCTTTACTACACCTTGGGGTACTTTCATGTATTTGAAAATGCCTTTTGGTTTGATGAATGTTGGTGCCACATTTCAGAGAGCCGTGGACATTGCATTTTGTGAATAAATAGGTTACTTCATTGTGATTTACCTTGATGATATAACTATTTATTCTAAAACAGATGAAGAACACCTAATACACTTGAGAAAAGTCTTTGAAAAATGCAGAAAATTTGGACTGTTCTTAAATCCAAAAAAACCTTGTTTGGTCTCCAAGAAGGTAAACTTCTTGGGAATATCATATCAGATGAGGGGATAAGGATAGATCCAAAGAGGATTAATGGCATATTGAAAATCAGCCATCCCAGAAACATCAAACAACTTCAATATTTCATTGGGAAGATTAATTTCTTGAGAAGGTTCATACCCAATCTAGCCGAACTCCTTAGAAACATAACAAACATTCTCAAGAAGGAAGAAGGAGTTAAATGGACCTTAGAAGCAAAGAAATCATTTGAACTGGTAAAATAAGCACTCACCAAAACATCAGTTCTTATCAGTCCTGATTTTTCAAAATATTTCTTCATTTTTTCATTTGCATCAGAACACATAGTAGCTGTTGTCCTATTACAGAAGAATTCGAATGGACAAGAGCAGTCCATTGCATTTTTTAGCAAGGCATTAAGAGATGCACCTCTGAAGTATAACATAATGGAAAAACAAGCCTTTGCCTTAGTCAAAGCCTTAAAGGACTTCAGAGTTTCCATTTTACATTCCCACATCGTAGCATTTGTGCCTCATTCAATTGTGAAAGACATATTGACCCAAGACCCAGATGGCAAAAGAGGAAAGTGGATTGCTGTAATTTTAGAGTATGACTTAGAAATCAAGCCCGCTAAGCTCATAAAAGGTCAAGGACTAGCAAAACTTATGGCTGAATCCAACTTTCAAGCTCTTGATATAAACATGTTTAATGCATTAGATGAACGGGATGAGTTGTCAAATCCAATTATTGAAGATCATTGTATGAATTCATTTTGGTATGCTAATATTTTGTATGTTTTTCTCAATCTTAATGTCCCTCCTGGTTTGTCTAAAAAAAAGGAAAGATTCTTAAAGTTAAAAGTTGTAAATTACTGCATTTTAGATAAATGTTTATATTGGAAAAATGCTAGTGGATTATTGCTTAAATGTTTGCCTGATAATGATGCAGATAAGATCAAGCATGAGTTTCATGAAGGATAATGTGGAGGCCATCTCTACTGGAAGTCAACTGTTAATAAAATCCTTAGAGCTGGTTACTACTGGCCCACTCTCTTTCAAGATGTCCACAAAATGATTATTGCATGTCACAAATGCCAAATCTTTGAAGGCAAAAGAAAAATGCTTCCCTTACCTCTGCAACCAATCACTGTTGAAGCTCCTCTTCAGAAGTGGGGTCTAGAATTCATTCGGGAAATCCATTCTCCCTCATATGCCCAACATAGATGGATCCTCAAAACAACAGACTATTTCACCAAGTGGATAGAAGCCATCCCATCTAGGAAAGCCATAGACTCAGTCATCGTCTCATTCCTTGAAAACCACATACTTTCCAGATTTGGTTGTCCTATAAAAATCATCATTGATAATGCTACTGCATTTGGTTCTAAGAAGATGGTAGAATTATGTCATAAATATCAGATCATATTGGGTCATTCCACAGCTTATTACCCTCAAGGTAATGGGCTGGTAGAGTCCTCAAATAAAAGTCTGGTAAACATAATCAAAAAGTTGCTGGAAGATAACAAGAGGTCATGGCACAATAAACTAGTACATGCTTTATGGGTAGACAGACTAACCATTAAAAAATCAATTGGAATTTCTCCCTACCAGCTAGTTTATGGAACTGATGCATTATTTCCATAGGACGAACCCCCGCCTTGACTCTTTACAAAAAAAAAAAAAATCCCAACCGTTGATCTTTAAAGATCAACGGCTATCGCGCCTCTTCCCCTATGCTTCCTCTGCCCAAAATCCTGTGATTCATTCACCTTGGCCGAAGAATCTCCTCCGTTGATCCATTTGATCTGACGGTCCTCATTTAACTTGATGACCCAACTCCATTGGGGCCTACCATCCACCACATACAACGCCTACCCTATCTAATGCTGCCACCTATCTTCCACTTTCACTCCCGTCGTGTAACTCTTTCATCGCGCATGATCCACACCGTCGGATCTCATTCCCCTCATTTGACAGTTGTGCTGGCATATTGCATAATTTTTGCGCCAGGAGTTTAACACTCCAAATTCGCGCGATACCAACAGTTTTCAAAAAGACAGGTGTCGAGTAGTGTGTGGAATCGTGTTTTTCCCACAGAACCCCTTTGCCTACATATTCACCACTTCCACCCATGCTCATCCGCTTTCACATCAGCTTCTGTAAGCAGTCTTCTAGCCCACAGGGTTTTTATAATGTTTTTCATTGTTTTTGTAGGTTTTTATCATGGTTGTCAGGGCAGAAACCTTGTCCTCACCTAGCGAAGGGATGGAGCCAAAGCCCTCTATGTTTGAAGGCTAAAACATGAACCAAAAGGCTGCCCGGTTTCATCTACGAGTTTGGACGATGTTGCGTAAGCACTGGTCATACCCTTGAAACCCTCCACCGCACTAAGAATCTTCTGTCCGCAATGATAAATGAAAAAAAGTAAGGACAGAAGGCGAGGATCGAAGAATTAAAGCAAAATGAAGTTTAAAGATTGAATCTGACAGTTTGGTGGTTAATACATAGTTTGAAGATTTTTGCACAAATAAAGGGATCAATAGCAAAGATTAAAGTGCAAAGGATTAAAACCCTGACAATAAAGAGATGTAGCACAGATTGAGGGATTAAAAGGTTAAATCCTATTGTGCTAAGGTTAAAACACAGTGAAAAGGCATAATCAGTCTTAAAAGCAGAATCAGGGCTTAAGTAGTGTTCAAAGCCACCAGGACAGACAAATCAACAAAGAGCCTCTGAAAGCCAAATCATCGAGGCTCACTCCTCAAAATGCCACCTACAGATTTATTTTCTCAAAAAAATACACAATGAATGCACAGTCTGAGATCTTTTGCCAAAGAGAGCTCAAAATTTATGACCAGCCTACCAAAGCCCCCAAAGTCAACAATAGTAACTAAGATTGATGAAATTTAATGTAAAATCAATCAATAAGGGTTAATACATGTCATCTCTTCTCCATTGAGCCTCTCAAGGGCTGAGAAGCACTTACTCTTTGTTAAATGAGCAAATGAAACCTCCTTACACTCCACCTCCTCTTTCTTCTATAAATACTTCTATAGAAGACATTTTAGGGGTTGGTCTCTGGATACCTGTCGTATGTAAATAGCTTTTGAAGCTATTGTAGCTCTGTTTTGTAACTGAATACACATAGGCTGAGATGAAAAATTGTAGCTGTAGAGACCCACTGGACTTGAAGATTGTAACTGGTTTGAACATCAAATACAAAAAGCTGATTTTGGGATCCTATTCTATGTCAATGGTGATGTGTTTCTCACTGTAAATTGTTGTTTTCTTATTGGTTTCATTTTGTCCACTTTCCTCTAATAAAGAATAGAAAATATAGATTGGGATTTACTTCAGAAGTACCCTAAATCTCATTGATAAATCTTTATCCTTTATGTTTTCTGCTGATTGTTAATTTGAAGGTAATTCAATAGAGTATAACCAGTGAAGTGTTGGTAGGCCCATATTTCCTGCGTACAACCTGAAACTTTATCTGTAAATGTTCTTGAGAAGTTTGCTAATTAAATCTGAGCTAGAGAAGTTTATGGTTAGCCCTGTCCTCTGGTTTATGTCCAACAGTTTCTTCGAAAAGTTCCCTTAAGAGTATGTTGAAAGCAGGCTAGTTTAAAAGTACTTACCTGATCTTAAACTACTTTTTATGTTACCATGGATGTTTTCTTTTGAGACTATGCTGAAAGCAGGCTAAGTTAAAAGTATTTACTGTTGAACCCTTAGTTAAACTGAGAGGAGGGTGGGGTGAATTAGTTTAACACATTCATGGACTTTTAAAAAATTTTCATTAACACTTGTTTACACCTTCATTTCATGTTTAACTTAACATGTGAGTAATCTTAGAATGTGAGCAACAAGAATTAATATAATGTAATAGTAGACTTAATATGAGAGCAGCAAGTATTAAGCAGATGATATAAGCCAAATAAACACATAAACATCATGCACGGAGACACCAGATATAAGTGGAAACCCATAAAGGGATAAAACCACATCTTATTATTGTTGTGATGCAAAGGCAAGCTCCAACTCCCTCTCACCACTAATTTTCTGTAGGCTCCAACCCACAGGAGGCTCCTACCTCAATTCTGCAAGCTACAACTTGCAAGGAAGCTCCAACTCCCATCAATTTTCTGCAGGCACCAACCTACAAGAGGCCCCAACCTCAGTCAGCTACAACTGACATCTATCAAGCTACAACTTGATAGGGAAGCTCCAACTTCCTTACTCTTTCAAAAGAAAAACACTTGCTAATTTACCTTGGATATCAGCTCTATTCTGTACCTTCTCTTCTGCTGTTCAACAGTCCTCATATCTGTCCTTATATCATTTCTGCATCTTCTCAGATTCACTATCAGCTCCTCCTTCTTCTTTGCTCAGCTCCTCCTACTCTGCCTCACTGCTTCATTTCTGCATTCTCTGACTTTTCACAGCATCTCGTTCTGCTCTTCCTTCTTCCTATATTCTCTGCCTCAATTCCACACTCTGCATTCTCTATATTCACTCTCTCTAACCTTTCTAACATTTTTGTGCATATCAATGTGATATTATATATAGAGTTCATCACATGACTCTTTACATTCCTCAGGGAATTTGAAGTGAATAGTCCTGACTTTTTGCCTTCTAGCTTCTCATTTATTTTACCCACTCATTCAGAAAAATATAACAATATGCATTAATTTCAATATTACAGTGGGAGTTTTGTTTTCCTACCGGAGACTTGCCAATGCATCACAAACAATAAAAAACTTAATTACAACATTTACATTCACACTTTCAGTTACATAAAGACAATTTCACTCAGCCCATTTTCTGGCCTTTGGCTTTGCTGGACTTGTCTTTTCTGCTGTTGTCAGGGAACTGTTCTGCCTTCTTCTACTCACTGTCTTCGGCATATTTTCCAGTTTTCTATGCTTGTACACTTTTCAAATTCGTTCCTGTGCATATTCCTATTCACTGTACTTGTGTATCTGTAGTTGTCATGTAACTGTTCTACATACTGTGTTGTTTACTACAATTGTGTGCACCTGTGCATGTATAACTTCTTTTCCAAGTTTAGTCCCAAATTTTTCTTCTTTCTATGCATATAACCATGCATCTCCAACTTTCAGGCCTCATTTTTTCTCAATCTATGCAATTTATCATTCTACTGTTGAACTAGCAATTTCAATAAACATATCTGGATACTCTAGAACTATGCGGAAGCTTTGATAGTTTCTCATACATCTATGGTTATGCAACCATATTATAAACCTCCCTCCTTAATATTTCATTCAATAATGCGCAAGCTTCCTTTTAAGAGGTTATAAACCAAATGTCCATTAGAACTCCTTATGGTTATCATATGTGTTATTACCCATTTCACATGAATATCCAACCCTCGACCTTTGCACTTATATGATTGGTTTAGAACAGATGTAATATTGGCTCACGGTGTTAGCGCTCAAATCTACCTCAGGCTGAAATGAGGTAAAACTCAAGGCTACATCAAACCACGCTCAGCCTCGTAGCTAGCCCTACGAGGACAGGAGAGGGCTCTCTCCGGGTCTATCTCGGCAAAGGATCTTCAAAGGGGCTGAGATGACTTATAATGAACAATGAATACTGATTTTAGGCTAGTAAAGAGATAGGAATGTTTGATTTTGATTTTTGGGTTTTCGCTGGAGAAATGGGAAAACAAATTTTGGGTCCGGGGATAAGGTCAGACCTTTGCAGATTTCAAGTTGGGGCGAGGTAGGTGACTGTCTTGATGCTTTTGATTGGATATATGAATAGATCAGACCGACGAGGAGCTGAACAGGGCAAAGAAGAACTTGGATCCTCTCCAAACAGTCGAAAACATATAGAACTAAATGAATTCAAAGGCAGAGCACAGTAAACAATGGATTCAACCTCATCTACTCATTCAATTTAGTTCAGAAGCATATGAAAGGAATGGCATACATTTAACATGGAGAAACTTACAGTAAACAGAGAAAAAACACCATCAAGAACAGAACACCACAAGGATCCCAACAAGTGCCGCAAAACCTCTGATCTTTCCTTAGCCAAAATATGAAAAAATATGTACAATGGTGCCAAAAGTCTCCCAAGAGTCCAACCTCTCCAACCTCTGAAAATGATTGAGAAATTACATCATATAGATCACTCTAACCCCTTCCCACACCTCTAGGGGTCGAATTCCTCCTTCAGGGGTCAGTTTCAACCAAATTCTAATCAAGGAACTAAAATCTAGGCAGCTAACAACTTGCCTCTAAAAGAGTGGAAACTGATTCATTTACATGATTTTCACTTTTTTAAGAGTGAATCTTGTAGAATAGGTAAAAATGAACCAAAGTTACATTCCAAACATAAATTTACATCATAATAACTCAAAAATTTCATCCCCAAGCAAAACTGGTCCAAACTGGCCGAAAATCTGAGCTGGAAGTTGAAAATTCAGCCAAAAATTTAAGTGGGTCGCACCCCTGAGCCAAGTGGGTCGCATGCCTTTCAGCCCGATTTTGAAGTACTTCCTGGCATCCAAATTGAGCTCATGATATCTCGTTGGAAAGCCCTGGATGTTGGCTATCCAACCCAAGTGGAATTTCCCAATTTGGAGCTCATTTGACCCTCCAAAACCTCATTCTCCCAGAAGTACTTCCTGCTGGTGCAAAAGGTGGCAGCAAGGTGGTTTTCATGGTGTTTTTGAGCTTTTTGACCATCCAGAACCTGATGAAATGCTTCGGTAATGCCTGAGGATGCATAAACTACCATGAAAAATCCAAAAATAAAAAAATTTCCTTCAGCAAGTGTCCCAAAAAAAAGTGAGCATATGGGTGCGAGACCCACTTAACTGAAAAACCTGTTTTTTGAGACCAAAATTTCAAAATGACAAAAATTTTCCCAAATTTGCTCAAATTCAGAGCGAAGACCCTCCATCATGTATCTTTCCCAGCCAACGAAGCATCGGCCAAAATCCGGAGTGGATCAGGCCTTTTCCGCCGTTTTAGTGCTTCGCTCAACCTCCTCTTCAGAATCTTCATTCTCGCTTTGCAAACATGCATGCGAGCCCAATAATGGCCTTTCATGTGACGAAGCATGTCTTTGTCTCTATCATTATCCTGTGAATGTACCTACGCTGATGAAGAAGGCGAGACCCCTTTCACGCCATGTGGAGATAGTACTCGCGCTGCTGATGAAGTCAACGAGACCCCTTCCACCCCATGTGGAGATAGTACTCGTCGTGATGCTGCAAACAAAGCTCTGTGGCCTCTCTGATATGTTACCAATACTAGCGCACTGCTATGCTCCATCTCAGTACATCAACCTCAACGGTTGAGTCACTGTCCTGCTCATATCCTTGCTCATAAACTGAATTCGTCTCTGACATGGCTTTGAACAAGATATTTGCAATATGGATGCTCATATAGGTGCAGTGAAGGCAAAGTCTTAATGTTTGTTCAAAACCCAATAAATGTCACCCATGCACCCCAGTATCAAAGGAAAACAAAATCATCATGAGGATGGCTCTGCTTTAATAGCATAATAACTATCACTATTTTGATCACAAGTAAGTTTAACAATGAGTACCAAATGCAAATGTGTGGTCAACTTGGTGATAATGGCCAAAATCTGTCAAAGGAGGAAGCGAACATAGGACAGTGTTTTATCAATTGGGGAATAAGAATATCATGACAACGACCATATGAAACAAATGGACATGACAGTAGCAATTGAATGATGATGACATCAGTGGTATGGTGAAAGAGGCTTTGTACTAGTCAACATAAAACTGTGCAACAATATGAGAGAGCATAATAGCAGTGATAAGATGATAACTGAGGGCGTGAGGATCGTGTATACAACGTGCTAGGGCATGAGCATCTCTATCATTCACAAAAGTTTTCAAAACTTCACAAACTGTCCATATATTTTCAAAACCCTTGAGGAATTAATGTGCATGTAAATGTAGGATTCTCTCCAAGCATGGCTTATTGCCCAACATCAATAATATCATAATCATGCTAAAAATCCATTGAACAATGATTAAAACCTGTTTGGAAGCTTTTGGAGTTGATTAGAATCGAATCTGGGCGCAAAAAATGAATTTTCTGGGTTCTGATTTAAGTGGGTCGCAACCACTTCAAGTGGGTCGCATCCACTTCAAGTGGGTCGCATGCCTCTTGCCACATAGTGCATTTTGCAGGAAGTTTTTGGAGGCCTTCCAGGTGTCCAAATCGGGCGTGTGATAGGTCGTTGGAAATATATTGGAGTCTAATTTCCAACAAAAGTGGAATTATGCAATTTGGATTTCATTTACCCTGTCAAAAACCAAATCTCCCAACACTAGTCAAAATGAGCAGAATGAGGCTGCCTCAAGGCAGAGCGCTGTTGCAGTCAACTTTTGAAGGTCTTCCTCAACTCCAAATTGAGCTCATGATAGCTCATTGGAAAGATATTTGTGTCTAGTTATCATTTGACTCATCAAGAAAGTCATGTGGCCAAACATGCTAGGAGAAAACTTGATTTTCCCAAGGTCACTTTAGAGGTGCATTCAATTCTCCTAAGGCAACGGTATTTTTGACATTTCTCTAAAACCATGATACCTGTGTAAAAAGTGAAGGCGGTTTTTCTTCCTTGGAATATTTTGGACAAAAACCTCTCTCAGTTTTCAAAAATTCATCTTTTATTGCTCTGAAACATCTTTTGAGTGAAACCGATCCCGATGTGTGAAACAAGGGATTTTGTCGAAATAAAGCGAAACGAAGGGGGTAAGGGGCTTCTAAATTCTTGGGGAAATTTTGGGGAGTAGGGAGGGATGTTAGAAAGTAGGGGAAAGTGAAATCTCAGAGATTGCATGAGGGGAAGGGGTCCAAAAGGACAAAACACAGGCCTAGCCTAGAAAATTGCCAAGTTGTGGCAAGAAACTAGGGTTTGTGCAAAAATGAGGAATTTGAGGGATCTCAGTGATGGGAAGTGTTTAATAAGGTATATTAAGGATAGGGGAAGGTGTTTTAACATCATGATACAATTTTTTCTAATGATTTGACCATCCAAGAGAAATTACCTCCAAAACCCTAGGAGAGGGAAATGGACCTTACCAAGGCACAACTGAAGCATGAACAAGCTGTAAAATGACCCAATGGAACTTGACATGATGATGAAAACCCTCTGAATGATGGCACACTCATCTGAATAGTGACATGGACCGACATTTGGACAACTTTGGAAGGAGTGAAAACAAACCCTAGACTTAATGCCTAGTGACCAAATTTTGCTTGAAGACTCATTGAAATGACAAAATTTGACCTTGACACTTTAAAATCACTTTGAAAGAGCATTTTTGATCACTAGAGGAAGGCTGCAAAGGCTGACTCTAACACACGGCATTTCTATAAACGTAATATACCAATATATTATACAGTTTTCTACCAGTATTTCGAAATGCTGCATAGTATTCTTGACTTTGGCTTAAACCCCGACGCATCAACATTCTATATATATTAACATAAATATACTCTTACATGCTCATGGTTTCCTCATAATATATATTCCCCACTTCAATTTTTACAAACATTAACGCACCGCTGACTTATATTAAAACCCAGCAGTAATATATATCCATATAACCTTTCGAGCCCTACAACAATATTTAATCTCCGACTTGGAGGTTAAGACCTCGGCATAACACAACAACGTATATTGAACCAAGAATGCGAAGGGAAATCGGGTCCCACACCTTAATACATACCTCATAAACCATCATGTCCATCCAACAGTTGTGATGATGTCGCTTCGTTTTCAGTGATCCAACGAGCATAATGAATTATCGCGCAACCAAACAGCACGAGAGTTAATTCTCTGAGTTCATGTGATGGAGCGGGTCCCAACGCTTAACTTCTCTTCTCATCTGATGGTAGAGAGCACGTTGCCTTGCCCTGTGTAATCCGACGGATATCGCTTGGCTTAGATGCACGAATGATAATGCGCAATGAGAGTGGTTTCTCCAAACTGCTTGAGGCCACGTGTTAGGAAATCAATGGAATCGCTCCAAATTCTTGAATACCGCTTACCCTACGAAGGCGGTGCGATGAAAATCGTGTGGTGTTCCAAACCCGCTGTCACTATTCATACCTCATGGTTCCGATTACTCACTCCTGGTTCCGTCTAACTCCTCAATGCACTCTTTCGCCGAACTCTGCCATCAACCATTCCATCGGTCGATTCAAGGGTCAATCTGTTTGGTCTTCCACTAGTTCAAATAGACTAGAACTCCTCTTCTTTCTAAAATTCCTTAGTCATTTGATCAACGCATTTATACAATCCTCTTACAAACCGAACCTTTCGATTTGGTTTCGTGCTCTAGTTGCACCAAACGCACCTTCGATCTTCATATTCTTGTGACCTCAATGTAAATCCCATTACAATAAAAGCCGTATATAACTTCAACCCTAGATATTCACGGTAACGTTCTATTCCGAGTTTTGGTGTGTGAGACAGAGCCTTACGATCAATCCAGCCGTCGCACCATAAAGGTTTCCACTCCTGTGCTTTTGAGGCACCATTCCCCAGTGTTGTTCCATCGATCTAATTTCACAATCTCTGCAATATGATACTCCAAAAGGCTACACACACATTGGATTTTTCCATCTGCTCACTTCCACAGTAATGTGCATTCACCATGAAATACATAATTTCTTCATAAAATAGATTATATGAATCCAGCCCAAACTCGTAACATATCAAATCAATTTAATACTTCAACCCAGAAGTTTTAAACTTGACTTCACCAGTATCGACCATAGCGTTCAATGGCTTGACCATCGTATGATGGCTTCCAATTTTATATGCAAGTTAGGTGTTTCAAACCTATAGTCGAGCCCAAATGAGATTCAACCTTATCATATACAAAACCTCTACACAGAAATTCATTCATAGCATGCCCCATACAATTAATACTGTGCCATCACCTGATTTCACAATTTCCTTTGCGGGTTCACTGTATTATGACTGTAATTTCCTTAGTATATATATAACCTCACACACTATACTCCATAGTAAATCCATGTACAGAGTTAAACATAATTGCAGAGAGGAGTCATTTATACTCCCAATTATAGAGTCTCATCATACCCATGCAATGTTGAACACTTAAAGATACCCACTCTGCACCTTGAATAGTTCTTTACTTCTTTGCTATCCTCTACTCCTTGAATGATGCTGCTCCTTACTTCTCTTTTTGCTATCTCTACTACCTCTCTTTTTTCCTCCTCTGCTCCTTGACTGATGTTTTAGGTGCTCCTCCTTTGTCATCTCCTTTGCCATCAATGACAACATTTCCAACATTCTCCCCCTTTGGCATTGATGGCAACACATCCACCGATAATGCAATGCTTCCTCCAAGTCTTCCTCTGCTTAGCTTATTTTAGAAGACCCTTTCTTCTATTACCTTCTTTTCCTCCCCCTTTGACATCAATGGCAAAGGGTTGCACATTTCTCAGTGTAGATTTTGTGTTTGCATTTCTTCTCTCTGATTTGTGTTTAGACCTTCTTCTTCTGAATTTGTACCCTGCTGCTCCAAACTGGTGTAAAAGAGTTGTTGAGAGAACACTTTTGGGGATTATTGAACTTGTCTATACACATTAAGTCGATACCATTCCGAAGCATAGACTCCTTACACTTGTATAGAGAGAAGGTGATGACAACCATATATAATCAGACTTGTATAATAAGAGATGCATTATTGGATCAAGACTTAAAGATTGTGAATGCTCCAAGTGACATATCAGGCTTGCTTCAACTATACTTCAGTCTATATCTGATGTAGTGCACCAATTCTCTGCTACTGACCTTTTCATGCTGAATGCAGATAATACTGGGAATATTACCTTGAGGTTCTTTTGCTATAATCCTTTGATCCTGAGGACCTGTACCATATTGCTGCTCCACTGATAACACTTGATATTCAGTTGATAGGCATGCTACTTGCACCAAGTACCAAATGATATTACCTTGATAAAATATGCAGAGATTTCACTTTAGCTTGCACATTTACCCATAATTAAGACATCCTTCATAAATTCTACTATTGAGCTTTCCACTGTCCACACGAATAGTCATCAATATCCTGAAACTGATCTTATCATTATTAACCATTTTCTTATTCTGTCATTCTGGTCAAAGGAAAGCCATTGCATGTATCTTTCTAGAACTGTTCCAGAATCATTGTTGCTTTATAATCAATTCAAATATTCTAATATAAAGATCTTTGGGAAGGCATATTCAATTTGTTTACTTGGAATCTTCATGGGCAGATCACTCAGAGATTTATCACTTACTCAACTGCACTCCTCCAAGGGTAATTTTCATAGATGAATGATGTAATTACATAATGATGATAGGCACTCCTCTTACTCATCCTTCTTAATGTGATTCACTATTATTTCTACAGGTTCATGGCTGATGTTCTCTCTACTACCATGGTTGCTTGATGCCTTCTCTTCTTTCATCAATCTGTCAGCTAAATAATCTTCTTCCTCTATAGTTCTTTGTTAGAGGAATTTTCTTTCCGTTACTGATCTCATAGCTGTTCTCATTCCAAGGAGCTCTTCTTAGACTACTTTCATGGGGTCTATATATGAACTTCTCTCCCCCTGGGATGTTGCTTTATATTTGTCACTAGATGGATTTTTTCTTTGCTTCCTAGAGCAGCTCCCCCTGAGACTATGGAGGATTTGTTATGTTATTGAGATAATAGGCTCCCCCTTTCTCTTTTCCTTCCATACTTTATTGGGGTTCTCCATAATGTCTGCACTTCTTTTAAATTCATAGTTTTGTTTGATTTGCTTTGTTTCCATCATCTGTCTAGAGTTCTTTAGTATATATGGCAATTTACAGTCCTTTGCTTTGTGGCCAAGCTTGAAGCATACATAACATCTTATTTTGTCAAAGTACATTTGAGCTGATGTATAATATTTTTTTCCCCTTCTTGAATACATTTTACAATCAAAAATTTTATGTTCAAAATTATTGCATGCATAACAGTAGCCATGGAAATGATTTGTGTACCTAGTGAAAGATTGTATTTTCCATTTTCTTGCTTGAGGGGTTCTTCTGTTTTGCTGCATCCTTTGCTGGTTGGACTGGATTGGCTTTGTCTTACAATATGTTGCATTATGTCCTGGTTTATGACGAGAGAAACATGTGCTATTTTTCATAGGAGGGAGGAACCTCCTTTGACATCTTCCGAATTTGTTCAATTCATCCTTAGGAGCATATGAGCCTTTAACAGTTGATTGTTTCATCCTCTCATTCTCTGTTCTTTCATGTTGTTGCTTGATTCTATTTGTTTCTCTGCAACTCATGTTCTTGCTGGCTTCTGCTTCTGTAGGAATTTGCTGAGTTGTTTCACTGTTCTTTATAGCTTTTACAAAAATGATTTTCCTATTATCTTCTATCTAGGACTTACTAGTTTCTCCTACATATCCTATCCTAGCCTTTATGAGAGGAGATCTTTGAGCCTTTAAAATCTAGTCCAACTGTCCAGAGCTTTTCATCTGAGGATTATTCATTAATAAGTCTATTTTGGCCTTTTCTAATTTCTTTCTCAGGCTCACTACTTCTTCTTCCAATTTTTCACATTCCAGATTTTTCTCTCTCATTTGTTGCAGCAAAGTATCTTCTACATTCCATGCTTCTTCAAGTTGAGTCTTCAGGCTAACAATCTATTTCTTATCTTCATACTCTTTCTCATCACAAATTTGCACCAATGTCTTCAGGTCATTGTTTTCATGCTTCAATCTTCCTATTTCAGTCAAGGCTGTGTCAAGTTTGGCTTTTTCTTCAGTTGCAATTTCTTCATGGTTCTCACTACCATTCACACTAGCAGGTACCTCATTTGATTGAATATTTTCCTTTTGACCTAAATTTTTCTTCTTCTTAATTCTCTTCTTCTTCTTGAAAATGCAGTCCTCTATGTCTATTCCATGCATGAAATGCAATTTGTCCCAGATTTATTTTGCAGATTCTAGATCCATTATCAACTCAAGGTCCTTGTTATGAAGACTTTCATATATCACACATTTTTCCTTGGAATTCCTCTGTTTTTCTTTCACCGTGGGGGAGTCTGTGCAGTAACCATCACATACAAGTTTCCATACCTCAAGTTCATAAGCCAATAATCCTGTCTTAACCTTCTCTCTCCATTCAGGAAATTTTGTTGTATTTAACACAGGTACATTTTGATAGTCCATGACTTAACCAGATCTCCTTCAAGCTATTAAGATTACACCAAAGGAACCTACTCTGATACTAATTGTTGAACCCTTAGTTCAACTGAGAGGGGGGGGGGGTGAATCAATTTAACACATTCATGGACTTTTAAAACTTTTTCATTAACACTTGTTTACACCTTCATTTCATGTTTAACTTAACATGTGAGTAATCTTAGAATGTGAGCAACAAGCATTAATATAATGTAACAGTATACTTAATATGAGAGCAACAAGTATTAAGCAAATGATATAAACCATATCAACACATAAACATCATGCACAGAGACACCAAATATAAGTAGAAACCCATAAAGGGAGAAAACCACATATTATTATTGTTGTGATGCAAAGGCAAGCTCCAACTCCCTCACACCACTGATTTTCTATAGGCTCCAACCCACAGGAGGCTCCTACCTCAACTCTGCAAGCTACAACTTGCAAGGAAGCTCCAACTCCCATCAATTTTCTGTACGCACCAACCTACAGGAGGCTCCAACCTCAGTCAGCTACAACTGACATCTATCAAGCTACAACTTGATAGGGAAGCTCCAACTTCCTTACTCTTTCAAAAGAAAAACACTTGCTAATTTACCTTGGATATTAGCTCTGTTTTGTACCTTCTCTTCTGTTGTTCAACAGTCCTCATATCTGTCCTTATATCATTTCTGCATCTTCTTAGATTCACTATCAACTCCTCCTTCTTCTTTTCTCAGCTCCTCCTTCTACTCTGCCTCATTGCTTCATTTCTGCATTCTCTGACTTTTCACAACATCTCGTTCTGCTCCTCCTTCTTCTTATCTTCTCTGCCTCAATTCCATACTCTGCATTCTCTATATTCACTCTCTCTAACCTTTCTAACCTTTTTGTGCATATCAATGTGATATTATATATAGAGTTCATCACATGACTCTTTACATTCCTCAGGGAATATGAAGTGAATAGTCCTGACCTTTTGCCTTCTGCCTTCTCATTTCTTTTACCCGCTCATTCAGAAAAATATAACAATATGCATTAATTTCAATATTACAGCGGGAGTTTTTTTTTCCTATCGGAGACTTGCCAATGCATCACAAACAATAAAAAAATTGATTACAACATTTACATTCACACTTTCAGTTACATTAAGACAATTTCACTCAGCCCATTTTCTGGCCTTTGGCTTTGCTGGACTTGTCTTTTTTGTTGTTGTCAAGGAACTGTTCTTCCTTCTTCTACTCACTGTCTTCTACATATTTTCTAGTTTTATGTGCTTGTACAGTTGTCAAATTTGTTCCTGTGCATATTCCTATTCACTATACTTGTGTATATGTAGTTGTCATGTAACTATTCTACATAATCTGTTTTTTACTGCAATTGTGTGCACCTATGCATGTATAACTGCTTTTCCAAGTTTAGTCCCAAATTTTTCTTCTTTCTATGCATATAACCATGCATCTCCAACTTTCGGGCCTCAATTTTTCTCAATCTATGCAATTTATCATTCTAGTGCTGAACTGGAAATTTCAATAAACATATCTGGATACTCTAGAACTATGCGGAAGCTTTGATATTTTCTCATACATCTATGGTTATGCAACCATATTATAAACCTCCCTCCTTAATATTTCATTCAATAATGCGCAAGCTTCCTTTTAAGAGGTTATAAACCAAATGTCCATTAGAACTCCTTATGGTTATCATATGTGTTATTACCCATTTCACATGAATATCCAACCCTCGACCTTTGCACTTATATGCTTGGTTTAGAATAGATGCAATATTGGCTCACAACATTTCTATAAACGTAATATACCAATATATTATACATTTTTCTACCAGTGTTTCGAAATGCTGCACAGTATCCTTGACTTTGGCTTAAACCCTAACGCATCAACATTCTATATATATTAACACAAATATACTCTTACATGCTCATGGTTTCCTCATAATATATATTCCCCACTTCAATTGTTACAAACATTAATGCACCACTGACTTATATTAAAACCCAGCAGTAATATATATCCATATAACCTTTCGGGCCCTACGACAATATTTAATCTCCGACTTGGGGGTTAAGACCTCGGCATAACACAACAACGTATATTGAACCAAGAATGCGAAGGGAAATCGGGTCCCACACCCTTAATACATACCTCGTAAACCATCACGTCCATCCAACGGCTGTGATGATGTCACTTCGTTTTCAGTGATCCAATAAGCATAACGAATTATCGCGCAACCAAACATCACGAGATTTAATTCTCCGAGTTCACGTGATGGAGCGGGTCCCAACGCTTAACTTCCCTTCTCATCCGACGGCAGAGAGCACGTCGCCTTACCCGGTGTAATCCGACGGATATCGCTTGGCTTAGATGCACGAACGATAATGTGCGATGAGAGTGGTTTCTCCAGACCGCTTGAGGCCACGTGTCAGGAAGTCAATGGAATCGCTCCAAATTGTTGAATACCGCTTACCCTACGAAGGAAGTGCGATGAAAACCATGTGGTGTTCCAAACCCGCTGTCACTGTTCATACCTCATGGTTCTGGTTACTCACTCCTGGTTCCGTCTAACTCCTTAATGCACTGCTTCGCCGAACTTTGCCATCAACCATTCCATCGGTCGATCCAAGGGTCAATCTGTTTGGTCTTCCACTGGTTCGAATAGACTAGATCTCCTCTGCTTTCTAAAATTCCTTAGTCATTTGATCAATGCATTTATACAATCCTCTTACAAACCGAACCTTTCAATTTGGTTTCATGCTCTATTTGCACCAAACGCACCTTCGATCTTCATATTCTTGTGACCTCAATGTAAATCCCATTACAATAAAAGCCGTATATAACTTCAACCCTAGAACTTCACGGTAACATTCTATTCCGAGTTTTGGTGTGTGAGACAGGGCCTTACAATCAATCCAGCCATTGCACCATAAAGGTTTCCACTCTTGTGCCTTTGAGGCACCATTCCCCAGTGCTGTTTCATCGATCAAATTTCACAATATCTACAATGTGATACTCCAAAAATCTACGCACGCATTGGATTTTTCCATCTACTCACTTTCACAGTAATGTGCATTCACCATGAAATACATAATTTCTTCATAAAATAGATTATATGAATCCAACCCAAATTCGTAACATATCAAATCAATTTAATACTTCAACCCAGAAGTTTTAAACTTGACTTCACCAGTATCGACCACAGCGTTCAATGGCTTGACCATCATATGATGGCTTCCAATTTTATATGCAAGTTAGGTGGTTCAAACCTACAGTCGAGCCCGAATGAGATTCAACCTTATCATATACAAAACCTCTACACAGAAATTCATTCAGAGCATTGCCCATACAATTATTACTGTGCCATCACCTAATTTCACAATTTCCTTTGCGGTTTCACTGTATTATGACTGTAATTTCCTTATTATATAGATAACCTCACACAATATACTCTACAGTAAATCCATGTATAGATTTAAACATAATTTCACATAGGAGCCATTTATACTCCCAATTACAA
Source organism: Pinus albicaulis (assembly GCA_034641835.2). Taxonomy (NCBI): domain Eukaryota; kingdom Viridiplantae; phylum Streptophyta; class Pinopsida; order Pinales; family Pinaceae; genus Pinus; species Pinus albicaulis. Next base: position 1,522,902,781 of record CM076575.1, on the reverse strand, counting down.
AGTCTCATCATACCCATGCAATGTTGAACACTTAAAGATACCCACTCTGCACCTTGAATAGTTCTTTGCTTCTTTGCTATCCTCTGCTCCTTGACTGATGCTGTTCCTTACTTCTCTTTTTGCTATCTCTACTACCTCTATTTTTGCCTTTTCTGCTCCTTGACTAATGTTTTAGGTTCTCCTCCTTTGTCATCTCCTTTGCCATCAATGACAACATTTCCAACAATTACTTTATCTTAAGCGGTTCTCTGTTTTTCAATGTTTTCTCTAGAAAGTATATCAAAAGCAGGCTAGTTTAAAAGTACTTACCTGATCTTAGGTTACTTTTATGTTTTTTCTCTTAAGAATATGTTGAAAGTAGGCTAGTTTCAAAGTACTTACCTGATCTTAGACTGGTCTTTGTTTCTTCATGTGTTTTACTTCTTCCACCTTCATTTCTTACTGTTTCATTCCATAAAATCAACTTAAAGAGATCCTTTGACATAGATGACTTTCCCCATGGACCACTCTTGAACCTTATTGATTCAATTAAACCCTCTTATGACTCTATAGCCCAATGGATTTATGTTGTTCCTTTCTTGTCTTATCAACTGAAACATTCCTTCATTTACTTATACCTTCACCCTTCATAAAGACTTCCTTAATCTTCATGTTATCTTGCCCAACCAAACAAAACAAACAACCTTGTTCTTCATAACTAGCCTAAAATCATACTTGAAGCCTTAAAGATCATATCTTTAAACACACATATAGAGATATCCCTCTCTGAATCTAGGATGGCTAGGTCCTCAGATTCCAAAGTGGTTTTGATGTAGGATCTACAGCATTTGTACTTTCCAATATTGCAAACTACGAAGACCTAACACAAAGCAAGCAACCACTCGGATGGCCCAAGGACACCAAGAAACCCTAGGAAGACAAGGGTGCAATATTATTTGCAAGAGAGAACCAAAATCATAAAACTCGAACCAAAAATGTCACTGAACTGAGAGGGAACAGAGCTTATCAAAAAAGAACAAGCATTCAAAAGGATAAGACTCACTGGCTGATTAAAAGAAGGAAAACCCTAAAAAGACAAACACAAGAATTGACGTGATTATCTCAGTCAGAACCCACGCTGGAAAGGCAAAAGCGCGAATATGTAAAACGAAGAATACACTAATCGGCGTGACTGTCAGAATCAAAACAGCGCTGATCAAGGAAAATGTTAAAAAATGAAAAGGTTTTCCAAACTGACACCAGGCTTATCACTTCAGCAGAGAGATAAAGGTTTGTAAGTAGTTACAAGTGATACAGAGAGAAGGAGGTAGACCTTCGATGAAAATTGAAGACAAGACAAGAAATCGAAAAATCGAAAAAAGGAGACTGAAAGGCTAGCACTCCCCAGTGGAGTCACTAATTTTTTATGCAAGAAAATCCTCTCCGCGGATAGAGATGATCCCTATAGTCCTAGGGTGGGTCTAGTAACAACACGGAACAATTAGCAACCTACTTTCCTAGATTATAAATGTGGACATATTGCAAATAGATCACCTACCTCAATCTGATGTTAATTCTCATTTGAATCCTTTGGTCCTTAGTGTTCCGTGGTCAGATATTGACCGCTACTGGCACTTGGTTACCTGCACAAAGGATCAAATGACAGGAAGCGTGAAAGCATAACATATATAATGCATATACAACCTACTTAGGTGATCAAGGAAAAATAAGAATCTAATCACATTAATAAAAGAATGGAAAGCACGAACCAATCGTATTATATTAAAATAGAGAGGGGTAGTTACACCCTACGCCTTGATGCCGGAACTCTCCTTTTACGAGTCTTGATCTAGGCACATCTCCAAATCTCTCTTTCAAATTTATATGAGGGTAGAAGGTCTCAACTCTCGCTCAACATATATAGCAACAAAAGGTCTCTCTGTTGTTCTATTATCTATGTTCTAGCTAGCAGAGCTATGGGAGATTGCTAATTACATAGAAAAGGAGGAGGGAGCATGGATCCACTTTAGGTGGGGAAATGGGTCATCCCTTTGGGTGGTTCCACTTTTTTAGGAACAAAGAGGCCAAAGGGAGAAGCTCAGCCCTATCCATAGGAACAAACAACCAGGTCTCTACCACAAAGCTTCCAAATCTCTAAGCTTCACTTCTATTTTTAAAACAATTCCTAGAAGGGGATCGACGCAAGTATGAGCTTCATTCCAGCACCGATCGGCGCAACCCTAGACCAAAAACAAGCCATTTGTGCAAGAAAGACACGGAGAGGGCGCACTGCTCCAAATAACTAGGTTTAGAAGGATTTGTTCTAGGAATGGTCAACAGAGAGTTTGTTCATTGTGCTGAAGAGGACATGAAGGAATATTTTCATGATGGAAAACAGGCACAGGGGCCACTGTTAAGGGTCTCCAAGATCAAGAACGGGAAGTACAGGTACAGTGAAAAATTGTTGTGTAACACTTACTTCTTATGGTATATGCTCTAATATTAAAAATGGAAATTTTCTAAAACAATTGGACCCTTTTTTGCTAGCGTATACCCCCTCAGCCTTCCTTTAGCACTCCTCAGCCTTCCTGTAGCAATTACAACCTTCCTATAGAAATTACAGATTTCCTATAGGTAGAATCAAGTCGAGGTTTGAAGCTCCAAGGTGGCTTAACAAAATTTTCCTCTCCCTTAATAATCTTGGAATGATAAAATATGCGAATGGAAACACTCTCAAGTACATTATATGTTATTTTGAGTTGGCTTGGAGTGTTGTGTTGATCTATCCTTCACACAAGGTTTCCTCATTTGAACCGTTGGTACCACTTAAAGTGAGCATTCTCTTCTTCCTCGTAATCAACACCCATTCCTGGTGATCACTCTTCAACTGATGTGACAACTCCATGTTGCATGAGGACTCTACCAATCACCTTTATCTAACTTGTCGAGGGTGGCCTAGTTAACTGGCCACCTTCAACTTATTAAAGATTGCCCTCTTGACATTCATTGATTTAGTCAATTAGACATAGGGAGACTTGTGAGAGAGTGCCATACCTGAGTCTTACCTCATTTTCAAATTTTTCCAGTGCCTTGCATGCTATATTTGTACCATTGGATTGGCATCAATAGAGTTTGATTTACTTACTGAGTTTTTTTTGTGTGTCTCCATTCTTTTTTAGGTGCTTAATTGTATATGTTTGTTGTGTGTGTAGGTATCTTACTGAGGCTTCAAGTATATCTTGTTGGTGGATAATCCTTCTTGGAGTGTCATTTCTTTCTTCAGAGTCACCTCACAATTCTTCCCTTTCTCCTTGGATGATAAAAAAACAATTATAGAGCTTTTATGGTGTTTACACAGGTTTTCTATAGCATTAAACTTTCTTCCTGTAGCAACCTCTTCTTTAAATTTTTTGGACCTTAAATCTATATGGGGTGATGAGGGAGAGTGTGGCAAGGCCTTATGATAGTTATAGTATTATGAGTAATTGGTGTGGCCTTGGGAAAATTACATGAAGGAACTATGTGTTTTTGCGTATTTTTTTTCTACAGCTGTGACACAGTGAAGGGTTTGAGTGAAACATATCTATGAGTGAGATGGAGGAGTGATGAGAGGGTGATAAGTAGTTGTGGTAAGACCCTCTCCATGAAATTTTTGAGACCACAGGACCCTTGGTGACTTCCCTTGTCCTTGATCCTCCCTCCTATAGCTTTCCAGTACCTTCCTATAGCACCAGAGGAACCTCTTGCAGAAATACAAGTCCTTCCACAGGGAGGGGGTGAAATCTTATTTTTAATCTCATGGGATGGTGGAGAGGGATGAAGAGGTGAGTGATGGTGCTAAATAGGGATTAAATGGATGGAGTAAAGAGAAATGGTAGAATTCCTTTGCCTTGTGACCATGACATGCTACTATGGACAACCCTGTAAGACGGAAAGAAAAAAAAAAAAAATTAGTAGGCATTGTGTCATCTCACCTTCTTGTGTTTGTTTTTTATTTTCTTTATTTTATTTTTTTTCAAGACCAATGAGCTACCTAGAAAGAGGTTTTCAACCCAAAATCTTGCCCTAGGTGCCTTAGAGAGGTTTTCACTCAGGGATATTTTATTCTTCTTCTCTTTTTGCTCCAGGACTGCCTCAGAGAGGTTTTTAATCTTGAAGTTGGCCTTGGATGAATCATAGAGGTTTTCACCTAGGCCTCTTTATTTTTTTTTATTTTTTCTTTTTCTCTAGGAGGGTTGTGAACTAGAAGCTATGAGGCTCCCAATTAAATTTACTTCCCTGTTGATTTTACTAATGAAATTTTCCTTAGAAATGGGACTCTTGTATACTTTTAGCCTATAACTATTGACAGTCACCGGGATCCCCTCCTCATCAATGGTTCTAATCTGAACAAATCCATTGTCATGGAATTTCTCTATCAGGTATGGGCCTAACCATATTGTCATCATTTTTCCTTTAAAGTCCTTGAACCTGGAGTCATATAGCAATGCGTAATCCCTTTCCTAGAATATTTTATCCTTAATATGCCTATCATGCAAAAACTTCCTCTGTAATTGTATAACTTCAATGTGTAGGAGGGCCTGCATTCTCAATTGATCCAAGCCATTCATTTGAAGCAATCTTTCTTGATGTTCTCTTGTGGCATATAAATCCAATTGGGCTACCATTATGAGAGTGTTGTATTTAAAATCAATGGATAGAAAAGCTTTCTTCCCATAAACCAGATCATATGGAGTGAACCTAATAGTTGTATTCCACGTGGTATTATAGGACCAAGTTTCCTCCACTAATTTGTCTGTCAAATATTTCTTGTTTCTTCTCACCACCTCTGTGAGGATGCTTTCGAGTGCTATATTGGTAACCTCTGCTTGTCCATTCTCTTGAGGGTAATAGGTAGTAGATGTTTTTTTCTTGCTAACATGATGTCTTAGGATATTCTCAATCAATTTTGATGTGAAATCAGCTCCTTGATTAGTGACTATCTCCCTTGAATACCCAAATTTGTAGAAAAAGTTTCGCTTAAGAACTCAACCACTTTTTCTTATGTTGTTGCCTTAACAACCTTTATCTCAACCCACTTTTTCAGATATTTTGTGGATACTATGATGTATTTATTTTTTATGGATGGTGGATCAATTGGCCCAGTGAAATTCATACCCCACTTCTCAAATGGCTCTAAGGCCACTTGAGGTTGTAAAGGCATTTCATCCTTGTAATATTCCCAATTAGTTGCTGCTAGTTGGAATATTATATGTTTCTCTATTTTGTAGGTTAGAAGAATAAATGGGATAGAGAGACCCTTAAATATCTTTAGTAGAAATAAAAAATTCCCAATGTGAAAGGGGTTTGTGTAGGAGGAAAAAATAAAGCCACCCTTGGTGTGAAAATTGGGCAATGCACGGGGACTAGAACCTTGTTGACCAGGTCAAAAATGATGTTAAAAGAGAAGGAAAACCAGTGGGAGTAGTGCAGTTTTGATGGATGACACTTTGGAATGAAGTAACCTCATGAATGTGTGGGGTCCAGGATAAGGAGGCTCACCAAGAATAAAAAGGAAGGTAGGGAAACCATGAGAGTCATTCAGAATCTTTTCTATGTTTGAGTATTATGACTTCTTGCATGATTCAGCTGTTTATCTAGGTTTGCTGCACTGTTTAGTGCAAGGGATTCTCATGCGGCAGTTCCACTCTCTTTCTTGGTTCAGCTTGTTGAAGGGATCTAAGAGGAGAATTCTGGGCTACATTTCCACTACCTGACTTGGGTTCAAGCAGTCACCAACTCCTACCGCGCAGTATCTTGCAGAAATTGCGTCACTTCTGAAGGTGATGTTGTGGCAGGGTTAAATCCCTTGATTTTGTGCTAGTTTCTTGGAGAAGGGGGCTCTTCCTCTCTTGGAAGGCTATTAGGGAGGATCTTCAGCCATTTTTATGTTCTCTCATGTATTATTCAGCCATATCATATACAGATTTGTAGTAAACTGCGTGTTTTATGCAAGGACGTCATTTTGTACTTGTGCTCTTATGAAACCCTTGACGGGTTGTCTCCATTTTGTGTAAAAGGGGCTAGACCTCCATTTTTCTTGGCTCTTTGATTAATGAAATATCCAGATCTATTATGACTCATATTTTTCTGCAGAAACCCTCATAGAATAACATTGTTACATGCTTCAGAATTTCTATTTGGTGAAGTCATGGGGTTTGGGTGTTTTTTAGGTGTATTTGCATGGGGAGATTTGTTTGACATAGCTAGATTGATTTGTTTCTGATCTCGTTCTGCATGTAAGAATTATAAAGCATAATATAAAGGATCCAAGTCCTATTTTTCAATTTTGTAACGTAATTTTCTGAAAACAGTGTTTTTACTATCCATAGTGCAGAAATTCCTAAGAAGGAATATTACAGTGGTATCAGAGCTCTGATCTTGGCTCAACTTGTGGGGAAAATATATCTACAGTATGGAGGAGAAATATATTTCAAATATTTTTCTACAAACCATATAGAACATTGCAAGAGATCTCAAGGATATGAGTTATAAAGGAGGCCCTAGGGTATTTTACCATGAAGCAAGCACGGGCACCTCACCTTGTGTGGAAAAATTAGACACACATCCTTCACTAAAACACTCCACTATGCCCTCATTCCTATCTAAATAAATGGAGGAATAAACTCTTCGTGACTATTTTGTGGAGTATGAGTCCCAATCCCGAAGGTTCAAAGAACACTTGAGCTTTCAGGAATTCTGTCGGATCAAGGAAGGAAGGAGAACTTGCTATTACTAAAAAAGGGGAGGATTTATGTAGTAATCAGACCTACAGTGCAGTATGGGGATATTCTTCTTGCCCATATATGATGGATCACCTAAGTGCACATCCAAGGCTTGGGTGGAGAAGCTGGATACTTACTTTCAGCTCAATAGAGTTTCTAAAATAGAGGCTATCAAAATAGCTGTGCTGCACTTGGAAGGGGAGGCTCATGAATGGTGGTTCCATGGGATAACTACAATTTTACATGCTCATATCACTTCATACTCAGTCTTCACCAAGAGACTAGTAGAGAGATTTGATCCAAGGGATCTAGAGGCCCACTTTGTTGAGGTAACTAAGCTAAAAAAAAAGGGAGATCCAGCAGATTATATTAATGAATAATTGAAACTTTCAGTAATGGTGCCCAACCTCACTATGAGGAGAAGGGTATGTATGTTTATTGATGGGATGGTTGAACCATTGCATGGGTTGGTAAGATCCACTAAACCAACTACACTCCTAGAGGTTGTGGAGAAGGCTAGAGATTTACAACATGTTTTGCCCAAGGCAAAGGCATTACTGTAGCAGAAGAAATCCTCATGGCCAAAGAAGACACCTCTTGACTATAATCAGAGGAAATTAAGGAAGGAGAAACTTTTCCTTACTTGTCAGAAGCCATGGGTTTCAAACCATGAATTTGTTGCAGGGAAAGCTCATTAAATTGAGATATTTTCTGATGAAGAAGGGAGGACCAACACTGTACTACCTACAAAACATGCAGTAAAAACTTTTTCTCCAAGGGGAGGAGCTCTTGCAACATTAAGAGGAGTCCCTAAATATCTTAATTTAAGAGTTAGAGGTACTGTTATGGGGCAGAGAGTATCAGTGCTAGTAGATAGTGGAGCTACTCATAACTTCATTAATTCACAACTAGTAAAGAAGAGGGGCATCCACTTGGAATACTTTGAAGGTTTTTCAGTCTTGGTTTCGGGAGCCAGAACTTTGTAGTGTGTCAAGTATTTTCCATAATTGTCTATCACTATGGGAACCTACACTATGACATACCACTTGTTTGTGGTTGATATTCCTTACACCAATGTTATATTGGGTGTCCAATGGCTAATCAGTCTTGGGAGAGTCACCACTGATTGGGAGACTCTAGAGATGGAATGGTTAGGGAAGGAGGATGGTAAGCATCAAAAAATCAAAGGTATGCACACTTACCCCCCTCAGATTGTTTCAGCCCATAATATGGAGGCAAACTTATGCAGAGGAGACATAGAATGGGCAGTAGAACTATGTTTATGTGAAGCTGGAGTCAAGGATTCCCAAGTGCATCCTAATGTGAAATATCTCTTAGACCGATATTCTGTAGTATTTGGGGATACTCCACCAGGGAGACCTCTTAATAGAGGATTTGAGCACACTATTGAGCTGGAGCAAGGGATTCAAGTTGTGATTACCACCCCTTATAGGCATCCCAAAGATTATAGGGATGAAATTGAAAGGGCTATTCAAGAACTACTAGCTCTAGGACATATCCGGCCTAGCACTAGCCCTTTTGCATCTTCAGTGGTCTTCGTTAAGAAGAAGGATGGCACATTGATGATGTGCATTGACTACAGAGCCATAAACAAAAATACCATGAAGAATAGATACCAAATTCCCAGGATCGATGAGCTGATGGATGAGCTAAGACAAATATTTCTCTAAGATTGACTTGAGATCTGGATATCACTAAATCAGGGTGAGGGATCAAGACATTCCAAAAACAACATTTAGGTGTCACTATGGGCATTTTGAGTTCTTGGTAATACCATTTGGTTTGACCAATGCCCCATCAACATTCCAATCTTGCATGAATCCCATTTTTCGTGGTCATATAAGAAAGTTTGTATTGGTTTTCTTTGATGATATTCTTATTTACAACCGCACATGGGAGGAACATTTGCAACATATTGATACAATGTTTCATATTCTCAAGGAGCAACAATTCTATGCTAAACTCTCTAAATGTGATTTTGGTCTCACAGAGATTCTTTACTTGGGCCACATCATTGGAGTGGATGGAGTAAGAGTGCATGAAGAAACGATCTGAGCAATCAAGGATTTTCCCAAGCCAAGGAATGTTACAGAACTTCGGGGGTTTGTAGGCATATGCACATATTACCAAAAGTTTGTCAAAGGGTTCTCTCAACTTGTAGCACCACTTACAGACTTGACAAAGAAGGGAGCTTTCAGTTGGACACCTACAGTGCAGAGGGCTTTTGATAAGCTCAAAGAGGTAATGAGTATTTGTCCAGTATTAGTTTTACCTGATTTCTCTCAACCTTTTGTGCTAGAATGTGATGCATCAGGTGAAGGAATTGGAGCAGTCTTGATGCAAGGAGGGCATCCTATAGCCTTTAAGGGCAGGAAGCTGCTACCACATGAAAGGCTATACCCCATCTATGATAAAGAAATGTTGGCTATTATGCATACCTTAGCCAAATTCCGGCAATACTTGGTGGGGAATAAATTTAGGGTGAAGACTGATCATAACAGTATTAGATTCTTCCTTGAATAGAAGCAGCTCCAAGAAAGGCAACAAAAATGGCTAAGAAAAATCCAAGCTTACGACTTTGACATATAGTATGTCAAAGGGAAGAGAAATATAATGGCTGATGCTCTATCTAGAAGACCAACAACACTGTCCTTGAGGGGCATGGATGTAGATTGGAAGGCTCAATTTTTAGTTGAGTACTCCAAGGATAACTTTGCATGTGAGATACTTGATGGGGTGATAACTGATGAGAGGTATAGAGTGATGGATGATATCATCTATTACTGGGACCGGGTCTTTTTGGCTAAGAATTCTAAGCTCACAGAGAAGATCTTGTAAGAATCACATGATTCCCCACTTTCAGGGCATAAAGGATTCACAAAGACTTACCGGGCCATAAGGGAGAGATTCTCATGGAAGGGTCTCAAGGAGGATGTGCTCCAAAATATCAAGGATTGCATAGTTTGTCAAAAAAACAAGGGAGAACACACTCATCCTATCGGGTTATTGCAACCACTACCCATTTTGGATGGAAAATGGGAAAGCATCTCCATGGAATTCATCACCGATCTACCTACTGTTCAGGGTCAAAATTGTATCTTTGTAGTTGTTGATATACTAAAAAATTATTCACACTTATTTTCCATTTCTGTACATTATACTACTTCACAGGTAGCTGAGCTCTTCTTCAGAGATGTGTTTAGACTTCATGGTCTCCCAAAGACCATAGTGAGTGATCGAGATAGCCGCTTCATGGGTGGCTTTTGGCAAGAACTCTTCCGGTTAGTGGGGACTGAATTGACACCAAGTACCAACTATCATCCACAAACCAAGGGGCAGACAAAAGTAGTGAACAAGTGGCTAGAAGGATACTTGAGAAACTATGTTTTGGGGCAGCAGAGGCCATGGTTGTGTTGGCTCCATTTGGGGGAGTATTGTTACAACACCACTTACCATATTTCCATTGGTATGACCCCATTTCGAGCTCTCTATGGGTATGATGCACTCTCATTTTCCGATGTCATGTTTGGAGCAAGAAAGGCTCCTAGAGCAAAGGAATGAATTCTAGAGAATCAAGACATACTTCAGGCCCTTAAAGACAACATTGCTACTGCCCAAAATCAGAAAAATGTATATGTAGACCGTGGTCGGATAGAGAGACAGTTTGAGGTAGATGATCTAGTCTATCTTCGCCTTCAGCCTTACAGACAATCCACACTCAAAGAGAAGGGGGGTGAAAAGCTCAAACCACATTTCTATGGGCCATATAAGGTGATCCGTTGTGTCAGGGAAGTTGCATATGAGTTGGAGCTTCCCAAGGGGAGAAAGATCCAAAATATCTTCCATGTCTCATGCCTCAAGAAGGAAATTGGATAGAATATAGTTGCCAACATGGACCTCCCACCTATTGATGATGAGGGCCATCTCGTTTTGCAACCTGAGGCAATTCTGGATACACGGGAGAGGCAGCTAAGGAGCAGGGTAATAAAAGAATATCTGATTCGATGGAGGAATCTTCCTGATGAGGATGCCACTTGGGAAGGAGAGAAGATCTTACAACATCTTTATTTGTTGTTTCTTGAGGACAAGAAAATTTTGAGGGGGGAGGACAGTAATATTTCCAATTAGCTATTGCTAGTTGGAATATTATATGTTGCTCTATTTTTCAGGTTAGAAGAATAAATGGGGTAGAGAGACCCTTAAATCTCTTTAGTATAAATAAAACATTCCCAATGTGAAAGGGGTTTGTGTAGGAGGACAAAACAAAGCCACCCTTGGTGTGAAAAGGGGGAAATGCATGGGGACTAGAACCTTGTTGACCAGGTCAATATTGCTGCCAAAAGAGAAGAAAAACCAGTGGGAACATCATAGTTTTGATGGAGGACTCTTTGCAATGAATTAACCTCATGAATGTGTGGGGTAAAGGATAAGGAGGCTCACCAAGAATAAAAAGGAAGGGAGAGCAGCCATGAGAGTCATTCAAAATCTTGTCTATGTTTGAATCTTATGACTTCTTGCATGCTTCAGCTATTTAGCTGGGTTTGCTACACTGTTTAGTGCAAGGGATTCTCATGCGGGAGTTCCACTCTCTTTCTTGGTTTAGCTTGTTGAAGGGATATAAGAGGATAATTATAGGCTACATTTCCACTACCTGACTTGGGGTCAAGCAGTCACCAACTCCTACAACACAGTCTCTTTCATAAACTGCATCATTTCTGAAGGTGATGTTGTGGTAGGGTTAAATCCCTTGATTTTGTGCCAATTTCTTGGAGAAGGGGGCTCTTCCTCTCTTGGAAGGCTGGTAGGGAGGATCTTCAGCCATTTTTATGTGCTCTCATGTATTATTCAGCCAATATCATATACATATTTGCAGTAAACTACGTGATTTTGTGCAGGGATATCATTTTGTACTTGTGCTCTTATGAAACCCTTACCGAGTTGTCTCCATTTTGTGTAAAAGAGGCTAGACCTCCATTTTTCTTGGCTCTTTGATTAATTAAATCTCCAGATATGTTATGACTCATATTTTTCTATAGAAACCCTCATAGAATAATGTTTTTACATGCTTCAGAATTTATTTTTGGTGAAGTCATGGGGTTTGGGTGTTTTTGAGGTGTATTGCCATGGGGAGATCTGTTTAACATAGCTAGAGTGATTTGTTTCTACTCCCATTCTGCATATAAGGGTTATAAAGCATAATCTAAAGGACCCAAGTCCTGTTTTTCAAATCTGTAACGTAATTTTCTAAAAACAACGTTTTTACTATCCATAGTGTAGAAATTCCTAAGAAGGAATATTACAATCCTTGGGTGTGGGCTTTCCCATCCTCTCACACTGGTCACATATTCTAGTATACCTTCTTGCATCCTAATGGAGAGTAGGCCAATAGTCGCTAACTTGCAAGGCCTTGAAAGAGGTTCTCTTAGCAGGAAAATGACCCCCACAGGGCCCATCATGACATGCTGAGAGGATGTCAAAGAATTCCTCTTCCATGAAACATCTCCTTAGAATCTGATCTGGTCCCAGTTTGAAAATATTTCCACCAATCCAAGTGAAATGGGCACTCTTTCTCACAATTATCCTCTTCTCCCTAAATGAAAGATTTGGAGGAAATCTCCCAACAACCATTTAGTTGGCTATGTCAAAAAACCAATGAGAGAGTATTGATATAGAAAATAAGTTCTCATCTTGAAGTTTTTAATCAATCATCCCTTCATTATCTGTAGGAAAAGTGAGTCTAGACGAAAAATACGAAACTACATTTTCTTTCCCTCGCTTATCAATGATAGTCAAATCAAATTGTTGTAACAATAATAACCACCTAATAATTCTAGCATTCATATATGGTGTTTTCATCAAGTATTTATTTTTCACATGTTCAGTATGCACAAAATTTTGGCACCTGTTGATATAATTTCTAAACTTGTTCAAGGAGTGGACAACAACTAAAATTCCTTTCTCAGTGACAGTGTAGTTCAATTCAGTCTTAGACAGATTTTTACTGATGAAGTAAATGGTATAGGGTAACTTATCATCTATTTGTCCCAAAGCTACCTCCACAGCTTTATCTGATGCATCAATATGGATATGGAAAGGAAGAGCCCAATTGGGACCTCAAAGTATAGGAGTAGTGGTCAACTTTTCTTTTATGATTTCAAAGGCCTATTGACAACTACTTGACCAACATAATTTTTATTCCTTGGACAGCAATCCAAAAAATGTTGAATCCAAATTTCTAAAATCCTCAATGAATATCCTATAATAACCATCATAGCCCAACAAACTCCTAACATCTCTGTATTTCTGAGGAGTAGGGACCCTTTTTATGATAGAAATCTTGTTTGGGTCTAATTATATTCCTGCCTGAGATATGGAGTGGCTAAGGACTGTCCCTATGTTCCTGAAGAATTCACACTTTTTAGGACTCAAGGAGAGATGAATTTCAATTCATTTCCTAGGGAATTTACCAAAAGTACAGAGGGACTCTTGTAAATCATGTAGAAATTTGAATAACTATTAAATTATTCACCGAGATTATCCTGATCACACACTATTTGAGCTTCATGCATAATACATAACCTCTCCTACTATTGATCATCAATTTGCGGAAATATAAACAATCGCATCCGCACATTAAAACCATAAACAATCACACATATAAACACATTATTTATGGGAAAGCTTAAAGTTGAAAACCCCCAACTATCTGTATATTATAATGATAGAGATCATGTAACAATCGTTGTAGAAACTCCTCGCAAGCTCTCAGTACAATCTCCAATTGTTACACACTACACAAGCTCAGATCATACAAAACACATGCTCCAATCTGCTCCACCTGTTAGCCTGCCTCTACTGCGCAATCCAAGATGAATAATTGCTTGATCCAAGTTCGAATCCCACTAGTATGCACTGTGCAATCCTTATTGGCATCTCCATAAATGTGTGGTGAAAACTCATGCACCAGTATAGTCACAACTGATAGTCACACTGCTCTTTCACCTACCTCTCCATTGGTCTCCACTGAAACTGTCCATGCACTGAAGTTAACTGATGTATTCTTTAGTTGATTTATGAGTTAATAATTAGTGAATTAATTAATAATTAATTCACACCACTCTCACTAGTGTATCAATCAGTTAGACTAGATACAACTAGCTCAACTATTTTTAACTCAGTTAAACTGAACACAACTCCACCAACTACCTCAATAACTCCACCAAACTCTGTCACATGATTTCTAACTGAAGTATCCATGCAATAGCTCCACTTAACCCTCAGGAATAGCGTAATTCCTTCTGTCAGCTCCTGTGCCACATCTGTGCACTTAACTGAAGTGCTCCAAGAGAATAAGATAATGTTTAGAGTCCAAATATTATTAAGAGCTAATAATATTAGACATATCTATTTTTAGACTGGCAATCTAAAAATAGATTCCACCCAATATGTCTAAAAATAGAAGTCCATCTATTTTTCCAACTTGACCAACCATCCACAAATAGCATCCTGCAACTCATAGAACATGATCCATATGTCTAAAAATAGACTTTGCGCCAAAAATACCCTGCGGGCCCACTTAGTGAAGGCGACTCCTTTCCACTAAGCTCATCATCTTGTTGCAATCTCAACAAATCACACCCATAGACAATGAAATCATCCATGTACATTTACATAGAGTCATGGACAAGCTCATCAAAGATGCTCAAAACTGCTCTTTGGAAAGTGGCAGGAGAATTTGATAGGTCAAATGGGAGACATCTATAAGAAAAGGTACGTGAAGGACATGTAAATGTAGTCTTGTATTGGTCTTTAGGGTTGATTCGGATCTAATTGTAACAATTGAATCCATCCAAGAAAGAGAATAAATTCTTTCCTACAAGACCATCTAAGAATTGGTAAATGAAAGGAAAATGGAAATGGTCTTTCTTGTGGCGTTGTTAAACTCTCTATAATCAACACATATCCTCCACTTTCCATTCTTATTTGGAACTAATACTAGAGGTGAAACCCATTCAATATCTGAGATGGGGTATATGAACCCTACATCCAGTAGCTTTTGTAATTCATCCTTTACTATGTCCTTCAAGGTTGGGTTCATTCTCCTCTAGGGTTGGTGCACAGGCTTGCATCCCTCTTTGATGTAAATATGGTGAGTATAGACCAAGGGATGCACCCCTTTCATTTCTTTATAATCCCAAGAAAAATAATCTAAGTTCACTCTCAACATCTAGCACAATTTTTCTTCCTGTTTAGATGAGAGAGACAGATTGATATTAAAGGTTCTGGATGGGCAAAATTATAAAGTCTTGGAAGTTTCAGGGCTTGATTCAACTGAGCATAGCTCAGTCCAAAGTTTGTTGCCAGATTCTCTCACAAGTTCATAAAGTGGAATTGTAGTGGGGGGTTGTGTCTGAAGGATATGGTCAATGAGGTTATCTTCATTAGGTTTTCCCCCTCTGATAAAATAATATAAGGTACATATGGGTATTGTGTTGCATGGTGTTATCACTCAGGTTTTCCTTGAAGTTGTAAGAAAAGGAAAGTATACCCGAGGTAACCACAAACCAACCTTCAGATGCAGAATCTAGCCAATCTGCATCCAGAGAGGGCTCTCTCTTTATAATTTATCTTTGTTCTTAGAAAGTTTTAGGCTAGTTATAGATCCAAGAGTTTGTTTGAAAATGGTGGAATCCACAAACTAGGGGCAAGGTTGAAGATTTTCAGTCCATTGGGCTATGGAGTCAAAGGATGGCTTTACTGGATTTCTATTCTACACACAAGATGGCTTTGCAGGGCAAGATAGCCAGACAGAGAACAATCCTTAAAATTTAAAGTGGATGGGATGATTTTGAAGGGATGAAAGGCAGCTAAGGATCTTTCACCATGTTCAAAAGAAAGAAATTAGATGACCACAAACAAAGAGCAATGAAGAATTCTTTATTATAGTAATAAAAAATGTTTAAATTAGCAAAGCAAGAGCATTTAAGAATTCATGCTTATAACTAATTTAGAGGAAAACATTAAGAACAATCACATCTGAAATCAGAGTACAATTAAGTAAATTCTGATTCAATCCTTTATGTAAATTATTCAGAAATGGACATAATGATATTATAAACTGATATAAAACTTAAGACAGAGGGTAGAAAGACTTATTGAATTGCAGTCCAACACATGAATCCTGCAAAAAGTCCTGAGCTTCAAATCGTCATCCAGTAAGCCACGAATAAATTTCTCCAAAATGCTTTTATTCCGAAAATCTCAATGTTACAGCAAAGTAATAGAATCCACCCAAAATACTTCCAAGAGTGAAGTATTTTACAAATTATAAACTAAAATATCTTGAAAAAATATCAAGATTAGTTCACAAATCTCTCCAACTATTTTACATAAATAGAACTTAAGTAAAGGAAACTCAAACTAATTCATATATTTGGCACTATTTTGTATGGATAGGTGATGACAAAGAGGAGAATTCGAATTTGATCCAACTCTTAGTTGATGATGAGGCATCCAAGTCACTAACTGCTTCCTTTCTTTGTGCAATTCTGCTCCAACAATTCTGCAAATTTTGGGTCCAATGATACCTTTATATTTCTCAATCCGTAATAGATATGTAAAACTTTAAAGAGGTTATTGTAGATAACTATGTTGGTGAGATAAACCTCTTTCACTTTCCTAAAATTTCTCTCCAATTGTGCACAATAGGCTCTGTAAAAAGATGTGTAAAACAGAGTTTTACAGAGTCTGAAAAATAGCCTCTAAAGATGTGCATGTATCTCTCAGTATGAAATCAATGTCCAAAAAATGAGATATTTTTTTGTAGATGGGTCTCTTAGAAACCAAAACCTCCTTCAGTTTTGTAAGATGTATTTCTGATTGGCCACAATATCTTCTGCAAAATGATGACTTAACAGGAATTTTCTGCAAAAAGTGCTTTCCAACATTGTTTAATATTTCCAAAACCATAATGGCTATTAGAAACGTGAGAGAGGTTTTTGTAGATGGCCCTCTCAATAACATAAACCTCCTTCAATTTTGCAAAATTCATCTCGGATTGATCACAATAGTTTCTACAAAACCATGACTAAAATATGCAATTTCTGCAAAAATGTTCCTTCTTGTTGTGTTTTTCATCTTTTCACCTTTTTTGTTCTTTTGACTGTTTTACTTTCACTTTAAACAAACTTCAATTTTTGTGAAAGTACTTTCATTTATTTTTACCATTTTACTGCCTCTGTAACTTCATTTTTACTGTTTACCTTTTACTGCTATGTAACTTTGTTTTGACCTTTCACTCTGACTTTTACCTGATACACTTTATCCATTGATACTCTTTGATTTTGATACGCTTTGACTTGGGGATAAAACTTCTTTCTGATTTGGATCATAATTGGCATGGAAGTAGTGGATAATTTCCAGGAAAATATGGACTGAGGGGATGAGATATCTTGGGAAATTGGATTCCCACAACCCAATGACATCCAAACCCTTCGAATAATCGTCTCTGCAGCGACAATAACTCAGAAGGGGGCTTTCATCAAACACTAAGTATTTAATTTGGAAGTCTTTATCCACTAAGGGCAAATATTCTAACTCTCTGTGGGGGGTATTTAATGGAGTTACATTCAGAGCTGCCGGAGCTTCCATTTTGGTTCTTGTGTATTCAAAATGGAAGTTTCTGGGTTTTCTTCACAGACTGGGCGCAATTTCAGTTTTAATGAGGGAAATTGGCACAATTGCAGGTTTGGGGGAAGAATTCACAGTTTTAAACCTCAGGGAATGATCTTAGCGATAATATTTAATTACTAATCCAGTGGAAAACAAGGAAAACATAGTTTCTTTTGAAGTTCGGAGCGCAATAGAATAAATACTTGTTCTTGGAGGCAATCTAGATTTTAACAGGTATCAGGCGGTGGCAAGAGGATGCTCGAACACTGGTCTGGCAGAATTCTGGAGCGAAATCGGATAGAACAGTAGATTTCAGTGAAAATTTGAATTTTGTAGCGGAAGGTGCAGTCGCTTTCAAATAATGAAAATGACATAAAAAACACGAAAATTTGTTTTATTTCCAAAGTCAAAAAGGGGTTTTTATTTTTTCGAGGAATGACGTCATATCAGTACGGGCTGACGTGTGGCAGGGGCCGGGCGGTAAGCAGTAATCCCCGCACCGCTTATGGGCAATAGTGGTATTAAACGAGAGGGAAGTGATTCCATTGGGGCATTGACACGTGGACGGAGGGCGGTTTCAAAACCACTGTGCCCCCGCGGGTTATTGTTCGGGTATTGGATGGCTAGCGGAATGAATGTTAGCCGTAGATCTCGTAGCGGGAGATCGGATGGTGGAAGGAATGTGGAGTAAGTGGGGGTTTAATGTGCGGGCCCGTCGAGTTTTTGAAATGATTTATTGTTTAATTAATCATCCCAGGAGGCTTTTGATAAGCGGAGGGAGTGGTTATCAATTAATTCTGATAATTAATTAATCCCATGGTCTAATGAAAAATTGGGGTCACGACAGGGTCTCGATTATGGTTAAAGTATCGGGTGGGATGCCAAGTGGATGAGCCACGGTGGCATGGGGGTTTTTCCGAAGTTTTTAGTTTAAATTAAAACTTCGGCATTTATTCATTTTTCTTTCAAACATATAAAATTATATGTTTAAATGTTTTTCTCGATATTTCTTATTATATGGTAATAAATTAAATAAATTTAACTACCATAAGGGGCGGGACTATTATATAATGATATATTTAACCAAAGGGCGCATAATGCGGGTTTTTAATGAATAATTGAAATAAATTAAGTAAACTTTATAATTAAGATGGGTTTTGATATTTATATAAAAGGAGTTATATACTTAGGATAAGGCATTTTCACTAGGGATTTAGTAAATAGAGTTAAATGTTAATATGACAAAGGGAGAAGGACAACTCAAAATACTTTGCACATCTAAGAAAGTGAAGATTTATAAAGTAAATCACATTATCTTAATTTCAACACTTCAACATAGAGTAGTAAGTGATTTTGAGGGATTATTATGGAATTTTGCATGATTTTCCTAAGTAAAATAGGATTTTACTTAGGAAAATGTTAAAAGTGAATGATTATAATGAAAAATAATCTCAAGTACTTAGGTTTTTTTAGATCATTAGGCCGAGGGTCTGGTCCCTCCAAAAGTCAAGGAAATGCCTTGAGCCCCTTTGATCTCCAAATACCTTAGCACTTTTGGGGAAATTAGTAAAAACTTAGGGAGAAAGTGATGTGGGAAGTTAATGATTTTGACTTTGCTTTCTGTGAATTCTTCGTATTTTTTGTTTTCATTTCAGGATAAAGGTAAAATATCAAACATATTGCACCACCACCATCATCTATCATATAAAACTTGCACTATCTACCTACCTCTATCTACTTGACACTACCATTTTCTTCTTTATTGAAGGGTGTATTTAGGACTAGAAACCCCTATCAATCTTCTTTTCTTTTACATGACACCCATTCAATTTACCTTTATTACATCCAAGGGCTCGTGATTAAACTGCAGCACCTTTATTAACTCTACCTACCTATCTTCATTCACAAGATTAAACTGGTTATCGATATTTATTCTCTAATCACAACATGAAATTGAAAATGAATAAGTCAGTATTTAAAATGTACGACTCGTCTATAAATTGTATGTAAAGTTTGACAAGCTGCACACAATTGCTTTATTATAAAAGATGAAATAGTAGTGGCATTTGAATTTGCACACTTTCCTTGGTCTATTTTTTGCTTGGGGTTCATTTCTTTCATTTTCTTGACCAATTTATTTTTCTTACCCTTTGATTTTTCTTTTAGGGTATACCCTCTTTACATTTTTTAAATTTTTTGAATTTTTGGTTTTTCAAGAATATGGAACACCTTTGCTCAAGAAAAAGGTTTGAACATATTCCATAGTTCAATCAAGACAATCATGAAAAATGACACCTATTGGTATAGGAGTCTAACACATGGTACACTTCATCTTCTTCCTCATCCTCTAGCCATAAAGGTAGATCACGGTCAATAGAAGGCTCAACAAGAGGATATAATATCAGTTGTTTTGATAAGGGCCCATTCTTGATGGTCATGTTCCCAACCCTACAACTAATATCATTAGAGAAATTTTGAGGTCTAAAATGGGGCCTCCTAAGAAAAAAGTACAACCAAAATAAAATTTATAAGAACCAATAATATTCAAGGTGATGGTGTCAACCATGGAGGGTGATTCACCATTTTTGGGGTAAAAAAGTAAAAATATTAACAAACAATAAAATAATAAAACTACTTTTTCAACTTGTATTTTCAACTTATCTCCCTAATGTTTTACTCAAATTTTGTGAGCGAGTACTTGTTGGATGCAAAATTTAATACCTCATCCAAGGAGTAACCATGTTGCATACTTTCCACGGACCCTACTACGCAAAACATGAGAAATACATGAAAAAACATTATTGCAATCATGTTTTTCATGTGTTTATAATTTTTCATGTAGCATAGTACATCAAAAGTATGCAACATGTGTACTTCTTGGATGACGAATCAAATTATTCATCCAACGAATGTTCCCACTTGAAATTTGAGTAAACCCATAGGGAGATAAGTTGAAAATACAAGTCGAAAAAGTAGTGTTTTTCTTTTTTCCCTCTAAAATTTGATGATGTAATCTAATATTATTTTATTATTTCCACTATTATTTTATAATTTCCTTAGGAGGAAAATTTTAGACCTCAAAATTCCCCTAATGAGGCATCAACAGTGACCAACGAAGGTCTTCCTAATATAAGAGGATAACCATTGAAATTGGTTTTGGGTTGAAGTATCAGGAAGTCAGTGGGATACTCCCAAGAGTGAATGGACACCATAACATCCTCAAAAACTCCCTTAGGAGCTATTGTGGATCTATATTCAAGTTGCATCACTGTAGTGGTCTTTCTCAAAGCTCCCTGGAGGTTCAACTTCAACATGGTTTCTTTATTCATCACATTTATGGCAGCCCCAAGATCAATCAATGTATGAGGGACAATGATACCATTAATGTGCACATCCACTACTAGACTTCTAGGGTGTAGGTATTTTGGGAAACTCACTCTCCCTAGCATCAAATCAGATAATTGACCAACAACATTGATGGTGGGGTTGTCTCTCTTCTTTCTCCCGGGATTTTTGAAGCATTTCTCCTTGATAAGATTATTATATATGGGAACATCCTTAATATCTTGGAGAAGGGGTATCTTGACACACAAATTATTCAAATCTCCCAGAAGTTAAATCTCTTATGGGGTGTGCTGGCTAGGATGATGTTGCATAAGAAATTGCAAGGAGTTGTTGCTCCTTGATCTAGTGTCTGATTAGATCACTAGACAGAAAGAGATAAAACTAATGAGATGAGAAATGGATCCCGATCCAATATGATCATAAAATCAGCATGAAATCAATTATATATTATAACGAAGAAAGATGGCACCGAACCTCCTCGTAGGTTGGGGAAGGATCTTGAATTCATAGCATAATACTTGCACTCCAATCAAGCTATCTACTTCATCTACACTCAATCTCAACACCTACACACAACCACAAAAGCTCAAGAACGAGAAGCGATCTTCCTTGTAATATCGTTAGATCATAAGCAATATAGATTGATTATAAAATCTTCTGAACATATAATCATGTAAGGGAATGAATCATAAATCTTCATTAACCATAAAAAAGCTACATCGCTTATATCTTCACTTCCACACTTCCTCTCCATGATCTGATAGATTTTCCCCACTATATTAAAGGAATGAGCATGAAGAGAAACACACATATGATCAAGACCTAACAATCTCTCTCTAACAACAAAATGGAAGCATAGGATCAAGATCTCAACTCTCTCAAAGATTGGCTCTCAAAAAACTAGCATAAACCTCTCAAATGGTCCAGTATAAATAGGTATAAGGGAGGTCCCAGGAGGATGTATGTGGACGCTTAGGATGATGAGAAGCTACATAAGCTTCTAACTGATAAGTCTTGGAAAGCTCGAATAGATGAGACATCGAACTGATCTCCTAGGGACCAAGGAATTTTAGAACATTCCTTTGGCCACAGACATATAAAGGGCTAAAAAGGGCCCTAGCCACAGGCATAAGGAGGTCTGCTAGTGGCTATAGCATCCTGGCCACAGGAATAAGCCTACCTTCCTGCGGCTAAGGGTCAAAATAGCCAAAAAAAAGGTCCTGATGTGAGGAAAAATTCATCTAATCATGAGGGCTAAGGGTCAGTGATCCAGGGGGAGAAAAATAGGCTGATAACAGATGCCCCCTAATGTATGAGATCATAGTGAGAATTTGACGGCCAAAATAAATTATGATAAAACTCAGAGGTCTAAATGACAATGGGGAAACAAAGCCAGGGATGTGGATTGGAAGACACTGGAGATGAAGTCACAATTGTGCTAACAACATCCTCGAGGTGGGCTTACCCATGCTCGGTTATAAGAGAATACTAAACATGACCACCAAAACATACACTGTGGATCCATGACATAAATTGCTAGAACATGGCCACAATAGACATACATAGTGGATCAATGTGAATCAATGAATAGAGCATAGCCACTAAGAAATACAATCATGGATGTATGTCACAGTATACATCACTACGGATATGGATACATGACATACATAAAATTTTCCTAGATAACCATCAAAGTACATAAATGATACATAAATCCAAAGCAGTCTAGTAAGGATGCCATATAAGAGTGAGGTCTCCCTAACCCAGGGTCTTCGACATAACCCCGATGGTACGAATATACACATGCGAATAGATGAGCTGGATTTGAGCAAGGTAGAAACCGTTTGGTTACTAGACAATGAGGTAAACCAGTAACAAACACAAGGGAATCCACCAATGAAGAAAATGGATCCCAAGGTGCCTAGTACAGTCCACTAAGTGTGAATAAATGAGCTAATGTCAAACACCAGTGAACTCAACCAATCAAGAGCCAATGATGTAAACCCATTTCCAATCATGAGGAAGCCCGCAAATGAGGTTTGCAAGCTCCAAGGTACTAGTGGTTCCTAAATCAAGCTCTTCGATAATGAGTTGAAGTCCACAGGAGAAGATCCGTCGAAGGAGGGCCTTAGTGTATCCCCCTCAATTGACACGGAACAGACCAAGATGATGTGATGTAAGGATGAAGTCATGAAGTGATGAAGTACAACTGATACATGCATGACCAACTCAAAAAGGTCAATAGGTTACTACAAATGGCCAACATAGGCCGATACTTGTCTTAAAAACATAACAGCATGACACAAGAGTGACTTGGCAGCATGACTAAATGAGAACCATGTGACATCATGCAATGATGTAGGAGGCATCGAGGCATGGTCCATATGACTAGAAGAGTAACCAACCGGAGGATTAAAGAGACTCATATGGATGGTACAAATCCTAAGCAAGCTAAAACTTAGCTGCAAGATAATGAAGTATACAGGTATCGTGTTCAAGGGTGATGAAACTAAGGCTTCCAATGGATGATAAATGAAAATAAATGATACCTCCCTTATCTTGTTATAAGTTTATTTTTCGTAAAGTTGTCCCCCAAGCCTAAAAAGAGATAAATTATACAAGGGAGAACCTCCTAGCCACAGTAGACTAGGGTATTCCTTTTTTGTAACCAGTCTATCCCAGTCAGAAAAGGGTTAAACTTATACTGGGTAGATGACACTTCAAGTACTTTAATGAGCGTGAAGTAGACAAGTTCACTTGACAATCTTTTCTAATTTAAGGAGTCTAAAAAGAGCTTAAATGAAAATCATCCTAGAGGAACGAGTGGTATAGAGGGTAGCAACTGGTTCTGGTAATGGTGGAGCTTCTCATGACATAAGGTGGATAAGAGGCTAGCTAATAGGATCACTCATCGCAATGGTTCCTCCAGAAAAAGGAAAAACACCAAGTGAAAGCGGATGGTGGGCCGAGCAGATGATGACGATGGAATGAAGACAAACCAAGGATCAAACTACAAAATTAGGCTGATAAAAGTGGAAATCACAAGGGATAAAGTGTGGAATCCTCCTGGGGTATGGCCAGAAAAGAGAAGAAGAAGAGGACATGAGGCTCAAATTCTAGTTCATGGCGGGTCAGAAGGAGGGATTCTGAGAGATAATAAAAATGACTGCATGGACACCAATTTAGCAATAAGGTTCTAACTAGGGTATCCTTGAGCAGGGAATAACTACCTCCAAGCTACGACATGCATAAAATAAATGAAGAAATTCTCAACATGACGGGGTCAGACCTATGGTGTAAAAATACTGTTAACGGTCAAAATGAAAAATTGGAAAAAATGACTTACCCCTATATGCTAGTAAAAGCATCATACCTCGGGCCCGATGTAATAAATGGTAACCTCCAAAGATAGAAAGAAAATTTCATTCCAATTCCTCCTGCAAAAAGTAGAAATAAAATTTCATTCCAATTCCTCCTGCAAAAAGCTAGACTAAAAAATAGATTATAAAGCTCAAAAAACCCCTTTAAATGCAAAATAAAAATAAAAATAAAAAACTCAAGATTCCAAAATAGGTTATAAAGGGAACTCATACCTCTCTAATTTCTCATTGTGAACTTGCGAAGAAAGAAGGAGAGAGCTTCCAAGGTTTTGAGAGCAAGATCAAGGAGGAGAAAGTGTCCATATTCAACCAAGTAAGTAAAAATCACCTCTTTATTTGTAATTTCCACACAGGATGCTTGAGCATAGTCAATTTTAAGAGGCCTTATCGTTTTATTAGGAAACAATGCCCTATCGCAGGCATGTAACAGGAAATTTTTGGCCAGGTAGGCCCAATCGCAGGTATGCTACAAGCTGCCTGTGGCTAGAGATGCATTATTTCCGTGTCAAGAGTGTGGCTAAGGGAAAAATTAGGAATTTTTAAAGTGTTTTCTACCTAGATCCATTTCTCAGTGCATGAAATGCATTTCTTATGAATGGCCATGACTGATAGAGTTTTTTTTTACTGCAGGAGAAAAAATGGTGGAGGAGTGGGGAGAGAGGAAACATTTTGAAAATGAAATCCAAGCTATGGGCCATTATCCAACCATTAATTCTATGAGGGACTGTGGTTTGCTAAAGTTTTTCAAGATACCAAGCATGACCAGACAGTCATGTCTCTTGACATACATTATACGGTTGTGGGATGTAGACACCTAATAATTCATTTTTTGCCCAGAGAAATTTACTATATATACTTAATACATATACTTCCTTACCTGTTTTACGAGGTGGGGAGCTTCGGTGGTGTTATCAAGGGTTTTCAGTAGTAGTTGGGAAACCATTAGAAGTATGAGGGCTACTCATTGTAGGCAGGTTGAAGGGGCAGATAAAAAGAATATCCTCATATAGGACATATAGAACCTGACCCTACAAACACTAGCTTATACTATAACCCGAGTGGCAAGGATGACAACAACCTAGTAGTGACAGTACCACACATGGATTTATGTATCTAATGCTTAGAACCCACCTTGTTTAACTGGTGTGAAGGGGTGGTGGCCAGCATGAAGGCTCAGCTCACAAGGCTGAAGGGGAGAAAAAATGACATTTCTGGTTATGGGATCTTACTTGTAAGTTTTTTCTTTGAGAGGATTGTGGTTATGAGACCCTAGTCATTGGATTATGTAGTATTTCCACCGGCAAGAGAACCCCACATGGCTAGAAGGTGTTCTATTTTACCACGGGATGACGACATGCACACTAGTAGTTGGTAACCAAAGAGTTATTGGAAATGGATGAGAGTAGCCACATTGTCAATAGATGACTACATATATGATGGGGTAGAATTCACGGGGGATCCTGCCATAGTCTTGCCCCCGTGGAGAAGGCTTTTATGGTAGAGGTAAAAAAAATTGATTTTTTATGTTTTGCAATTTTTTTTATATTTTGGAATATTTAATTTTTTGGTTTTTTGACAAGAATACATAGTAACTAAAGATAATGTTTGTGATATGCAGACGTGGCACCTACACACCCAAAAGGATATTCTCCACTAAGGATACATATACCATGGGCCCCAACCCTAGCAATACCAACAGAGGAGATAGAGGATGAAGATGAGGATATATGAGAGTTTACATGGAATGTCAACGGATTGACATTGGGAGCTACTCCAAGGAGGATGGATGAGACTCCTCGACACATGTAGAGGCACACCGTATAAGGGGTGGCCTCATCTTGACAACATGGTCTCCTCCCCCCCATTCTGAATGCGGATTTATGTTATCATGAGAACCGCTAACTGGAGGCAGTAGCACCGGGTTGTGAAATTTTTGATGTATTAACATATGTATGGCATAGTAGCGAAGGCCTTAGTTGCCTTGTTTTGAACTATGTATTCAGACTTCTGATATAATAAAATACTAACTTCTATGTGTTTTTTCTACTGTGTATGTACAATATATGTTTACATGTTCATGTGAATGGTTTAAAATGTTATAAATGTGACAAATTCCAATCTAACACATAATTAACTAATGAATCAGCCAATCGATTTTGGTCTCGAGGAATATGCACATAATCAATATAATCAAATGAACGTTCCAAGGGACGTACCCTCAAAAAGTAATGAAACAGATTCAGGTTCCTTATAGAGTACAAACGATTGAGCTGAGACACTATGATTTGAGATTCAAGTTGAACAATAAGGTGTAACAAATGTGATTCCTTGGCTGAGGTTTCAGGGAGTAACTTGAAAACTAGTTTAAGAGAAGAGATTTCGCACTAGATAGGAAGAACTAACTCTACTCCATAAACCAATTGGAATGGAGTGAAGAGAGTAGTATATTTCATGGAGGTTCGATATGCCCATAATGCAGAAAATAACATAAGGTGCAAGTTATATTTATGTATTCCTACCATCCGTTGCAATATGGTTTTCAAAGTATAGTTCACAACTTCTACTTGGCTATTAGCTTGAGGATAATACGGTGAGGAATTTTCATGGAGAAAACCCAATTTGGTAGCTAGTTCCTGCATCATATGATTTTGAAAGTGTTTAACATGATCAGTCACAATGCATCTAGGCACACCAAACTTGGCGATGACATGGTTGAAAAAGGATAAAGTGACAATATTAGCGTCATTGAAACGTGTAGGCATGGCCTCGACCCATTTGGTAAAATAGTCAACGACAATGATGGTATAATGATGTCCTTGGGTAGAGGGTGGGTTACATTGCATAAAGTCAATTCCCCACTAGGAAAATGGTCTAACAAAGATAAATGGATGTAATGGGGTAGGATGGGCACGCATTTTGCAAGAAAACATTTGACATGAATGGAACCTTTGGACTACTATAATTGAATCCTTAAAGAGTGAAGGACAAAAGTAACCGACGCATAATATTTTCTAAGAAGTGGCATGTCGAGACAGGTGACCACCACATTCACCAACGTGTAAATAATTTAAAACATGTTCGGCCTTTGCATGAGTAAGGCATTGATGTAAAATAGTGTCGACACCCGACGGTAAAGAGTATCATCGATAATAATATAGTGTCGAGACTAATGGCGTATGCCCCGATGGTCATCATGAAATAAATCGGGCTAAAAACATTGGGTTTGTAGATAAAGAAGAATGTATCCATACCAGGGATCAAAAGTACTAATGAGGAACAAGGATTCGTTAGGAAAAGGATCTGTGGCCACGGTTTCCTCATCAGTTGGAGGCAATTTAGCAAGAAGCTTGGCGAAGGCTAGGTATTTTTTGGAATTAACAATGCCAAACTCCAAATCAAATTCCTGAAGAATTACAATCCATTTAGATTATTATCTCCCTATTATTTGACTACTAAGGATGTGTTTCATGGGCTTGGAGTTAGCAATGACCGTAGTCCTTCACAGTAGAATATAATGCCTCAAGTGTTCCACAACAAATACTGTTGTGAGAGCCAACTTCTCAACATGGGAATAACGTAGCTCAGGATTGATCAGGACATTAGTAAGGTAATATATAGTATTTTCATTGTGTAAGTCATCATCTTGGATGAGAACCATGCCTAGAGAAGATTCCAAAGTGGCGAGATATAGAAAAAAATATCAGTTGAAGTCAGGAGGGCATAGCAAAGGTTTCGATAGCAAAGCTTATTTTAGATCATCAAAAGAACATTGGGCTTGATCGTCCCATATGAAAGGGGCTCATTTCTTCAACAAACGCATGAATCTATGGGAAATATGGGCATATTTGGAAATGAAACATTGTAAAAATTTAGCTTTTCCCCGAAGTCTTTGAAGTTGGCAAACAGTATGAGGGGGAGGTAGATTGATAATCACCTCAACGTTGGAAACATAAACATCAATCCATTCTTGAGAAATGATGAACCCTAAAAATCGTCCAGATCGTACGCAAAAGACACATTTATGTGGATTAAGCAGATTTTCTAAAAATGGCATCGGAGAAATACCTCTCAAAGGTGGGAAGGGTGGTACCCACAGATCAAATAATAAGTAGTAATATCATCAAGATATACTTCAACAATGTGTTTTATATCATGAAACACATAAAAAATGTCCCGCTGGAAAGTAGTACGAGAATTTTTAAGACTAAAGGATAGTTTACGATAGCAAAATGTACCCAAAGGATAGATAAAATCAGTCTTGTGTTGGTATTCCGATTTAATTTCAATCTGGTTGTAGTCGGAGAATCCATCCATGAAGGAAACAATAGCGTACTTACTGGCACATGCATTGAGAGTCTGGTTGATAAAGGGTGTAGGACAATTATCCTTAGGGCAGGCTAATGATGAGTTACATCATTAGACATATTTGGAGGGGTTAATGGTCACCTGTTTTTCTTGTATTTTTATTATTATTTTGTTTTATGATGCTAGTATAGGTGGTGATTAAGGCTAACATACTCTGACTGCCTAATATGAGGTTGAGTGCATAAAATCATGATTTATTTAGAATTTTTATAAGGATTTTATCATAAAGACTTGGAGGAGACAATAAGGAGAAATTATTGGAGGATTTTCCAACCTGAACTCTCAAAGGCAGCCAAAGGATCCCAAAGATTCTCTCCAGCAATTCAAACTCCAAAGGCAGCCAAAGGATCCCAAGGATTCTCTCTAGCAATTCAAATTCCAGAGGCAGTCAAGCAACTCAAAGAGGAGTGCACTTAATATTTGTTTACTGGGAGTCAAGAGGACTCAATCACTATTTTCTAGGGAGTTATTGGTAGCTACCCTATAGAATAAATAGATCAGAGCTAGAGGTAGGAAGAGTTAGTCGATTCTAGTTGAAACTTTGTTGCAAGCTATTGAGATTTTTATTATTTTACTCAGTCATCAAACTTTCAGAGATGTATGGGGTTATTATTTTAGGAAATGAGCAGATTGATTTCATTCGACTTATTTAAGTTTCAGAGAGCTAGGCTCCTCAGTTAGCACCCAATCCATGTGCCTCAGCTTCTCTGTTGTTACTATCTTTTCCTTTCTATCATTAAGCTAGTTTTCGTTCTGTCATTCAATTAGTTATTCTTCTCATAGTTTCATCGCTGCTTAGTTTTTTCTTTTAGTGTGTTGTTGTAGTTTTTCATTTGCTTGTGAGTGATAGAATAGAGGAGAAAAACCCAAAAAATTTGTGGATCAAGACCCCCTTCTCATCTCCAAAAATAGAGCTTGAGGAGGGAAAACCTTCCCA
This sequence comes from Pinus albicaulis, assembly GCA_034641835.2. NCBI lineage: Eukaryota > Viridiplantae > Streptophyta > Pinopsida > Pinales > Pinaceae > Pinus > Pinus albicaulis. Next base: position 1,522,873,319 of record CM076575.1, on the reverse strand, counting down.
CAGGCCCAAAAACTGATTTATGTTCACTATTTCTGAGATTAAAAGTAGAGTTTCATTACCATTTTTCATTCTTCCTTTGCATTGTATTTTTATGAATTTGCATGTTTCTTTGTGCATAAATTAGCAAGTTGACTGCAAGACTTATTGTTAAAACCCCAGAGCTTCGTGGTGCTTCCCCGCTTCATTTTCCATCCCTGTATTCACAACCTAAGCATCATTGTTGTGCCTCCATTTCCCTCCTTTCTCTCTTATTTTCATCCATCACCCCTTTTCATTCCCAAAATGCTTGAGAAGCATTAGAATTAGACCTCCACCCTTTCTCCTCAAAACTACTGCTCGTTGTACCTCGCTCCATCACAAATCGCAAATCACTTGTGATCTTTGTTAACGCTCCCTCATTCCAAGCCTGAATGCGATATCCCTTTCTACTTCCCTTTGGTTCTCTTTTATTAAAAACAGTCAAAAACATTAGAAACCGCATTTTTTCCCTTTGGACTTACCATCGCTCCTTTTCGCAATCACATTTCCCATGTGGTCCATGTTAACAACTTCCACTTCCAGACCCCGATTGTGATATTCCTTTTTCCCTCCTTTCTCCTTCGCTCCTCATTTCTATGTCAAAAACCTTTGAAAGAACCTTACTCCACCCTTTTCTAAAAATCCCATCACTTTATCGCACTTCGTATTGTTTAGTTGGGTTTTGTTAATACTTATCTCTTTTTTCCTACCAATTGCGATATTGTTATAGCACTCTGTCGCTGGTCCTCCCCCCATGTCACACATTTCAATTGAAAACCACAATTATTTCCATTTTCTTTTAAATACTTACCTCTCAATTTTGTCGATTGCGATATTGCGAAATCACAACATCGCAACTTTTACATCATCACATTTCGCACTTCAGTCCCACTCTTGAACAACACTTCTGTTATCCCTTTAATTTTGCGATATTGCGATTGTGATATCGCATATCAAATCTTTTTCCTCCATCACATCTCCACCATTGCAATTTTCAATTCATTCCGCTCCAAAGCTATTTCTGCGCTATAATAAGGTTTTATAAGGTTTAACCCCACTCTTTCCACTTCCAAGCCTTGTCTCATGCGTTAAGCCCTCCATTAGCCACTTTAGCCCTTTTCTTTCCTCCAAGTTGCAAATCAACACCTTTTCAATTAGAATTAAGTCATGGATAGCTTAGTTGCATGAATAGAAGCATGGTAGATAGACCATAGGATAAATAGAGTGCATTTATCCATTTGGCCAAGTTAGGTGTGGTTTAGAATTAGTTTCCTTTCTGCCATTTATTTTCAGCAAGTTAAATTAGTTTCATTTATGTCATTTATTTCTTGCAAATTAAACTAGTTTCATTCCTCTCATTTATTTTTAGCAATTTATTTTATTTTTCCTTTCTGTCATTTCCTTCCAGCAATTTACTTCCAAGTTCTTACCATAGTCTAAGAAATAGCACCCTTTCATAAAGCAGAAGAGGACGCCATAAATAGAATGCATCTATTGTGTATGTAGCACTGTCACCTCCAAGTTTGTATGAACCCCGGGTTGATAAAGTAAAGTAAGGCATCCCCTGGGAGCTGTAGCACTCTTAGTGCAACACCAGGGCTCACCACTTTTTGGCAACGTTGTCGGGGAGGTGTCTAGTAGATGTTTTTTTTTTTAGCATTCTTTTCTGGTTTCTTTTCTTTTCATGTCATTTCAGAAATATTGAAAAAATTACAAAAAATTTTAATTACATGCCTCGTAGGACTAGGAACACTCAAAGACAAATCTTACCTAAAACCCCCACATCACCTCCTAGCCACCCTTCACTCTTCTTCAGTGGAAGTGAGATTGAACCCCCTATAGGAGAGACTTTTGAATACTTTGAGGATCCTATTGGGGAAGAAGAAGAATACCTTGTTTCAAATGAGGGACCTACTTCACCTATCTTAACCATGGCTGGGATCCAAAGAGCCTTCCCCATAAGAGAGGTGGTTGGGGAAACTAAGATGAAAAACATTAGCCCCTTAGCGCTTCCACACTTCCATGGACTTACCTCTGAGGGCCCTAACACATTCATGTTTGAATTTGTTGTTTTTTGTAGGAATTGTGACTACACCTCTGATGATCAGAAGTTGAAGCTATTCCCATCCACCCTCAAGGATGCAATCTTGCGCTGGTTCATGGGTCTAACTGGCGACAACATCACTACCTGGGCACAAATGGAAAATACCTTCAACAACAAATAGAAAGAATACTGTAGGTCTAAGGAAGCTAAGGATGAGATATTTAGGATGACTCTAGGGCCTGATGAATCCCTAGAGGACTATGAAGAGAGGCTTCAATCAAACTATAAGAGATCCAAATGTACTCTTGATCCTACATCACTTAAACTTGTACTTCTTCAAGGGATTAGAGAAGAGATTGTAGAAACCTTGAATATTTTATCACGAGGAGATATCTACCAACTACCTTATGATACAATAAAAAATGTCTTTTGGAACCATTCTAGGGCATTTAGGAAGACGGATAGAGCTATCCAGAGTACATAAAATCCCCCTTCCTCTTCCACCTCCATCAAACATGAGATTGGAAACATGCTAGAGGACTTCAAGAGTGACATGATGCACACCTTTGCTTTGAAAATGGACACAATGCAGCTCAAAAGGAAGCAAGAGAAAGAAGAAAGAGCCCTGGCCATATTTTTTCCTATATGTACCTAAAAGCACCCAAGAAATGAATGTCCACTGAATTTCATAGAGTTTTTCTTAGTCTGTGAAGAGAATCATGCCACAGACAAGTGTCCCTCCATACCTAGACTTAAGGCTGTATATAAAGGTGGGGAAGCAATGCCAGAGAAACTTTGTTTCATCAACTAGAGAAGGCCTCAAGGCCCTCGGCCATATCAATAAGGTATGCAAGGTGCACCTTACTCTTATTATCACAACAATTAGAGCACATCCATGCAACCTTGGTACACCCCCACTCCCCCATCCTAGTATGCACTTCCTAATTTTCCTTACAACCCTTCATATCATCCTCAAATAGTAAACCAACCTTTCCAGCAGTATTTTCCACAACAACCTCAGTGGAAAAATCCATCCCAAGGGTGGAGGCCTCAACAAAATCAACCACCTACTCTAATGCCTCCACCCCAACCTCAACCTTAGCTTACTCATGTTTCTCCACCTAGGCTACCCCAAATACCTACACAGCCCAATCCAAACCCGAACAACAAATCAGCATAGTAGGCTCCCAACGGAGAAACATCCTATCCATCTTATGCTATGTAGATATAGGAGGTCAATCTTAGGTCAGGAAGAGTATTCCCAGAAAACCATCCTCCATCTCCACCTGTAGAGGTTGAGGAGGAAAATGAAGAAGGTAACCTTCAAATCCACCCTAGTCAGCACACCCCAGAGGAGACTGAACTCCTAGGAGAATTGGAAATTTTTTGTGTAAAGATACCACTTCTCCAGGCCATTAAGGATGTCCCTATCTACAATAGTCTCATCAAAGAAAAGTGCTTCAAAAAACCTAGGAGAAGGAAGAGAGATGCCCCCACCATAAATGTGGTAGGACAAATATCTGACCTAATGCTGGGGAAGGCGATATTTCCAAAGTACCTAAACCTTGGTAGTCAAGTTGTTTATTTGCATATAAATGGTGTCATAGTCCCCAATGCTCTAATTGATCTAGGGGTTGCCATAAATTTCATTACCAAGGAAACTATGTTGAAACTTAATCTCCAAGGGACTTTGAGGAAAACCACAACAGTTATGCAAGTTGCAGATTGGTCCACTGTAACCCCAGAAGGAATTATTGAGGATGTCATGGTTACCATCAACTCTTGGGAGTATCCTACATATTTCCTTGTCCTACAACCAAAAACCAAGTTTAATGGTTATTCTCTCATCTTAGGGAGACCTTGGTTAGCCACTAAAAATGCTTATATTAGTTGTCAAGCCGGAAACTTGACTATAAAAAATGGGCCTTTGTCTAGACAACTTGTGTTATATACTCTAGCCCAACCATCCATTGATCATGATCTCCATATACGGTTGGAGGATGAAGAATATGAGTTATATAACACTGCCCCTATGTGTACCGTAGATGTTATTCTTAGAGGGGGGAAGCTTGATGAAGATGAAATCATTGACCATGCCATTCAAAACCAGTCCTCCACTAACATTCCTCTTGAAACATTAGTCAAATATTCTGAAAGCCAACCTTGGATGGAAGTTCACTCAGTTGAGTCGACCTCTGAAACCACTAAGGCTATTGAGTTTGGCCCATCCATATCTCTAAAAATCAACCTAGGCCTCTCGAATGAAGAAGAGAAGAGGCTATGCTGGCTTTTGAAAGAAAATATCGAGGCATTTTCTTAGGATTACAAGGACATGAAAGGGGTGCATCCTTCAATATGCAGACATCACATTTACATCAAAGAAGGATGCAAGCCTATGAGACAACCCCAAAGAAGGATGAACCTGACTCTGAAGGACATAGTTAAAGAAGAAACTATTAGATGCAGGGTTCATATATCCTATATCCAACAGTGAGTGGATATCTCCTCTTTTCCTAGTCCTGAAGAAGAATGGAAAGTGGAAAATTTGTGTTCATTATCAAGAAATTAACAAAGCCACCAAGAAATACCATTTCCATTTGCCCTTTATAGACCAAGTCCTGGATGGCCTTGTGGGGAAGAATTTGTTTTCCTTCTTAGATGGGTTCAGTGGGTACAATCATATTCAAATTAGCCCTGAAGACCAAGATAAGACTACTTTCACCTTCCCTTGGGGTACCTTTGCTTATAGAGAAATACCCTTTCGGTTGTGCAATGCCCCAACTACCTTCCAAAGAGCTATCATGAGCATCTTTTATGAGTTATTCCATGACTTTGTCGAAATTTAAATGGATGATTTTACACCATATGGGGATGAATTCCAGGAAGCTCTCTCCAATTTGGGTAAATTAATAAGAAGGTGCATTGAGATGCATCTCTCCATGAGCCCAGAAAAGTGTGAATTCTTGAAGAAATCAGGGGTTGTATTAGGACACTCCATCTCCCAAGAAGGAATACAGGTAGACCCGAACAAAATGAATACCATCAAAAGGGTACCTGTTCCTCAAAATTAGAAAGATGTCAGGAGTTTCTTAGGATTAGTTAGTTACTATATAAGGTTCATCAAATATTTCAGCAAGATAGCTTCACCATTATTTGGGTTATTGGCCAAGGATTCTGAGTTTATTTTGTCCAGTCCTTGTTAAGAGGCTTCTGAGATCATTAAGGAACAGTTGACTACTGCCCCCATCCTCTGATGTCCAAATTGGACTCTGCCTTTCCACATCCACACTGATGCATCAGAAAAATTTGTAGGGGAAACATTAGGACAGTTAGAGGACAAAATTCCTTATGCCATTTATTTCATCAGCAATAATTTGTCCAAGGCCGAGCTGAATTATATTGTTACTGAGAAGGAAATGTTAGCCATTTTCCATGCATTGAACAATTTCAGCGATTATTTAACTGGATACTAGACCTTTTTTCACACTGACCATGTAGCCATCAAGTATTTAATCAACAAACTGGATGTTAATGCTAGGATAGTTATATGGTTGTTAATTTTGCAGCAATTTTATTTGACTATTATTATAAACCTGGAAAGGAGAATGTTGTTGCAGATTTTTTTTCCAAGTTAGCTCTCCCTGCAGGTGAAGAAGGAATGGTGGATGACTAGCTTCCAGATTAGCATCTATTTTCTATATCATCACTCTCACCATGGTTTGCTGATATAACCAACTACCTAGTTCTTGGGAGACTCCCTCCTAATATTTCATTCAAGGAGAGGAGCAGAATCATCAGAAAAAGCGCCCCTTTCACATGGATTGGGGGAAAATTTTTCAAGCTAGGCCCTGATCAAATCCTAAGGAGATGTGTGAGGGAGGAATAAGTTTCTGATGTCCTCTCTGCATGTCATGAAAGCCCATGTGCAGGCCACTTTTCTGCAAAGATAACTGCTTTCAAAGTTTTTCAGGCAGGATACTATTGGCCTACCCTTCACCAAGATTCTAGGAGATACACCAGCAAGTGTGACCAGTACCAAAGGATGAGGAAACCCACGCAAAGGGATGAGATTCCTTTGCACCCTTAGGTGGATCTTGAGCCATTTGACAAGTGGGGCATGGAATTTGTTGGACCTATTGATCCACCATCCAGACAAAAGAAGTATATCATAGTCTGCATTGACTACCTAAAAAAGTGGGTTGAAAAAAAACAATGAAGGTAGAAACTGAGGAGAAAATAGCATAATTTCTAAGGGAGAATGTGTTTTACAAGTTTGGATACCCCAGAGAAATAGTCACTAATCGAGGAGCACAATTCACCTCTCACCTCATTCAGAAGCTTTTGAGGAAGCACAAGATTAAGCATAGAACTTCTATTGCCTATCACCCTTAGGCGAATGGCCAAGTAGAAGTAACTAAAAGAGCTTTAGAGAGCATCCTCACCAAGGTTGTGACCAGCAGCAAAAAATATTGGGCAGACAGATTGGTGGAAGCTACTTGGGCCTACAACGCTACTTGGTATACAACAACAGGATTCACTCCCTATGAACTTGTCTATGGTAAGAAGGCTCTACTTTTAGCTGAGTTTTAATTCAATACTTTAAGAATGGTAGCTGAATTAAATATAGATCTATAAAATGCCCAAAAATAGAGTTTTTTGAAACTAAATGGATTGGATGAGTTAAACATGAAAGCACTTCTTCACACGGAGGTAGTCAACTGCAAAGGAAGTTCTAGCATGACAAGAAAATCAAAGAAAATACCTTCCAAGAAGGATATTGGGCGATGTTGTATGATTCAAGGTTTAAATATTTCAAAGGCAAGCTGATGGAAAGATGGTTGGGACCTTACATAGTGGAAAAATATTTTGATAATGGTGCATTTCAAATCAGAAACATAGATGAGGAAGGAATCCCTTTGCTTATCAATGGTCACAGAATTAAAATTTACAATAAGCCTTTGTCAAGGGTAGAGTTCTTAAATTCAATAAAAAAAGAGGTGTATATGATGGGAAAATTCATAGTTTCCCACGCCTCCTGAAAAAATAAAAAATAAAAAAAATAATAAAGATCCATGGGTGAAAACGTCTCTGAGGCACCCAAGGCAAGCTTGTGGGTTGAAAACTTTGATAGAGGCAACTCACTTGCTCAAAAAAAGAGAGAGAAAAAAGAAAAGAGAATAAAGATCCATGGGTAAAAACCTGTCTGAGGTGCCCAAGGAAATTTTGTGGGTTGAAAACCTCCATGGAGGCAGCCCACTTACTTTCAAAGAAGAAATAAGAAGAAAAAAACAAAACAAAAAACAAAATTTACATCTACATCTCTGTGTTTTCTATGTTTTCTGTTTTAAGGTTATTAATGGTTTCTGGAAACATAGGGAAGCATTAATATTCTTTTCCCTTCTTCTCTTTTACCATCCATCCCATCATTCACTCCATCCATTTTTATAAATTCCTCCATCACCTCCATGCACCACATTCCTCCATTCCTTAGCACAATGTAGCAAGGAAATTCCTACAGACATCAGGGAATTCCTATAGCGCAAAAGCCTGTTCTTGAATAGTAAGAGAAACAAGAGAGGAGCTAACAAAGAAGACCCCAAGCAAGAAAAGAGTGTGACCCATGGCATCTGGAGCATCCCCACGCAGCATCTCCAATAGGAATAAACAACAAGGAAAGACCAGCAGCTCACTGAGAGAGCTACTCACTCAGAGAAAAGGAAAATAGTGAAGAATGCAACATCTAAAAGGATTTTCTCCTCAATATAGCTCCTACAAAATCCTGGGAAACAATAGGTAAACTCAGGTATAGCTTCTCACCCCTTGCTATGCATCCATAATAGCCAGAAATAATTAAATTTGCAGACTTAGAGTTTAAGGGGAAGAAAGGTGGCCACCATCATGAAGTATGACTAGGGAGAAATGCAAAGTCATGCCACCTGGGCATGCAAAAGTAAAGAATTTAAATCAAGTGGAGTAGTGGAGAACGAGGGGAGGAAACATGCAGTCCATCATGAATTAATAGGGAGAAGGAAACAAGTGTCTACAACATAAACTGGAGCTGAGTCAAGTTACATAAGCACTCCAAAATTAGTTGCGCAGTATAATAAAAGGAGATCCCGTCTCATCCAAACCAGTAAATTGAGAATTTTTTAGGGAAAGAGACCGAAGGGAGCCGCAGCACAACAGTGCCGAGAGTGGGCTACGTATTTGAACAACGTGAAACAATAGCAGTAGAATAGCTTCACCCTACCCATGGCCTGGTCCTCTCTAGTAAATAAGAGCAGGGAATATTTTATAGAAACCCAAACAAGGCAGGATTCCACTCCTAGCCTTAAAGAAGACGAAGAATAACTAGAAGAAGAAGAGGAACCAGAAGAAGAACTAGTAGAGGAAGAAGAACCAAAGGAAGAACTAGTAGAGGAAGAATAACTAGAAGAAGGAGAAGAGCCAGAAGAAGAACCAGAAGAGGAACAAGAATAACAAGAGGAAGAGACAAAGGGCCAAATAAAAATAGAAGAGATGGTCGTAGAAGTCATAGAGATAGTAGAAAGTGGGCACGAAATAGACTCATAACACAGCACCACATCCCCTCAATACAAAGAGGAAGATCCCACCGTAGCTCCTCTGAGCGCAAAGAGAAAAAGGTAGGCCTCTATGTATTTCAGAGCTGAAAAGAGTTAGAGAATAAGTCAGAGAGATCTAAAAACTCCTCCCATGAGCCCGATTATCATTGAATAATCACCAAGGGAGGAGGAAATAATTGAAGAAATAGTTTTGAAGGAGTAGTTTTAGAAGGCATGGGCAGAGAATGTAGCACTAAAGGAGCAATTGCAGCAAAAAGGGGAGCAAGTAGCCACCATGGAAGACTTATTCATAGAAGCCCTTCAGCATAGATTCCCTTCTGAATCATATGTTCCGTGCCTCAAGGAGCAATGGCTTCTATTTCTAATCAAAACTCTAGCTTTGCATGGATCACTACCTTTCAAATATTGTAAGCAATTCATGAATTTCTGCAAGCAAGCTAACATGGTTTATCAGGAAAAGATGGCAGAGTTTTATGTGAATAACCTTGTGCTAACAAATCTGGATATTTGGGACCCCAATCCTACAATGGGGGATATGCATTTGATGACTCTAGTATCTTGGATGGTGAATGACGACACTAGATCAAAAGAGATGTGGAGGGTCATGGGAAGAAGAAACAAAGAACCCTTATATATCAGAACAAAGAGGGCCATGCAGGCAAAAAAGATCCAATGGTTGGGACTAAAGCTCAACCCACCTTTGCTGCTAGGGTTGAATGATGAAAAGGACACGGATGCACAATATAGAGAATGGGAGAACACAAAAAATAATAATGGTTTTTACCCCCTTGGGGAAACTCCCACACTTCTTCCTCATGAAATCAGGGGGGCTATAAAAGCCTTGAAGGAAATGAAGGTAGAGGATTTTTTTCTCAGAGGATGAGCAACCATTTAGTAGGGAGGTGATGATGAGCTCCATCATTAAACATATTTGGAGGGGTTAATGGTCACCTTTTTTCCTTCTTAGATCTCGTTTTCTTACATTTTTATTATTATTTGGTTTTATGATGCTAGTATAGGTGGTGATTAAGGCTAACATACTCTGAGTGCCTAATATGACGTTAAGTGCAGAAAATCATGATTTATTAAGAATTTTTATAAGGATTTTATCATAAAGACTTGGAGGAGACAACAAGGAGAAATTATTGGAGGATTGTCTAGCCTCCTTAACTCTCAAAGGCAGCCAAAGGATCCCAAAGATTCTCTCCAACAATTCGAACTCCAAAGGAAACCAAAGGATCCCAAGGATTCTCTCCAGTAATTTGAATTCCAGAGGTAGCCAAATAACTCAAAGAGGAGTGCACTCAATCTTTGTTTACTGGGAGTCAAGAGGACTCAATCACTGTTTTCTAGGGAGCTGCTGGTAGCTACCCTATAGAATACATAGACCAGAGCTATAGTTAGGAAGAGTTCGTCGATTATAGTTGAAACTTTGTTGCAAGCTATTGAGCTTTTTATTCTTTTACCTAGTGATCAAACTTTCAGAGATGTATGAGGTTATACTTTTATGAAATGAGCATACTGATTTCACTCGATTGATTTAAATTTCAGAGATCTAGGCTCCTGGGTTAGGGCCCAATCCATGTGCCTTAGCTTCTCTATTGTTACTATCTTTTCCTTTCTATCATTAACCTAGTTTTCTTTATGTCATTCAATTAGTTCTGCTTCTCATAGTTTCATCGTTGCTTAGTTTTTTCTTTTAGTGTGTTGTTGTATTTTTTCATTTTCTTGTGAGTGATAGAATAGAGGAGAAAAACCAAGAAAAATTGTGGATCAAGACCCCCTTCTCATCTCTATCATTAGAGCTCGATGAGGGTGAACCTTCCCATGGGCCAAAAAACTAATTTCTGTTCACTATTTCTAAGATTAAAAGTAGAGTTGCATTACCATTTTTCAGTCTTCCTTTGCACCGTATTTTTACAGATTTTCCTGTTTCTTTGTGCATAAGTTAGCAGGTTGATTGCAAGACTTATTGTTAAAATCCCAGAGCTCTATGGTCCTTCGCCTCTTCATTTTCCATCCCTATATTTACAACCTAAGCATCATTGTTGTGCCTCCATTTCCCTCCTTTTTCTCTTATTTGCATCCATTTCCCATTTTCATTCCCAAAACTCTTGAGAAGCATTAGAATTAGAGCTCCACCCTTTCTCCTCAAAACTCCTGCTCGTCGTACCTTGCTCCATCACAAATTGAAAATCACTTGTGATCTTTGTTAACGCTCCCTCATTCCAAACCCGAATGCAATATCCATTTCTACTTCCCTTTACTACTCTTTTATTAAAAACCATAAAAAACATTATAAACCACATTTTTTCCCTTTGGACTTACCATCTCTCCTTTTCACAATTGTATTTCCCATGTGGTCCTTGTTAACAGCTTCTTCTTCCAGACCCTGATTGTGATATTCCTTTTTCCCTCCTTTCTCCTTCGCTCCTCATTTCTATGTCAAAAACCTTTGAAAGAACCTTACTCCGCCCTTTTCTGAAAATCCCATTACTTTATCGCACTTCACATTGTTTAGTTGGTTTTTTTTAATACTTACCACTCTTTTCCTGTCGATTGCAATATTTTTATCTCACTCCATCACCGATGCTCCTTCCACGTCACGCATCACATTTGCAAACCACAATTATTTCCCTTTTCTTTTCAACACTCACCGCTCTCTTTTGTCGATTGCAATATTGTGAAATTGCAACATCGTTGTTTTTACCTCATCGCATTTCGCACTTTTCTCCCTCTCCCAAACAACATTTCTTCTATCCCTTTAATTTTGCGATATTGCAATTGAGATATCACATATTGCAGCTTTTGCCTCCATCGCTCTCTGCCATTGCACTTTTCAATTCATTCTGCTCCAAATCCATTTATGCACTATAATTCTTTCCTCCAAGTTGCAAATAAACACCTTTTCAATTAGAATTAAGTCATGGATAGCTTAGTTGCATGGATAGAAGCATGGTAGATAGACCATAGGATAAATAGAGTGCATTTAGCCGTTTGGCCAAGTTAAGTGTGGTTTAGAATTAGTTTCCTTTCTGCCATTTATTTTCAGCAAGTTAAATTAGTTTTCTTTCTGTAATTTCTTTCCTGCAAATTAAATTAGTTTCATTCCTGTCATTTTTTTTCAGCAATTAGTTTATTTTTTCTTTCTATCATTTCCTTCCTGCAATTTACTTTCGAGTTCTTATCATATTCTAAGAAATAGCACCCTTTCATATAGTAGAAGAGTATGACATAAACATAATGCATCTGTTGTGTTTATAGCACTGTCACCTCCAAGTTTGTACAAACCCTGGGTTGATAAAGTAAAGAAGGGCAGCCCCTGGGAGTTGCAACATTCTTGGTGCAATACCAGGGCTCACCAACTAGATTCAAGTCACGGTAATCAACGCATACTCGAATAGTCCCTTGTTTTTTAACAATTGTAACAAGATTAGAAACCCATTCAAATGTTGGGCAGCTAAAATGGCTTGCTCCTCAATGGCTCGAAACATATACACATAATTGGAAATATGAGGTTAGAGATATCAAATGAACCATTTATGTAAAATTTCATCGAGTAACTTGGTTCTTACTAAACTCCTATGATGATGCCACTCATGAATGTGATCATATATTAGCATGGAATCATCTTGTTTAAAGTTGGAAAAAATGTTAGAGTCAAGATCATACTGAGTAGGCAACTGGAAATGTGTCAAAAATTTTGAGCTAGGGAGGAAAAGTCACCATAGGATGCAATATCTAAATCGATATGCCACTTTGCGGCATCCCTAATTAACGTTCATTGGAACAAGAGAATTTTAACATAATAATCCACCAGAGAATTAGATGAGCACCATAAATGATATGTGGTAATGTGAGTGGATGGATTCTCCCAAAGATTCCCTTCAAACTTGGGAATATCTAATATTAACTTGGAGGGCACAGGTGGCCACCAGGGATCATGAAGGATGGGGTCATTAGTCAATTTGGCCAAATCATGTAAGTCAAGAGAAGCTAAAAATGAATTATGGATTTGACTAAATGGGTCATAAATGGGAGAATCCCCTGACCAACCTTGTGGCCCCCCCATATATGGATTATATGGATGCACTTGCTGGTGTAGAAAAGCGTTCACCCTAAAAAAAGGTTGTGGGCCAGCATAACTTATAGATGGATGTTGCCACCCAGGGTAGAAACCTATGGAGAGCAATGGACTCCCAAGAGCATGACTTCTTATTGTTGGGTATGTGTTATATTCTTTCCATGACTAAGCACGCACGGGGGTATCGCCCCCCCTTTGCGCTGGGCATAACAGGGGGGGCGGTAGCCCCCCCTGTCGGGGTCCGGGGCAGTGCCCCAGTGAAAATTTTTGGTCCTTAATTTCCGGTGGGTAGTATGTGCCCATGGTTTTGTGCATGGTTTTGCACATGGTTTTGGGGTATGATGGTTTTCGTCCCCTGGTATTTTTTGTAGATCCGGACAAGGGAACTACGATTATGTTCTAATCTAGGGTTAATGGATTAGGGTTTATGTATGTTTCGGCATGTATATATATGTGTTGTAACACTAAAAGGAATATAATGAAAAATCAAGATGGTCATCCCGATTTGGGATCCAGGGGAAAATCTCTGTGTTTATCTGTTTTATGTTTTATGCTCTCGCTATTGTTTATTTTATGTTATAAGATTCATGTGTAGATAATTTCTGTTCAAGGTTAAAACCTACATTTGGTATCAAAGTTGTTTCGGCTTCAAGGGGACGCCTTTGCTGCTGAGGTTTTTTTTGCTCGGGCGTGAGGTAGACCCTGTTCAGTGGGAGATTTGTGGGATTGATTCTTGCAGTGAAAGAAGATGGCGAGCAGCGGAAATATAGAGATCGAGAAATTTAATGGTCAGAGTTTTGAGTTGTGGAAGCTCAAGATGAAGGATCTGCTGGTGGATAAAGATCAGTGGATCACGATAGATCCAGGTACGAAACCAATGGAAATGTCAGATGAAGACTGGAAGAAGCTGGATCGGAAGGCAAAGAGCACAATACAATTGTGTGTCTCAGATTCAGTATTGTTGAATGTATCTGGGGAAGCTACGACGAAGAATTTGTCTGAAAAAATTGGGACTTTGTACCAATCTAAGTCTCTGGTGAATAAGTTGTTCCTGCGGAAAAAGATGTATAACCTGAGGATGAAGGATGGAGACTCGGTGACAGAGAATCTGAACGCCTTCAATACTGTGGTAAGTCAGCTGTCATCTGTTGATATTAAAATCTCGATGAAGATAAGTAATTAATTTGTTGGTTTCTCTACTCGCATTCGTGGTGCCAATTGCCATGGCAATAGGTAGCAATACAACTACCTTGAATTTTGATGACATTGTCTCAGCTTTGCTGTCGGAGGAAATGAGACGGAGAAATATGGAGGGCTAGAATGGAGATGCCTTATCTGTATGAGGAAGGTCCCAAAACAGAAACAAGAATAAGGTTTCGAGTGGGAGATCCAAATCTAGAGGGAGATCTAAATCTCCTGGAAAGTTTGTAAAGGTATGCTGGAAATGCAGAAAAGAAGGGCACTACAAAAGGGAGTGCAGATCTAAAGCTCCCGAGAAAGGAAAGGGATTTGATGATGCTCCTTCTACAGAGGCAAAAACCACCTCAGATGAAGGTGGGGATGTTTATTTGGCTTCTTCTTCAAATACACATGTAGATCATGAGTCATGGTTGATTGACTCAGGTGCATCCTTTCACTTCACTCCCCATCAGGAGTGGTTCTGCAAGTATGAAAAATATGATGGTGATGTCTTCCTAGGGGATGATAGGAAGGCCATAATCGTCGAACGTGGAAAGGTCAAGCTAAAGCTGCAAGGTGGAAGGATTAGAAAACTTCCCAGTGTTCTGCATATTCCCGCATTGGCTAGAAATCTGATTTCTGTAAGCAATATGGATGATGCTAGTGTAAAAACAGTGTTCGAGAAAGATTCTTGCAAGATGGTTCGGGGAGCACTGGTATTAATGCGAGGAGTTTGGACTGGAACTATGTACAAGCTACAAGGTAGCACTGTTATTGATGGGTGTAACAGTTCTGTGGTTCCTGAAAGAGGAGTGGAAAGCCTAGCTGTCTCTAGAGAAAATACCATGTTATGGCATCAAAGGCTTGGACATATTGGAGAGAAGGGCTTTGGATACTACATAGAAATGGTATGGTAGAAGGTATGTCTAATTTCTCTCGGATTTCACTTCGTGAAAATTGTGTATATGGGAAGCAGAATCGGGGAGTTTTCCTTTCCGTGCTAAGAGGGTGAACAATATATTAGAACTTTGTGCACAAGGATGTTTGAACCCGTGCCGGCCCATCACCGGGAAATTCGTGTACTATGTTTCATTCATAGATGAATTCTCAAGGAATACATGGATATATTTTCGAGGGAAGCAGAATTCGAATATTTCTGATGATTTAAAGAATTTAAGTCTCGTGGAAACCAGACAGAGAAGAAGATAAAGACAACGAGGATGATAATGGTGGGGAGTTCTGCAAGAAGGAATTTGAAGAGTTCTGTAAGAAGTGTGGTATAACACGGCAGAAGACTACTCCATACACACCTCAGCAAAATGGAGTTGCAGAAAGAATGAACAGAACACCGATGGAAAAGGCAAGAAGCATGCTCAGTGGTACCGGGTTAGGACAAGAATTCTGGGCAGAGGCAGTGGAGACTGCATGTTACTTAGTTAACAGATCACCTTCATCAGCGTTGGAGGATAAGACTCCACATGAGGTATGGACTGGTAAGAAACCCTCTCTTTCACATCTAAGGGTATTTGGGTGTGATGCATATGTACATGTTCCAAAGGAGAAAAGGACCAAGTTGGATAATAAATCTGAAAGGTGCATCTTTATTGGGTATAAGGATGGTTTAAAAGGTTACAAGCTGTGGAACCCGGAAACAAGGAAGGTTGTGTACAGCCGAGATGTGGTGTTTAGAGAGGTGAAAGATGTTGTTAAACATGAAATCATACCAAAGGAACCTGAGAAGATAGAGTTTGAGCTAAAGGAGTATGAATCAGACTCTACAGCAGAATAATATTCAGAAGAGGAAGAGCCACAAACTCCAGCTTTGAGAAGATCAGTTCGAGAATGAAGGCAACTAGAATGGTATAGTCCATCTGCTTTCTGTTCAGGTTTTGCCTTAACTATAACTAATGATGATCCCAGAACTGTCAAGGAGGCAGTAGATTCAGAGGATGGAAAACTCTAGAAGGAGGCCATGGTTGATGAAATGGCATCCTTGCACAAAAATGAGGCATGGGATCTAGTGGAGTTGTTGGCTGGAAGGAAGCCCATCGGTAGAAAATGGGTGTTTAAGAAGAAGATGAATGTAGAAGGCAAGGTGGAGAAATACAAAGCTCGGTTGGTAGCAAAAGGTTATTCCTAGGTGCTGGGAATTGATTTTGGTGATATTTTTTCTCCTGTTGCTAAGGTTACTTCTATTAGATTACTTTTATCTGTTGCTGCTACATTTGATTTTGAGATAGAACAAATGGATGTGAAGACAACATTTCTTCATGGGGATTGAGAAGAGGAGATCTACATGAAGCAACCTGAAGGCTTTATGGTGAAGGGTAAGAAGGAACTGGTATGCAGGTTGAAGAAGTCTCTGTATGGGTTAAAACAGTCACCAAGGATGTGGTACCAGAAATTTGATACCTATATACGGGGACTTGGCTTCACTAGAAGCAAGGAGGATCACTGTGTTTATTTTAAATTAATTGGTGAACGTGTTATTTATTTGGTCTTGTATGTGGATGATATGTTGTTGATAGGAAATGACAAAGAAATTATCCAAGATTTGAAGACCCAACTGTTCTCCAAATTCGAAATGAAGGATCTTGGTGCTGCAAACTATATTTTGGACATGGAAATTAAGAGAGATCGAGCAAAGAGGACGCTCTAGTTAAACCAGAGGAAGTATGTCGAAACTATATTGCAGAGGTTCAATATGCAGGATAGTAAACCAGTGAATGTTCCCATTCTTGTAGGTGTAAAGCTGTCTGTTGAACAGTGTCCCAAGACACAAGAAGAAGAGGAGTATATGTCTCGTGTTCCATATGCAAGTGCAGTGGGTAGCCTGATGTATGCAATGGTTTGCACTAGACCAAACATTGCACATTCGCTGGGAGTATTGTTGCAAGTTTATGTCAAACCTAGGAAAGGAGCATCGATGCCAGGCGGGTTTTCGTATATTTACGTGGCACTAGATTATGGTTTGTGCTACCAAGGAAGACCACATTGGAAATAATGCCTGGAATTTCATGGTTTTGTTGATGTAGATTGGGTCGGAGATCTTGACCAAAGAAGACTCACACGTGGGTGCGTGTTTACTCTATTTGGAGGCGTTAAATGCTGGGTGGGTAAAACATTTTTCAGCTCGTAGTGGCTCTTTCAACTACAGAGGTAGAATACATAGCAGCCACTCATGCAAGCAAGGAAGCAGTTTGGTTGCAGAGATTGTGTTCAAGTATGGGGTTGGTACAGCAAGCTATAAGGATAGACTGTGATAGCCAAAGTACAATTTTCTTGGCTAAGAACCTTGCTTATCATTCAAAGACAAAGCACATTGATGTTCAATATCACTTTGTTAGAGATATGGTTGAGGCTAAAAGGGTGTTGTTGGTAAATGCAGATGCAGATGCATTGACGAAGTCTATGAGCACTCAGAAGTTCTCTTGGTGTAGAGAAAAAATCGGTGTTGAAGAATTGGGCCAATGACTAAGCTCTCCTGTGGCCCCCTGTGGAAATAAAACAACAAGTGGGAGAATGTTGGGTATGTGTTATATTCTTTCCATAACTAAGCACGCGCAGGGGGGTAAGAGGGGGTGTGAGAGCCCCCCCTGTCGGGGTCCGGGGCAGTGCCCCGACGAAAATTTTTGGTCCTTGATTTCCGGTGGGTAGTCCGTGCCCATGGTTTTGTGCATGGTTTTGCACATGGTTTTGGGGTACGATGGTTTTCAGCCCCTGGTATTTTTTGTAGATCCGGTCAAGGGAACTACGGTTATGTTCTAATCTAGGGTTAATGGATTGGGGTTTATGTATGCTTCGGCATGTATATATATGTGTTGTAACACTAAAAGGAATATAATGAAAAATCAAGCTGGTCGTCCCGAATTGGGATCCAGGGGAAAATATCTATGTTTATCTGTTTTATGTTTTAAGCTCTCACTATTGTTTATTTTCTGTTATAAGATTCGTGTGTAGATAATTTTTGTTCAGGGTTAAAACCTACACTTATGATGTTGTACCCAGAGTTAAAAGAAGGACAAATCTGCACTGTAATACCAACATAAGGAGGATAACCCATGTGGAAAACAGTACTAGCAGTGGGTTTGCCCCCAGGTAAAGTAGCTTGTCCAGTAAAAGTACTGGTAGGTGGCACCCCTCTAAAGAGTGAACTACACCAAGCTTGCAACATACTAGAAGCTACATATGCCCGAGGGTGACTAGGGACAACTAACAATCCCCCCAACATATTTCCTGAAGTAACTGTGCCTAACTATGGAACATGAATGGTTGGTTGGGAAAAGGTTGGTGGATAAATTCCTGGACCTACCAGTTGACTAGGGAGGTCCCATAGTCATCATAGAAGATTGTGTGGGCAGAGAAACATTCAAAAAATTTGTAGGAGCGATAGACGAGACTGGTGTAGTGCCCTAGGAAAAAGTTAGAGGCATGGATGGAGTAGTAATGGCCACACTGAGAGGTGGAAATGTTGACATGGAAGTCGAGACTATTGATGTAGAAGGTAATGAGGTCTCAGACTCCACCATAGGGTAAAGAGTATACAAAATCAAGTGAGTATAGGATGGTGTGGAACCGTCTAGGTTTAGCCGCAAAAAGGTAGATCCTAATGGATCGGTCAAAGTTGGATTGGCAGGAGCATCAGAGTTGTTTTCCAAAGTCTTAATAAGACTGGATCACTATTAGTGGGGCTAGGCACAAATTCTAATACTATGTGATGGTCTAAGTATTGAGCATTGATAGGCACCCTTCGTGCAGGAAAAATGAGTCCAATCATACAGGAAGTAAACCTTAAAGATGACGTGACCATCGACGAACAAATTCAACCAAGGTGATAGTAGTTAAAGTAAAATCATGTTAGTACAAACATCCTAAGGCCAAAACTATGGAATCAGACCAAACATCACACACTAGAAATTTCCTAAAAGATAGCACACAGAAAAAAAATACAAAGAAGACGGCGGTTGAACAATTATAGTAGTGACCTGTTTCCTAGCCCTTTTGGTTGTGAACTCGGCACAAGTTCCCTCACAAAATGTGGAACACCCCCCAAAAGGACTGAGAGAGTATAACTAATATATTTCCTAGGTACAGAGAAGATGACGCTGACCCTGCACCTATGTATGAGCCCTATAAATAAAGGCCATTACGGTCAACACCAAAAATAACATGACCTGGGGGGCCAATTGCAGGAAAAATATACACGTAAGGGTAGGAAACTTAACCCCAAAAAGGTGCCAAGACTGAAACCCCCTTGAGAGTTACCTCTCAAGTTTTCCCCAAGTGATAAAACATTGTTTGCATGTGAGTGAATTCCACTATATCGTGCCACGCGAAACTAAGAGAAATGGGTCATGCCACCCTACCTAGCCAAAGTGTGACCTCGTGCTTAACCCTCTTGTGAGAAGGGCTTCCTAGAACGCATTACTGAAAATGGATTTTACTCCCTACCACAAGCTACTAAGTTTCTTTTGTGGTCTTGGTGCAGTTAAATCACACTCCTATCTCCAAGACCCTAACCTAAGCTAGTGTTGGTATACTACCAGTGAAACTAAAATATGAATCTAGTTAATTTTTTTATCGCATTGATTTTAATCGTTTTGTTTATACAAGAATGATGCGGCGTGAAACTGAGATGGTGTGTAAGACTCTTAGTTATTCACCCTAATGCAGCTATATGAAATTTCCATTTTCACTTAAATGAATGATAGCTATGAGAGGGTAAGAGTTTTAAAAACACACTAATGCCTATTATGATGCACTTTTCACTGGATCTTCCTAAATGAAAAATATCCCAAGAATTTTTTAATTAATTACCCAAAAACAAACTGAAAAGTAAAACTGAAAAGAGAGACCAAAACAAGTTTCTCAAGCAAGAACGCAAAGCACTCCAAAAGCGAGACAACTAGGAAAACAAATCCTAATCAAAAAACACTCAAATAAATCAAACTAAAAGCCAAAGTTAAAGTAAAAGAAGGCAATGTCAATCAAGCTAGGGCTGCAGCACAATGGCTCAACCAGGGCCAATGTTATACAAAGGACTAAACAGAACCCTAGAGGCAAGAAGGCCTAAACAATTTCTAGTGAAAGTGATATAATATGACAAAACACAATCAAAATAACTTGTTAAGATGACAGCTGCACAACCGGTGACAACACCAAAAAGAAGGAGCAAAAATGAGAAAAAGCCACAAAATATGAAGGAAAATTGCAAATCGGGTCTAAAAAATTGTTGAAGACACCCAAGAAAATATGATAATGAATTTGAGAGGCAAAACCCAAAACCCAATCCAAGGCACACAATCAAAACTCAAGAAGAAAATCAAAAATTAATGATTAATGGAAGACCTTGAACAAACTAATCCAAATGGATCAGATCAGGGACATATAATAGTTGATCAGCTACAAAAAATGATAAACCAAACATGTTTTCAATAGATTGGCAAGAAACGATAAGCTTAATGCATAATCAAAGGTAAAAACTCCTCTAAAGAGACACCTAACCAATCCAAAGCAAAAGCACTAAACAAAATAGACCTAGACCAGATCCAATGAGCACATAGGAAGCGTAAACTGTATAAAGGAAAAAACAAAAGTTTCATACTGAAATAAATTCTTTTCCAAGGGCTAAAAACCTTAGCCGCAGGCACAAAATTTCCTGGGAGGGGTTGGTAGCAAGCACAGGCTTTCCAGCCAGTGGCTAAGGATCCCTGGCTGCAAGCACAAGCCTGTAAGGTAGCAACTAGGGAAGAAACTCAAAAATTTCGTATAAAATCGTGCAGAGGATGAGAGGAAAACAAAATACAGAGGTAATAAACCCTGAAGATAGCCAAAAACAGTTGGAAAATTTTGATAAAACTCAAAAAATCAGATAAGAGAGGATCCAATGAAAATCGGAGGCAAAGTGGACACAAAGCAAGTGTGATCTCATTTAAAGCACTAGTTCTTTTGCATCAAAAATTGCAAGGAGTTGTTGCTCCATGATCTAGTGTCTGATTGGATCACCAAAGAGAAAGATACAAGACTAATGAGACAAGGAATGGATCCCAATATCGTATCATCAAACAAGCAACATGTAATCAATTATATATTATAAATAAGAGAGATGGAACCTAGCCTCCTCACAAGTTGGGTAAGGATCTTGAATTCGTAGAAAAATACTCGTGCTCCACTCAAGCGATGCAATTCATCTACACTCAATCTCAACACCTACACACAACCCAAAACACTCAAGGACAACAAGTGATCTTCCTCAGAAGATCATTAGATCACAAGCAATATAGATTGGTTATAAAATTTGTTGAACATATAATCAAGTAAGGGAAGGAATAATAAATCTTCATTAATCATATTAAAAAATAAAAGGCTTATATATTTTCTTCCACGATCTAGCATAGTTTCCCCACTATATCCAATAAATGAGCATGAAGATAAATACATATATGATCAAGAACTCACAAGCTCTCTCTAGCAGTAAATGGCAGCATAGGATCAAGATCTGAGCTATCTCAAAGATTGGCTCTCCAAAAACTAGCCTAACCCTCTCAAATGGTCCAATATAAATAGGTATAAGAGAGGTCATGGGAGGATGTATGTGGATATTCAGGATGATGAGAAGTTGCATAAGCTTCTAACTAACGAGTCTTGACTAGCTCTAATAGATGAGACATGGAACTGATCTCCTAGGGACCAATGAATTTTAGAACATTCCCTTGGCGGAAAGCATATAAAGGGCTAAAAAGGGCCTAGCCACAGTCATAAGGAGACCTGGTAGTAGCCATAGGGTCTTGGCGGTAGGCATAAGCATATCTACCTATGGCTAAGGGTAAAACTGGCCAAAAAAATGTCCTCATGTCAGGAAAAAGTCATATAATCATGAGGGATAAGGGTCAGTGATCTAGGGGGAGAAAAATAGGCTAATAAAAGATGGATCAATCTCTCATGAAAAGGAGGTGGATTTACTTGAGGGGTAATTTCTTCCTTTTCCTCTTCAATCTCTTCAGGTGGAGATGG
Source organism: Pinus albicaulis (assembly GCA_034641835.2). Taxonomy (NCBI): domain Eukaryota; kingdom Viridiplantae; phylum Streptophyta; class Pinopsida; order Pinales; family Pinaceae; genus Pinus; species Pinus albicaulis. The sequence goes on along the minus strand of CM076575.1, from coordinate 1,522,851,397 downwards.
TGGATGGTTATCTGGGAGCACTCTCCCAAACCTCGGGTTAATCTCTTGGATCTCCATAGCATACATAGGTTAAGATGTCCCTCCACTATAGACCTGCTGTGCCTTTTTTTTATTCAGGTTCAGATTAGGTTGTGTAGGAATCTGAGGTTGTTTAGGTGGAGCAGGATGAGTGATTTATGGTGGAGGTAGTAAAGTAGGAGGTCGGTTGAATTGAGGCCTCCACCTTTTTGATGGGTTGCTCCATTAAGGAGGTTGGGGAGCATATGGATGAAATGATTGATTGATAGGTTGAGGATGTTATGGACGAGCATAATTCCAAGAAGTAGGTGTGGGCCATGATGGATTAGTAGATTAATACCAAGGCTGCAAGGGTGTATTTTAGTTTGAATTGTAGTAAGAATAAGGCGCATCTTGCATGCCTTGTTGGTATGACCGAGGTCCTTGAGGCCTCCTTTGATTTATGAAGCAGGGTTGCTCTGGTCCACCTTCCACCCCTTGGTATACAAATTTTAGGCCTGGTAAGGAATCACATTTTTCTATTACATGGTTTTCTTCACAAACTGAGCAGACTTCTATCGCATTAATTGGGAATTCATTCCTAGGGTGTCTTCTAGTGCATCTAGGGAAAAATATAGTTAGGTCTCTCTGTGCCTCCTCGTGTTTCCTCTTGATATGAACGCTATCAATTTGCAAGGAAAAGGTATGCAACATTTCACTCTTGAAATCCTCTAGCATGTTCCCTATCTCAATTTCGATGGATGAATTGGAGCAAGAGGTACTAGCCAAGCCTTGGTTACTTCTACCATTTTTTCTGGCTTCCCTAGAATGATTTATGAACAATTTTTTTATTTCATCACAGGACAACTAATATATATCGCCTCTGGAAATAATTTTAAGGGTTTCCAGCACTTCCTCCTTGATCCCTCAGAGAATAACAAACTTGAGTGATCTAGGATCATGGGTGCAGTCAACCCTCTTGTAGTTAAGTTGAAACCTTTCCTCATAGTCTTCTAAAGATTCATCAGGCCCTAGGGTCATCCTAAATATTTCTTCTTTCATTTATTTGGACCTACAATAGTACTTGTACTTATTATTGAAGGACTCTTGCATTTGGGCCAAGGTAGTGATGTTTTACCTAGGAAGACCCATGAACCAGTGCAAGGCTACATACTTGAGGGTAGAGGGGAAAATTTTCAACTTTTGTTCATATGAGGCATAGTCATAAGTCCTACAGACAACAAAAAAATAAAACACGAAAGTGTCAGGGTCCTTAGAAGTTAGGCCATGGAAATGTGGAAGGGCTGAATGGATGATGTTTTTCATCTTAGTCTCTCCATTCATTTCTCTGATGGGAAAGACCTCATGGTTTTTTTTCTTAGCCATAGGTTGGATAGGTGAATTAGGTTCTTCTTCTTCCAAAATAGTTTATTCAAAGATTTCAGGGTGCTCACCTAGAGGGTATTATAACTCACAGTCACTGAAGAGGAGTGAAGGTTGTATATGTGGGGATGTAGGGGTTTTTTGTAGAATTGTTCCTTGATTGTCCCTAGTCCTACGAGGTGTGAAAGATAATTATTTTTCTTTTCACTTTTTCAAACTTTATGCAAAACAAAAACATAAAACAATGCTTAAGCAGAAACAATCATCTACTTAGACACCTCCCTAACAACGGTGCCAAAAAGTGGTGAGACCTGCTATTTCACCAAGAGTGTTGCCACTCCCAAGGGCTACTCAACTCTAATTATCAACCCGGGGTTCATACAAACTCAAAGGTGATAGTGCTATATGCACAATAGATGGATTATACTCATCCCACCCTCAACTAGGTGATAAGTAGTACTTCTAGGCCATTCCTCCTACTATATTAAATTGAAATTAGCTAATGTAAATGCAAAGAATTATTTATAATCTAACATAGAGATAGGCCTATCAACCTCTACTTGCAATTCACATTTAAATCAAATCATAAACAACTAACCTAATTGCAGGAAATGAAACTATGCTATGTGCAATCATTCATCTAAATATCCATTCATTTATAGTAAATAAACTCTTCTATGTCCACACACTTCATCAAACCATAATTAAATCTATATCTAATGCTTCACTTAACTTATACTTGCATGTAAACTATTGTCCTATTCAAGCTAATTCTGAGATGAAATAAAATATTAATGCCTACTTTGTTTTTGGCAGCAAGGAAGGAAGGAGCTTTGGAGTGGCCTAGGGGTCTCTTCTAGTCATGATTTCAAATATGGGGGTCAAATTCATCCTATCATAGGTGAAAATGGAAACAAGGATTAAAAATATAGTGAAAATGGTGACATACAATGATGTTATAGGAAGCTATTCCATGATCTCTGTATTTCTACAGGATGTCCTAAAGTGCTACAGGAAGTAGGCCGAGAAGGATATAAGGGCGAAAAGGATGGAAGGAAGGCATGTAAAGGTGGGATAAAGTGGAAGTAGGAAATTTATGAGTGAACAACACCTCCATCCAAGCTTAGAACCCTTGGAGGTCATGTTTTTCACTTGGAGAGCTTCTCATGGTGGTGATGAAAATGATTTCACAAAACAAGGTTTTGGTGGTAGAATTGGAGTTTGGAGAGAGGAAGGATGAATTACAAGATGAAAGTGATGAAAAGGTTACTTTTCTTGATGCTATAGATACTCCTGCAACCACTACACACATCCATGCCTTGTTATTGACAAACTAACATGTTTAAGAGTGAAAAATATGATTTGAATAGAAACTCTACTTACCCTATGCTAAAATATGATCTAAGCACAAATCAAACTTCTAACTCACAGTAATCATATGATAAACATGATAATAACACTATTTAACTTTCCAAGAAATCATAAGTAAACTATTTTTAGACTGTGGTTGGAGATCCTTCTCCTCATGCTCCCATGAGAGAGGTGAGAAAGAGAGGCTAAGAGCACAATTTGGATATATTTTTATTCCTACTAGAATGCGAGGAAACTAAATAAAGTGTCGGAACATAAAAATAGAATATAAATACACAAGAGGGAATTAGCCAATGTATTGGGCCCTAACCAAAAAGCATCAACCCTTTGAGACTAAATCAGTAATGGATTAAACAACTTCTCATTATCATTGCATCAAAAGGTCTAATACATCATATGAGAGTAAAAAACAATACTAATTCAGATCTCAAGAGCTACCTGTCTGAATACAAAGTTTGAATCCTAATGAGCTATTGTACATGCTTATTTATATAAATGGGTGGCTACCAACAACTCCCTAAAAATTAGTAATATAGTATCCTTGATCTCGAGAAGAGTGGAGCTTGGCTCCTCATAACTGCCACTTGCCTGGCTTCCTTTTCCTTTGAGCTGTTGGGAGAGATATTGGTGTGATATTAGGATGATTGAAGGAGTTAAGGAGGTGGAAAACCCTCCTACAATATCTCCTTGATGTCTACTCTAAGCTCTTAGGTGGAAAATGTCTCAAAAATGGCTTCATTTCCTACAATTAAATCATATTATTCTACATGACATGACAAAAATAGTTCACCCTTATTACTAAGCATAATATGACAAAAATGTAAATAAATGTGAGAGAGAGATAGCTTAATAAGCTGAACGATGGCATTGTAACCCCTTAAAATGTACCTATTGATGAGCCTCATCACCAGTATTGCACATACTACATCTAGAACATTCATTATTACATTTAATTTTATAAATAAAATTTTGATAGAACCTAATCACATTGAGATATAACTAATGAAGGATACTTATTTATTTATTATTTTACACAATTCAGATCTAGGTGCAATGTCAAATTAATTTTCAAAATCGAAAGAAAGAAAAACTAAGATATTTTGTGTCTCTACAATCACAATGAATATTGATTCTTGATGCTTGTTGTATCTTTATGGAGAGCAAGGTTCTCATAGGTGATCAAAAAAAGTATGTTGTGGTCTAATGTGATGGCATTTTCGATCCCTATTATTGGAATATATTATTTGAAACACTTGTTGAGGCCAAGGATATGGATGGAAGTCATAGGATGGGTAAGAAACCATCTTAATAAAAGGTTCAATAATAGTTAAAACAAAGTTATGAAACTTTGTAACATTCATCTTATGTGCATATTCATTGTGTTAAATAAATTTATTATAATGAGATTCTAAACATAAGCATCAACATACCAATAATCAACATAAAATAAACAATACACAACATGAAAAGGAATGGGACTTCCATTATTTCATAACAAAATTAGAATCTAATACATAATTACACCTACCCTAAGGATATGTATAGTTCATGAAAATAATAGACTATGAAACTCTATTCAACAATAAAATATATCTCTCTACATTAACATCCAAATGGAACCAAATACTGGTAATTAATTATCATCAACATCCACTATTGATATCCTTATCAACTACTTATATAACGCATATCAATCATATTCATCTCTATCAAACCTTAAGTAACCTTGTCATATTCATAAATGCAATCCATTACATATGACAAAATTAACCTACAAAACATCATTCTCTCCCATCTTTTTTGAAATTAAGGTTGTCCATGCATTATAGAGTTATTCTTATTTCACATTATCCCAAAAATTAAGGTTCAAAAAACCCTCTACCACACCCATCGACTCACCCTTGATTCTGTTAGCACTAGTATTTGCATCCCACCCATTCCACCTAATTTTACTATGCTTTCACCTCATCTTCGACATTATCATTTACCTTGCTTTGTTTTTTAAACATTTTTCCCAAGAGTCCCATAGTCATCATGGTCATCATTCAGCTCATTCTTCCATGTTGTGCCATCATTAGGTCATAGGGTCAAAATCATGAAAATTGGTCATTTCATCATCAAGTTCATATTTTGAAGGCATATTAATAGTCAAAGGTCTTCAAAAATTTCAAGTTATAAAACTATCATTTCCAAATAAGTGGCTTTTTTTTTACCATATTTGTCTCTCAGTTGTGCTTGGAAAGCTCATTTCCCTCTCCTAGGGTTTTGTGGGCATTTTTCTTGGTTTCATAACTTCCATGGTTAAATAATCAGCAATAATTGTATCCTGATGCTCTTACACCTTCCCCTATCCTTAATATACCTTCCTAAACACTTCCCATCACTATGATCCCTCAAAATCATCGTTTTTCCACAAGCCCTAGCCTATTGCTACAATTTGAGACTTTTTTGAGACTAGGCCTGTGTTTTTCCCTTTTGAACCCCTTCCCCTCACTCAATCCTTGAAATTAAAATTTCCCCTACTGTCTAACATCTATCCTTATCCCCTAAAATTTCCCCAAGAATTTAGACAGACCCAAACCCCTTCATTCCCCTCCCTCTATAAGGCAGTCCTAAATCCCTTATTTTTCCTACACCAAACCCTAATTTCCTCTCCCACTAAGTTAGGGTTTGCTATGGACTCAGAGAAATCTAAGCAGAGGGGGCATAAGGATGTCATTTCAGCAAATATGAGTTCATTTCAGTACCTAAACATCATGCCTCCATCATTTTCCAAGAAGTCATTCCAAGAGTCAAGTCATTTGCCACTTATAGGGCCAGTTTTACTTCAAACTATGTTTCTGACCAAACAGAGATGAATTTAACAAAAATGAGAGATTTTTTTGTCCATCATAAAACAAGGAATAAAACCTCCTTCCATTTTTACATAGGTTTCATGGTTTTGGAGAAATGTCAAAAACACAGGTGCTTCAAGAGGTTTTCTGTACTTCTGAAGTTACCTTGGTAAAATAAAAATTTATCCTAGCTAGAGTGTCCAAATGACTTTCTTGATGAGTAAAATGAGAACTATACAGAGATATATTTCCAATGATATATCTTGAGCTCAATTTGGAGTTGAGTAAGGCTTCCAAACGTTGCCTACAATAGCACTCTACATTTCTGCACCCTCATTCTGCACTTTTTGACCAGTCTTGGGAGAAGTGATTTTTGATAGGGAAAATGGGATTCATTTTGAAAAATAAAGGTATTTTAGGACATTATACTTGAATGTCTTTCCAAAAAGCTATCTTGGAGCCAATTTGGACACCTACAACCCAGTCAAAAACAACCTACAAGATGGGGTAAAATGGTACTCCGTGTTTCACAATTGACTGATTTTTTCTGAGTTTTTCTACAAATTTGAATTTTACCTTGGGAAATCATGTTTTTACCTCATGTAATTGATTATGTTAATGTAATTATCATGGTTTTACTATTACCTAAGGTAAATACATTAGGTTAAAACTCATGATGAGGTGAAATGAATCAGTTTTCAAAAAGTTAGGGATGAGTCACTTTGACCACACTACACTCTAGGTTTCAGTTTAGACTTTAGTGGATCAACTCCTCCTCTCATGGATTCGACCCCTGAGGTTGGGAGAGGTTGTTTGAGGCCTATATCATGTCATTTTTTACTCATTTTCAAGTAGTTGGAAGTCGAAATCAATTTGATTTTGGTAATTGATCAAAGGAACTTGTACTCAGTTTTGGCCAAGCAAATAAAGAGGAGTTGCAGCTACATTTATATGATACCTATGGTATTGAATATCTTTCATAGTTTCTTATTCAGTCACATATGTTTGAATGTACTGTTCATGTTCACTTTCATTTCTATATTATGATATTTTACAAGTTATAAATTCAGAATACATGTCTACCATGCTCTGCTTTGGGTAATTGATCATATTTTGTTCATATTCTTTTATCTGATAAAAATACATATCTTATGCTTTTCGTAGCCTTCGTATAGTTTCAAAACCATTCCATAACCATTCTCTTCAAGTGATTGGCATTGTACCTACCTTGCCCCATTGATCCCTACAACCCTAACTCCATTTTCCTTGACCTAGCTTTCCTTGACTTAACTCCTTTATCCGCTGATTTAGCCAACCAAAAAAAATCAAAACAACCCCTTACACTCATTATCTAGCCTAAAACCCTAATTTCTCCAACCCTCCTGGCCGTGACCCTTTTGGAGAGAGCCCTCTCTGGCTTGATAGGGCTAGCTATCAAGTCAAAAGCTTGGTTTGTGGTTACCTCTATTGGGATTCCTTCCTCAACCTTGGGAATATGGTGGAGTGATAACAGATTCAACAGAACTAATATGACATCTCCTTCCTCAAGACTAGAATAGAAGAGAGAGAACCAAAACTAAAACAAACCTATTCTAATTAAATTCCTTAAAAAAATAGTAATGCAGATATATTGAATCAATGGGTTTGATTAAAAGGATTAATTAAAGCACCATTCACCCATTTTAATGAAGAAATACCATAAAGTTGAGCCAAGTGGATTACACCAAACACTTCAATGATCATAACTAAAAATGGTCTTCTAGAAATGCCATCTATAATTTTCCCATATGTTTCAAATAATTATAATTATCATAAATAAAAAGTAATTGTCATTTGGTAAATGACTTGATATTAAGGTTACAATAATGTTATTCCTTTTGTCTTTCTTTCTCAAATATTTAGTGGAAATTAACTAGTAATATAGGTTCCTCCAACTACATTAATTTAATGAGTTGTTTCACAACTAACTCTTCTATCGTGTGAGTAGCTTGTACAACTGTTATACAAAATCTACGACTGTAGGGAGAAGTATATTCCCTATACTGGGTGTCCTAGCATATAACAATGGAAAGAAAAATAAGCTAATGTTTCCCTTGAAATAAATATATAATGGGATGAATCCTACTTGTGATTCATTGCATGCTTCACTCATATCTTGGATTGAATTCTCCAATCCTAGCTCTAGTCACTATAATTAGAACCTACACAATCAAACAACATAATTCAATGATATATGGCATCTATGTAGCATCATCTGAACACTTCATTCAATGGATCTAGATGGCATCGAAATACATGAAATAATAACATCATTTATAGGAAAACAAAAAAAATCTTTGCATTAATAGAAATGGTGTGAGTTACAACCAAATATAGGACTTGATCTTGTATAAGAGGTCCTCCAACTTGACTTGTTCCTTCTTTGCCACAAAGTGCACCTCTAATCACCATAATGCACAGAATAATAACTCTTCAAAGGAGTAGCATGAGAGTGGAATGTATCTCCAAAAGCCAACCCCTAGCTTGTGGATGGCCACAAATATATAGAAGAGGATGGTAAGTTGAGATTTCTTATCCATTTACCAATCTAGGCTTTGAGATCCACTCTTGATGGGAGGATAGGATCAAAGTATAGGGATTGAAACTCCAAGGAGGGATAACATAGGATTTCTAAGTTTTATCTGCGGTAAATATTTGTAAAAAAGCTTGGAAGCTTATTGAAGAATATTCTTCGGTATTCTCTCTATTTTACCCAAAATTATAGAATCAATGAACCCCAACATAGAGAAACCTGTTGGTTATCAACCCTGCCCAGCATGGAAAAACCTAATGGTGAACGCAAGTCCACAGGCATACATAGTTCATTGATGCTTAAACGAGTTGTTTTAAGGTTGTTTCAAGAATAAAATTTGGGATTAAAGAAATTCATGCTTAGGGATTTGTGAAATGACGATGTTAAGGGGTAAGAGGATTTTGATTGATCTAGTTTACAAGTCAACTGACCATGTGTTAAAAAATGGTCGATAATAGATTGCCCCCAAAACTGAAAAGTCATAAATGGTGACTGATGACTAAAGTACTTTACATTCTGAGAATTCAGGATAAAAAAATCAACAAGATAATCTTCTATTATGATAAATTTATATCATGACATCTAATGAGCCTCGTTATTGCAACCAGAATGCTTAAGCTACTGATAATACCAACTTTAATTATCAACCTAAGGTTCGTACAAACTTAAGAGGTATCAACACTATATGTGGAGCATACAATGTGTCATTACTTTTTTTATATGATGTAATGGACTTAATGTCATGAAATAAAAGCCTAAGCTAATTTCAAAAATGGAAGTGTTGATTTGAAAATAAATTAATCCCAGGCAAGAACACAATTTGTAATTGAAATCCTAAGAGCATAAATAAATAGGCCTAATCTACTTTGTAAAAATGAATGTCCTAAGTGGTTTTTATTCTTCCTCAATCATGGATTTAGATCCTAGGGGTAACGATTCAATCCCAAGAGACAAAAACCAAGCTTTGGGAGAAAATTTGGTTGAGTTTACACGTGCTACAAGAGTGCTACAGGATGTGATGTTTTTGTTACACGAAGTTGTTTTTTGGAAATAACTCACCGAATGACTAAGTAAATCAAATGAAAATGGGATAGGACAAATTTTTTTATTAAGTATGATTTATTAGGTCTCCATTACAAGTGTAAACACTCCAAAATACCCATGTTCACATGTGCTAAAAAAATAACATAAAATTACTACTCTAAAATCTGGAAATTCAAGAACTAGTGAGCTACTTATTCTATGAAATGCCTAACCTAATAAAGTGAAAATGAAATGGGGTAGATTTTTGTATTAAATTTGACATTATTATGACCTAATCCAAGTTTAATCAAGTTAAATGAAGCTAATTAAACCATTCTAAAAAACAACATAAATATACTACTATTTCTCTACAAGGCATTTCTAGAAATCTTATATTTGTGAACTAGTAACCAAATCCAAGTAGCTTAATGATTAAGATGACCTTCAAAAGTTATTTAAAGGATGAATAATTGTCTTAAAACCTATCAAAAACCTACAAAATAACTCACTTCAATCATTAAACTCAATCCAACATCAAGCAAAGAAACAATACTGAATACATAAATATGAAAAACAGAAATAAGAAATGCATGTGAATAAGAAGTGAAAAGAACATAAATAAATTGTGCAAGAGGGCTCTGAGGCTCCTAGGATGGCCAATCCCAAGGAGGTATTAGATTCCTATGGAAGAAACCAAGCCTTAGAAGCTAAAAATGGCACCAATATTCATAATTAAATCAGCCCAAGTACATCACTGCAAGAAAAGAAAGTGGAGCTTCTAGAAAACAAGTTTTCTCCAAAATAAGACTAAAAAATACATTTCCCTAGAGGCCAATTCGAATTGGTACTTATAAAAAATGATGAGGAAGAATTATCCTTGAATGCAGGAAGTTTTCCCCTCCAAAATCCCTCAAATAGTGGATCTGGTTCCCAACACTAGGAGTTTGTAGTAAATGAGAGGGAACACATTCCTAGATTTTCTCAATCATCGGAGTTCCAAAATATCTAAATAATTTCATGATATTTTGTTCATTTATTCTCTAATATTGATCCTTTAGTAGTAGGGAGCAAGTCCCTAAATTATCTCCTTCTCCAAATCTTCATAATCTACCCAATATTCTCACAATATTCTACAAAAATAATTAATATTAGGCACAAATATGAAATTATATCTAAACCTTCCTAATGAACATATTAAATCTTAAAATATGTCATCTAATGAAAAATATATAGGTTTAATGTGTTGAAGGATGTTCAAATGGTCCATAATTTATGTCTAATTTAGAGGCCCATCATACCCCCCTGCTGAAAGTGTTGCTCATCCTCTGAGAAATTTAGTGACCTAATTGTGCCTTATTCATGGCCCTGGTGGCCTCTCTCATATACATTCCTCAGTCCTTTATCTTAAGAAGCTTGGTTTTAGGTTCGACAAGGACGAGCAAAAAAAGTGTAGTTGTTGTTTTCATGATTGTTTAGGATTATTTCAAGCACAAAAACAAAACTTTCCTCTTTTCAAGTGAACTTTGTTGGCTTGTAGTTCCATTGCATTCACACCTTCTCCCTTAACACCTTCATTACATTTTCACTCATTTTTCCAAATATTTTTGTACATAGAAAAATTAGAGTGTTTCTAGAGACAATTATCCTAACCTTTTCCCCTTGTGCAATAAGGGTTATTAAATATTTTTCAGTTTGGAAAGGTCTTCCACATCATTTTCCAACCTCCTGCTACCTTTTTCCATCATTTGGACACCTATGAACCCCTCAAAACAACCTCAGATGTGACCCTGTAGTAACTCGCAGCATCATGTAGTAGAATTGTAGCAGATCTGTAGAATTATGTAGCGCATCACAAAATATATTAAATCTTGACCAAAATTCCACCTTATGCTTAAGTTTTTCCTCTTACCTTTCTATAACATCTTCAAGGCCTTGGATACAATCTAGAAAGAGACTAGAGACCTCTTGGAAAACCTATTTTCATCATTGTGGTTTGAGTTCTATTTTGATGGTAAATGCCTTATTTCCTTTTGTTTCCTTCTTCTTCTCTTTTTTTCCTAGATGATTGCCTAATTGGATTTGGAATTCTCAGTTTTGATATGGTCTCTCTTAGGCACTGTTATTTTGGATTTTAGCACAGTTTGTGCCTCTCCTCTTTCTTCCTCCTTGAGTTTTTATTTTGGATAATATCCCTCTTCTCCATATTATTCTGCTTCTTCATTCTATTATTCTTTTCCTTCTTCTTGGTAGTGGGATTTCTATGGTTAGATCCAACCACCATATCCTTCAATACAAATTTCCAAAGTTGGCAAGGCAATTCTCTATTTCTGCTACAAGATTTAGATATTTTTGTGTAATGAGGGTTTTTATGACAAAGGAAAACTGAATAACTTTCTTATATTTCCGAGAGGAAGGTTTATTTCATGCTCACCAAAAAATAATTGCAATTCCCTTTCTTATCAAGTTCAATTCAAAGGAAACATCCAAATTTCATTTTTTTATTTGTAAACTTTTATCAAAATTTTCCCATAGGTTGTACTACTGAAAAAACAAAAACTTTGGAGGCTTCTTGTTCACATATAGCAAGGAAAAATATGTATTTACCCTTGCTTTGAATGTTTTCCTTCGAATCCTAGGGTTTGGGGGTGAAATTCCTCAAAATAAGGGTCTTTTGCAACAAGTTTTGTCTTCCTATAGCATCTCTATTTTTTCTTGTAGAAGCCCTATTTTTCCTGTAGTAGCCTTGTTTTTCTTGTAGTAGCCATGTCTGATCCTGTAGCACCTGAAAATCAACTCTATATATCTTATGTAGAATCCTATACAACCCCTAGTAGCATCTAGCTCAACCTTTCATGCCTTAATGAGCCTCTCTAACTATTTTGGGAATGAGCTTCAATACATCTGAAGTTGATCCTTGTTTTTTTATTTTATTTTATTTCCTTCTCTGTTAGTGGGCTCAGTGTGCTTGGTGATCTGGTCAAATTTCCTCGTAATTATCACTTTCATTCATTTTTATTTTCCACGTTGCAAGATTGATGGATTAATTTGCGCTTAAGTAGGTGAGGGTGGACGAGACCACTGACCCGTCCTTAGCTTATAAAACCTCATCTCTAATGCATTTAGCAACAAATTTATAACCATAACACGCTCAAAAGAAGAGGTAAAGAATATTTCATACATGTACCTACCTATGATGTAGATTTTCTGGAGTTGTTTACATGTTGGAGCTAGATTTTGGTGATAACCATGGCTATATTTCTCTTGCTCTGTTTTTTTTCATGTATTTTCTAAGTGAGCAACTTATTTCTGAGTGAAATTATTAACCTTTTTATTTGTATTTTCTTCTTGCAGGTGTTTCATGGAGGACTTCGAGTGCCTTTGATGGTGTTTTTATCCTCCTAGAGTCTGTTGGTGGTCCTTTGAAGCCATTTCCATCAACTTATCCTCATATTTTGATCTTTTTTTTCCATGCACAAGTTTGCTACAAGAATCTTTTCAACTTCTTGTAGCAATATCTTCTCTGCTTCTTTGCAGCTTTATAGATGAAGGGGAATGGTGCATGGAGGTTAGGTACGAAGTTATGGAGTGAGTGGAGTGATGGATAGATGAGGGAATATGTCCCATGTCAAGATATAGGTGATCTAGATGCTAGTGGAAAAACATAGGGTTTAGAGAGTGAATCCTTGTGCATGGAGTAAAGTGAGGGTTAGGAGTGGTAGGTATAGGAAAATAATCAATTCTCATGCTATTTTTGAAGTGTATAAGCCCTTGAGAGAGCTACTTTTCTCTCAGATAATTTTCCTATAGAAGTTACAGGTTTTCCTGTAGCACTACAAGAACACTGTAGCAGTTCAGGACAACCCCTTGTAGCAGAATTGTTTTAGCCATATATGTCAAAAGTTAGACTATATTGACCTGAAAATTTATGAGCATGTTAGCATAATCCTTATGCACCTCCCCATACAACATCTCGGCCATTTGATGCACGAATCTTGAGAAAAATAAAACATGGTTGTAGGTGATGGAGGTTGATTTCTCAAAAAATTTGCACCAGAAATTGCTCAAATTACTTGAGCATGTTACCATCATATATATGCATATCCCCATGAAACATCTCAGTAAATGGATTCATTTTTTTCAAGATATAAGAAAATCAATTTTATGCTAAAAGCATGAGCTTCCTGTAGCAAAAACAAGGTTTCCTATAGCATTTTAGGAGAGCGAGGAAAATGAATGAGAAAATCTTGTAAATGATTGGTGGATGTTGGAAATAGATGAGGGTGATGGATTGGCATGACCTTGGTCCTTTTGGAGCATCTAAGAAAAGGAGGAGAAAGTCCAAGTTTGACTTCCTTTGACTAAGGTTTTGACCAAATTTTTCTTTTGGTGCCAACTTGTTTTTTTTGCTGCTTGCAAATGTTGGAGAGCACTTGCATTCATTAGAGGGAGATACATGGAGAAAATAAATTTTTTTTTTTTCATTTTTTCACATTTTTTTCATTTTTTTTCTTTAGGCCTACTAGCTGTCTCAATGTGGTTTTCAACTAGTAGGTCTCCCTAGGCACCTCAAAGGAGGTTTTCACCTAGGATATTTTATTTTTCTCTTATTTTCTCTTTTTTCCAACCCATTTACCACCTCATGGATGTTTTCAATCATTGAGCCAATATTAGGGGCCTCAAAAGAGATTTTCACTTGAGATTTTATTCTTTTTCCTTTTTTCTCTTTTTCCTTTTTTTTTAATTTTTTTATATCCTACTCTACTTGAAAAAAACAAATTCTCTTTCAAGTATAGGAATACTTCCAATGGATTCATGTGCACATCACAATGATAGATAAAATCATGTGTACACTTGAAATACATGCTTTGACAAGTACCTAAATATGAGAGATAAATTTCTTTGATTGAAATTGTATCAAGTATTGTTGAAGAAGAGTGTGTTGTTGCAACTTAATGATTGTATGGAACCATATTTCAATATATTTGTGATACTCCTGGTCCACTTTCTAATTTGGATCATCTTGGATGTCCTCTTCTGCCATGAAATTCAATATTCCTCTTTTTTCTGATTGTTCTCTTGAACACATGGAGGATCTAATGGTAAACATGAGGGAATCCTCTCAGTCTCTAATTCTAATGTATTCTCTCCATAAAGTGCATCCCATGAATCTTTGATCACCTCATTTGAATCTTCTTCTGGATGTTTTCCTTCGATGACATCTAGAGAATATTTTCTTACAATACCTTTCTTGAACTAATATGAATAACATTTAGATCAAGAGGATATGTTTGGAAGTGTTGTACCTAAGCATTATAAGTGGGTTGAGTTACTTCTTTGTATGGGTTTGGAAATGGTGGTACATGTAGTTGAGTGGGAGTGGATCTATAAGATGGATGTGTTTGAGGTTGTGGTTGTAGTGGAGGTGGATGGTAGGGATAACATGGAGTTGGTTACGGAGGAAATTGAGGAAAATATTGAGAATATTGTGCATTTATCCCATAAGGTTCTTTCCAACCTTGTTTCCAAGATTGGTTTTGGGGTTGGGATGGCCAAGGTTTCCAAGGAGGGAGTGTGTTCCAATTATTTTGAGATGGATGTGAATAAGCTTAAAATTTTGAATTAGTTCCTTACATCATATCAATTTGAATAGGCTGACATGGTCTTCTTGGAGCTACATAACATAGATTCTTTGTTGATTGACTTGCTATATTGTCCTCTTGGTACACTTCCTTAAACCTTGGTAATGATGGACAACATTTAGCAACATATGATTCTTCATGGATAACACAAATATGAGTATCTTTTTTTTTCTCATTTTTCATTTTTAGCATTTCTACTTGTTCATTTATATTTCTAAGAACTTTTTTTTTTAAGTCATCACTCAAATTTACAAGTTCATCTTGACTTACCAATGTTGATGTTTATTTACTAACTCTTTCCCTTCCTCTTGATATTTTCTTGCATGTTTCACAAATTTCTTCAAATGATAATTGGTATACATCTCTTTTATCATGAGATCAAGGAGATCAATCCACTCATCCCTAATGAATCTAAGGAAGAGGGTTTTTAATGTGTCAAATCATAAATGATATAATTTTTCCCTCTTAAAATTATAAATGAACCTCTCTATTAAATATTCAAGGCTCTCATCTTGTTTTTTATTCATTCTAAATATTTCTTCTTTAATATCACGATCTTTTTATTTTTTGAGAAATATATTTTTCATATCATTCCATGATATTATTGAAATAGCACCTAGACTCATGAACCATTTAAGAGCTATATCCTTCAATGTTGCAGCAAAAAATATCAATTTTTGAGTGTGTGATAAGTAGAAATAAGATCTAAAAAGTATTTCAAATTCAAATAGAAAGGTTTCCAGATCCTTTGACCTCATACCATGGAAGTTGGGAAGGAAATATGGAGGGATGCCCTTCATATGCACACTGACATCAATATCTTGAATGGGAAATCCAAGAGGATCTTCTTCAATGTCATCATCTCCATCCATTTCTTCTACCTTTTCTGTCACCTCTTCTTATTCTACCTGCAAAATTGGATGGTGATGTGGTTCTTACTGCACCACATGATCAAATGGGGGGTGTTGGTGTTGGAGAATTATTTTTAAATATTTTTTTGAATAAGAATGCTAATTCAATGCAAATTTTCGTTTTGAAATGAAATATGACTAATGCAAATTTTTTGTTTTTGCAGAAATAAAATAAATGAATAAACTAGGGAAGAAAACAATTCATACTTTGACACACCCCATGAAACAACACCAAAAAGCGATGAGCCTCAGTATTGCAACAAGAATGTTGTAGCTTCTAAGGCTACCAACTTTAATTATCAACCTGGGGTTCGTACAAACTTAAGAGGTATCAGCACTATATGTGCAACATACAATGTTTCCTTATTTTTTTTATCTAATGTAATGGATTGAATGTAATGAAATCAAAACCTAAGATAATTTTAGAAATGGAAGTGATGCTTTGAAAAGAAATTAATCCTAGGCAAGAACAACCATTTATAATTGAAATCCTAAGAGCATAAATAAATAGGCCTAATATACTTTGTAAAAATGCAAGTCCTAAGTGGTTTTTATTCTTTCTCAATCATGGATTTATATTCTAGGGGTCATGATTCCAGCCTAAGAGACAAAAACAAAAATTTGGGAGCAAATCTGGTCGATTTTACTAGTGCTACAATAGTGCTACAGGATGTTCTTTTTTTGCTACACGAAGTTGTGTTTTGGAAATAACTCGCTGAATGACTAAGTAAATCAAATGAAAATTGGATGGGAAATTTTTATTTATTAAGTATGATTTCTTAGGTCTCCATTCCAAATGGAATCACTCAAAAAAACCCCTGTTCACATGTGCTATAAAATAACAGAAAAATACTATTCTAAAATCTGGAAATTCAAGATCTAGTGAGCTAGTTAATATATAAAATGCCTAACCTAATCAAGCACAAATATAATGGGGTAAATTTTTTATTAAATTTGACATTATTATGAACTGATACAAGTGGAATCAAGTCAAATGAAGCTCATTAACCCAATATGAAAAATGGCATAAATTTACTACTATTTCGCTACAAGGCATTTCCAGAAATCTTATATTTGTGAACTAATAATCAAATCCAAGTAGCGTAATGATTGAGATGACCTTAAAAAGTTATTCCAAGGATGAATAATGCTTTTAAACATGTAAAAACCTAAAAAATAACTCACTTAAGTCATTTAAGTCAATCCTACAGCAAGAAAAGAAACAATACTAAATACCAAAATATGCAAAACATAAATAAGAGATGCATGAAGAAGTGAAAAGAACATAAATAAATTTTGCAAGAGGGCTCTGAGGCTCCTGTGATGGCCAAGACCATGGAGGACTTAGAGTCCTATGGAATAAACCAAGCCTTATAAGCTAAAAATGGCACCAATATTCATTATTAAATCAATCCAAGTACATCACTACAAGAAAAGAAAGTGGAGCTGCCAGAAAACATGTTTTCTCCACAGTAAGACTAAACAATACATGGCTCTAGAGGCCAATTCGAATTGGTACTTATAAAAAATTATGAGGAATCATTCTCCTTGAAAGGAGGAATATTTCCACTCCAAAATCCCTCAAATAGTGGATCTGGTTCCAAACACTAGTAGTTTGCAGTAAATAACAGGGAACACATTCCTAGATTTTATCAATCATCGGAGTTACATCATATCTCAATAATTTCATGATATTTTGTTCATTTATTCTCCAATTTTGATCCTGTAGTAGTAGGGAGAAAGTACCTAAATTATCTCCTTCTCCAAATCTTCATAATCTACCCAATATTCTCACAATATTGTACAAAAATAATTAATATTACACAAAAATATGAAATTATATCTAAACAGTCCTAATGAACATATTAAAGCTAAAAATATTTCATCTAATAAAAAATAGAGAGGTTTAATGTGTCGAAGGATGGTCATATGGGCCTTAATTTATGTCTAATTTAGAGACCCATCAACATCTTTGTTGAGGGAGGCATACCCATACTGAACACATAAGTTAGAATTACATGTACAATGATAAAAATACACGTCCACTAATGAAAAATGGTGGACCCATGATTGAATGACTATCTGAGTGATAATAGCCATCATACATTTTGATCTTGTATTTATCCTGAAAATCGCAGCCCAAATGAATGACACTAGATCTGAGGTCTTCTATCTTGTTCACACGACTGTCCAATGTACGAGTCTAACCATGTGAATCATTGAGCTAGAGCCAAACATGGTAGACACCATATGATTACTGACCAATGATGTAATTCATTAACAAATGTGAGATAAACCACCGATGATGTTAATGGCTCTCAAGGTACTACAATATAGTATGTATGGTATGAATGAATGAGTTGAAGTCGACCACCACACAAAATATTTTGGTTGAAGGCCATTCATGTAAACCTATCACCAAGAGCGAGGAAAATTTTCATTGATATATGAAAGCATCAAGGTACCGAAGGGTTATTTCTAAGTCAACTTCCTAGATAATGAGTTTATTTCGGTAGGAAACAACCCATCACAGGAGGACCTTGATGTATCCCCCATTAATGACAAGAAACAGGTATCATTATTTGAGATAGAATGATCATGATACAAAATTGGATTAGGAACAACATACATGGAATGAAGGCTTAAGAGTATTGTAGAAAATATCAACTAAATGACTTCTCTTGAACACAAAAATGACATTGAATGGAGTTGGTAGCATTGAACCAAAATCGAAAATGGAGGCTTTGAAAATGGTATGATGAACCAAAATACAAGGAAATTACCCAACCCAAGGGCCACAGAGATGAAGTGTAAGAGGGTCGTGTTCAAGAGCGACTCACTTCCATTAGAAAATGGAGTACAATGTTTTCCCAATTTCCTCAACCATATTGGTCATTACCTCTTTATTTTTTAACAAGCTTGAGGAGGATAAAATATACTTGATATGTAATTTCATCCTTTGGATGAATCCATCTAAGTATGTTTAACAAACTCTAAGAAGGAGTGCTTCGGTCTTGTCATGTTCGACAATTCCATCACTATATAATTTTTTAATGAGTCCATCAAAGGTCAAACTTGACATTTTTTCATTTTTAAAGAGTTTGAAAGAGAGGCAAAAAATAAAACTCCAGATGTTCCTTTTCGTAGATATTCCATTGAGTCTGAAAAGGTAGAAAACAATACCCAAGAGAACCTCTTGCCATGCTTGAATAAGGTATTCCTTTTTCATAAATAGTCTATCTTAATCTGGAAAAGGGTTAAACTTATACTGAGTAGAAGTCTTTTCATTTACTTTAATGAGTTCAAAAAGACAAGTGCTCAATAATCCTTTCATATTTTGGGAGTCTAAAAAGAGTTGAAAGAGGACTCCAAGGGTGTCCTTTTTCATGAGTTTATGGAGTCCGAAAATTTGATAAAATAGTACTCCTTCGTTAAAATGATTTTTGAAAACATGACAAAATACATTAAACAGTTGTTGACCTGCTCAAAACATCACAAAAAGGATCAAACATACATGTTTCATGATAAAAATGAATGATTACTTTTTCAAAACATTAAATATGATAATATAATGAAAAAATGACCATAACTAATGAAAATGACTATTTATTTTTACCATTTCGCACTTACCTTCAATAGTGAGAGCTCTAAGCCATTTTTTTTCCATCGATATTCTGGAGATGATTGCGGCCAATAAGA
Source organism: Pinus albicaulis (assembly GCA_034641835.2). Lineage (NCBI taxonomy): Eukaryota > Viridiplantae > Streptophyta > Pinopsida > Pinales > Pinaceae > Pinus > Pinus albicaulis. The sequence goes on along the minus strand of CM076575.1, from coordinate 1,522,831,968 downwards.
TAGTTCGTTACAAGTGTAATCACTTCCAAGTAGGGGTTAAGAACTCTCCCTTTAATTTCATGGTTCCATTTTGTGATTTCATGCAACTTTTATGGATTTTTGAGAGCCCTATGGTTTTAAAAATTATCCTATGCCCAACGCAGGCCTTCCTTTTCGAAAGGAGCATTACATCTAGGTGTAAATACACTGCAGGCAGGGGTGCAGCTCTCTATCTTATCTTCTGGGGCAGCGTTGGGTGCAATTTTCAAGAAAAAATTGTTAGTTTTTATAAAAACTTATCAGGTTTTTTTCATGGAAAGGATCCTAATGAGTCTCTTTTTTATGTCTCAAGTATTCATTAGCACGAAATGGCATTTTTTTGGAGAGAAATAAAACATGAAGAACAGGACTTGAATGCAACAAATGAACTTGCCACCATTCAGGCACTTAAAAATTGTGGATTGTTGAAATTATTTTCGTTACCTGGTATGAGGCAATAAATGTAATTACTTGAGTTCCTTTTTTGTTCATGGAATTTGCAAGCACATTAATTCAGGTTAGGGGAACATATACTCAAGATACAAGTGGAAGATGTATACTTTCTGATAGTTTTATCCATGAGGGGTGTTCCCATCTCCCTCCTAGGTGGGAGAAGGGGTGGAGAAATAGTGAAAAAATATATTACCACTTATGGTAGACCTCGAGCCCAGCCGACTATAGATGGGAAGATCAACATTAGATATGTGACCCATTTTCCTCTAAGAACAATCCTATTTATCATCACCAAATTGGCTATTAGTGCAACACTTTATTTAGCTAACAAATCATACACGCAGTATGGTTTAGAGTGTTTGGAACCAACAGCCTTCAACTAGAGTGAGGGGGTAGTGGTAAATATAAAGGAAAAACTGTCTAAATCAAAAGAGGGAAAACTGAAAAACTTTGGCTATGGTTAAATTATGATTTATTTTTCCCTCGAGCGGATTCCATTATTACAAACTCAACATATCACTCCCAATTCGATCAATCAAAGGGTTCCATGGATGACGAGGTGGATAGACCTTATGTCTCGACATGCAAGTTCATCGGTGGTTAGCTTCACACCAGCCTTTTTCAGGTGGCTACGTAAACATTGTTAATTTTTCATAGAGCTATATTGATCTTTGCTATGGATAGTTTCATTTCATCGTTAACATATTAATTTCACCCCATAGAAAATTATGTATATTTACATCATTATTCATTAGCATATGAAACTAACAATAACGTCATTATCAATGTAGCGGAACATAAAGGAACATAGGAAGAAAAACATGCACGCATAGAGACACCAAGATTGGTCAGAGACCAGGCAAAAACCCACTATGGGGAAAACACTTGAAAATTATTCTTCTAGTAGATTTTCATCAAACTATTTAGCAAAAGAGAGTAAAATGGTCCATATCTTCAAAAAAATTAGAATATCCATGAAATGCATCTAAACATCAAAAATCAGGTTCTGGTGATGATAATATACTGTCATTTCCTATAGCATATTGTTGATCACTATTGCCACTGATCGAAAACTTCATAGTACTATAGATTCATCTTTGAGGCCATAGCCACTACCATAACACTATGTGGCAGTGGTTATGGGTCCCTGGACACTACCAAGATACTCTATTCCTGTGACTAATAGTGAGCATAGCCTGATCTACCTCTGAAGCCCTGGCTTCTACCATAACACTATGTGCCTGTGGCTATGGGTACCTAGCCACTACCATGCCCATAGAAAGCCTCCGGTTAGAGACGAAATCCACCAATTTTTTTCCAACAGCTAGAACAAAGACCCTAACTTTTATGCGAGCTTCGGACTATGATTTCAGACCTCCACGTGAACTCGTTCTATCAAACCTGCATGAGCCAAGACAAAATACAAGAGGAGAAGAGATATTAATCAATGTGTCCAAATGAGCTTGAGGTTTCTTCTATTTATATTTTTCTATGAGGGTCCACTTGATGTTGAGGCTGACATGTCCATTTGTACATGTGCATAGGTCCAACCTAATCCAATATACATGGGTGTGAACATAAATTCAAAAAAAAAAATTTGCTTATCTGAAAGAGATGATATTTAGGTCGATTTTTGTCCTCTCAAAAAGCGAAATTCAATGAAATCATAATTTTTGTCATCTGAGTTGTCCAAGGTGGAATTTGACCACAGTTTCTTAAATTTAACATTCCCTCTCAACTAGGGAGAATTCCACTTTCCAATATTTGACCACCAATCAATATGAAATACATCCCATCTCATGTATATCATCATCCTGAATCATCAAAGTACATATCTTGCTAATTCTTTCTTACTTTATTGTCACTATTCATATGTTGAATATTTTCGCATCTAGAAGAAGAAGAATTTTTTATCAGAGGGGATATTAACCTATTGCCCTAGAACCTTTGCCAGCAGGCTACTACCTAGAATTTTTATCAACAAGCTACTACCCAGAGTATTTGTAAGTGGACTACTACTCAAAATATATGTCAGCGGGCTAGTACCCGGAATATCAGATGTTGGTCTACTACCCAAAATATTTTTCAATGGGAAACTACCCGGAAATATGTCATTAGTCTACTCCCTGGAAACGTCATTCAGCTACCACCCAGAAATATCGGTGGGAATTCAAATCTACGACCTGCATCATCATCAGAGACCATATCAAGGAGAAAAAATCAACCTGAAATCATAAAGGGGAGCTACTACTCATACCAAAATCTCATGGGGGAGTTACAACTACAACCCCATATTGAGCAATTGGTGAAAGAGGGGAGCTACTACTCAACCCATCCTATTTACTACTGATCTTCCCAACAATGACCCTGAATAGTCATGTGGTAGAACACCTGCATCATAATCTATCTTAGACGATATACCAACTTACCAAGAGGTAAGTATCACACACCGCCAAGACTCCTCATCCATTGGATAGACAAAGAGGGATAATCCCAACAAGCCCAATCTTGTGGGTATGACGCTAGTTGGGGTATACTCTGCAATGACCAATATAGGGTGAGATAGTATTCCAACCTTGTGGGTAACAAATAGGGATAATGCCCCATTTTCTAGAGTTCCCTCAACCCTAGGACCCCCTTGTCTCAATTCCTCACCCTGTGAGCTCAAACAGGGGGGAAGAGTATGGTTCAGTGTCCTCGATCAATGTTGCTCTCATCATACTTATATCATCGTACTTGCATTAGGTAATAATCATGTATCAGTAGCATTTTTATTCTTTTCAATACAATAAATCAACTCAAATATAATGTTAGAACATAAATAATCATATAAATCATAAAAGGAATCATTGTCCCTCTCAAGGAGGTTCCAACCACAAGCCTAAGCTTGTCTCATACAACTACACTATCTCAATATATGAAAGTATCTCAGTCCCAACTACATATATATGGGATTATCTACTTCTCTATGTCATCGAAATGTATCCATTTCATATTCATAACTTTCTCAAACATCTCTTCAAACTCTTATTCATCCTACTTCATAGATAACAATGCTAGAAACATCATACTCAAACTCGGTCGTGCTACACACTTCTCATCATGGAAGATATCATACTCAGGCAACACTCATATGTGCTCATCTTCATCAGTAATCAACATCAACATATCCATACATTCATATATCATAGGAGGAATATTAGATACCAAGAATATATCATCTCATGCAAACATATCGAAGGATTCTCAGTGGAAACTCAATGTGAATGAAGTGACTCAATCATGAATAGAATTAGGTTTTATGCACATCATTGTATATATAGGTATGGATGTTCTAAACGGAACATCAATGTTTCAATCAACTGTCAATTTCCATGTTAGGTTCAGCAACATCTTGAACTTCAAATTGGAGTGTCCAAGGATTTGTATTTCTATCTTCCAATACTTCTTTAATAACTTCACAAAATATATTATCTTTTCCCAAATTCAAAAATTGATTTATCATGCCATGATACATAATTTCGAGCTTTAGAAGTCATCTCCCTCTAACTTATATCATCAAAGGCTCTTTGCCTTACAATAGTAGATCGTCACTATATGAAGACCAAAATGAAAATCAAATTTATACCTGGGAACGCTTCTAAATAAAAAGGCTTGGATCAATATAGCATCCTGGCTTCATCAGATAATTGTCAATGCATTCATATATAGATTGGGGGAGCTTGCTTCATGCAATCCTCACTGCAACCATAACACTTTACTAAACCATCAAGCCCAGCCTTTCATAAATCATTATTATGCAAAAACATCAACTAAATCAACTCATCAAAGTTTAGAAGTCGGATCAATACTAATATTAAAAGTCATAAATATATCAATGTCAGTTGATTGGACCAGGTGATAGGTAAAGCTTTCATCAATTCATGACATTATATATTATCATTCCAACAGGTTTTCATCAACCACTTAATATCAATCCAAAACTTTATCAAGGCATTCCCATGATCATAATACAAGTCATTATGCTCATATATCATTATCGACAAGTCAAATCATTAGAAATCATGTCAAATCCAAATTTTCTATCATGGTAAGATCTATAGTCCTAGATATATCTCAATCATTGAGTCAGAGGTTTGAGTCATCATCAGACATCATATAGTTCATATATATCAATCAACCAAATCATGTCAAATTCATGTAAACATAATGACATATCTATATGTATGTCATGGTCACCTGCAAACACAAGTTCAATCTTCATGTTCATATTATATCAAACATTCAAACTTCCCTGTTCTCGGATCTTTTAGCTACACATCTATAGAACTGACATCCTCAAGGTGAAAATTTGTTTTCGTGTACAAAAATTCAATTTTGAGGCTATCAGGCATGGTCGAACCTATGGGCCTTCCTTTGTGCAAGTGAGGCTCAAACCTCTGCTATAGATCAACAATGTCAAATGCCCTAACAATTTCAGATACCCATAAATGATACTTTAATAGAACATATAATTTCATATTCATTCATGTCATCAACCTATCTTTACTAGATTCATGAAATAGCAAATTTGTTATATTCTATCATGGTCATCTACTACATCATCACATCATCACATAAACCTTTCATCAAGGGTTAGATTCCCATGATAGGGGCAACGAATAGGTGAGACATCACACTTCAATGATAATGAACACAATAGAACTTTTGACAATTCAATACATCAAGTTAGGGCATCCAGTTTTACTAATCACATCAAAAACATAACCACAATTAATAAGAGATATAGAGTAGCAATCTCATAGTTATATCATGGTTACAATGCTTGTCATGATAAATAGGATTAACTCAGATTATTCAATAAAACTTTATAAAAAAAAAGAGTGTCAACATACTTTCATCATACTTATCAAAAGAATTATCAATACGATATAAATGAGGTAACCTTCTATAAGATATCCAACATGTCTTATTCATATCATGTGTCAAGAGTATCATTTACTAGAGTTAAGGTGCTAACCTTATTCATAGAATCGAGATCTCCATAAAAAATAGATGTTATCCAAACATCAAGTTATGCCACTATATCCAAGATCCATAATAATTAGTCTCACAAAATCAAGAAGATCATCATGATCAAATATTCAATACCAGGTGCACCATTTCATCATAGGAAACATAAATCCAAATCACTTTCGTATGCATGCATGAGCCATTTATGAAGGAGACATTCTCAACATACCATAGGGCTTACCTAGCCATCCAATGTTATAGCTAAACCATAACATTAAAACAATATACCATGCATACCTTATAGTATTCAAATACATGTGCACCTTAACATAGACAACTTGTAGTGCTTGTCACCTTTCCATCAAGTGCCTCTTTACCTTTTATAGATCTAGATTTTCTTTCCTCTCTTCGTTTTAGATCAAACATGGATAACTTTCGTTTCTCATCAGAGGACTATTTTGTTTGTTTATCCCGCAGTGAAGAATATTTCTTCATTTTTCCTTTACCTCTCTTCTTAATTCTTGGTTTTTCTTGAGATTTTCCTTTATCAGAATGAACGACATTGATCTCGGAAGTATAAGCCACAAGAGGATTGGATGAAGGGTTTTGGGAAGATGTGATGAGAGTAGTACCAGATGGTTTACTCACCAACTAAAAACTAGCATTACCTATCATGCCATAATAAACATTAGATTATTTACCAGAGAGTTGAGGAGTAGTGTTCAAAGATCTCAGAGCGTGTGGTATTTTGTCGTAAAGTGTGCCAGATTAGGTATAAACAAGATCCAAATACTTAGCACAATAAATTACTTGACCTTCGGTCACGACTCCACCTTAGCTACATGTTCTATTATAGGAGCTAACAGATATTTAGTAAACCATTATGTTAAAAAATGGTCAGGAACATACGTCTTAACCAATCGGAGACGACACCACCACTCATGAATTTAATCTGACATGTGAATGGAATATTATTGTTTAAAGTTGTTCAAAAGTTTTGTTCCAATTTCATATCTTATGGGAAACTATAAATTTGTAAGGAAGGTTGTAGCTAAGGAACTAAAATCATGAAATGAAGCTCTAGGTAATTCAATATACCATTTAGTCGTGGTACCTATAGGTGTGCGTTGGAAAAGATGTAATCAAATCGAATAATCATTGAGGGATTTGGAAGAACACCATTTTTGATACGTCATTACATGTGTAGATGGGTCTTCTTGAGGATTCCCATTGAATTTTGTAATGTCAAAGAGAAATTTAGTAGGAATTATCAACCACCAAGGAGAATGAGCAATGGGTTCATTGGTGAGCCAAGTCAAATTTGGAAATTCAGGAGTAGCCACAAATGGAAACTTCCTATTAAAATCTAGAGGAGGATAACCAAGATAAGATGGGATGGCATGAGTAATAGGTACTTGAGTTCCATAATAAGGGGGATTCTGATAAAGAGAAACATGTGTTGGCTTTACGGGGCCTAGACCCAAGTTCATATATGGTTGCGTGAACAAATAAAACCCACTATTACTGGCCCTTTCGGAAACGATGTGTTGCGCAAACCAAAGTCTCACCCGAGGGTATATTAGGGGATGCTAAAACCAGGTTTCTGCATCTAGAGTGACTATGTAGTGTGGATTTAAGGCTTATATTCTCTTTAACTCTTATCAAAGCTTCATAGAACAAATATGCTAACTACACAGTCGATGTTCAACATTTCTATTGAACTATATTGTAGACTATGTGATTCTACTTTTATAGGCATTAGTCAATATAAGAAACCATGGATAGGACTTCGTGATGAAAATATAGATAAAAACCCTAAGTTGGCATAGATAACATCAAAATACACATAAATAAAACACATAAGTAAACAACACAGATTTGCCTTCAAATTCTTCTTTTATTACTTCAAATCTAACACTTTCCACGCTGCGCATTCAGTTGTAGGGATCTGCACACTCAACTGCATACTTTCTAAGGTATTTTCACACTCAGCTACAGGAGCCTTCCTGTTATCATAGTCCTTTTTTAAGTCATGATTCCATTTCATATTTATTTTTTTAGGATTAAATTTCAAAAATTTCAAAAAAAATTGGTGTTATCGGAAATTCCATAAGCACTAGTTTTAGTCTTTTCGGACATTCTGTTATATTCCCGTTTCTGTCTTTTTCCTTTTATTACGATGCTACCATAATTCTGAAAGCATACTCTGTTTTTAAAAAATAAACGAAAATTTGCATCTGCTTTTTTCAAACCACTTGTTGTAGTGTAAATATGCCTCAAATATTTTTTAAATGTTTTCATATCTCATGATAGGTGTGGTATGCATTCAGTTTAGTTGAATTCAAGTCATTGTATATATTAATGCCTATGTGTCAACCTATAGTAATGCACTTAGCCGTTAATCATGTCCTACTTGTAACCCCAAGTTAGTTAAACGTATGTCAAAGTATGTGTTTTTTTGAACGGATGAGATCGTGGTCATTAAGCTTAACACCATAACCGTTTGGTTGGTCACACAGAAGTGCTGCTGGAGATTTTGGCTAATTATCATCAAGACAGTAGAGGTGAATGTTAGCCACAAATCCTCTTGTCTCAAGCCATCTAGATCCCTCCATACAAAAATATGCAACTAACTGAAGGTAATGATGGATTATCACATAGTGAACATCACAGGGAGGGATATTTTCCATAATGAAGGTCAATTCACATGGGATGATGAACCATATATTTGTTTTAAAACCATTGAAAAAGCAGGAGCACTGTCATTTGAGATTTTAGCTGTTGGAGATAAAATTTCTTAGAGTCATAGTTTGAGGAGGATTTTGGACTTCAGATGCGGTTTCAAAGGAGAATACAAGGAACACTTGTAAGGTGAAACTCCTCCAACTCTGCCACCTATCAGTTACAAGAGGCAAAGTCATTTATTTTCTGAAGATGACTAAAACATGTGGAAAAGTAAATCGAATTGAGCCACAGGGTATAGACCTAGTGGATGCAAATTCGAGGGTAAGAAGCTTGTTTATCCATTCAGGATGGTATTATTTGTGCACCAGGTTAGGGAGATCTCACTCAGGAGTAGCTCAAGAGTTTTATAACTCTTTTAATGGAAAATAAGTCATAGTTTATGGCCTTACCTTGCAGGTTTCTAAATACTCCATTGTTGAAGCCTTTAAACTTCCACAGGAAGAAGAGAGGTGGTTTAAAGGGCATGTTATCACAGGAGGAGACCTCAATAGTTTCCTCAAGAATGCACACAAGATCCAAATTGGGCCAAGGGAATTCCAAGAAGTTATCTTAAGAATGATTGGGTAGAAGCTATTAATCTTATCAAGATATACCTCACTTGTGAAAGGAGGTATATAATTGTGTTCCGTTATCACATGAGGTTTATTTTTTATGTTTCCATATCTCTTGTTGAAAACCCTGACAAATATGTCAGCAAGGGTTCAAACCCACACTGTTGTTTTAGAGTATAGCTTGTATCATCAAGTTTTAATCAAATTTCTAGTTGAAGAATAATTAGGAAAGAGAAATCAAAGTTGGGGTCAAATTTTGTTTTACAAGGCGGGCCAACCAGCACCTACACCTCCAGTTTCACAACCACACCCTCATCCTGCAAAAAGAAGAACAAAGAGAAATGCCAAAAAAGAAAATATCCATAAGAAGGCCAAGGGAAAGAAATAAAAGGTTTCTACAGTTAATGCTAAGAGAAAGTTAGAAAAAGGAGAGAGTTACTCATCAAGTAAATCCAAATCTATGAAAATGGTGCCACCCATTCCTCCTTTTCATAATGTCTACACCAGAGCCCAAAGAGGAAGCTCTGCAACTACAGATAAATCAAAAGTACAGGTGCTACCATAAATTCCAGAAGCACATATTCAGCAGAAGATGCAGAAAGAGTATCAACCTACACAATCAGATGAAGAGATCCTTAAGGATGATGGGTATGACATCAGCAGTAAGAAGAAGAAATAAGAAGCCAAACCTGTTGCTGGTACCAAAAAAATACATACCAGGGACAACAATAATTTTAGGCTTAAGTCCAAGGCTCTACATAATCCAAGCCTAATGACATAGGTTATTGATATTGAAGGTAAATATAAAGGTTAAAAGACAGAGAAATCCATGAAGAAAAACAAAACAAAAAACCCTTCAGAGCAGCACTCAGAGCCCTCAAAGAGAAGAAAAACACAAAAGGGTTCTAAGGATAGTTGGTACCTATCCATCTTCTTTCATTTGTACACTCTTATCCCTATAATACCAATTTAACCACACAATTTATACTTGCCACAGCTTTCCAAATGCATGAAATTCTAAAAGAATATAAAAATCATTTCATAATATTTGGGAAGCCATACCACCACTCAAACAACCCCTTTAAAATTTGAAATTAACTATGATGTGTAAGTCTTACTCCTTATGCAGTGAAGGAGTGACTCCTTGCGCTAACACTTCCCTTTCGCACAAAATACAAGATACAAATTCAATACAACCTTACATCCAAATGCATTATATGACTTGATTATCAGATATATCTCCCTCTAAGAGCTATCCTAGAATCCTTATATAGTATTTCCTTTTACAATACCATGGTCCTAAAACCATGTGTGGATCTCTAAGTATAAAAAATATTCCCATCCATTTACAAAGTAAGGATCTTTGACCTGCCCCAAAGCCCCTAGGATTCTATTACATCTTTGCGCTGCATGCTCTGCTCCTCAAAATGCAGAATCTTTATCAAAATCTTCAACCTAGGGGTACTGTGTCTAGTAGGCCCCCAACACAAAGATGTGACTCGTCCTAATTCACTCAGTTGGTGTGCCCTTAATATTTTCTTTGATGTTGATCAACAAATCCTTCAGTGGTGGAACTATCCCAATGCATTGCTTCTCGTCTTATCGTACTTCGGTGAGTAGCTTCTCTATGGCTAGCCTTGCAATCTTTGCAGCAATGTCCTTATGTGTTTGGCACAATGCTTTTAGATGCTTCTCCATAGTATGTGATAGCTCACTGGCTTTGGCTTCCCATGGCTACGTTCTAGTTGTGATAAGATGTTCCTTTATGCGTGGCTCATCGATATGTCCTTGCAAAAAAGTACCATCTTGGAGAAAGGTATATTATTGTACCAGTGCTAGAGTCTTCTCTATAACATAAATATGGTCCATTTGCTCCAATTTTTTGCAGATTTCCATCTCGATATTTTTCACGTGAGGTTCCTTCTGCAATGAGCCCATACATCCATAATGTCTTCAAATACTTGAATGCACTCCTAGACCATGGATTCAATCTTGTCATTGGTAGCCTTAATATCTACTATGTGTTGCTCCTGGACCTCTGGTGGAGTAGTGGGATGCAATTGCAACTGCACCTCAACAATATTTATCTGCAGCTCAAGGCGTATCTTGTTGACTAGGCCTTCAATTCTTTCACTGCCATTGCAATCTTTTCAAATTTTTCCTCTGGTGTTGCCTCAGCCTAAATCTACAGATTAGGGAGCTCACTACAAACTTAGGTGAGGGTGACCTCCAACTTTTGTCTGTTCGTATCTTCTTCATCTCACTCTTTTACAGCTTTCTTCTTTTCCTCAATAATTTTCTTTCGTTCTCTCTTAACATCTTGGATAATCAACAAGGTTCACTATTCTCATATCTGTAACTCTTATGTGACGCCCTGGTGGAACTTGTGAAATGCCTTCAAAGGTTGCACAACATGGTTGAGCCTAGTGTTTTTCCAATGTGTCACCTACACTTGATTCTCAAAAGTATCAAAGCATAGGGTACATGCAGGGATCAAAACTGTGCAAATATCGGTCTTAATTCGCTGCTCTTGACCTACTATTCTCACACCTGTTGGTGCCCCGCTCTCTTGAAGCTCGCTCTATTGAATCATGGTTGTTTGAACTACACTCATCTAGTCCTACAAGTCTTTGAGTCCCTTGTGGACCTTCGCCAATAATTTCTTATATTGGTCCTCAATATTGTGCCATAGATGCTCGGTGACATGCCAAACAATGTCACCAATCTCTTCAAAGTCCCCCTCACTGAGGACCAACGATTCTGGGCCTGCGGACCTATTTGACTTTATTTTTTTCTGTGCACATCTGCTACCCAGTGCCTACCACCTGTTTAGAATGTAAGGGGAGGGGGGGTCTTCTAGATCCACAAATTTTTCATTGCCACCTTGATCATCTCCCCCTCCCATCTATGGAACATCCTTCCCTGTCTCTCTCTTTTCTTATTTTTCAGCCTCCTTATCAGTCTCAAATGTAACTTTCTTGGGTTGCTTCTTGGTGTCCTTATTTCCTGTCCACACACCGGTCTTCACGCCACTCCTGCATTCTTGATATTTATTCTCTCCTTTAGTGGATGGAGTTAGCCAATCACTTGGCTAGTCACTTACAATGTGTGCAGCATCATTCTCGGTAACCAGGTATGGAAGTTCATACCATACCTCTACAAGGTCCTTCTTCACACGAATGTGCACATGGTGAAAATTTTCTTTAAATTCAATGACCTGGTTATATTCAACAAAAATACTTGGTGATAGCCTTGGCTTCTAGCTAATCACCATGTGTAGAATCATCTAAAACCCTACCCAAAATAATTTATTCTCCACAACCCGAGTTGGCTTCTTTGAATGCCACAACAAGGCATACCTCACAGCCTTGCAGAGATCCGACTCCATAGTGGTGAATTGTGACTCATTGAGATCCTTCCATGCCATTAGCGCAATTAAAAGTAAGAGCCATGCATAATGGAATTTATTTCCCTCCTCTTGAGATTCTCTACAGTCATCTAAAAATTCCTTTCACAAATATCTTGCCCAGTTGTACATGATGCCTTTACTACACTACACAGCTAGAGAGATGACTGGCACCAAAAATTCTTCTGCGCGGCACTTACGCATGATATTTCCTACCAAAATATGTGTGAAAAAGTGCACCAACCTATATGTGATGGATTTAATAAAATAACCCTGGGTTCCCTTCATGAGGCCATAATCTGGCTTCATCTTGTCAGCCAACTTCTTATCCTGATCCTTTCCTGTAAATGCTTCAGTGGGGTCCAATCCTAGACAAGTAAGTGTATTGATCCTTTTGATCAACATCGCATCAATGGGGACTCTCTCTCCCAGCCATAAACTCTCAGTAAGCACTAGGGCCAGTATTTGATGCACACTGATTGTATCGATAATATTGTGCCCAGTGTGTGGAACATATAACATGTTCGGCAACCCTTTATTCTAAATTCCGGCCACCCACTTCATTTGATCTACCCTTATCACTCTCGCAGCTTCATAATATATAGATAATAGATACCTTCTTGGCTCAAATTAAGGATATTTGTTGTGGTTGTTGAAATCCCAATCTTTCATGCGCAACTATGGCACTTTTCCCAACAAATCTCCCTCAACCGGTACTTCTTCAGGCAGAAAGGGCATAGAGATCTTATACTTCACCATCTCTGGGTCTTTCGTAGGATTCACAACTGTCGGCTTCCATGGTGGAATATATGGGGGCAACCTGGAAATAGGTTCCACCTCCTTCACATCAATATATTATATTCCTTCAGGAAATACCTATTCCTCTTCTGACTCCTCTACCTCGATGGATTGCTTCTCCCTATCCTGTGTCGCTTTACACCTCCGTTCTTTGGGAATTTTCTTCCTAGGCGAAATTCAGAGCCCTGGATTCTTCTACATTTTAAATGGTGATTCTCTTGCTATGTTATGTTTCCCGGGTGACCTCATCCCTGTTACATTGGCTGGAGGCATCACATTCATGATGAATCGTAGCCCTCTTCTGAGAAATTCCTACTCAATCTGTTCATAACTCTTTCTAGACATGCATCAGACCACTCAGCTAGCTTTCAAGGATAAAATATAAATTATAAATCTCATATCACAAAGTGTTTGAATGTGGAACAAGATGCCTAATTAATAGAAAAATTCAAATTCAAACTCCATGATGTGCCTCATAAATGCAGATTTGGTGGAAAATCTGCATAGATATTCCCATTAAATACATCCCCACGCTCATTTTAACAGCCAATTCCTTGTCATATCAACTATTCTGGCTCCATTGGTCATATTCTGGGTGAACTTCATCAAACCTGCCTCTGCAGTTCAGTCCTACTTCCTTCAGCGCAGTTCCCTCTAAATTCGCCATGATCCTACATCCTGCACAGTACTTCTACTTCGACGAAGTCTTCCTTCAATAAAGTAATTTATATTTGCATGCTCTCTTTCAACTACATGGAGAATTAACACTCTTCTCCATCCATATATTCAACGTGGATCCCCAAGGGTGGAGTCTTCCCTGTATAAATTTAGATTGTTTCCATTGATATGCCTAAGGAACAACTCACCATTCGATTTCTCGAGCTGAACTGCGCCCCCCTCCGAAATATTCCAGAGATTGTACAACCCCAACCAATTAATTTGCATCTTACCATGAAAATTTTTGAACTTAATTTCATATAAAAGAACTAATTCACCCTACTTGAAAGTATTTTGCTTAATATGTCTATCATGTCAGGCATTTTCCTGCTCCTTTTGCACCTGTTAGTGAAATCCAGCGATGAACCTATCCTCCTGCAATGCGAGTAGTTTCTCCAATATATTTTCCATAATATCCTTTTTTTCCATATTTGTAACTAATGCATCAAGCATCTCTTCCTCAATATTCATTGGCTCTTCACTTGTCTCGATCCTAGACAAATGATCAGGTCCTGCATTCAAATGTCTTGGCTTGACTATTAGTTTGAAATCATACTCTTGTAATAGTAATAGAATCTTCAAATATTTCCCACCAACATAGGCTTGTTCACCAAGTATTTCAACGTAGAATTACCGATGTGTTGAGATTCAACAAGATGATGATCCTAGTGAAAATTAAGCACCTACACTAGGTGGGGCCCGCAGGCTATTTTTAGGTGTATGTCTATTTTTAGAATGTTGAAAATATTCTATTTATAGTGGGAGTATATTTATAGATGGTTGGGAAAATTCTATTGATAGATGAGATTCTATTTTTAGATGCATGGGCGAAGTCTATTTATAGATCGCATGTCTAAAAATAGATCGCATGTCAATTATTATTAGCCCTTAATAATAATTAGACAATAAATGATATTCAATTCTCTTGAAGCACTTGATTTCAATTAACTGATGCGGAAAACTAGTTGACTGAAGGAATTACGAGTTCTAAGGTTGGTTGGTGGGAAATGCTAATGGACTTCATTGTAACTGAGTGATACAAAGTTGTAACAGAGTTGGATGTGTAGTTATGTGAGTTGTTATTTAGTTTAACTCAGTTAAGTGAGTTAAACTCAGTTGTGCTAGTTGTAACTAGTTGTAACTAAAGATACACTAGTGAGAGATCAGTGAATTAATTATTTAATTAATTCAAAAGCAGTGGTCTCACATGCAACTGAAGAAATACTACTGTTAACTACATGCATGTCAGATCCAGTGGAGACCCAGTTGAGAGATAGGTGAAAGGTTCTATTTGACTATCAGTTGTGACTATAGTGGGTGCAAAAGTGAAACCAAACACACATTGGAGATGCCATTGAGGATTGCGTAGTCAAGGAAAAAAAATATTGAATTCATTTTGGGATCTTCATCAACAGGGATTGCGTAGTGGAGGCAGGCTGTCAGGAGGTAGTAAATTGGTGCATGTTTATGCCAATTTTTGTATGACTGTGTGAGATGATTGTATATTGTACTAAGAGCTCTTGGAGTAGATTTTTGTATGAGATTGTTTCATGATCTATGATACATACATAATATATGATAGTGGGGTTTTTAGATTTATGCTTTCCCAATAAAAAAATTTGTGTTATGTGTGATTGATTTTTCTTCATGTGTTTGCAATTGGTGATTAAATTTCTGCAAAAGATTTAAGTAGAAGGATTATGTATTTAATAGTGGCATATAATTGTTAGATCAGGAGAATCTGGAAATACATAATTGTATTAAAAAATTCTACATGGTATCAGAGAAAAGAAGATTGCAATATTGAAGCAGTAGCTGAGTTTGTTGGTGGAAACAATTCAAATTTGCTGCAAGAATTTCTTGGTGCGACAGCTGAGTAAACATCGAAATGAATTTCAATGGTTTGCAGTTAAAGTATGCACTTGAGGACAGCTCGAACTACATTGCATGGAAGGATATGATAGAGGTGGTGCTTGAAGATAATGGCTTGAAGGAATTCATCGACAGTGATGTTCCTAAGCCCACTTTAACGGATGCTACATTACTTGACGCATGGAAAAAGAAAGTAGTGAAGACGAGAAGGATTCTGTTGGAAGGTGTGAGAGACCATATTGTCTCAACACTTCCTAGGAAAGCCACTCCATTTGCAATGTGTAAGGCTTTGAAAAATATTTTCCAAAGCAGCAGTGACCATAGGAAATTGGTGCTGAAGGATAAACACAAAAAGATCAAAATGGAGAAGGGCGACAATATTTCTAAGTATCTCACAAAGTTTTTCCAATGTCGGAATGAACTGGGGAGTGTGGGAATCATGGTCGCTAATGATGATTTGGTGAGTTTTTCTCTCTTGGGACTTCTTAAGAGTTGGCATAGTTATCAAGGCTCTTTCAACAGATGGGAAAACTGCTAAATTGGGAATGACTGTGGTTGGATCTAGTGCAAGAGGAGTTCAGGAGGAACACCAGAGATGGCTCTTCATCAAAGCATGATGATGAAGAGGATTCTTCTTTGGCTGCCAAAGCAAGGAAAGGGAAGGGGAATAAATTCCACACAAAATCCAAGGCTAAAGGCAAGAAGTTGGATTTGTCCAAGGTGAAGTGTTTTCACTGTCATGAACATGGGCATCTTGCCACTAACTGCCCACAGAAAAAGAAGAACAAGAAGGCTATTATAAATACAATTGGTGAGGCCCTTGCCTCACAATTTGAAATTGATTTCTCTTTGATCGCATGCTTGGTTTCAATCACAATGGGATCAGTGCGGTATCTTGATAGTGGTTCTTCCTTCCACATGACAGGAGATAAGGAGTTTTTCAGTGACTTGGAGGAGAAAGATCTCCAAATTAAAATAGAGATGGGCGATGATGGATGATACAGTGTGACCGACATTGGTACTGTTATCACTCCTCAAATTTTCAAAATCTCATGCTTGAAAATCAGTCATAGTACTTCTTCAAATTGCTTAGGTTGCAAGATACCATAAAATGATATGTTTTATGGTGTATTTAAGTTTAGAAAACTATGGATAAGGTCTTAGAAATGACTCCAAGTCACATCGGAGAAGTGTATTTTGAGTAGACACTTTGAAATGATCGTAAGTTCGAAAATTTTCCATTTGCCACCAAATTGTCTGAGTCCGCACCAAATATAGCACGAAAATAATAGAATTTTCTACGGAAACACCTAGTAGTTCTGTAGCAAAACTGACACTTGTCAAATGAAACGTGCTACGAAATCTCTGCCAGTATTTAACGGTTTAAAGAGTAATGATGAATAGTTAAGTGTTTGAGAATTTCAAGGACCTACTGCCAGACTTAAGCCATCATTTAAAAGTTACACACTTTCTCATATCAGTCATCATTTGTCTTATGTCTTCTCATTCCTCTTGTGAAATTTTATTTCTCACCATTTTCATTTTATTTTTCCGCACTTATCATTTGCTACCAAAGTAGCCCTCTATCAAGAAACTCCCTAGTAAAAACCCTTGTTGTTATATCAGTCTCTCTCCATCTTAACTGCTCTCTGTCATCAAGCGTTTTCTCTCAAATAGGTGTAAAGTTGTAAGGAAAGCCACCACTGCACCATACATGAAATGGCTACAGCTACTCCCAGGAAGGTTTATAAAGGAAGTTTACCATTCTGCTATGAACCTACAGCTCCAGACTTGGTTTTAGGAGATGAACATTTCACCAAGTTATTTACAAAGGCAGGGTGTATTGAATTCTTTCAGAAACTGCAAGGGCATCATCAACAGGTATCATGAGACTTTGTAGCAAATTTCAGAGGCACATTTACAAAGGTAGGCTGTCTTCATATCCCAATTTCACCTAATAGCATCTCTAAAGCAACAGGGATCCCGAGAACCGGAGAGGAATGGTTTAAAGCTACCAAATTTGACTCAAAAATTTGTGATGATTATTTAAAACCGGAGCATGCAGGGATCAAAATGACTGAAGGAATTCCTAGAAGTTGTCTTAAAGATGAATTTTCCAAATTGCTAATGGTCATACAAAAATATTTTACATGTGAAGGTCGTTTTCAGACAATTTACATGTATCATTTCAAATTATTTATTCATTTCACAATGAAGAAATTGATAGATATCCCATTTTATCTCTTTAGAAGTCTCAGGAAAATGGCAGACAAGGTACAAAGAAAGCCTGAAAGGTATGAAACTTCCATTTTACACCATGGGTTGATGAAATTGCTATTTTTGGAGGAATTAAACAAACTAAACAGAGATTGGGCATCATTCTTGTTCATGAATGGATATGAACTTGATGTCTTATCTCCAAGGAAATCTTCCATGCTTAAAAATTATTCTTCCAAGCAAGAAGTGGATGTCAATACTACTGCAGAATTTGAAGGAACTCAACATGAAGATTTAAAGGATTCAAATAAAGACTTGGTGGAGCAAACTGATTTAGTCCAAGATATATCAATACCTCCAACAACTAAAACTAAAAAGAGGACTATCAAACATGTTACATACAATAAAACTAATTCTGAAGCTAAGAGATCTAAAAGAAGTGTTGAAGAAAATGTTAAAGGGAAAGGCAAACTTGAAGATATTTTACAGGCCATTGACATTACAGAAGCCCATGTGGTAAAAGAAGCAGAAATTAGAAGAGTTGAAGTCAAAGGTAAGGGACTCATAGTTAAGAAATTAGACTTCTCTTCAGATGATTCAGCCTTTATTTTCAAACCTCGAAAACCTCTTACTAGGTCACAAATGTCAGATACTTTTACTATTGGTGATAGTAAAAAGAGGGAAGATAAAGGTAAAGGAGAAATGGAAAAGGAAGTTATTTTTATATCACCTAGTGAGACAGAGGCTATCAAGGATAAGAAGACAGAAAAAATCTAAAAGTAAGCCTCAAAGAAAACTTGAAACAGTTTCTTCTAAAAGACAGAGCAAGGACAAAGAAGAAACAGTCAAACAGAGAAAAGGAAAAGACAAGGCCATAGAGAAGACTGAAAAGGAGATTTTGGAAGAACAATTGAAAGCTGTCAAAGATGAATTGGCTAAGACAAAGAAAGAGCTGGAAGGATATAAGAAATATAGAGAGATGATAGATGAGGTAGAGAAGAAAGTAACTAAATAGGTTATTCATTTTGAGACTTCCATTGCAAAAGCCAATAATCTGTTGAAGAGGACACAGCCTTTATGCATCATGGTGTCACAGAAAAGAAAGAGGAACTTGTGGTTACAATCAGAGAGAAAAATTCTTCAAAGACAAGTCAAAATGTTGAAAGAAGATATGGATTTGATGAAGACAGAATTAGAGAAAAAATACTTGGAAAGAGGAACCATGGACAAAACCATTGAAACTGCTTAGGAAGAAACAGCTGGTAAATAAGGAGGTAACAAATGGATTATGAACCTTTTTATCTTATATTATCAATAAAATAAATGCAGCCATGTTCATATTCTTTTTGAATCTCAGATATAAGCTTTGTCAAATTTCCAAAGTATTAGGCAATTCCGCAGCAACTCTCAAGCTTGAAGCCCAGTTTTTGCTGCGGAATTTCTGAAGGTTTCTTTTTGCTTTTGAAAGACATAAACTGATGGGAGTGAGTAGTTTTTAAGGTCATGTTTAATTTTTTTTTATCATTGAGCATCTTCCCATGGTTAAAAACAACAGAGGAATTTCACATATCAATTTTTTGTGTGCACTACGAAAACAAGCTGTTTTCATAGCTCAAAACATAGTTTGACAGTAAGGACAATTTTCATGATAATTAATGAATAGGGGAAGAAAGGTCAAGCATGTTTAAAGCTGTTCATAATCAGGGTGTCAAAGAGTATTAGGGTGACAAAGAGTTTCAGTTTTTCCAAGTGGATATTTTCAGTTAGAAGAGTTTGAAAGATACTAGCCAACATGTGCCATGTCATCAAACTAACTTCTTTTAAATGAAGGGCAGAGTTACCTCACGAATAAAATCATGATATAAATGTTTTGTTAATGGCCAGCATGGTAAAAATATTGGATTCCTTTTGAGGAAGACTTGGATTAGTTTAGTTTAAATGTAATAAATAAGTGTTTAAGTCCTAGTAGGACTCTTAGTCTCATTTTGACTAGGTGTCAGTCCTAGTCTCTAGAATCCAGTTTATGGTTAGATTTAAGTGTCAGTTTAAAGTTTAATAATCTAGCCACTTGGAAGATTTAATGTAAAGGCTAAATGCCTATAAGTAGTGAAGACTTCGATGTACTGAGGGTTGAAAAATGTTATCAGAACAGTCTACTTTTGTAAATACTTTGGAGGTGCTAATATATACAGAAGCAGTTTAAATTTTTTGAAACTGAGATTCTTTGTGTACTTCAGTGAGATTTATCTTCTATCATGTGTTTTACTTCCATATTTTTTATGCTTATTACTCAGAATTCATGGGAACATGCTCTAACTTCCTTTAAGTGTTAATTTATGGTGAATTGAGTTCTAAGGTCCTATTTGTGGATGGTTTTATTCAATGTTTGATGCTTATTACTCAGAATTCATGGGAACATGCTCTGACTTCATTTAATTGTTAAGCTTGGATAAATATCTGTTAAATACTTTCCTTTCAATATCTTGATGTATCATGACTCATAATTCATGCACACATGCTCTAATTCCCTTTGAACCTTAAGATATTGAGACTTTCCTAAATGTGTCATCCTTTCATTGAAGTATATACAAGCCTCAGTTTTATAAGAAGATTTATTTTGTTATCTTATCCCTATCACTGACTCCATAGCCCAATGGTAGCTAGTCTCCATATTTCAACAAAAAAACCTACAAAATCATAAACCATAGAGTTAGCCATCTATTTACATCTTTATTCAAAATCATTAACCCTTGAGAGAGCCCTCTCAAGCTGAGGAGGCTAAGCCTCAGCTAAAAGATTGGTTTGAAATAGTTACACTGAAGTGGTCTGATCAGCAGCCTATCAGGGTCCTATTTTGGTGTTAACAAGTACCATTGCCTTTGAGAGGGAGTCAGGTAAACCATTTCTGTTGAAATATGTTATTCATGTTCCAGGTTTGAAGAAAAACTTGGTCTCAGTCGTGATGTTGGAGGACAGAGGTTATGATGTTGTTTTCAGCAATGGAAAATATTTCCTGCAACATAAAACAACAGGTCAAACCAAGAGGATATGGATTCGAGTCAAGAATCTCTACAAGTTGGAGGTAGATGGTTGCGCTGCAATGGTGGGAAAAGAAGAAGAAGTGGTGAGTTGGGATGAGGGTGAATTATGGCACAGGCAATTGGGCCATCTTCACCATGGTGCCCTGAAAATATTGCAGCAGATTTCTACCGAACTTTCCAAGGGTACACTTGCATAGATAGATTAGTGCAAGGGATGTACTATGGGTAAGTTTGTGAAGACCACCTTTCATGAAAAGGAGAATTGTGCTTTGGTAATACTGGAGAGAGTTCACACAGACATGTGTGGACCATTCTCGGTTGCTTCAACATCAAAACACAAGTATTATGTTATTTTTTTTTATGACTATTCTCGTAGATGTTGGACCTTCTTCATGCAGAAGAAAGATAAAACATTATCAAAGTTCTGTGAGTTTAAAGCATTGGTGGAGAAAGAGTCAGGGAAACAAATGAAGGCTCTGCGGAGTGATAATGGTGGTGAATATATCTCAAACGAATTCAAATACTTATGTAGCAAAGAAGGAATTCAAAGAGAACTCATAGCGCCTCATAACCCACAGCAGAATGGAGTCACGGAGAGGAAGAACATAACGATCGTGGGTGCTTCACGAGCTATGCTGCATGATCAGGGCCTACCAATGCACTTGTGGGTGGAAGCATGCAACACTGCGGCTTATGTGAAAAACCATTTTCCTCATAGAGTACTTGGCATGAGTACACCTAAAGATGATTTTACTGGTAGGAAACCAGATTTTTCTCACTTTAAGATTTTTAGCTCATCTGTTTATGTGCATGTGACCAAGAACACCAGGAAGAAGCTGGAGCCGACTACTGAAGTTGGGATATCTGTGGGGTACACAGAAACACCCCATAATTATCATGTATATTTTCCAAACAGTCAAATGACTGTGGTGCGACGAGATATAAAATTCAATGAGGAGAAATCCATGAAGTTGTCACTTGAGAGGGAGCTAGACTTGCATGCAGAGGAGGAACTACTTGTTCCCAAATATTAGTCTCTAGATTTGGATCAACCACAAGAGGATGTTCATGGAGTGGAGGATTCCACTCATGCAGAGCCAAACATCATAACTGGAAGAAGGCATACCACAGAAGCTGAGAGGTTGAAGCTTGATGCGGCACAGAATGTAGGAGTCCCTACTTCACAACGTAGACAAAGATAGTGTCCTGACCAATTCACTGGATACATGGCTCTCATGAGAAAAGGTATTAATAAAAAGCCATATTTCTTCCAGGAAGCAGTGCAGGAGCCCACATGGGTAGATGCAATGGTGGAGGAGTATGACTCCATTGTTAGAAACAGCGCTTGGGAAATTGTTCCAAGGCCGGTTGATAAATCAGTGGTAGGTTCAAGATGGATCTACAAGGTAAAGCAAGATTTTTATGGGAGTGTTGAGAAGTATAAGGAAAGATTTGTGGCCCAGGGCTTCTCACATATCGAGGGGATTGATTATGAAGAAACCTTTGCACCTATCGCACAATATTCTTGCATAAGGACCATCCTTTCTCTCTCAGCGTAGATGGGTTGGCACATTCATCAGATGGATGTGAAGACTTCTTTCCTTAATGGGATCATTGAGGAAGAAGTGTAAATTGAGCAACTTGAAGGATTTTATATCTTCAACAGTGAGTCACATGTGTGGAAACTAAAAAGAGTGTTGTATGGGCTGAAGCAAACACCTCGTGCTTGGTACACTTGGATCGACAGCTATTTCACTAGACTTGGCTTCACCAAGGGTGAGGCGGATGCAAACCTATACCATATTGTGGTGGAGAGTAAGCTTTTAATCATTATTCTTTATGTAGATGATTTAATACTGACTAGTGATGAGCAGCTAATACACTCATGTGAGGAGGACCTTGCAAAGGAGTCCGAGATGAAGGATATGGGCCTCCTTCACTATTTCCTTGGATTGGAAATATGGCAGCGAGAAGGTAAAATTTGTGTGTCTCAAGGCAAGTATGCAAGGGAGATACTTGCTAATTTTCACATGGAGGGCTACAAACCCATGGATAATCCTCTTCCAGGAAACTGGAGGAAATAGGACACTACATCTGGAGATGTAGCAGATGCTACTGTCTATTGACAGTTAGTGGGTTCGCTAATGTATTTACTAAATACAAGACTAGACATATGATATGCGATGAACCAGTTTAGTCAAGAAATGGTTAAGCCTACCAAGGTCTTTTGGAAGGAGGGCAAGCATGTCCTAAGATATCTCAGGGGCACATCTGAGTATGGCTTATGGTACAAATAGATGAATGAGGTGAAGTTGCATGGCTTCACAGATGCAAATTGGGCAGGCAGCCCAACAGACAGAAAGAGCACATCAGGAGGGGTTTTCAGTATCGGATCTATAGTTTTTTATTGGTATAGAAGGAAACAGATATATGTGGCACTAAGTTCAGAAAAAGTGGAATACATGGCAGCAATTCAAGCTGCATGTAAGGCTATCTGGATGAGGAAGATCCTGATCGGTTTTTTTGGTTCTCATTTATATCCTAAAGTGATTCATTGTGATAATCAGAGTTGCATTAAACTCTCGATTAATCCTATTTTTCATGATATATCTAAGCATATATATGTGGTATCATCATATCAGAAATTGTGTGCAGCAGAAGATCATCGTGCTTCAGTACATTCCTACGGAAGATTAGGATGCAGATATTCTGACGAAGGCGCTCACTAGGAGAAAATTTGAATAACATAGAGACAAGATCAGGGTGAAGGATAATCCCTTTCTTGTTTAGAGGGAGTGTTGATATTTAACGAGATGATGATCCTAGTGAAAATTAAGCACCTACACTAAGTTGGGGCCCGTAGGCTATTTTTAGGTGTATGTCTATTTTTATAATGTTGAGCATATTCTATTTATAGAAGGAGTCTATTTATAGATGGTTGAGAAAATTCTATTTATAGATGAGATTATATTTTTAGATGCATGGGTGAATTATATTTATAGATCGCATGTCAATTATTATTAACCCTTAACAATAATTAGACAATAAATAATAATCTACTCTCTTGAAGCACTTGATTTTAGTTAATTGATGTGACAAACCAGTTGGCTGAAGGAATTACGAGTTCTAAGGTTGGTTGGTGGGACATGCTAGTGGAATTCATTGTAACTGAGTGATAAAAAGTTGTAACAAAGTTGGATTTGTATTTATGTGAGTTGTTATTTAGTTTAACTCAATTAAGTGAGTTAAACTCAGTTGTGCTAGTTGTAACTAGTTGTAACTAAAAATACACTAGTGAGAGATCAGTGAATTAGTTATTTAATTAATTCACAAGCAGTGGTCCCATGTGCAACTGAAGAAATACTACTGTTAACTACATGCATGCCAGATCTAGTGGAGACCCAGTTGAGAGATAGGTGAATTAAGGGTCTGTTTGACTATCAGTTGTGACTATTGTGGGTGAACAAGTGCAACCAAACACACATTGGAGATGCCGATGAGGATTGCGTAGTCAAGGCAAGGAAATATCGAATTCATTCATGGATATTCATCAGCATGGATTGCGCAGTGGAGGTAGGCTATCAAGAGGCAGTAAATTGGTGCATGTTTATGCCAATTTTTGTATGACAGTGTGAGATGATTGTATATTGTATTGAGAGCTCTTGGAGTAGAGTTTTGTATGAGATTGTTTCATGATCCATGATATATACATAATATATGATAGTGGAGTTTTTAGCTTTATGATTTCCCAGTAAAAACATCTATGTTATGTGTGATCGATTTTTCTTCATGTGTTTGCAATTGGCCATTAAATTTCCGCAAAAGATTTAAGTAGAAGGATTTTGTATTTGATAGTGGCATATCAATGTTAGATCAGGAGAATCTGGCAATACATAATTGTATTAAAATTTTCTACATGGTGAACATTTTGAAGTGTGCTCCTAATAAATAGTGTCTAAATTTTTGCAGCGCATATACCATTACCAAACCTTCGCACTTTGCGGTGGAATAATTCATTTCTTCCTTAGACAACTTCTTGATCGCAAGCGCTACATGATGATCAAGGTCTCCTTATCTAGGTTTCATTAACACAAGTCTAAAATCTATGTAGGATGCATCAACATGAACATGGAACTCCTTCTTCCAGTCTATAAATACTATAATTGGCGCGGTTACCATATTTTCCTTCAACACATTGACACTCTTCTAACAATCATCATCCCAGCAGAACTTGACATCCTTCTTCAAGAGTTATTCGATCAGTGTATTGATTTGCGCGTAGGACTTTATGAAATTTATATAATAATGTATATGTCTGAGCATCGTGTGTAGCTTCTTCACATTCGTTGGTGGCTGCAATTTTATAATCACAATGATCTTCATAGGGTCTACCATCAATCCCTGCTTGCAAACAATGTGCCCCAATAATATACCATATCGCACACATAAAATATGTTTTTTTAGGTTTAAGGATATTTTATACTTCCTGCAGGGATTGAGCATCAAGATCAGACTAGAAACATGTTTATTTAATAATCTGAATATTGTCCAGTCATCAAAATATACCTCCAAAAATTTGTGGATATATTCTTTATATATAGCGACTACGACTCTGGAAAATATTTTCGACACATTATTTAAGCCAAATGGAATGACCATGTACTGAAATGAACCCCATTCAGTCATGAAGGTGGTCTTGCTCCTATATTCTAGTGTGATCATAATATGATGGTAGCCTAAGAACCCATCCGTAAAGGATTCGGCTTCCTGCCCTCCAACATTTTCCAAAACATCATCAATGAACGGTGTCAGAAATGGATCATGGACACATGCATCGTTCAAATTTCTGAGATAGACACAAATCCTTAATCTCTCCCTTGGTATTTTTCTCCTAGAGCGCCATAGGGCTAACCCACTCAAATTATTCTACTGGCTCAATAATTCCAACACTAAGCATCTTATCTACTTCCTCCCTTACTTTCTCTTTATATTTTGGGTTCAACCGAAATGGGTGTTGTTTCACCGGCTTCACATCATGCTTCAAAGTAATGTGCATAAGTCCAAAATATCTTATAATTTCTTTCAACTTAGAGAACTTCATCGGAAACATCTCCTGGTACTCATGCAATAATTGAGTGACCTTTCTCATTGTATCATCGTCCTAGTAATCTCCAATATTTATGAACTTGGGCTCCACTTCTGAACCTATGTTGACTTGCCGAGTCTTGAAAGGTTGTGCTACGTCAGGAATCTCTACTTCAGGACAAAAAACCTCACATTGTACTTTTGATTTAGGAATATTAACATTGTTCGGATCCTCCTCGTCATCTCCTGTAGTGACATTGTAACATTCTCGAGCTAGTTCCAACTGTGCAGCCTAGTTAGGTTGTAACGAAGACGTTGGCTCATTGGTAATGCATAATATTCATATTCTAACTTCTTGTAGAGCTTCATTAATACAATCGCAACCATCTATGAATCTATAGGTCAATAATAAAGCTTCAGTAATTTCGTACGAATCTGTGGTACCAAGGCACAACTCTGTTTCAAGATACCACTTCTGAGGTATTATGTCCATGGTGTCACATGTGGAAGAATATGTGTACCCATTAAGGTTGAGGTTCTTCGCCCCAAGTAGTATTCCAATGAGACAAATTCTTGTGAGGATCATCCTTACTAGTGTACTTTTCTGTGATCCTAGTGTTGACATGACCAAACTTGAGCCTCATCAATTTGCAATATTCCTTCCATCCTCATAATTTTTCTTTGTGCGCGCCCCACTACCTAGCTGGGGTGGACATCAAAGCAAATGCCAAAGCTTAATATCGATGTTATTTTGGAACCTTCTTGTCAAACTCATCAAGAAATAATTTAACATCCCCAGTCCCATCATAATAGGGCAATTCATGCACCTCTTATCCGACGCAACGAAGCGATTTAGTAACTCTATTACATTTCTTAGTAGAAACTTTGTGCAATCGATTCTACCAACTCTCCAATTATTTGTCGGATTCTGAAACACAAGAGCTATCACGCTCCCAACTTATCCTTCCATTTGGATTTAATGGTCAAGTTTATCTAGTCTTCATCTTTCTCAGTTATCTTATAGATTTTGTCGATATCACCATATTCATTTTGAACTGGTTCTGAATATCACGCACCTTGAGAGGGGTCTAAAGAGACAACGACCCTATTACCATTTTTTTCAAACACCATCTTCCTATTCTTTAGATTAATTGTGGCCTCCATATCATAAGCCCAATCTAACCCAAGCAAATCAGGATACAAATTTCTATCATCAAAAATCTCAATGACTTCAAAGTCTGATAACACACTTATACCATCAATGTCTACTTCAACGCCATGAAATCGACCCATTGGAATAATTTTTTGTTGATTGGAAATTATCAGCTAAATTGGTGACCACTGCAGCTTTCATCGTCCCATTAATTCCCATGTATGCTTTGGAAAAACATTGGCATATGATCCTAGATCAAGAATTAATTGGTCCATTTCATAATATCCTATTTGCGCAATTAATCGTCTTTCCCTATTGGTTCGCTTCTTATTTATGTATACCTTATTCACTGTGTGTTATTCAAGTTGTGGTTCTTATTTGCGAGCGTAGTTTTCAATCAGCTTCTGCAATCCTTCTATAGCCTTCTGATCCCTTAGTATCTTCATACATGTCTGCAAAAATGACTTCAGAATGGATGGATCAAATTCCTTTGTTTTAGTAATCTCCTTGGGTTTATTCTTCTACGTAATAAAATATCTTTCCATTGTTGATGTCGAAGCTCCAAGACCCATAAAATTATTCTTTTCTTCCATGAAGGTTTCTCTTTTGCACTACACATCGAACCCATTATTATTTTCTCCAGCCTTCCTAACCCATGTATCCTCCATAGGCCTCTTTCCTTTTGCTTTGCCTACTCTAGTACTTACACCACTTTGTGTCACTATATTCACACTTATATATTCTTTGCCTGGTTCAAATCTCATCATTTGTATGTTTTGGGTAGGCTCTTGATTTCTCTTTTCCTAAATTTTAGTTAATAATATGGGACAATATTTTATCTCATGATCAAATGCACGAAAATACTTACAAGGACTTACAAAAGGATTCTAGCAATACTTAGTGAAATTTCAAGGTTGACCACAATTATAACATATAACATGTTTGTGACATCTTCTAGTGCCTCCTCCTCATCCACGCCCTGGGCCTTGGAAACCTCCATGCGTTGTTGGCGATCCTGGATCTTCGCATCCTTCAACTTGTATTCTATATGCCCCAGGACTCTGTTGCATCATCAAATCATATCTTTGACAGTTATTTTTGTCATGTCCCACCGAGCTACAAAATTTAAAGAACAATTGCTTTAACGACTGATAAAATTTTGTAGAAAATGACAATAGTCTATAGGGTGCTGGCCTGCAACCTGTCATAGGCTACACCAAACATTTGGTCACACACTTGGCCCAGTACTTGGTCCAGGCTTCAATCGACTTGGCATCCTAGTGCCTAAATAATATTTAAAAATAGGACATTGATCCTTATAGTGGCCCTCCTCTTTGCACTTTATGCACCAAACTTCTGAACGCATGTCAGACCAACCTTATTTTCTCTTCTTCAAGTCTTAGAGTTCCATATGTAAGCTCGCCAACTAGTTCTAGATCTGTTGAACCCCTATATTGGTATCTGCTATCGACGAAGCTTCTAGTTTCATTGAAATCTCCAACGCTTCAACTTGGGTTGCGATATTTTGTTTCGAAAATAGTAATCTGAGGTGTGGTAACAACGCAACAATAAACCATTCCTTGTGTTTTTCATCAAGGACCTTGAAGTTGATTTTCCTCAGCAACTTCTTGAATCTTTGATCTACCTCCCACACAATTTCAATGACTAATTTCTTGATTTATTTATCTCTGTAATACATTGGGACTGTGACTTTGACTTCTTAAATTCAGCATTCAGCACAACCTTTTTCTAAGCCAATGTGGAATTCTGGCTCTTCATAGAGTATTTCATGTACCAATACAATGCTCTGTCCTGTAGCATTGTGACCAACTGTGCTTTATTTGTATTCTCATCAATGATATTTTGCGATCTCCATACTACTTCTGCAACGAACCAAAATTTCTCAGGATCATCTGATCCCTTGAAAACTGACATCTTCACTGCTTGGGCCATAGTAAATGGGGGAGGTTGAGGTGGAGGTGGAGGAAAAATATGGGGATGGGTTGTGATGGGAGTGGAGGGTTGGGGAATCCTAACAATGCTTTGCTGATATTCAAATTTTATCAACGCACTTCTAGGGGTCACAAGGTTGCTTTCTCCTTATTTAGTTTCAGATCCAAACAATGGATTGTACTCAAACTCAATGTAATTATCACAATCTACAAAAACTCTCTTACCACGTCGCATAGTTCTAATTTTCTTTCCTCTGAACATCAATCTGATTACATATGCAGTACACCCTTTTCACATAATAGCATCTTAATCCAAAGCTTCAATGAGTTCAAGTACTTACCTCACAGGCCTTTGAAAAAAATGTGCTCAACTTCGCTATAAGATATAGAAGTATTTATTGCAAACTTAGTAATAAAGCCTTCAAGAATACTATCAATCCAATAATCGACAACCCTTGATATATTGTTGTTTTTCTCCTTGAGTGTCTTAATCAACTATGGGTTCCATGAAGTAGGCTCATTGTTGAAATGGGTCATATTCTCAACTAATCTAGAAAGCCACTCATGAAATTATTTAGCAAACAATGAGAAAAATATCTTGTGTTGATCGTTGAAAATATATTTCTGCAACCACTTCTCTGTTGAGAGGTGCGGATTTATGTTTTCTTGTTCTACAAATTCATGCTCTTTCAGATTTACCCATTCTTGAATTTATTTTCTGCTCAGATGCCACATCCACATACCCCTTAATCAAATCCTGGTCCCGTAAATAGAACCATTTTTTGGCTTTAGGGGGCCTAGACCCAGGTTCATATATGGCTATGAAAACCAACAAAACCCACTATTACTGGCCCTTTCGACAATGATCTGTGGCACAGACTGAAGTCTCACCTAAGGAAATATTAGAGGATTCTAGAAGTAGGTTTCTGTATCCAAAGGGACTATGGAGTGTGGCTTTAGGGCTTATCTTCTCTTTAACACTTATCATAGCTTCAGAGAACAAATATGCTAACTACACAGTCATTGTTCAACACTTCTATTGAACTATCTTGTAGACTGCGGGATTATATTTTAACAGGCGCTAATCTATATAAGAAACCATATACAGGACTTCGTGATGCAAATACATATATAAACCCTATCTTGCAATAGATAACATCAAAATACAGATAAATAAAACACATAAGTAAATAACACATATCTGCCTTCAAATCATTCTTTTATTACTTTAGATCTAACACTTTTCGCCTTGTGCACTCAATTGTAGGGGTGTACGCACTCAGTTGCAGACTCTCTAAGGTCTCCACGCACTTAGTGGTAGAAACCTTCCCTTTCGCACAAAACAAATAATACAGGCTCAATACAAACTTACATCCAAATTCATTCTATGACTTGATTATCAAAAATATCTCCCTCTAAGAGCTATCCTAGACTCCTTATATAGTCTTTCCTTTTACAATACCATGGTCTGAAAACCATGTGCGGAGATCTAAGTATACAAAATATTCCCATCTCTTTACAAAGTAAGGAGCTTTGACCCGCCCCAAAGCCCCTAAGACTCTAGTACATCTTTGTTGTGCATGCTCCACTCCTCAAAATATGGAGTCTTTGTCAAAAATATTCAACCTAGGGGTACCCTGTCCAACAACATAGGTATCAGAATAAGGAGGATTTTGATAACTAGTATACGCATGTGCTTGCTGTCCAGTTTTAGGATAACCTTGAAAATGTTGGAATGGTTGAGTTTGGGTTTGCTGACCTAAACAAGGTGTCTGAGGAATACCTTGAAAAGGTTGATATTATTTCCCAATGGGATTATGCATCATACCCACATAAGGTGAGTTCGGTGGGGGTTGATCCATACCATATGCAATTTTTCCTACAAGAAATTGAGGGATACCTTGTTCAAACTATTGAGACTATAAGTTACCTTGTAATGGATGAGTGAGTGGGATGTGAGAATTACCAGTTACCATTGGAGTAGATTGAGTCGTAGAAGCCTACAAATGTTGGGTTACATTAATTTGAGCTTGTAAAGGAACAAATTGATGAATAGGAATTTGAGGTGCCTATGGTATAGGTTGGGAATGTACAAATGTACCCACAACCAGACTAGATGGGATGGGAAAGGTAGATTGCCAAAAATTAGTAGTCAAACTTGGATAAGGTGGATTTGATAAAGGTTTAGCACTAACTTGATGTGTACCAATGATAGGTTTCCCCCCTGTTAAAGGAGGAGGGGATGGTAGAGGAAACAACTCACCTGATGGAGGGTACCCAACATAAGGAAAATTGGGTTGTTGAGGATGTCCACTAATGTAAGGACCATCTTGATGTCCAACTATAGTTTTAGGTGGATGAGAAGTATCAAACTATATTGTGCTCATTAGATAAGTTCCATATGGAATTTTGGAAATAGATATCATGTAATATCCCAAAATGGGAACAAGCAGCAATATTGAACAATAGTGCTCATAAATAACGTAGTTTAGCCAAATAAAAGTAGGAGGCCAACATGGAGGCTCAATATTTACATTTACAACAAAAAATCAGAGTTATATTGTAGCCCATGAGTTGTAGAACAGAAAATAGAAGACTTTACATGAAGAAATCCTCAAAATGAGGTGTTGCTATCATAGATTAAGACTGAACAAGCTTGACAACATTATTTTATTAGCTGAAAGCAACTATGAATTACACTTCAGATCTAGAGCAGATCTGTGTACAAAAAGTTAGATCTATATCACATCTGTACACTAGAAAGGCCTCTCTACAAATTCCTCTTGGGGTTTTCAGCAAAAAGTGAAGTACATGGAGTAGATCTGAGATCTTATGAAGTAGATCTATAGAATGATTCAGAAATTTTGAAGAAAATACAACCGTATTTAGATCAGATCTAAATATGACATGGTTTAGGTCTGAAATCCACGAATCACCACAGTGAAGGGCAGATTCCCAACACTAGATATCTCTCCTCCAAAAGTCTTCCAAAACACCCTGCAACTTCTCACTTGCAAATAACACAGTATTGGAAGATAAACTGCACTGTAGGCTTTAGAAAATTGGTGGCCTCAAGCCAAGATTTGACACATGTGCTCCAATTATCCAATAAAATCTTGTCAAGGAGATAGAAGACTTTCCCACTGAAAATAGGCACTAGAATGGACTAGATCTGAGTAGATCTAGCCTCCACTTGATATAGCTTACAAATACAACCAAACCCTCAACAGGATCTGCATTGTAGTTGGAAGAAGAATCTTGGCCTTAAGCCTGATAGTGGGCAAGAAATGCAAGACTCTTCCAAGAGCTACTCAAGGAAAGAGATGGGATTCCTAAACAGGAGATGCTTGTGCTAAACAACACTATTCTCTACTAAACAACCAAGAGAATGAAAAATTTCTAAACAGACAAATTCTTCAAAAATAATATGTTCCTCAACAACCTTCTCATGCTGCCCTCCCCTTCCTTTTATAAGATAGATACCTTGCAAAACCCTAAACCATCTCAATGATTTAGCCTCTTTCACATGTGCCACATCCAACTAAGATTGTGTTGTGCATCAATGAGGTTCACTTCATCTAGACAACGTTGTTGATTTGGTCATGGTTGACCTAGTCAAATGATCCAGCCTCTTTCACACCTAAGTGTGCTTATGTAAATAGCCCAGATTTAGCTTTTTTCATATGTGGCATTGATTTATTTGTGATTTTAGGAGTTTTATTGATCCTCCTTTACAATTTTATTCATGAAACAGAAATTAAAACAAAATTGAATATTCCCATTAGCTTAGGACTAATTGGGAATATTATAGTCCTCCCCTCCAAAATGTTGCTTGTCCTCAAGCAACTGATAAGGTGAGTGCTGCAACACATCTCCTCCTCTATTGGTGACACCGACATGATTTAATATTCCTCCATGAGACAAGTTTTCACCCAACCATCCATCCATGACTTGCCTTACCAAGGTTCTTATGAGATGCAAACAGCTCATCCCATAAGGAGACAATAAATCACATGAAACAAACATGGTTTTCCCAATGACCTCCTGGAAATATAAGACATAAAGTACAAGGAGAGTAGTCATCCCATAGGGTACATGCATGCATTCCCTCCTTCCTCCATACATCCCCATAAAAATCACAAGTGCATCATCAATATAGGGGATCAAAACAATATACATATAAGCAGAAATTTGTGCATATGGAGGTGGGTCATAGTCCCACATGTGGAACCAGCACAGAGCATCTCCTGCCTACATCAAATAAAGATGTGGTAAGTGGTTTTCCCACCACTTACTTGCTTCCCATACCATCTCACCATAGCTGAAAGGGTGAGATATATTTGGTGCCTTAGGGAAGCACCCATTATGTTGCAAAATCTCCCTTTTCCTTCCAAGGGAGTGGCCAAATTCAGAAATGTTTGTGGCCCAATATTGGCCATGAGGCTTACAAGATATAATGCTCCTCCTTGGAGTCATGGCCTACAAAAACAAGGTAGAATAATGCATGAAATCAGAATATAAAACATGTGTAATAAGAGCATGATCTTCACCAGCAATCCTCCTCATATGAATGGAGTGATGCATAGATCTATTTTCTTCCTCAAAGAAAGGAAGAGAGGGCTGATTTAACTCTTCCTTAGAGTCATGTCACTGATCCAACTCCACAAGGTTCATTCATCTTTGGAAATGATGATATAGTTCTTTTTCAAAGCCCTCCCAATAGTAGCTCCTCAAGATGATGTTGTTGAGCTTCATAGAGTATGTGTGGCTGAAATAGAACTCTTCATAAGCCCTTTGTATTAACTTCTCCATGAGCTTGGAGGCTCTAGAAAATAAGATCCTACCATGTTTATATATGAATCCATCTAGGATTGAATAGCTTCCATTCTGTAGCAAGTCATCTAGAATCATGCAAGTGTGAAGATGCTTGGAATAGTCCACCAGTACTTGGGATTTCCAATATGGATCTAATTTTCCCAACAATGACAGTGCTGATAATGTGTCATCTAAAATTTCCGCCATGTTTCTGCTCTCCTCCTTAACATTTCTCATGTCAAAGGTCTATGTTGGAAGTTCATGCCTCCCATTTTTCTCCTCCTTGACATCTCCCATGCCACAGGTATAAGGTGGAAGGTTTCCATTCCTTCCTTGCTACCCCTCTTACATATGCACATGCTCAACAGAAAATGGAAGTTCTTGGAAGTTAGTCTCCCATGGAAGGCTATCATCTATCCAAAACCTCCTTGGCCTTGCCAAAGTATGCATGTGTGACCACCATCTCTCATCATGTATGGAAAAGTGTTCTCCAACCAAGTTTGTCTTATGATTCAAGGACTGCCTTCCTTTCTCCATGATGGTGACATTCTCCCTCCTTGCATCATATTTTCTCAGCGTAGTATGAGATGAGAGAATGGATAATGGTGTTAAGGAAAAAATAGTTTCCCTCTCCTTGAGCCTTCCCCATACTCTCAGCGTTGTAGTATGGTCTTCTAGTGCTCCCCTCCTCCTTGGATCTATGAAAGGAGAATCAATGCATGAAACATATTTTATAAAATTTGAATCAGGTGGTCTCCCTGGTGGTATACCACAATATTATGATGTCTCATGGCTCATTCCCATGTGAACAAAATATGGGAACATCTTATGACTGCTTCCACTATGCAAATCCATCTCTGATTTATTTGTGGAAGTATCATGACAATGGGGTATCACTCTTATGGATGCACGAGTGTTTTTGGCTAGAGCAATTTCTCCATCTTCTTCTCCATGTAATAGAGGATCACCTCCTATCATATTAGTGTTTTGATCCTTCATATTCTCTCCTTTACCCACCTTCTGCAATATCTCACAGTCTAAGGTGCTCCCTTTAGATGTAGTTAACTCATGAACACCCATCATCTCCTTGGTGTCAATATTCTTGATCACAAAGGGCTGATCTGTCATAGTGTGTGTTCCCAAAACTAAATGCAATGTTGGAACACCTTCCCTCCATTGTATTGTCACATGATATATCATCATAGACACATGTTGCTCATTCTCTTCATGTGTAATATCCTTGGGGCCTTCTTGCAAAGATACAAGAGCCCTCTTGGTGAGAGCAATGACTTAATCTCCATCTCCTAATAAAAATAGATCTCCTCCTATTGTCACAGTGCTGGAGAAACCTTTTAGCTCTTCTTCTTTCTTCTTCTCATCAATGGAGCATGCCTCATCAATAATTCCTTTCTCTTGATCTCTCCTTGAAAAAGGAACACTCATGTCTTCTTCTTGAGAAGAATGTTCTTGCTGAAGTGGGGCTTTTTCCCTTGGAAAATCATGTAGCTAATATTTAACCCCTTCAATAATGTTCTAAAATGGAGTTATATTCATGGATATTTGACGCAGGGGTAGGCCTGCAAAACCAGGATCTTCAATAATAACACATATCAAACCTGCTTCTCTTCTTTTCAAATTAAAAACACCAATCCCTGGCATTTTCAAAACTTTTCATCTCAACCATTTCATAAACATCAAATTTTCAAACAACTCACTATTCAGATGTTCCCACAATCCATATTCCAAGACAACCAAGATTTTCCATTTTCCATAAATATGCATATACAAATGCATCTTAATCACCTACCAAATAAATGTCATTCAATCCCAAATTTAATACTTTGTACATGCGCCTTTTCAATTCACAATCAAAACTCACAAACAAATGCCCCAATGTATTTAATACCACTGCTTCACAATGCAAACAAGACTCAACCCGCTTGTTTTGATAACCACGCTCCCAAAGTAACTTACCTCCAATGGCACAAGTCTTATTTATTCAATTTAGATTTCCACCCTTAAGTCCCAAATGAAATAATACACCTTCGTCTTCATATCCATTTCAACATCTCATTCTCATATGGATTTTATTTCTGGACTTTTAAAATCCCAATTTTGATAAAGAAAAGTGTGCGCCTTGGCAAACTCATACTACGCACTTCATATAGCACCAAACCAACATTAACGTCATACAACCAAGTACCACGCCTATGGAAATGTTCCAATTCAAATATATATCAAGATGATTTTATTCAATACCAATGAGATGATATGTGCTTTAAAAAGACCGGCGTTCACAACCATATTTTACTTTGTTTACAATTGAAAGTCTGACATAATTGAAATCTGCCCGCAATTTCTTACCTCCCATGAACGCAACCCATAAGATGCCTTCACTTACTTACAATCATCGAATTTTCAAAAGCTATTCCACATCTCAGCGCAGTTTTACTTCTGTAATTGTACTTCTCGATCACATGATTCTCAGTGCCTGCACCTCTGTAAACACAATTTCTCCAGCGCTGACAAAAATCAAATCGTGCGGAAATCAACCCACAACGTTACCTTAATACTGTCTGCGTTCTAACTCAATTTATTTGCTGTAATTAAAACTGGAATCGATCTCCATCGATTTGATTACATCACACAATTCAAAAGTGATACTAGCATTTTGCAATCGGCTTCGATTCGGCATATCAATCCCCATTTAGTCAGCGTTCAACCCATAAATTCAAAACATAATCGATTCAATTGGACCTGACTAGTTCATACCTGTGGATTTACAACGCTGATCTATGGATCACCCAGAATTCTTTATTAATCTGAAACGTTGTTTTATATTTCCTCACCCAGAACTCGTTGTTTATCAGATTGGAAACGCTGTCTGTGGTGTAAACTGTGAGTCGATTTTGTTATTTTTTTATCAACTGATCCTTACGCCTTCACTGTTGTTTCCTGCATATTAATGTCAGTTCTTTTCACATAGACTTTAAACTCTGCGTCAGCACAATTTGTCATTTGCTAATTTGAATACCTTATTCGATTGGGAATTTAACCAGATCTCTAACCATAACATCGATTCTTCAGAAATAGATTCAAAAATTCATAAAACCCAATTCTTCTCCATCAGCACTACAATATTGATATTAACAATACCAATTCTTTCAATCCGGTGCAGAAATACAAACCAATTACAACATCGACTATTCAGATCAATTTCACATTTTGATTCATTTGATGGCATTAACAATGAATTCACTACCAGATTATATAAAAGGGGCATTCTCCATTTAGAACCCAATTTCAGAAAAATATACACCACTCCATAAATCGAACTATACAATTCTGAAATCACTTTTCACCTTAACATTAAAATACTTACAAACTTTCTTCGTGGCCAGATATTCAACAGTCGTGGCCCTTACAATTTATTGAAGGCTTACAGCCTTGCTGTTCAAGCCTACTCTCAATCTCACACTCTCTCACAATCTCAATCTCAATCTCAATGTGTTTTTCTCTCAAAACCCCCTCCTATTTATACAATTTTAAAAGTAATCTAATTTAATGCTTTATCCCTTCAATTCCTCAACAACCCCTAAATCTCTCAACATTCCTAAAAGATAGATTCTTATCCCTAAGACATAGAAATTAATTCCAACTTAGGCTTCCTCATTAATTCTAGAAACTAATTTCTCTCATATTTACAATTTCTCACAAATAATTAATTAATCACTCAAAATAATATTAATGTTTACATAAAATTTAAAACATGAAACCCCCCTAGCTTAGATAAAATACAATGTGTTTTTCGGAGTTGATGCTCCTGCATCAGACTCCCCATGTAAGAAAAATTCATGACCACCTGGTCATAAGTCTGGATCATTATTTCCTCCTGGATCCCAAATCTTATTTTGTAATCTTTCCTTGCTTGTCAATTGCTTTATTGTTGTTGTTATCTGTTGTTGTCCTCCAGGTTTCCATATTTTGTGTTGTAGTGCTCCACTTGCTCTGCCTTCCAAGTCTTTCGCTGTCTTTCTCTTGTTGTCATTCCTCTTCTTTCTTGCCACTGTCTTTTTCTGAGACATTTTCATCATTAACTTCCTTATTAACTCAATTTCTCTGTTCAGTATGTCCTCTGTCTGCTGATTGTTTCCATCTCTTGATTGCTGAACTCTCATTCTTGCTTGTTCTTCACTTGTTTTGATTGCTTCCTTTTCACTCTTACCGCTGTTTTGCACATTTTCTGCTGCTGCCACATTGTCTTTTAGAACAATTTCTTGCCT
Organism: Pinus albicaulis; assembly: GCA_034641835.2. NCBI lineage: Eukaryota > Viridiplantae > Streptophyta > Pinopsida > Pinales > Pinaceae > Pinus > Pinus albicaulis. The sequence continues at coordinate 1,522,793,849 of CM076575.1, read as the reverse complement.
CTGTTTTCTGCATCTGTCAATTTCTTCTTGATTATTATTTATGAAAACTGCTTTGTCATCCTTCTTCAGCAATCTATCCTAGACATTCATCCTCTACTCTTCCAATTTCCTCCTTTGAAAGTCCAATTCTCTATATAACTCAATGATTTTACTTGGAGTGGACTTTGGAAATTTTACACGATCTTCCATTTCCTCATTTGTTATTGTCTCATTATCACATGGTCTTTCTTCTGCTAAATCTTCCTTAACATCCTTCAGTAGATGTTCTTCCTCTTCTTCCAAACCTGCAATCATACACAAATCATTAGTTTTAAAATCACAAGACCTTACGGTCTTGTTTAATGCTTCAGTCATCAAGTCCTTGGGCTGCTTCGAATCATTCATATGATTCAACTCCTCTAGCTCTTCATCACTTTCAAAAAGTAATGGTCCACTTTCTGGGTAACATATTGAAACTTCAACATCTTCTTCAGCATCTTCATTTTGTTGTAGCTCAACTCTTTCGAGCTTCTCTATCCTTTGTCTGGCATCTATAACCTGTTCAAGTTCCCTTAGTTCCTTTATCAACTGCAAATTCACCTGATGATTCCACTTCTCTTGTGGCCTCTACCACTTCACCTTCTTTCTTATGACATAACCATGCTTCTGGTCTACCTCATTTCTTTACAACATCTCCATTAACACCTCAAGCTGAACTGCTATCTCAGGCTTCTCCCTCTCATATTCCTCTTTGCTTAACTGTCTCTGTATGCCAATTGCCTTGGCATCCTTCTTCTTTTGTCCTCTGTTGTGGTTTATTTCAGAACCTCTGTTACGACCGTCACTAGTCATCATCCTTTCCATCTCTATGAGTTCCTCACTCACTTTACTATGAGTTGCACTAAAGCCTCTTCAGCAGCAAGTCCTGTCCTGCTGCCACTTACCTCACCAAGCTCTCCTCACTCAGTCTTTTGGCAAGCAATTGGTTCTCTATCTCTGGAACCTCCTTTGAGCACTTCTCTTTGCTCTTCCTGGGCTTCAACTCATCTTCCTGTTCACAACTGTCCTCCTTATCCAATCTCTATTGGAATTCCTCAAGGTTATGCCACATCTATGTTTTCACTTAGAAACTTTCACCAGCTTCCTTTATCTGTTAGCAATTCTAATCACATTGCCTTTTGGGAGTTGCAATAATACTTCAATGCAAAGACTACAATATTCTATTCTTCAAATCCAAATAAAACCATATCATCTTACCTCCAAGATCTCGTCTGATCTTGTCCTTCCATTCTCCTGCACTTCAATTGTCTTCAGAATCTCACCACTCCTGCAAATCTGTTTCAGAAAATCTTTATGCTTCCTCTGCACAATTTCTCAATATTCAACTACTGTCAATCAGATTTTAAAATCTGATCCTCTCTTCCAATCTTCTGGCTTGATCTGGCAAACTTTAGCTGTCAGCAACAATTCCTTCTTTGCTGAGATACTTCATTGCTGCATTCATCAATCCTCAATCCACTTCTTGTCAGTAAAACTCAAATCAAAATTAACCAAACAAAATACCTGCACGCTCCAAGTGAATTTCCATTTCCCAACATCGCTGTGGATTCTTTCTGTCTCTGCAATTCTGCGTTACCTGCCTCTAAGAACTTAATTGTTCTTCTCCATTCTCCCAGCTGTACTCTGGTTGCTTGACTGTCAGATTAGAATCTGATCTCCCTTACCTGCATACACATCTCTTCACACATGATTTGATATAAAGTCAAATTCAGTCTTCAACGCTTTTCAAGAACCTTCATACAGAGCCAAGCTCTGATACCAAAAATGACGCAGGGCTAGGCCTGCAAAACCAGGATCTTCAATAATAACACATATCAAACCTGCTTCTCTTCTTTTCAAATTAAAAACACAAATCCCTGGCATTTTCAAAACTTTTCATCTCAACCATTTCATAAACATCAAATTGTCAAACAACTCACTATTCAGATGTTCCCACAATCCATATTCCAAGACAACCAAGCTTTTCCATTTTCCATAAATATGCATATACAAATGCATCTTAATCACCTACCAAATAAATGTCATTCAATCCCAAATTTAATACTTTGTACATGCGCCTTTTCAATTCACAATCAAAACTCACAAACAAATGCCCCAATGTATTTAATACCACTGCTTCACAATGCGAACAAGACTCAACCTGCTTGTTTTGATAACCACGCTCCCAAAGTAACTTACCTCCAATGGCGCAAGTCCTATTTATTCAATTTAGATTTCCACCCTTAAGTCCCAAATGAAATAATACACCTTCATCTTCATATCAATTTCAACATCTCATTCTCATATGGATTTTATTTCTGGACTTTTAAAATCCCAATTCTGATAAAGAAAAGTGTGCGCCCTGGAAAACTCATACTGCGCACTTCATATAGCACCAAACCAACATTAACATCATACAACCAAGTACCACGCCTATGGAAATGTTCCAATTCAAATATATATCAAGCTGATTTTATTCAATACCAATGAGATGATATGTGCTTTAAAAAGACCGGCGTTCACAACCATATTTTACTTTGTTTAAAATTGAAAGTCTGACATAATTGAAATCTGCCCGCAATTTCTTACCTCCCATGAACGCAACCCATAAGATGCCTTCACTTACTTGAAATCATCGACTTTTCAAAAGCTATTCCACATCTCAGCGCATTTTTACTTCTGTAATTGTACTTCTCGATCACATGATTCTCAGTGCCTGCACCTCTGTAAACACAATTTCTCCAGCACTGACAAAAATCAAATCGTGCAAAAATCAACCCACAACGTTACCTTAATATTGTCTGCGTTCTAACTCACTTTATTTGCTGTAATTAAAACTAGAATCGATCTCCATCGATTTGATTACATCACACAATTCAAAAGCGATACTAGCATTTTTCAATCGGCTTCGATCCGGCATATCAATCCCCATTTAGTCAGCGTTCAACCCATAAATTCAAAACAGAATCGATTCAATTGGATCTGACTAGTTCATACCTGTGGATTTACAACACTGATCTATGGATCACCCAGAATTCTTTATTAATCTGAAACGTTGTTTTATATTTCCTTACCCAGAACTCGTTGTTTATCAGATTGGAAACGCTGTCTGTGGTGTAAAATGTGAGTCGATTTTGTTATTTTTTTATCAACTGATCCTTACGCCTTCACTGTTGTTTCCTGCATATTAATGTCAGTTCTTTTCACATAGACTTTAAACTCTGCGTCAGCACAATTTGTCATTTGCCAATTTGAATACCTTATTCGATTGGGAATTTAACCAGATCTCTAACCATAACATCGATTCTTCAGAAATAGATTCAAAAATTCATAAAACCCAATTCTTCTCCATCAGCACTACAATATTGATATTAACAATACCAATTCTTTCAATCCGGTGCAGAAATACAAACCAATTACAACATCGACTATTCAGATCGATTTCCCATTTTGATTCATTTAATGGCATTAACAATGAATTCACTACCAGATTATATAGAAGGGGCATTCTCCATTTAGAACCCAATTTCAGAAAAATATACACCACTCCATAAATCGAACTATACAATTCTGAAATCACTTTTCACCTTAACATTAAAATACTTACAAACTTTCTTCGTGGCCAGATATTCAACAGTCGTGGCCCTTACAATTTGTTGAAGGCTTACAGCCTTGCTGTTCAATCCTACTCTCAATCTCACACTCTCTCACAATCTCAATCTCAATGTGTTTTTCTCTCAAAACCCCCTCCTATTTATACAATTTTAAAAGTAATCTAATTTAATGTTTTATCCCTTGAATTCCTCAACAACCCCTAAATCTCTCAACATTCCTAAAATATAGATTCTTATCCCTAAGACTTAGAAATTGATTCCAACTTAGGCTTCCTCATTAATTCTAGAAACTAATTTCTCTCATATTTATAATTTCTCACAAATAATTAATTAATCACTCAAAATAATATTAATGTTTACATAAAATTCAAAACATGAAACCCCCTAGCTTAGATAAAATACAATGTGTTTTTCGGAGCTGATGCTCCTGCATCAATATTTCCATCGGATGCAAAGGTTCTGAATTCTTGGTCTTAGTTAGCTTACCCAAAGAAGTTTCAAATGGCTCAACATCAAATCTTTTCACTAACCTCCTAGTGAACTTTGCATAAGTAGAGATGTTTACATTTCTTAATGAAGAAGATTCAAATAACCACCAGGCATAAGCCTTACCTTAGAGGTGCAGCGCTGCTACTTTTATGGCTTCTTCTTCTAAAACTTGATGCAGCTGGAAATATGTGTCAAGCTTCTTTACCCAAGACTTGGCTGAGCTCTCGGGTGATCCATCAAATGTAGGTAAGAAAGTCCGACCCAAAGTGGGTTTCATGCACCTTCTTCTTCTCTTGTATATGTTGGATCTTATTTCTTATTTGAGTTGAAAAAACTCTAGGAAGCTTAGATGATCTTTGAATCTTTTAGATTGAGATTCATATTCTTGGAGATAGTCACCAAGAGTCTTCTCTTTTGGTGTCCCTCCTTCTGCTTCTTCTCTTGCTAGGAATGTAGGCATGCTACAACGTTGCAGATCTAATTGTGTGGCTGAATGATCACACACAAGGTATGAATAACTGGGGCATCCTTCATGTGCAAATATCTCCAAAGGATCTACATGTCTTTCTTTCCTCATTCCCCTGATTTCATTCTTAATCTCATGCATAGTTTGGAACAGAGTTCTTGAGAACCCTTTCCCTTTCATTCATCCAAATAAAGGGGTTTGACCCTTGTCTTCTTTGTCTTTAGTGTAATCAATCTTCTTCTTCAGACTTTTCTTTTCATGAAAAGACATATTGGATTCTTATAATGCAAAGCACAGGCTATGCCAAGATGATTCTCTGATACCACTGTAATATCCCAAAATGGGAACAAGCAGTAATATTGAGCAATACTTCTCAGAAATAACGTAGTTCAGCCAAATAAAAGCAGGAGGCCAATATGGAAGCTTAATATTTACATTTAAAACATAAAATCAGAGTTATATTGTAGCCCATAAGTTGTAGAACAAAAAATAGAAGACTTTACATGAAGAAATCCTCAAAATGAGGTGTTGTTGTCATAGATTAAGACTGAACAAGCTTGAATACGTTATTTTATTAGCTTAAAGTAGCTATGAATTACACTTCAGATCTAGAGAAGATCTTTGTACAAAAATTTAGATCTATATCAGATCTGTACACTATAAAGGCTCCTCTACAAATGCCCCTTGGGGTTTTCAGAAAAAAGTGAAGTACATGGAGTAGATCTGATATCTTATGTAGCATATCTGCAAAATGATTCAGAAATTATGAAGAAAATACAATAGTATTCAGATCAGATCTAAATATGACATGGTTTATATCTGAAATCCATGGATCACCACAGTGAAGGGCAGATTCCCAACACTAGAGATCTCTCCTCCAAAAGTCTGCCAAAACACCTTGCAACTTCTCACTTGAAAATAATGCAATACTAGAAGATAAACTGCATTGTAGGCTTTAAAACATGGGTGGCCTCAAGCCAAGATCTGAAAAATGTTCTCCAATCATCCAATACACTCTTGTTAAGGGGATAGAATACTTTCCCACTGAAAAGAGGCACTAGAATGGACTAGATCTGAGTAGATCTAGCCTCCACTTGCTGCAGTTTACAAAGACAACCAAACCCTCAACAGGATCTACATTGTAGTTGGAAGAAGAAGCTTGGCCTTAAGCCTGATAGTGGGTAAGAAATGCTAGACTCTTCCAAGAGCTACTCAAGGAAAGAGATGGGATTCATAAATAGGAGATCCTTGTGCTAAACAACATTATTCTCTGCTAAATATCCAAGAGAATGAGAAATTTCTAAACAGACAAATTATTCAGAAATTCTATGCTCCTCAACAACCTTCTCATGTTGTCCTCCCCTTCCTTTTATAAGATAGAGACCTTGCAAAACCCTAAACCATCTTAATGATTTAGCCTCTTTCACATGTGCCACCTCCAACTAAGACTATGTTGCGCATCAATGAGGTTCACTTCATATAGGCAACGCTATTGATTTGGTCATGGTTGACCCAGTCAAATGATCCAGCCTCTTTCACACCTAAGTGTGCTTATGTAAATAGCCTAGATTTAGCTTTGTTCACATGTGGCATTGATTTATTTGTTGTTTTAGGAGTTTTATTGATCCTCCTTCACAATTTTATTCATGAAACAGAAATCAAAACAAAATTGAATATTCCCATTAGCTTAAGACTAATTGGGAATATTAAATATCATGGGAGAAGTCCAAGGACTAGATGCCGCACCAGAGAAGTTACCATATAATGACTAGTAGCCAAGTGGGACAGATGGGAAACCATAGAGATGAGTCTCTGTTGATGCCAGAAACATGGATGTGGAAGAAACATTGGATGTCTCAACCATGGTGGAAGTAGGAAGGAAAACCATATATGTTTCAGTCATTGTTAATGATCCCAAAGATGATTGTCGCGAGAAACTCACGGATGAACTGAAATGCATAGAATCGTTTAAAGGAGCTTCAGGTGGAGGCTGAAGAAAAGGGAAAGGTAGATCTTGATATAGGTGTAACCTTCTAAAATGAATAGGAGATGAGGGACAAAGTTATTCCTGTGGGATATCTTCAATATTTACAAAACCGTATGGAATAGGTTCATTGTCGGGTCCAAGATATATGGTTTGTGGTTGTACCCAAGACAAAGGAAGAGAAGAGGAAGAAACATCTGAGGATGAATGAGGCCCCTCATGTTGAATAACCTCAAGTATTTAAGTACCATACTCAATGAATTCAAGTTTAATGATCTCAGGAAACAAAGGTTTAGGTACTTCTCTTTCAATTGTGTTAATTTCATCGTCAAGAGTAGATGTAATCTCGTGCTCAGAACTCAAAGGGAAGGTTGATTCTTGTGGATCAATGTTAGGAGGAGGACTAGAAGTAGTTCCTGAAGTTCCTGATTTAGTATTTTGTGTCTTCTTATTCTTTTGAAAATGGCCATGAGTAGCCTCTAGTGGAAGAGGGGGTTTATTTTGTATTCTACTAGAATGACAAAGAGGGGGTGTTTGTTCTTCCACATTTGGTTGTAAATTTAAAAATTAAAAAAAAGAAATAAAAAAGGGGTAAAAATACGCATAAAGGTTTACCAAGAAACCATGAACTACAATATACACCTTGGCGAACCAAGGACTTAACGTACGTGCAATAATTCTCCCTGAATGTTATGTTCGGTATATCACAGTATACAAGGTGACTGACTCGGTTACCTATGGCGAGGATAGAAACCTATAGGGGACTCCCAAATATACTCTACGGTACATGGGAGTATATTCCATAGTAGTTATTTCTAATGCGTAACCATTAGATGAGAGCATTCCCATATACTTTTTGTGCATGGAGCACAATCCAATATACCCGAAAGGTACGTGGAGTATGATCCTATACACTTACAGACATGGAAATGATATCACCCCTGGGATACAACGTTGGAAAATAACAACAACTCCTAAATTTAACAACACCATAATATGTATCTATCTTAGGCCTCTAAATGTTTGCGATAATGCTACAAATTCTCCTTAGGTTGATTCAGTAAATTTTAATGTTTATTTTTTATTAAGTTTCAGTTGTATGGCTCACCACAAGTTTCACCTGAATTCCCTGAAATTCAAGCTTGCATTAAGAAATGAAACTTTTCTCTTTCAATGAAAATCTATCAAAGGAAGGGAAGAGACAAAGAGTGTGCAACATTATACAAAATTCAATAAACAAGATGCAAGATATAATTCAATTTTCAATGCAATTGTTCCAATATTGATGCACACACAAAACCCTATATGCCAACGTAAAGGTTTTTCTTTTCAATTCCTCGTAATCCCCAAATGTGATGAAAACTAATATGCAATTCTATTCACTGATTCAAATAAATTTTCATAACAATGACTAAAACACCAATTCATTCAAGAAACTAATGATAAAAAAAATCAGCTTTCCAATTCCCTAGTGATAAGAACAAAATAAAATATAAATAAATCTTTATCTAAGGCACTCAAAAGAAAAACCAAACCAAATGGAGGCTTTAGAGGAACCAGAAGACATTCAAAGACTCAAGGAAGAGTAGCTGGAACAAGGTTGATCAAAGAGAAAAACAACACAAAAGAAAATTTAAGCATGAGGGGCCAGCACAGGTGCAGAAGAGGAACTAGTGGTATGAAACACAGGCACAAAGAGGGCTCAGTAGGGGTGAAATGATATGTCCCCATACTAGAGGGAGCATTAATTAATAAATAGAAAGTTCTGGAACAAATTTTAAATTGAGACTTAATTAAAGGGCTTCCTAGGTCTATTCTTGACTAAAGATGACAATAAAGGTCTGAAGAAGAGGTAAAAAAAATACTAAGAACAAAGAAACTACCAAGGGCATACACCGATCCCCAGTACTGTCACCAATTTTTTATATGAAATCTATGACTGTAGACAAAAGTATCATCCCTAGACAGGGTGGCCTAACATAGAACAACATAAAGACAAAGAAGCTAATTTTCCCCTTGAAATAAATAGATAATGGGTTGAATCCTACATGTGATACATCATATACTTTGCTCCATCTTGTCTTGAATTCTCCAATCCTAGCTTGAGTCACTATAATTAGAACCTGCACAATCAAACAACATTATCCAAGAATCTACGAAATCTATGTAGCATCATCTAAATACTTCATTAAATGGATCAACATGAAATCATAACATCATATATAGGAAAAAAAAAACTATTTGCATTAATATAAATGGAGTGAGTTACCACCAAATATAGGAGTTCATCTTGTAGAAGAGCTCCTCCAAGTTGACTTGTTCCTTATTTTCTACAAATTTCACCTCTAATCACCCTAATGCATGGAATAATACCTCTTCACAACATCAACATGAGGGTAGAATATATCTCCAAAATCCAACCCCTAGCTTGTGTATTTCCGAAAATATATAGAAGAGGATGGTAAGTTGGGAGTTCTTATCCATTTACCAATATAGGTTTTGAGATCCACTCTTTATGGGAGGACAGTATTAAAGGATAAGGGATGGAAGCTCCAGGGAGGGATAGGATGGGATTAGAGAGTTTTAACTGAGATAAATAGTTGTAACAAATCCTGGAAGATTCTAGAAGAAGAGGCTTTGAGATTCTATCTCTTTTTCCAGAATTTCTTGAGTCAATGCACCCCAACATGGAACAACTTGCTGGTGACCAACCCTTCCCATCATGGAGGAAACTATTGGTGAACGCAGGTCCATAGGAATACAGACTACTTTGGTGCTTAAAAAGGTTGTTTTCAAGGTTGTTTCAGGCAAAAATTCTGGGGTTAAGGAGATTTGTGCTTAGGTATTTGTGAAATGATGATGTTAAGGGGTAACAGGATGTTGATTGATCCATTTTATAGCCCAACTAACCAGATGTGACAAAATGGCCTATAACAACATCCAAAAAACTAGAAACCACAAACCTTAGTCAAACCATTCTCCAAAATGTTTAAAGGTTTTGATTTCCTCATTGTTCTATGGATGATATAAGATAGTATTTTGATGTTGAATTATTCACTCTTTAATGAGATTTGTGATACTATAATTGAGAAAGTGGTGGCCTTGATCACTTGTCAAAATATTATGGTAAACAAAATGAGTGATAATGTGCTCAAAGATTAATCACATTGCAGTATCAATGGGACAATCTTGAATAGATGTTGCTTATACAAATCTAGTGAGATAATTATATTTGGTAATGGTATGTAAATCTATATATTGTTTAGTAGGTGGGATAACAACTCATTAAATAAATCTCACTTTTAAAATGGTTTAAGTGTAAGGCTTGTTAGACTCCTATAATAATAGGGTTCACAATTGTTGAATTGACTTTAATTAGTCTTGTAATATGTACATACATTTCTTTCTGCAAGTTGTTTTCCCATATTAGAAAATAAAAAATGAAAAGAGGGTAAAAGTCGTAAAAGAAAAATAAAAGGACTTAAAAGAAAAAGATTAAAAAGAATAAGAAAAAATTAGACCCCAAACTCAAAAAAGAAAAAAGAATAAGACATGAAAGTGATGCAAGTCAAAATGCCACTACTAGTTACTTTTCACCGCAAATAAATGATTATGTGCAACTTGTTCAAAATGCCATAATTCATGATGAGTTAATAGCTTTTAATATTAACTTTTTCATGCTTTAAATTTCATGTTTATAGATAGAGAATAAATATTTTGTCAAAAACGCTTTAAACTTGAAAAATTAGTAGTATAGTTAGAGAATAAATGAGGAGCTCAACAGTTTAACTGAGCCCTCGCATGAAATAAGATTAGAATTATTATTTTTTTTGTTTTAAAAATAAAAAATGGATTAGGGTTTGCAAGCTCAAATGCACCCATGCAAATAAATAAAAAATGGTAGAATAAATAATGGGGTAGGTAGAAAGCAAGCTTACACAAGGCATGTATAAATATCATCCGAAAATTACTAATTCCCCTCCCTACAATGTGCCCCAAGCAATAAAAACCTTCTCGCTATAAAAAGGCTCAGAGCATTTCTTTGACTTTTATTTGGACCGACTCAAAGCTTAGTGACTGATTGGCACTAAGTATTGGATTCCCTTCATTAAAAACTCTTCCCCCCCTCATAAAAAACTCTTTTCCTCAACATCACCCCCTTTTTCCCTAAGATAAAATCCCTTTTTCCAAAGTTAAAACACCTTTTTTTCATAGGAAAAGTAAAAGCCCCTTTTAAATAATTTCCATTTCATTCAAAAAACCCACAAATATGCTTTATCTTAAGTATAAGTGTTAAATGATTATTGTTGGGCACCACCATGAAGAAATTTCGCTAAAAAAACATTTTTTTTCACTTTACTTAGTGTATTTGTGTATTTTCCGCTCATATTCATTTCATATTAACACTAATTTAATATATTAACTCCTTTATTAACCCTTTATCCCATATTTATATTAATTCATTTTATTAAAATATCCCAAACCATACTTTATTGTTTATCCTATGGTTTAATTCCCCCCATGTGATATATATTCATAGGTTTAAACCATACTTTTTATATTAATCCACCCAATATTCGCATTACACCCCCACATAGTCTATTTGTGCGTAAAATGCCTATTCTTCCTATCCCGTTAACATTAGAAATATATGTTAAAACTTACTTTTAACGTATAAAATTAAAACCCACCACATATAAAACTTCCGGGCCCCCACGCCTCATTACCCCGCAACTCCCACTAATTGATCTCAACCATTCGCATTCCCTCTACCTAATCCAATGGCCTAAAACCCATATCGCAAATTCAATGGCACCGTTGTTAAACAATTTCGGATTTGCGATATGAGCGCTTTTTCCCCGCCTCTCTCCTCCACGCATCATTTTTTTCACCGGACCGCATCTCGTTTGATAAAAACCACTTACCGCCTTTGCGACTGTGATATCCACTCAATGGTAAATAACCTCCCCGCACCAAAACCACTTCCACTTTGAATTGACAGTGATTAATGCAAACAATGTTTAATCCAAAATCTTTATAAAACACTCGATTGAACGCCTTTCAACCTTTCAAGGCGCTTTCTGCTCATAAACCGTTACCGATCGATAAAAACATGTCGCCACCCTATTTTCATGTAAAAGCCAATAGAATTCACTAAAAAATCACTGCTTTCAAATTCTCAAAGCCTCTAGTTTGGGTTTAAAAGGACTTCATCTAGCTTTTTGAAAGATTCTAGGCTCCCAACAAACCCTTCTTTCGAGTCAAATGCCCAAATTTACAAGTATTTTTCAAGGAAAATACCCATCCTTCATCTCGAAAAGAAGTATACTCTTGGATTAAATCATTTTGAAAGCCTATTTACCTAAATGAACAACTTTTTATTTCCTCATATATACGATCTTTCCCGTAAAACCCCGAGAAATTCACAGCTAATGGAGGCATGATATGTTTTTGAAGAAAAATTGAAGATAACTTCGCCATCCGCGTACTTTTTAGAAGCCCTTGAGTGATTAAAATCTTTCTCCAAGTTGTTTAAAAGCCCTTTGAGCATGAATTATACCTGTTTAAGGTTGTTTTCATTAAAGAAAAGTGCGTAAAACCCTACCTAGTCCCGTCTCAAGTCTATAAAAGGTTTAAAGATTGATTTTTGGAGCAGACACTGACAATTTGAAGCTAAGAAATCTCGATATTATACCCGTTGTTTTCCAAGAAAAACCTCTTTCATACCAAAAACCTTCTATAATATAGTCTAATCTTACAAAAGTGTATTAAAAACCTAAAAAACAGAGTTTTCAAGATCAAGAGAGTTAAATTGTCAAAAAAAACACATAAATGGCCTCTAAAAGCACAATTGTCATTAATCCACTACGACCTCCTATTGTAGATGTTGAACACACCCCTTTGGCTGATGTAGATTAAAAAATCACACGATCCAAGAATCGAATTTAAACTTCTGGAACTCCACTCGCTGAGCCAAGAAAATCTTTGGACCAAGTAAATGAAGTGCAAATTTGGGAGTCTAATTTTCCTAAGTATGTGGTTCCCCCGTACCCTATCGGGCCCCGAGGCCATCGATTGTGTCAAGCTCACTATTCCTAGATCAAAGAGAAATTATCAATGTCGAGAAAGAGGTGTTATTTATTATCACCGCGAATCCATAAAACCAAATGCTTCATTTACAACACGAGCTCAAATGAAATCCCTTTGTCTATAGAAGCTCTTACAAAGTTTTATCTCGATTTAGAATTTCCTAAAAAGATTTCAAATATTTCAAACATTCATGCCCTCATATGTTGAAATCCTCAAGCTAAATCCTCCATATTCGTCCTCCAAATTCTTAGAAGGATCAAGACATATTATCTCAATGTTGTCTTTTATCCTTGGTTACTTCACTCGATGAACATACTAATGAATCTATACTTGCTTTCCTATCTAATTTTAGTGCTCGGGTCACTAGCATCATTTATAACTTTTTTTGAGTATATAGCTAATAGTATCCATGAACATCTTGTAAAAATTCCTCCTAAAGGTGTATTTAGGTATACCTCCTTCCTTTCATATGTTCCTCTACTCTGCATTTATCAAATTCTTAATAAACCTTCAAAAGATGGATGTAGAAGGTAATGCACAATCTATCATTTCATGTATTTCCTTAATCGTAAAGAGTCAATTGAGTTCACTTATGCATATTTCACATATTTTTTCATTCACCCATTGGTAAATATGCTTACAAACAAGTAGAAACCTAGAGATAAGTGATGAGATTAAGACAAGCTACAACTATCGAGAAAAGCATAACAGAGTGATTGGTATTTATACCAAACCACATTGATATTAGAGTTTATTGGTCAAACCTCTTGCCCCTATAAATTACCAAAGTATCTACCAATCGATTAGTTTGCCCTAGAATATATAGGAAAAATTCTAAAACTTAGATTCTCATAAACCTTTTGGTCGCTAAAAAGAAAACTCGCTCAAATTGAAAAGTTAAGTGAGTCCTTTCATATGCTACAATGGGGAAGTAGGTGCGTAGGGAGCAAAACAATTGCTAGATTATAAGTTTGATAAAGTTTCCTCACAAACTATGATCCTTATGGAATAATCAAGCAAGATGAGGGTGAAATGTAAATTAACCCCATATGTTCATGACAAGAAGTCTCGAAATTGAAAAGTTTTCAAACCAAACTCGAATGGTTGGAAAACACATTGATGGAATCCGTTAAGCAAGGTGATGCTAATCACACTTGCAAAATCCAATTCAGAGGACAAAACCATAAAGATAAATAGAGAAGAAGGCTCATATATCGCTGAAACAACCACATAAACCAGCATTTAAGCTTAGGTATGATAAGAAACCAAAAATTAATCCAAACAGATAAAAGAAAAGGAAACAGTATGGAAATTTTAGATGAAGAGAATCTAGAGAAAGACACTATGACTCACACAAGAATTGAAAATGAGTAGAAACCCGCATACTTCTAACACATAGATGATTAATAAATAGCAAAGTGGGGAAGTGTCTTCATCACAACAAGCAGAGGATAAAGAAATGGATATTAAAGAAAAGTATAAAGAGATCATAGGCCAAAAAGTGAGGATATCAAGAATGAAATATATTCACAATACTTGAAGCGACTCTAGGAATTCAAAAATAGGTTGCTTTCTACCTTTGATTATACAAATAAGAAATTGCTAAATTCAATACTTCAAATTCTCACAAGCATCAACACCTAAAACAATAGTAGATTATAAGAAGGTTGACTTTGAGGTACCAAATCCAAGACATTCATCCCTTGGACTACATTGAATTCCACAAGCAAAGCTCTAAATGATATATTCTACCATGACCACAAAATAAATGAGTGTCCGAAAGTCTCCAAAATACTTTAACAAACATGAAAGATCAACTTAAGGTTGAAAAAGCTTTCCATATGCTAAAGACACCCGTAATCAAGTCTTTAGAGGAATTGGTGATTGAAGTAGGGTATGACCCTTCTAATGTGAAAGTTGCAAAAGAGCTAGTGAAGAATAAAAAATGCTAATATTACAACACTCGTAAAGCAATTGAAATTACCTCCTAGAAATCATCCATAGGCTAATGAGATTGTACAGAATCAAACCAAAAGGATGAGATGATAAGTCTCATATTACGACATGATAACACAAATCAAGGAGATGGAAATTGAGATGGACAAGCTAGTCCAAGAAAAAGAAGTCGCAAAGACACAAAATGTCCCTCCTAATCGTTATTCCTATGGTGACAACAGCATAGCACTTTCAACTCTAGCAAAAGAGTTAGCTCCTAAGGTCCCATTGGCCACAACAGTTTGCCAGCTACCTCTTCTACTACTTGCCATCGACCTTCTACTTCAAAGCATTTCAACTGGCTGCGATGATGCAAGAAAACTCATTAAAGCCATGGAATACATGTCAATACGTAATAATGAGATAAACAGATTGAAAGAGCAAGTCAAGAACCTTGAGTATGCCAAGAAATTAGCACAGATAAATGCTAAAACAGAGGAACAAAAGGCTAAAAGGTTAAGTGAACAATTAAAAAAGGTAGAAAGAGAGTTGACCTTGGAAAGAGCCCATGGCATACATAAAAAAATCAACTATGGTCCAAAATCATTGAGTCAATCAATGATGCTTGGCCATCAATTCAAGTGATATGTGAACAGTAAAAGATTAGCTAAAGGCATCTAAAGAAGAAATATTGAAGACCAAGGAAGAGTTAGGTGCTAAACCCGAAGAAGCCTTAGAAATAATCAAGTTTCTCAATATTAAAACAAGAAAGAATTGATGAAATAGAGATAATCTGACATGACATAAAACAATTCTTGAGGTAAGAAAAGTACTTTCAAAGAAAATTCGATGAAACAATTAGAATAAAAAATGTCAAAATATGGAAATGGGCATAACTAGATTCATGGTTAAGTTTGACACTTTAAGACAAAAGGGTCTTCCAAATATTCTTGTTATCAATGATAAATTGATGAAAAAAACAAGATTACAATAAAAATATAAGGGAATTTTCTAGAGACTGTGTGAATAAATTAGACCTGCAAGGAATTCCAACAGTGAAGTGTTGCATAAAAGCATTGAAAATTTGTTTTATTTACAACATGAGATAAAACACCTCTTTATGATCAAGCCAACTTTTGTAAGATACACTCAAGAAGATGAGAATTTCATGAAACTCACAAAGATTAAATTACTCGAGGAAGAGTTTGGCAGAAAAGCTCACGTATTTGTTATAAAAAAATCACAAAATGGAAAAAGGATGAAAATAGAGTGTTGTTTTTTACAGAAAGTAAAAAACCTGATGCAAGAAGTAGTCAAAATCAGCATGGTTAAAGTGTATCAAGATAAAGTGTATCAGATAAAGAGTATCAGCTTTTAAAGTGTATCGTGTGAAAGATAAAGTTCTAAAAGAGATTGAAGATCAATTGCCAACATGAGGGACACTTCTACTAGCCGCTTGCACCCAAATCCAAATAACATTACTATTTAATTTCAATAAATGGGACAACTCTGCAATTTTTTTAGGTAAGCTATCACTATCTTTTTGTAAAAGATATTTTATTTTCCAAAGAAAATTGCAAGATTGTTCTAGGATATTTTGTACTATTTTGCGTATAAATACTTCATCATTTGAAGTATTAGTGTGGATTAATTGCTAAAGATTTCTATAGCTAGAACATTCTAAACCTAAGGGTTTTTTGTAATCAAGTTCAAGTTAGAAGATTGGATCTCAAGCAAATAAAGCATAATATTATCTAAGTGAAGTACTTTCTACTTTTATCTCATCATTTTTTCTTATGTTTTTCATCCATTCATAAATGTGTTCTAAATTTTAATTTGAAATCGAATTGTTATATCGAATTTGTTAAAAGCACTGCTATTGACCGGTTTTTCACTTTAATGTTTTCTCGCCGATATCCGTGACTAGTGGAACCCTTAATCGCTACCTAATTTCGATTGACCCTCTACCTTTTCACTCTTTATCTAGATCAAAGAATTTTAATTTCTCTTTATCTCGATTAAAGCCACTTCACCAATCAACCTTTGAAGATATTTAGTGACTCTACTATATTGCCCTATGAAAATTTTGACTTAGACCTTGATCTTGATCTTTCGCTTAATACATTGACTCCACCTACCCAATGGATTATAGATTCACAAACTCTATCCATCTATATTAAGTGATTTTCCCACCAAAACAAATCAAAACCCCAAAACCAATTTTCCCCATATAACTAGCCTAAAATTAGATTATAAAAACAAAGTTAAATCTATAGTAGAGAGCCTCTCTCTCGAGCCTTAGGAAGGCTAGATCCTAATGCTTAAAATTAGGTCTCAGGGTTACCTCTAATATTCTTTTAAAACTATAAATCAAAAATCTCATAACTTTGGGAATTATTAGAGTGATAACATATTGGCAAAATTTCAATTGGTGAACTAACCAATCCTCGCTTTTAAAAATAGATCTTAAAGGAAATATTTTCATTACCTTTTCACCTTGAGACTCATTTTTTTAATAGTTTGCGAGTATATTTTCATAAAAAAAATTTGTAATTATGGCTTCTAGAAGAGTCTACTATACCAAGTCAAATCCAGATCCACAACCTCGTCATAGTATATAATCCCGATAGAATTGGAAAAAAATAAAAAGTAGATGATTTAGGTAATAAAGTTTCCTTAGTTAGAGAAAATTCCCTTCCAAAAACAAGCTTATCAAGTATAAAAAGACATAGAATTTGATTTAAAATTTGAACATTCTATATTCCGTAAACAAATCGTAAAGTGACTTAAATAGTACTATTATAGATCCCGATCTTATTTCATTTCTCGAAACTAAGCAG
Organism: Pinus albicaulis; assembly: GCA_034641835.2. NCBI lineage: Eukaryota > Viridiplantae > Streptophyta > Pinopsida > Pinales > Pinaceae > Pinus > Pinus albicaulis. The sequence goes on along the minus strand of CM076575.1, from coordinate 1,522,776,413 downwards.
AAACCTGTTTCAAGAGATTTTGAATCAAAGATTTTTGAGGTTTATGATAAACTTGATGCAATAAATGCTACTATGGAAATAGATGTAGCTATTTTTTCAACATGCAATTGAATTAAGTGTTTTATCACCTTATACCCCTAAGCCCTCTACCACCCATTTAGATACCATCCTTTAGAATCTCTAAGGTTCATCTCTATTTACTACTACTTCACTCATTATTTCCACCACACTTCATTCCAAAGATCCATTTGTTCCTAAGCAACCATTTCAACCTACAAGATTATTCCCATCCTACACCACCTCATCTCCATCCACTAGTTTTACTTCTATATTTTCCAAGACATCATTCTCATTCCCAAGCACCTCTTCATATTTCCCAACTTCATCTTTTGGTTTCTCAAACACATTTTCTAGTACATCTTCTTATATCCCAATCTCATCTGCGCAAAGTTCTTAATCTGACATTAGCTACTTATAGTTCTACCCCAAGTACCTCCAACTTACCTCCTAGCCAAGCTAGAATTCAAGCCATGGCCGCATGATATGCTCCCTTGGTCCTTCTAGCCCAGTTACATGACATGCCCCAAGATTATCAAAGAAAAATACCTCAATTTGATGCAACCACTAATTACACCGCCCAACAACATGTTAATAAGATGACAGAATATATTTTTAACTTCCATGAAATAGATGAGTCTAATGTCCAAATGAGACATTTTGCTCAAACATTAACAAGTGAAGCGCAAAAAATGGTTTATAGGTTTAAGTGATGGTAGTATTGCTGATTTAGTAGTTTTTCATAGATTATTTATTAGTAAATGGGAAAAGAAGAAAAATCCACTACAAATATTATCCTCAATTTGAAAGCATAAAGAGAGCACCTAATGAAACAAATCCCAAGATTATTGTACTAGATAAAACAACATTTATAATTCAATTCCTGCTAATCTTAAGCCTCCTATAGATTCTTTTCTTTCAAATTCCCTCAATGGATTTGATACAGACATAGCCTATCAATTGTGGGAGAGAGGAATCAAAATTTTAGAGTAGATCAAAGTAATGTTGTTAGTGTAGAGGAAAATTTGTTGGCTAGAAAAGCTAGATTAAGGAATGCAAGAAGAGTAACAATAATAAGAAGAAACATCTAGTTCATATTTAAAAATAGATCAATTAGAAAAAACACTAGAGAGAGTGATGGATAGGTTAGATAATATGGAAAGGAAACCACAATGGGATAACCATAGAACAAATTAGAAATCCTAATTTCGTGAAAAACACCAACACTCTGAAAAATCTAGAGAATCAAGCACCTCACCAAACAATAAGACCACCTTTCCAAGAGAACTATAGCTAAAGTTCTCATAAAAAAATGAAGATGATGAGGACAATCATAAATCTAATGGGTATTAATGATGATAACACCATCTTTCTTACACAAGAAGATCATGAGTTATATGATTTACAACAAATCGCAATTAAATTCTCGGGTGAGTCATTTGATTACAAGCAAGGTTATGAGTTTGCTATCAATGAAGTAAATAAGCAATATAACCTTAGGAGAAAGAAAAACATAGAGCCTTATACTAAGAAATATGTCCAAACACAAACAAAGAGAACGGGCAGTAAGCTCCCACCACTAAAGTTCTACAAATTCTCCCCGGGGAAAAACAAGCAAAACTATAGTTCATCTCAAAAAAGATTCAAATCTTAAAATTTCACCTAGTCCCAAAATTGTTGATATCATAGATGATGTTGTCCAAATATCAACAGCATTCACAAAAATTTGTTGTTGTAAAAATAACTAATTCACGCTAAAATATCAATTTTAGACTCCAAAAACACCTATTGCCGACCCAAAATCGCCCGATCCGAAAGCCACAATTACTAAAGTAGCTTTTGAAAATACAAAATCTGCAAAAACATCTATTGCTTCTCAAAAATATTCCCCGAAAGAAAAACCAAAAATATTAAGATAGTAGAAACACAAACAGATAATGAGAAAACGTGTTGTAGAAAAAGAAGATAAACCTACTCAAACTATAGTTACTAAGGAAGAGATAATTCAGCCTAGGAAAAATCACAAGCTCCATTTAATATCCAAGCTGAAATTGCCAAATTAAAAATACCAAATCCTTCGAAAGAATTGGAAAAACATGATTTGTACAAAACAACTATCACTCAAAATTTAAACATGAATTATGGAGAGGATTCAAGAAATTTAAGTGATGATCAACCGTAGTTAATTTTTGGTCATGATGTCAATGGAAAACACCAAGATGGATCAGTTCCACTGCTTTACATTAGCTTAATTGTTCATGATCAAATATTACATAATGCAATGCTAGATTCATGGGCTTCACACAATTTAATGCCAAAAGCAATAAAGGAAATCCCGAATTTAGATATCACTAGGCCTTACAAAGATCTCTTTTCATTTGATTCCAACAAAGTGAAATGTTTAGGTTTGATTAAAGATTTATGTGTCACATTAGTTCAATATCCTCGGGTAAAAGCATAGTCATGGACATTGTAGTAGCCTGACATCCCTCCCAAGTGTGGAATGCTCTTATCTCGCTCATGGGGAGCTAAACTCAGTGGATCTCTACAACTTGATATATCATATGCAACACACAATTTTTTGGGCCAACCAAAGAAACTTTATAGAGAAACATTGATGAAATATATGGTGAGTAGTGTAGAAAGACCAAGAAATTACCCTATTTACACTACACATACTCGACATGGATTCATTCATTTTATGTAATTTCAAAAACTGATATTGAAAACAAAACCGAACTAAAAGAGAAAAAAAATCACCAGAGAGTGAAAACATCTTTCATGAATCATTATGGCATCTAGATTTTGATGGATCGGTCAATAAATTAGGAGCAGGAGCAGGAGTTTGGATAACCAATATGGAAAACAATCATGCAGTAAGGTCATGCTTTCGTACTAAATTTTAAATGTACCAACAACATGGGTCAATATGAAGCTCTTATTTTAGGATCTATAGATTGTTAGAATTTAGGAGGTAAAAGAGTGTCAATTATGTGAGACTCAGTAGTTAATTGTGAAACAGTATAACTGAGAATATTCTCGCTTATAATCCAAGATTAAGCCGATATAGAGACACTCGTTTTAGATTTAATTAAGGAATGGTTAGAATGTGATTTTTTCTGCAATGCCAAGAAAAACAAAACATATAGGCTCATTGCTTAGAAACTTTTTCTAGTACCTGTATTATTCCATTTCAACCAAATCATAGATACATTACGTGAAGTCAAACACGTGATCTATAATTCCGCATAATCTTAAATGTTGGAAAATTTTTCTCACAAGATGAACAGATTTATCATTTCATGAACAATGAAGGAGAATTTCAGGTTGTAACATAGACACAGATTGTACAATAGATCAAAATTTTAGATAGTGAGATTGATTTGAATAATATAGATGTAAATAATGTAGATTTTTCTAAACCCGCTAAATTCAGCAAATTGAATCAAACATAGATAATTTAGAGAAAGTAGAAATTGAAGAGTTAGCAAATGATGAATCTGATATTTTGAACCTTTGAAGATAACTTTTTTACCTAAGGGATTAGCCCCCTTAGAAGATCTATTTGACTCTAATGATGTTGCAAGAAAACCTAAAATGGAGCCACTAAAATCTGATATTGAGGAATGTAATATAGGTACAGCAGTTAAAAACCTAAGATGATTAAACTTTCAAAAAGCTTTACCTTTAGAAGAAAAAGGAAAATACATAACCCTTTTTAAGGAATTTCTGGGATGTTTTTTTTCTTGGAGTTATGAGGACTTAAAATCCTATGACACTAGCATAATACAACAAAAAATACCTATAAAAGAAGATCAAAAACCTTTTTTAAACAAAAGTTAAGAAGGATCAACTTCAGTTTTGATGCCTTTAATTGAGAAAGAGGTAAAAAGCATGTATGATGCCCTAAAATAATTGACACCAATCAGATATTTTGATTGGGTTTTTAATCTAGTTCCCACTAGGGAAAAATATAGGAGAAATTAGATTATGTGTTGATTTCATAAATTTAAATAAAGTGTCCTTAAAAGACAACTACCCTTACCAAATATGGATCACATTTTATAGAGGGTGGTTGGTTCTTCCATAATTTCATTGTTAGATGGATTCTATAGATATAACTAGATTCTAGTCCAAACTAGCACCAAGACAAACCGATTTTACTACTCCATGGGGCACTTTTATGTATGTAAAAATTATGTTTGGATTAATGAATGCGTGAAACTCAATTTTCAAAGAGCTATGGATATAGCCTTTGCAAAGGAAATTCATGAATTCCTAGTGATTTATTTAGATGACATTACTATATTTTCAAATAATGATAATGAACATTTGGATCATCTCAGACAAGTCTTTCTTAAATGCAGGAAATTTGGCATCTCTAAATCCTAAGAAGACTTTATTTGGATTGGAAAAAGGTAAATTACTAGGACATATTATATCTAAAGAGGGAATTAGGATAGACCCAACAAGAATAGAGGCCATTCTAAACATTATTCCTCCTAGGAACATCAAATACTTACAAGCTTTTCTAGGTAAAATTAACTTCCTTAGAAGATTCATCTCAAATCTAAACAAATAATTAGAGAACTTAACAATATGCCGAAAAAGACTCGGCACTTAAATGGACTGCATGAGGCCAAGAAATATTTTGAATCAATTAAACAAGCCTTAACAAAAACACCAGATCCTTATAAGTCCTAACTTAAAAAAAGGATTTCATTATTTTCTCCTTTTCTTCAAAACACACTATTATTGCGCTTCACTACAGGATAGAAAAAATGACTAGGGCTATGAGAAAACCAATGATTTCTTTAGAAAAACACTTAGAGATGCCACTTAAAGTATAATATAATGGAAAAGCATGCCCTAGCTTTAGTAAAGGCCATCAAATATTTTAGAGTGTACATTATTTATTCAGATATCATTTCTTAGGTTCCAAATGCAATGTAAAGGAAATTCTAACACGTGAATGGGCCCGATGGCAAAAGAGGCAAGTGTATTGCTACAATTTTGGAATATGACATAGAAATCAAAACCCACCAAACTCATAAAAGGTCAAGGTTTAGCCAAACTCATGGCTGAATCAAATTGTCATGCTTTAGATATTAATTTTATTTCCCAAATAGATTATTAGGAAGAGATGGTGACTCAGCAGATCGCTGAATCCTTTTCGTACTCACCATGGTATGCGAATATTGTATTTGTATTACTAAATTTACAAGCTTGTCCCGGATTATCAAGAACAAAAGCTAGATTTTTAAAATTAAAGGCAAGTGAGATTTTGTATCATAGACAATGTACTCTTTTTGAAAAGATCATGGTGGAATTTTATTGAATTTTTTTTCTTAAAGAAGAAGCCGACAAATTTTTAGAAGAATTCCATGCGTGTTATTGTGGAGGAAATATCTATCGGAAGACTATTGCGCACAAAATCTCGAGAGCTGGTTTTTACCGGCCTACTTTATTTGTAAATGTAAAAAAGTATGTGACCTCCCGTCACAAGTGCCAAATATTTGAAGGAAAGAAGAAGTTGTTACTCCCTTCCCTTAAAACCCATCTCAACATAAATGCCTTTTTCAATAATGGGGTCTTGACTTCATTGGTGAAATTCACCCTCCATCCTCGCCCCAACATAAGTGGATTCCCGACAAACCACCGAATATTTCACTAAGTGGATGGAAGCCATACCCTCCGTGCAAGCCATCGACACTCGCCATAATCTCCTTTAGAAAAACAACATACTCTCAAGATTTGGATGCCCCCAAAATATTATCACCGACAATGCAACCCGCATTCAAACCAAAAATATAATTCGACTTCGCCATAAATACCACATCACCTCGCCATTCTACCGCATATTACCCTCAAGGTAATGGCCTTTTTCTCGAATCCTCCAATAAAAGCCTTGTGAACATCATCAAGAAATTACTAGAAGAAAACAAGAAAACTTGGAACAAGAGGTTATTTAATGGCTTATGGGCGCATCGACTTACCACTAAGAAATATATTGGGTACATCCCCTTACCAAACTCTTTTTTATGGAATGGATGTTGTTTTTCCATCTTCCGAGGAGTACTAGTAATGAAGATAATCCAAGAATTACAAGTTGAGACCAATGGTATTCAAAGAATAATTAACCCAACCATCCACTTACAACAAACAAGAGAAGAGGTTTATCTAAGTCTCAAGTTATCCAAGATAAGATCAAGAAAAATTTTTTGATAATAAGAGTAAAGAAGATGATTTCTATATCGGTAAAAAAAGTTCCAAAGTGGGATTCAAGGAGAGAAGAGAAAGGTAAACATGGGAAATTTGATTTCCTATGGAAATGACCTTATGTTATTTATGGTTACAGAGGTAACAATGCTTTCTTTTCGAAATAAATGGATGGATCGAGTCGCTAGGTGGACCTGTCAATGGTAGAATGTTGAAGCATTACTACTCTTCAGAAATAACCAATAGTTAACTTTGTCTACTTTATTCATTGTACATAACATTGCAGATTTTAGATTGGATTGGATGTTTTCCTAACAAAGTTGAAGCCCAGAGAGAAGGCCTTAAGATCTGAAAGGTAAAATATCATAAGTATGAATAATTGTAGAGCTTAGTCAACATTTACAAGCCCATTACAGTCAGAATTCAAAGGCTATTAGTCTCAAAGTTCTTGACATTTCACCAGGAAATGACATCCCCATGTGGAGCCACTGGTAGGGTCCTATAATAATAGGGTTCACAATTTTTGAATTGAATTTAATTAGTCTTGTAATATGTACATACATTGCTTTTTGCAAGTTGTTTTCCCATATTAGAAAATAAAAAATGAAAAGAGGGTAAAAGTCCTAAAATAAAAATCAAAGGACTTAAAAGAAAAAGAAAAAGAAGAATAAGAAAAAATAGACCCCAAACTCAAAAAAAATAAGAATAAGATATGAAAGTGATGCAAGTCAAAATGTCACTACTAGTTACTTTTCACTACAAATAAATGATTATGTTCAACTTTTTCAAAATGCCATAATCCATGATGAGTTAAATAGTTTAATCTTAACTTTTTCATGCTTTAAATTTCATGTTTATAGATAGAGAATAAATATTTTGTTAAATAGTTTAAACTTGGAAAATCAGTAGATAGTTAGAGAATAAATGAGGAGCTCAACAGTTTAATCTAAGCCCTCGGATGAAATAAGATTAGAATTAGATAGTTTTATGTTTTAAAAGGAAAAATGGATTAGGGTTTGCAAGCTCAAATGCACCCATGCAAATAAATAAAAATTGGTAAAATAAATGATGGGTAGGTAGAAAGCAGTTACACAAGGCATGTATAAATAGCATCTGGAAAATTACTAATTTCCTGTTAGGTCCCTATATTACTAGTATAGTCCCTTATTGTTGTTAGTGTAACCCCCTTATTTTTATTATTGTACTCTTGTAACCCCGATTTTATTATTATTGTGCCCTTAAATTATTATTGTTAGGTCGGCTAGGATTACATTGTGGCCCACTAGGATTACATTATGGCCCCATGGACTCCTATATATAGAAAGGAGGTTTTGTAAATTGAATCATCCAAGATTTGTTCATTTATGTAATGTATTGTAGGTTCCCCCCTCGAAGTGGCTTATTTCTAAGGCGTTGATATCTCCTTTCTTCTATTTTTGGAGTTGGTTACACAACATTTGGTATCAGAGGTTTGGATTCTAGGGTTTCGCTGCTCCAAACAGGTCATCGTGGCATTTTCGCTATAAATTGTTTTCTACGAAGTTTCAGAATCTAAAATTTTTAGGGTGCGAAGCCAAAATCCTGAGGAAGATTTTCTAAAAATTTCAGAGCTTGGTTCGCAATATTTTCGGAGATATGATCTATGGAAGTTAGGTCTTGTTGTAGGATCCTAAAAAGGTCATCGTGGAATTTGCGCTATAACTTTTTTTATACGAAGGTTCAAAACCTGAAATTCGTATAGTGCGAAGCTTAAATCCTGAGGAAATTCTTCAAAAAAATTTAGAGCTTGGTTCCCAATATTTTTGGAGATATGATCTGTGGAAGGTAGTGCTTTGTCAGGCTCCTGAATTGCATCTCAAAGAGGTGATCGTGGGAAAAGTTCAATAACTCTCTCTCTGGGAATCGGATTGGAATGCCGTAAAAATTGGTCACAAGTACACAGACTATAGTTTCTTTTCTATCAATTTTAGAGACAAAGGATGAAACAATGATACGTGGAAAGTCGTACAATTTCGCTCTACTGAACCAGTCCATAATTAGGTCATTGTGGGAGATTGGACACAAATTTGTCTTGGAGAATCCAAATCAGGTCAGACCTTCTTTATGAGGATACGAAGAGAAACACCTTCTTTAGCCAATTGATAAATCTCAAACAAAAGGGTTTAGTGGGGCAGCACATTGAGGACTTCCAAAAATTGAATATAAGGGTAACTAATATTCCAGAGGAACACAGGATCGATCTCTTCATAGGCACTTTAAAGGATAACATCCAACATGAAGTTCGTGTTTTGGAACTAGATTCATTGGAGAAGGCATTCAGGTTGGCAAGAAAAGTTGAATGTAAAATAATGGCGACAAGGAAGCCTACCACTCAATTCTATAAAGAAGGAAGTGTTGCTACACCTAGATTTCCACAACCTACAAGGTTGACACCACAACAATTGGAAAGAGCAAAAGGGATTTGCTACAGTTGTGATAGAAAATACACTAAAGGTCATAAGTGTGCTGAGAAGAAATTATTTTACATAGATTGTGAAGAGGAAGAAGAAAATGAACAAGAAGAGGATATGCACCAGGAACCAACCCTAGAAGAGGAAGAAATGAATCCGACCATATCGTGTAATGCACTGGCAGGAATTACCACTCCTCAAACTCTCAAGATACAAGGACAAATCAAGAAGAAAAGGTAATAGTGTTGATTGATTCAGGTAGCACCCATAATTTTATTCATTGTAAGGTAGCCAAGGAATTAAATTGTTTCCTATACCCAGCACCAGAATGTCAAGTGATGGTTGCAAATGGAGGAACTATAAATTGCTCGGGAAAATGCCATAATATCAAGCTAACCATGGGGGAATATGTATTGACTAGTCCAATGCTTTCCATTCCTATGGGAGGTGTTGATGTTGTACTAGAAGTACAATGGTTACAATCTTTGGGGACGGTAGCTTTTAATTTTCAAGAACTTTTCTTGAAATTTTTTTCAGAAGGAAAGGAAGTTGAATTACGGGGTATTGCGGGGAAGCCAGGAAGGATAATAAGCTCTAATGTCATGAAAAGCTTCTAAAGAAAGAACAGCGAGGCGTAATTGCACAATTATGCTCACTAGAAGTTCCAACATCAAAATCATCTATTTTTGCAGATCTCCAAAAAGTCTTGGACAATCATTCCAAGGTGTTTGAAACTCCAAAAGGACTCCCACCTATTCGTGATCATGACCATGCTATTCATTTGATTCCAGGAAGTGTTCCTCCAAACATCAGGCCTTATAGATATCCTTACTTCCAAAAGAGCGAAATTGAACGTATGATTGCAGAAATGTTAGAGGCAGGTATAATTCAACCTAGTCAAAGTTCCTTCTCTGCTCCTGTAGTATTGGTACACAAGAAGGATGGATCATGGCGAATGTGTCCAGATTATAGGGAGCTCAATAAGCTCACCATTAAAGATAAATTTCCCATTCCTGTGATCGATGAATTATTGGATGAATTACATGGAGCAATTTATTTTACCAAGTTGGATCTTCGTTCAGGATATCATCAAATTAGAATGAAGACTCAAGATATTCCAAAAATAGCATTTCAAACTCATGAGGGTCATTATGAATTTTTGGTCATGCCTTTTGGCCTTACCAATGCACCTTCTACATTTCAAGGGTTGATGAATTCCATTTTCAAACCCTTCCTTAGAAAATTTGTGCTAGTATTTTTTGATGATATACTAATCTACAGCAGGTCTTTGAAGGATCATGTTGAACATGTTGACAGGGTGCTCAAACTATTGCAGGAGAAACAATTATATGCAAAAAAATCCAAATGTTTCTTTGGAGTACAAGAGGTGGAATATTTGGGTCATATTGTATCTCACGAGGTTGTTAAAGTAGACCCTAACAAAATTAAAGCCATTAAGGAATGGAAAGTCCCCACAAACATAAATAAGTTGCGAGGATTTCTTGGGTTAACAGGGTATTATCGCAAGTTTGTTAAGAATTATGGGAGAATAGCAGCACCTCTAACAACATTATTGAAGAAAGATGCATTTTCATGGACTCCTGAAGCAACTAAGGCCTTTTAACGTCTTAAAGAGGCAATGTGCCTAGCACCGGTCTTAGCTACACCAGACTTCACAAAAACCTTTATTGTGGAATGTGATGCCTCAGGAAATGGAATCGGTGCAGTTTTAATGCAGGAAGGAAGACCCATTGCTTTTGAAAGTCGTCCAATCAAAGGAAAGTATTTACAGAAACCTATTTATGAGAAGGAAATGTTAGCAATACCGCATGCACTAAAGAAATGGCGAACTTACCTAATGGGAAGACACTTCAAGGTACAAACTGATCATGATAGTCTTAAACACTTTTTGGAACAAAGACTATCTTCAGAAGAGCAGCAAAAATGGGTCACAAAGATGTTGGGTTATGACTTTGAAATAATCTACAAAAAAGGAAAGCTTAATGTTGTTGCACATGCACTCTCAAGAAAGAATGAAGAGGTGGAAGCATTGCTTTGTGCCATTTCTATTATCCAACCAGATTGGATAACCAAAGCAAGAGATGAATGGAAGAAGGACAAATATGTATGGACACTCATTCAAAATTTGCAGCAAGATCCTAGTACATCTGATACATTTAGTTGGAAAAATGATTCCTTATGGTACAAAGATCGCCTATATCTTTGCAAGAATTCCCAACTAAAACAAAAGATTCTTCTGGAATTGCACACTTCTCCTTTAGGAGGACACTCAGGATTTTTAAAAACTTACCACAGGGTGAAGAAAGAATTTTTTTGGGATGGCCTTAAATTTTATATTCAAAAGTTTGTGGCGGAATGTTTGGTTTGCCAGCAGAATAAAGTGGAAACAATTAAGACCCTGGGACTTCTACAACCTTTATCCATTCCAAGTCAACGTTGGGAGGAGATTTCAATGGATTTTATCACAGGTTTACCTAAGTCTGAAGGAAAGAGTGTCATCATGGTGGTAGTTGATAGACTTACCAAGTATGCACACTTTTGTGCATTATCTCATCCATTTAAAGCAAATACAGTTGCTACTACATTTATGGATAGACTTCAAAAGCTACATGGAAGCCCAAGGGTTATTGTGAGCGAAAGAGATCCCATTTTTACTGGAAATTTTTGGACGGATTTATTTTCTTGTTTGGGTACTCAATTAGCTCATAGCTCATCTTATCATCCTCAATCTGATGGTCAAACTGAGATAGTAAATAAATGTTTGGAAGGATATCTTTGTTGTTTTGTATATGATAAACAAACACAATGGGTCAAGTGGTTACCTCTTGCTGAATGGTGGTATAACACTTCCTTCCATACTGCAGCAAAAATGACCCCATTTATGGCACTTTATGGATATTATCCACCATCCATCACATCATCTTTAAGGGAAAATTCGAAGGTTCAAGCAGTGGAAGATCACATCGAGCATCAACAAGAAGTTCTCCAACTCTTAAAGGATAACCTAAATTTGGCACAAAATCGAATGAAACAACAGGCAGATCAACATCGCAGTGAGAGAATTTTTGATGTGGGAGACTGGGTATTTTTACGGCTACAACCATACAAACAAATGTCCCTCAAGCAAGCTAAGAAGGATAATAAATTATCGCCAAAGTACTATGGTCCTTACAAGGTGTTGCAAAGGATTGGTACTATGGCATACAAATTGGAGCTTCCTGCTTCTTCGCGAGTGCATCCAGTTTTCCATGTTTCATGCTTAAAGAAGGTTATAGGTGAAAATCTTCCAGTTCAAACAATATTGCCAGAACTTGATGAGGAAGGAAAATCATATTGGAACCTGAAGCGGTCATGGAAACAAGAACTCGACAGCTACGGAATCGATCAATTTCAGAGTATCTCATCAAGTGGAAGAACTTACCCACTGAAGATTCTACATGGGAGGATGAGAATTTTATGCAGAAGCACCCAGAGCTACTCAAGCGTTGAGGACAACACTTTTTTGAAGGAGAGGGGCATGTTAGGTCCCTATATTACTAGTATAGTCCCTTATTGTTGTTAGCGTAACCCCCTTATTGTTATTATTGTACCCTTGTAACCCCCATTTTTTTATTATTGTGCCCTTAAATTATTATTGTTAGGTCGGCTAGGATTACATTGTGGCCCACTAGGATTACATTATGGCCCCATGGACTCCTATATATAGAAAGGAGATTTTTTAAATTGAACCATCCAATATTTGTTCATTTATGTAATGTATTGGAGGTTTCCCTCTCGAAGTGGCTTATTTTTAAGGCGTTGATATCTCTTTTCTTCTATTTTTGGAGCTGGTTACACAACATTTCCTTCCCTACAATGTGCTCTAGTATTAAAAACCTTTGGTTATAAAGGCTCAGAGCATTTCTCTAACTTTTTTTGGGACCATACCCAAGGCTTAATGACTGATTGGCACTAAGTATTGGATTCCCTTCATTAAAACTCTTCCCCCCCTCATAAAAACCCTTTTCCTCAACATCAACACTTTTCCTAAGATAAAATCCCTTTTCCTAAGTTAAAACACCTTTTTTTCTTAGAAAAGTAAAAACCCCTTTAAACAATTTTCATTTCATTCAAAAAACCCACAAATATGCTTTATCCTAAGTATAATTGTTAAATGATTATTGTTGGGCATCACCATGAAGAAATTCTGCCTAAAACATTTTTTTCACTTTACTTAGTGTATTTGTGTATTTTCTACTCATATTCATTTCATATTAACACTAATTTAATATATTAACCCTTTATCATGTATTTATATTAATTCATTTTATTAAAATATCCCAACCCATACTTAATTGTTTATCCTATGATTTAATTCCCCCATGTGATATATTCCCGCTCCCCCATAGGTTTCAACCATACTTTTTATATTAATCCGCCCAATATTCGCATTACAACTGCATATAGTCTATTGTTGTGTAAAATTCCTATTCCGCCTATCCCGTTAACATTAGAAATATATGTTAAAACTTACTTTTAACATATAAAATTAAAACCCGCCGCATATAAAAATTCCCGGGCCCCATGCCTCATTACCCTGCAACTCCACCGATTGGTCTCAATCATTTGCATTCCCTCTGCTTGATCCAATGGCCTAAAACCCATATTGCAAATTCAATGGAAAAGTTGTTAAACAATTTCGGATTTGCGATATGAGTGGTTTTGCCCCGCTCTCTCTCATCCACGCATCATTTTTTCATTGGATCGCATTCGTTTGATAAAAACCATTTACCACCTTCCAACAGTGTGATAACTGCTCATTGGTAAATAACCTCCCTGCGCCAAAACTAATTCCACTTTGAATTGACAGGTGATTAATGCGAACACTGTTTAATCCAAAATCTTTATAAAACACCCGATTCAATGCCTTTGAACCTTTCTATTGTGTTTCCTGCTCATAGACCGTTCTCGACTGATAAAAAGACATTGCCACCCTGTTTTCATGTAAAAACCAACAAAATTCAGTAAAAAAACACTACTGCGACCGCTCAAAGCCTCCAGTTTTCATTTAAAAGGACTTCAGCTAGCTTTTGAAAGCTTCTAGACTCCCAACAAACCCTTCTTTCAAGTCAAATACTTAAATTTACAGGTATTTTTCAAGAAAAATACCCATCCTTCATCTGAAAAGAATTATACTCTTGGATTAAAGCCTTTTGAAAGCCTATTTGCCTAAAGAAACAACCTTATTTCCTCATATATACATCTCTGCTGCAAAACCTTGAAAAATTCACAGTTAATGAAGACAATATTATGTTTTGGAAGCAAATTGAAGATAATTTGGCCATCTACAGATTTTTAGAAGCCCTTTAAATGATTAAAAATCTTTCTACAATGTTTAAAAGCCCTTTGAGCATGAATTAGACTGTTTTAAGGCTTTTTTCATCAAAGAAAAGTGCAGTAAACACTACCTAGCCTGTCCTAAGTCTATAAAAGTTTTAAAGAATAATTCTTGGAGCAGAATTGACAATTTGAGGCTAAGAAATCCAAGATTATACCTGTTGTTGTCTAAGAAAAACTTTTGTCATACCAAAAAACATTCTGTAAACAGTCTAATATTACAGAAGTGTATTAAAAACCTAAAAAACAGATTTTTCAAGATCAAGAGAGTTAAATTGTCCAAAACAAACCCATAAATGGCCTCTAAAAGCACAATTGTCATCAATCCACTACAATCTCATGCTGTAGATGTTGAACACACCTCTTTGGCTGATGTAGATTAAAAAATCGTTGATCGAGTAACTAAATTTAACCTTCTTGATATCCACTGCTGGAGCCAAGAAAAATATTTGGACCAAGTAGATGAAGTGCAAATTTTGGAGTCTAATTTGCCCAAATATGTAGTTCCTCATACCCATCAATGCCCTGAGGCCATCAGATTGTTTGAATCTCACTATTCCCCAGATCAAAGAGAAATTATCAATGTTGAGAAAGAAGTACTATTTACTATCACTCTTGAATCCATAAACCAAATGTTTCATTTACAACCAGAGCCAAATGCAGTCCCTTTGTCTATAGAAGCTCTTACATACTCTTATCTGGATTTAGAATTTCCTAAAATATTTCAAATCTTTCAAACATTCATGCCCTCATATGTTGAAATCCCCAAGATAAATCTTCCATATTCATCCTCCAAATTCCCAAAATGATGAAGACATATTACCTCAATGTTGTCTTTTATCCTTGGTTACTTCACTGATGAACATACTGATGAATCTATAATTGGTTTCTTGTTTATTTTTGTGCCTGGTTAGCCCCCTACAATCATTTATAACTTTGCAGAGTATATAGTTGATAGTATCCATGAACAGCTGGTAAAACTTCCTACTAAAGGTGTATTTAGGTATACCTCCTTCCTCTTTCATATGTTCCTCTACTTCCAGTCAGATAAATTCCCAATATCCCTTCAAAAGATGAATGTAGAAGGTAATGCACAATCTATCATTTTTTGGGCTTCCTTAATCAGAAAGGAGTCAACTGAGTTCACTTATGCATATTTCGCAGACTGTTTCATTCACCCATTGGTAAATATGCTTACAAACAGTGTGCAACCTAGGATAAGTGATGAGATTAAGAAGGTTTTATAGCTATCAGAGCAGAGCAGAACAGGTGATTGGTATTTAAACCAAAACCACACTGAGATTAGATTTTATGGGTCAAACCTCTTTCGCTATAAATTACCAAAGTATCTACCAATCATATTGTTTGCCCTAGAATATATAAGACAGATTCTAAACTTAGATTCTGTAAACCTTTTGGCTACTAAAAATAAAACTCAGTTCAAATTGAAAAACCAAGTAGGTCCTTTCATATGCAACAATAGGGAAGCAGGTGCAGAGGCAACAAAACATTTGCTAGAGTATAAGTTTGATGAAAGTTTCCTGTAGAACTATGATCCTTATGGAATAATCAGTAAGATGAGGGTGAAATTTAAATTAACCCCATATGTTCATGACAAGAAGCCTGAAATTGAAAAGTTTTCAAACCATACTGAATGGTTAGAAAATACATTTATGGAATCTGTCAGGCATGGTGATACTAGTCACACTTTGCAAACTCCAATTCAGGAGGACAGAACCATAAAAATAAATAGAGAAGAAGGTTTATATATTTCTGAAACAACCACAAAAACCAGATTCAAGCTCAGGTACAATAAGAAACCAAAAATTAATCTAGCAGACAAAGAAAAGGAAACAGTGGAAATTTTAGATGAAGAGAATCTAGAGAAAGACACTGTGACTCACACAGTAATTGAAAATGAGCAACAAACTACTACTTCTAACACACAGATTATTGAGAAACAGAAAATTGGGGAAGTGTCTTCATCACAGCACGAAGAGGATAAAGACATGGATATTAAAGAAAAGTATAAAGAGATCAAGGCCAAAAATGAGGAGATCAAGAATGAAATCTATTCACAATACTTGAAGCAGACTCCAGGAATTCAAAATAGGATGCTTTCAGCCTTTGATTATACAATTAAGAAATTTCTAATGTTATTACTTCAACCTACAATACCAACACCTAAAACAGCAGCATATTATAAGAAGGTTGACTTTGGGGTACCATTCCAAGGCATTCATCCCTGGGACCAGATTGAATTCCATAAGCAAAGCTCAAAAATGCTATATTCTACCATGACCACAAAAGCAATGAGTGTCCAAAATCTCTAGAATACTTTAACAAACATGAAGTATCATCTTAAGGTTGAAAAAGCTTCTTCATATGCTAAAGAAACAACAATCAAGTCTTTATAGGAATTGGTGATTGAAGTAGGGTATGACCCTTCTAATGTGGAAGCTGCAGAAGAGCTAGTGAAGAAGAAAAATGTTGATATTGCAGCACTCAGAAATAAATTGAAATTACCTCCTATAGAGAATCCATAGGCTAAGGATATTGAACAAGAAGCAAACCAAAAGGATGAGATGATGAGTCTCATATTACAGATGACAGCACAAATCAAGGAGATATAAATTTAGATGGACAAGCTAGTCCAAGAAAAAGAAGCTGCAAGGACACAAAATGTCCCTCCCACTGTTATTCCTATGGTGACAATAGAATTACCTTCAACTCTAGCTAGCTCCTAAGGTCCCATTGGCCATAGCAGTGCCAGTTACCTCTTCTA
This sequence comes from Pinus albicaulis, assembly GCA_034641835.2. Lineage (NCBI taxonomy): Eukaryota > Viridiplantae > Streptophyta > Pinopsida > Pinales > Pinaceae > Pinus > Pinus albicaulis. The sequence continues at coordinate 1,522,759,505 of CM076575.1, read as the reverse complement.
CTACCTCTTCCACTGAATCTTCTACTTCAGCAGTTCAAAATTCAAATGAGACCAGCAAAATCATTAAAACCATGGAAGACATGTCAATACAGAATAATGATATAAACAGATTGAAAGAGAAAATCAAGAACCTTGAAGATGCCAATAAATTAGCATAGATAAATGTTAAAACAGAGGAACAAAAGGCTAAAAGGTTAAGTGAATAGTTAAAAAAGGTAGAAATAGAGTTGACCTTGAAAGAGCCCATGTCATACATCAAATATAAACTATGGTACAAAATCATTGAGTTAATCAATTATACTTGGCCATCAATTCAAGTGATATATGAACAGGAAGACTTGCTAAAGGCACCTAAAGAATAAATATTGAAGACCAAAGAAGAGTTAGGTGTTAAGCCTGAAGAAGCCTTAAAAATAATCAAGTTGCTCAATACTAAAAACAAGCAATAATTGGATGAAATAGGGAAAACTGACAAGACATAAACAATTCTTGAGGTAAGATAAGTACTTCCAAAGAAAAACTTGATGAAACAGCTAGAAGAAAAATGTCAAAATATGGACATGGCCATAATTAGATTCATGCTTAAGTTTGACACTTTAAGACAAAAAGGTCTTCCAAATATTCTTGTTATCAATGATAAACTAATGAAACAAGAATATTACAATAAAAAGATAAGGGAATTTTCCAGAGATCAGGTGAATAAATCAGATTGGCAAGGAATTCCAATAGGTAAAGTGTTGCATAAAAGCATTGAAAACTTGTTTTATTTACAACCTGAGTATTTAGTCTCAAAATAGTCCCTATTCTCACTCCATTATTTCACCAATACCTTCACAATTACTTCCATATTACCTTCATGTCACCTCCATTCCACCTCCAAATCATTACATTTACCTCATCATTGGGTTATAACTATGCTTTTCCAAAGTTTATTAATTCTTAACATTTTTAAGTGGATTTGTGGTTAAACTTTAGAAAATAATATGCTTATACTTATACCTAACAATTAGAATGAGTTTGTTGACATGTGTAGGTACAAAGGAAGCTTCCAAGGCATCTTTATGTGGCACTCTATGATCAAATTCGAATTTGAGGAGATCATGGACCTCATGGAGGAGATCATGGAGGATAAGGTTATGTGTCACCATTGGTTGAGAAATATGTGGGTCAAAGGAGGGAATAGTGGCTTTACATTTATGAGTTTGTTATCATAGCTTTTGTATAAATAGGAGTGTTTCTCCTTCATTTGTAATCTTGAATCTTGAGTCTTAGTCTTCATTTTGTAATCGTAGTATCTTATAGCTTGGTAGTGAGAAGTTAGATTGGAGAATCAATGTAATGGTTGCAATTGCAATTTGCAATTGATGATGAATAAGACGGAGCTTCTTTGATCCTCTAAATTTTACTTTTCGTTTTGTGTGCTTGTGAATCCTTGGAAGGATCCCCATTGCCTAGAAAGTACACTTTTATTTTAGTAAGCTTTTATTTTATGTTATTTGTGAATTTCATTAGATTAAATTATTAGGTTCATATGTTTGAAATATTAATGAATGACCTTTCATAAGAAAATATTAATGTTTTCTTCAATGAATCTGATTTGTTTGATTTCATTAGTTTAAGTTTCTGATTTATATGCTTGAAATATAAATGAATAGTCTCTTGTAAGAGAGCTTTAACATTTCATGCAATCAATCAGAATTAGGTTTAAGTGCTTTAATTTCATTAGTATAGTTTGTTTATTAAGAATAAATATTAATGAACAGTCTCCTGTAAGGGAGCTTTGGCATTTCTTCACCTAGCTTAGTTAAGCTTTGTTGAAGATTGCAACAAGAAACAGTGAAGGAGGCATCTTGAAACATCATTCCTGACCCTAGTTGGAAAATAATCACCTAAACTAGGTGGGGCCCACACAGGTGATTTTTGTCGCAAAGTCTATTTTTAGACTATGTCTATTTTTAGACATATGGATCATGTTCTATAAGTTGTGGGATGCTATTTATGGATGGTTGGTCAAGTTGGAAAAATAGATGGATTTATATTTTTAGACATATTGGGCAGAATCTATTTTTAGATAGCTAGTCTAAAAATAGATATGTCGAATATTATTAGCTCTTAATAATATTTGGACTCTAAACATTATATTATTCTCTTGGAGCACTTTAGTTAAGTGCACATATGTGGCACAGAAGCTGATAGAATGAATTACACTATTCGTGAGGGTTAAGTGGAGCTATTGCATGGATACTTCAGTTAGAACTCATGTGACAAAGTTTGGTGGAGTTGATTGAGGGAGTTAATGGAGTTGTGTTCAGTTTAACTAATCTAAACATAGTTGAGCTATTTGTATCTAGTTTAACTAATTGATACAATTAGTGAGAGTGGTGTGAATTAATTATTAATTAATTCACTAATTATAAACTCATTAATCAAATAAAGAATACATCAGTTAACTTCAGTGCATGGACAATTTCAGTGGAGACCAGTGAAGAGTTAGGTGAAAGAGTAGTGTGACTATCAGTTGTGACTATAGTGATGCATGGTTTGCATCCAACACTCAGTAGAGATGCCTATAAATACTGCGTGAGCAAGGATGGGGTAATTAATTATCATCAAGAGGCATTATTCAGCAGGGATTGTGCAGTAGAGGCAGGCTATCAAGTGGCAGAGATTGGAGCATGTGTTTTGCTAGATCTAGCTTGATTAGTGTGTAACACGTGGAGATTTTACTAAGAGCTTGTGAGGAGTTTTGTATAATGATTTTTACATGATCTCTATGACATATATAATATACATATAGTTGGGGTTTTTCAGCTTTAAGCTTTCCCATTACATACTGTGTTCATATGTGTGAATTTTTATGGCTTTAATGTGTGCATGCAATTGATTTTATTTCCACATTTGATGATCAATGGTAGAAGAGATTTTGTATTTTGCATGAAGTCAAATAGTGTGTGATCAGGAGAATCTCAGTGAATAATATATCAGTTATTCAAATTTCTACATGGTATCAGAGCTGTGTTATAGATTTTCTACATGGAATGAGAGCAAGAATTTTTGGGTGCGCGATTTTGCAGAGAATATCTGAAATTTTTGGTGTAATATTTTTAGAAAAAATAGCATATTTAGATTCCTTGCAAAAAAACACCCAAATTGAAAAAAAAAATCAATCGAATGAGAGCTCGGATGAGGGAGATATCATCGATTTAAAATCAGCTCTTTTGTTAGAAAATTTTGCGACGGCGGGACAATTGCAATGTGCGCGAGCCAAGAATCTACATGCACTGAGGTACAAGATGCATGCAAAGATTTGAGGAGAAAAGTAGAGGTTAGTGACCTGGTGGTTGAGAGGGAGCCTCTCAACATGCAGCGTGAGAAGTAGTCTCAAAAATTTGTGGAGCAGCCACAACTGGAGATGCCGAAGAATATTTATAGATTTGATGTAGATGGGATTTCCACGAAGCTTCCTATTGTTGGGAAGTGCAAGAAAGACATGCAATTGAAGCTTGAGAGGGAGAAGGATTTTCATGCAAGTAAGAGTGAACCTCGGGATGTGGAGCAACCACAAGATGAGGATCATGGAGTGGGAGCAATCAATCATGCAGAGAAATTTCGTGCTAGATGGGCAGAAGGAGTGCATGCAACTATACCACCAGGTGAGAGGTGAGGCGACGTGCATGAGTAATCCCAAGAGGATATTTCTGGGTAGGATTCATTGAGATGGTGTGGATCTCATGAATTTAACCTTTCTACGAGGTGCCCACAGAGTAGCAGTAGCATGATCAGTTGGATTGATGCAGGCAGATCAAAGTGACAGTGTCAGATACTGGAGCACAGTTCAGAGTTGACAGCAAGTGCAGAGTGCATGGGTGCAGAGTTCAACAGCGCAGTGGTTCCTAAAGACATGTGTAGTTGGTACCAACAGAATTCGAATACTTTGATGATAGATGCATTAAGATTGATTGAGTTGTTTGGAGCCTTTTCAGTTTCGGGAGAGTTGCAGAGCAGATGCATGGAGCTGCATGGTGCTTGAAAAGGTTGCAGGGCGAATGCATGGAGTTGCATGCCACATGCAAAGACAGTCCTTTCTTGTTGAGAGGGAGTGTTGAAGATTGCAACAAGAAACAGTGAAGGAGGCATCTTGAAACATCATTCCTGATCCTAGTTGGAAAATAATCACCTAAACTAGGTGGGGCCAACACAGGTGATTTTTGTCGCAAAGTCTATTTTTAGACTATGTCTATTTTTAGACATATGGATCATGTTCTATAATTTGCGAGATGCTATTTATGGATGATTGGTCAAGTTGGAAAAATAGATGGATTTCTATTTTTAGACATATTGGGCGGAATCTATTTTTAGATTGCCAGTCTAAAAATAGATATGTCGAATATTATTAGCTCTTAATAATATTTGGACTCTAAACATTATCTTATTCTCTTGGAGCACTTTAGTTTAGTGCACAGATGTGGCACAAGAGCTTAAAGAAGGAATTATGCTATTCCTGAGGGTTATTTGGAGCTATTGCATGGATACTTCAGTTAGAACTCATGTGATAGAGTTTGGTGGAGTTGATTGAGGGAGTTAATGGAATTGTGTTCAGTTTAACTAATCTAAACATATTTGAGCTATTTTTATCTTGTTTAACTAATTGATACAATTAGTGAGAGTGGTGTGAATTAATTATTAATTAATTCACTAATTATAAAATCATTAATCAACTAAAGAATACATCAGTTAACTTCAGTGCATAGACAGTTTCAGTGGAGACCAGTGCAAGGATAGGTTAAAGGGCAAGTGTGACTATCAGTTGTGACTATAAGTGATGCATGGTTTGCATCCAACACTCAGTATAGATGCCTTTAAAGATTGTGTTAGCAAGGCTGGGGTAATTCTTTCTCATCAAGAGGCATTCTTTAGCAGGGATTGCGTAGTAGAGGGAGGCTAAGGGCTGGCAAAGATCGGTGCATGGGATTTGCAAGGTCAAGCCTTATTAATGTGTAGCGAGTGGAGATTATACTGAGAGCTTGTGAGGAGCTTTGTATGATGATTGTTACATGATCTCTATGACATATATAATATACATATAGTTGGGGTTTTTAGCTTTAAGCTTTCCCATTACATACTGTGTTCATATCTGTGAATTTTTATGGCTTTAATGTGTGCATGCAATTGATTTTATTTCCGCATGTGATGATCAATGGTAGAAGAGATTGCATGTTATTGCATGAAGTCAAATAGTGTGTGATCGGGAGAATCTAATTGGAATATCTCTCAGTTATGCATTTCTACAAGTTTGTCTCTAAGTCCATATATTTTGGATGATCCTCAAAGTTTACTTACTCGGATTGATAATAAATGAAACTCTAATTTGCATCCGCATTATAGACCAAACATTTTGACGCAGTTGCCAGGGAGGATGATTTAGAGATAGACCTAGGAAATCATTTTATTGCAATTTCTTTTTATGGACTAATTTGTGAAACCTGGTGACAACAGGATCTTCATAAAGGAGTTTAAGTTGAGCTTTCTGAATTTTCTTTTCATACTTAGTTCATTTCAAATTCAGTTTTTAAACCCCCCATTTCTTACTAATTCATCTACGGATGAGAAATTTGAATATGTTAAACAAGTACTTTTTGGAGAAAAAGAATAATCTTGAAGACTGGTTCCAAAAAAACCTTGCGCAAACTCCAAAAATAAGACACATTAATCACATTCTTGCAAATCATAAGGTAAAAATTTTAAATCTTGATGTGAGCATTTTCAAATTCTTAGTCTGTAAATGGCTTCACTGGAAGCATTCTTTTACCTAGGAAATAAATAAAAAAATATTTCAAGCAAGTTAGGTAGAATATATTAGAAAAATAAAAATGAGATCTCATTAGAAGTCATTAAAAGTCATTAGAAGTTGTTACCGTTAGAAGTTTTTAGTCTTATTTTCAAAAATAAAAACAAATAAAAAAGCATCATGAATAAATTTAGTGGTACAGGAAGAGCTGCTTCATCATCACATTTCTATATCTTGTTTCTGTATCACGGGTAAGTTAGGAGCTTGATTATCGAAAGGATTTGTCCTCTAATAGTCTAAATGGCCCTGCGACATTGCAGAAAGAGTATAGACAATGCAAAGTTTTGTTGCAAATCTTGATTGTGTCCCATCCACACTAATCTGCATAAATAAAAACAAATCAAGAGATTAGTATGCTCTCTTCCTGCGCTTCGTACCATCAGGAAGATCAGAAAATCTATCGATTTTTTTCAAATAAAAATACTCTCCCTGGAAAATTGATCTGCGATATGACAATAAAGAATTTTTGAATGAGCGAAAGATCATCTTTAAAAAAAAATAGTTTTTTTTTGGTTGAGAATGCAGCAAGATGATGGAGCTTAGTGAAATGAAGTCGCCTTCACTAAGTGGGCCCGCAGGCGAATTCTGGCGCAAAGTCTATTTTTAGACTATGTCTATTTTTAGACCTATGGAGCATGGTTCGGGGATTCCAGTATGAGATTCTTGGAGCATTGGTCATGTTGGTAAAAATAGATGGGACTCTATTTTTATTGACCTATAGGTGAAGAGAATTAAATCTGTTTTTAGGCTGCTATATAAAAATTAGAAGTCAATGTATTTACCCTTAATATGTTGGACTATATTCCAGTTTATCTCTTCCGAGCCTTGATTCCGGAAGCAAGGCTGTGTACATCGTAATTATATAGCCAAGGTTTGATAGCATGTATGGTTGACTTAATTGGAACTTGATGGCAGAAGTTCAGTGGAGATTAATAGAACTGACTAGTGGAGTTGTGTTCTGTTATTTAGTTAACGAACTTAGTACTAGTTGAGATGAGTTTAACTAGCTAATCAATTAGTTATGAGTGGAGTGAATTAAATGTTATTTAATTCATTAATTAGTAACTCATTATTCAACTCAAGAACACATCAGTTGTCTGATGGGTAGTGATTCGGTGGAAGACAACCTTCGATGAAAAGAGAGTAGGTGAAAGGAGTGAGAGTTAATTTATCGGTGGCCGACATCGATTGTTATGAATTGCACATACACTTGGAAAATTACATGATGATTGCGCTGTCAAGCCAAGGAGATTCGAACCTTGGATCTCTATATAGACAGGCCTGGATTGCGCAATAGAGCAAAGGCAATTGGCGGTGAGTTTTGAACCAGTAACCTGTTCAAAACTGAGCTAGATTGTGGGTAACTGTATGAGAAAGTACTGAGTACTTGTGAGGAGTATTGTACTGAGTTTGTTACTTGATTTCTCCATTATAATATACAAAATAGCTGCGGGGTTTTCAACTATAAGCTTTCCCCATACATACTGTGTTAATGTGTATGATGATTTGATGTGTTATCGCTTGATTTTATTTCCGCATGTTTGATGATCTGAGTGGAAGAGATTATGTGTTGCATATAGATTCGAATTGTATGTGATCAGGATAGTCTCGGTGGATAATTAATCATGATTCAGCAAATTTCTACATGGTATCGAGTGCCAATAAATAATAATTATGCGTGATTACCGACATTTGATGGATGAAACGGAGATGCATAAGTAGACTAAAGCCTCCGGATTCATCTTTCTTCGGAAAGTGAAAGGTCTGGTAAACGCCCCTTGCAGTCAATCTCTGATTTGGAAATAATTTGTTCTCAAGTGTAGATCAGAAGCGATAGAGCTTGGAGTTTGGAATTCGAATTTTGCAGCAGCTTTGTTTTCTTGGTGCCAGTGTTGAAAATGTCTTTCAACGGTTTGCGACTCTAATATGCTCTTGAAGGCAGTTCGAATTATGTTGCATGGAAGGATCGCATGGAGGCAGTATTAGAAGATAATGGTCTGAAGGAGTTCGTAGATACGGATGTCTAAAAGCCCACTGATCCTGCTGAAGTTGATGCATGGCAAAAGAAGATGGCGAAATGTCGAAGGATCCTGTTGGAGGGCGTCAAGGATCATATTGTATCCAGCCTGCATGGAAAGGCTTCTCCATATTTAATGTGGAAATATTTGACGGATCTATTCCAGAGTAAGAGTGACCAAAGGAAGCTGGCGCTCAATGATAAGCTTAGGAACATCAAGATGGAGAAAGGCGACAGTATCGCCAAATACCTCACGAAGTTCACTCAATGCAGAGATGAGCTGGGAAGTGTGGGGGTGACTGTCAAAGATGAGGACATGGTGGACCTGGCTCTCCTTGGTCTTCTGAAGGCTTGGCAATCATATCAAGATAGTGTCAATGGTCGGGAGAAGTTGCTGGGATGCGAGCGCCTTTGGGTAGATCTCATGCGGGAGGAAGATAAGGCTACTTGAGATAGATCTTCATCAAGGGAGGCCAAAGAAGAAAAGCTGTGCTGGTTACAAAGAAAAAGAAGGAAGAATGAAAAACCTCTTAATTTAAATTTAGGGAGCAAGTAACGGATATGGCGAAAGTGAAGTGTTTTCACTGCCATGGTCACGGACATTATGCTGCCAATTGTCCAAAGAAGAAGAAGAACAAGCAAGCGGGAAGATCTGCAGATGGAGAAGCTTTGGCTTCACAGTTCGAGCTTGAATTTTCACTGATCGCATGCTTGGTTTCAAGTGTGATGGGATCGATGTGGTTCTTGGACAGCGGTGCGTCATTTCATATGACGGGAGATCGGGATTTGTTCTCAGATCTGGAGGACAAAGATTTTGGTGTGCACATCGAGATGGGCGATGATGGTAGATACAGTGCGACTGGTATCGGTACCATATCCTTTCAGAGGGAGTCTGGTAAACCCTTTGTACTGAAGGATGTCATGCATGTACCTGGATTGAAGAAGAACCTGATTTCTGTGGCGATGTTGGAGGATAAGGGGTATGATGTGGTCTTCGGCGAAGGAAAAGCCTTCCTGCGCAGTAAGACTACTGGAGAGACCCGGAAGATAGGGGTTCGAACTCAGAACCTTTATCAGTTGCAGGTAGATGACTGCGCAGCTATGGCATGCAAGGCGGGAGAAGTGGTGAGCCGGGATGATGAGGGCGAACTGTGGCACAGGAGATTAGGCCACCTTCACCATGGAGCTTTGAAGATTCTGCAGCAGATTTCTACTGGACTTCCTAAGGGCACTCTTGCGCAGTCAGATCAGTGCAAGGGGTGTACTTTAGGGAGGTATGTGAAAGCCACCTTTCACGAGAAGGATAGTCGCGCCACGACGATCCTTGAGAGAGTTCACACAGACGTGTGTGGTCCTTTCTCAGTTGCTTCGACAGCAAAGCACAAGTATTATATGATCTTTGTTGATGATTTCTCTCGAAAGTGCTGGATCTTCTTCATGCAGAAGAAGAGCGATACATTCGCGAAGTTCTGTGAGTTTAAAGCACTGGTCGAGAAGGAATCGGGGAAGCATGTGAAGGCTCTTAGGATCGACAATGGTGGTAATTCATCTCTGCTGAATTCAAGGACTTCTGCAGCGCAGAAGGGATTCGGAGAGAGCTCATCGCACCCCATAACCCACAGCAGAACGGGGTGGCTGAGCGAAAGAACAGAACGATCGTGGGTGCTGCACGGGCGATGTTGCATGATCAGGGCCTACCCCTTCACTTGTGGGCTGAGGCATGCAATACAACAGTGTATGTATAGAACCGTTGTCCTCACAAGGTTCTTGGCATGAGTACAGGGCTGACCGGAAAGAGGCTTTGATATTTCTCATTTGTGAATCGTTCCTCATCTGCATGCTGCTGACGAAGGATGAAAGGAAGATGGATCCAAGCTATTTGAGGTTAGAATATATTGTGAGTACCTTTGATACCAATTAACTACGGGTATTTTTTGAACGGTCGAAGAAGAAGTGATGGTAAACCGAGATATAAAATTTCGAGAGGAAAGCCATGCGATGTTAAACGAGGAGGGAGCTGCACTTGCATGCGGATGAGGGAAGGCTGGTAGTTCCGAGGAGGCTTCACGGTTGTGGATCGACACGGAGAGGAAGTTGGGGAGGTGAGAAGAAACCACCCCGTACGGTGCCAGCATCGGGAGGGCGCATGCGCACGCGCCTACCGGGCCGGCAGGCGGCAAGGATGGGAAAGGTTGGCAAGGACCACCTACAGCACAGCGCAGACAGAGACAGTCACCGGATCGGTACACTGGATACATGGCTCTTATGAGTCAATGTGTTGTGACAGAGCCATCCTCTTTTGAGGAAGCTGTGGAGGAAACCGCATGGGTTGATGCCATGATCGAAGAATATGATTCGATCATCAGGAACAGTGCATGGGAGATTGTCCCAAGACCGGTTGGGAAATCAGTTGTAGGTTCGCGATGGATCTACAAGGTGAAGCAGGCGGCTGACGGGAGTGTGGTGAAGTACAAGGCGAGATTTGTGGCCCGTGGCTTCTCACAGATCGAGGGGATTGACTATGAGGAGACTTTTGCACCTGTCGCAAGGTACTCTTCCATACGGACGATCCTTGCTCTCTCAGCGCAGATGGGGTGGCACATTCATGAGATGGATGTGAAGACTGCGTTCCTCAATGGAGTTATTGAGGAAGAGGTGTACATAGAGCAGCCTGAAGGTTTTGAGATCACTCCTTCGGCGGTGAGTCGCGTATGTGAGCTCAAAGAAAGCTGTTGTATGGGCGAAGCCAATGCGGTTGAGCAGGCACACTCGGATGAGCAGGTTGTCACCCAGGAGCTTGGATTCTCCCGAAGTGAGCGGATCCTAACCTATGCAGGATTGTGGTGGAGGAAGAAGCTGTTGATCGTAAATACGCCTGCAGATGATTTGATTTTGACGCGTCGAGCGATTCAGTACTTTCATGCGCTAGATGCCGAGTTTGAGATGAAGGACTTGAGCATCCTTTTGACACTCCTCTTCCGGTGGTTGGAGGAAGGAGGATGCTACTTCAGCGGAGGTAGTGGATGCCACTGTCTATCGACAGTTGGTGGGGTCGCTTATGTATCTGGTCAATACACGGCCCGATATATGCTATGCAGTTAACCAGCTTTCGCAAGCTATGGTTAAGCCTACCAAGCTCTTTTGGAAGGCAGGCAAGCATGTATTGCGCTATATCAGAGGCACATTGGGATATGGTCTATGGTATAGACAGGAGGATGGAGCGAAGCTTTCTGGCTTCACTGATGCAGATTGGGCAGGGAGTCACTTCGGGCCCAGGAAAAACACTGGAAGGAGGTTTCTGAATTTTGACAGCAAACTGGATTTACAGTACTCAGGAAAGCATAGTCAACACTCGGATGGTAGGAAAGGTGAGTATCGCGCATTAGCTGCATTGTACGAGCTATTTGGATGAGAAGATCCTTGCGGTTGTTCCAGTTGCATTGGAGCCTACAATGATCTACGCAGTAACTTGATTTGTTCAGCCTCTCGGCCTAATCTGTTCATGATAGGTCCAACACATGACTGTCGAGGTATCATCATATAGAAATATTGTGTTGGTAAGAGAAATCTTAATTTTCATATGTTTGGGAATCTGAGTGCAGGCATCTGACGAGCGCTCACCCGGGAGCAAGTTCGCGTTCACGAGAGGCGAGGATAGGAGTTGAGAGATAATCCATATCTTGTTGAGAGGGAGTGTTGAAAATGCAACAAGATGATGGAGCTTAGTGAAATGAAGTTGCCTTCACTAAGTGGGCCATGACAGTGCAGCTTAATTTATTTTTAGACATATACTTTTGAACATATGGAGCATGGTTAAGAGTTCCGGTACTTGATATTCTTGGGCAATGAATCATGTTGTTAAAAATAACAGGACAGAGTTTTTTTTGACTATAAATTAGATGGAAATTAGAAGTCTATTTTTAGACTGCCTCTCCTAAAAATAGGGAAGTCAAATATTATTTACCCTTAATAATATTTGGACTATAAACTTCAATTTACTCTCTTGGAGCACTTCAGTTCGAGCCTTGGAAGTGGCTAATGCATCTGACAGAGGAATTACGCTATTCCCAAGGGTTTGATGGCATCATGCATGGTTGACTTCAGTTAGGACTTCAGTGGCAGAAGTTTGGTGGAGTTAATGAGACAGCTAGTGGAGTTGTGTTCTGTTTATTTTAGTTGAACTAGTTGAGATTAGTTTAACTAGCTAATCAATTAGTTATGAGTGGAGTGAATTAAATATTATTTAATTTATTAATTAGTAACTCATTATTCAACTCAAGAACACATCAGTTCACTACAGTGCATGATCAGTTCAGTGGAGACCAGTGAAAGAGGTAGATGAAAGGGTAGATTAGGTGACGACATGACATGGATGTGCCATGATTTGCACCACACTTGGAAAATTTCCACAGTGATTGTCTTTATGTGGGAATTAAACCTTAAGATCCTATCTCATAAAACACAGATTGCGCAATAGAAACAAGGCAATTGGTGGATTTTTAAGATAGGTAACTTATATTATGCCAGACTAGTTTGCTGTAACTGTAGAGATAATCGTACTTGTGAAAGTGTTATCTTGATTTGTTGCATGATTTCTCATTATAATATACACAATAGCTACGGGGTTTTTGGCTATAAGCTTTCCCCATACATACTGTGTTAATGTGTATGATGATTTGATGTGCTATCGCTTGTTTTATTTCCGCATGTGTGATGATCTGAGTGGAAGAGATTATGTGTTGCATATAAATTCGAATTGTATGTGATCAGGATAGTCTCGGTGGATAATTAATCATTATTCAGCAAATTTCTACATTTGTTTTTTTTTTTAGTTTAAAAATAATAATAATTTTTTTTTTTTTAAATTCACATATATATGTATATATTAATATATATCTTTATAATGTTATTAAAAAAGTGTTTTGAAAACTAACATTTTTTTTTTTAAGTCAGTTTCATTCTTTTTTTGGAATTTAAAAAACAACCAAACTCATTTTAAATTAAAAAAAAAAAAAAAAAAAAAAAAAAAAAATTCACAATAAAACAAAACATTAATAAATAAAAAATGTATTGCTACAATTTTGGAATATGACATAGAAATCAAACCCACCAAACTCATAAAAGGTCAAGGTTTAGCCAAACTCATGGCTGAATCAAATTGTCATGCTTTAGATATTAATTTTATTTCCAAAATATATTATTAGGAAGAGATGGTGACTCCAGAGATCAGTGAAGCCTTTTCGGACTCACCATGGTATGCGGGTATTGTATTTGTATTACTAAATTTACAAGCTTGTCCTGGATTATCAAGAATAAAAGCTATATTTTTAAAATTAAAGGCAGTAAGATTTTGTATCATAGACAATGTACTCTTTTGAAAAGATCATGGTGGAATTTTATTGAATTTTTTTCTTAAAGAAGAAGCTGGAAAATTTTTAGAAGAATTTCATGTAGGTGATTGTGGAGAACATCGCCAATACTACTGCAGACAAAATCCCGAGAGCTAGTTTTTACTGGCCTAATTTATTTGTAAATGTAAAAAAGTATGTGACCTCCTGTCACAAGTGCCAAATCTTTGAAGGAAAGAAGAAGTTGTTACCCCTTCCCTTAAAACACATCTCAACATAAATGCCTTTTCAATAATGGGGTCTTGACTTCATTGGTGAAATTCAACCTCCATCCTCAGCATAACATAAGTGGATTCTGACAGCCGCTCAATATTTCACTAAGTGGATGGAAGCCATACCCTCCAGGCAAGCCACTGACACTGTCATAATCTCCTTTTTAGAAAAAAACATACTCTCAAGATTTGGATGCCCCCAAAATATTATCAATGATAATGCAGCTGCATTCAAATCTAAAAATATAATTGACTTCTGCCATAAATACCACATCACCCTAGGCCATTCTACTGCATATTACCCTCAAGGTAATGGCCTTGCTGAATCCTCCAATAAAAGCCTTGTGAACATCATCAAGAAATTACTAGAAGACAACAAGAAAACTTGGAACAAGAGGTTAGTTAATGCCTTATGGGCAGATCGACTTACCACTAAGAAATATATTGGTACATCCCCTTACCAGCTTGTTCATGGAATGGATGTTGTTTTTCCATCTTCCTTAGGAGTACCAGTAATGAATATAATACAAGAATTACAAGTTGAGACCAATGGTATTCAAAGAAGAATTAACCAAACCATCCACTTACAACAAACAAGAGAAGAGGTTTATCTTAAGTCTCAAGTTATCCAAGATAAGATCAAGAAAATTTTTGATAAGAAGAGTAAAGAAGATGATTTCTATATTGGTAAAAAAGTTCCAAAGTGGGATTCAAGGAGAGAGGAGAAAGGTAAACATGGGAAATTTGATTTCCTATGGAAATGACCTTATGTTATTTATGGTTACAGAGGTAACAATGCTTTCTTTTTGAAATAAATGGATGGATCAGATCTGCTAGGTGGACCTGTCAATGGTAGAATGCTGAAGCATTACTACTCTTCAGAAATAACCAATAGTTAACTTTGTCTATTTTATTCATTGTACATAACATTGCAGATATTAGATTGGATTGGATGTTTTCCTAACAAAGTTGAAGTCCAAAGAGAAGGCCTTAAGCTTTGAAAGGTAAAATATCATAAGTATGAATAATTTTAGAGCTTAGACAACATTTACAAGCCCATTACAATCAGAATTCAAAGGCTAGTAGTCTCAAAGTTCTTGACATTTCACCAGGAAATTCCATCCCCATGTGGAGCCACTGTTAGGGTCATATAATAATAGGGTTCACAATTTTTGAATTGACTTTAATTAGTCTTGTAATATGTACATACATTGCTTTCTGCAAGTTGTTTTCCCATATTAGAAAATAAAAAATGAAAAGAGGGTAAAATTCCTAAAAGAAAAATCAAAGGACTTAAAAGAAAAAGATAAAAAAGAATAAGAAAAAATAGACCCCAAACTCAAAAACAATAAGAATAGGATATGAAAGTGATGCAAGTCAAAATGTCACTACTAGTTACTTTTCACTACAAATAAATGATTATATTCAACTTGTTCAAAATTCCATAACCCATGATGAGTTAAATAGTTTAATCTTAACTTTTTCATGCTTTAAATTTCATGTTTATAGATAGAGAATAAAGATTTTTTTAAACAGTTTAAACTTGGCAAATCAGTAGATAGTTAGAGAATAAACGAGGAGCTCAACAGTTTAATCTAAGCCCTCAGATGAAATAAGATTAGAATTAGATAGTTTTATGTTTTAAAAGGAAAAATGGATTAGGGTTTGCAAGCTCAAATGCACCCATGCAAATAAGGAAAAATTGGTAAAATAAATGATGGGTAGGTAGAAAGCAATTACACAAGGCATGTATAAATAGCATATGGAAAATTACTAATTTCCTTCCCTACAATGTGCTCCAGTATTAAAAACCTTTGGTTATAAAGGCTCAGAGCATTTCTCTAACTTTTGTTGGGACCAGACCCAAGGCTTAATGACTGATTAGCACTAAGTATTGGATTCCCTTCATTAAAACTCTTCCCCCCCTCATAAAAACCCTTTTCCTCAACATCAACACTTTTCCTAAGATAAAATCCCTTTTCCTAAGTTAAAACACCTTTTTTTCTTAGAAAAGTAAAAACCCCTTTAAATAATTTCCATTTCATTCAAAAAACCCACAAATATGCTTTATCCTAAGTATAAGTGTTAAATGATTATTGTTGGGCATCACCATGAAGAAATTCCGCCTAAAACATTTTTTTCACTTTACTTAGTGTATTTGTGTATTTTCTGCTCATATTCATTTCATATTAACACTAATTTAATATATTAACCCTTTATCATGTATTTATATTAATTCATTTTATTAAAATATCCCAACCCATACTTAAATGTTTATCCTATTGTTTAATTCCCCCATGTGATATATTCTCGCTCCCCCATAGGTTTAAACCATACTTTTTATATTAATCCGCCCAATATTCTCATTACACCTGCATATAGTCTATTGTTGTGTAAAATTCCTATTCCTCCTATCCCGTTAACATTAGAAATATATGTTAAAACTTACTTTTAACATATAAAATTAAAACCCGCCACATATAAAAATTCTCGAGCCCCACGCCTCATTACCCTGCAACTCCATCGATTGATCTCAATCATTCGCATTCCCTCTTCTTGATCCAATGGCCTAAAACCCATATTGCAAATTCAATGGTGAAGTTGTTAAAAAATTTCGGATTTGCGATATGAGCGGTTTTGCCTCGCTCTCTCTCATCCACACATCATTTTTTCATTGGATCGCATCCGTTTGATAAAAACCATTTACCACCTTCCAACAGTGTGATAACTGCTCATCGGTAAATAACCTCCTTGCGCCAAAACTGCTTCCACTTTGAATTGACAGGTGATTAATGCAAACACTCTTTAATCCAAAATCTTTATAAAACACCCGATTCGATGTCTTTCAACCTTTCTGTTGTGTTTCCTACTCATAGACCGTTCCCGACTGATAAAAAGATGTTGCCACTCTATTTTCATGTAAAAACCAACAAAATTCAGTAAAAAATCACTGTTGCGACCGCTCAAAGCCTCCAGTTTGCATTTAAAAGGACTTCAGCTAGCTTTTGAAAGCTTCTAGACTCCCAACAAACCCTTCTTTCAAGTCAAATACTTAAATTTACAGGTATTTTTCAAGAAAAATACCCATCCTTCATCTGAAAAGAAGTATACTCTTGGATTAAAGCCTTTTGAAAGCCTATTTGCCTAAAGAAACAACCTTATTTCCTCATATATACATCTCTGCTGCAAAACCCTGAGAAATTCACAGTTAATGAAGACAATATTATGTTTTGGAAGAAAATTGAAGATAATTTGGCCATCTACAGATTTTTAGAAACCCTTTGAATGATTAAAAATCTTTCTACAATGTTTAAAAGCCCTTTGAGCATGAATTAGACTATTTTAAGGCTTTTTTCATCAAAGAAAAGTGCAGTAAACCCTACCTAGCCTATCCTGAAGTCTATAAAAGTTTTAAAGAATAATTCTTGGAGCAGAATTGACAATTTGAGGCTAAGAAATCCAAGATTATACCTAGTGTTTTCCAAGAAAAACCTTTTTCATACCAAAAAATATTCTGTAAATAGTCTAATCTTACAAAAGTGTATTAAAAACCTAAAAAACAGAGTTTTCAAGATCAAGAGAGTTAAATTGTCCAAAAAAAACCCATAAATGGCCTCTAAAAGCACAATTGTCATCAATCCACTATAATCTCATGTTGTAGATGTTGAACACACCCCTTTGGCTGATGTAGATTACAAAATCGTTGATCGAGTAACTAAATTTAACCTTCTTGATCTCCACTGCTGGAGCCAAGAAAAATATTTGGACCATGTAGATGAAGTGCAAATTTGGGAGTCTAATTTTCCCAAATATGTAGTTCCTCATACCCATCAGTGCCCTGAGGCCATCAGATTGTGTGAATCTCACTATTCCGATCAAAGAGCAATTATCAATGTTGAGAAAGAAGTACTATTTACTATCACTATTGAATCCATAAACCAAATGTTTCATTTACAACTAGAGCCAAATGCAGTCACTTTGTCTATAGAAGCTCTTACATACTCTTATCTGGATTTATAATTTCCTAAAATATTTCAAATCTTTCAAACATTCATGCCCTCATATGTTGAAATCCCCAAGATAAATCTTCCATATTCATCCTCCAAATTCCCAAAAGGATTAAGACATATTATCTCAATGTTGTCTTTTATCCTTGGTTACTTCACTGATGAACATACTGATAAATCTATAATTGTTTTCCTGATTATTTTTGTGCCTGGTTAGCCCCCTACAGTCATTTATAACTTTGCTGAGTCTATAGCTGATAGTATCCATGAACAGCATGTAAAACTTCCTACTAAAGGTGTATTTAGGTATACCTCCTTCCTCTTTCATATGTTCCTCTACTTCCAGTCAGATAAATTCCCAATATCCCTTCAAAAGATGAATGTAGAAGGTAATGCACAATCTATCATTTTTTGGGCTTCCTTAATCAGAAAGGAGTCAACTGAGTTCACTTATGCATATTTCGCAGACTGTTTCAGTCACCCATTGGTAAATATGCTTACAAACAGTGTGTAACCTAGGATAAGTGATGAGATTAAGAAGGTTTTATAGCTATCAGAGCAAAGCAGAATAGGTGATTGGTATTTAAACCAAAACCACACTAAGATTAGAGTTTATGAGTCAAACCTTCTTCCCTATAAATTACCAAAGTATCTACCAATCATATTTTTTGCCCTAGAATATATAAGACAGATTCTAAACTTAGATTCTGTAAACCTTTTGGCTACTAAAAATAAAACTCAGTTCAAATTGAAAAACCAAGTGGGTCCTTTCATATGCAACAACAAGGAAGCAGGTGCAGAGGCAACAAAACAATTGCTAGAGTATAAGTTTGATGAAAGTTTCCCGTGGAACTATGATCCTTATGGAATAATCAATAAGATGAGGGTGAAATGTAAATTAACCCCATATGTTCATGACAAGAAGCCTGAAATTGAAAAGTTTTCAAACCAAACTAAATGGTTGGAAAATACATTTATGGAATCTGTAAGGCAAGGTGATACTAGTCACACTTTGCAAACTCCAATTCAGGAGGACAAAACCATAAAGATAAATAGAGAAGAAGGTTTATATATTTCTGAAACAACCACAAAAACCAGATTTAAGCTCAGGTACAATAAGAAACCAAAAATTAATCTAGCAGACAAAGAAAAGGAAACAGTGGAAATTTTAGATGAAGAGAATCTAGAGAAAGACACTGTGACACACATAGTAATTGAAAATGAGAAACAAACTACTACTTCTAACACACAGATTATTGAGAAACAGAAAAGTGGGGAAGTGTCTTCATCACAACAGGCAGAGGATAAAGACATGGATATTAAGGAAAAGTATAAAGAGATCAAGGCCAAAAATGAGGAGATCAAGAATGAAATCTATTCATAATACTTGAAGCAGACTCCAGGAATTCAAAATAGGATGCTTTCATCCTTTGATTATACAATTAAGAAATTTCTAATGTTAGTACTTCAACCTACAATACCAACACCTAAACCAACAACAAATTATAAGAAGGTTGAATTTGAGGTACCATTCCAAGGCATTCATCCCTTGGACTAGATTGAATTCCATAACAAAAGCTCAAAAATTCTATATTCTACCATGACCACAAAAGAAATGAGTGTCCAAAAGCTCTAGAATACTTTAAAAAATATGAAAGATCATCTTAAGGTTGAAAAATCTTCTTCATATGATAAAGAAACAACAATCAAGTCTTTAGAGGAATTGGTAATTGAAGTAGGGCATGACCCTTCTAATGTGAAAGCTGCAGAAGAGCTAGTGAAGAAGAAAAATGCTGATATTGCAGCACTCAGAAAGAAATTGAAATTACCTCCTACAGAGCATCCATAGGCTAAGGAGATTGAACAAGAAGCAAACCAAAATGATGAGATGATGAGTCTCATATTACAGATGACAACACAAATCAAGGAGATATAAATTTAGATGGACAAGCTAGTCCAAGAAAAAGAAGCTGCAAGGACACAAAATTTCCCTCCCACTGTTATTCCTATGGTGACAATAGAAGTACCTTCAACTCTAGCAAAAGAGTTAGCTCCTAAGGTCCCATTGGCCACAGCAGTGCCAATTACCTCTTCTACTACTTCTGCCACTGAATCTTCTACTTCAGCAGTTCAAAATTCAAATGAGACCAGCAAAATCATTAAAACTATGGAAGACATGTCAATACAGAATAATGATATAAACAGATTGAAAGAGAAAATCAAGAACCTTGAAGATGCCAAGAAATTAGCATAGATAAATGTTAAAATAGAGGAACAAAAGGCTAAAAGGTTAAGTGAATAGTTAAAAAAGGTAGAAACAAAGTTGACCTTAAAAGAGCCCATGTCATACATCAAAAATCAACTATGGTCCAAAATCATTGACTTAATCAATTATACTTGGCCATCAATTCAAGTGATATATGAACAGAAAAACATGCTAAAGGCACCTACAGAAGAAGTATTGAAGACCAAAGAAGAGTTAGGTGTTAAGCTTGAAGAAGCCTTAAAAATAATCAAGTTTCTCAATACGAAAAACAAGCAAGAATTGGATGAAATAGGGAAAACTGACAGGACATAAACAATTCTTGAGGTAAAAAAAGTACTTCCAAAGAAAAACTTGATGAAACAATTAGAAGAAAAATGTCAAAATATGGACATGGCCATAATTAGACTCATGCTTAAGTTTGACACTTTAAGACAAAAAGGTCTTCCAAATATTCTTGTTATCAATGATTAACTGATGAAACAAGAATATTACAATAAAAAGATAAGGGAATTTTCCATAGATCAGGTGAATAAATCAGATTGGCAAGAAAATCCAATAAGTAAAGTGTTGCATAAAAGCATTGAAAACTTGTTTTATTTACAACATGAGTGTTTAGTCTCAAAATAGTCCCTATTCTCACTCCATTATTTCACCAATACCTTCACAATTACTTTCATATTACCTTCATGTCACCTTCATTCCACCTCCACATCATTACATTTACCTCATCATTGGGTTATAACTATGCTTTTCCAAAGTTTATTAATTCTTAACATTTTTAAGTGGATTTGTGGTTAAACTTTAGAAAATAATATGCTTATACTTATACCTAACAATTAGAATGAGTTTTTTGACATGTGTAGGTAAAAAAGAAGCTTCCTAGGCACCCTTATGTGGCACTCTATGTTAAAATTCGAATTTGAGGAGATCATGGACCTCATGGAGGAGATCATAGAGGATAGGGTTATGTGTCACCATTGGTTGAGAAATATGCGGGTCAAAGGAGGGAATAGTGGATTTACATTTATGAGTTTGTTATCATAGCTTTTGTATAAATAGGAGTGTTATCTCCTTCATTTGTAATCTTGGTTTTGTAATCTTAGGTCTTTGATCCTTAGTCTTCATTTTGATCTTAGTATATTGTAAGACAATGATGAGAAGTTAGATTGGAAGTGATAAATAGTTTTAATTTACAGTGCAATTTGCAATTATGAAATGAATAATGGAGGCTCTGGCAATCCTCTGAATTTTACTTTTCATTTTGTGCTTGTAGATACATCTGAATCCTTGGAAGGATCCGCATTGCCTAGAAAGTACACTTTTTATTTTATGTTGTTTGTGAATTTCATTAGATTAAATTATTAGGTTCATATGTTTGGAATATTAATGAATGACATTTCGTAAGAAAGTAATAATGTTTCCTTCAATGAATCTGATTTTTTATTTAATGTTTGATTTCATTAGTTTAAGTTTCTGATTTATATGCTTGAAATATAAATGAATAGTCTGTTGTAAGAGAGCTTTAAAATTTCATGCAATCAATCAAAATTAGGTTTAAGTCCTATAATTTCATTATTATAGTTTGTTGATTAAGAAGAAATATTAATGAACAGTCTCCTGTAAGGGAGCTTTGGCATTTCTTCACGTAGATTAGTTTAGTTTGTCTCTAAGTCCATATATTTTGGATGATCCTCGAAGTTTACTTACCCGGATTGATAGTAAATAAAACTCTAATTTGCATTCACATTTTAGACCAAACATTTTGGCGCCGTTTCCGGGGAGGATGATTTATAGATAGACTTAGGAAGTTATTTTTATTGCAATTTCTTTTTATGGACTAATTTGTGAAACCTAGTGACAGTAGGATCTTCATAAAGGAGTTTAAGTTGAGCTTTTTTATTTTTCTTTTCATACTTAGTTTCAAATTCATTTTTTAAACCCCCCATTTCTTACTAATTCATCTACGGATGAGAAATTTGAAGATGTTAAACAGGTACTTCTTGGAGAGCAAGGATAATATCAAAGACTGGTTTCAAAAGAACCTTGCGCAAACTCCAAAAATAAGACAGGTTACTCACATTCTTGCAAATCATAAGGTTAAAATTTTAAATCTTGATGTGAGCATTTTCAAATTCTTAGTCCGTAGATGGCTTCATTAGAAGCATTCTTTTACCTAGGAAATAAATAAAAAATATTTCAAGCAAGTTAGATAGAATAAATTAGGAAAATAAAATGAGCCCGTTATTGTTAGAAGTCGTTAGAAGTTTTTAGTCTTATTTTCAAAAATAAAAAAATAAAAAAATCATCATGAATAAATTCAGTGGCACAGTAAGAGCTGCTTCATCATCACATTTCTATATCTTGTTTCTGTATCACAGGTAAGCCAGGAGCTTGATTATCAGAAGGCTTTGTCCTTTGAGAGTCTAAACGCCCCCGCGACATTGCAGAAAGAGTATAGACAATGTGAAGTTTTGTCGCAAATATTGATTGTGTCCCATCCACGCTAATCTGCATAAATAAAAACAAATCAAGAGATTAGTATGCTCTATTGCTGCACTTCGAGCGATTAGGAAGATCAGAAAATCTATCGATTTTTTTCAAATAAAAATACTCTCCCTGGAAAATTGATCTGCGATATGACAATAAAGAATTTTTGAATGAGCGAAAAATCATCTTAAAAAAAAAAAATTAGTTTTTTTTTTTTTTTTTTTTTTTTTTTAAATAATAAAATAAAATAAAAAATAAATAAATAAAAAATTCCCACATAATAATAATAATATATATCATATATATTATTATTAAAAAAAAAATCTTTTTTAAAACTAGCCATTATTATTTTTTTTGAGATAGGTTCAATTTCATTTTTTTTGGATTTAAAAAAAAAACCAACAAACTCATTTAAATTAAAAAAAAACGCCTAAGTGGTACCAATGACAATATTAAGAACGCTGAAGCGGTTCAAACCAAACTCCCCAGGGCATCGATTTAGACGTTCATGTACTGCCTGCAACACATTTGAATGCGTCTGATGGAACCACAATTTTTCAATACATCATTAATGGTTTTGCTGCCATTCTGGAAGAAGAAAACGTTGCCTCTCTCTCAAAACACCTGCAGGTATTCTCTGCATTTGTCAACAAAGCCGACAGTCTGTAGACAACTCACTCATGGGAATTCCTGGGCTTAGAAAAAGGAGCGGGACAGTCTGAAAATGAGGAAATCCCTGAGCAGTCACTAAAAAAAGAGGAAATTTTGGGAAAAACATTATCATTGCTCACCTGGATACAGGAGCGTGGCCTGAATCTGCAAGCTTGAGTGAAATGTTGATGTCCTCGCAGCATTTGATCAAGGGATACATGACGGTGTTGATGTGTTTTCGGTTTCTCTGACATTTTTCCTGCGCAACATTATTTTGAAGATGCAATTTCCATTGGAGCATTCCATGCCGTCCAGAGAGGAAAGATAGTTGTCTAAAATCACAGATCACAAAATCCTCAAAAATCAATGAGAAAACCAGTTTTTCTGTCCACGGAATGAGGAGGAGATAATGCCAAGAAAATTAAAATTCGATTTCACTGAGGAATACTGGTGCATGTGTAAATCCGATTTTGCAATTCAATTCGGCCTACAAGATCGACAACAACCTTACGATTTACAGTTGCTTGATTTCAACGTTGATGAGTTTGGAAGAAAATCCATAAAAAAAACTTCATTTTAGTGTGTTAGTTTATTTTTAGAATTTTTCTTTATTAGTTTTTAATAAATAAATTTTTTTGTTGATTTCTATATTAAGAAAACACAACTAAAAAAACTCAACTTAAATAATAAATTTTTAAAAAAATAATGTTTTTTTTTTAATTTGTTGTTTAAAAAATAAATTAAATAAAATAAAAAAATCAACATAAATAATAAAAAATAAAAGATTTGTGTCTTTTTATTTATTATTTTTGATAAAAAAAAATATAATAATAAAAAATCAACCATAATGATGAACCACACTGGTTGGTTCAAAACGCGTCGACCTCGTTCTTTTGCATGTGATTACTACCGAAAGAATTTCTACAAAAAATAAAAATAAAAAAAAATAAATCAACCAATTAAAAATTTTATTTTTAAATTTGTTGTTTAAAATATATATATATATATATATATTAACAAAAGAAACAATAAAAATAATAAAAAATATTTTCATAGTTAAAAAAAAAAACAAAAATAACAAAATAATTTTTTTCATTTTAATTTTGTTATTTAATATATATATATATATATATATATATATATATATATTAACATAAGTAATAAATTTAAAAGAAAAAAAAAATTGTTGTTTATCAAAAAAAAATCAACACCAATCATCAATAACAAAATATTTTTTTTTCCTTTTTAATTTTGTTATTTGAAAAATAACATAATAATAAATAAATAAAAACTTTGACAAATAATTTAAAAATGGACATTTCATAAATTCTTCAAAATGAGATAATTTGCTTTTGAGTCACTTCATACAGGAATGATCAATAGAGATGGCACACTAAGGGTAGCTTACCTAGCTGAGGAGAGTCCTCCATGGCCTTGACATTGCTTGTTGTATGACAGAACAATCTGTTGCACTCGTGCAAAGAATTGGAACACAAATTCAAACAGGGAGTAAAATTACTTTTCATGGTTATTTCTTTAAGAATGGATTCATACTAATATCATGAATTGAGTTAATTTCAACACTTTGATTGTCCTTAATCTGTTTTATTTGGTACGAAATTTTTGCGTAGGAATCATGAAGGAACTAACCATTTCTTCTTGAACACACTTATGTTTTCTTTCTGTCAAGATTTTTTTCACAAGTTACAAGTTAATCAAGTGATCAGTAAGAGGATTACATTGTGATGAAAATTGGTCTTCCAAGACTAATTTCATGAGAAATTTTAAAGAACCAATCCATGATTATAAACGAAATTTCCAGAAAATCACAAGTTCTTGCAACTTCCTGTAATAGCTTAATGGTTTGACATGTTGCATGATAGATAGCAAAATTCAAAGACATGAGGTTTTTTTCTAAATATTCAAGGATTGTGAAATACATATCTACACTTGAATTCGACGTCTACAAGCGGCTGGTCAACGCTGGTCAAACTCAACTATTTTAACAAGAAGTCCAGAATTAAGGAGCAGATTTGCTATATTTGAGAGTTTGCATGCCATAATTCCAGCAAGAGTCATTATTACATACACTTCATTACATTACCACATACACTTAATTACATTTTTTTCAGTCCTAACCCACCAATAAACCCAACAAATCTTATCTACACATTTTTTGGTCCACTTTACATATTAATTGTTAGTTTCCTTTTTCCTACACTTGCAAATAAAACCTTCCTTCTATACACCATTGAGTCCATAGTTCTTGAGTCTAAATATTTTTCTAAAAACAACTTGAAGCTTGCATGTCTTAAGGGCAAGCTATCATGTCGATAAACAAAGGGAATACATCAATGTCCCTTGTTCATCGGATCTTCTAAGTATTTGACAACAACAAATTCATTCATACTTAGAAAGATGTGTTCGAGGCATCTTGACTCTCATCCACATTAAAGATGGGAGCTCTCGTGTTGACTAGTGGCATCCATCAATGGCCACTAAGTTAACAATTTCTTGTTATGTTCGACACCGAAACATTTATTCACATGACAAGAATTGTGCCAATGAGCGTTGAAGACTTGAAGACCAATCATTTTGTAGCAGATGAAGCAGATTTCTTTTCATTGTGTTTCAATTTTTGATGTAAATGACTTGAGGACAAGTCAATAAATAAGGCTGGGGATGGAAAGTGTAAATTCTGAATTTTGTATACCTTCCAAGCCTTATACATTTTCAGCTGCATTCAACAGCAGATTTCTAACATCCAACAGAAGATCCAGCAGTAGATTTAGCAACAAATGCAGCAACGATAAATGATTCATTTTTTTTATTTCATCCACCATTTTCACAACCAAGAAAAGAAGACTATGAACAGAATTTTGCAGCCACACATGCACAACTCTCATCGATTTTTGAAAGGGTAAGTTAAGGTATGATATTTTCTAGCTTTTAACCATTTAATTCCTTGAAAAGTTAGAATGATAATTTTTGGAAAAACTTCACTTCCTTTCGTCATTTTGTCAAATTGCCAAAACCATCAATTGAGGGGGGAATACATTCACATTCATATGTTGCCACATTCATATAACATTCAAAAAATTCATATCACATTCAAAACCCACATACTTTCCAAATATATTTACTATTACATCATCGTGAGCATATAAATGGCTTTGTAGAAAGTATTTAAAAGTTAATTGGATGCCAATACAATCATGGTTGTTACACAAGAACCAACCATGATGCATTCCAACAAAAACACTCTGCAATAAAAGTCACATTATCAATATGCAAAGATCATACATTAAATTTGAATGCAACAAACAAAATATGGTTGAAACACAAGAATCAACCAAGTTGCGGTTCATCAAAAACACATTGCAAAATTTAAGTAAATGATATCATGCAGAGTTTAAGCCAAAGCTCAAGTATCAAAAAGTAATGTAATAGATTGCATGAGGGCATGCAATACCTTCAGTTTGGGGGTATGTTTAGTCTCATAATAGTCCCTATTCTCACTCCATTATTTCAGCAATACCTTCACAATTACTTCCATATTACATTCATGTCACCTTCATTCCACCTCCACATCATTACATTTACCTCATCATTGGGTTATAACTATGTTTTTCCAAATTTTATTAATTATTAACATTTTTAAGTGGATTTGTGGTTAAACTTTAGAAAATAATATGCTTATACTTATACCTAACAATTAGAATGAGTTTGTTGACATGTGTAGGTACAAAGGAAGCTTCCAAGGCATCTTTATGTGGCACTCTATGATCAAATTCGAATTTGAGAAGATCATGGACCTCATTGAGGAGATCATGGAGGATAGGGTTGTCATGTCTGTTCAGACTGAAAATATGTGGGAGTCAGAGGTGGTGGTTACATTTATGAGTTTGTTATCATAGCTTTTGTATAAATAGGAGTGTTTCTCCTTCATTTGTAATCTTGAATCTTGAGTCTTAGTCTTCATTTTGTAATCTTAGTATCTTATAGGCTGGCAGTGAGACGCTACATTGGAGAATCAATGTAATGGTTGCAATTTCAATTTGCAATTGATGATGAATAAGACGAAGCTCCTTTGATCCTCTACATTTGACTTTTCGTTTTGTGTGCTTGTGAATCCTTGGAAGGATCCCCATTTCCTAGCAAGTACACTTTTATTTTAGTAAGCTTTTATTTTATGTTATTTGTGAATTTCATTAGATTAAATTATTAGGTTCATATGTTTTAAATATTAATGAATGACTTTTCATAAGAAAGTATTAATGTTTCCTTCAATGAATCTGATTTGTTTGATTTCATTATTTTAAGTTTCTAATTTATATGCTTGAAATATAAATGAATAGTCTCTTGTAAGAGAGCTTTAACATTTCATGTAATCAATCAAAATTAGGTTTAAGTGCTTTAATTTCATTAGTATAGTTTGTTGATTAAGAAGAAATATTAATAAACAGTCTCCTGTAAGGGAGCTTTGGCATTTCTTCACCTAGCTTATTTTAGTTTGTCTCTAAGTCCATATATTTTGGATGATGTTCAAATTTTACTTACCCGGATTGATAGTAAATGAAACTCTAATTTGCATCCGCATTTTAGACCAAACAATGAGATAAAACACATCTATTTGATCAAGCCAAGTTTTGTAAGATACACTGAAGCATATGAGAATTTCAAGAAATTCAAAAAGATTAAATTACTAGAGGCAGAGTTTTGACAGAAGCTCACAGATTTGTTATAAAAATCAGTTTGAGTGAAAAAGGATGGAAAAATATTGTTGTTTTTTACATAGTAAAAACAGATTTTTTGGCAGTAAAACGGTCAAAATCAGCATGGTTAAAGTGTATCAAGGTAAAGTGTATCAGGATAGAGAGTATCAGTTATTAAAGAGTATCAAGTGAAAGATAAAGTTCTAAAACAGATTGAAGATCAATTGACAGCGTGAGGGACACCTCTACTAGCCAACTGCACCCAAATCCAAACAACATTACTATTTAATTTCAATAAATGGGACAACTTGCAATTTGTTAGGCAAGCTGACACTATCTTTTTGTATAAGATATTTTATTTTCCAAAGAAAATTCCTATGATTATTCTAGGATATTTTGTACTGTTTTGTGTATAAATACTTCATCATTTGAAGTATTAGTGTGGATTAATTGCTGAAGATTTTTATAACTGGAACATTTTGAACCTAAGGTTTTTTGGAATCAAGTTCAAGTCAGAAGACTAGATATCAAGAAATAGAGCATCATATTACTGGATTCATGTGTTGGGCCACTGAAGTGAAGTATTTTCTACTGTTATCTGTCAATTTTCTTATGTTTTTCATCCATTCATAAATGTTTTTTTAAATTTTAATGTGAAATCAGGAATTGTTATATCAGAATTTATTAAAAGCACTCTGTTATTGATTGGTTTTCATTTAAATGTTTTCTGTTGATATCCAGACTAGGGAACCCTTAATTTCTCCCTAATTTCAATTGAACCTTACCTTTTCACTCCTTATCTGGATCAAATAATTCTTAATTTCTCTTTATCCCAATTAAAGCCACTTCACCAATCAGCCTTTGAAGATCTTTAGTGACTCTACTATCTTGCCCTGTGAAAATTTGACTTTAGACCTTGATCCTGATATTTCTGCTTAACACATTGACTCCATCTGCCCAATGGATTATAGATTCACAATTATCCATCTCATTAAGTGATTTTCCCACCAAAACAAATCAAAACCTCAAAACCAATTTTCCCCATATAACTAGCCTAAAATCAGATTATATAAACAAAGTTAAATCTTATAGAGAGAACCCTCTCTGAGCCTTAGGAAGGCTTGATCCTAAAGCTTAAAAGTAGGTATGTGGTTACCTCTAATATTCTTTAAACTATAAATCAAAATCTCACAACTTTGGGAATTATTAGAGTGATAACAAGGCTAAATCATCTCTCCCAAATATATTACTAACCTACTAGCATACGTCATAAGTATTCACATAGTCCTCAACATCCTTGAATATAGTAAGTTCCTAACATACTAGCACACATCATAATTCTTCACATAGTCCTCAACATCCTCGAATATAGTAAGACTCCAAACTTTACAATCTAGAAACCCTTGTGGTCTATTTATTTACCTCCATAATAAACTCCCACAACCCCACGATGGAATTCACATATGGTATTAATGCATTCATGATATTGAACATAATTCTTAAGGATTCCATTACTAACCAACTTATATACTTGTCCAAAAATCGATCAATATTATGTAGTTTGAAATATAAGTTAGAATTTATGAGTTCTATAGTATTCAATATTGGTTGTTCCATAGTTAGGGATAGATAAATCTCCTCCAAATTTGCGGATATAGCTTCAACCCAATGCAGATCAACATCTAGGAGTTGATCATCTATTGGAACACTTGATTCACTTATCCTAGTCCATGAAAAATGTTCAAGACACACATGATGTATCCTTGGCTTACCAATAATGTTGAAAGACAATTTAAAAAATAATAATAACCACCTATAGATCTAACCTTCCAAGATAGGCTTATTCACTAGGTACTTTAAATATGAATGGTCTATGTACAATTTAAAATGGACTCTCAACAAATATTGGTGGAACTTCTATAAAGCATATAGTATAGCTATGTTGAGACCTCATGTTATCACTGGAAAATCATACAAGCAAAATACATTAGGAAATTTCAAGCAAAAGGTACAAATAAGGATTTACAAGGAAGAAATACATTACAAAATTTGAAAATTTTAACTTTTCCTAAGGTCAAGTAGCAAAATTTATCAAATAGCGCACAAAAAGCACTAACCCTAAGTGATCTGCTCGACCTTTTCTTTGATAGTAGTGAATGTCTTCGTGACTATCCCTCAAATAGCCGCATGATCCTGGGTATGGTGGAAAGACACCATCTAGGAGCACTTGGCACACTTGAAGAACAAGATTCCCCACTCAAGCCAGCCAAGTACAACCACCTTGAGGCCTCAAGTGTAGCACACAATGGTATCAACATCCCACTCTTGTGTCAGAATCCACATTATACCAAGAGAGGGAGGGAAATTTGAAATTTTCTTATAAAAGACCAACATGGGAAGATGAATAGAGAACACATTGTTATGATAGCCAAATTTCTTGAGAGAAAACCAGCTTTTTTTTGTCGAAGTAGCAAGGAGTGGAAGGATTTAGTTGTTGGTCATCCAACACCTCAATCCAAGAGAAGAAGTTCACCAAGTGTCTGTTATTCTACCATCTGTCGAGGAGAGAGAGAGGCTTGTAAGAAGCTTAAAGGGATGATCAGGAGTTAATAATTTTTTCTCAAAATTCAAAGTTACAAGATTGGGTTGAAACCAGGATGGTTGCATAGATCTCATCTTCCTGATTCCGGTGCCACGAATGGTTCGAAAAACTGATGTCGTATGAGGGAGATATTGCGTTCTGATCGAATTCCCAAATAGCTAAATTTTGTGACAAGGTTGACTGGGATTCCTAGTTAGCATGGAGGGTGCATAGTCAGCGAAAATAATATTCTGATGAATATTTCTTTCCTCAGAACCAATCCTAGGCTGACAAGTGGCACGATATGATTTGTTGGATGGTATGTACGCTATGGTATGAGAGCCAATCAGGGGGTGACATGTGGCCAGCCCTGAGGTCTCCATGTGTCCCTAGAATGGTGTATTAAAATTTTATGGAGGTCCGCAGGGCTCGACCCCGCAACCTCCAGTAGAGCAACCACCTACCACACCACCCACAATGTGCATTTAGTATTAACATTCATGGGTCAATGGTTTATGTTAAATTTTAGTTTGGTGGTGTTTGGGGGTTGGGGACCACCAGCGATCTCAACCTGCCAGCGGTCCCCATGGAGGTTGGTCACATTACAACATATAAATGTAACCATAAAACATAACAACCAATGGCTTAACCACAATCGTTTCCGCAGTGTTATTTCAAACCTCGTCACATGCAAAGTTACCATTACATCTCCACATGGTTAGCAACATTAACCTTAGTTTTAAACTTATTCGCAAGCCCTGTCAAATGACGTTGATTCCTCCGATGTTTTCTTCGATGGTTTCACTAACCCCGACTCAACTCCAGTTCAGCCTTAATCATCGAGGTTCATGCATGTGGTTCCGCCAACTATAAAGGTAACTATGTGGTGTGGGTCATGTGCCCAACCACTTAACATTAAATTTGTAGTTAGTCTGGCGGAAATATAGCAGCATGCTATTTTAAGTGCGGATTTGGCTAAAATGACTCCAGTTAAGTGGATTCATCCACAATTAGTGGAGCTTTTCTAGATGTTATTGGGAAAATGATTTGGAGACTCAATTTTCACCCATTCTGAGTGAATGAAGAGTCATTCTAGACTAATTGGAACATTCTGGAACCATTGGTGCAGAGAAAACAGCCATTAGAGGCCTGTAACTATATGTATTTACAAAATTTTGAGCATAATGAAAGATGGGCATGCCATTGGGATTTGGGCTAGCAGATGTAGCCCAGGAGGTGTGAACTGCTTCATCATCCCTGCTATGTAAATATTATGTGGTGACTTATTTCTATGTTTTGCACTATTTTTCAATGTATTTTGTGCTTATTTCATGCTTATAATTCACTAAAATCATCTACAGTTCATAGTTCAAATTCTCAATCCTTAAGAAAACTATGGATACAAGTACGTACATGTTTTATAACTGAAAAGACACTTAGCACAACAAAACTAATACATTCCATTCAGATCAGATTGGTATCAGAGCTAGAGTTTATTCTTTGGTTTTGTTTTGTGCAAAGATTTGTTTAACTGTTTGCAAGTTTTTAGATTCTTACAAGGCTCAAGCTCAAAAGTGGAGAAGGAAAATTGGTGGGAGAATAAGGGTCTCAAGAAGATCCAAAGCAAAGGAGATCAAGATTGCCAAAATATCCACCACCTAGTTCACCTCCTAAGGAAGCAGAAGTTGCATTAAGCATGTCTCATAGAGAAGGCGAAATCCATGAAGAAATTGATCCCAAAGAGGAAGAAAGAGTGTTCAGGAAATAATTCCTTGACATGAATGAGATGGATAGAATCCTTTATCAAGAAAGGAATGAGAGACTAGAAGGAGAAGGATACAAACTTCACAAGGAAGGATAGGAATATTTAGGAGGTCACAATGATGAATATAAGTCAATAAGGGAAATGGGGGAAATGGAGGCAATGGATAGCCATCATCCTCACCCTCATCATCATCATCCTCTACTTCATCTTCAGTACATCAGCCACACAAGTCAAAGAACACTAGTAAAAGTCCTTTTTAAAACTTGATGTTAAGTTTGAATTGCCAATGTTTAATGGTGAAGTCAATGCAAAAAATCTTGATGATTTGATTAGGAAATTGGAGGTTTATTTGAGAATACATAACCTTCAAGATGATGATACCAAAATCCAATTAGCTTCATTGAGAATGGAAGGTGCAACACTTGTTTGGTGGGAAGCCAAGAAAAAGGAGGAGATTAAGAAGCATCGTAATATTATTCTATCATGGAAAAATTTCATTACTGCAATAAAACAATAGTTTTATCCATTAGCTCATATGCATAAAGCCATAATGAACTGGAAAAACATTAGGCAATTGAAGGGACATAATGTGCAAGAATACACCCAAGAATTTAGGAGAAGGTCTCTATTATTAGGGGTATATTTGCAGAGCCAACATACCTTGTTGAAGTACATAGGAGGCTTACATAGCTACCTAGAACATATTATTCTCATGTTTAACCCCACAAGTATAGATGAAGTATGTGTTCAGGCCATGCATCTAGAAGCTAGAGGGAAAAACATTTCTGAAGAGGGTAGAAAGAAAGTTTTTAAGGGTAAAAACAAAGAGAAGACCTAAAAAGGTAAAATAAAAAAGAATGCATCTGTTAAGAAAGAGGGAGAAAATTTGATTTGTAAAAATTGTTCAAAAGAAGGCCATAATGAAACTCATTGTTGGAAATTACATCCTGAAATGAGGCCCAAGAAATACAACAAAAAAGGGAAACATAAAATTGCAGCTACAAATCAACTTGATTTAGGAGAGGATTCAGGTGATGAATCTAAGATTACAGCCATGGGATTGAAGAACATAAAGGGGAAAGATATTGAAACTAAACCCAATACTATTACATCAAACTGTCACATACATGCTCCAAATGAAGAAGAAAGAATTGAACTATTTCATGTGAGGGTCATATCCAAACATACCTAGATTGACACATTGTTTGACAGTGGGTCACAAGAAAACTTAATCTCTAAATAATTGGTTAATAAAATTAACCTTGAGACCATACCACATCCAAAACCATATCCTTGAGGTTGGATTTGTAAGGATGCAAATTTACAAGTTTCAAAGAAGTGTATATTGCGGTTTGCAATAACTGCACATTTTTTTGACACAGTTGAATTAGATGTGGTTATGCTTGACATAACAGGTATTGTGTTGGGGAGTCCTTACTTGTATGACAGGAAAGAGATCTTCCATCGCCATGAGAACAAATATCATTTATTCAAAGATGGCAAGGATTACATTGTTATATGACATCGCAAGAAGACAAACATTTCTATGGTAAATGTTGGACAGGTAAAGAGGTTGGTGAATTCAAGTAAGAATTTTGTTCTTCTAATGATTAAGCCTAAAGCTGATGTTAATCATGAATCATTTGAAGGATGTGATCCTAAGTTGAAATCAGATTTAGATGATGTAGTTGATGCACATCATGAGATGTTTCAGGAGCCAACAGGATTTCCTCCAAAGAGAGAGATTCAACATGAGATTCAGTTGCAGCAAGATTGTCCTCTTCCAAACATCGGTATGTATCGCATGTTGGTAATGTAGAATGTTGAAATAAAGAGGAAAATCAAGGACATGTTGGACAAAGGAATCATAAGGCTAAGAACTTCTCCATGAAGTTCACCCATAGTCTTGATTCCAAAGAGATATGGGACTTGCTGCATGTTTGTAGACTTCAGAGCTTTAAACAAGATTACGATAAAGAAACGTTACCCACTCCCAAGGATAGATTATTTGCTTGATCAACTGAAATAAGAAAAATTTTTCACTAGGTTATATTTACACAGTGGATATCATCAAGTAATAATTGCATAAAGTGATATATGGAAAACTACATTCAAAACCAAACAAGGACTCTTTGAGTGGTTAGTTATTCCATTTGGTTTTTGTAATGCACCAACAACTTTCATGCGTGTTATGGATAGCGTTTTGCATCCATTCCTTGATGAATTTTTTATTGTGTACTTAGATGACATATTGATTTTCAGCAAAACAAGAGAAGAACATGTCTTGCATGTGAATAGAGTGCTTGATCTTTTAAAGAAAGAGAAATTGTTTCTTAAGATATCGAAGTGTGAGTTTGGAAAGATTTCTTTGGTTTATTTGTGACACATTGTAGGAGGAGGAGAGTTGATAATTGATCCTTCTAAAGTGGAAGCCATTGTGAATTGGGCCACACCCAAAATAGTAACCGAGGTAAGAAGTTTTTTAGGTGCATCTGAGTATTGGAGAAATTTTATTGCTAACTTTTCTACCATAGCAGCTCCTATGCATGCAGTGACAAGTGTGAAGAAAGGCTTCCAATGGGGAGGCAAACAATAACAATATTTTGAAGCTTTAAAAGATAATATCAGTTCAGCTCCAGTCCTTGCATTACCAAATTTGAGACAGCCATTCGAGATTCAAACCGATGCTAGTGATTATGCCATGGGCACAATTCTTTTGCAGCATGGTAGGCCTATCTCTTTTCATTCTGAAA
Organism: Pinus albicaulis; assembly: GCA_034641835.2. NCBI lineage: Eukaryota > Viridiplantae > Streptophyta > Pinopsida > Pinales > Pinaceae > Pinus > Pinus albicaulis. Next base: position 1,522,724,795 of record CM076575.1, on the reverse strand, counting down.
CATTTAATGGTGATGTAACTAATTATCCTACATATGACAAAGAACTATATGTGTTGGTACAAAGCATCAAGAAGTGGAGACACTACTTGATGGGTAAAGAGATTATTGTGCATACTGATCACCAACCATTACAGTACTTGCAGTCACAAATAAAATTGTAGCAATCAAGACATTTTAGGTGGATGGGATTTCTTCAACAGTTTCACTTGGTTATAAGGTACAAGAAAGGAATTTTCAATAAAGTTTTTGATATGATTTCAAGATTAAAAATTAGTGCATCTACTTTACTCAAAAATGATTCTATTGTACATGAGAGTTACATAAAAAAATATGCATATGATGTTGATTTTCAAAATGTGTATGCTAGTTTGAGTGAAGGGAATCAAGTTGAAGAAAAATATTATCACATGCATAAAAATTTGTTGTTTAATTTGGGCAAGTTGTGTATACCAGAAGGAGAGAGGCTAAGTGTCATGAGAGAAACTCATTCATCTCTTATTTTTGGACACTTTGGGGTAATCAAAACAGTGGCGCATCTACAGAGGTATTGTTATTGGCCTCACATGATTGATAGTGTGTTGTGTTTTATAGTAGGTTGTTTTATGTGTGCAACAAGTAAGCCTAGTAATAGGAAGCTTGGGTTGTACATGCCACTACTGGTACCATCAAGGACATGGGAGAGTGTCTCCATGGACTTTGTTGGAGGTCTTCCTATGTCAAGAAAACAACATGATTATATTTATGCATTTGTGGATAGATTCAATAAAATGTGTATACTTATGCCATGTAAGAAAACCATTACTATTGAAAAAACTGCTGAACTTTATTTTCAACATGTATGGTTGATTATGGATTACCAACTTCTATTTTTAGTGATAGGGATTCCAAGTTCATTGGGAATTTTTGGTCCAATCTTTGGAGTATGATGGACACAAAGTTGAAAAAGAGTATTTCTTTTCATCTACAAACCAATGGGAAAAACGAGGTGGTGAACATAACCATTGTGCATGTATTGAGAGGATATTGCAACAAACATCCTAAGTTCTGGGATGAGCAACTGCATTACATTCATCATGCTTACAACTAGATAAAGCACTCTTCTACACAGACATCACCTTTTGAAGTATGCTTTGGGTTTTTGCCAAAATCTCCATTAGACTTCATCTTTGAGAAGGATGTTGTAATAGATGGCCATAGTGACATTGATAAGGCTCGAAAGGTCAAATTCATTGAGAAAATTCAAATTATACATCAACAAGTTCAAGAAGAGCTTGACCAGGGAAAATTTTAAGGATGTATGTTTACCTTAAAGTTTAAAGACTTGGTGAATCTTAGTAGTCCCCAATATGTGAATTGTAAGATTTTTTGTGTTATTTTTGTAATAATATTAGTTTTGTAATCATTTTATATTAGTATATATAAATTTTTTGTGATTTTTAGGGAAAAATATTTTTATATTATAAAATTTGGGTGAATCAATTTTTTTTTAAAATGGAATTGGCGAATCTTTTTTTTTGGAAAAATAATGGAAAATTATCCCACCTACGAATATTATCCCCTAAAATTTTCCATGATCTTGAGCAAAGTCAAAGAAAATACAAAGAGAGGCATGACAAACATAGAGTTGATCACAAGTTTCAAGAAGGATATGAGGTATGGTTGCACATTAGCAAAGAAAGGATGCAAGGGGAAGGTAAAAATCTCAAACCCATTCACTATGGTCCATTCAAGATCATAAAGCAAGTTGGTAACAATGCATTTCAACTTGACTTTCCTACATAAATGCAAATGTTTTCAGTTGTTAATGTTAAAAACTTACATTTGTATGAGCTAAATTTGATCGATGATCAAGGAAGTGATGTTCAGTTTCCTTCTATTGAATATTTATCGCCATAATTTCAAGATGAGCTTAAGGAAGATACAATTCTTGACAAGAGGACAAGAGAATCCAAGAGGGGAAGTGTTGACTACCTTCAAGTTGAGCTCAAAGGCACTAAACCAAGCAAGGCAAAGTGGATGTAGGTTGGAAAGGTGAGGGAGTTGTACCCTCATCTACTGAACATGTAATCAAGTATTTTGGAGTCCAAAAGCTTCCCAATGGGGAGGAGTGATCAGGAGTTCATAAATTTTGCTCAAAATTGAAAGTTACAGGATTGGGTTGAAACCAGGATGGTTGCGTAGATCTCGTATTCTAAATTCTGGCGCCGTGAATGGTTCGAAAAATTGATGTCGTATGAGGGAGATATCACATTCTGATCGAATTTCCAAACAGCTAAATTTTGCGACAGGGTTGACTGGGATGCCCAGTCAGCATGGAGGGTTGACAGTCAGTAAAAGGAATATTATAAGGAATATTCTTTTCCTCAGAACCAATCCTAGGCTGACAAGTGGTGCGATATGATTTGTTGGATGGGATGTACGTTATGGTATGAGAGCCAATCATGGTGTGATATGTGGCCAACCCTGAGGTTGCCACGTGTCCCCAGAATGGTGTATTAAAATTTTATGGAGCTCCGCAGGGCTCGACCCCGCGACCTTCTGTAGAACAACCACCTACCACACTGCCCACTTTGCGCATTGAGTCTTAACATTCATGGGTCAAAGGTTTATGTTAAATTTTAGTTTGGTGGCGTTTGGGGGTTGGGGGCCGCCGGTGGTCCCAACCCACCAGCGGTCCCTGTGGAGGTTGGTCACATTACAACATATAAATGTAACCATAAAACATAATAACCAACGGCTTAACTGCAACCATTTCCGCAGTGTTATTTCAAACCTTGTCACATGCAAAGTTATCGTTACATCTCCACACGATCAACAACATTAACAGTAGTTGTAAACTTATCTACAAGCCCTGTCACATGACGTTGATTCCTCCGATGTTTTCTCCGGAGGTTTCACTAACCCCGACTCAACTCCGGTTCAACCTTAATCATCAGGTTTCATGCCTATGGTTCCGCCAACTATAATAGTAACTGTGTGGTGTGGGTCATGTGCCCAACCACTTAACATTAAATTTGTAGTTAGTCTGGCGGAAATATAGCAACACGCTATTTTAGGTGCGGATTTGGCTAAAATGACTCCATTTAAGTGGAGTCCTCCACAATTAGTGGATATTTTCTTGGTGTTATTGGGAAAATGAGTTGGAGACTCAATTTTTGCCCATTTTGAGTGAATGAAGGGTCATTCTAGAGCCATTTGCATAGATAAAATAGCCATTAGAGGCTTATAAATATATGTATTTGCAAAATTTTGAGCATAATGAAAGATGGACATGCCATTGGGAGCTAGACCAGCAGATGTAGCCTAGAAGGGGTGAACTGCTTCATCATGCCTGCTATGTAACTTTTATGTGGTGACTTATTTCTTTGTTTTGAACTATTTTTCAATGTATTTTGTGCTTATTTCATCCTTATAATTCACTAAAATCATCTACAATTCATGGTTAAAATTCTCAATTCTTAAGAAAACTATGGAGACAAGTATGCACATGTTTTATAACTGAAAAGACACTTAGCACAACAAAACTAATACATTCCTTTCAGATCAAGGGAAGAAACCCCTTGCCTTGAATATTAGATCTCCATAGCTCTAAGGATTCTTTGCAAGTGATTTAGCATCCTATTCTCTTACACCATCAACAACTAATAAAAGGGGAAGAGTTCTCCATTTGGATTATTAGTGTGTTTGACTCGATTGAGCTTGTTATTGTATATTTGTATTTTTTTTTCTCCTCTATTGTAGCATGCTATGTTATTTACTTATTTTGCTACATTTTATGTTGTTCCACTAAAAATATAACAAACCAATTGACCTGTTACTTTCTTGTAGGAAAGAAACCTCCCCTACCAAGCACAGTGCATTTTGTCTGCCCATGCGTTGAATGCACTACAACACGAATGGCGGCTCCACTTATTTATTATTTTTAAGCTAGTGGTTGTTGTTTACAAGTCCTCTCTCCTACCCAAACTTGCTGCAAGACAATTCCTTCCTCCCCTCAACACTTTTCATTCACCCTCAGTGAGAGATTTGGCTTAGAGGAGGCGAGATTTTCAGACAATTCAAATCTGTGCACGTTCAGCCCAGAAAAACATGCAAATCATGTGTCTGTGCAAAAATAATCCACGCAGAAGACAGTGAGCACTTTTTCACTGATTTTCTCATTTATAGCAGTTTTAAAGTGATTTTAAACCCATAATAAATTTTCCATCATTGTGTTCTGCTATTTCATGACTGGTTAGGACACCTTTTGCTAAAGTTTAGCTTAGCAATTAGATTTTTTTAATTTTAGTTTGTTATCATTGAAAATCACACATAAAGTTAAGTAGGGGTGAGTAAGTGGCTTTCAATCCAAAAATTATATATGAACAAACTAGTTTGTGATAATAGACACCATACACAGGATAATTAGCGTAAAGTAAGTGGCCCATACATCCACACATCTTTAGCTAGTTTCTGTTTTTTAAAATGTTTTGCATTAGGATTTGGGACAAGGACCAACAATATCGAAAATAAGGCAAGTAATCTTTGACACCCTTGCACCTCTCGGTGAGCCTAGGTACACATATGAAATATTTCTTAAGATAATTTCCCATCTCACTATAGTGTAAAACTTAGTCTAACTAGGCAAAGTGTAAGCGGCCCATTATCCGCACATCGTTTATTTTATAAAAGGAAAAATCACACATAATGTAATTAGAGAAGTATTGTAAAGGATCACCGCATATACATATATTTTAACATTGTGATTTTACACTTCAAAGCACACACGAAGCACTGGTAAGCACTAGACCAAAAGGCACCCACTATGTTGGGACCTTTGTCTTCTTCTTACAATTGCTTCACCAAGGCACACCTTAAGCAAATTAAGACTCTCTAAAGCTAACCACTAATTGAGCTCACAAAATTTTCCCCATAGGGGCCACAAAATAAATTATAGTTTAGGTTAGGACCATTAGGGGTAGGCATCTAATAAGCCACCATGGTCATTCTACATTTTGAAACATAGATGTTGACTGTTTAGGGAGCTTAAAATCCACCTATCTGCCTACAGAACAGAATTCCCAAGTACTATATAGACCTGTTTCAGAGGGGGTTAAGCTTAGGCCTAGTGCGTGCGGTACTATTTTGGGCTACCTGACCCATCTAGTGCTTAGTACTGGTAGCTGAATACCAAGAATCTTAAGAATCGAATGATCACATGGGATGACAATACTTTAGTGGCCAAATCTAGGGGATCCTTCCCTATAAGTGACGGTGCAGGCAACACTAGATCCTCATACCTTTACCTTGGTTGATTCTTAGGCTGCTGGAAGGTGTCGCTAGTTCTTTCAGGATGTTAGCCCTAGTACCCATTAGAAGATACCATCATAAGGCCCAGTTACATTTGAGAGTGTGAGGATGATTAGGTATTTTTAGGTTTTTTGAGTATCATAAGTGAAACAACCAAAACCATATTTTTGCTTGCTTGATCACATAGCATTAATCCATTGGAAAAAATTACCTTTTATTTTTCGCTTTGTTTTATGAATGTGATCATATTTTATTTGGTAATAATCCTCCTCCTCTCAGAAAACTAAAAAATATTTCCAAAAATTAACCGATTCAACACCATAACGAACCCAAAGGGACCTCGTTGATTGTAATATCCCAAAATAGGGAAATTCTACAACAATGAGAATATCTTAAGATATTCTAAAGTTGGAGATCCAGCAATACATGAACATAAACATGGAGTAGCAGTGATAAGATCGTACCAAGATGTATGAAAACCATAAAGCCATTTTATTATATATATCAGCAACAAATAAGTGTAATACACATCAAATGATCAAGGCAAACAAGCCTCCCATGAATACATATGCGAATAGTGAAATGCTGCTACATAGCAGAATGTCTATGGATCAAAACTACACAGTCATAGATAGAGCACTACTACAAGAAATATCAAACATCATAGATCTACATATATATGGCTGATACAATGATTGGAGAGAATATCTATGCTCCAAAACACTATTTCAAGACAATCTTGGAAGGATTGGCTGAAATATGAAAAACTGCAAAATGTCGGAGTTGCAGGGTAGCAGCTGCAACTCAAGGACTAGATGGATGAAGATGTCACATCCAATTAATATACCTCCTCCAATGGATTTTCCAAGTGAAAGGCTGATCCTAACATTTAAGATCTCACCCTCCGACAAACACTGTAATCCCTCACTGCAAATACTCACTAAAAATAATGCAATCAATAAGGGATATTGTGTTGTAGGTGCAAGAAAACGTGTTGGCCAAGTGCCAAGATCTCCAATATGCTCCAAGGGCTTCCCAAATGATTACCCAAAGGAAAGGAAGCTCCCTCCTCTGAAAGAGAAGCCCAGGAAGTGGTATTGAGTAACCTTCACTGCAACACCCTGCAACACAACTCAGCTCTAAATAGAAATTGCACTGTAGTTGAAGGAGGATGCTTGGCCTGAAGCCTGAGTGTGGAGAAATGAAGTACAAGCTCCTTCAAGAGGCCTCTCTTGAAAGGAGGAGGAATTTCTAAATAGCAAATCCTTGTGCTAAGCAGCACTGCAACTCTGCTAAACAATAGGAGGATGCACAAATTTTGAACAGACAATGAAATCAATAATCTAAATCTTGAATAACAATGGCTGCCTTGCCCTCCTTTGAAACAAGTGAAATCCCTCTCTCCATGGGTCCCACTCATTATGGTTTCCTTCACCAAATAACCCTCTTCCCATACATACTGCGATGTCTCTCAAAGTGCTCTCCACCTCCTATCCTAGCACTGTTGACTTGGTCAAACTTGACCTTGTCTCCATGCAAATGTCCTCTTTCACACATAAGGGTGTGAAATCCAGCTCTTATGACTATCCCCTTTCACATTATGAGGGCTTTATTCATGTTTTTAATATGCATGGGCTTCCTTACCCATTTATTTAGCTGCTAGGTGATAAAAACAAAATTTAATATTCCATTTAGCTGTGTGCTAAAGTGGGAATATTACAGTCCTCCCCTCCCAAATGTTGCTTGTCCTCAAGCAACTGCAAAGATAAAACTGAGGGGTATTCTTGAGGCACAAGATTTGATATGAATTGGGATCTACCATCCCCATATGAAGCTCCCATCCCCAAGCAATCATCCATACAAAATGAGTTACCTCCCAACATGGCAACTCCAAAAAATCCTCTTCCACCTTTGGCTCTTGCAATGTAGGTGGGCTAGAAATATGATCTTGGTAGACAAAATATCCTACCCCACACTGTCCTCCTCTCCACTTAGGATAAGTGCAGAGTATATTCTGATCTTGGGCTGCAATAATATTTCCCTCAAGTGGAAAGATGAATATTAGACCTCCAAGGATCTCTCTTCCAACGTTATGAAGCATGCTGGCCCAAATCACCTCATATGTGATCAGTTGGAAGTCACCATCATATAGCATCCAATCAATCCCATGGCTCACCTCATAAAAGAAAAAATGTTTGGCTATGGTGGCCATACTACCTCTCATGCTCCCATTAAAACATGCAATGCAAACAATGTGGGAAATCTCTCCCCCAAGGGACACATCCAACCAATGTGTCATTCCCCCAATCATGCTCCTAATAAAAAAAAGAACAACATCAACGTAAGGAACCATAATGAGAACCATACTTGCTTCCATATGTAGCAAGGGAGAAGGACAATGGTCCCTCAAATGTAACCAACATATTTTCACCCTCAACTGCAAAATAGAGTGACAAAAAGTGTGGTTTCTCAACCATTTTCTTGTTGTCCCACTCTCCTCATATGTTTGGAGAAAGTGAATGATGTATGGTCCAAAGTGAGCATGTTCTCCATAATACATCTCCCCCCCTCCCCCCCCAAGTCCTCCTAGGGAGTGATCATCAATAATGGTCATGGCCTCAAGTAGACCATGAGGTCTAGAAGGAAGAATTTTCCTTCCTTGAGCAATATCATGCACATATATGGTTAAGGGATGCATATATACATTATACAAATCATTATGCAAACAAACAATACCCCCACCCTATACTTTTATCATACAAATGGAATGGCTCATAGATGAGTCTCCTCTCATCCTCAAAGAGGAAATAGGTGGTTGTGCTAACTCTTTCAAAGATTTATGTATCTCCTCCATCTCTACATGATCCATGCATCTCCTCAAATGATGATACATCTCCTCCTCAAATCCTTCCCAAAAATACCCCTCCATGATGGTGTGGTATGTCCTTATAGAATAAGTGTGGCTGAAAAGGAAATATCCATGAGCTGCTTGTAGCAACTTCTTCTTGAGCTTGGAAGCTCCAGATAAGAAGATCCTACCATGGTAGTAGATGACCCCATATCTGACTAAATATCCCTCCTCATGCAACTGGTCATCCAATATCATGTAAGCGAAAATATCCTTGGAATACTCCACCAACAGCTGGGAGTTCCAATATGGATCTATCCTCCATAGTGACAGTGCTGATGATCTCTCATGAAGAACATCTGTCATATGGTCATCCTCCTCTTTGACATCTCCCATACCAAAGGTGCAAGTTGGAAGGCTACTATCCTTCCCCTGCTGCTTTTTCCACAACGCAGAATCTAAAATGAGAGTGGGTAAAGATGATGTTGAGAGAATGCCTCTCTCCTCCTTGAGTCTACCCAAGACTCTCAGCGTTTTACAATGACCTCCCAAGGTCTCCACTCCTCTGAAATCAATGAATGGTGCCTCAAAATGTGAAGTGTCTCTCATCATCTGTTGATCTGGTGGTCTCCTTGGTGAAATGTCTCCATGCAATGAGACATCATCATCAAGAGTAGACTGCATATATGAATGGACAGACTTGTCCCTGCTCTCACTGCACAATCCAGTCTCCCTCTTAGGTGCATCAACCTCATGAAATAGACAAGGGTGTGTGCTCCTCATCACATGATGCTGGTCATCCTCCCTATCTCCTCCTTGTATCTCGATAGGTTCACACCCTATCATCAATGGCACAGGTAAATCATGAGTTGTGCCTTGATCTCCACATGTGAGATCCTGCGGAATTTCCTGCAATGACACAAGAATCCCTAGATTTGGAGTAAGAGCTCCCTCTTCCTCTGCATGAGGTGCTAGGTAAACTCTAGACATGACAACGTTGTTTCCCTCCTCCTCATCAACATGTATGTGCAACCTCCCAAGAATTGGATCCTCTTCTGAAAAAGAGATCTCCATGCCCTCTTGTTCAGGAATATGAGATAGAGTTCTTCCCTATAACAAGGTATGATGCAAGATTTCAGCCTCCTCCATGGCTTTCTGAAGTGGATATGAGTTTATAGTTCCCTCCATCACATGCAAGGGTTTGGTTTGTTAAGATTTGGTTAGCTTCACCATATGTGTTGCAAAAAGTTTTCCATCAAACATTTCTACCAATGTCTTAATAAACCTTTCATAAGAAGAAGTGTTTTAATTTTCCAAAGAAAAAGACTCAAATATCCACCATGCATGGGCCTTACCTCCAAGATGCAGCGCTGCAACTTTGATGGCTTCATCTTCAGATTTTTGGTGCTACTGCAAAAAGGTGTCTAGCTCCTCCACCCAAGCTCTAGCTGAACATGTAGGTGAACCATAAAAAGTAGATAGAAGTAATCTTCCCCTATCATGCTAATTTCTTCTCTTCACCTTGATCTTGAAAAATTCTAGAAAAGTGACATGATCTCTAAACTTTTGAGTTTGAGACTCATACTCGTGTATAAAATCACTAAGAGTTTCCCTCCTAGTAATTCCATCTTCTTCCATCTCTCTCGGGGAAAATCTGGGCATACGAATGCATTGTGCATTATGATGTGTGGTTGCATGCTCACACTCCTCATATGAAAATCTAGAGTTTGACTCAGATTCAAACCTTCTTGGAGATTCTATACACATCTCCCTTCTGATCTTCTTGAGATCTCCTTGAATGCTCTGTACAGATTTAGGAAGAAGCTTTGAGAGCCTCTCCTCCTTCTTTCCTCCAAAGAATGGAGTATTAATATTCTCTTCTCTTGATAGCATATTGGCTGAGTTCCACATTCTAAGCCAAGATTATGCTCTGATTCCACTGTAATATCCCAAAATAGGGAAATTCTACAACAATGAGAATATCTTAAGATATTCTAAAGTTCGATATCCAACAATACATGAACATAAACATGGAGTAGTAGTGATAAGATAATACCAAGATGTATGAAAACCATAAATCCATTTTATTATATATATCAACAGAAAATAAGTGAAATACACATCAAATGATCAAGGCAAACAAGCCTCCCATGAATACATATGTGAATAGTGAAATGCTGCTCCATAGCAGAATGTCTATGGATCAAAACTGCATAGTCATAGATAGAGAACTGCTACATGAAATACCAAACATCATAAATCTACATATATATGGCTGATACAATGATGGGAGAGAATATATATGCTCCCAAACACTATTTCAATACAATCTTGGAAGGATTGGCTGAAATATGTAAAACTGTAAAATGTCGGAGTTGCAGGGTAGCAGCTGCAAATCAAGGACTGGATATGGATGGAGATGGCTTAAGATGCCACATCCCATGAATAGACCTCATCCAATGGATCTTCCAAGTGAAAAGCTCATCCTAACACTAAATATCTCACCCCCCGACAAACACTGTAATCCCTCACTGCATATACTCACTGAAAATAATGCAGTCACTAAGGGATACTGCTTTTTAGGTGCAAGAAAATGTATTGGCCAAGTGCCAAGATCTGAAATATGCTCCAAGGGCTTCCCAAATGATCACCCAAAGGAAAGGAAGCTCCCTTCTCTAAAAGATAAGCCCAGGAAGTGGTGTTGAGGAACCTCCACTGCAACACCCTACAACATAACTCAGCTCTAAACAGAAACTGTGTTGTTGCTGAAGGAGGATGCTTGGCCTAAAGCTTGAGTGTGGAGAAATTAAGTGCAAGCTCCTTCAAGAGGCCTCTCTTGAAAGGAGGAGGAATTCCTAAATAGGAAATCCTTGTGCTAAGCAGCACTGCAACTCTGCTAAACAGCAGGAGGATGCACAAAGTCTGAAGAGACAATGAAATCAATAATCTAAATAATGAATAAAAATGGTTACCTTGCCCTCCTTTTAAACAAGTGAAAGCCCTCTCTCCATGGGTCCCACTCGTTAGGGTTTCCTTCACCAAATAACCCTCTTCCCATACATACTATGCTGTCTCTCAAAGTGTTCTCCACCTCCTATCCCAACGTCGTTTACTTGGTCAAACTTGACCTTGTCTCCATGAAAATGTCCTCTTTCACACATAAGGGTGTGAAATCCAGCTCTTATGACTATCCCCTTTCACATTATGAGGGACTTTATTCATGTTTTTAATATGCATGGGCTTCCTTACCCATTTATTTAGCTGCTAGGTGATAAAAACAAAATTTAATATTCCATTTAGTTGTGTGCTAAAGTGGGAATATTACATCGATCTAGATGTTTTTTGGACCTCCCTCCATTAGAGGGATGAGTTCTAGGTCATTTTCCATTTAGGCATCAAGATGACACGTTTCCTCCCTTATTGGATCATCCTTTATCAATGCATCTTTAGTTGGAAACCCCCAAGGGTAATCCAACACCACACATTTGGAAATGCCAATAGTTTCACCACACACAACTCCTCCCACAACCCCTGGAGGGAAGAGGAGCATTACCCCTCTAGGGAATCAAAATAACACACAGTAGGGTACATCACATGGTAATATTCCCTAGACATCCCCCATACATCATCACACTCAGATCCATATGTTTCCACAGAACACAATGGCACTCAATACTCAGTTACCTTTTTTAGCATCATTAAATATCTCAAATCTAACTAATGATCTCATTGCACACATCCCCAATTGGCCCCCCATTCCCACGAATATCCCCTCAGACATTCCAAAATTTGAAGGAAAGAAAGCGGAAGACCCTGGAAATCATGTAATGACTTTCGACCTATGGTGTTCGTCCAATAGTATTATTGATGATACTATTCGACTAAGACTGTTTCAATGCACCTTAACCGGACTTGCTGCAAAATGGTATGTGGAGTATCCTTCTACTTTGGATGGAGCCTTTAACGCCCTTACTATTGAGTTCCACACCATGACTCGGGGATGGAGTTACTGACCCATTTTAGGCAAACGTCAGTTGTCCATATCTCGTACCATGTCCAAAAATGGCAGCAACGTCGAAGTTTGTGCAAAGCCAAACTCAATGATAGAGTTTTACTGGACCTATTTTTGAAAACCCTCACAACAGAGATTTCAAAATATGTGGCAACCCAAGGACCTACCTCTAAAGAGGGTTCCATTAGTAAAGCCCAACATCTCAAACTTATATACAGCCAGTCAGGATACATTTACAACGTCCTGCCTAATGCCACGCGCCTGCAAATTTACAGAGAATTGCCAGGTGCGTTGAATAATGCAAACGGCTTGATCGGGTCATTGACCCAAGGTCACCTAGGCATTAGTATCTAGTACCTAGGGTACTCGTATGATTCTAACCAGAACATCACACAACCTGGCTACCACCAGAGTCACTCTGCACCTCTGCAGAATATGACAAATAGAGTGTTATCATAACATTTTCAGCAGGGAGGATCGTACCCTCCCTCGCAAGGGATCCAGTACGAAGCTAGGAATGCTAATGGAAGATATTTCCCCCATAAAACATATACCAATCAATGATAAGGAAACCAATATTCTCCCTCCCCCACACAAAACCTTCCATCGCAAAAAAGCATCGATAAACTTTGTACAACCTTCTCAGGCTCAGTCATGCTAGTATTACGACTAGAAGAATTGTTGTAATCCTCTTAACGCTACAAGGAAAAAGCCCCAAAAAAAAGGGAGACTCTAGATAGGGGGCAATATCCAACAACACCATCCACGATATCAGGTTGAAGGAAACCCTAGCCGAAATCAAAATCAGGAGCCAAACAACTCCCAAAGGTAGAACAAAAGGGCTAGTCTACGGACAAACCATTCTTGCGCTATATGTGGTGAGTATGGCCATTACACTCATCACTGTCCCGAACTCCCTGAACTAAATAAAATTTAGGGTAACCGTGGACAAGGGGGACCTACATAGCAAACCTTTGTAATGTAGGAACCCTTCCCCCACCAAGGAGTGGTTAATACCCAACAACAACAACCACCCCCAAATGATTCCAAGAACAATAGCCACGAAATTTACATGACTGGTGAAGAAATTTTCTTCTAGATGGGGAATTGAAACTATGATTCCCCCCCCAGACACCAATCCATCAGGGGAAATCATGAGTGCACCTATTTCACCGTTGACTATATCCAAAATAACTATTGAATCCCCGCCAAAGATGGCTAAGGGTCCAACTAGGCAAGTAGGACACCACTCAAAAGCGGCCCACAACTACAGCATCGTAAAATTTAGCACAATCACCCATTTCCATGTCAACTATAGAGGTCCTACAATCTTTCCCAAAATAGCGGAAAGCCTTACTTTCTACATTAGGTACCATTGACCCTTCCGATTCGCGCCTAATGGCTTTCGACTTAGACAAAGCCACCCCCAGGCTTCCTTCATTTTTCGCCTTTCAGATACCGGTATCAGTCCAAAATATCACTATACATCGATGTACCATTGACGAGGGTGCATCTACATGCATCATTTCTAATACTGTTTGGAAAAAATTGGGATCTCCCGAATTGAAGCCATCCATATCATCCTCAGAGCATACGATAGGCGCCCTTCTACTCCTCTTGGTCTATATCAGAATGTCCTTGTTAACTTGCCCTGCAAAATGGTACTCATACACATCAAGGTCTTGGATGCTCAGCTTGACTACAATATACTCCTTGGGCAGAGTTATATGAATGCCATGATTTCCATATCCTCCTCTATTTTCTGAGTAATGATGTTCCTCCATGAAGATTGAATCATCATTGTTGACCAACTAACATACTATGATAAAAAAACCCATGACAGTTGCCAATGTCATTCTACCCTATGTATACACAACTACAGAGTCGCTCATGTGGTACCAATAATATGGCCCTGGTCAATTCAAACCATCATCAATCCTCAAATCATTCCTAGGATATCTCCCTGTCATACCAGAAGCAATATCATATGTCACAGGGGCCCTGGTGTGCATGATGTTATCATCAAACACCGAAACTAGCCAGGAGATAGAGACTAGTAGTACATAAATTGAGGCCACTCGAACGACTTTTCTAGCCTACGCCATCTCCCAAACTCCATTCTTATACTCCCCACCTAGTTTTGTGTCACATCAAGTCTTGGCAACTGTAATATTTCCAAATATATCTTTTGCAATACCTGTTTGGTATCTGGTCCCACCATCCATGCTTGGAGGCCCTTTCATCACTTCTACTAGAGAAACCCCCATCAATCCTCAGGAGGGGACACTTATTAATGAGACTCCTATAGTAGTGCCAATTAGAGTGACCAAGAAAACCAACAAAAAAGGGGAAAATATAGAAAACCTCATCATACCTAGGGCATTACAACCCTGTGCATTATGCGATATCGTAGGACATCCTACCAATATTTTCATGGAATTACATGAATTAAAACCTCTTCTAAGCTTCGAAAAAAATTTCGCGGCCCAATGTTCCCCAAAAAAGGAACACGCCAAGAAACATCAACTAAAAGCATTACGCACCAACCACGCATGCACTATATGCGACCATTATGGGAACTACACTCATCATTTCCTAGAGATGCCATGATATAGGGATGCCTTGTAGACCCTAGAAAAATCATGCCAAGAGGACCCCTCAAATCCCCCCACGCAGACGGATGAGGGAGAACCTCGAGTCATATAATACCTACAAGAGGTGAGGTAGTCACCTGAGAGACCACCTATTCCTCGGTATTTCCCCCCACCTCCCATCCAAATCTCTGCACTATGTGATGAACATGATCATTTCCATTCTGACTATGTGGCCCAAGAGATGTTTCAGAGATGGTGTCCTTTTGACACCATATACTATGATGGCCTCTAAGTAGTCCAATATTAGTGTTGGGTGTGTTCTGGTTACCACTCAGTTTGCCATTGCCATTATATCCCCCAATTCCATTCAGCATTAAACAGCTTACGCATGGCCATATTATGCCTCTCCCTAGCGAACGGATCAGATACAAAATCCATGGAAAGCTCAACAACGCAAGAAGATGTGACAATCAGGTCCATTCTCTTCATGCCAACCAAAAAGTGGCCAGTTATGGGGCACATCGTCACCCCGAACTGCCCTCCACTTATAAGACCAACCTATGCATTATGCAACACATGTAACCATTTGGTTGCCCAATGCACAAACCTAGAATCACTCTGAAAATGGTGTTAGATTCCTATACCAATAGGTGTCATTTTTCATGATTATCTTGATTGAACTATGGAATATGTTCAAACCTTTTTCTTGAGCAAAGGTGTTCCATATTCTTAAAAAACCAAAAAATCAAAAAATTCAAAAAATGTAAAGAGGGTATACCCTAAAAGAAAAATAAAAGGGTAAGAAAAATAAATTGGTCAAGAAAATGAAAGAAATGAACCCCAAACAAAAAATAGACCAAGGAAAGTGTGAAAATCCAAATGCCACTACTATTTCAGTTTTGTAATAAAGAAATTGTGTGCAGCTTGTCAAACTTTTGCCACAATTTATGAAAAGTCAAACTATTTAAACTTGACTCATTCATGTTTCAATTTCATGTTGTAGAATAGAGAATAAATATCTGA
Organism: Pinus albicaulis; assembly: GCA_034641835.2. Taxonomy (NCBI): domain Eukaryota; kingdom Viridiplantae; phylum Streptophyta; class Pinopsida; order Pinales; family Pinaceae; genus Pinus; species Pinus albicaulis. Next base: position 1,522,709,029 of record CM076575.1, on the reverse strand, counting down.
CCAAACAGTTTAATCTTGGCAGATAAGTAGATAGGTAGAGTTAATAAAAGATGCTCAACAGTTTAATATGAGCCCTTGGATGTAATAAGGGTAGAATTAAATAGATTTGCCTTGTAAAAGAAAAGAAGATTGATAAGGGTTTGCCAGTTTAAGTGCACCCTAATAAAGAAGAGAAAATGGTAGTGTAAAGTAGATAGGGTAGGTAGATGGTGTTGCAAAGTTTTATGTGATGAATTATGGTGTTAAATGTGTTAATCCTTCACTTTCATCACAAGTACTGAAGCAGAAAATACATTGGAAAATTCACAGAAAGCAAAGTCAAAATAATTAACTTCCCACATCACTTTCTCCCTAAAAGTTTTACTAATTTCCCCAAAGTGCTAAGGTATTTGAAGATTAAAGGGGCTCAAGGCAGTTCCTTGACTTTTGGAGGGACCGGCCCCTCGGCCTGATGATCAAAAAGACCTAAGTACTTGAAGTTATCCATCATTGCACTCATTCACTTTTAATGTTTTCCTAAGTAAAATTCTATTTTACTTAGGGAAAATTATGCAAAATTCCATAATAATACCTTAAAATAACTTACTATTCTAAGTTTAAGTGTTGAAGTTGAGATATTGCAATTTACTTCAGAAATCTTCACTTTCTTAGATTTTCAAAATGTTTTGAGTTTGCCTTGTCCTTTGTCATATTAACTTCTGATGTATTTATTAAATCCCTAATAAAAGACCTTATCCTATAGTACTTAACTCCTTTTACATAAATATCCCAAAAAACCTCTCTATTATGATTTTAACCAAAGTATTTATTTCCCATGCATTCAAATAAAAACCCACTATGCAACCCCTTTGGTTAAACATATCATTATGAATATTCCCACCCCTATGGTAAGTCAATCATATTGGTTTATTTATCATATAATAAAATATACAAAATACAAATTTTAAACATATATTTTAAGTTTAAAACAAAAAATAAAAATAAAACCCCGAACCCCGACCCTTCGTAAATCAATGGGATTAATTAATAACCGATATCTCCACCAATCAGACGCCGCCTGGAATGATTAATTAACCACTAATTACGTCGGGCCCGCGCGTTAACCCCCCTTCCATCTCCCTGTCCTGTCATCCGTCCGATCTCCCGCTACGAGATCTACGGCCAGCATTCATTCCGCTAGCCTTCCAACATCCGAACGATAACCCACGGGGGCACGGTGGTTTTGGAATAGTCCACCGGCCACGTGTTGACTTCTAAATGGAATTGCTGCCTCCTCGTTTAAAACCGCCATTGCCCATAAGCGGTGCGGAAATTACCGCTTACCGCCCAACCCCTGCCACATGTCATCCCGTACCTCGATGACATCATTCCTCGATAAAATAAAAATCCCTTTTTGACTTTGTAAATAAAACAAATTTCGTATTTTTTCTGTCATTTTCATTGCTGAAAGCGACTGCGCCTTCCACTACGAAATTCAAAATTTCACTGAAAATTACTGTTCTATCCAATTTCGCTCGAGAATTCCGCTGGACCAGTGTTCAAGCATCTTCTTGCCACCACTTGATACCTGTTAAATCCCAGTTTGCCTCCGAAAACAGGTATTTATTCTGTTGCGCTCCGAACTTTGAAAGAAACTCTGTGTTCCTTGTTTTTCCACTTGATCAGTGTTAAAATCTTATCGCTGAGATCATTCCCTGATTGTTAAAACTGTGAATTGTTCTCCCAAACCTGCAACTGTGCCATTTTCCCTCATTAAAACTAAAATTGCGCCCGATTTGTGAAGAAAACCCAGAAACTTCCATTTTGAATACACAAGAACCAAAATGGAAGCCCCGGTAGCCCTGAATGTAACTCCATTGAATGCCCCTCATAGAGAGTTAGAATACTTGCCCTTAGTTGATAAAGACTTCCAAATTAAAGACTTGGTTTTCGATGAAAGCCCCCTTCGAAGTTATTGCCGCTGCAGAGATGATTATTCGAAGGGATTGGATGTCATTGGATTGTGGGAATCCAATTTCCCGAGATATCTCATCCCCTCAGTCCTCATTTTCCCAGAAATTATCCACTACTACCATTCTAACTATGATCCAACTCAAAGAGCAGTGATGTCCCCTGACCAGAGTGTTCTTTTCCCTATCACTCCTCAGGCCATCAATGCAATGCTCCATTTTGAACCTGATCAAGATCTTGCTCCTTTGTCCATGGAAGAACTCCTTGAAAATTCTGCCCAACTACCCCCAGAAAAACTAAAATGTATTTGCCAGACTTTTATGTTGCCTGAACATCAACCTAAGGGGTCCCCTCCATATGGTTTTTCTTATTTTAATAAGTTGGGCAGACTCATCCTCAATATGATATCCTTTATTATGGGTTTCAATACAAGTGAATATGTTGATGAAATAACCTTGGTATTGCTGTATATCTTTACTCCTGGGCAACCTCTTGCGATAAAATATGATTTTGCATCCTTCATTTCCAATAAAATCCATGACCAGTTCATGAGGCTAGATAATGAGAAAGTGTTCAAATATTCCTCAGTTATTTACCATCTCCTCATCTATTATCAATCAGAGAAGTTCCCTTTCCCTGTTAAAAAGCTTGATGCCAAGGGAAACCCTAGATCAGTTATTTTTTGGTCTGCCATAACTCATTCTTCTTATGATTCTCCCTATTCTTATGCTGAGTTCATCGATCTTTTTGTATATCCTGCAACTACCTTGTTGACAAGAATTCCCCCTCCAAGGCTTAGTAATGAGATTAAGAAGACTTTGCAGCTTTCAAGGACATATAAAGTTGGGGATTGGTATTTATATCAAAATCATTCAGTCATCAGAATATATGGATGTGAATCATATCCATTCAGATTGCCAAAATATGTGCCTATGAGGCTTTTTTCCTTAGAATATTTCAGGAAAATGAATAATTCTGATATGATTCATTTTTTAGTGTAAAAAAGAAAGCCCAACTCAGGATTAAAAGTCAATTAGGTCCTTTCATCTGCAACTCTAGGGAGGCCGAGCGAGAAGCAGAAGATATACTACAAAACCATTGCAAGTTCCAAAGGAGTTTCCGTTGGGTTCCTTATGATCCATTTGGTTTTATCTGTGATAAAAGAATGAAGAACAAATCTTCCCCATATATTCACCACAGGATTCCTGATATAGAACAATATGCTAACCAAGATGAATGGGTGGAAGGAACACTAGTTGAGCAAGATAATGAAGAAGACAATAGAAACAACATTATGAAAAATCTTGAGAAAGAGTTTGACCTAGAATCTTTTAGTCAAGTGCAGGTACCTCACATTGGCACCTCTTCAGCAAGAAATCTCCAACAGGGGTTACAGGAAGAGAGTCTATCAATTGCAGTAGAGTCTAAAGGTAAAGGGAAAGAACCTGAAATACAGGTCATTGAAACTTTTGTCATGGCAGAGAAACCTCAAACCTCCAGGGCACCAGATCAGACACAGGTTTCTCCTACTCAAGAAAATCATCCTGAAGTTGCAGAATTACAAACTCCATCTAATATGGAAATAGGAAAGAAAAGACAGGCTCCAGATCCTACTCCTCCCAAAGAATCCTCAGAGCTACATCAAGCCAAAAAGCAGAAACCCGATCCACTTCCAGTTGTGGAAATCATTGATGAGATGTTTGATGATGAAAGAGAAGATAGTCAACTAACTGGCACAGTTAGTGAAACACATATAGGCCACAAAGGAAAAGAATTGCAAAAACAGTTGAGTACTGAAGTATCTTCTTTTAAGCCACCAAAAACAGATACAGGTGATATAAAAAGAACTTTCATTAATATAAAGGCAAAGAATGATCCATTGAGAATGAAGGTATATGATCAATATCTGAAAATGGCTCCACATAATCAGGAAAGGTTAATGTCATCATTTGACATTCAACAAGGCAAAATGATGATGAGTCATTTTAAATTCAAGGTGCCCAAACCCATGACAGCAGCTGATTATATTAGGACCAATTTTGAGGTCCTGGCAAAAGACATTCATCCCTTGGACCAGATAGAGCTGCATAAACAAACTGGAGAAATGGTATATTCCACTCTTACTGATAAGGCCATGTTAGCCCTGAGGCTGCAAGATTCTTTAAATAACACGAACACCCAATTGCAAATTGAGAAGGCCTCTTCTCAGGCCAAAGATAACAGAATAAAGTCTCTGGAAGACATAATCATCAGTTTGGGTCACAACCCCAAAGATATCAAAAGCATTGAGGCACTAATCAAAAAGAAAGATGATGATATTGCTGCACTGAGAAAGAAGCTGAAATTAACAGCCTCAAGGCATCCTCAGACCCAAGAAGTTTTGAAGGAAAATTCACAGGAAGAGATAATGGAGTTGCTCTTAAAAATAACTGAGCAACTGAGTGAAACAGAGAAAGAATTGGAACAAGCTTTACAAGAAAAGGAAGCTATCATGCAGGCATCCATCACAGAAGCTACTACAACTACAGGTACCACAACAACAGATCAACAAACAGAATCAGCACAGGTAGACACTTCTGGTTTAAGTTCTGATGAATTGGTAAAACAAATGGAAAGTTTAAAAATCAGAGTCACGGAACTTAAAACCACAAAATTGCAGTTAGAAAACTTGGAGCAGAAATATGATATGTCCAAAAGGACTGTTGCAGATAATACCAGGGAAATTAAAAGATTGGAAAAATTGGTTAAGGCTTTAGAAAAAGATCTTTCATTAGAAAATCCTTTGAGAGAAATAAATGAAATTCTTTGGGATAATATAATTGAGTCAATAAAAAGTATTTGGTCCTTTGTTCAAACAATCTTTGAACAAAATGACTTGATCAAAGTAGCTCAGGAAGAAATAGCCAAAACAAGAGATGAATTAAAGAGAAGACCTGAGCAAGCCAATCAACTTATACAGTTTCTGAACACCCGGACTAAGCAACAGCTTTCAGAATTAGGAATTGATGACAGGACAGGCACTATTTTAGAAATAAAAAGAGTTTTTACCAAAAGAACTCTTATGCAGAATTTGGAAAGGAAGTGCTCAGATATGCTAGAAGAAATCAATGCTTTTAAAGGGAAATTTCAGGTTTTATTAGACAATGGGTTACCCAGTCCTATGCTAGCAGGTGACAAGATAATGGACCTGGAAACCTATGTTACTAAAATAGACATACATGCTCATAACACAACTGTTATTTCTATCAATGCATCACAAGCAACATTGCCAACAGGGAGGAATCTTTATGATAGATTGAAGAATTTGTTTCATCTGGAGCATGAAATAAAGTATTTTTTCCCTAGTCAGCCCACTTTTTACAGATACACAGAGGCCGATGAGACATTGAGAAAACTTAAAAGAACCGTAATAGCAGAAGATCAATGGTGGGAAGACTTATTGGAAATTTTGTAAAATTTATCTTCAGACAGAGAATTTGATCTTTTTACCATTATACAAAGGATAAATAATGAGCACAGATTAAAGAATATCAGTTGAACAGGTTAAAGAGTATCCGTAGAAACAAAGAGTATCAGACAAGAAAAGGAATTACTCAAAGGGACAACATCAAGCCCTATTATAGCACCTGCCTCCAGCACATCCACAAAGGAAGGAAACAACACATCAGCAGTTACTTGTTATTCTGTCTACGAGACCATTTGTCTCCTTTTTATTGTAAATTACTCATTAGTCACCCTAGATTATTGGCTAGGTTAGTGTGAGATGTTTTCAATCATTTTTTGTATAAATAAACCCTCAAAGAGAGTGTTGAGGGTGGATTCTACTACTTGGCTGTGACATTGATGTTTTTGGAATAAAAGTGCTTTGGAGAAATTTACTTGTGGCTTGCTGGATGATACTTTGAAGCTCAGGACTTTTTGCAGGATTCATGTGTCGGATTGCAGTTCAATAAGTCTTTCTATCCTATGTCTTAAGTTCTATATCTGTTTATATTATCATTGTGTCCATTTCTGAATAATTTACATAAAGGATTGAATCAGAATTTACTTAATTGTACTCTGATTTCAGATGTGATTATTCTTAATGTTTTCCTCTAAATTGGTCATAAGCACTAATTCTTAAATGCTCTTGCTTTGCTAATTTAAACATTTTTTATTACTATAATAAATAATTCTTCATTGCTCTTTGTTTGTAGTCATTTCATTTCTTTCTTTTGAACATGGTGAAAGATTCTTAGTTGCCTTTCGTCCCTTCAAAATCATCCCATCCACTTTAAATTTTAAGGATTGTTCTCTGTCTGGCTATCTTGCCCTGCAAAGCCATCTTGTGTGTAGAATAGAAATCCAGTAAAGCCATCCTTTGACTCCATAGCCCAATGGACTAAAAATCTTCAACCTTGCCCCTAGTTTGCGGATTCCACCATTTTCAAACAAACTCTTGGATTTATAACTAGCCTAAAACTTTCTAAGAACAAAGATAAATTATAAAGAGAGAGCCCTCTCTAGATTTAGATTGGCTAGATTCTGCATCTGAAGGTTGGTTTGTGGTTACCTCGGGTATACTTTCCTTTTCCACAACTTCAAGGAAAACCTGAGAGATAACAAATGGTATCCAATTACTTCAGCAACCCAGAGGGAAGGAATACCAAAGAAATACAATCATGTCTGGTCTATCAAGGCAACCATTAGACTCGACATTGTACTTACATCTCCCTAGTGCGCCCACTAATAGACATCATATGCTCATTAGAGGCGCACCGTCGAGACATAGTTGGTCTAGAGCCAATACAACCCAATGTAAGGAAACCTACCCCCAAGCAGCCTTCCCCCCCATCAATACCAAAACATTAGGAGAGCTAAATTAACACACCGTCTTAGCAGGACCCAAGACCAGCCAAGGATGGAATGCGGGCTATGTGATAAAATTGGTCACCAGGTCAATCAATGTAAGGAACTGAAGAACCTTATGCAAAGCCTTCGCATGGTCACCCCCATCTCGTAGTTCAATCTCTATAATCAAGAGAATATCACATGCCGCTGTTGCAGGATTTCCTCACAATTCCACCATACGATGAATTGTGAGTACCTCCCAAGGCTACGAGTAGCAAGAGAAGTGTTAAGGCTAAACTCCCTGAAGGAGCTAGCCCTTCCAAAACGAGAAACTCGTATATGGAAAAAACAGAATCATACCCTAATGCCTGATCCTTTCTGAGTGTCCACTTCAGGGACAAAGAGTAGCGTTGATTCTCATACCATCTACTAAATAAGCACCATGATATCGTGCACCATTTTCACCGACCATAATCATGAAACATATTCGTGCCCCTTAATGTAAACATTTAGGCACCTCTTTACTCAACACAACTTCCAAATCTAGGAAAGTGAAGGTACCCTTGGTATGCCTCAGGAGGAACCTAAGCTTTCTCTCATGTAAGCCACCACGATGGAAATTCCTCCAACACCCAACGTCGATGACACGCAACATCACATACGATTTAACTCGTCATGCATAGGAACCATGACTCATGATGTATTCTCATCCATCATTGGTGTCGAGACCACTACAACTACGAAAGTAGTTGTAGCACCGATGGTGAAAACTCAATCCATTTGCACCCTGTCAACCTCATCTGGTTCCACAACATCGACTATGGAATCCTATTCATGTTTGTCAACTAGCTCCATTAGGACTGAACCACCTCCTCATGGCTTCATGCAAACTCACCCCCCCCCCTTAGATACCATTTTCCATTCAGATAAGGATATTTTAGAGGCCATGATGAAACCAGATTATTCATGGGATGTAATGCATCACTGCTCATTTTTCTTCTCGAAAAGACATTCGGCCCAAACAACCCAGAAAATCATGAGATATATGCAATCGAATCAAAATATTTCCTTCCATATGGGAAAGTATATTGGTTCAAAAATCCCATCCCGAAGCCCGATGCGTTCGAAGAAGGGAACATGTCCAATATTTCACCAACCATCAAGGTAAATATCTCTAGAAATCTAGAAAAAATCAAAGAAATATCACCGGGGGTAGCATGTTCTCTAGATGAAGTAATCTCTTACACAAACTTGTTGCAAGAATATAGAGAAATATTTTCATGAGATTATTCAGAAATGCTAGGGCTTAGTCCCATTATCGTAGATCACCATATTTACACATGGCCTGACATACAACTGGTACATGAGAAACAACGTCAATTTCACCCATATAAGGCAGAAGAAATTAAGCAAGAAATTAGCAAGCTTCACAAAGCCAATTTTATCTACCCCATATCTTACACATCATATGTTTCCAACCTTTTTCTTGTCATGAAAAAGCAAGGCACCATTCACGTTTGTACTAATTTCTGAGATTTGAACAAAGCTTGTCCAAAAGACAACTACCCTACCTCATTCATTGACACTTGCACTGGACACAAGGCCCTATCCTTGATGGATGGATTCTCAGGGTATAACCAAATTCAAATTCAGCATATCGATCGATACAAGATGGCATTCACCACCCCGCGGGGCACTTTTGCATACCAGGTTATGCCATTCAGTCTTAAAAATCCTGGAGCCACTTTCCAGTGGGCCATGAACTATATATTCCATGACTTAGCCCACCTTATCCTCACTTACTTTGAAAACCTTAGTGTTCAATCTAATAAGCGAAGCGATCATCTATAATATTTATAGTTGGTATTCCAAAGATAATGATAATACAATCTACGCTTGAACCCTCTCAAGTGCGTCTTTTGTGTCAACGCAAGTTGAATTTTAGGTTTTATAGTGTCCCAACAAGGGATCAGAGTAGACCCCCTAAAACTCCAAGATATCAAAGAGGTGCCACCACCACAAACCCTCAAGCAACTCCAAAGGTTGTAGGGAAAAGACAATTTCCTGAGACTCTTTGTCCCAAATTACACCACTTGCGCATAGGTATTTCTACGCCTTCTCCGTCAGGATATCCTGTTCAAGTGGGATGATCAAGACCAAAAATCATTTGAGGCACTGAAAGATACATTATCTTCATCCCATTGATCAGCCCACCAAATTAAGACAAATATTATACCCTATATCTATCAGCATATGAAACTGCTTTATCTGGGGTGTTAATCACAGATGGCCCCGATGGCAAAGAACACATAATTTATTACGTCAGTGAAAACTTACCAGGACCCACATTAAGGTATGAACCCAAAGAGAAAACTTCCCTAGCCCTAATACCTGCAATCCAAAAGGTTTGACACTACATTATCTTACAAACTACAATAGTCATTGCAGCTAACAACCCCATGAGATACCTACTAACCTGCCATTTGATGAACCACAAATATGCTCATTGTGCAGTCATACTACAAGATTTTGACTTACAGTTCAGCTCCCCCAAGAGCAAGAAATATTTGATCTTAGCCGAGTTCATCATTGACCTCGAAATTTAGACCAAAGGATCCCCAGTCAATAACTCACTACCTGACAAACATATTTTCTAGTGACGACTGACGATCCTTGGTATGGAGATATCCTCTTATTTATACGAACCCAAAATTTCAATCCAAATCTCACACATGACAATTGAAGGCACATACGCCACCAAGTCCCCTGTTACCTCCTCATGGGATATTTCCTTTATCAGCAAGGCATTGATACAATCCTACATCGATGCCTCATGCATGACCAAGATGAGCAAGCCCTTAATGACTATCATAGTGGAGCTTGCGGCGACCACCTTTCCAAAATGGATATTGCCCAAAATTTTCTGTGGGCAGGATATTTTTGGCCCACCTTATTCCTTGATTACATCACAGTAGTCAAAAGGTGCGAGAAATTTCAACACTTCACCCACAAAGAAAGAACACCTCTCGCTCCTATGCACCTTGTCATTGTAGCTGGTCCCTTATGTAAATGGGGGATCTACTTCATGACTTACAACCCTGCATCATATGGAAACCACAAATAAATTATCATCGTCGTCGACTATTTCACCAAATGGGCAGAAGCCATGCCCATATATGACAACACAGCAGAAACCGCGACACATTTTATGTTCAACCATGTCATTGCATGGTTCAGTGTGCCAAAAGAGTTAGTCTCTGATCACGGAAAAAAATTTGAAAATGAAATTTTCCAGGAGCTGTCTCACCACCTAGGATTCACACACGAATTCACATCACCATACTTTCCTCATTCCAATGGATAGGTAGAAGTTGTCAACAAAGTGCTCAAAACAATGTTACAGTGAATGGTGAATAACCATAAGACAAACTGGCACCATATGGTTTTTTCCACCTTGTGGGCATACCACACAATAGCTAAAAACTCAATAGGATTCACACCCTTCCAACTAGTGTACGGGGTCGAAGTCATGATTCCCATCGAACGCGAAATCCCCAACTTTCACGCCACCATCGAAATCCTCGATGATACCCAACCTCTAGAACAATTATTGGTACAACTAGAATTCATTGACAGTCACTCCAACATAATGAGGCCCATAAAAATGGGTAAAATAATCATTCAACTTCAACATCACCCCTCGCTCATTTATCGAGGGAGAGTTAGTCCTTTGCTACAATGTCACAAAAAGACGCCCTAGAAGTCAAGAAGTTTGAAATGATATGGAAAGGCCACTACGTCATAAAATATTGCCTCCTTAAGGGGGCATACATCCTATCAGAGCCTGACGGTACATGCCTAGATAACCTCGTCAGTGGTCTCTGCCTAAAAAAAATTTACCCTTAGGGATCAAGAGGCCTCAACCCTAGAGATATTATGAATGTAGAAATAAAAAAATTTTATGATCACAATCATCAAAAAATTGTTCTAAAAAAGTGCTCTGGTGTCATAGATGGATCGTTCCCCCCTCCATTATTTTGGATTGGCTGATGGGGCATCACGATGGTCTCAAAACCTAGCTACAGCCGCCTAGGCCATTTGCTATCCTGAACGGTCGCCATTCTTCACCAACGGAGTATGCATCAGATTAAACACCAATAATCAGGCAGAATATGATGTATTCATCAGGCTAATGGGCAATGGCTTCAACCAAGGCATTCACCATCTGCATATCTACCTTGATTCCCAGCTAGTAGTTTCACATTTAAACCGAGAATTTGAAGTATGGTGTTCTCAAATATTTAAAAAATATTTTCATGTACGAAGATTAATTTGTTAGCTTGATCATATTACATTCACACATATACCAATAAATCAAAAGCAGGCAGTTGATCTCATAGCTAATCACATTCTAGACTAGAATGCACCTCGTATAAACCAGCATCCATAAAAAAACAAAAAACATAACAAATAGATCTCCATCAAAGGTACATGACATCCATCAAACAAAATAACCATAGACACATCATCAAGAGCTGAAAAAGATACATATCTCGCATATATATAAAAAATAGGTGTGATTCAAAATATACAAGTCATGTCTCTGACCCGCAGGTCAGCCAAAAAAATATATATACATGTCATCAAAAAATAAGGGAATCATCCTCATAATGGGTGCTTTCCCTGAATACATATCATCTCTAGGGCTAAGCCTTGCCAGGTGGATCCTCTGGACCCACCATTGCACCTGATGCCAGTACAGGTGTAGTAGTCGAAACAGAAAGTGCCACACGACGCAGTGTCGGGTGTGTTATAACATTATTTGGTTTTGATAAGTTAGCATATTAGTTTAAAAAAATAAAAAATAAAATGGTACGTTATGATATGGATGGAAAAAAAAAATCAAAAAATGTTAGGACAAATTATGTTTTTTATACATCCATGTCAAATAAAATTTTAGGGTTAGTTGCCCTAAAGAATGAAGGCAAAGAAAAAAAATGTTAGGTAAGCAAATAAAAAATAATATAAATGCTTTAGTCTTCAAAAATAAAACTCATGGCCGCCTGTTTAAATGCGCCATTTACCAAAAGTTAAAATATTTATTAATGGTGATTAAATTCTTTAAAAAGAGTTTATATTTTCATTAAATTGACAAAATCATATGCCGCATTATTTACTTTTAACCTAAGTCACAAAATGACAAAGGGTCTTATCGCTAAATAAAAATATCGTAGGTTTCAACGATGGCTCTTTCTCGCACTCAAGATCAACAACGGAGGTTGACTTTCCACCCCACCACCCACCCCCCCCCCCCCCAACACCATCGCCCATTACATACATGTCGCCACCACATTACTTCGTGCCCCTCTACTCAAAACCACAAACCGGGAGGTACACCCCCCCTGAAATTCGCTAATGGTAAACTCATCCAACGGATCTTTTCTCACGTGCCTTAACCATTATTCATTCAACCAATCAAATCTCGCCATGTCATCTGACCACTCTCCACCTACACCTCCTAACCATTTGTACTTCTCCACCTGCGTGTTCACTTCATAACTGTTTGTACTCACCTTTTCTCATTAAAGCATGCTCCTGAGCCATTAAGCCACTGCGATCATAATCTAAGTCGTTAAACTCATTCTCGAATTATAAAATAGTTTGCAGCCTGCCTTTTATCACTTTTACCTCTTTATTTTTGTTGCCATCTTTGTGCAATTTCCTCTGTCATAAAATCACACTGTCACTATTTCTACTATCACTCTACCATCATATTCTTACCTTTCATTCCATCTCTATTTAGAATGGCACCAAAATAAAAATCCAAAAATCAGGTCACCCGTAAGGGAAAATCTAAGAAACATGTTTTTGAAGAGACAAATTCCACCAACCCAATTGCAGAGTAAATCTTTGCTTCTACTCCTCAGCTTAACTTGGACTTAATCCCTCTCACAGACACCTTCTTCAATATTTCATATGCCCACTGTGAATTTGATTTTCATGAATTACACTTATGGCTCAAACATAAGCACATTGATAAAGATGATCTCATCGGGTTCTATGAATCAATGTTTCCCCTCTTTTATTTTCCACAAACCCATCCATTTCCTGACCTCATTTCCTGGTGCCAAGCTCAGTATGATCCTATAAAGAGAGCAGTGGTGGCTCAAAATGGAAACATTCTGATCACCATCTCTCCAGAAACCATTAACCAAATTCTTCTTATCCCTCAATCTGATTCTCTGACCTATTTTCACCAGCTGCACTTATGGACCTCCACCATAAGTTGAATTTCCCACAGAGAGCCCAGATTTTTGAAATTTTCTTACCTGAGGATGTCAAAATACCTAAGAAGAATCCACCATACTCATCCTCTATTTTTCCTAGAGCTTCTAAACATTGTATTTCCCTTTTGCCTTACATGTTAGGATACCCAGATGACCAGACAGTTGATGAGCCTATCATGGGGTTCCTATCTATTTTTATCAACGATCAAGCACCATTGTTCATGTATAATTACAACCAATTCTTAGCTGAAAATATACATGAACAATTCATCAATTTCACAACTTAGGGTGAGTTTAGTTACACTTCTGTAATTATACACATGTTTCTTTTTCAACAGGGATATATTCTATCTATCCATCTCAACAAACATGATGAACAAGGAGTGAATAAATCAGTGATTCACTGGACAAAACTAGTCAGGGTTACATCAACAAAAAATACAATTTTAGAGTTCATAGATTCCTTCATACACCCAGTAAAGCAGTTGCTTACCAGTCAGATAGAACCCAGAATTGGAGAAGAGATCAAAAGGTTTTTACATCTAAGTGAGCAAGCCAAAACAAGGGATTGGTATTTATACCAAAATTTTACAGAAATTAGAGTATATGGATGTGACCTCCCACCATATAAGCTCCTCAGATATGTTCCTATGAGATTCTTTTCCCTAAAGTACATTCGACAGATGATAAATATGGATGACCTCCATTTTGTGTCAGGGAAAATGAAAGCACAGTTCAAGCTCAAGGCGAGTATTGGATATTTCATCTGTAATACCAAATCAATTGGTGCTAAAGCTGATGCACTGTTGAAGAAAATGGGTTTCCAAACAAGTTTCACCCGGTCTTATGACCCACATGGCATTATTTCTGCTCTAATATTTGAATCGAAAACAACTTCATATAATCATACCTCCAAACCAGAAATAGAAAAAAATTTTAATCAAGAGAAATGGTTTGAAGGAACTCTTCAAGAGGCAGATGAACAAGTTTTTTCAACTTCTAATGTGTAGACCCCAATTCCTGAGAGCAAGTAGTAGAAAAGGGTGAGAGAAGAGCTTCCACCTGCTAAAGAGATCATGAAGGAGTTCATTTTGCAACAAAAGAAGCCAAATATTGGCTCATATTTACTTTCAGAAGGAGGACAACCAGAGGTATTTGATCTAGGAGAGACTAAAGTTTCTACATCCACAAATTTTCCAGTAACTCCTCCATCATCATCACCTGCTAGAGAACCCCTAGAAATCATCCAGCATTCAAAAGCCAATTATTCTGAAGAACATAATATTTTCTCTATATTATTAGACATTAAGCATAAGAATGAAGATTTAAAGTCTAATGTGTATAGTCAGTTCTAGAAACAAACATCAACTTCTCAGCACAGGCTTCTTACTGCCTTTGACAATGAGAAAGGAAAAGTCCAAATGGAATTTTTGCAGGCAACAGTTCCTTTTCCTAGATCTCATTCAGAATATAAAATGACTATGTTTTCCTTTTATGCAAGTCAGATCCATCCTATCGATCAGATGGACATGCAGAGTCAATTTGGAGAAATACTCTTTTCAAAAATGACAACTATAGCTATGTCACTCTCCAAACTCAAGACTGCATTTTAAAATGTTCAATATTAGCTCAATATTGAAAATTTTTATTCACTGGCCAAAGATAACAGACTTAAATCTTTGGAGGATCTTGTATTCAAGGTTGGATATGATCCAAAGTGTTGGCTCGAGGGGTCCTGACCCAGGTTCAGAGGTTAAGGTTTTCCAACAAACCCCTATGCCACTGACCCTTTCGGCAGTGACCTGCTTGCACAGGTCAAATTCTCACTCGAAGCAGTATGGGTGGGTGTTGGAACCAGGTTTCTGCACCTCGAGAAAGGATAGGTAAGCCAAGCATAGCTACGTCTAGATTTATAATGACTAGATTGCCAATCTCAAAACTGGGTTTACATATCTCCTTCACAGCGATGTGCGCAAGGTCGACTATACTTACTGTACTCAACAAATCAAATACTTCTAAAACAATAGTGCAGCATTATAGTTATTCTCATAAAACATAACAGAACAGAACCAGATGCAGAAGAAACATGTAACACAGTACTTCGCAACTTAACACAAAATATGCATAACACAACAGCTATTAAAGATTTTCATCAATAGTAAAAATACATTCAACTACGCAACAACCTTGCTCATTCATTAATCCTTCAGTTCCTTCTTACAATACCCAAACCTGACCTGCGCACACAGCAGCAGGGTCCGCACACAGCAAGACTTCGGATGTCTGCACACACAGCCAACAAGAGTCCTTTCCCAAAAAACCCAAACATATCTACTAAGCCACAATTCGCATCAAGATCTCATCATCTTCTTCTCCTACAATTCAAAATGTCCCTCTATTTATAATAAACTAGCCTAATTTTTCCTATGGTCCACAAACTGTGGTTTGCGAACTCTAGGTCTACCCTTTAACCCATTACAATGCTTTCGGGGCTTTGTCCCACCCCAAACCCCTGCGCTAGACTAAATATAATCAAAAATAAACAAAATCGGACCAGTTTCGCAGCTTGTAGGAGATCCTGTTCCAACAATCCCCCAACACAATCTTGTGACTCATCCCAAGTCATAGTGGCCGCAGGTCCACCAATTGTCCCTAGAGCTGCGTTCTTATCCCGTTCATGTCTCAACGCCCCATCCCTGGTGGGCCGATTCTTCCGGAGACAATTATTCTGACCTTATAGTCATTTATTCCTATATGGCTTGAGCCGAATACCATTGACATAACCTGGTAACACGTCACCACGCAGGGTAGCTAACTTGACTACTCCACCATCCATGATTTCCTTAACGGTGTAGAGACCAAGCTAGTGCTGTCAGAATTTCCCTGGTTGTTTCGCAAATTGGCTATCATATAAGAGGACTAGGTCGCCTTCTACGAATGTCTTTTGGCGAATATGTCGATCATGCCAAGCTTTATCACGAGCCTTATGAACCTACTGATGAAAGTTAGCAATGAACCAATATTCTTCCAACGCCAGAAGCTACGTAAGGCGTTCTTACATTATGTTAGGTTCTGCCATATTTGTAAATGTTGTGATACGTAAACTAGGAACAATGTATTCTATTGGCATAATGACCTCCTTGCCATAGACCATCCAAAAGGGGGTCCTTCCTGTTAGCTTCTTGCAGGTCGTCTGATAGGCCCACAGAATAGAGGGGATGCGTACGTCCCAATCACTACGATCGGCATTGCAAACCTTGGTCAATGCCTGCTCTAATATTTTGTTGAAAGCCTTGACCACCCTATTTTCCTGTGGATGATACGGTGTACTTTTTGCGTGATGGATCCGGAATTCCTCCTTCAGGGCTTGTATCATTTCATTAACGAAGTGAGTGCCTCTGTCACTTATCAGGATCTTTGGGCACCCAAATCTGATCAGGATTTTCTCAAAGATGAAGTGTGCAACAGTATCTATAGTACAATCATTCACCGCTTGTGCTTCAACCCATCAAGTGACATAGTCAGTGGCAGTAATAATGTAGCTCGCACCTGTATTTTTTCCTGGGGGATTGATTGGCCCAGTCTAATCCTAATAGCGTAGGGTATGGGTCTGCATCGTCTACAATATGAATTACTTCGAAATCAGCCTGGACCTTGACCCCAGCAATATCCACCATGATTTTTGATAGTCTCCCCGAAGGTATAATCTTCTGCTGGTTGGCCATACGCAGCTGGATATTGGACCACTCCAATTTAGGTTCGCCCATTTGTTGCCAAGTTTTCTTAGGTAGCACGTTTTCATCTAACCCCAAGTCTAAGACAACCTAGTCCATTTAATAGTTACTGATTTGGGCAGTTAATCTCATCTCCCTACTGGTGCGTTTCCTATATCTGCCTAGCTTGTGCATGCCTTGGACTTCTGGAGATAGGTGGGACTGCACTATGCAGCTATCTATCAATGCTTGAAGGTTTTCTTTGGTTTTTTGGTTGCATAATAGCTTCATACGCGCCTGCAGGAATGGCCTCATCTTGTCACCTACCTTAAGGTGCGCAGGTGTCTGCACAATAGATTCCCTTGTCTTAGCAATGTCCCGGTGGATTTCGATAATTGTTTCTTGTCCTGGTTTTTGTTCCAACCATTCTTGGTTGATGGGTGCCTATCAGATTAGAGGATCCTTCGCAACTTCCTTCTAAGGCCCCCTGGTCGCCATCCCACTGCGTGTTACAACCTTCGCACTCGGATTTCGGTCCCATAGTTCAGCCTTAACTCTTTGTACATTCTGCGTTGGTGTTGGCTACTTTTCTTGCATTTTTTCTATTAAGATTGGACAATATTCAATTGCATGGTCCAGCTGTCTGCAATATTTGCAGGATGGTCTTGTAGGATTTGGGCAGTCCCTTGTAAAGTGTCCTACTTCCCTGTAGTTATAACAGATTAACTGTCCGCGTCCTCGACTTGCGCTTCCTCCACGACCTCCCCTGCCCCTAGCCACGGATCCACCAAAGCTTGCAGGAGATATGGGTGGTGCAGGGTCTGATTTCACTCTATACAAGTTTCCTCGATCTATCATCAAATCATAAGTTCGACAATTTTTCTCATCATTTCTTACTGACCAACAAAATCTGCACCATTGTTGCTTCAGCTCCGAGATGTACGCACCTAGCCAGAGGCAATGGTTTGTATCATGCAGCCCTGCTACACGGAAGTCATCACACCACGACGCAGATCCTATTGAGCCCGAACATGATAGGTTTGGTTCTCCACTTGCTCTTGGATGCACCGGACTAGGTCCTTATGCCTGCATGTATTCTGCCAGTAGTGGGCACTGATCCTTCATATGTCCAGATGCCTGACATTGTATGCACCATAGGTCTGCGCTAGCTCCTTTTCCCCGTTCCTTCCGTAGGTTCTGAATCTCCATGTGCATAGCTTCGAGCTTCTCCTGAATTTGTTGTACTCCTACTGAAGTATCTTCCCTGGGCGCAGCTTCTAGTTTCATGGTGGCTTCCAAATTTTTTTCTTGTGATTCGAAGGTTTGGTGGCCCATAGTTACATGCAGGTGAGGTAGTAGCATAGCGATGAACCATTCTATATGATGTCTATCGTCATACTTAAATCCTCATTCTCTGATTGCTTTCTTTAATCTTTGATCAGCTTCCCATACAGACTCAGTTATACCTTGCTCGAAATATTTCACGTCTGCTACGATCTGAGAGTAGGACTTAGGTTTTCAGAACTATTGTTTCAAAGTGTCCTTAATATCCGGAATGGATGCACTTCCATTTTGAACTATGCATCACATATACCAGTCTAGAGCTATCTCTTCAAAGGCTAGGGATAGTTGTGCCATTTTCATAGTATCGCTTGCCACACCTTGCGCAGTTCATACTGAGTCTGCAACAAACCAAAATTGGTCCATGTCCTCATCTCCCGCACCTTTGAAGGTAGGAAATTTCAAGTGCGCTGCCATATCTTCTTCTGGCGTAGTTTCGGGTGAGGTTTTATTCTTACGTGGTTCTAACGGCGGTGTAGCTGGCGGAATTTACACATCTGCTCCTCTCATCAGGCTATAGATAGATCTATCCCCTTCTTGATTGGTTCGATAGTAATTACCGCTCCACATTGTACTTTCATCCAAATGGGAGATCATTTAACTGTACCTGCTCTCAGGCCTTCAATACTTTTCTTGGCATTACCCGATCCCTTTCTCAAAATGCTCCCAGTCCCAGCAATGGAACCATTTGTTGGCTTGAGGGGTCCTAACCCAGTTTTAGAGGTTAAGGTTTGCCAAAAAACCCCTATACTACTGGCCCTTTCGGCAGTGACCTGCTTGCGCAGGTCAAAGTCTCACCTGAAGAAGTATGGGTGGGTGCTGGAACTAGGTTTCCACACCCTGAGAGAGGATAGGTAAGCTAAGTAGAGCTACGTCCGGATTTATAATGACCAGATTTCCTATCTTAGAACCGGGTTTATAGATCTCCATCGCAGCTACGTGCGCAAGGTCGACTATACTTACTGTACTCAACAAATCATATACTTCTAAAATAGTAGTGAAAAATTACAGTTATTCTCATAAAACATAACAGAACAGAACCAGATGCAGAAGAAAAACGTAACACAGTACTACGCAACTTAACACAAAATATGCATAACACAGCAACTATCAAAGATTCGCATCAATAGTACAAATACATTCAGCTACGCAACAACCTTTCTCATTCATTATTCCTTCATTTCCTTCTTACAATACCCAAACCCAACCTGCGCACACAGTAGCAGGGTCTGCACACAGCGCACAAAGCCAGCAAGAGTCCTTTCCCAAAAAACCCAAACAGATCTACTAAGCCACAATTTGCATCAAGATCTCATCATCTTCTTCTCCTACAATTCAAAATGTCCCTCTATTTATAACAATCTAGCCTAATCTTTCCTATGGTCCACAAACCATGGTTTGCGGACTCCAAGTCTACCCTTTAACCCATTACAATGATTTCAGGGCTTTTTCCCACCCCAAACCCCTGCGCTAAACTAAATATAATAAAAAATATACAAAATTGAACCAGTTTCGCAGCTTGTAGGAGACCTTGTTCCAACACAAAGGACTGCAAAGCAGTTGAAGAAATTATTAAGAAGAAAAATGTAGACATTTCTACTCTGCACAAAAAACTGAAATTTCCCTCAACTAAAGGTCCACAGACAAAGGAAATTGCAGAAAATGAATATAACGAGGCAATTCTCAAATTGATCATTGAGAAAAACATACAAATAAGAAAAGTGTGGGAACAAATTGAGAAGTAGTTAAAATGAAAAAAAGCAGCACATGTGACTATTGATCCAATCACAGCAGTTCAAACATCCTCTGCACTTACAGAGCCTTTAATATCATCGACAAAAATTGATACAGAAAATTTAATACAATATTTGTCCATTCAGAAACAGGATAATAAGAAGTTGCAGCAAAAATTTCAGATTCTAGAATCACAGAAAATCAGGAATGATACTTTATATATGGAAGAAATGAAAAAGTCCCACAAGTTGGGACTCAAGGTTAAAGAACTGGAAAGTGAATCTTTGATGGTAGGGACATTGGCTGAAGCGAAGAGAAAAATTTGGGAAGGCATCAGCAAATCTATGATAGAGGTGTGGCCATCCATACAGATAATTTTTGAACAGCAAGAGCTCATCACCAAGTGCAAAGCAGCCATAGAAGAACAAAAAGAAAATCTCAAGAAAAATCCAAGTGAAGCTACTAATATGATTAAGGTCTTGAAATAAAAGAACAAAGAAGAATTAGAAGAGATAAACATACTAGATAGAACTACAACAATCCTAGGAATCAAGAAATTCATACAAAAGAGGAATTTGATCAATCAACTGCAAACAAAATGTGAAGCTTTTAATACTATTATTCAATGATTTCATGAAAATTTTAATGTTTTGACATAAAGGAATACCAAGAGTGGTAGGTTTAGATGAAAAAATGATTAAAATAGAAGATTGTTGTAATAATTTATATACTATTGCAGTGGATAAGTCTAAATTTGCAGGTATCAAAGGACACATTACAGGAAAATCATTTTTAGAGGCTTTGCAATTTGATTTAATCATTCAACATCAAATCAAATGTTTTTTCATTCAGAAGCCTACTTTCAAGAGATATACAGAGGTGGATGAAATATTTAGAAATATGATGAGTGTTGAAATCCCAAGTGAAGAAAAATGGGATAAATTTTGTGATACTATTGAGTAAAATTTTGATATTTACAGTATGCCAGCACAACAAATTTTCAAGGGCCCAGTCATCAATAGCTTCCATAAAAAAGGGTACAGTCATCAATAACTTCCACCAGAAATTAAGATATCTGTGAGTTTTAGAAATTAGTATAAATAACTCTCATTATGAGTTATTAAGGGTTGCACCCTTGGATAAGAAATTTTTTATAATTAGCCTTGTACAATTTTTTCTATCATCAATAATAGAAGAAGGACTCTGAATTTGTCTCATACAGCTTTGCTCCATTCTATGAGTTTTTCCTGTTTTCGTTATGTTTTGTCTCTACATATGTTTAATTGTTATCAAGATAACTAGGTGAGATTAGATGAGTTTCAATTATCTTGCAATTCCTCCTGAAGTTATTATTTATATAAAGAATGATTTACTAAATGGTATGTTGATGTATTTCCCTTAAATATATAAATTGTCGGCATCTTGATAATGTTAATGTATTTTTTTGAACTTTTAGACATTGTTTAAAGGTTTTCAAACATGATTAATTAAAGAATTCAATCTAAATATTTGGTTATCATATCTTCTTACATAAGTCTACTTAACCATTTACAAAATATTAAATCACTGTGTGAGATAAACAAGAAGCCCTTAGTCTTATTTTCTGATATTATCTGAAAGATTTAAGCAAAAAAAATTGCAAGAGTTATTTTATACATTGGTCATCCAAAATTTCAAAACAAACAAAAATAGTATAGATGCTTTGGCATAATTATAAACCCCAATAATCTCAAAGTACAACAAGATGATACACCCTCTCTCGAGCCATAAACACCTCTAGCCATGCGTCGTCCAAGTCATCTACAAAACCCTAGGTCAGCATACCCTAGGTCAAACTCTCCACCCGACCCCAAGCATCAGATAAGTCTATGAACCAAGCCTCAGAAACAAATTGCTTCTCCTCAAATACCGATACTCACGCCTCTACCGCCTTAGCATGATAAATAACAGTGGCATGCTCAGTAGTGTCAACACAATAGACATATAAATATACACATCATAAATACTCAAAAAATGTAGAAAAAATCAAAATATCATACATGCAAGTCCCCACACATAACTAGCAGGAAGAACCATATCTGGATCCCCCTGAAAATCCATCCCGACATATGGATATCCATGAAAATCTATGGGTTCACCTAGAACCATGCCTCCGTGGTCGCATCCAAATAGCGACCCACATCCCCTCCTCCACCACGAGGCATAACGAGTGCCCACTGTTGCATCCGAGGATCCCGACGAGGACCAATGGGGATTGGCATGATAGTTCGCAACATCACCACCCTCTCAAAAATGATACTGCAGATTATGCTAGCATAAGTAAACACTTTGGATCCAACACATGCCTTCCCCAACTGTGTCACCATCCCATCGTATACATGGTATGCCCAATCATAAAAAATACCAGCCCGGAGCCGACGTAAGACACCAATTTGTGGTCCTGACGCCCTGTTGGGAAATGATGACCCTGTCAATTGAACTATCATAGCTAGGGCACATGGCTCAGCTAAGTCGGTCACTGATGCAATAAGGACACACCCTTGAGAAAGAGGTGCACCGTGTAATATTCCAAATTTTTATGGAATATTATTTTTTTCCATTTTCACATAGGAGATGAATAAGATGCGTAGGATACCCATTCATTTCATGAGTATGGAATAAAATTCATCCTAGTGTGAAAGAGGATCACTTATAGAGCTGTATTTCACACCCCATGTGTGAAAAGAGACTTTTTGCAAGAGGACTAGGTCAATTTTGACCAAGTAAAACAACGCAGTGATAAGAGGTGGAAGGCATCTTATGGGGCAGCGCAGTGAAAGAGGAGGGAAGGTTCCTTGAGGGGGAAGCTATCATGAGTGGGACCCATGGAGAGGGGGGGGCTCACATTGTTTAAAAGGAGGACAAGCAACCATTTTGATGATATTGAGTATTGTTCATCTTTGGTTTCTTAGACCTATTGCAGTCTCTTGATGTTCAGCAGAGTTGCAATGTTGCTTAGCACGAGGGAGTATTGTTGAGGATTTCATATCCTCCTTGGAGGATTTCACTCCATTCCCCATATTCAGGCATTAAGGTCAAGCATCATCCTCTTCATCAGCACAGTTTTAGCTGGATATTGTGCAGTGTTGCTGGGAAGGTTTTCTACAACACCATCCTTGGCTAGTTTTCCAGAGGAGGGAGCTTCCATTCCCTTGGGAGATCAACAAGGGAGGTTCATGAGCAGATTCAACCATATTTGGCACCAAGCCAATCAATTACCATCATTAGCAGTGCAGTCCCTTCCTTAGACAACGTTATTCTTGGAGAGCATTTGCTGTGAGGGATTCGCAGATAGTTTGGAGGGTGAGATCTTAGGTGAAAGGATCAGCCTTTCATTCTAGAGATCCATTGGAGAAGATCTTGTCATTGATTGTAGCATATTTAGTGTTCTCCAATCATTTCCAGTTCTTGAGCTGCTGCTGCTACCCAGCAACTCTGGCATTTTGCAGTTTTTCTTATTTTAGCCAATCCTTCTAGGATTGACTTGAGGTAGTGATCGAGAGCTTATATCTTCTCTCCCGATGATTGTATGAACCATATATTTTCATATCTATGTATTTACATGTGTATCAGCAAACTGCGCAATTATAGCCTAGGGCTTATTTCATGCAGCAGTGTTCTTCATATTTCCATGTACATTTCTCTTGAGGCTTGTAGTGCCTTGCTTGAGTAACTATTCTCTCATGGATTTTTATATCTTATGCTGTTATGATATGAGATGAAGGCTATTTTATTCTCTCAAAATTTTATGTGTTAATGTATCACTGATGTTCCCATTGGTGTATTTTTATATTATTTTTGCTCCATATTGGAATATCTTAAGATATTCCCAATAGTGTAGATTTTCCCTCATTTGGGATATTACAGTGGTATCAGATCATGATCTCTGGCCCAGCATGTGAGATAAATCTATCAAAGGAGTAAAAAGGAGAAGCAATATCAGAATGATGGAGAAGATGAGCTTGATCTCATCTATTTTTAGGTCAAAGAAGAGCCTCCCCAAGGAGGAGAAGCGAAGAGAAGAAGAGGAAGGCCCATTCCCTTCCTATTCTTATGAAGACAAGGAATATAGGCATGGAGGATACTTGGATCATCAGATATTAAGTAAGTACCTGGGTGAATATAAATCTCACTCTAGAGCATTCAAGGGAACTACAACGTTCCCACAATTTATTCAGCAGAAGGAGGAGAGAAGACCCTGCAGTAGAAAGGAAATCAGAGGCAATAGGTTTCTATTGTCTACATTTGATGGGGATACTTCAGCAAGAGCTTGGGTGAGAAATCTAGAGGCATTTTTTCTGCTACATCCGGTAGTAGAGAAAGAAGTAGTAGATATTACAGTGCTGCACATGGAGGAAGAAGCCTCTGTTTAGTGGCCCAAACCCTTGGTCCATCCAAGGGTGAGTTCTTTTACAGAATTTTCTCAAATGTTAATCAAAACCTTTGATGGAGAGAGAACAAAGGAGGAAAGGCCCACACCACCATGGGAGGAGGATTGCACCAATTTTGCTACAACTTTAGAGGAGAAACCTACTATATCTATAGAGGAGGCAACCATTACATCAGAAGGGAAATCCATTGTAGCCACACAAGAAAATCCCAAGATCCATCAAGGTATGGTCAAAGTCCCACTTTTTATTTCAGAAGAACATATAAAAGAAATTGGGAATTCATCTTTAAAGGTCCAAGGATCAACATACTTTGCTATTTTAGAGCATCTTGATTGCAATGCACTGTGCAAGGAGGAAGTAAACCACCATACTCATTCTTCTTTGATGAGTCACATTTATCCATTGAGGTTGGAAGGTGAAAAATTGGAGGATAAAACACACCATGACACTCCTATGCAAAACAATGAAACAAATTTTGAACCAGAGGTTGAAACAGCTACTACACCATTGGAGGAATTAGCAACGTTGTTAAACATGGGTGGAGAGGAGACTTTACCTCCATCACATTTGGGTTCTCATGAATCCAAAATATTCATGGGTGAGAGATATTATTTAGGAGGTCTCCAAGGAACTGCATTTCAAACTTCCATGAAATGCAAAGGGGAAGATATGGCTTGGGAGAATGGTGATCCTCATGAGAGGAAAACCAATGGAGAGAAGAGGAGAAGACATCCACAATGAGTTGAGTGGGTGTGGATGAGGAGAAATAGGCTGATTATCCACTTGCAAATATATGATACCGGGCAACAGGAGGCTTGGATGCGTTGGCTCCTCTTGAAGGAGTTTGGTCATCACTTGGTGTATCCTCTTTTCACAAGGATGGGAAGGGAGAAGAGGTGGTAGGATGTTTACATCATTGAGCAGTAGGGAGTAGGGATACATGGTGTTGACATGGTATATATATCATTCATGATATCTTCATCACATGAGTTACATGATGTGAGCATAAGCAGGCAACAAGCACTTGGGTTTCTTGAGCTATCTTGGAGAGAGCACAGGCATATTTCCTCTCATATGATGTATGGTGTTTCCGGAGTAGAGGAGGGCACTCTCATAGTGCAAAGGGACCACTCTTTGGATTGGAATAATCAAGAGGCATTTCCATCTTGGAAGGTGCTTCATATCTGTAGTAGCATCATCGGAGGAGTCCTTGATAGGGAGCATGTCGAGGGACAAAGATTGGCACGGGCAAGAGAATTTTTGCATGAGCTCACAATGTTGTCACTTGGGAGTAGGGCCACACACATGGATCCATCTATCATCTTACTTCCAGCCTATGGTAAGAGCCTTGTGTTTACATTTTCTTATTTTCATACTCTTATCATTATGTTGCAATGCATGGCTCCTCAAAGGGGCAGATTTTTCATGTTGCTCCATGAGAAAAGTTGGGCCAAACCATATGATGGGGACAGCCACCTCACACATGACCTTGGGAAAAAAAATTCCCACTCCACACATGTTCAGATAATTCATATGATTAGCATTGTATTTCAAAACATTTTTCCTTGTACATTTCTGAAACCGCAATTTTCAAAACTATGTTGCATCCACTTGGGAGACTGTTGGTGCCTCCAAGCATTACATGAAACCACCAGTGGTCCCCATATTTTTTTTCTGATCATGATATCCCTTGTTGATTTTGCTGGTATGCTGATGGGAGGCATGATTTTGAGTAGGACACAAGGGATGAATTTGTCCTTGAGGGGAGGTGATTCCCACAGTCTATGTATTGCATGTTCTAATGGGAACATGAGGGGAGACATGGCCATCACAACCACCTATTTTCCTTCTTTTGAGGTGGGCCATGAGTTTTATGATGATATCCATCCATTGTATGTATATGTGCATGTATTTGATCTTGTATTGCTAGTTCACTCATCTATTTACTATTTAGTAGTAGAGGTGATATTTTCTGTACAGTGCTTGCCATGTTATTGTCTGCAGCTGCAGTGGACGATATTGCGTTGTAACCCTATGATAAATTGTTTGTACCTTGTTTCACATGGTGTAACCTACAACAAACATGTCATGGGGATATTCTATGATGATCATGTCCTATTCATCATGGATGAAGTGTCTTGGGCCAACTTGTTCTTCATTGATGGAGGAAAGGTCCTTGGAGGATTGCTCTCCATTTTTCCACTTGAGGGAAATAATTTTGCAGCCCATGATCAGCACACACTCCACACTAATCTTAAATGGAGAGGAGGACAACATGGGGTAAGCTATGAAGCTTTTAATATTCATATTTTCAACCCACCTTCATTTCCAGAATTCAAGGTGGAGGGAGATCTCTATGAGTTGCCATGTTGGGAGGCAGCTTATGTTGTGTGGAAGATTACTTGGGGATGGGAGATTCATATGGGGATGATGAGTCCCATTTTATATCAGATCTCATGCCTCAAGGAGACCCTTAAACAAGCCTATTTCTCTTCCATGGATATTTTTTTCTACATGATAGCTATTTGGGGATGTTCACCAAAAGCTAGATTGCATATGTTGGAGGGACAACTTAGACACTTGATTGATGATATGGCATCCTTTTCTTGGAGGATTTCATCATGCATGGATGCTACAGGGATATTAAGGGTAAATAAATTATTCTATCCTTGCACTTGCTTGAGGACAAGCAATCTTTGAGAGGGGAGGACTGTAATATTCCAAATTTTATGGAATATTAATTTTTTCCATTTTCACATAGGAGATGAATAAGATGGGTAGGAGACCCATTAATTTCATGAGTAGGGAATAAAAATCCTATTAGTGTGAAAGAGGATCACTTATAGAGCTATATTTCACACCTCATGTGTGAAAAGAGACTTTTTGCAAGAGGACTAGGTCAAGTTTGACCAAGTCAAACAGCGCAGTGATAAGAGGTGGAACGCATCTTGTGGGGAAGCGTAGTGAAAGAGGAGGGAAGGTTCCTTGAGGGGGAAGCTATCATGAGTGGGAACCATGGAGAGGGGGGGGGCTCACATTGTTTAAAATGAGGACAAGCAACCATTGTGATGATATCGAGTATTGTTCATCTTTGGTTTCTTAGACCTATTGCAATCTCTTTCTATTCAGCAAATTTACAGTGCTGCTTAGCATGAGGGAGTCTTATTGAGGATTTCCTCTCCTCCTTGGAGGATTGCACTCCATTCCCCATATTTAGGAATTGAATTCAAGCATCAGCCTCTTCGTCAGCGCAGTTTCAGCTGGAGATTGTGCAGTGTTGCTGGGTGTTGCTGGGGAGGTTTTCTGCAACACCATCCTTGGCTAGTTTTCCAGAGGAGGGAGCTTCCATTCCCTTGGGAGATCAGAAAGGGAGGTTCATGAGTAGATTCCACCATCTTTGGCACTAGGCCAATCACTTACCATCATTATTAGCGCATTCCCTTCCTTAGACAACGTTATTCTTGGAGAGCATTTGCTGTGAGGGATTAGCAGATAGTTTGGAGGGTGAGATCTTAGGTGAAAGGATTAGCCTTTCATTCTAGAGATCCATTGGAGAATATCTTGTCATTTCTTGTAGCATATTTAGTCTTCTCCACTAATTTCTAGTTCTTGAGTTGTTGCTGCTACCCAGCAACTCCGGCATTTTGTAGTTTTGCTTATTTTAGCCAATCCTTCTAGGATTGACTTGAGGTAGTGATCGGGAGCATAGATCTTCTCTCCCGATGATTGTATGAACCATATATTTGCATATCTATGTATTTAAATGTGTATCAGTAGTTTCTCCATATAAAACTGCGTAGTTATAGCCTAGTGCTTATTTCATGTAACAGTGTTCTTCATATTTCCATGTACATTTCTCTTAAGGCTTGTAGTGCCTTGCTTGAGTAACTATTCTCCCATGGATTTATATATCTTATGCTACTATGATATGAGATGAAGGCTATTTGATTCTCCTGACATTTTATGTGTTAATGTATCACTGTTGTTCCCATTGGTGTATTTGTATATTGTTGTTGCTCCATATTGGAATATCTTAAGATATTCCCAATAATGTAGATTTTCCCTCATTTTGGATATTACACACCGTCGCAATGCTACTCCTCCCAACAATGGATACTCACCCTCCCAAGTGAGAGTGGGTGTGGTAGTGCATCACCTTGAAGAATTAGGTCAATCACAAAATATACATCCATCTCTAGATGTATGGTGACATCTCAACCTCGTAGGACTATCACCTTTCACCTCTTGTTCTAGCAGTGGACCAGGAAATGAGGCAGGCTATCTTGAGATCTCAAGATATCATTCTCTAGAAACTTGAGAAGGACCCACTCTGCTATGAGCCCCTGTGAATTAGCATCCTGTTCCATATAAATTCGTAATTCAGACCAATCATGCTCACGCCACAACATCTTGTCACCAAACATAACCATATCAATGACCCAAAAAACAAAAAAAATCAAAAATTTTAAGAAAAAATTATCTTGGTTCATCATTGTGTCTGTTTTCTACACAGGCGCGATGTTCTTACATCTATATCAAGAACAGACATGCAAATCTTCGTGCAAAGACTCGGCCATGCGTGAAAACCTCGTGGAAAATTTTATTTCCCCGTGAGGTATGCGCGCCTGTACCTTGATCACCCACACGATCAATGCTAAAAATAGGTAGGTATCCATACAAACCTAATTTGTACAGACCCCCCCCCTATATGAGACTGAAAAATATGGATTACTAGACATTTATGGCCCTACCTGGCACTGATGATGCAAATCCCCGGTACACAGGCTAACCACAATGGCAAGAAAGGCTTGGTTACAGGGGCTCAACTCTGACCTCACACCTCTCAAACAACACAAATGAACTGAAATGAGCCATATTGACCATATATCACCCTTTTTTACTTATTAAACAGATCATAACGAGAGCTCAGATCGCCCAATTTCCAAACCGAAAGCAACATATTGATCATCACTTCATCACGTCCAAAGTAGGTTTCAAAAATCCATGCCTTAGAAAAAATCATTTTTCAGTTGCGACTGGTATGCCCTCTCTTATCGATTTTTATTCAATGTTATT
Source organism: Pinus albicaulis (assembly GCA_034641835.2). Taxonomy (NCBI): domain Eukaryota; kingdom Viridiplantae; phylum Streptophyta; class Pinopsida; order Pinales; family Pinaceae; genus Pinus; species Pinus albicaulis. The sequence goes on along the minus strand of CM076575.1, from coordinate 1,522,679,668 downwards.
TTCAATATATTTTAATACAAAATATGATTTCACTTGGGGTATTGGTTGCAAGTGTTACAAGCATGAAAAATCCCATGTTTCCCCAGCCACTGAAGGTATAAGAGAAGGTATCATTATACCCCTAGCATGATAGGCTCCCCAAAGAAGCTTTGCATATCCTGGCATCGTTTCTCCACAAGAATCACCCATAGGGTCCAGTCACCTGACCATGTTTATTGTCACCCACCCTGCACATGATAAATATCCTTGTCGGTCGATAGAGCCTCACCTTCCATGGCATCCATCACTCAAGTATATCATACATCAAGAACACGTCACCATGTCCATAACATATCACGATAAAACCCCTTTCCCGAACTACCACTCTCATAAGCAGATCTAATACGCACCACCGCATCTCGCACTTGGCCTACCGCACCCCCATCAGCATAGTGCATCTACGACACTTTCCATATGCTTCATCACCCTCGCACCGAGACCATCCAATGGGGCCCCCACCCTCAGCAAAAACACCCTCCTCACATCACCAGTGAGTGATCATTTTCATGTTTATTAGGGCACTCGTCTTCGTGCTTGTACAACCAAAATCATTCTATATTATTTTGGAAATTGTACAAATATTTTTTAGGAGAACAATCCCACCCACCCATCCACATTTCCCACCTGGAAGTCGTCCCTAGTCACCATTGGTCGTGTTATCACTAAACCAGTACTCCACAGTGTTATGCGGAATTATGGATTACAGATAAAACATTCTTCCCTAGATGTAGTTCTTATATAGAACAACAAGTTAAATAATTTGCAACTACTTTTCCTAACTGTAAATAGACACACAGAACAGATCAAAGAAATTACTTGGAGTCCAAGCACTTCCTATTCTCCTTCTGTCACTCGTGTTGTAGCTTCAAATCTAAGCTAAGTCGCCAAAATATTCTCTGCAAAGATGAACACTAAACAACAAAAGATAGAAATAATACAGACGTCTATTCAATTTATTTAGTTAAATCAATAAAACATGAACCATATGCATCAAATAAAAATTCATAATATGAAATACATGAGCTTATACAGATACATATGTGAGAAAGTAAGCATCAATATTTATTAATGTATAGAAGGGGAGGTTACAACCCAGTGATTGATTTAGTGTCACCATCTCCAGTAGCATCCCAGCCTCATCACAATGCACACCTCTCCAGCATCATGTCACTCAAATCAATTCCTCAATTGAAATTCCACCAGCATTTCTCTACTCAAACTCTTCCTCCTCAAACACTAAGATCTGTGCTCAATTTATAGAGGAGATAAAGGTAGTTTACAATCAATGACTTTCCAATAATAGGCAAGACATGTTCCCAATCTTGTAGATGTCAAATGGACACATGGATTTGAAGTTTGACACATGTGAACTCTTCTAGAAGGCACTGGCCAAGTGGATATTTCATAACAATGAGAATTTCGCTCCCAATGTGACCAATTCACCCTTGAGTGTCGATAAGTTCTTTGCAGAGCAAACTTGAATGGGGTTACTTTCACATGCAACACACTTATTACCTTTAGAGGCAGCATTGGTGAGCTCTCACATGATATATTATAAACTTCAAATCTTTGAAACCTTTGCAGATGAAAGTCATGGATGATTTGTCTTGTTATTTTTATTAGGGCATGTATAAACTGAAATGATATGGGATGATAGACCTTATTCATTGGTCCTAGAGATGATGTCTAGTTAACCAGGTCATTGAGAATGATGCCCAAATTGACCTATAACAAATGCCCCCCTAAAGCATGAAGTTAGAATAATAATAACAATATATTGATTGAGATGCTTTACACTATGATGGGCTAGAGATGAAGTAGAGTGGCAACCTACATCAATCTTACAATACATTACCTCATGATATATCCTCTTGATCATAGTTTCTAAGGGTAGGCATTCCCATTTTCAACACATAAACAATCTAATAACATGTACATAATTCATAAAGTCGTCTACATTGGAATTTTTCCCAATACAAACATGCCTACATATATAGGCCCATTTTCGGATGACGATATGTATGTAAGGTTACCGTATAGATGATGTGTACAACAATCCTAAAATCATAGCTCAGATGTCTAAAACTAGATCCAGGGTCTTCTTGTCTTGTTCAATCGATCATTCAGGTACAAGTCTAGCCATGCGAATATATGATTTGTAGTCGAACATTGAAAGACATCGTTTGATTACTAGCCAATGATGTGAGTTGTTAAAAAACATGAGAGAACCACCATTAATTTCAATGGCCCTCAAGGTACTGCAGTAAATTTTGTAAGGCATGAATAGATGATTTTATGTCGAACACCAAACAAAATCTTTCAATCAAAAGTCCGGAAGCGAGGATCTTGTCGATGCTGTAACAAGCCTCATGGTACTGGAATATGATGTTTCTAAGTGAACTTCTTGGATAATGATTTGTCTTTGACAAGAAGCCACCTTATTACGAAATGGGATTTATTGATTTCAGAGACAAAGGTATGACTTGATATAGTGATATTCCTGGATGAATGTCATGAGAATGAAGTTTTATGAGTATTGCAGAAGGATGAGTATTCACTGGATGACTTCTCTTGAACATATCGGCGACACTGAGATGAGTTGGTAACATTGACCCAAAACCGAAGTGAAGGTATGATGAACCATAGGTATGAATCAACCATCAAGAAGATTACCCAACCCAAACAGTCATGGTGATGGAGTGAAGTGTCATGTTTAAGAGCGACTTGCTACCGTAAAAAGTTATGCTCACTTTTCCAAATTTTCCCTAGTCATTTTTCGACCAGTACCTCTTTATTTTTTAACAAGCTTGAGGAGGATAAAATTTCCTTGATATATAATTCAACCCTTCGGGCGAATAAAGTATCGCTATTTAATAATTTAATGAGTCTAGCGATGAATGAAACTCGATTCTTGCCATGATCGACAAGCCCGACACTATTTTATGTTTTAACGAGCTTAACGATAGTGATAGCTCAATCCTTTTTCATATTTAGAGAGATTGAAAAAGAGGACGAAATAAAACTCCATAAGTATTTTTTTTTGTCACTCAGATATGAAAAAGTGTAAAACAATATCTAAGAGAACCTCTTCAATCATGTTCAACCAAGGTATTCCTTTTTTTTAATAATCTATTTCAGTCTGGAAAAGGGTTAAACTTATACTGAGTAGATATCAATTCATTTACTTTTACGAGCTCGAAAAGACAAGTGCTCGGCAATATTTTCATATTATCGAAGTCTGAAAAGATCTGAAAGAAGACTCCAGGGGTTCCTTTTTCACTGTTATCGAAGCTCGAAAAAGAGATAAAAGTACGCTTCAAATCCTTTTTCATTTTTAATAAAGCTTGAAAAATAAGGAGAAAAAGTATGCTTTGATGTCAAATCATTCTTGAAATAAATCTGCACGACTAATCTGTTCATCAGTTGTAAGATCTGTTCATAACAACATCAAGCGGATTAAAAATACCTATTTCATGATAAAAAAACATAATAAAACTATAGTCATAGCAATAAATACTCATTGCAAATAATCAAATGACTAATAAAAAGAGTTTTACTATTCATTTTTACCATTCCATTTTTACCATTTGTATTTTGGAGCTCTGAACGTGATTTTTCCCCCGAACTTCAATGGTCGATTGCGTGTAATAGGTAAGAATGTTTTGTATGCCCCTTGCAAGAGCACATGTCAAATTCCCCTTGCAAGAGTAGGTGCCCCCCAAGCTTCATTTAATTCATCTAAGTAGATTACTGGTTACTAATAGTTGGATGGAATGACGGTTCATTTACGAGATCAGATGGAAGACTCATCGTAATTAGGAGAGGATTTGTTTCATTTTTTTAGCGAGCTTGACACAGGAAAATAAATATGATCATGACCTGTTTCATTTTTTAAGAAGGTTGACACAGTAAAAGAACTATCCTCAAAGGAAATTGTTTCATTTTTTAACGAGGTTGACATAAGAAAAAATAACTATCCTCAAAGGCACTTGTTTAATTTTTTTTTAACGAGGTTGACACAAGAAAAAAGAACTATCCTCAAAATCTGTTTCATTTTTTAACGAGGTTGACACAGTAAAAGAACTATCCTCATTGTGCAGTTGGAATAGTGAGTGTGTGCTGGAAAAGACGTTGTCTAACAGAGTCATCATTTAAGGAGTTTGATGAGCACCACAAATGATAAGTTATAACATGCTTCAATGGGTCCTTTCCAATTTTTTCATTGAATTTTGGAATTTTAGAGGGTAATTTATGTGAAATCACTAGCCACAAAAGGGAATAACTTATGGGGCCAGCTTGATATTGCACTAAATATGTGAATAAAGGATCAATTTGTTCATGTTATAGCATCACTTTTGACCCTCATGTGAATAATGATTATCTTTTTGGCCCTAAGCACCCTTTCCTTCTAGACTTGAACAAATTCATAAAAAACAGTGTTAAAATCCCCATACATGATTATGCCTAGAATTTTCTGCGTATATACGCGAGTTCGTTCGTAATTTTCCGTGTATGCCATTTAAATCATTAAATATATATATAAATTCCTTATTTTCGTGGCAGGGTGATGGTTATTCCCATAATTTAACCACCCCAGCCCGTGACCCAACTATTTCCAGCTATTGAAACTAATTTGAGGGAGTATAAAAGCCCCTCATGTGTATGGCCTAAGGGAGAGATAAAATTATAGATATTATACTCTGTTGGATCCCTATTTCAAGTCTGATGTTCCCGTGCCTCCTGCACTTCCCAAGTATATTCAGGAAACCCTTGTTTCCTTGAAGATGATCTAGTGTGCACACATTGTGGAAGAATCTTAGCGAGGTGAGGGCTAGATGAATCTAGAGGACGGTCTACTCGAAGGTCATGGAAGGATTCAAGTGATCTCTCCACTTACTATTCTTGTTCATGCCATTTATAATAAAGAAGAACCATCTTCTTCCCGAATATTCACGTGTCTATATATGTGTGAAGATTGTTAGTTAAACATTAAATATTGATTATATGATATTATACATGGATTATACTGACATCTAGGAACAATATATGATGTACAACTAGTGTTTCATGTTTTTTCTTTCTTGATTTCTAGGTTATGAAGCACGAGGAGTTGCAGGGGATTTGAACCCTGCGGGATCTACATCAAATGTAGCACTTTCAAGTGAGTTCCACAATTGTTTAAATCTAGTTTTTAGCATAAAATATAGGTTAAGTGAGTCCTTATTGAATGGTATGCCCCTGACCTGTGAAGGTTTCCGACCCAAAAACCTTTAGGGAGTTATTTCCCGAAAAAAAAATGGCGACTCCATTGAGGATCACACTTTTGTGATTTCCCTTTGGGTTGTTTCATCTGTCTTGAAGGTTTCCAACAACTTTAATCATTTTTTCAATTCAATAAATCGTTTTTTCATTCAGACTGAAGACCTGGTCTCTTGATCAGGCTTGACCTTCTTCTTTTTTCTTATTTACCTTTCTATACGCGGTTTCTTTTCTGCAAAGTCACGTATATATGCTAGTTTGTGTAAAGGTACTCATGTATACGCAAGTGGCCTTTACAACAGTCATGTATGCACGCTAGTTTTTAAGCTACTAAAGTGTGTATGTTTGGGTAAATTTTGAAATTTTTGGTTTTAAGTTTTTTTGGTCTTGTCTGCCTGTGGGGACTTGTTCCTGTGATATCTTTGAAGTCTCTGGATTGTGTTTAAAGTGGTTTTATGCTTGTTTCTCTCTTTATTATATGAAGACAAGATAATTTGGTGAAATATTCATTTATTGTGTTTGTGATTCTGGCTTGAGCACCAAGATCTTTTTCTGAAGATTCTTGGTTGTTCTGACTATTCAGGACGGAGAGCTTTTTGTCATTGGCTGTTTCCTAACTTTAGGAGTTGCTTTGCCTCTTGATTTTTGCCTCTTTTTGCATTTGGTTTTCTTGATTTCATTGGCTAGGTCTTGTTGCAATTTTCGAAGAGTCTCTTTTGATTCCTTGGAGTCTGAGTTTGCCGCAAGTTTATGCTATTGTACTGAGTTGATTTGTTGAGTTTCTTGTCTTCCTCTTGCTCATACAAGTCCTGCTACGAGAGTAGCATAGTTGGCTTAGAGCACCTTGTTGAATTTTTGCTTGAAATTCAAAGTTGGTTTGGCTCAGTAATTTGATAGTTTCTTAGTTTTTTGAAGTTTTTTTTCTTCATAAAATTCAAAAGCCAAAAAAAAAACATTTTTTCTTTCGATTGCTTCTGTTTTGGTTTATGGTTTCTTTTCAGCTTTTTGAAGGCTTGTTGAAATATTTATTCTTCATTTCTTGACTTGATTAGTAAGGGAGTCTTCTTTTGATTTCATTCTATTATATTAAATCTGCTTTTTGGCGTTTTTTATACCTTGAGCGTCTGATTTGGAATTAGACTGGTAGACTCCCAAAAAGTGATTGAACCTTGGTATCATTAGAGATTTCTCTTTTCTTTCTTAGGTCTTGCATCTTAGAATTTGCATGCCATTAGTAATTTGAATTAGGTGCACATAATCATTTTGGTCTTTTTCATAATTTTGTTTGTGTGAGCTCTGGTTATCTGAAAAGAAAAGTAAAATATATAGTCTCATAGAACCTGTGTAGAAATCACTCTTCATCGAAAGGCAATCAATGCATTTTCATATAGTTTGGTTTTCATTGGTTTCTTGTTGCATCATACAAATCTCATTGGTTTCACTTCCATATGCTCTTGACATAAAATAACAGCCAATTAAAATAAGCGATATAAATTAAAAACAACTAGCAATTTTTGTTTTTAGTGTCATACATCAACTAGCTAGGTTGTAGGGCCTTGGATTAGGTGAGTGGAGAGTTAAATCTCCAAGTCCGCTTAGATTTTGAAACGTAGAATTTTATTAATGAGTGAAATCCAACACCGTTAGGTGGACCGGGAAATCTCTCCTCCAGAGAGTCAAGTGCGAGGGAAAGTGAAGGTAGAGAAGGGAGATACCCCCTCCCTGATTTGCTGAATCTTGACCTAAGACTGTTCCGCCCAGCTGCTGACATGGATTGGTATCCTTAGTGGCCCATCCTAGGTATCACAGGTGACTGCGGGGGGGAATACCCATGGTACCTTAGGCAGACCTTGTATCACTTCCATTAGTACTTCTGGAGGGTGCCCTTGCGAAGCTTGGGTACTTGCACCGGCAAAGGTTGTTGTTAGGAGTTCATCTTAACTACCTCTATTACCTTCACTAGTTGATCTGGGTCATAATTACCCCAGACTGCTTTTGGGAGGTCCTATTTTTCACTTTCCTATATTTTGGTGTCCAGTCCTAATCACTCGGAGCGGAAATACTTGAAGGTAGTTTTCTTGGCTGTATCTTAGGGACTTTATAGTGAGTGCTCTTTGCTCCTAGCTTGCTTAGATTTATACTTTTTTGAGTCTAATCAATCTTTTAAAGTGGCTGACCGATCGATTCGTCGATCGAGACGACTTCGTGGGTTGTCTCCCACGAGTGTCGAGCCTTCTTCAAGAAGGTGTAGGAGCAATTTAGAAGGCAGTTATCACTCGGTGTTATCTGACACAATGTATAGAGATCCTCTGTTAGGACTTGAAGTTTCTGCAGCTAGTCTTGGTTTTGGTGTCAGTACTGAGAGGAGTAATCCACCCACCTCGAGAGTTTTATTTCCAGAATTATAAGTAGAGGAAGTACCTCAATCTCCTGAATCGCTTATGTCTCCTCTTTCTTATAATTCTCCATTTATCATTGAGTACATCGGACCTGAGTCTGAGAGACCTGAGAGTCCTTATCCATCACATTCTCACCTTTCGATGGCCACGACTGGGAACACAGCTTCGGCTATGAGTGATGCAAGTATTCAGATTCCTCCTAAAGTTGAGGGAGGAGGCACTATTGCTATATCTTCGATTGCTTCTAGTGATGTGTTTGGCTCCAGTTATACCCAAGCACAGGCTTCTCAATCGAGTTCCTTTTGTGTTGGAATGTCTGCTAATGGAATTCCTCTGTTTTCCTTTTGTACTGCTACAACTACATCTGCACCCATCTCCTCTATGGCTAGCGGATTGGATTCTTTTCAAGGGTTCCCCTTTGAAAGTGGACATATTCCTCACTCGAATCCTTCCTTAGGGTCTTTTCTTTTTACTTCCCAGACTCAGAATTTTAATCCATGGTCTGGACATCAAAGTTCTACTACCTTCACGGGGTGGAACCCTATCTTTACGGTAGTGGGGGCAGGGAATCAGTTTCTCACTGGTCACCAAGGGAATTTTCCTTTCTCTTCATCTAGTGCTTATCAGGATTTTTCTCCCTTTTCAAATGCTTGGAACCCTTATCAGGGGGTTTCTTCTTCATTCACTACTTCAATGTAGGGAACTGGTCCAGTTTATAGTAACTCTATGTTGGGAGGGGGTCATTCTCTGAATGCTAGGTCACAAGGATTTTCCTATGGCCCAAATTTTTCTATGAATTCTTCCTGGAAACCTGGTGTCTCATCAAATCCAGGGTATTCTTTTCAGAATGTTAGAAATTCATTCTATCAAGAATGGAATTCCTAGGCTCCTCCTCGTTTACCATTTATGGCAACGTTAAACTTGCTAGATTTGTCGAAATTGACTAATCATCCAATCCGGTATAGTCCAAGATGGCCTCCGGTCCCTACCAAACTACCTTCAGAAATTCCAAAATTTGAGGGAAAGAATGGGGAGGATCTGGAAGATCACATCACCACTTTTCATCTTTGGTTTTCATCAAACTCCCTGATCGATGATTTGATTAGGTTGAGAATATTTCAACGCACCTTGACTATAAATGCAGCTAAGTGGTATATTGAGTTAACTGGGGGCATTTTTTCCACTTTTGGGGATCTGGCTACCATGTTTTTGAATCATTTTCAGTTGCATGTTCGTTATGATGTCGGGACTGAACTCTTGGCTAAGTTTAAGCAGGACAAGACAATTCACATTTCTAATCATATTCAGGAATAACAAAGAAGGAAGCGGCTTATTAAAGCCTATATTCCAAATGAATTCCTTCTAGAATGTTATTTGAAATCATTGCAGCCAGATATTTTGAAGGATGTATCCCTGTCTGGTGTATTTTCTGAGGAACAGGCTATTTTCAGGGTCCAGCAATTAGAACTGATTTATTCTCAGTCTGGCGTCCTCAATAAAAAAATTTCTAATGCTCCTCACTCCAAATTCGATTTGTCCAAAACTAAACCTATTCCTCATGGTGATGGGCTTATTGGGTCGATTGATAGTGGTGCAGCTAACCTGCATAACCAATTGCAGCAGTTGTCCATACAATCTGCTTCTTCCAGTCAGGTTGTACCTTCAGTGCCCACCTATTCCCAAGCTTTGTCAATAAATGTTGTCCAGCCTTCAAACCCCAAAGGAAATCAACAATTCGAGGGGAAGAAAAAAGGACAAAATAATAATAGAAAGAAGGAAAAAATTGGAAGGCCAATGCAAATAAATCCAACGAGCATGTTGGTGAATGACAAAAGGATAAAAATAAAGTGAAATTTCCATGCAAGTTATGTAATTGAGATCGTCTTACTCACCTTTGTCCTAAAATTCAAGATGCGCAGCGCTTGTTAGCTCAACAGGGATCTTCCAGTTCCCAGGTTGTGTTAACAAACACTTTTCCCTAAGGGCAACAATCAATTGTTGGCGCGAATCAAAATACTGGGTCTTCCTCTAAAGGCACCCAGGAAGAGGAATCTCCATCAAATATATATATGATGAGTGCTCACGCAGATATCGCTATGAGATCTCGTGCTTATGGTACAACTGAGTCTTTAAAGGCCAAAGGTGCTCCTGATAGTACTGAACCACTTCACATTCCAAAGCTAACTATTGAGCCCATACCTCGGATGTCGAAAGCATCTATAAAGCGTACAACAATTAATCAAAATGCCAAAGTGGCTCGGAACTACTCTGTTGTAGAAGTTCTAGCCCAGAGTCCTTATGCTATGTTTTCTCTTGAGGTGCTCTAGTCTTGTCTAGCTCAACGAAGTGCTCTTGTTACTATTATTGGGGCTGTTGATCTGGAAAACTCTCTTATGATTACATTTGATTTGAATAATTTTAAGAAGAGACTCCCACATCATATGGATTTCCATATTAGATCATCATATCGAAGATTCACTATATTTCGAATGGTCATTGATGAGGGTGCTTCCACGTGTGTGATGTCTATCGCATGCTGGAAAGGAATTGGATCTCCTGCAGCTGTTCCATCAGCCACTCTTCTAACTGCGTTTGATGGTCATTCTCACAGGCCACATGGTATTTTCCCGGCTTTGCCCATCTATGTTGGGGGAAAAATTGTAAATATCGAGGTTGAGATAGTTGATACAAGCTTGGACTACAACCTTCTGTCCAGGAAAAACTAGATTTATGAGATGGATGCTATTGCGTCCTCCTTGTTTCATATTGTTTGTTTCCCTCATGAAGGGAGGATTGTCATAGTTGACCAACTAGATTGTTCTCCTGTAGACCAGAATGCATCTAATGACTCAACTATCCCTTTGGTGGATAATTTCAAGCCGCCTGTTGAGAATCTTGGGGTTGGAATGTATTCTTCTCTAATGGGTACTTTCGATATTCCACCTCCTTCCGTTCATATAAATGAAATTTCATCCTCTAGGGCTCCTATTTGAAGAGAATACTACTGAACTCATTATTTTTCGGATCCTTGGACCTTACCTTCCCCTACTTCCACATTAGTGGAAGGTCAAGTGGGTGGAATGGAATTTCCGATGTCTGCAGCAGAGATTGCTTATAAATCCATTGTTGATTCTACATAATCCATTCCTATTTCTCTTTCACCAGAGGAATTGGATGGCGATGTGGCTCCGGCTTGGACACTTAATTCTTCTTCCACCCAGGATTGCCTAGATACCACTCTTCCATCTGAAGAGGCTATCCTGGAAGCTATGACTGGTGTAGATAGACCGTGGGATGATTTGCATCATCGGTCTTACTTTCTACCAGACTTGAACGAATTTTAGTCAAGTTTTCCAAGTCCTTAGTCTTCTGGTATTTGCTGAAGGGAACATGGTTGTGATTTCTCCGACTATCCCATTGAACATCTCTAGGAACCCCAACGTTATCAAGAATGTCTTCATCGGCACTAAATGTTCCCCTGAAGAGATTCAAATTTACATTGATCTCTTTAAAGAGTTTAGGGATGTGTTTGCTTGGTCTTATGAGGAAATGCCTGGTATAGATCCATCTATTGTCCAGCATGAGATCAAGATCTACAAAAATGCTAAGCCTGTGAGGCAAAAGCTTCGTCCAGTCAACCCTAGGAAGGTTGCAGCTATCAAAGTTGACATAGAGAAGATGCTCAAGGCGGGATTCATTTTCCCTATTCCTTTGACTGAATGGGTTTTAATACCAATCCCGGTGGAAAAAAAGCAAGGAACAATTCGAGTTTGTATTGATTTCAGAGATCTTAATAAAGCATGTACGAAAGATAATTACCCCACACCATTCATAGATCAGATTATCAATGAGTGTGCAGGCAATGCAATTTTCTCCTTCATGGACGGTTTTTCCCAATATAATCAAATTACTATGCATCTTGAAGATCGGCATAAGACTACCTTTATTTGTCCCTGGGGTACCTTTTCTTACAAAAAAATTCCTTTTGGCCTTAAAAATGCTGAAGCCACATTTCAGCAAGCCATGTCATATGCCTTCCATGACATCAAACATATTATCGAGGCGTACTTGGATGATCTAGATGCTAGTTCTCGCAAGAGAATTGATCATCCTTCTCACCTCTGTCAAGAGTTTGAACGATGTCGTTTTTACAAACTCCGGTTGAATCTGAACAAGTTTGTTTTCGCGGTCACATCCGGTCGGTTGTTGGGGTTTATTGTGTCTATGCAATGGATTCGGGCATATCCCTTCAAGGTTGAAGCAATACTTCGGTTGCCTCCCCCGTCATCCATTTGTCAACTTCAAAGTCTACAAGGAAAAGCCAATTTTCTATGGATATTTATCATAAATTATGTCGAGATTACAAGAGGATTCATGATATTATTAAAGAAAGGAGTCCCATTTTTGTGGGATGACTTTGCTTAATGCTCATTCTATGCCTTGAAAAATGCATTGACCTCTACTCCTATCCTGATTCCACCTGATTATAACATGGATTTCCTCTTGTATCTCGCTACAACATAATCTACTATCGGTATGGTTCTGGTTCAGGAGGATGATGCTCTTGCTGACATGTGATATACTACCTTAGTCGAGGCTTGGTAGGACCTGAACTTTGGTATTCTCCAATAGAAAAACTCGCTTTAGCAGCTGTCCATGTTGTGCAGCAACTAAAACATTACATTCTTCTTCGGAAAACTTATGTTTTGGCAGCAGTCAATCCATTTCAATTTGTTCTCAGCAGGCGAGTGATTGGGGGCAAATACAATCGGTGGATTGTGATTTTGAAGGAATTTGATCTTGAGTTTATGTCTGCCAAGTCCAAGAAATATTTTGTTTTTGTAGAATTAATTTATGAGTTACCTTGTGGAGAGGATATAATTTATGACGAATCCTTTCCGAATGAGCATCTTTTTCTCATCTCTTCATAGGATCCTTGGTATGGGGATCTCATTGTATATCTTTAGACTACGAAGTTTCCTTCAAATTTTTCAAAAGATGAGCGTCGTAAGTTACGTCACCTGGCTAAAAGTTACTTCATCATTGGTGATACTTTATACTGTCGAGGGGTCGATTTGATCCTAAGACATTTCTTAACTCTCGAAGAATTTGAAGTTGTGCTGAATGATTACCACATTGGAGCTTGTGGTGGTCATTTATCCGGGCTTGCTACAGCCCAAAATATCTTGTGTGCTGGATACTTTTGGCCTTTGATTTTCAAAGATTGTGTTGATTCGGTCAAACGATGTCATCCATGTCAAGTGTATACTCAAAATATGTGCACCCATCCAGCTCCGCTCTTCCCAGATATCACTGTCAGTCCTTTCACAAAGTAGGGTATTGATTATACTATTTGTAACCCGCCTTCGGTTAAAGGTCACAAGTAAATTATTGTAGCAGTAGAATACTTCACGAAGTGGGTCGAGGCTATGCCTAATTTTTGGAATGACGGTGAGACATCAACTCTTTTTCTCTTCAATCAAGTTATTTCTCATTTTGGTATTCCTCAAGAGATTGTCACTGATCATGGCAGTCATTTTCAGAAAATCATGATGGCTGAGTTAGCTCTCAAATTGGGTTTCCGGCAAGAGCATTCATCTCCTTATTATCCTCAAGCCAATGGGAAGGTGGAAGCTATGAACAAATCCTTGAAGACCATTCTTCAATGGACAATTAATAGAGCTAGATCTAACTGACATGTTATGATGTATCCTGCGCTTTGGGCATACTGGATTTCATTTAAGACTACAACTGGTTTTACTCTGTTTCAACATGTTTACGGGTTGGAATCAATATTTCCCATTGAGTGTGAGATTCCTTCTCTTAAATTGGCTGTAAAAATTATTCCTGACACTTCAAGTCTTGAAGAACGCCTCCTTCATATGGAACATCTTGATGAGCAGCGTTGAGATGCTGCCACGATGAATGAAGCACATAAGAAATGGGTTCAAGTTCAGTACGATAAGGCGGTCAAACATAGGGTTTTCTCTGAAGGCGACCTTGTTCTAGTTTATGCCTAGGAAAAGGATGCCCTGGGGGCAGGTAAATTCAGTTCTATGTGGTATGGCCCCTTAATCATTAAAAAGGTCCTTAAAAAAGTAGCTTATACCTTGGCTGATTTTGAGGGAAATGAGTTGGAAGAGCCCCAAAATGGGCTCTATTTGAAAATTTATTATGCCTAGGCCTTGGCCTAGCATCTTGCTTTTTGTCTATATATTTTGGTTTTTGTTTTTGTACATATCTGAGTTTTTGGTCTATGAGGTGATGGTGATGATTTTTTATCTGCTTTGACAGGTTGCATTGGATATCATGAGTCATTTTGGTTTCGCCGATGGTGCTAGTAGACACACTCGGAACTTAGCTTCCGTGGCTTGGGTACTTTATTATCCATCTAGTCAACCGCTAGTTTCAAGAGGGGCTGTATTGGTGCTGCTTCCAATAACGTAGCAGAATACACTGCAGTCATTTATCTACTTTTAGAAGCAATATCTCCAGGTGTTGATTCATTGGTAGTATTCTTGGACTCCTAGTTGGTGGTGTCGCAATTGAACAATATATATCGGGTCCGGAATCCTTTCTTGTTTCAATTATTTTTTAGGGTACATTTATTGCAAAGATCATTTCAATTTATAAAGTTTATTCACATTCCTCAAGCTCAAAATCACATGGAAGATTCATTAGCTAATTAGGCAATTGACTGGCATATTATTCATTCAATACTTTAAATAAAATCATCAAAATCATCATACATTTTCACACATTTGTTTCATCGCATCATAAACCATTGTATATCTATATATATCATCATAATGTACAAAAACTATACAAAAATTTTGACCCATCTGTCCTGCAAAATTAGGGCTTATGCACGATCATGTTTAGTCTCAAAAATATAATACAGTCATCCAAAAAAATCTATCATCCCTGTCCAACATTTGTGTTCCTATAGAACACGATCACAATAGCCACACAATGGAATAATCGCACCCAGTCTCGCGGTACCTCGACTACCTGTCTTTGGATAGCCTCTGGTAAGTCTTCTACTGTAGACATAGGCACTTGGAAAGTCAAACTCTCTAAGTTTCTCTGAATGGCGTGTAGAGTCCTACCAGGGTCTTCAGCATCCGCTTTGCCTTTGCGACGTTTTTGCCGTGGGTATCCTTTAGGACGAACTGGTCCCATATCTGTGTCATGGTCATATAATTTTGTAAGTCATTTGAAATCCAATCAAAAACATGTTTTTTTCATTTTTTTCACATATATTGAAAAATTAAGAAAAAATCAATCAAATATTGCAGTCTTACCAATTGCACCCCATGCTACGCCAGGTGGAAGGACCAAGTCTTGATCACCGCGAAAATTTGTCCCAGCATAGGGATAGTCATCCACTGCAATAATTTGTTCTTCCCACCATTGGAAGAACTCATGATCCCATGTCATTTGGGGAACTTCACTTCCCCCCAGTCTCTTCATCATATCAGCTGATCGGGCTATTCTTGGGTCTCTAGGGCTGTTGATGGATGAGATCACTTTGGGTCGAAGCCCAAGAATCTTCTCAAAGAAGAATGTCATCAAGATGGTTCCATACCCGAAATGCTTTGTTTTAGATTTTCAGATTGAGGTCAGTTGTTTCTTCATATTAGTCAGCAGAGTTGTACACCAATCAAAGAGATGCACTAAACATTCAACAACTATACTCATCTGTGTCCTCAACTCCTGGTGCAAGGAAGCAGATCCTGCCACCCTGCCAATAGTAAAGAGGAGAATTTTCATCTGCAGCTCTGATAGATCTTTGATTGCAATTTGAGTCCCTACTTTTTGAGACCCCTCTACACAATAGACGTGGACATAGTCTTCAACTGTAACCCCTCCCACAGGCTTGCCTTGCAAATCTACTGGATCTCCTCTTCGGGAGAGTCCAGTAATAAAATAAATGTCTTCCACCTCTATGTGTATAGGTATTTGATCAATCATGAAACAATCCTCCTCCGGTTCCCAATGATTTACTAGCATTTCAAGTAACCGAACGTTACTTCTCATATTTGGAATTTTGAATAATTTGAGTAAACCACAATTTCGAAGGATATTGAGCGAATTTTGGTCTCCCATGACCTCTTGATCAATGGCACTGTGCTCACGTTCTCTCCAAGAGATATTCATCCTACAAAAAATCATTAATTTCATCATTAGGTTCATTTTTTGTAATCACGGTCTGCGCATACGCGACTTCCCTTTTAGACAGTCACGTATCATACGCGGGTTCGTCCACATGAACCCGCGAATGTGCAGAATGATAAATAAAAAAAAATCATTTCCACGGTGAAAAATCAAAATTTTTAATTTATAAATGGATGAAATTAATCACAAAGATTAAGTTAAGGCTTACTTGACTTATCTGGCGAATTTTGACGGCTGTTTTCTCCTAATTTGAGGAAAGAGGCTTTTTCTCCAGAGCTCTTTTCTCCAATTCATCAAGGTAACAATGAACCTAATGTGAGGTAAAATGTGTATTTATGCCCAGAAATTGAATTTTTTTTGCAAAAATTCATTATGCTTCATTTTCACATCTGTATTAAGCTGCATAACCCGATTTCTTGGAAGTGTTGGGATGGGTATATTTCCAAGTATATTTTATTGACTTTGAGATTTTTTCCGGTTTTCGAAACCATGACTACTGACCTGTCATGGCAGGTATGTGATCTACACTGGAATATAGGTTAGGTAATCCACTTTTCATTGCATTTATACATTCTAGCCTCCATTCTGATCACTTTCCATAGGGTCGATCCCATCATGTCATGAGTATTCAACCCATTTCACTCGCCGATTATTTAATCATGACTTGGTGGTAGAGCCTTCCTTTACATGACCTTCCTGGTTAGTTCCTCGCTAGCACTTGTTGCCCATGCTGCACTTTATGTAGGCTTGGGAGTCCTCTTTAGTCCGTTGTGAATTATATGTTGAAGCTTCATTCTTCTTCTTCTTCATTATCCTTTTTCTGGCTATTACCCTAGAGGCACCCTGGTGTTCTTCAGTTGCATTACTACATTACATGTGGTCTACTTGTTTATCTTGGCCTTTAGCCGGCTTCATTTGGACTCGATTTTTAAGCCATATTTTGACCTTGACTCTCTGCACAAAATTAGCCATTGCAAAGCACTTAGCTATCGCAACTTGACACCCTTGTTACCCGTGGATGGAACACTCCTTTGAGTATCGCTTACCAGTTTCCGCCACCTTGCATTTTGCATAGGATTGTTCCTGTCCCAGGAACTAGTGCATATGTTTCTTGATACTCATTCTATCCATTGTACCATAGCATTATTTTATTCTTTTTCAAGCTTATTATATGAAAAAGACAAAAAAATCAAATATGTTAAAAAGAGCGGGAACGGGATGTTACATCATATTTTGATGGCAGTTATAGTATCAGTTTGTCACCCTTGAACAAAGCACATACCACTATGTCTTTTCCTCATTTGGGATGGTTTTAGTTTTGACCTAAGAGACGCCATAGCCTTGTTTCATGAGTCAGTTCTCCCCCGGTTGGTTATCTCTTCCAATCATATGGAGAGTTTGTTTTTACCTCCTGCATAACAAACTTATATAGTGTCATTATTTACTTCCATGGTCATCATGTGGCATGCTTTTGTTCAAGGGAAGTTAACCCTGAGTCGCCCATTCTGCGGTGTCTCTTGACTTATTATTCAGGCCTTCCCGGTTTTGTTAGTATCTTGTACTATCACATCAGATGTTTGGTCCTATGCTCGTGCTGGTTTGAGAAGGTCTCCATTGACTTCTTGCTAGCGGGTTTGTCTCTTATCGACTGTGACATATTTCTCTGAGAGTAAACCTAGAGCCGCACCCTGCCCTATTTACATCATCGATAGGTGTCATTGTGCTCAGCATTTGATCATCATTATGGGTCTTTGACTAAGTGGTTTTCCTTCTATTCGACGTCAACATACATTATCAAACTTGGGATTCATGCAGTACCTTGATTTCCATTTGACCCTATCGGTGGATATCTCACCTCTTTGTTAGCTTTCATTATTGGTTGGTTGAGAGGGTTTCTTCCATGTGCTAGCTTCATCTTGTACATGTCAGAAACATACTTCGGGTTGGTTCCTTCACTCTACTTTTTCCGATTCCTTCCAAATCTTGGCCTATGGGTTACACTCGCGCTGAAATTATGTGGGATGCCTCAATGCCTTCCTTCCAGCAGATCTTTTCCCGTCGACTCCGACTCATTGCTATGGGAATAAGGTCTAGAGTCTTTTTGTCAGTACCTTAGGGTTTGCAGTCATTAGTGGAAGACTCTTCATTATTGATAGTGAGGATTCATTATTTCCTCTTGATTGATAAATTCTTACAAGTGTTCGACTTCAGCTCATTTATTCACACTTGTTGGATTGTACTGGGGCACCTTGACAATCATTATCACTATCGGTGGGTTGTCTCGCATTTGTTAATAGTTTCCATTATTGACCAGTAATCAACTGATTTCTCACATGGTCGAATTTAGCTCATTTATTCCCATTGTGTAGAATTATGCCATGGTGATCGGTGAAGACCTCGGGTTTGCTTCAACATGCTTCGGTTCACTGTTGACATTTCATCTAACTTCTTCCAATGACACCGTACACTCTTATATGTTGCAATTTCAATACAGCAACATCTTATATGTTGGCCCATGAGTTGCATGATTGTACCATGTTTTCCACCTCTTATGATTCGGTCCCTGGAGATTCAATTACTTGAGTGATCAGATATCTACTACAGCATCATTGATTAGTATTCTATATGTGATACTTGCACTTGATTTTCTACTTGTACTTTCGAGCAGTGCTCAGATGATTCACTATGTACTTTCCAGTTCAGTTATACTTGTATACATTTTGGATCTATAGACATGCTTTTTTTTCACTAAGCATGGGGATGCCCGCCTTAGACACGAGTTGACTCTCTGACTTCTTTCATTGGTTTTTTGACAGGCTGAAATCTGGTGACGTCCTCTCTTGACTTCGCAAGGTTCTTTCTATGCACATAATATATTTCGGACATCATGTACCCCTTCTGACCTCATATATTAGGGGGCATCTATTATAGCATCATTTTTCACCCTCATGTGAATATTGATTGTCCTTTTGGCCCTAGGCACCCTTTCCTTCCAGACTTGAACAAATTCATAAAAAACAGTGTTAAATTCCCCATACGCAATTATGCCTAGACTTTTCCATGTATATACGCGAGTTCGTTCTTACTTTCCACGTATGTCATTTAAATCATTAAAAATATATATAAATTCCTTATTTTTGTGGTAGGGTGATGGTTATTCCCATAATTCAACCACCCCAGCCCATGGCCCAACTGTTTCCAACTGCTGAAACTACTTTGAGGGAGTATAAAATCCCCTCATGTGTATGGCCTAAGGGAGAGAGAAAATTATAGATATTATACTCTGTTGGATCCCTATTTCAAGTCTGATGTTCTCATGCCTCCTGCACTTCCCAAGTATATTCAGGAAACCCTTGTTTCCTTGAAGATGATCATCACCCTATATGACATCTAGTGTGCACACATCGTGGAAGAGTCTTAGTGAGGTGAGGGCTGGACGAATCCAGAGGATGGTCTACTCGAAGGCCGTGGAAGGATTCAAGTGATCTCTCCACTTACTATTCTTGTACATGCCATTTATAATAAAGAATAACCATCTTTTTCCTAAATATTCACGTGTCTATATATGTGTGAATATTGTTAGTTAAACATTCAGTATTGCTTATATGATATTATACATGGATTATACTGACATCTAGGAACAATATATGTTGTACAACTAGTGTTTCGTGTTCGTTATTTCTTGATTTCTAGGTTACGAAGCACGAGGAGTTGCTGGGGGTTTGAACCCTACGGGATCTACATCAAACGTAGGACTTTCGGTTAAGTTCCGAAATTGTTTAAATCTAGTTTTTAGCATAAAATATAGGTTAAGTGAGTCCTTCTTGAATGGTATGCCTCTGATCTGTGAAGGTTTCCAACCCAAAAACCTTTAGGGATTTATTTCCCGAAACAGTTTAGTACTCATAAGGGAGGAACCAGATAGGATTCCAGATGATGACATGAGTGAAGATAATGGAAAAAACATCAAAGATGAAGCAACAGTATATGTTGTCGCAGCTGAAATAGATGGTTCAATCTGGGATTTTATCTCAGCCATGGTCAAATGACCCAATTTATACCCTATAGAATCTACGAGAACTCGAATTGAAACAGGATCAAAAAAAGCAAAGGAAGGTGATTGAGGAAAATACTTGTACAGGTAAAGCTCCTATCGAAAATGAGTTGGAGTTAAAGGTGTCTCGTCTTGTGGGATTTCTTCAATCGCAATTAAATCAGGTGGAAGTATTTCACCGTCAGGCCCAAAGTATATTTCAAGTGGTTGATTGTGTGATATGGGAGACTCAATGGCTACAGAAATTTGTGGGATGACCAAGGCAGGAACAACTTCCAGTTGTTCGACTTCGAGATTCAGATGTTCTGGAAAATAGGAGACAAGATTTGGATCAACTTCTGGTTGAACAACGTCAGGTTCTGGAGGTATGATCTCACTGATTGGATGGATCATGAACATGGATAGCTGTGAGGACTCCATTTCAACAACAATAGATGAACCAGGATGTGTAGAAACAACTTGAGCTAACTCTGGTATATGGGAAGGTGATGCTTCACCAGAGGTACGAATAGTACTTGATTTGGTAGAGTGATGCTGCCTTTGCCGTCCAGAAGTAACTTCTAGTGGTAAAGGTGGTTTCAATGCTAATCTACACGAATGACGGGGAAAAGGATTTTGTTCTTCCACGATGACTGATTTATTTTAGAAAAAATAAATAAACAAAATAAAAGGGTATTGCTAGGAAAAAAGTTTTACTAAGAAATTGTGAACTGCAGAATACCTCCTAGCGAACCAAGAAGTATGGGTAGGAAATCTCCCCGAATGTTGTGTTCACTGTATCACAATTTACAAGGTGGACGACTCAGTTCACTATGGATGGATAACAACCTAAAGTTGTCCTCCCAAATATACCCGAAGGTAAGTGGAGGCCCAAATCCGTATTAGCTCTGTCTGATGCAAAACTGCACAGTGAGAGTACCCATTTATACTTTTGGTACTGTAACACCACCCGATATACCCGAAAGTACGTGGAAGAGCTATGATATACTTATGTACGTGGAGTGATGTATCACACTCGGAATGTATTACAGACAAACTAACGACAACTGCTATGTTTTACGATGCCAGAACACATCTCTAGCCTAGACCTTATAAATGTTATCGTTATGGTTCCAATGCTTTGTTAGGTAAATTGAGATAAATTTTAAGTTGATCTTGTTTATCAATTTTCCTTTCAAAGGTTCACCGCAATGATGTATTTGAAATTCCTAAAATGTAAACTAAAATGATAAGAAATCTTTCACTTTTAGTTTTTTCAATGAAAATCCTAGCTACTAGAGGGAAAGAGCAATCAATTTGAGAGAAAACAAATCAAAGAGCACAAACTAAATGCAGATTTCCTAATCGTTCCTTTTGCAAAACACACAATCCACTACATGCAAATGCAAGTTTTTATTTTCAGTTCCTTTAATGTTATGAATGCAGAAATTAAACTAAGTGCACTAAATAAAAAAAAACAAATGCCTTTTACTTTTGAGAAATGAAGAATGTAAACAAAACTTTCTATTTTGAAGGAAAAATGAGGAATTTAACAACAATTTCTCCTATCAAGAAATGAAGATTTTACGACAATTTCGTTTTCAAAAGAAAATGGATCTAATGCAGCAATAAAAATACTTTGAAATTAATTCACCAATGATAAAGAAAAACACTTTAAACAAACATTGAACAAACTTTTCTTTCAAAGGAGGAAGAGGTAGGTAAGGTCACTGGTCAATCTGAGGTATCAGGCTCTTTAAAACACAACAAACAACAAACTGAAAACAAATTTCAATAAAAAATTCAATGGAATTTGGATGGTTTCAGGAGGCAACGCAGTCCCTAAGGCAGACAGTGTGTTGCAACGGAGGTCTGAAAGGGAGACAATGTTATGAAAAGCATTGTGTCATTTCCAACAGTGCATTGGGCGCAGTGTATATTGAAAAATGCAAATGTTTAACACACTTCTAATGCAAATTTGGATTTCAAAAAGCCTAATCTTTCTGAGTAAATGCTACTGGGTGAATAAAAAGAGAAAATTAGAGGAAAATACATTAAGGATGAAGGGTAAACTCCCCTACGGAGTCGCCAATTTGTTATGTGGAATTATGGATTACGGATAAAACATTATTCCCTAGATGTAGTTCTCATCTAGAACAATAGGTTAAAGAATTTTCAACTACTTTTCCTAACTGTAAATAGACACACAGAATAGATCAAAGAACTTACATGGAGTCCAAGCGCTTCCTATTCTCCTTCTGTTGCTCTTGTTTTAGCTTCAAATATGAGCTAAGTCGCCAAAATATTCTCTGCAAAGATGAACACTAAACAACAAAAGATAGAAATAATATAGATTTCTATTCAAGTTATTCAGTTAAATCAATAAAAAATGAACCATATGCATCAAATAAGAATTCATAATATGAAATACATGAGCTTATACAAATACATATGTGAGAAATTAAGCAGTAATATTTATTAATGGACAGAAGGGGAGGTTACAACCCAGTGATTAATTTAGTGTCACCATCTCTAGCAGCATCCCAGCCTCATCACAATGCACATCTCTCCAGCAGCATGTCACTCAAATCAATTCCTCAATTGAAATTCCACCAGCATTTCTCTACAAAAGTTTTTCCTCCTCAAACACTAAGATCTGTGATCAATTTATAGAGGAGCTGAAGGTATTTTTATAATAAATGATTTTCCAATAATAGGCAAGACATGTTCCCAACCTTGTAGATGTCAAATGGACACATGGATTCGAATTCTGAAACATGTGAACTCTTCTAGAAGGCAGTGACCAAGTGGAGATTCTAGAACAATTAGAATTTCGCTCCCAATGTGACCAACGCACCCTTGAGTGTCGAGAAGTGCTTTTTAGAGCACCCTTGAATGGGGTTACTTGCATATGAAATTCACTTAGTCCCTTTAGAGTTAGCGTTGGTGAGCTCTCACATGATATATTATAAACTTCAAATCTTGGAAACCTTTGCATATGAAAGTCATGGATGATTTGTCTTGTTCTTTGTCTTAGGGAATGTAGCAACTGAAATGATAGGGGATGATAGATCCTATTCATTGGTCCTGGAGATGATGTCCAATTAACCAGGTCATTGAGAATGATGCCCAAATTGACATATAACACACGACTGTGAAGGAGACTAGCCTAGGTAACCACAAAACCAATTTAGAGCAGGAAACTAGTCCTTCCAAACTCAGAGGGGAATCCCTCATAAACATCTCAATCAAGAATGAGAAGTTGTATACTTAGCTCAATGAATAGATCATCAGTAGGGTGAGAATTATCAAATTTATAGTGGTGGGACAACGTTTTAGAGAAATATCCTTGAAATATGGAGTCAGAACTTGAATCTAATGGTTTTCAATTAATGGATAAAAGGTTTCTTTTTAAAAATTTGAGGAAAAGTAAGAATTATGTTCAGCTAATAAGAATATGTGATGGAAGTTGGAAAGAAAGTAAATTCCACTATGAAAAGAGGCATCTAACAAGGGATGAATCTCTTGATATAGCTTTAGAAGAAAGAAAAAAAAAAGGATAGCTACTAAAAATAGAGCACCAATTAAGGCTGAATTCTGAACCAGAAACTAATAAACTGATAAGAAAGTATAATCAATGCAAGAAGGAGCACAAAAAATATGAATTCCTTTTGTTAGTCATCAATAATTTTGATCTTATCCAAATATGACTAAGTTGAAAATATCAGATTTCTAGAAACAATATTTGCAAAAAAATTGTGAGTTCTAGAAATCTCATAGCCTTCATTATCCTAAGTCTATCAGTTCTCTGAAAATATTCATCTATGACTTCTAAAAGATCACCCTTCTGTTTCAAAAATAAATTTTTTTCATGCTATATTCCCCCATGTTCATTTCCCCCATTTTCCCCTCATTTTTCCCTTCATTTATACTTTATTTCCTCAAAATCCCCTTTCAGACCATTTAAAAACCCCTTTTTTGGTTTAAAAACACCCTCTTTTACCCTATCAAAAATCTCCAAAAGGGCTTAAAAACCCATGTTTTTAGCCTATTCTGACCTTTTTCAAACATAAGGCTTTAAGCCCTTTTTTTTCCTTCAGCCCTAACCCTTTTCTCCATATAACCACAACCAGGAATCGTCAACACTTCATCACATTGGCACTTCCTCGCATCCTCGTTCCCATTATCTTTTCCCCCACCGATGCGATCCCCCGAGGGCTTAAAGTCTTCTGCCCCTTTGTTCATATAACCTCACCCCACAACCATGGGCTAAGTCTAAACCCTCAGCCCCTTTTTCCTTAACACTCGGTCCTCCTTTTCCCCACAGGACCATTTCTGTGCCTTGTCCTTAGCCCCCTTCCCTTACCATTTACCTCTCACCCTCACAGTTCATCGGAGTAATCCACATCATCCATTGACTTGATCCAACAGTTGCATGGGCACTTCTCGGTCCGCAAGTTAACCCTTTGGTGCCCCTGCAGTTGACCAGCCTAACTGTGGGAGATCTAAGATCTATCGCTAAGATTCATTGCGGGGGCACATCCGAGATTTTCCTCCATACCTCCATAGTCCTCCCGCACTCTAGATCTCAGCCGTTGGATCATCCCACAAATCTAATGGCCAGCGCTCCATCACACATTGCATCAGTGCTATCACAATTTCCCTTTCCATTCACCTCCTCCGCCAATGATTCAACCACCGATTTGATCTACAATGTTGATCTACCAAGATCAACGGCTGTCGGCACCCCCCTCCTTCATCCTTTCTCCTGAACATACTCCACTCCATAATCTTTCTCTGAGCTCGATCCACCATTGATCTATAAGATCTAACGGCCACCATTATTCCCGACCATTAACCATTCCCCCCACCTTACCACTCCATGGTGCAATCTCCACCGTGGATCTTCGAAATCCAACAGCTATGCCACTCCCAATATTTCTGCTACCCAACAAAGCACCCGCGTCACCGCCGGTCCCACCTCCCAATACTCTACCTCGCATCCATTCACCATCCAACACCTATCCTCCAATATCCCCTGCCACCATGCATCTCCCCGCCATCACGCTGATCCTGGACCATCGATCTGGCTCCCCCAGATCTAACGGTCCTCGCGTCGTTTCACATGCGATTTTCTCCTGGGGTTTAATGACCCAAATCAATGCAAAATGGGCGGTATTGGAGGGTCATGTGGAAAATGATGTATGGTATCGCGTTCATTCGAGCGAATACCACTTACCGCCTGAATGCTATGCGAAAACCATTCATGGTTTTCACAAAACCACTTTCCCATTTTCCACGCCAAATTCAATTTTTTCTCAGATTTTTCCTAGTTCCGCCTGTGGGACCCTTCCTCTCATGCAATTTCCCTTCCCTCTGCACTGCTCCTCCGCCTTCGCCTAAACTCTGTTAACATTTTAAACCCACAACGCAGGTTTTCATAACATTTTTTAATGTCTATTTGCAGGTTTTAATGGCGGGTTAATGTGCGGGGCCATCCCACAATCAAAATAGTAACAGACCTTGGATGATGATCCAAAAAGGCCTATGAGAAAATAAAAAAGGGATCCAGGGTTTCATATCAATGATTGATCAGTGCCTCATAAGCATTGATCCCTTTTGAAATCCTCCAGCGCATCAAAGAAGCGTCCTGCACACAAATGCAGAGAAAACTAATGAAGATTGAAGAACAAAGTATCAAAGGCATAAACAGAATATTAAAGACTAATCGAAGTGGATTGAGGATAGAAACACAGCTAAAAGACAAATGAATAGAGGTTTAAAGAAAACAGTAAAGTGATAAAGGCATCATAATGATTTATGAAGGCTAAAGCAGAATCAGGCCTTAAACACAGTTTAAATGATTAAAGTTAAGGAAATATTAGGCTAAAGCAACCTCAAATACATCAAAAGGAAGTAGTTATTCACTTGATAAATCAAACTGACACCTTTTGCCTACTCTTTATCTGTAAAGGCAACAAACAGTTATTTCACAAAAGAATATATTTTAAACTGTCAGAACAGTTAATGTAAAGATAAGGATAAAGCTTTAAAGTCAATATTTTCACCTATCTTTATCTTAGAAATTAAGACAAAGTTTTTAATAGAGAAGTAGTTGGACACATGTCCCTACCTTATGCCTTGCATGGTTTTTAAGGTTAGGAATGCATTTACTCTGTAATTAAAAACACTTGAACCCTAGATCAGTTCCACATCCTCATTTAGAATCAATTATGATTTATGGTTAGCCCTACATATTGTTGCCACTGAAATATTCTGTTCTTGGAATCATCTCTTTAAAGTAGCGTTGTCTAAATTTGTCAAAGAAATTTGTTTAAAATCATGCTCTTAGCCTTTACTTAGCTGAATTTGTTTTAAGGAAACCTTATAGCTGCAACTTTGGATGTTAAATTTTTCTCTCCTTCTATGGTTATAGTTACTTGTGTATCCTAAATGTTTTTTCTGCTCTAGATGATAAAAGCTCTGAAAGTTGGATAATTTTTCTTGCCTTTCTAAGTTTTTATCTCTATGTTTGTCTTGGTTAATTATCTATTTTCAGTTTGAAATCAAATGGATTAGGTTCTACTTATGCCTTTGATTCTCTTGCTATTCTTATCAATTTTCTAACTCCCTCAGTGTACAAGTATATAAAGGATTTTGTTTCATCCCTTTATTAGTTTGTTGTTCTCAATCTTTATGTCCATTTCATAAAACCTTCATAACCTTAAAAGATCCATCAACCAAGTAAACTTGCCCTGCAAATACTCTTAACACCATTGATGAACTTATCTGGACCTTGTTAGACTCCATTTCCCAATGACTTAACAATCTTCCATGTTTTCTATCTAAAATCTATCAAAGTGTCATACCCAACCAAAAAACAATCAAATACCTTGCACTTAACATCTAGCCTAAAATCAACCTCTTAAAAGCATCAAGCTATATCCTTACAAACATATTGAGAGATCCGTCTCTGAGACTAGGAGGGCTAGATCCTAGAACTCTAAAGCTTGGTTTGATGTTACCCTTGTCAATTTGTATCTTAATCAATCTAGAAAATTACGGGGAGCTGACATAGTGGCGATCACGGTGGGAATTCTGAGTACATAATAGTCTAGCAAACTCTTGTAGACTCACTAAGTCCTTAAATAACCATAGAAACTCAGAAAAACCCAAAAAAATTCAGATTGGTTTCATAATAAACATTGGTGGTGGACCATAAACATTTTACCTTCAAAAAGCTAAAAATTTCCACCTGGCGACTCCACTGGCCTCCAGTAGACCTATTACTTCACTAGTACTTTTAGAATCCCTTGGGAATGCATTGAGCAAACCCAATCATACTGTTGGTGGACAGCAAAGTTTAAATCATCCACCTGGTGACTCCACAACTCTCAATAGACCTAGAAACTCCACTGGAGGAAGAACCTGAAACATGACCAGTCATCCTAGAAAGAAAGAGCATTAAGGCCTAAGTTGGATTCAAGAAATTATTGTTTGTATCTATAACTATGTTCTATCCTACTTTAAACCTGATCAAGAATACACTAATGAGATCTACATTTATCATTGGAAAGATCTCAAGCCTCGAAAATCTAAGCCTCAAATTTTAGACCATGATCAGTCTTATACACCTGTGCTTAACCCATATTCACATGTGGAAGATCTAGTGAAACAGGAGCCTCTTGCTACCTTTCCTCCTCCTGCTGAAATATCAAACAACCATAAATCTCTTTTTACACTACCTATACCCACAAAGGTCCCAGAAAGATACAAGCCTCTAATTTTTCCTCCTATCTTCCAAGCCCTCCCTGCAAATCTTGCAAATAAACTACCCATATTTGATGGAGAAAACTCAAAAGTCACCGCTGAAGAAAAAATTCAAAATATTGAGAATTTACTTGACCTTTATGAAATAGAAGAAGATGATGTGCGTATTAGAATGGTTTCCTTATCATTACAAGGAAAAATTAGGAGTTGGTTTAAGGACCTTCCAGCTGCAAGCATTATCAATTTTCAACAATTTACTCAAGTCTTCTTAGATAGGTGGGTGATCATGGGAAATGAAGTTCCCATCATAGAAGAATACAAGAATTTAAAAAGACAACTAGGGGAGACATTACAAGACTTTTCAGCCAAGTTCAATAAAGTATACAATGAAATACCTGCTAAGATAAAGCCACCTTTGGGGTGGGCTCTCTTAAACTACCCAAGTACTTTTGACCCAGAGATGGAATTCCAGATAAGAGAAAAAGACCCTTCAAACTTGGAAGAAATGCAGAATATGGAAATAACTGTGGAATTCAACATACTGGAAAGAGAGGAAAGGTTAGAAGAAATAAGGAAGGAAAAATCATACCAAGAGAAAATAACTTCTTCAGAGTTAAAGCTAGAGATGTTAACAAACACAATAAAAAAAATGATGCATATACTTGGTAGGAAAGAGGAAGAGTACAAGGTTGAGATTGGTGCTGATTATTCAGAGAAGCTGGTACCATTTTCTTGGGAGGAACCAAATCAGTCATTTCAATGCAAAGGTAGCTATCAAAACATACTGGTTGACCAAGGTTGTAAAGAAGAAGATGCAGAAAGTTGTCAAGTAAGTACTATATGTCTTCCTACATCCTTTGCTTCACTATTTAGAGAGTATTAAAAGAAAATTGAAAATAGAAACAAGGGATAATGCTCTAAAGAATCAATAAGGGAGGAAATGGATAATACAAACCCTTTTTCAAATCCAGAATTTCTCCCCTCAAATCCTCTTGGTATGCCTGTTTGGATTACAAAACCAGAAATGAAATATGAGCCAACGCCTCTTGAGTCCTACCCTTTTGCTTTGAGTCATTTCAGATTGCTAAAAGAGAAGCTATTAGCCATGAACACTCTCCTTTTCATATGATGGAACAATCTGCTGATCACATATGCATGATGGATGACATTCCTCCTATGAATAAGCTACCCAAATATGATCAATATGATGATGATTATGTTCTACAAACTCAAGATGACCCTACAGAAAAATCAATGATTATTTTGTGGACAAAGACAGTCATTTTCAACAGCTCAAAAATAGTGATCAGCAAATACCACTCAGCTCTGACAATGAAGAAGAAAGTGCATAATTTTTGGGATAAAGGGAAGGATCTTTAGCTCTTTTGTATGCCTCCTTTTAGTTTAGAAACTAAAACCTTAATGCAATCAGAAGTCGACAATATTTGGGTATTGATTTTAACAACAAAGAACACATTCAGCCCTATGTCCAGCCTTCACAAGAGAAAGAGAATAGCTATAACTCTTTTCAATCAAGTTTTCCAAAGGACAACATGGAAATATATGATGAGTTTGATAGTACAAATGATCATGAAAAAGAGAATGGGTTTATTTCCCAAAGGAGTCCCAAGCTTAGCCAAGTAGAGGAAGAAGCATTCCTGGATCAAGCTAATTTTTCAAATCCTCACATTCAGGTATTGTTTCAAGATCCCTTTGTTGATTTATTAGAGACATCTAAAAAAAGAGTATGTTATGGCAAGAGTAGTTTGTTGCAAAGTGTAAGAAAAATGTTAAGCACTACTGTTCAAAAACAAGTAAGATGGGAGTGTCCTTTTGATTTCTTCCACATACTCAAAGAGATGAAACAATATCACTCATGGAATCATCTGCTTGACTGGTTATATTGGAAAAGAGAGTTCACCAAATGAATGTATAACATGTATACGTTAGATTAGGTTAGATAGGAATGCAATAAAGCTCAGCCCTTGAGCATTTAGTTAGTTTTTGTTTTTTTCTTTGAAAGAGAAAAATACAAAAAACAATAGAAAAGAGAAAATAGGGCAGATGAAAAGAGGAAAGGTACAGCCCCATACCAAAAAAGAGAAAAATTTGAAAGTGTGAAAGATTAAATGCCATTACTAAAAGAAAACATTGCTATCTAGCCATACAACCTAATCATGACTAGATAGATTTCAATTTACTGTTAATAGGTTAGTGAAGAAGATTTTCCAAACTGTTTAATCTTGGCTTATCAGTAGAATAGATTAGGATAGAAGAAAGAATGGTTCAAACATGCTCAAAATCTGAACCAAAGAAAAGAAAGAAATATGGCTCTAAATAGATCAAAACTTGAGCCAAGAAGAAAGAATGATGTCTTTTATTTTCAGATCTTAAGCCTTCACAGTTTTGTTTTAAAATTGTATGCAAATAAATTCTATGTGCAGCTTATACATACAACCATAGAAACTACAGTAAATCGGACTGTTTAATCATGGTTTGTCTATGTTTAAATTTTTGTTTTAGAATGTAGAGAATGCAGATCTGTCAAACAGCTTAATCCTAACAGATTGTAGTTAGGTAGAGAAGCTAATGAGCTCAACTGTTTAAATTGAACTCATGGAAGTTATAAGGGTATATTTATATTAGTTTCCTGCTTTCAATAAAAGAACAAAATGTCAAAGGAGTGTGCTATCTCAAATGCACTCAAAAGAAGAAAAAATGCTAGAACAAATAGGGTTGGGTAGGAAGAGATGATATGTGAAAGGAATATATATTGCAAATTATAAAAAATTTGTCTTTTTCAAAAGAAATATTAGCAAGAAAGAAAATAAATTCTACCCAATGGATAAGGCACTGGTTTGCTAAAAGCCAGGAGATTGATAATCGAAGGTTCTGGACACCTAGAAAGACAGCTATCCTCCCCAAGTGGAGCCACTGTTAGTCATCAATAATTTTGACTTATCCAAAGATGACTAAGTTGAAAATATCAGATTTTTAGAAACAATATTTGCAGAAACATTGTGAGTTCTATAAATCTCACAGCCTCCATTATACTAAGTCTATAAGTTCTTTGAAAATCTTCATCTATGCCTTCTAAAAGATCACCCTTCTGTTTCAAAAAGAAATTGTTTTCAGGCTATATTCCCCCATGTTCATTTCCCCCATTTTTCCCTCATTTTTCCCTTCGTTTATCCTTTATTTCCTCAAAATCCCCTTTTAGACCATTTAAAAACCCCTTTTTTGGTTTAAAAACACCCTCTCTTACCCTATCAGAAATCTCCAAAAATGCTTAAAAACCCATGTTTTTAGCCTATTTCGACCTTTTACAAACATAAGGCTTTAATCCCTTTCTTGTCCTTCAGCCCTAACCCTTTTCTCCATATAACCACAGCCGGGAACCGTCAGCACTTCATCGCATCAGCACTTCCTCGTTTCCTCGTTCCCATTATCTTTTCCCCCGTTGATGCGATCCCCCGAGGGCTTAAAGTCTTTCGCCCCTTTGTTCATATAACCTCACCCCGCAACCATGGGATAAGTCTAAACCATTGGCCCTTTTTGCCTTAACACCCAGTCCTCCTTTTCCCCATAGGACCATCTACGCGCCTTTTCCTTAGCCCCCTTCTCTTACCATTTACCTCACACCCTCACGGTTCATCGAAGTAATCCACACCATCCATCGACTTGATCCAACAATTGCACGGGCACTTCTTGGTTTGCAAGTCAACCCTTTGGTGCCCCTGCAGTTGACCAGCCTAACTGTGGGAGATCTCATATCTACGGCTGAGATTCACTACAGGGGCACATCCGAGATTTTCCTCCATACCTCTATAGTCCCCCTGCACTCTAGATCTTAGCCGTTAGATCATCCCACAGATCCACGGGCTAGTGCTCCATCGCACATCGCATTGGCGCTATCACAATCTCCCTTTCCATTCAGCTCCTCCACCGATGATTCAACCGCCAATATGATCTGCACCGTTGATCTACCAAGATCAACGGCTGTCGCCACTCCCCTCCTTCATCCTTTCTCCCGAACATACCCCGCTCCATAACTTTTCTCCGAGCTCGATCCACCGTTGATCTATAAGATCTAATGGCCACCATTATTCTCGACCATTAACCATTCCCCCTGCCTTACCACTCCATAGTGCAATCTCCACCGTGGATCTTCGAAATCCAACAGCTATGCCACTCCCAATATTTCCGCTACCTGACAAAGCACCCACATCACCGCCAGTCCCACCTCCCACTACTCTACCTCGCATCCATTCACCATCTGACAGCTATCCTCCAATATCCCCCACCACCGCGCATCTCCTCGCCATCGCGCTGATCCTGGACCATCGATCTGGTTCCCCCAGATCTAATGGTCCTCGCGTCGTTTCACACACAATTTGCTCCTCGAGTTTAACGACCCAAATCAACGCAAAATGGGTGGTATTGGAGGGACACGTGGCAAATGACATATGGTATTGCGTTCATTCGAGCGAATACCACTTACCGCCTGAACACTGCCCGAAAACCATTCATGGTTTTCACAAAACCACTTTCCCATTTTCCATGCCAAATTCAAGTTTTTCTCAGATTTTTCCTGGTTCCGCCTGTAGGACCCTTCCTCTCATGCAATTTCCCTTCCCTCTACACTACTCCTCTTCCTTCGCCTAAACTCTGTTAGCATTTTAAACCCACAACGCAAGTTTTCATAACGTTTCTTAATGTCTATTTGCAGGTTTTAATGGTGGGTTAATGTGCGGGGCCATCCCACAGTCAAAACAGTAACAGGCCTTGGATGATGATCCAAAAAGGCCTATGAGAAAAGAAGAAAGGGATCCAGGGTTTCATATCAATGATTGATCAGTGCCTCATAATAAGAAGCGTCCTACACACAAATCCTTCAGCGCATCAAAGAAGCGTCCTGCACACAAATGCAAAGAAAACTAATGAAGATTGAAGAAGAAAGTATCAAAGGCATAAACAGAATATTAAAGACTAATCGAAGTGGATTGAGGATAAAAACACAGCTAAAATACAGATGAATATTGGTTTAAAGAAAACAGTAAAGTGATAAAGGCAGCATAATGAGTTATGAAGGCTAAAGCAGAATCAGACCTTAAACACAGTTTAAATGATTAAAGTTAAGGAAAGATTAGGCTAAAGAAACCTCGAATACATCAAAAGGAAGTAGTTATTCACTTGATAAATCAAACTGACACCTTTTTCCTACTCTTTATTAGTAAAGGCAATAAACAATTATTTCACAAAAGAATATATTTTAAACTGTCAGAACAGTTAATGTAAAGATAAGGATAAAGCCTTAAAGTCAATATTTTCACCTATCTTTATCTCGGAAATTAAGACAAAGTTTTTTAACAGAGAAGTAGTTGCACACATGTCCCTACCTTATGCATTGCATGGTTTTTAAGGTCAGGAATGCATTTACTCTGTAATTAATAACACTTGAACCCTAGATCAGTTCCACCTCCTCATTTGCAACATAAATACGTTTCAGGACTCATTATGTGAATTTGATAGTGATCTTAGAATAATACATAGTCCTTTGAAGCTCTTGAAGAGAAATTGATGTCTTGGAACTCATGCATGATCTGATTTGCTTGTTGATGGAGAAGGATTTCTTGCAGGATCCATAGGCTTGGTTGATGGTGAAGTTTTCTTCTGTTTATGTTTTCCATCTTGCTATGTTGCATTAGGACAAAGAATTTAGATTAAGAAATGTTTTCTACTGGCACCTTAAATCTGTTTGTCCTTCACTGCCTTAATGTTTTCTGCTGCTTAGATACATTAGAGAAATCATTCATTTGCTCTCTAAAAATTTCTTAGCTTGTCCATTTCTTGAATAATTTAGATCAGTTAGCATCAATTATGATTTATGGCTAGCCCTGCATATTGTTTCCACTGAAATATTTTGTTCTTGGAATCATCTCTTTAAAGAAACTTTGTCTATATCTGTCAAAGAAGTCTGTTTAAAATCATGCTCTTTGCCTTTACTTAGCTGAATTTTTTTTAAGGAAACCTTATAGTTGTAACTTTGGATGTTAGAGTTTTCTCTCCTTCTATGGTTATAGTTACTTGTGTAATCATTCCCCCTACCTTACCACTCCACGGTGCAATCTCCACTGTGGATAATTGAAATCCAACGGCTATGCCACTCCCAATCTTTCCGCTACCCAACAAAGCACCCACGTCACCGTCGATCCCACCTCCCACTACTCTACCTCGCATCCATTCACCATCTGACACCTGTTACCATTAACCATTCCCCCTGCCTTACCACTCCACGGTGCAATCTCCACCGTGGATCTTTGAAATCCAACGGCTATGCCACTCCCAATCTTTCCGCTACCCGACAAAGCTTATAGTTACCATTAACCATTCCCCCTGCCTTACCACTCCATAGTGCGATCTCCACCGTGGATCTTTGAAATCCAACAGCTATGCCACTCCCAATATTTCTGCTACCCGACAAAGCACCCACGTCACCGTCGGTCCCACCTCCCACTACTATACCTCGCATCCATTCACCATCCGACACCTGTCCTCCAATATCCCCCGCCATCGCGCATCTCCTTGCCATCGCGTTGATCCTAGACCGTCGATCTGGCTCCCCCATATTTGACAGTCCTCACGTCATTTCACGCGCGATTTTCTCCCGCGGTTTAACAACCAAAATCAATGCGAAATGGGTGGTATTTGCGGGACACGCAGAAAATGACGTATGGTATCGCATTCGTTCGAACAAATACCACTTTCTGCCTGAACCCTGCGTGAAAACCATTCGAGGTTTTCGCAAAACCACTTTCCCAATTTCCACGCCAAATTCAATTTTTTCGCGGATTTTTCCTGGTTCCGCCTGTGGGACCCTTCCTCTCATGCAATTTCCCTTCCCTCTACACTGCTCCTCCACCTTTGCCTAAACTCTGTTAGCAGATTAAACCCACAACGCAGGTTTTCATAACATTTTTTAATGTCTATTTGCAAGTTTTAATGGCAAGTTAATGTGTGGGGCCATCCCACAATCAAAACAATAACAGGCCCTGGATAATGATCCAAAAAGGCCTATGAGAAAAGAAGAAAGGGATCCAGGGTTTCATATCAATGATTGATCGGTGCCTCATAAGCATTGATCCATTTTGAAATCCTCCAGCACATCAAAGAATCCTCCTGCACACAAATGCAGAGAAAACTAATGAAGATTGAAGAACAAAGGATCAAATGCATAAACAAAAGATTAAAGACTAATCGAAGTGGATTAAGGATAAAAACACAGCTAAAAGATAGATAAACAGAGGTTTAAAGAAAACAATAAAGTGATAAAGGCAACATAATGAGTTATGAAGGCTAAAGCAGAATCAGGCCTTAAACATAGTTTAAATGATTAAAGTTAAGGAAATATTAGGCTAAAGCAGCCTCGAGTACATCAAAAGGAAGTAGTTATTCACTTGATAAATCAAACTGACACCTTTTTCCTACTCTTTATCTGTAAAGGCAATAAACAGTTATTTCACAAAAGAATATATTTTAAACTGTCAGAACAGTTAATGTAAAGATAAGGATAAAGCCTTAAAGTCAATATTTTCACCTATCTTTATCTCAGAAATTAAGACAAAGTTTTTTAACAGAGAAGTAGTTGCACACATGTCCCTACCTTATGCCTTGCATGGTTTTTAAGGTAAGGAATGCATTTAATCTGTAATTAATAACACTTGAACCCTAGATCAGTTTCACCTCCTCATTTGCAGCATAAATACTGCGTTGGAACTCATTGTAAACGTTGGATTTTGATGACTGATGCTGGAATAATACATAGTCCTTTGAAGATCTTGAAGAGAAATTGATGTCTTGGAACTCATGCATGATCTGATTTTCTTGTTGATGGAGAAGGATTGCTTGCAGGATCCATAGGCTTGGTTGATGGTGAAGTTTTCTTCTGTTTATGTTTTCTAGTTTTCCATTATGTTTTCCATCTTGCTATGTTGCAGTAGGACAAAGAATTTAGATTAAGAAATGTTTTCTAATGGCACCTTAAATTTGTTTGTCCTTCACTGCCTTAATGTTTTCTTCTGCTTAGATACATTAGAGAAATCATTCATTTGCTCTCTAACAAGTTCTTAGCTTGTCCATTTCTTGAATAATTTAGATCAGTTAGCATCAATTATGATTTATGGTTAGCTTTGCATATTGTTGCCACTGAAATATTTTGTTCTTGGAATCATCTCTTTAAAGCAACTTTGTCTAGATTTGTCAAAGAAGTCTGTTTAAAATCATGCTCTTTGCCTTTACTTAGCTGAATTTTTTTTTAGGAAACCTTATAGCTATAACTTTGGATGTTAGAGTTTTCTCTCCTTCTATGGTTATAGTTACTTGTGTATCTTAAATGTTTTTTCTTCTCTAAATGATAAAAGCTATGAAAGTTGGAAAAATTTTCTTGCCTTTCTAAGTTTTTATCTGAATTTTTGTCTTGGTTAATTATCTATTTTTAGTCTGAAATCAAATGGATTAGGTTCTTCTTATGCCTTTGATTCTCTTGTTGTTCTTATCAATTTTCTAACTCCCTCAGTTTACAAGTATATAAA
Source organism: Pinus albicaulis (assembly GCA_034641835.2). NCBI lineage: Eukaryota > Viridiplantae > Streptophyta > Pinopsida > Pinales > Pinaceae > Pinus > Pinus albicaulis. The sequence goes on along the minus strand of CM076575.1, from coordinate 1,522,643,399 downwards.
GGATTCTGTTTCATCCCTTTATTATTTTTTTGTTCTCAATATTTATGTCCATTTCATAAAACCTTCTTATCCTTAAAAGATCCATCAACCAAGTAAACTTGCCCTGCAAATACTCTTAACACCATTGATGAACTTATCTGGACCTTGTTAGACTCCATTTCCCAATGACTTAACAATCTTCCATGTTTTCTATCTAAAATCTATCAAAGTATCATACCCAACCAAAAAAAAATCAAATACCTTGCACTTAACATCTATCCTAAAGTCAACCTCTTAAAAGCATTAAGCTATATCCTTACAAACATATTGAGAGATCCCTCTCTGAGACTAGGAGGGCTAGATCCTAGGACTCTAAAACTTGGTTTGATGTTACCCTTGTCAATTTGTATCTCAATCAATCTAGAAAATTACGGGGAGCTAACACCTTCTATTACTTAAATATTATTACTAGCAGAGAAACACACTCATGAAAATGAAATACAGGAAAACATAGTAAAATCAACATTGTGATGAATCTCAGGTCAAAAATATAGCTTCTACATTAGTTTTAAAACAAATAAACAAGTATTTCTACAATACAGAGGGATTTTTCTTCAAAGGGCCGAACCCTTGTTTATTTTTTTAAAACTGTATTTATAAGCCTATTACATGAGGAGTTTCAGTTATGAAACTACTAGTTAATAATTACACCATAAATTTGCAAAACATGATAACATTATTCATTTAAAATTGTCTGCAGTAAATGATTTCCATCTAGTAGCTCTTTCTTGATATCTCTAATTGATGCTCCACGATATCCTGTAGTTTTTGATTTCATGCCATGAAATGTTGGATTTTTTTGTTTCAGATACCTAAATATTAGGGATAACAATTTTACATATTCCCCCCACCTCCCTCGATTTCCTTTTTCATTTTCAATTCAAAACGCTGCCACATACCATTTGAATTCCATTTTTTATTTCCACCTCGCATTAATTGCCTTCCATCCTCGAATTGTTGAATGATATTATACAGATATGGTTCCTTGTCTTTGTTTCATCATCATTGCCACTATCACTAGATGAAACCTACTCTACAAGTTAATTCAGCAACATGAACACTAATGATAACATATTTTTCATGAGACTTCTTATAGAGGGCCAGGTCACGAAGTAAATCCTCAGTCATCAACAATTTCATTCGTAGAAATATTTCCTTATTACATTTAAACCAATATTAATGACCTTAGTACGAGCTCAATCATTTACAAATTGATTCACCAACTAATTCAGTAATGGTTTGACCGCATCAGGAGGCACCATATCATGAAAACCCTGTATTGTTGCTGCAAGAAGGTGGGTTACATCTTGTTGATAAGGTTGAACATATTTCTGAAGAAATGGATAAAAATTAAACAAAATCAAATGATGGAGTCCCACCGACCTAGAAATCACTTTAATAATCATCATTTTAACCTCAAATCGCTCATTTCATGGTTGAAGGTGATAAAATCTGAACTTCTGAGTTTCAAGCCCATCAAACCTTTTTTGACACATCCAAGATCTGCAGTAATACATGGAATCTTGCCCCAATAACTTGCATTTGGAAAACGAAATACCATCGTTTATGAGCTTTGTAATGGCCATCTGAAACAACACCTGTAGCTATATCTATTTTTATTGGACCCACTTTTCTGCAAAGCCACCAAGATAGTTGTGTTGCCATGCAAAACCAAGAAACTGGATTTTGGGAGGGGATCTCAATGGTGAGAAGTATTGTGAGGGGGGGGGGGTGCGGAATTGACCTCTGCTTGCATTAGGGGAAATTTGAGGTCTAAAATAGGCCTCCTAAGAAAAATGTACAACCAAAATAAACTTTATAAGAACCAATAGGATTCAATATGATGATGTCAACCACGGGGGATGATTCACCAATTTTTAAGTAAAAGGGTAAAAAGATTAAAAAATAATAAAATAATAAAACTACTTTTTAATCTCTTATTTTCAACTTATCTCCCAACTTTTTTACTCAAATTTCGAGTGGGATTACTTGTTGGATGCAAAATTTAATTTCTCATCCAATGAGTACCCCTATTGCTCACTTCTAATGGACTCTGCTACACGAAAAATGAGAAATACATGAAAAAACGTGATTGCAATCACATTTTTCATGTATTTCTCATTTTTTGTGTAGCAGAATCCATTAAAAGTATGCAACATGGGTACTCATTGGATGAAGAATTTAATTTTTCATCCAACGAGTACTCCCGCTCAAAATTTGAGTAAAAAATTTGGTATATAAGTTGAAAATACGAGTTGAAAAAGTAGTTTTTTCTTTTTTCCCTCTAAAATTTGATGATGTAATCAAATATTATTTTTTTATTTCCACTAGTATTTTTATAATTTCCTTAGGAGGCCCATTTTAGACCTCAAAATTCCCCTAATGCCACACTATCCTGAATAGTTTGTGAAAACATCCTTTTTCAGACCCCCTTCCTCCATTAAACTTTGAAACATACAAGGGGTCTGAAATTGATTTGAACCATCAATTTCATCTTTTGAACAATCAATTTCATCATTTCAACGATCGATTTCATCATTTGAACTTCCACCCTCTTACCACGCTTGGATAGCCCTTGAAACGGCTTCACCTAGTATGTGCATCAAAAGAACTGGATTTTCTTTCCACACAGTTGTGGAATGTAGAGGAATTTCTTTCCTAGGCTTTAAATTCCTGGAATTCAATTCATCTCGACCTCCTAATGAATTCAAGGGACTAGTATGACACTAGAACAAAAAACCCTTTTTCTATGACCTAAGTGATTTCTTAACATTTCCAAAGTCAAAATTTTGGATCACAAATCCTAATGAATTGTGTAACCTAATAATACACAATCTTTCATCTAGAACCAAGAAGTTCAGTTGTTCAAACTGGGTGGTCCATAAGGCTCTTGTGCTTCACCATTATAAGAAGATTTAAGTTCCTCTGTCTTTCCAATAGCTTGAGTAACATGCTTTTCCTTTGACTCATAATTTACCACCTCCATTATATCTGCAGCTTTGCGCTCCTTGAAATTTCCTTCAAGAGTAATCCCATCATGTCCATTATCCTTATTCACATCCAGGAGATCTTGGAGCTCCATGTGAGTTAGTGCCTCAGGTTCTATACCTACACCATTTTCATATGATTCCTTATTCTTAGTATTTACCTCTTCTACGAAAACAAATTTACCTTCTTCCACTACACAAAATTTAGGTTCGTCTGTCACCTTATCCTATGCATGAAATTCATCTTTGTTCCCAAACATGCATTCCTCCACAAGAAATTTGGGTTTTATCACTTCCTTGTCTTCTTTTACATGAATGTTTGGTTCCTTTACCATTTTCTTATCTTCCTCAACAATAACTTATGATTCCTTCACCAAAGACTCTTCCTTTATGAAAAGTCTACCTTTATCTCTAACCTATCCATTTTGCATCATGTATGAATCGGGAATAACCTGTGCAAGACCTAGAATATTGGCCATTGAAATTACTTCTTTGAAGGCCTTTAGCAAGTAACCTTATTCAGTTGCACTCTCTGGTAGATCAAAATCTTCTGAATGTCCAGTTCTCTTGAGCCAAGAATGACAGAGGGCAACTTCTAGGCCTGCATTACTATATTGATGAGTGTCAGACAAGCCTAGATTCATACTACCAAGCATTCTAGTCTCTAATGGCAATGCTACATGGAGAGGAATCTTCTCTTCTATAAATATCTTGAAGGCCAAGAGTGTGAGGCATCAGAAAAAAATGTACATACTCTATATTATTTTCCTTCCCTTTCGTTCCAGTAACATGGATAACCTTCAATTGGGACAAATATTCCTCCAAGTATACTATATGGCATCCAATATTGATGTCTTTGTATTTTATAATAGAAAAATCCTTCCATTATTGAAGTAATAGTTGCAGTTGTGCCTGCAGCAATTCCCACTGCCAGAGCAAGTAATAAAGCTCTATGAAGTCTCCCATCCATCAGATTATTTTAAGATATTGATTTGAGGCACACTGAGGTTTGTAGGGCCTACCATGCCGCTTGCCCTCATGCAACCACAGAAGTAATTCATGATCGTTTTCATAAGAAACTATGAATTCCTTTCTAGCCCTAAAATCTTCATGACCAACAAGATATACAACTCCTGATTATTTAGCTTCAAGAAGAGATGAAATATCATTCTAAAGACTTGGATTTTCATCCAAGTGCTAACATGGTGATAAAATAGATTTCCATTACATATAGCTCTAACTCTTGGTCCCTGATAATGAACAATTGTTGGTCCACGTCCTAGATACTGATCAGATACTAGAGAAGCTCCAATTGAGCTCTTAGACCAGATGTTTGGAAGAACTTCAATAATCCAAAATTGTGCAAAGCATTAATGTAATCTTGGTCCTGCAAGGCTTGGGGTCTTCCATCTCATGGCCTTGTTCTTTCCATTCGACCCTCATCTTCATTGAAATCGCCTATAAAACATGTCCAATTGGTATTTTAGGAGCATTCATGGAAGAATTTTTAGAAACAAATGGTGGAGTTAGGTGATTTTCTCTTTTTAAAATATTTCTAACAGCCATCGCGTCTGTTTGAAATGATTCAGTGCAAGTGGCATGCTGCCCTAATGGGTTGAGTATGACCAGCGTGACCTCGATAGCTCGAAATTTCATTGTTCATAGGTGATTTTAAATTTTTAAATCCCTACCTTAAACTTCCTAATTATAAAAAATAAATGCCAAATGAATAGAATTAAATTGAAAAGGAGGTTATGAGCTCTTACCTGGCACTGACAGATCGACGAATGGTGTCTTGGATCGATCGCACCACTGATTTTAAATTCATAGGGAATATGGAAAAAATGTTCTTCTCAAAATGGAAAGGTGAAAATGATTTTGTTTTTTGGTCTATTTATAGATTTTTTTTTAAATTTCTCCAATATTTTATTATTTTTCCTTGATATCCATGATTTTTTTTTATGTGCAGTACAGGACTTTCGCACTACTGATGATCGTTTCCAATGCAAACGAGTTGAATTTTATCTCTTTTTTAGGCTTGTTAAATGTTTACGAAAAAGGAACTCCCATGGAGTCAACTTTCAGCTCTTTTCTGACTCTCGAAAAATGAAAAGATTTCGAGTACTTGTCATTTTGAACTCGTTAAAGTGAATGAAATAACGTGATATCAGTATACATTTACCCCTTTTTCAGGCTGAGGTTTACTATTTACAAAAAAGGAATACATTGATCGAACATGGTCAAGAGGTTCTCTCGGACATAGTTTTCTACCTTTTCGGATTCGAAAGATGACTTACAAAAAGGGACATGATTTGTTTTTTCTTTTTGTTTCTTTTCAAACTCCCTAAACATGAAAAGATACTGAGTTCACCTTTCATTGGAATCATTAAAGATTAAATGATGAAAGACTTGTCACCATGACGAGACCAAGTTCCTCCTTCCTAGGGCTCATTAAAATTACTAGGATGGATTCAGTCGAAGAATGAACTTACATGCCCAACATATGCTATCCTCTTCATAGTGGCTATTAAAAATAAAGAGGTACTCATTATAAATAATGGGGGAAAATATAAATTGAACATCCTATGTGTATTATGGGCAACTCGTTTCTCTTGAACATGACACTCATCTACAATTCATGTTAGGTTGGGGACATCCTACATTCATCAATTTGTCTCCATGGGTTTGGGAAATCCATTTGCCTCTTATCTTATTACCAATTTTGTCAACATGACCTCTAATCCTATTTGAGTCAAATGTTGCCACACTCTAGAGTCATTTCGCCAATATGTTCAAGAGAAGTCATTTTTGTCAAACATCTTCTGCATATCTGACCTCCTCTGTTACAATCCCGAATCACTCCTCTCATCTGAAGATATTTGTTGTTTTGTGTTGATGATGTGGGAATCATTATGGCCCTCCTTTAATGAATCACTTCCTATCAACTTCATCTCATTATCGAGGAAGGTGATTTATAAACTTCTATTCAGTACCTTGGAGCTTGCATGCTTCAATGGAAATTTATTCATGTTCGATGACAGGTTCACATAATTGGCCTTTGATCAAATGATTCTGCAAGTGCTCAAATTCAACACATTTATTCACACTTGTAGATTGTGTTATTGTACATTGAGGTCCATCATCATTATTGGTGGTCTCTCTCATGCATGTTAATGGTTCTCATCATTGACCGATAATCATGTGGTTTCTGCCATGTTAGACACCAACACATTTATTCACATGGCTAGATTCGCACATTGGGTTGATTGAGATCACGGTGAATACCCTGGGTCACATATGATTTTTGGTCCAGGATGTGAGGATTTATTGATTATTCATGATTTTATACATGATCCTATCTATACGGGTGGTTGCATCCATATCGCGGATCCATTTCTATGATCTCTTTTAGATGAATGGTTGTGACCATACCGTGGGTTCATGTGTCATTTGATGCCTAGTGCAACATTATGTGGTTAGGCATATTTATACTAGAGATGTCATATATTGTAAATATTTGATTTGGCAAGTTCTCCAAAGGTGGTCTATGTTCTTCACCTTGGTTCATAAATAATTTCAACCATCACTCCCTATTCTTCCTTCAAGCTTTAGGGGGCGTATGTTACATAGTAATTTCTCACCATGCTTGTTTTCCCATCCCTAATCCTGAAATTCCCCGTGACGAATCGTGTGCAATATTTCCATCATCAATAAATATTCTAACATATCCCCTTGAATATCCAAATAAGACTTACTTGAAAGATTACTAAAGAAACCTAGTCAAATTCCTATTTTCCCGGGTCAACGCTCTTCCTGGTGCCATGACCGCACTGATGTCCTTTCCCCAGTTCTAGCCCAGTGCTATTAGCACCCGAATTTCTTGGAAACCCACATTGATCCCCTTTTTGGTAGTGCTTCCTCAAATGGGGGAGAAGCTTCAACCTCTAGAAGCTCAAGGGTAGCGATTTAGTTGTTGAAAAAAGATGATAAGGTTGACCTCTTTCATTTTAGAGCCTTGATATCATCCATGGGGGATCATCCCTTAGAAAGTGGGCCTTCCTCATCCTTTCATGGGCTCTCAACCTCCTTCTCTTTTTTATAAATTTTCATCCCTCATTCCCTTAGGTTTAGAGCTTGGTTGATCATTGTTAGACTCGTCTGAACTCTCATCCCTTTGCATGCTAGCATCTTGATTAAGCCTTAGTGCATGGGAGAAGGAATGCTTTTGAGCTGGGTGAAGGACTCATATTTTCACCTAAGGATGCCTCCAAAATCATGGCCTAGTTGTAAGCTCTCCTTTTGTAATTTATCAATAATAACATCTGATGTTTTCTTTCTATATTTGTCTATATGATTATGCAAATATTTTGGTACTCCTTGATCTCCTAGATTTCTAGTGTTTACTTTTATTATGTATTGTATCATGTTTGTTTTTGTCTCTTGATCATCTGCAGGCATTCACATGTCATTAGTAGCAGGATCGCAGATCGAGGTCAACATCAACGGATCCAAGGATAGCGATTGGAAAAAGGTATTTATGTCTCTTTCCTCATTGCATTGTGAGCATTAGTTGAGAAAGTTTATGTTAGAAATAATCTCGTGTTGCTAGACCCACTCTAGGGCTAAAGAGATTGCATATTTCCGCAGAGGGGATTTATCTTGACAACATGGGGAATGGGCAAGAAGTTGTGTTTCCAATGGCTTACATTTTTCCCAGCCTACGCATCGCAACATTCACCAATATGGTAGAAGCAGATATTATGAAGGAACGATTGTTGCAGTTGGTCGCACTTGAAGAAGATCTCTTTATTGCAAATTTCCACCAGGATGTTCAAAAAGCGCGCGAAAATGCATGGCATGATAGGCACATCAAACAAAAGGTATTCAAGGAAGATGATTTTGTCTTGTTATATGACAACAAGTTTACACACCACCAAGGGAAATTCAATATGCATTGGCTAAGGCCATATATTGTTAAGGAGATCACTAATGGAGGTGCAATGTATCTGGCCAAGCTGAGTGGAGAATATCTTCTTGGGTATGTCAAAGGAAGCCGATTGAAGCCATACAGGGATGACCCTCTCCCAACACGCACCAAATGATTATATTGTTAGAGTATTGGATCTGCACAGAAGGGATGGAAGATGCACAGAAATGTGTGACGGATGCGCAGTATCTGCATGAGGAGGTTGATTGGGTCGCAGAGGTGCCAAAATCTAGCCTTTGGAATAGTAAATATGGAAAAGATAGTTTCATTACCGTTTAAGGGAGTGTCTAGGTTGCATTTAATGAGGGGATTTTACCAAATTTGGAATTGTTTTGTCATTTATAGGGACACATTAATGCATAAGGGACCGTTGAAGACGCACCAAAACTATAAATATGACCGAAGGGGTCGCATTATTTCCATTTTATTTTTGTGTGAATTGACTACCTTGAGCTCTCTGATTTCTGCAAATAATTCATTGTTTATCTCTGGTCTAGATCTGGGATTTAAGGAGGAGTTGCGTCATAGGGGTCTAGCTACATTATCCCTCCAAGCATGAAAGCTACGCACCAAGAAGAATAGCATGTTGCACCGGTCATTGAGACACATGCGCTTGTAAAAACTAAGAAGGGTCAAACGTTTGGGACCCATAAATCCCCTAGAGAGCAAACTCCAAAGTTGCTCCACTGCAGCTGAGTGCCAAAAGAGACCCATGGCGGAGCTCCCTGAGACCTTTATGGAAGAGGAGGATGTGGTTGAGGTGGGCCCATTCTTTCAGTTGCCGACCTATGTGGCACCGCGCAAGGCGTAACTCAAGGTCCCGAAGGATCTTGAAAAAGTGAAGTCCTTTATTAACATGCCTTTAATTCTTGAAATGTCCCGCTTGAAGGCGATATGTTTGCTAAAGTGCCGCAATGAAAAATGGAGGATTTGGAGCTCATGGATGTTGAAACGTTTCTTGAGCTTGCACCTGAGCGATACCTGGATTGCGTACCTTATGAGGGGGGAATCTTGTGCGTGGAGCCAAAACAATGGGTGTTGGGCCTGCACAAGGCTTGACTTTTTAATTTACTTCAAGTCCCGCATTTCAGGCACAGCTCGATAAATGACATATGTGTGCCACAATTTATTGCGCTAGTGGATGATGAGGCTCTATGGTTGCAAGAGTGCATACCCATTGATGTTGCATTGATTCATCGGATCACCAACCTGCCTGATCAAGTTGTAGACCCCATGGATGATTTCGAATGGAAGGCACAAGAAAAGAAGGTGGTAGACAAAATCAAAACAACCTACCAGGTGTCACGCCACAGCCAAGGTTTTGTATTCAATGAAATCAATGACCCAGTTTTCCAATTTGGGATGCTCATCTTGGCCTGCAAGGTGATGTAGAAGTGTAGACCTAAGGAAGTCAATGCGCAAGTAATCGCACTTGTGATATAGGAGAAAAACCACCCCAAGTCAAAATTGAATTTTGAAACCTTCCAGAAGGAGGAAGTGTGACATGAGAATGATATTTTCTCACATTTGGTTGATTTTGTTAATTGTTTTGGTTATTTTGAGCGATTGTGAGCAAATTTAGGGATTTGATCGGATCTCACTTGATCTGATCCATATTGTATCATTCTATTTAAATTGAACTAAGTGCTCAGAAGTGGAGGCAATGTAAATCTGGGCAAATGTGTGTAAAGACCACAGAGGTCGTAGCCCTGTGGTCAGATTAGATTTATAGGTAATTGTGTAATTCTAGAATTGATTTGATTAGATTATGGATTTCAGCATTGTGAGAAATTATGTGTAACTCGAGTTGAATGAGATTACTTGTTTCTGTGAATGTCCTGGTGCATGCATTATTCGTATGTGTTTAAATAGGAATCACAGTAGTTTATGAGTAGATTAGGCGGAGGTCTACATTGAACATTCGGTCTGTTAACTGCATTGAGAATATCTCAGAATTTTTATGGTGTAGAAACCTTGGCACATAAACCACAGGTACCAAGACCGGAACATGAAGTGAGATTTGTGACATGGCGGAATTGTGCGTTGGAACCATGTGATTTGGAACCCGCACCCATGTGGAACCATGAATCGAAGGCGCAGTGGAAGTGTGGTGGAACTATGTGTTTTGGAACCATAACCTTGTGGAACCATGACTCGATGGTGCAGCGGAATGGTGAAACGGTTTTTACAAAACAAAAAATGGTTTTTGCATGGAATTGAAATGGTAAGCAGTATTTGTTGAAGGGATGTGAAATAACGTGGCGGGGCCACGTTGCAAGCCCAAACCACCTGTTTTCACATTAATGAATGGTGGAGTATCATACTCCTCGAAGTGTGATAGCCGTCAGATCGGCGAGCATATGTAGATCATCGATGAAAGGTGTGCGGGGTATATATATTGTGTGGACCTACAAAATTTTTTCAGCGATTATTCTCCCGACATTATTTCTGAATCGGAGACTATGTAATTTAACTAACCATAAAGGATGTTTGGATTATGGAATTAATGGGTATTCAGGGATATCAAACTGGTATCCGATTCGAGGGCCTGAATTTTATTGAAGAATTGAATTTCTCTTCATAAAGTGGTATCAAAGCAGGGAAAGTATTTCCTGCAAGAAAGAGTTTGCATGCAAGGAAGAAGACGTACAGTTATGTTAAATATTTTTAAAGCTTGTGGTTTTTATATTTTGTGAAGGTAGTATTAGAGGAAGGTGAGAATATTTCAGCATCCTAGAGCCAGGACTGCTCAAATGGTTCTAGAGAAGAGAACCAGAGAGATACCGAAAGACTAAGCTCAGAGGAGAGAAGCTTGGTGAGGTATCTGGTAGCAGGGAGGACTTTCTATTGCAGAGGTTTTTTTGTAGCTCACAAAGGGAAATTCCATAGAGGATGTGGGTAGAATTTCTCAAGAATGTTGTTACGGGAAGATCACAAAAGGCAATTCCATAGAGGATGTGAGTAGAATTGCTAAAGAAGAAAACTTGGTACTGATAGAATGAAGCAGACCTGTTACAGAGATCAAGAAGGCATATGACCAGGAGGTCATAAAAAAATTTTACCTCGGAATTCTTATGCAAGAGAAAAACCACCCCAATTCAAAATTAAATTCTGGAACCTTCTAGAAGGAGGAAGCGTGACATGAGAATGATATTTTCTCACGTTTGGTTGATTTTGTTAATTGTTTTGGTTATTTTGAGCGTTTGTGAACGAAGTTAGGGATTTGATCGAATCTCACTTGATCCGATCCATATTGTATCATTCTATTTAAATTGAAGTGAGTGCTTAGAGAAGTGGAGGCAATGTAAATCCCGAAAAATGTGTGTAAAGACCACAGAGGCCATAGCCTTGTGGCCAGATTCAATTTATATGTAATTGTGTAATTCTAGAATTGATTTGATTAGATTATGGATTTCAGCATTTTGAGAAATTATGTGTAACTTGAGTTAAATGAGATTACTTGTTTTTGTGAATGCATTATTCGTATGTGTTTAACTAGGAATCACAATAGTTTATGAGTAGATCAGGCAGGTCTACATCGAACACTCGATCGGTTAACTGCGTTGAGAATATCTTAGAAGTTTTATGGCGTAGAAACCTTGGCACATAAACCACAGGTACCAGGACCGGAAGATGAAGTGAGATTTGTGACATGGCGAAATTGTGTGTTGGAACCATGCGATTTGGAGCCCACACTCATGTGGAACTACGAATCGAAGGCATAGTGGAAGCATGGTGGAACTATGTGTTTTGGAACCGCAACCATGTGGAACCATGACTCGATGGTGTGGCGGAATGGTGAAATGGTTTTACAAAACAACAAATGGTTTTTGCATGTAATTGAAATGGGAAACAATATTTGTTGAAGGGATGCAAAATAACGTGGGGGCGCCACATTGCAATCCCAAAACACCCGTTTCGCACGTTAATGAATGGTGGAGTATCGTAATCCTAAGAGTGTGATAGTCGTCAAATGAAAGGTGTGTGGGGTATATATATTGTGTGGACCTGCAACGTTTTGTCGGCAATTATTCTCGTGACATTATTTCTGGACCGAAGACTATGTAATTTAATTAACCGTAAATTATGTGTAGATTTCGGCAGTAATGGGTATTTAGATATATCAAACTGGTATCTGGTTCGAGGGCCTATTATTGAAGAACTGATTTTTTCTTCATCAACTTGCAGGACATTGTGAAAAGGGAGATATCTACAATTTGGCACACTATTTGTGCAAATAATTCTTGGAGAACGCACGCAAGGCACAAGAGGAGGGAAAACACTTCTATTATTCTTGTCTCCTGCTACTGATAGCCCTAATTGGATAGAATAACCTAGAGGAAACACATTTTCCTGACATCGAGCCTCAGATGTGTGAAGCCGCATGGTAGGCCATGCTGTGGAGTTCCTTTGTCCCTGCACGCACTATGGAAAACAAGATATTTTGGGTCTTGTTCGACACCTCAATATTTCAAGTGATTCAATCGAAACCGATGTTGTCCCCGAATTTGTACGAGCAATACAGGTTGATTGCAGATTTTAAGGCCACCTTCCACAACATTCACATCCACACGAAGGGTTCATTTGAGTGAATTTGGTAGGAATTACCGTATCTCATCACTGAGGATGATTTTTTGCCCATCACTACAGAATAGTTGGTAGCTTGGTTGGAGATGTGCACCATGGAAGGTGCATCGACCTCTATTTGGAAGATTCCTACCAAGCCTTGCACTGGTACACAACCTACTAAGAAGATGCTGGAGCAGAGCCCATGCTGACTACAACCGACGAGACAATTGACCTGGAGATAGACACGGCACCTGAGAAGAATGGTGTTGGGCCTAAATATATAGAGGAGCAGGTGGAAGTTCATACTTCCAAGGGAACAAATTGTGTCTCTCAGGCTACAGGAGGATCTAGGAAGAAACGCAAGGGCTCTAGGCCACAAGTGAAGAGCTGACATTGACCGAAGATGATTTCAACGAAATAGCCAACATGATCACGCTAGCAACTGAAGATATTTGGATGGACCTAGAAGCACAGTATAAGGCTGAGCTCGATGGGGTGCAGGTTGGCATCCAAGAGCTGAAAGTTCAAGAAATCCTTATTCAGGCGAGTGTTGCACAAGCGAACTAGTTACAAGTGAGCGTTTTTGCTTCCAACGCGCAACCCATTACAATAGTATTACCTTCAATGGGATAATCCAACTTGGTTCAGATCCCTGAAAAATCCATTCGAGTTGAATCTCAATTGCTACACAAACAGCTCAAAGCCTGCCAGGAAATTAATATTGATTTGAGTATGTTACCTATAGGGAAATTACATATGGTCCACAGCATGATCGTGGACGAGCTTCAGTTTCTTGAAGCCCGTGCCTTCCATGACATCACTAAAGCTCAGAAAGATGTGATCAACCTTCAGCAGAAGTAATAGAGAGCCAAAAATCATTTTGAGAAGCAAAGTCTCAATGTGTTTCCCTTTAGTAAAATATCAACCAATTCTGCAGCGACATGCCAGCGGTCCGCGCTACAGCTGCTGTAGCAGAGAAATTAAAAGGGTTGGTTGTTGCATTAATGGCCTCACGCGTAGAAGTTCAAACAATCCAGGCTGAATTTGAACATCATATTGTCTACCTTCAGTTACATTTGTAGCCAAAAACCTTGTCAGAAGTCAGAGCTCAGAGGGTTGCCGAGGTCAAACAAGCCACATATATCATTTTTTTTGCAGTCATATAGTGCGGTTAACTATTGTCCGAGGCCATGGGTGTCTGGACTTTGGTTTAGAAAGATCCAATGGTCCAGTAGTTGTGTAATGAGTTGCACATCAAGGAGAAACATTTTTTTGATATTAGGATGGTAGCGCCCACCCTTGTGATTGCATAGTGCCTCGCCCACCTACAGGAGGCCGAGTAATTCAGACATAAATCGAGGACCTGCGCCGAAGAGGATAGTTTCTTGAATCAAGGATGCAGCCATGGGCCGAGGAGGCTCTACAGCTGTCACAAACATTGGATGGTGTGTTGAAGACCCTTCAGAAAACTTAGAGAAGTATTGAACTTGCAAATGAAGGGCCCACTATAGAAAAATTGGTAACTGAAGCGCAGGGAGCTACTGTGGAGAGCCTTGAGGTGGTGCTACCACTGAAAACTTCTGTCATTGTGCTCCAAGAAAAGATCAAAGAGCTGACCCCATAGTGACTCAAGACGATTCCTAGGTTTGTGTTGGGGGCATGTTGGAGCGAGGTCCCCTAGGGAAAATTTTGAAGTAACTTTTTGTATATGCTTTTGTATATGCACGCTATGCGGAAAGTTCAAGGGGCTTTGGAGCAGGTCAAAGTCCCTCTTTTATGTAAATAGGTTTTAAGGGTAAATTGTGGGCCTCAAACCATAGTTTGAGACCATAGTATCTGCGTGCTGGATGAATATAAATAGATAGATTGATTCTAGTAAGAAGGCAGTTAAGTAATGTTTTGAGATCTAAGTACGATTTATGCTTTGGTGCTACATTTTTGTAAGTCTGGGTTGGATAGAAAGGCTCCTATTGGATATATGTGCAGAGACCTAGTCCTGGATATGTGTGGACTCCATTGGTTTTGTGCACATAAGGGTAATTGTAAGGGGAAAGTATGACTGTACTAAAAAAAATTTAATCTAATACAGACTGTTTTTGGAGAAGCAATTGTGTTATGTGCCTAAAATACCTATTTACTATTATTGTTTTGAGATCGCTTTACTTATCTTATATTTTTGCGAGTAAATATGTTCTTTATGCATGAGTATCTATTGATGGTTAAGTACTTGAATATATATACTTAAGTTATTGCACATTGTGAAGATCCAATTCTGTTATTTATATATCTGCGATACATCTGTTATATGCATTCTCTATATTTGCGAAAAGTTGATCTGATAAGTATTGATTTATATATGCATGCATCTGTTTCCAATCTGAAACAAGTTCTAATATAAACCTATTTAAGGCCACCGCATATATTCTTCCTCAGGGTGTGGAAACCTGGTTCGAGCACCCCCTATACTGTGTCGAGTGAGACTTTGATATATGCAAGCAGATCATTTCTAAAAGGGCCAGTAGTTGGAGGCTTTGTTGGTTGCACGATAAAATCTGAACCTGGGTCAGGACCCCTCAAGCCAACAATATGTATCAAATTTCTGAAACCACATCCTCGATGATTGTTTTAACCCATATAGAGACTTTTTTTAACCAGCATACTAGTTCTTTCTTAACCTTCGCCACAAAGCCTTCAGGTTAAGTTCATGTATATCTCCTCTTCCAGATCCCTATAAAGAAATTTTGTCTTCACATCCATCTGTTCTACCTCAAAATCAAATGCAACAACAACCAATAAAAGTAATCTAATAGAAGTTAACTTGGCAAAAGGAGAAAAAATATCACCAAAATCAATTCATGGCACCTGGGAATAACCTTTTTCTACCAACCGAGCTTTGTATTGAGCTATCTTTCCTTCTTCATTTATCTTCTTCTTAGACACCCATTTTCTTCTAATGGGTTTCCTTCCATCTAGAAACTCCACTATATCCCATGCCTCATTTTTGTGCAAGGATTCCATTTCATCAACCATGACCTCCTTCCAAATTTTTCCATCCATTGAATCCACTAGCTCCCTGAAATTTTTGGGATCATCATCAGTGATAGATAAAAAAAAAATTGAACAGAAAGCAGATGGATTATACCTTTCTGACTACCTTCTTTCTCGGATTTCTCTTCTCACAGCTGGAGTTTTTGGCTCTTCCTGTTCTGAATCTTGTTTTTTTGTAGAATCATATTCTTCCTCCTTTAGGTCATACTCTTTCTTCCTAGGTTCCTTTGGTATGACTTCACGTTTAACAATACATTTCACCTTGCTAAACACCACATCTTGGTTGTACACAACCTTCCTTGTTTCTGGGTTCCAAATCTTATAACCTTTTAAACCATCCTTATACCTAATAAAGATGCACCTTTCATATTTACTATCCAACATGGTTCTTTTATCCTTTGGAACATGTACATATGCATCACGGCCAAATACCCTCAGATTTGAAAGAGAGGATTTCTTACTAGTCCATACCTCATGTAGAGTCTTATCCTCCAACCCTGATGAAGGTGATCTGTTAATCAGGTAGCATGCAGTCTCCACAGCCTCTGCCCACAATTCCCATCCTAACCTGGTACCACTGAGCATGCTTCTTGCATTTTCCATCAATGTCATGTTCATTCTTTCTACAACCCTGTTTTGTTGAGGTGTGTATATAGTAGTATTATGTTGTGCTATACCGCACTTCCTACAAAACTCTTCAAATTCCTTCTTGCAGAATTCTCCTCCATTATTTGTTTTCAACACATTTATCTTCTTCTTTGTTTGGTTTTCTACTAGAGCCTTAAATTATTTAAATTTGTCAAAGAATTCAAATTTCTTCCTCGGGAAATATACCCATGTATTCCTTGAGGAGTAATTTACAAATTACACATAGTACACAGACTTACCCAGTGATGGAACCAACATAGGTCCAAACACATCACTGTGCACAAGCTCTAATATCTCTTTTTCCCTCTTCGCACCACAAGGAAGCTCACCCGATTCTACTTCCCATATACACAATGTTCACAGAAATTAAAATCTAGAGAGAAATTAGACATACCTTCTACCATACCATTACCATGCAGTATTTTAAGTCCCTTCTCTCCAATATTTCCAAGCCTTTGATGTCATAGCATGGTCTTTTATCGAGAGACCACTAAGCTTTATGCTCCACTTCCAGGAACCACAGAACTATTGCACCCATCAATAAAATTCTACCCAGAAGCTTGTACAGAGTTCCAATCCAAACTCCCCACATCAATACCATTGCTCCTTGAACCATCTTGTAGGTATCTTTCATGAACACTTTTTTTACACCTACATCATCGATATTGCTTACAAAAATTAGATTTCTAGCAAATGCAGGAATATGCAGAACACCAGGAAGTGTTCTAATCCTTCCACCTTACAAATTCAACTTTACTTTTCTACGTCCAATGATTCTAGACTTCCTATCATCCCCTAATAAGACATCACCACCATAATACTTCTCATACTCGCAGAACCACTCCCTATGGGGATTAAAGTGAAAGGATGCACCTCAGTCAATCAACCATGCCTCATTATCTACATGTGTATTTGAAGAAGAAGCCAAATACACATCCCCACCTTCATCTAAGGTGGTTTTCACCTCTATAGAAGGAGAATCATCATATCCCTTTCCTTTCTCAAGAGCTTTATATCTACAATCCCTTTTTAAGTTCCCTTCATTTCCGCATTTCCAACATGCCTTTACAGGATTTCCTAGAGATTTATATCTCCATCTAGATTTAGATCTCCCACTCAAGAACTTATTTTTTTATGTTATGGGATCATCCACGTACATACAAGGCAACTCCATTCTGGCCCTCCATATTTTTCCACATAATTTCCTCCGAGAGA
This sequence comes from Pinus albicaulis, assembly GCA_034641835.2. Taxonomy (NCBI): domain Eukaryota; kingdom Viridiplantae; phylum Streptophyta; class Pinopsida; order Pinales; family Pinaceae; genus Pinus; species Pinus albicaulis. Next base: position 1,522,625,906 of record CM076575.1, on the reverse strand, counting down.
AAGGCTCAAACAATTTCATCAAAATTCAAGGTAGTTGTCTTGCTACCTATTGCAACAACCAGACTATCCCACGAATTTGGTAGAGAACACAACAAAATAATGCACTTATCTTCATCTGATATTTTAATATCAATAGATGAAAACTGACTTACCACAGTATTTATGGTATTCATATGCTTTGTCACCAAGTCTCCATCCTTCATCCTTAGGTTATACAGTTTTTTCCGCAGAAACAATTTATTCACTAGAGATTTAGATTGGTATAAATTCCCTAAATTGTCTCACAAAGCCTTCATCATATCTTCCCCATATACATTAAAAAATACCAAATTTGCGATACACAACTGTATTGTGCTCTTTGCCTTCCGACCCAACTTCGCCCAGTCTTCATCTAACATTTTCGTTGGTTTAGTACATGTATCTACCACGATCCACTGATCTTTATCCACCAATCAATCCTCCATATTGAGCTTCCACAACTCAAAACTTTGACCATTAAATTTCTTGAACTCTATCTTTCCACTACTCGCCATCTTCTTTCACCGCAAGAATCAATCCCACAGATCTCCAACTGAACAGGGTCTACCGCAGGCCTGAGAAAAAAAAACGCTCAGCAGCAAAGGTGTCCCCTTGAAGCCAAAATAGATTTGATACCAAATGTAGGTTTTAACCATGTACATAAATTTTCTGCAAACAAAATCTTAAAACAGAAAATAAACAATAGTGATAGCATAAAACATAAAACATATATACATAAATATTTTCCCCTCGATCCAAAAACTGGGACTACTAGCTTGATTTTTTTCATTATATTCCTTTCAATGTTACAACACATATATATACATGTTGAAGCATTCATAAACCCTAATACATTAACCCTGGATTAGAACATAATCGTAGTTCCCTTGGTCAGATCTACAAAATACCATGGGAAAAAAACCATCATGCCCAAAACCATGTGCAAAACCATGCACAAAACCATAAGTAGGTTCGCCCACCTAATATAGGGTCCAATAAAAAATTCTCAGAGAATTTCCCTTGACCTCATGTCAAGGGGTTGTCGCCCCCCTCCAAACACCCCAACAAGGAAGGCTGCACCCCGCGCAAGTGTAGGGGAGTTGGTTGCCCCATAGTTCTCGCCTGAAGCTAGTTGTGGAAAGAATATAACACACACCCAACACCAACCCCATCCTAAACTCAAATGTCTTGTCCATTGATAATTCTGCCCAAATTTCTTTATAAAAACCTTTAACATTTTCCATTCAACCAGCAGAGAGTGGAACAATTTTCGACCGACAGAACCAGGAGTGGTCCAAGAGGGTGGAACCCTGAAGAGGGGTATCTTTTGATGTTGAGAATATTCCTTTGGGGTCCAAAGTTTCCAATGTTAGAACAAGGTCAAATTTATAGTCATTTTTCATGGCTTTTCACCATGAATCCAACTATGTAGCCAGTTTCTCTAGTAGAGGTCTTCATTTTCAGGTCATCCTCGGAAGTGGAGGTATAAGGTGTCAATTTGTAAATTTCTAGTAATTTTTTCTGCATCTATTTGCTGAAAATATGCCTCCCCACATTGAGTAGGTCCCAGATACATAACCCACATTGGGTGAACTTCGTAATCAAATCATCTTGTGTCTTTGTTATCATGTTTTATTATGGTTTCTTCTTGTTTTTCGTGTGTTTAAATTGCTTGGCTATACACTCTTTTACATGCAATTTTGCACCCATCCATGAAGTAAAAGATCTTTATCAGAAGTACATTAAAATGTGTTGTTGTAGGCATACCATTTAACTCAAATGCACAAGCTCTTACCCAATGGTGAACTCTCTTCTCCGTACTTATAGCCAACTGCACCAACCAAGATTGTACATGCACTTATTTTCTCAAGCCACACTTTTACACCAATTCAGGATTAACATAACTACAATTAGATCCAGGATCAATAAAAATATAAATAACATGATCACAAAGATTATTTTCCATCTCAATGATAGGTGCCTGGTGATCCGCCTGCCTGTTTTCCACATCTACATAAATCCGAGGAATTCTATGACCAAAATCCCCAATTGTCTGTGCCTCCCTATCATTATAGATATAGGGTCTCCCATCCTGATACTACATACAATCCCTCTTACGATGATCCTTGCCACGTATCTAACACTGCAACAGTGCTCTACCATCATCTCTAATATGTTTCTCTCCACACTATGATCCATGTCCCTTATCAACTATACTGAACTTCTTGTAAGGAACCACATTTTAATTTTCACTGGAATTTTGAGGTCTTCCACGCTTTGGTGGCCATCTTCCTTTAGCTTTCTCATTTCCTTTAAAATAATGCTTAGGTTAAATTTTCACTTTGACTGCTCATAACATTGCTTCAACTTTAAAATTTCCTCTTCTTTCAATCTAGGCTCATCGAACTCAGTCTGGTCTATGTTTTCTATTGGAAGTCCAATGATGAATCTTTGAACTTTGGCCTTCTCCTCCTTGAGGTAAGGCACATATCTCAATGACTCCAAGAACCTGCTAGTATACTCTTCATCAGTCATGGAACCCATTTGTAACTCATAAAACTCCTTAGCTCTGGCATCATAGTACCTCTCCAACAGGTGCTTCTTCTTAAAGATTCTCTCAAACTCATCCAAAACCAATTCATACTCCTGAATACCTTTGAAATTATTCGCATCCTCGCACTAGATATATACTTTCCCTTTAAGACTGAAAGTGGCTTTCTTGGATTTCATGTTCTCTGTATAATTATGTAATCTAAATAATTTATTCATCCCAAGAAACCATGTCTCTACATCTTCTAACTTATTCATCTCTCCATCAAATTTAGGCATCTTTAATTTCTTGAATTCGTTAGGAAAATACTCACCCCTCCTATAAGGATGATGACGGTGACGACTATGATGATGTCTCTTGGAAGAGAAACTAGAATTATTCCCATATATACGAGTCCTCCTATCAGGTGTGTTCAATTTTATCCCACCTCTAACTTTGTCCCCTCTATCCAACCTGTGTTCGGACCAAGACCTGCTACCATAGGCTCCATTAGTCTTTTCTTCCTGCTCTTGACTATTCCATGATCTGTCCTTGTTTCTACAACTTTGATAAGCTCTGAAAAATCACATCATTCACCTCTATCTACTTTTCCTGAGCCTCAACTAACCTATCATTATGTTCCTTATAACTTTTGATATCTCCCCTCAAGATCCTAAATGTATCTGCCACACCAAGAGAATACTCACCTCCTTGCTTCCCAACTGATCTATAGGGAGAGTCACAAGAACTATAGCCTACCATTTTTCTCATCATCCTTGATTCTCTTCTTCCTGCAAGTATATCATGTCAGAAAAACAAATAGATGTAAAAATAAAAACATACCTTATTATTGTTCAGGGGAGGCTTATCTAATCTGCATGATCATTCCACATTAACATGTACATGTAAAATCATAAACATATCAATATATTCAGTATATCAACATATACCATCATGCATCACCCTACCAATAGTATACCCTAATCCCATGCATGAAGACAATAATTTGACAACATCAAACTTTTCCCAAAGAGATTGCAACCATGTTCTGATACCACCTGTAATGCACACCTCCCCTCACATCTACAAATTTTCACCTACTTACCCAGAGTAAACATGAGATGATGGGAATTTATGACCAAACTCAACCTACTAGGTGACCTTAAGGAAATGGAGTTGACAAAAAAAATTTACCGACTTCCCTCAGGTGCCACAGAACCCTCTAGGAGTAACCCAACCCCTCCAAGCGTTCATCCCTATTATAGCATCATTTATCACCTCTATATACTTGATGACTTATGCATTGGCCTTGGGTATCCCTTCCATTCGGACTTGGTCACATTTCTCAAAAAACAATATTTTAAAATCCATACGCGACTCTACCTAGTTTTTTCCACGTGCACACATGGGTCCATACATAGATGACCTGTGTATGCTATTTAAAACATTAAAAATATTTCCCTATTATTGAGGTGGGGTTTATGTTTTTCCCTGTAAATTAACTACCCCATCCCATGGCCTAGCTGTTCCCCAACTGAAAAAATAATAATTTGAGAAACTATAAAAACCCCTCAAGGGAATGGCCTAAGGGAGGAGGGAGAGAATTATAGATATTATAGCCTTTTATATCCCTAATCAAGTCTAATATTTCCCTTGTGCCTCCTACACTTCCCAGGTTTTCAAGAAACCCTTGTTTCCTTGTTATCATCACCCTAATTCTATGTGACATCCTTTATGCACCATTCATGGAAGAAGACTTGTGAGGCTAGGACTGGATGAATCCAAAGGACGGTTTTGCTAAAGCCGTGGAAGATCTCAAGTGATTTCTCCACTATTATTTTCTGTACATGTTATCAATAAAAGAAGTACCATCATGTTCCTAATGTCCATGTGTCATATGTCTCTTATACATGCTTAATAATCTTGAATAGTTTATTTCATGTTATCTTTATGAGATCATGTATGCTATTTTGCTAACATCTAGGGCATATATGTTGTATAGCTAGGTTTTTATGCTTGTTCTTGACTAATTTTCAGGTTTTGGAGCACGAGGAGTTGCAGGGGGTTTGAACCCTATGGGATATACTACAAACGAAGGATAAACGAGTAAGATCTGCAATCCTTAATTTCTAGTTTAAAGCATAGAAGTTGGTAATTTGAGTCCTTCTTATGATGACATGCCCCTTCTATGTCAGTTTTATCAACCCAGAACCTTAAAGGTAACTTTTCCCATAACAGAACTAGTGACCCCACTGGGGATTACATCCGTGTAATTCCTAGTTTGGGTTTTTTTATATGTCTTGTAGGTTCCTTGACAGGTTAATCACATTTACAGTCTAGTAAGTCTTTTTCCCAACCAGACAGAAGCCCTAATCTCTTGATTAGGCCTGAATTTTAATTTTTTTCTTATTTATGTTTATATATGCTACTTTGGTTGTACACAAACATGTATGACCTCTGATTTCCCCAAAAGAACCTGTGTATTGTTCTGAATCAGTTTCCTGGGTATTTTTCTTCTTATTTCTTGTTTGAGTCCTGCTACAAAAGTAGCATAGTTGGCTTATGCATTTTGAAGTCTCTTTGTGACTCATTTTCTTAATTCTGGTTCTTGAGTAGTTTTGTGCTTGTCTTTTTGAAATCTTTTTGTTTCCCTTATAAGTGAACAGCCAAAAAAAAATCTTGTTTTCCGTTGCTTTTTATTTTATTTAATTTTTACGGTTTTAATACATTTTGAAGCAATTTGATTAGTTTCTTGTTTTGGTTCATTTGCTTGGTCTTGACAAGAGTCTTTCTATAGTTTTCTCTCTCGTTTATATCAAGAGTATTTTGGCATTTTTTTGCAAAGGATTTCTTGTTGGGACCTGCCTTGATTTTCTGTCAAAAGTGATTGAACCATTTCTCCCTAGAAACTATTTTTGCTTCCTTGGTTAGCGATCCTATAATTTTCATATCATATGTAGTTTTTGCATTAGTTGCACTGAAGCATTTTAGTATTTTTTTATAGTTTTCTGAAGTGTATGAAGAGTGAGTAATTGAAAATAAAAAACAAGTTTTTTGCTTATTTAGTTTCGTAGAACCCATTAAGAAATATATTTTCATCGAAAGAAAAATATTGCATTTGCATGTAGTAGGTTTTCAGTGATTTCTTTTGCGTCGATAAGCACCATCAGTTTCACTTCTGTATACCTTTGAGTTAAGTAACAACCATTTAAAATCAAACGTTATAATTAAAATGAACTAGAATTTTTTGTATTTTTCATTAATCATACACCAACTAGCTAGGTCATAGGGCATTGGAATAGGTGAGTGGAGAGTTAACTCTCCAAGGTCGCTCAAAATTTTAAACATAGAAATTTTATTAATGAGTGAAATATAATTCCGTTAAGTGGACCAGGAAATCTCTACCTCTCGAGAGTTAAACGCGAGGGAGAGTGAAGGAAGAGAAGAGAGATACCCCCTCTCTTGTTTGTTGAATCTTGACCTAAGACCGTTTTTTCCAGCTGCTAATACAGATTGTTGTCCTTAGTTGCCTCTCCTAGGTGTTAGGAATCTGTAATTTTAGCAAATTGGTGAGACTAAAACTGTAGAAGCAACATTATTTCAACCAACTTTGGGATTCTAGGATCTAGCCCTCCTGAATCCGGAGAGGGATCTCTACAATAAGTGCAAAGATGGATTTGTCTTTGAAATCGGGGTAATGATATTAGGCTAGTTATGAAGGCCAAGGGTTTTGTTTGTTTTTTGGATGGTTGAGCATGAATATTACCTGAGGGGAAAGTTATAAATGAAAAACAGTTTCAAAGGTGAGAAGTTGCAAGTGAATGGAACAATTAGGCTAAAAAGATAGATATAACGCTGGTTTTTAGTCCATTGGGCTATGGAGTCATAACAGGGCTTTAATTGAACAACAACATCAAGAGTGATCCAAGGGGCAAGTCATCTACATCAAAATATTATTGAGATTATAATGATGGAATGGAAACAATAAAGTGTTGGAGGGGTGGAAACTAATAATAATTTCACAAAGGATTTATACTCAGTCCAAACAATAAAAGCCTCTTAAGTAACTGTTTAAAACCAACCAAGTGCAGGGCTAACCATTGACTTCTTGGGAAAGTTTGTATTAAAGCGGCTTCATTGACAAACAATCCAGTAATCCACATAATTACCTTCAAAAAGTATGAAAACATATAAAAGAAGACAGAGTGTAAAATTAAGATCAGATAAAGTACTTTTAAACCTATTCTGCTTTCAGTCAACACCAAGGGAAACTTTCAGAATCTACTTTTGGAGAAAAACTAGGACCAGGGCACACCGTATCTTCCATAGTCATCTTTAATAAGCAAATAAGGAAAATAACTTTCAAGAAACAATGTTTAAAGAAAATAGTAGGACGAGGGAACTCCAGCATTCCTAACTGCTTAAACTGTATTAAATCATTCTTAAATAAACAAATTGGAGGAAAACATTGAGATAAAGCTTTTCAGTTAGAGAAGGTTACTGATATACAGTAGGTCCTAACTCTATAAATGTTGTTCTTTATCAGAGAAAGTGAACAATATGACATACATAGAAGGAAAACAATAACAAAGAAAGGAGCACTTCACTAGTGATATAGACCAGGATCCCAAGAAACAGCTTGTTTATTGATGTCAAACCAGTTACAGTACTCAGGTCCAATGTTTCAGTTCAGCAATCATCTTCACTATTCAGCCTAACTAATCTATCACATGCAGAGCTCCAAGGGCCAGTGAACACTATTTACAATCAGAAGTTTAAGCTCAAATATATTTCAAAGTTCTACAACCAACCCCTCACTCATCTTCTACAGTAGTATATATAGAAGGATGAGGAGGTGAGATCTGATAAAAGATCTCAATTAAAATTAATACAGACTTAATGGCTTCTTGGCCTTTGAGGGGCTCAATGAAGAAACTTACATGGGTGCACTCTGTATTAAATGTTTTTACATAAATATTTAAGCTCGGTGGGAGCTTTTGTTGACCTTTGAGACTCTGTGTGGCGTCAAATTAACTCTGCAGATGTCTGTCACTAAGTTCCTTGGCAGAATTTACTCTTTGGCTGCGTTTTGAGACAAATATCTGATCCTGATCAATAAATTCGGCTCCTGATTGAATACTTTGAGGCACAGGTGGCATTTCAGTAGCTAGGAGTAATCAATTTGCCTCAAATGTGGCGGTGGAAACTTTCCTATTGATAAAACCCTTAATATCTTCTTTAAACTGTGTTTTAAATCGGGGATTAGGCTTTTGATAAACATTCTTAGCCGTAATCCCCACAAAATCTGTCTTTAATCCTCTGTTCTGATAAATTTTGGTCTTCGTCACTGATACTCTCTGACTGTGCCCGATTCATGGTTTTTTCTAGTATGCAGGGCTGCGCAGGGTTATGTGGCATCAATACTTCATGAATGATTGATGAAAACGTGGATTTAACCCCTATGATGATTTTATTTGGTGAATCGAAGGCAGGAAGATCGTCATCCTCTACCTTCGAATTTTCTTCAAAAATGGCGAGAAAACCATTTAAACCCTGCAAAATACAAAAAACTATTATAAAATCATGCATATATAGGTTTACTACTTCAGAAGGCACGTGGAGGAAGCATGGCTATTGGATGGCATCATCCAACGGTCGAGATTGATAGGAGGAAACAAAGGGAAGGCAGAAGAAACGTTTAAATCTGAGCCAGCGATCGCGCAAGGATCGACAGTCGGGAGCGGAGGTGAAAAGTAAAAATGAGAAAACGTTGACTAGGTGATCGAAACAAGGCAATGAAATGTGGGTTGTCGATCTGCAGATCAGATCGACGGTGGAGATTCGTTAAATGTCGCGTCGTAGCCTGGTTAACTGTTGGGAAACTTCGGTGAGCGATAGCCGTTGGATGGCCCGCCCCAGATCGGATGGTGTATAGCGATATCGTGTGGGGTCCATGTCCAAATGTTAATGCGTGATGGACGGCGGTTTTATGATCAGTGCCCCTGACGCGTGTCAAACGATGAGTGGAATCACTGGCGATCGGGAAAAAATCGTCGTCGCCCAAAGGCGGTGCGATGAATACCGCGCGGTTTTTTGGAAAGGTGAGTGGAATGTGGGGACCACCGGGAGATGGAATTTGCACCGTCCGATCTTCAGATCACATCGACGGTGAGGAATGGTTTAAAATTTGAACCAACGGAAAAATAATAAAACCGACGATTTTTAATAAATAACCAAGGTTTTAACTTTGGCCGGGAATTATTTTATTTGAAGCGGATAGGCACCCGATTGCGGGGCCGTGGGCACATGGGAAATGATGTGACCGAGGGTCAATGGGAAAAAGGGCTAGGACCCATATATGCCCAAAATGTGGGTTTTTATAGTTTTTCAATGATTTTCAAAGGGTTAGAGAGGTTCGGATAAGGCGAAAAAGGAGTTTTCAACCTTGTCGAGGGGTTTGATAAAGGGGAAAGGGAAAAATTATGAAAATGAGGGATTTTTCATGGGAGATGAAAGGGTTAAAATCAGGTTAGCTTTGGAAGAAGGGAAGGGGGGAAAAGGTGCTTGCAACAGTATTCTGGCTTGGAAATCAGCAGGATTTCTAAGTGTAAAATGGGAACAGCAATGAAGTTCGGACAGAGGATAGGCATGAGGCCTTCAAGAGTCTTCAAGAGCCAACAAATTTTAGTAATGAAATTTGTTCCTTGAAGGCTCAAAAAAGTCTTGGCCACCTTTTGATATAACAAATTTTATAGGTGGCTAACAGTGGCTCCACTTGGGGATGGTGCCTTCTTGAAGGCATCAAGAAATTCAGACCTGCATTCTTTGGGAGGCTGACATGTGCCTGATCCATTATGTTCTCTGGGCGGCTGACATGTGCCTAATCCATTGGGCTACTTTTCTTTGACTAAACGATCATTTTTTTTTTTTTTGAAAACATATTAGTAGCCATAAAAACAATGGTTCTTTTATCAACAAGCTTTCTACCTACCCAATCCTACTGATCTAACATTTTTTCTTCATTAGAGTGCACTTGGATTGGAAAAATATTTTACAACATTTTATTATTTTAAAAGCATAAAACTAATCTAATTCTACTCCTTATTTCTCCCTGAACTCATATTAAACAGTTGAGTTCAGATGCTTCTCTACCTATTCTACTATCTGTTGGGATTAAACTGTCCAACAGATTTTTATTCTCTAAATTTTACAACAGAAATTGAAAAGAACTCAAGTCAGGATTGAACAGTATAAATTGATGCTGGTCCATGGCATAAAGAGAAGCTTCACATAGACATTTATTTTGCAGAAAATTAAATCAAAAAATGGAAGGTTTGAGATCTAAAAGTTCAAAGTACTGCCTTCTCTTTTTAACAGCTCTATTTTGATTTTTGTTCGAGTTGTTCCTCCTTTGTTCTCTAGTTCAGATTTTGAGTTAATTAGAACCAGATTTACATCTTTTTTGACTCAGAAAATAAAAAATATTTGAGTCATCTCTTTTGGAAATTTAGGTTCATATTTTGAACATGTTTGAACCTTTAATTTCTATCCTAATCTATCTACTGATAAGCCAAGATTAAACAGTTTGGAAAATCGATTTCACTATCCTATCAGTAGAAAATTTAAAGCTAATTAGTCAAGATTAGATAGTTTTACTAACTAGAAGTGTATTATTCAGGAGTGGCATTTGAGATTGCACACTTTTAGATTTGTTTCTCTTTTTTGGTATGGGGCTATACCTTTCTTGTTTTCACAATCTGCCCTCTTTTCTTTCTTTTCATTGTTTTTGTATTTTTTATTTTTATAACTTGAATGCAATGGTGGATGAAATATTTACAATGGAAAAAGATAAAAAGGCTTTTGGAACATAACATGGATCAAGAAAAGTAATGCATAAGCATCCTGCCATTGCCAGGACCCCCAAACATTTCTGCTCCATTCAACTCCTGTAAGAAAAATGCATTGTTACCAACAGCTGAATGAATAGAGTAAGGACCAAGCCATAAGTTGTCAAATTTTCCATGCTTTCCCTTCTCTTCCCTCCTTGAGTCCCACTTTAAAAATTGGTCCCCAATTTTGAAATTGTTGGCCTTTGTTCTTCTGTCAAAAAACTTTTTAATGTTGATTTGTTTCTACAATGCTTTATTGTAAACCTCCTCCCTGGTTTGCTGAAGGTAAATGGTCTGATTTATTCTTCTGATCATGTCATTTTCTTCAGTTTGTAACTCTTGAATCAACTTCATCACTGGAACACCAACGCTGTTTGGAAAAATTGCATCAGTACCATACATAAGCTGAAAAGGTGACATACCAATAGATTTCTTCAAAGTCAATCTGTCAGCCCAAAGTGCATGGACCAAATTTGTGTGCCAAGACTTTTTGTTGTCTTCCAACAGTTTCTTGATTATGTTCACTAAACTTTTGTTTGAGGATTCTGCAAGTCCATTACCTTGAGGGTAATAGGCCGTGGAATGCCCCAATGTTATCTGATATCTGTGATAGAAATCAACCATCTTGTTTGATCCAAATGCTGCTGCATTATCCGTGATAATCTTGGTAGGACAGCCAAACCTGGAGAGAATGTTAGTCTCCATAAATTTTATGATAACTGAATCATTGGCCTGCCTACAAGGTATGGCTTCTATCCACTTAATGAAATAGTCTGTGGGAGTGAGAATCCATCTATGCTAGGCAGAAGATGGTGGATGGATTTCTCCTATGAAGTCAATTCCCCACTATTGAAATGGGGCTTCAACAGTGATTGGATGCAGAGGTAGGGGTAGCAGTTTTCTTTTGCCTTCAAAAAGTTGACATTTATGACAGACTAGGATCATCTTGTGTATATCAGGAAAAAGAGTAGGCCAATAGAAACCAGCCCTCAAAATTTTTTTGGTTGTTGTCTTCCAGTACAAATGACCTCCACACTCTCCTTCATGGAACTGGTATTTAACCTTCTCTGCATCAAATTCAGGCAAACATTTAAGCAATACACCACTTGCATTTTTCCAGTAAAGACATCTATCAATAATGCAATAGTTTACAGCTTTCAATTTGAGGAATCTTGCCTTTGTTTTTACCAAGCTAGGAGATGCATTTAAATTAAGCAAAACATAAATAATATCAGCATACCAAGAGGAATTCATAAAATGGTCTTCAACAATGGGAGTTGAGACTTCCTCTTGATCATCTAAAGCATTAATCATATTAATATCAAGAAATTCAAAATTGGATTCAGCCATTAATCTAGCTATACCTTGGCCTTTGATGAGTTTAGTGGGTTTTATTTCTAAATCATATTCAAGGATAACAATAATCCACTTACCTCTTTTACCAACTGGGTCATGTGTTAGAATGTCTTTAACAATTGAGTTTGGGACAAAGGCAATGATGTGTGAGTGAAGGATGTACACTCTGAAGTCTTTCAAAACTTTAACCAAAGAAAAATCTTGCTTCTCCATAATGTTATACTTCAGAGGGGCATCCCTCAATGCCTTGCTAAAGAATGCAATAGCCTGCTCTTGTCCTTGTGGATTTTTCTATTAAAGGACAGCAGCTATGGTATGTTCTGATGCAAATGAAAAAATATAAAAATATTTTGAAAAATCAAGACTTATAAGAACCGGTGTTTTGGTTAACGCTTGTTTTACCAATTCAAAGGACTTCTTTGCTTCCAAGGTCCATTTTAACCCTTGTTCCTTCTTTAACATGTTTGTGATATTCCTAAGGAGCTCAGCCAAGTTGGGGATGAACCTTCTCAAAAAGTTAATCTTTCTAATGAAAGATTGCAACTCCTTGATGTTCTGGGGATGAGATATTTGCAATATGGCCTCAATCCTCTTTGGATCTATCTTAATACCCTCCTCAGAAATAATGTGCCCAAGAATTTTACCTTCTTGGAGACCGAATAATGTCTTCTTAGGGTTTAATGATATTCCAAACTTTTTGAATTTCTCGAAAACTTTTCTTAAATGTTCTAAGTGCTCTTTATCTATTTTTGAAAACACAGTGACATCATCAAGGTATATAATGATGAAGAAGCCAAATTCCTTCGAGAAAGATATGTCCATGGTTCTTTGAAAATTTGCTCCAGCATTCATTAGACCAAAAGGAATTTTCACATACATGAAAGTGCCCCATGGTGTATTAAAGGTTGTCTTTAATTGATCAGCAAGGTGAACTAAGATCTGACTGTACCCTGAATAGCCATCCAACAAAGAAATTATTTTAGACCCTACCACCCTTTGTAAAATATGATCCATCTTAGGTAAAGGGTAGTTGTATTTCAATGAAGCTTTGTTTAAGTCTCTAAAGTCTATACAAATCCTGATCTCTCCAGTTTTTTTCCTAACAGACACCAGATTAGACACCCACTCAGAATATCTAATAGGGACAATAATACCAGCATCATACATTTTCATGATCTCCTTCTGAACCAAAGGTAACTAGACAGGGTTTATTCTGCGCAGTTTCTATTTGAATGGTTTTTGGTTTTCTTTGAGGGGAATTTTTTGCTGTATTATTTCAGTGTCATAGGATTTAAGATCTTCGTAACTCCATGCAAAAACATCAGAAAATTCTTTAAACAACTCTATGTATTTAAGTTTAATGTGAGCTGGTAGAGTTTTAGACAGTTTAATCATCATAGGTTTAAGTTCACTGCCAATATTACACTCTTCCACTTCAGTCTCTACAGGTTCCAGTTTTGGTTTATTTGCCACATCGTTAAAATCAAACAACTCTTCTAAAGGTGCCAGGCCTCTAGGAAAACTTTCATCTTTAGAGTGCAGAGTTTCTAACTCCTCTGTTTCCAATTATGCAGTCATTTCTTTTTTGTTTTTAAGTTTGCTTGACATCAGGTTAATATTAAAAGGTTCAGGAGATGGTTCTTCTTCACCAAGAAAATTTTCTTCACTGCAGTTTGTATCATAATATGAGTCCGAACTATGGAGTTCAAATTCATTTCTGAATTGCATGAAGTCTTCTATTTGTTTATCATTTTCAAACACCTGCCAATAATTTTCATTATCAGGTACATCTGGTCTAAATTTTATCTCAGTTGTGTAGTCTTTGGTTTCATATGGCGTCAAGCATGTCCTAGCTACAAAGGCTAAATTGTGGGCCGCAATATTTCTTTTTCTTGGGACAAAAAACAGTTTGGACTCCTCAAATGTTTTAAAAAGGCCCATGACATCGTTTTGGTAGGCCCTAAGTCTGGGATGATTTGCGTTATTTTCCCCATTGACTTGCCTAATGACTAACTCTGAATCCCCATACACATTGATTCTTCTGGCTCCTAACTTTTTCAATAGGTGTAAGCCTAAGAGAAGGGATTCATAATCTGCTATGTTATTGGAACACTGAAAATTTAATCTATAGGAAATGCTTTCTATGTGGTTATTTTCAGTGTTAGTAATCCAAACTCCTGCACCATAATTGTTCTTAGTGCAGGATCCATCGAAATACATACTCCACAGAGGACTAGTTTCAATTTCATCTGTTTGGTGAACGTCCTCTTCAACTACTGTGCTTTCTGATTGTTCTGGAGTATCAACACTCAATTGAATTTGTTTCTTTTCCTCAATATTTTTGTTTGTTTGAGGGTTGTTTTCTTGATTGTGAATGTTTAAGAGAAAAGGACATCTGCCCTGTAGCTCAAGACCTTTATTTAGTTTTCTAACATCTTCAACTGCAACAAACTGTTTGGACACTTCTGCGTTGTGTTCCTCTTCCTCCCTGTCGGCCATTAATCCTGATAAAGTGACTTGTTCACCAAGTGTTTCATCATTAAACATAATAAAAGAATCTAGGCCTGTATTTACAGAATACAGGGGAGATTTTGGTGGTTTGTCTTGACTTGTAACTTTGAATTTCATATGGGACTCCCTGTAAAGTCTTCTAGTTTGATTGAAAACAGGGATAGTCGCATAGGTCATGTCCATTTGCATAGTTCCTTGTAACTTAGCCCCCCAAGACCTTGATAATAACATTCCATATTTTGGGGGCACATCAGCCACAACAATATCCATGACTAAACATTTGGCTGGAATTTGGGCTAAGTTAAAACAGAGGTCTTTGATTAATCCTAAACATTTTACTCTGCTGGAATCAAAGGAGTAAAGGTCTTTGTAAGGTCTGGTGATTTCTAAACCCAGGATCTCCATTACATCTTTTGGCATTAAATTATGAGAAACCCCGAAATCATGCATGGCGTTGTGAAAAAATTTGTCATGAATGTTTAAACTTACATAAAAGAGTGGAACAAGTCCCTCTTAATATCTACCTTCAATCTTAGGACCAAAAATCAGCTCTGGTTAGTCATCATTAAGATTGATTGTGTCCTCATTTTCTTCTATTTTCAAAGCCTTCAAAATTTGGGTCCTATATACATGTTGGGCAGCTAATTCAGTGAGGGGAACAAAGATTTTGATCTTTGAAATTTCCTACTCCAGGCCAAAAGGAATTTGACTCTTTAAAGTGTTGGTTTCAGCCTTATTAGTTGTCACTCTATCAGCAATATCAGCTTGCTGATTTGTTTTATTTACACTTGACAAAATAGTTTTCACAGGAGTATTAGCTGAAGTGTTAGTACTACTAAGATCTGCACTCTGTTTTTCTTTGTTTTGAGTGTCTTTTTCTTTATCATTACCAGAATTTATAGCCACTGTTTTGTCCTTTTGTTTGACAACTTTAGGTTTGGTTGTAGTGCTTTTTTGTGAAGATTTTTCAGAGGTTTTTTTGTTGGGGGTCTGTTGACTGGTTTTGCTTCTAAGGTCATATTCTTTTTGAGGTTCTATGATGACATTTTCCATGTCTTGATAATAATTCTCATCATCATCTCTTCTGTCATCATAAGGTGTGTATAGACCTTGTTTTCTATCATAATGAATCTCAAAGTCATCATTGTCTATCCCCAGCATGTTGATATCATCCTCCTCTACTATTTCATATGTTTCCTCAACCTCACTTACTTAGTTTTGCTGCAAGGGAAGAGTGATCTGCTGATCATCTTCCCTAGGTCTATTTGGAGGTTGGTTCCTTCTAAAATTCTAGTTTTGGTTCTGGTTTCTATTTTGAGGAGCATTTTGGTTTTGGCTTGCTTGTGCTCTCTTAATTATGCTCATTTATTTCATCATTTCTTCCATAATTTTCTCCATATTTGATTTGGAAGTAGAAGGTGTGGATTCCTCTCTAAAAGACACTCTCTTTTCATTTTTCATTCTTTCTCTTTTTTCCATTAAGTTGACCTCCACAGAAAGCGCACCTTTTTGGATATCTTCAAGAGTTGAAAAATCTCTCTCTCTTAGTTGATAGGTCATGTCAGAGTCAAACCCTTCAGGAAACTTTTTTAAAGCTGAGCCTTGTGGAGGTTTTAGTTCTAGGGAAAGTGCATTATACACATTGTTAAATCTAGTGCAATAATCTTGCACACTTTCCCCAGTGTTTCTATGGAGGTTCTTGTAGTCAGAAAGGACTTGGAGAGGGTTTTTCTTTACTTCCCATTTGTTTAAGAATGTTTGATGGAAGGCTTGGAGATCATTAATACTATGGGGGGCTAAACCTTTAAACCATTTTCTTACTTCTCCCCCTAAGCTCTGAGAAAATAATCTAAGTTTGACAGACTCATCATCAATTTCATTTCTATCAAAGTAGTCATTCATCTTATCCACATGTTGTGATGTAGTTGTAGCATTGCTAGCATCATATAATGGAATTTTGGACTGATAGTCCTGTGGAAGATTGACTAATGGTGCATGAAGGACTAAGGGAGCATACCATGTTGCCATGATATGTGGTGGGGGTGGATTTACAAGAGGTGTATTAAAAAGAGGGAAAGTGGGCTGAAGTGGGGTGTTTTGAATAGTGGATGTAGGGTGAGCAGAAGTGGATGGACTAGGAAAATATTGCTGAGCTGATCTTGGATGAGAGACACCTAAATTGTGAAGGAAATGCAAATCAGGAGGTGTTGTTTCTCTGCTACCAAGATGTTCACTTGTTTCAGGAGATGAAAGTGAAGACTCAGAATCTAACTGATCTAAATCACCAAGAGACCTAGTTCTAAAGGGATTTACTAAGTCAAATTGTGATTGTTGTAGAGCTGAAATATTTTTAGGGACTGAATTAGCTCTCAAGGGTGATCCAAAAATAGTTGATAATTTACTCCTAGGATACTTCCTAAGGATACTTTATGGGTTATCAACTAACTCAGGTGGATCAGGGTCATGATAGGCTCTAGTATGAATCTTTCTAGGAGCCACTATGTTGTGTTTTTCAGACCCAAATAAACAAGAAAAATTCAACCAGATATGACAATATTTTTGAGGTTAATTAATCTGTTTACACAAATTTTAATCCTACATTCCTCTAACTGAGTCTGAAAGATATTATAATAGTAAGGGTTCTTCCCAGTGGAGTCTTAAGGTCTGTTAAGGGTTGTGGAGTCGCCAAGTGGAAGTTTTTAGCTCTTTTTAGAGGTAAAAGGTTTTATGGTCCACCACCATGTTTATTGGATACCAATCTGAAATATTTTTAGGTTTTTCCGAGTTATTTTTCAGTTGTATGGTTTTTAAGAATATCCTAACTCTGTTTCAAAACTTTGCTACGGTTATGAGACAAAGACAGTCTATTCTTATGGCTAAGCCAGCTGATTTTTCAAGGTTAGATAAAGACTTATGGGAATCCTAGGGTTCACCTAGTTTGTCACTGATTCAAACAAGTTTTATCATGATTACCATTCTTTGGTACTGCTTAAAAAGGCTGCTTTTACTCTCAAAGTTTTATGAAGTGTTTAAGGGAAGTAGTTCCCCAGCGGAGTCACCAGAGATGTTAGTTCCTAGTGGCTCAGCTGGTTAATATAGCAAATGTTCTTGAACCAAATCCCTGAAATCCTATGGTTACCCTTAAATGAAAATGTTTATGGGTTTCTTCCCCAGTGGAGTCGCCAAAGATGTTAGGAATCTGTAATTTTAGCAGATTTGTGAGACTAAAACGGTAGAAGCAACATTATTTCAACCAACTTTGGGATTCTAGGATCTAGCCCTCCTGAATCCGAAGAGGGATCTCTCCAATCAGTGCAAAGATGGATTTTTCTTTGAAATTGGGGTAATGATATTAGGCTAGTTATGAAGGCCAAGGGTTTTGTTTGTTTTTTGGATGGTTGAGCATGAATATTACCTGAGGGGAAAGTTCTAAATGCAAAACAGTTTCAAAGGTGAGAAGTTGCAAGTGAATAGAACAGCTTTGGCTAAAGAGATAGATATAACGCTGGTTTTTAGTCCATTGGGCTATGGAATCATAACAGGGCTTTAATTGAACAACAACATCAAGAGTGATCCAAGGGGAAAGTCATCTATATCACAAGATTATTGAGATTATAATGATGGAATGGAAACAATAAAGTTTTGGAGGGGTGGAAACTGATAATAATTTCACAAAGGATTTATATTCAGTCCAAACAAGAAAAGCCTCTTAAGTAAATGTTTAAAACCAACCAAGTGCAGGGCTAACAATTGAATTCTTGGGAAAGTTTGTATTAAAGCAGCTTAATTGACAAACAATCCAGTAATCCACATAATTACCTTCAGAAAGTATGAAAACATATAAGAGAAGAAAAAGTGTAAACTTAAGATCAGATAAAGTACTTTTAAACCTATTCTGCTTTCAGTCAACACCAAGGGAAAATTTCAAAATCTACTTTTGGAGAAAAACTAGGACCAGGGCACACCGTATCTTCCATAGTCATCTTTAATAAGAAAATAAGGAAAATAAATTTCAAGAAACAATGTTTAAAGAAAACAGTAGGACGAGGGAACTCGAGCATTCCTAACTTCTTAAACTGTATTAAATCATTCTTAAATAAACAAATTGGAGGAAAACATTGAGATAAAGCTTTTCAATTAGAGAAGGTTACTGATATACAGTAGGTCCTAACTCTATAAATGATGTTCTTTATCAGAGAAAGTGAACAATATGACATACATAGAAGGAAAACAATAACAAAGAAAGGAGCACTTCACCAGTGATATAGACCAGGATCCCAAGAAATAGCCTGTTTATTGATGTCAAACCAGTTACAGTACTCAGGTCCAATGTTTCAGTTCAGCAATCATCTTCACTATTAAACCTAACTAATCTATCACAATCAAAGCTCCAAGGGCTAGTGAACACTATTTACAATCATAAGTATAAGCTCAAATATATTTCAAAGTTATACAACCAAACCCTCACTCATATTCTGCAGTAGTATATATATAAGGATGAGGAGGTGAGATTTGATAAAAGATCTCAATTACAATTAATACAGACTTAATGGCTTCTTGGCCTTTGAGGGCTCAATGAAGAAACTTACATGGGTGCACTCTGTTTTAAATGTTTTTACATAAAGATTTAAGCTCGGTGGGAGCTTTTGTTGACCTTTGAGGCTCTGTGTGGCGTCGAAGTAACTCTGCAGATGTCTGTCATTAAGTTTCTTGGCAGAATTTACTCTTTGGATGTGTTTTGAGACAAATATCTGATCCTTATCAATAAATTCGGCTCTTGATTGAATACTTTGAGGCACAGGTGGCATTTCAGCAGCTGGGAGGAATCAATTTTCCTCAGATGTGGTGGTGGAAACTTTCCTGTTGATAAAACCCTTAAGATCTTCTTTAAAATGTGTTTTAAATCGGAGATTAGGCTTTTGATAAACATTCTTTGCCGTAATCCCCACAAAATCTGTCTTTAATCCTCTGTTCTGATAAATTTTGGTCTTCGTCACTGATACTCTCTGACTGCACCCGAATCATGGTTTTTGCTGGTATGCAGGGCTGCACAGGGTTATGTGGCATCAATACTTCATGACTGATTGATGAAAACGTGGATTTAACCCTTGTGATTATTTTCTTTGGTGAATCAAAGGAAGGAAGATCGTCATCCTCTACCTTCTAATTTTCTTCAAAAATGGCGAGAAAACCATTTAAACCTTGCAAAATACAAAAAACTATTATAAAATCCTGCATATATAGGTTTACTTCTTTAGAAGGCACATGGAGGAAGCATGACCATTGGATGGCATCATCCAATGGTTGAGATTGAGAGGAGGAAACAAAGGGAAGGCGAAAGAAACGTTTAAATCTGAGTCGTCAATCGCGCAAAGATCGACGGTCGGGAGCAGAGGTGAAAAGTCAAAACGGGAAAACGTTGACTGGGCGATCGAAACAGGGCGATGAAATGTGGGTCGTCGATCTGTAGATTAGATCGACGACGGATATTCATTAAATGCCGCACCGTAGCCCGGTTAACTGTCGGGCAACTTCGGTGAGCGATATTCGTTGGATGGCCCACCCCAGATCGGACGGTGTACAACGATATCGTGCGGGGTCCACGTCTGAACGTTAACGCGCGATGGACAACGGTTTTATGAATAGTGCCCAGGACACATGTCAAACAATGAGTGGAATC
The DNA here is from genome assembly GCA_034641835.2 of Pinus albicaulis. NCBI lineage: Eukaryota > Viridiplantae > Streptophyta > Pinopsida > Pinales > Pinaceae > Pinus > Pinus albicaulis. The sequence continues at coordinate 1,522,605,922 of CM076575.1, read as the reverse complement.
ACTGGCGATCGGGAAAAAACTGTCGTCGCCCAAAGGTGGTGCGATGAATACCACGCGATTTTTTGGAAAGGTGAGTGGAATGTGGGGACCATCAGGAGACGGAATCCGCACCGTCCGATCTTCAAATCAGATTGATGGTGTGGAATGGTTTAAAATTTGAACCGGTGGAAAAATAATAAAATAATAAAACCGACGATTTTTAATATATAACCAAGGTTTTAACTTTGGCCAGGAATTATTTTATTTGAAATGGATAGGCACCCGATTGCGGGGCTGTGGGCGCATGGGAAATCATGTGACCGAGGGTCAATGGGAAAAAGGGCTAGGACCCATATATGCCCAAAATGTGGGTTTTTATAGTTTTCAATGATTTTCAAGGGGTTAGAGAGGTTCGGATTAGGCGAAAAAGGAGTTTTCAACCTTGTCAAGGGGTTTGATGAAGGGGAAAGGGAAAAATTATGAAAATGAGGTATTTTTCATGGGAGATGAAAGGGTTAAAATGAGGTTAGCTTTGGAAGAAGGAAAGGGGGAAAAAGGTGCTTGCAGCAGTATTCTGGCTTGGAAATCAATAGGATTTCTAAGTGTAAAATGGGAACAGCAGTGAAGTTCGGACAGAGGATAGGCATGAGGCCTTCAAGAGTCTTCAAGAGCCAACAATTTTTAGAAATGAAATTTGTACCTTGAAGGCTCAAAAAATTCTTAGCCACCTTTTGATATAAAAAATTTTATAGGTGGCTAACACTAGGGACTACGCAGGTGACTGCAGGGGGGAATACTTGTGGTACATGAGAGAGATGTTGCATGACTTTCATCAGTACTTCTGGAGGGTGCCCTTGCGAAGCTCAAGGAATTTCACCGGCAAAGTTTGTTGTCAGGAGTTCAACGTAAATTTTTCTATTACCGGCCTAGGGCATAATTACCCTAGACTATTTTCGGAAGGTCCTCTTATTTCGCTTTCTTGCATTTTTGTGTCTGGTCCTAATCACCTGAAGCCAAAATAATTGAAGGCCACTTGATTGACTGTATCTTAGGGAATTTTTAGAGTGTGCTGAATGATATTTTTTAGCTTCTTGTATTTTTTATCTGTGGGAATTTTTAGCTTCTTATATTTTTTTTAGTCTAATTAATCTCATAAAGTGGCTGACTGATTGCCTTGTCGATCGAGGAGGCTTCATGGGCTTTCTCCTGCGAGTATTGAGCCTTCTTCAAGAAGAATTAGGAGTAATTCAGTGGGATATTTTTATCTAGTGGTTTCGAATGCAACGAAGAGTGATCCTGCATCTGGTCTTGTTGTTTCTGTGGGTGGTCCTAGTACTATTGCTATTGTAGAGAGGAGTACTTCACTCATCTCTAGTGTCTTGTTTCCAGTAGAAGAAGTTGAAGTTGAAGAATTTTTTCTACTTTTAGTGAGTTGGCTGCTATGTTCTTTAACCATTTTCAGTTTCCTTTCCGTTATGATGTCGGGACTGATCTCGTGGTCAATTTCCAGCAGGACAAAGAAACTCACATTTCTGATCATATTCAAGAATAGAGGAGAAGGAAGAGGCTAATCAAAGCTCAAATTCCGAATGAGTTCCTTCTCGAATGGTTTTTTAAATATCTGCAGCTAGAAATCTCAAAGGATGTATCCCTTTTAGGGGTATTTTTTGAAGCGCAGGCTATTTTTAGGGCTCAACAGTTAGAAATGATCTATTCTCAGTCTGGATTCCTTAATAAAATCTTGTCAGATGCTCCTCACTCCAAGCTAGATTTAGCCAAATCCAAACCTGATCCTCATGGTGACGGACTTATTGGTACAATCAATAGTGGTACGACTAACCTGTTAAATCAATTGCAGCAGTTGTCTATACAATCTTCTCCTTCTAGATAGGCTATGCCTTCGGTGTCAACTCCTTCTCAGCACTTGGATATTAATGTCGTTCAAGCTTCTAACCCCAAAGGAAATCAACAATCTGATGGGAAGGGGAATGTGAAAAAATCCAACGATCATGTTGGAGAGGGTAAGAGGGATAACAAAAATAAGGTTAAGTTTCCGTGCAAGTTATGCACTGGAGACCATCTTGCTCACCTCTGCCCGAAAATTCAGGATGCTCAGTGCTTGTTAGCTCAGCAGGGTTCTTCTAATTCCCAGGCTGTACTAACAAACCCTTTTCCCCAAGGGCAGCAATTTCTTGTTGGCGTGAATGTGAATACTAGAGCTCCCTCTGTGGGAAATCAGGAAGGGGAAAATCCATCAAACATATACATGATGAGTGCTCACATAGATATTGCTATGAGATCTCATGATTATGGTGAAGCTAAGTCTTCGAAAGCTAAAGGTGCTCCTAATAATGTTGAGCCACTCCATATAGAGAGACTTGCAGTTGAGCCTATACCTCGGATGCCGAAAGGGTCTACAAAGTGTACAACGATCAATCCTAATGCCAAGGCTGCCCAGAACTACTTGATTGTAGAAGATCTGGCTCAAATTCATTGCACCATGTATGTGTTAGAGGTACTTCAGTCATGTCCTGCACAAAGGAGTGCATTTCTCACTGCCATTGGGGTTTTTGATCCAAAGAATTCTCTGATGATCACATTTGACATGTCGACTTTCAAAAAGAGACTTCCTCATCATATGACTTTCCAAATTACGTCTACATATCGGAAGTTTAATATCTTTCAAATAGCTATCGATGAGGGTGCTTCCACGTGTGTGATGTATCTCTCATGTTGGAAGGCTTTTGGATATCCTTCAGTTGTCCCTTCTGCTACTCTTCTGACTGCGTTTTATGGTCATTCTCACAGGCCACATGACATTCTTCCAGCTTTACCCATCCGTTGTTGGGGTAAAACTATCAATATCGAGGTCGAGATAGTTGATGCGAATCTAGACTACAACCTTCTATTGGGGCGAAACTAGATCTATGAGATGGAAGATATTGCTTCCTCATCGTTTCACATTTTATGTTTCCCTCACGAAGGGAGGATTTTCACTGTTGATCAGATGGACTATTCTCCTGTAGATCCGAATGCATCTATTGACTCAACTGTTCCCTTGGTGAACGAGGCCAAGAAACCTGTTGAGAATTTGGGGGTTGGAATGTATACATCGTTGATGGGTACTTTTGATTTTCCACATCCATCGGTTCATATCAATGCTATTTCATCCTCCAAGGTTCCTACTCGGAGAGATTTATTTCGAACTCTTTATTTTTCAGACCCTCTTACCTTCTCCTACCTCCACATTAGAAGAAGGCCAAGTGGGTGGAATGGCATTTCCTATGTCTACAGCTAAGATTGCTTATCGATCTATTGTTGACTCTGCAGACTCCATGCCAGTTTCTCTTTCACCGAAGGAATTGGATGGAGATGTGGCTCTCGCTTGGACTCTTACTTCATCTTCTGCTCAGGATTTCCTTGATACCACTCTTCCATCAGAAGAGGCCATCCTTGAAGAAATTACTGGTGTATAGATACTGTGGGATGATTTGCATCATCGGTCCTATTTTCTACCAAACTTGTGAGAAGTTGAAAGAATTTTTTCTCACCTTCATTCTTCTGGTCCTATTCACCCAATTTTGAACCCTTAGCACCAGCACATGTATTTGCTGAAGGGAACATGGTTGTCATTTATGCTACTACCCCAGTGAAAATCTCCATAGATCCCAAAATTATTGAGAATGTCTTCATTGGAGCTGAATGTTCCCCTGAAGAGATTCAGACTTACATCGATCTCTTTCGATAATTTCGGGATGTGTTTTCTTGGTCTTATGAGGAAATTCCTGGTATAGATCCATCCATCGTCTACCATGAGATCAAGACATATGAAAATGCTAAACCTATTCAGTAGAAGCTTCGTCCGGTCAACCCTAGGAAGGAAACAACTATCAAAGTCGAGTTTGAGAAGCTGCTAAAGGTGGGTTCCATATACCCTGTTCCATTAACCGATTGGGTTTCGAATCCAGTTCATGTGGAAAAGAAACAAGGAACGATCCAAGTTTGCATCGATTTAAGGGATTTGAATAAGGCGTGTCCTAAAGATAATTACCCCACACCATTTATAGATTATATCATCGATGAGTGTGTGGGAATGATATTTTTTCCTTCATGGATGGTTTCTCAGGATATAATAAGATCACTATCCATCCTGAACATCAACATAAGACTACTTTTATTTTCCCCTGGGGTACCTTTGCTTACAAGAAGATGCCTTTAGGCCTTAAAAATGATGGAGCTAAATTTCAGTGGGCTATGTCCTATGCCTTCCATGACATCAAACATATTATCGAGGCGTATTTAGATGATTTATTTTCTCGTTCTCACAAGAGGATTGATCATCCTTCAAACCTTCGTCAAGTTTTTGAACGATGCCGATATTATAAAATTTGGTTGAACCCTAATAAGTGTGTTTTCGTTGTCAGATCTGGTCAGTTTTTGGGATTCATCGTGTCTACGAAAGGGATTTAGGTAGATCCCTTCAAGTTTGAAGCAATACTTCACCTGCCTCCCCCATCTTCGATCCATCAACTTCAAAGTCTAAAAGGCAAAGTCAATTTCTCACGGAGATTCATTGTGAATTATGTCGAGATCACAAAGGTATTTATGAGGTTGTTAAAGAAAGGAGTTCCATTTTTTTGGGATGACTTTTCTCAACATTCATTCGATGCTTTGAAAAAATCATTTACCTCTGCTCCATTAGTGAGTCCACCCAATTATAGCATGGATTTCTTCTTGTATCTCGCTGCAGAAGAATCTACCATAGGTATGGTTCTAGTTCATGAATATGATTCTCTTTGCGAGCATGTTGTATACTACCTTATTCAAGGCTTGGTGGGGCCTGAACTCTGGTATTCTCTGATTGAGAAACTTGCTTTGGCAGTTTTCCAAGCTTTCTAGTGGCTTAGACATTATATCCTCCTTCACAAAACTTAATTTTTGGTGGCAGTTAATCCATTTCAATTTTTTCTCAGTAGGTGAGTGATTGGGGGAAAATACAATTGATGAATTGTTATTTTGCAAGAATTTGATCTTGAATTTGTCTGCCAAATCCAAGAAGTCATTGGAATTTGCGTAGTTGATTTCTGAGTTTCCCTGTGGAGAAGAGATTGTTTATGAAGAATCATTTACTGATGAACATATTTTTCTCATTTCTTCACAGGACCCTTGGTATGGAGATCTCATTGTTTATCTCCAGACTACGAAGTTTCCCTTAGCTTTTTCGAAGGATGAGCGTCGAAAGTTGTGTCACTTAGCCAAAATTTATTTGATTATCGGTGACACTCTATATCATCGTGGGGTCGATTCGATCCTTAGATGCTTCTTAAATCTCGAAGAAGCTGAGGTTGTGCTAAATGATTGCCATAGTGGAGCTTGTGGTGGTAATTTATCTGGGCTTGCTACACCCCAAAAAATCATGCGTGCAGGATACTTTTGGCCCTCTATTTTCAAAGATTGTGTTGAGGTAGTCAAAAAGTGTCATCCCTGTCAAGCCTTATACCCGGAAGATGCACGCTCATCCAGCTACACTCTTTCCTGTCATCACTATCGCTCCATTCACAAAGTGGGGTATTGATTATAATACTTGTAACCTGCCTTCAGCTAAGCGTTATAAGTACATTATTGTAGTTGTAGACTACTTTACGAAGTGGGTTGAGGCTATGCCTACTTTTGGGAATGATGGTGAGACTGCAGCCCTATTCCTATTTAATCAAATCATTTCTCGCTTCAGTATCCCCAAGAAATTGTCACTGACCATGGTAGTCATTTTTAGAATATTATGATGGGTAAATTGGCTCTCAAATTGGGTTTTCGGCAAGAGCATTCATCTCCTTATTATCCTCAAGCCAACAGGAAAGTTGAAGCCATTAACAAATTCTTGAAAAAAATTCTTCAATGGATAATTGATAAAACCGGATCCAATTGGCACATCATGTTGTACCCTTCACTTTGGGCATGCCAGATGTCTATAAAGACTGCAACCGGTTTCGCTCTGTTTCAAATAGTTTATGGGTTGGAATCAATATTCCTTATTGAGTGTGAAATTCCTTCCCTTAAGCTAGCAATTGAGCTTCTTCCTGAAACGTATAGTCTATAAGAATGCCTTATCCATCTATAACATCTCGATGATCAGCGCCAAGATGCAACTACGATGAATGAGGCGCATAAGAAACGGGTAAAGGTTCGGTATGATAAGGCGGTCAAGCCTAGGTTTTTCTCTGATGGTGACCTTGTCTTGGTTTATGCCCAAGAAAAGGATGCCTTGGGGGTAGGAAAGTTCAAATCCATGTGGTATGGCCCCTTTATCATCAAAAAGGTCTTGAAAAAGGGAGCTTATGCCTTGGTTGATTTTGATGGGAACGAGTTGGCAGAGCCTAGAAATGGGCTCTATTTGAAGAAGTATTATGCCTAGGTTTCGGCCTGGATTTTTATTTTTTGTATATATTTTATTTTTGTACATGTCTGTTTTTCGATTTTTGGTGTGACTTTGATGATTTTTATCTGGTTTGGCAGGTATTATTGGATGAGATGAGTCATTTTGGCTTTTCCGATGGTGCTAGTAGACATACCTGAAACCTGGCTTCCACGGCTTTCAAGAGGTGTCTGCATTAGTCCTTCTTCGAACAATGTGGCAGAATACACTGCAGTGGTCAACCTACTCTCGAAGGCAATATCTCTTGGTGTTGATTCGTTAGTAGTTTACTTGGCTTCATAACTAGTGGTTTCGCAATTAAACAACACCTATCGTGTTAGAGACCCATTTTTACATCGATTATTTTATAGAATACATTTGTTACAACATTCATTTCAATTTATTACATGCATTCATATTCCTCGATCTGATAATTGGTTAGCATACTCATTAGCTAATCAAGCACTTGATTGGCACATTAATCATTCATTAAAAATCAAAACAACATTCATCATTGTACATTTGGGACAATCACATCATATAAATCGCTATATATATATATATATATATATATATATATATATATATATCAGAGTGTTCAAAATATACAAAATTTGACTATCATATCATACAAAATTAGGGCTTATGCCTGATCATGTCTGTAATCAAAAATAATATTAAAATCATCCGATCAAATCTAAATCTACTCCTGAGGTCCATGTCCAAAATTTGTGTTCCGATAGAACATAATAGTAGTAGCTACACGGAGGAATAACTACACCCAGTCTCGTGGTACTCCAACCGCCCTCTTATGGATAGCCTCAGGAAGGTCCTCTATAGCTGCCATGGGTACTTGGTGAGTCAAACTCTCTGAATTTCTTTGGATGGCATGGAGGGTCCTTCCTGGGTCTTCAGCATCCACCTCACCTCTACGGCACTTATGTCTTGGGTAGCCCTCTGGTTTAACTGGTCCCATGACTGCATCATGATCATTTAAATTTTTTAATTCATAGTGTCCTATCAAAAACATTTTTCCATTTTGCATATAATTTGAAAAAAAATCACATAGTAAAAAAAATCATTATGCAGTCTTACCAATTGCACCACATGCTACTCCAAGTGGAAGAACCAAAACAGGATCTGCTTGAAAATCCATCCCAGCATAGGGACAATCCTCCACTGATATGACTTTTTCTACCCACCACTGGAAGAACTCATCATCCCATGTGGTTCGAGGAAACTCACTTCCCCACAGTCTCTTCATCAAGCTTTCCCATCGGGCTATCCTCGAATCCCTTGGGTTGTTGATGGATGAGATGATCTTGGGCCAAAGCCCTGGGACTCTCTCAAAGAAGAATTTCAAGAGAATAGTGTCATATCCAAAGTTTTTTGTCTTTACCTATCGGATGGAAGTCATTTTTTTCTTTAGATTAGCCAATATGGTTGTGCACCAATCATAGAGATGGGCTAAGCACTCCACCGTCAGGCTCATGTGAGTGCGTGAGGCCTAGTGAAGGGATGTTGATCCTGACACTCTACCAATTGTGAAAAGAAGGATTTTCGTTTACAAGTCTTGTACATATTTGATTGGGATCTGTGTCCCCACCTTCTTTGCATCGTCCACACAGTAGACCTGGACATAGTCATCTACATTAAGCCCTCCAGTGGGGTTACTATGAAAATAAATTGGGTCTCCCCTCCAGGAAATTCCACTGATAAAATATATGTATTCTAGCTCGATTCTCAATGGCATCTGATCAAATCAAAAAATAGTCTTCATCTGGTTTCCAATGATTGACCAACATCTCGAGCAATCGATTATTTGTTTTCATATTTGGAATTTTGAAAAAATTGACTAAACCACAGCTCCGAATTATATCTAATGATTGTTGGTCCTCCATCACTTCATTATCAATTGCACTGTGCTCTCTTTCTCTCCAACTGATAGTCATCTTGGATAATTCCATCCATTTACCCATTAGATATTAGTTTTTTAATTCTGCTCTTAGCATAAGCGACTTCATTCGGACACAGTCGTGTCTATACATGAGTTCCTCATGACAAACCCGCATATACGTAGAGGGTTTCAAGAAAAATATATTTCCTATGATCAAAAATATAAAAAATTGCTTGAAATAGGAATGAAATTGATAAATAAGATGAGTACAAGGTGTAGAAATTTGAATAATAGCTGAATTATTCACCAAGATTATCCTGATTACACACTATTTAAGCTTCATGCATAATACATAACCTCTTCTACAATTGATCATCAATATGCGGAAATAGAAGCAGTCGCATGCGCACATTAAAACATAATCAAGCACACATATAACAAAGTATGTAATGGGGAAAGCATACAGCTGAAAACCCCCAACTATCTGTATATTATAATGAAAGAGAACATGTAACAATACATAGCACAAAGCTCTCATAGCTCTCAACACTATCTCACATGCTACACACAAACTAGCACGGAAGATGAACAAGTCATAGGTTCAAATCTCCTCCACAAGTCTGCCTGCCTCTACTGCGCAATCCAAGATGAGAATAAATGAGATCCAAGTTCGAATCCCCTTGGCTTGTACTGCGCAATCCTCATTGGAAATCTCAATCAATGAGTGTGAAAATATCATGCACCAGTATAGTCACAACTGATAGTCACACTTTCTCTTTCACCTACCTCTTCACTGGTCTCCACTGAAACTGTCCATGCACTGAAGTTAACTGATGTATTCTTTAGTTGATTTATGAGTTAATAATTAGTGAATTAATTAATAATTAATTCACACCATTCTCACTAGTGTATCAATCAGTTAGACTAGATACAACTAGCTCAACTATGTTTAACTGAGTTAAACTGAACACAACTCCACCAACTACCTCAATAACTCCACCAAACTCTGTCACATGAGTTCTAACTAAATTCTCCATGCAATAGCTCCACTTAACCCTCAGGAATAGTGTAATTCCTTAATGGAGTTGCATGTGTGTTGTGTAACTTGACTCAAAAATAGAAGAAAATAGATATCAACGCCTTAGAAATGAGCCACTTCGAGGGAAACCTCGATACATTACATAAATGAACAATTCTTGGATGATACAATTTACAAAACCTCCTTTCTATATATAGGATTCCATGGGGCCATAATGTAATCCTAGTGGGCCACAATGTAATCCTAGCCGACCTAACAATAATAATTTAAGGGCACAATAATAACAAAATGGGGGTTACAAGGGTACAATAATAAAAATAAGGGGGTTACACTAACAATAATAAGGGACTATAATAGTGATATAGGGACCTAACATCCCCCTCTCCTTCAAAAAAGTGTTGTCCTCAACGCTTGAGTAGCTCCGGGTGCTTTTGTATAAAATTCTCATCCTCCCATGTAGAATCTTCAGTGGGTAAGTTCTTCCACTTGATGAGATACTCTGAAATTGATCGATTCCGTAGCTATCGAGTTCTTGTTTCCATGACCACTTCAGGTTCCAATATTATTTTCCTTCCTCATCAAGTTCTGGCAATATTGTTTGAACTGGAAGATTTTCACCTATAACCTTCTTTAAGCATGAAACATGGAAAACTGGATGTACTCGCGAAGAAGCAGGAAGCTCCAATTTGTATGCCATAGAACCAATCTTTGGCAACACCTTGTAAGGACCATAGTACTTTGGTGATAATTTATTATCCTTCTTAGCTTGCTTGAGGGACATTTGTTTGTATGGTTGTAGCCGTAAAAATACCCAATCTCCTACATCAAAACTTCTCTCGCTGCGATGTTGATCTGCCTGTTGTTTCATTCGATTTTGCGCCAAATTCGGGTTATCCTTTAAGAGTTGGAGAACTTTTTGCTGATGCTCGATGTGATCTTCCACTGCTTGAACCTTCGAATTTTCTCTTAAATGTGATGTGATGGATGGTGGATGATATCCATAAAGTGCCATAAATGGGGTCATTTTTGCTGCAGTATGGAAGGAAGTGTTATACCACCATTCAAAAAGAGGTAACCACTTGACCCATTGTGTTTGTTTATCAGATACAAAACAACGAAGATATCCTTCCAAACATTTATTTATGATCTCAGTTTGACCATCAGATTGAGGATGATAAGATGAGCTATGAGCTAATTGAGTACCCAAACAAGAAAATAACTCCGTCCAAAAATTTCCGGTAAAAATGGGATCTCTGTCGCTCACAATAACCCTTGGGCTTCCATGTAGCTTTTGAATTCTATCCATAAATGTAGTAGCAACTGTACTTGCTTTAAATGGATGAGATAATGCACAAAGTGTGCATACTTGGTAAGTCTATCAACTACCACCATGATGACACTCTTTCCTTCAGACTTAGGTAAACCTGTGATAAAATCCATTGAAATCTCCTCCCAACTTTGACTTGGAATGGATAAAGGTTGTAGAAGTCCTGGGGTCTTAATTGTTTCCACTTTATTCTACTGGCAAACCAAACATTCCGCCACAAAATTTTGAATATCAGATTTAAGGCCATCCCAAAAAAATTCTTTCTTCACCCTGTGGTAAGTTTTTAAAAATCCTGAGTGTCCTCCTAAAGGAGAAGTGTGCAATTCGAAAAGAATATTTTGTTTTAGTTGGGAATTCTTACAAAGATATAAGCGATCTTTGTACCATAAGGAATCATTTTTCCAACTAAATGTATCAGATGTACTAGGATCTTCCTGCAACTTTTGAATGAGTGTCCATACATCTTTGTCCTTCTTCCATTCATCTCTTGCTTCGGTTATCCAATCTGGTTGGATAATAGAAATGGCACAAAGCAATGCTTCCCCCTCTTCATTCTTTCTTGAGAGTGCATCTGCAACAACATTAAGCTTTCCTTTTTTGTAGATTATTTCAAAGTCATAACCCAACATCTTTGTGACCCATTTTTGCTGCTCTTCTGAAGATAGTCTTTGTTCCAAAAAGTGTTTAAGACTATCATGATCAGTTTTACCTTGAAGTGTCTTCCCATTAGGTAAGTTCACCATTTCTTTAGTGCATGCAGTATTGCTAACATTTCCTTCTCATAAATAGGTTTCTGTAAATACTTTCCTTTGATTGGACGACTTTCAAAAGCAATGGGTCTTCCTTCCTACATTAAAGCTGCACCAATTCCATTTCCTGAGGCATCACATTCCACAATAAAGGTTTTTGTGAAGTCTGGCGTAGCTAAGACCGGTGCATGGCACATTGCCTCCTTAAGACGTTCAAAGGCCTTAGTTGCTTCAGGAGTCCATGAAAATGCATCTTTCTTCAATAATGTTGTTAGAGATGCTGCTATTCTCCCATAATTCTTAACAAACTTGCGATAATACCCTGTTAACCCGAGAAATCCTCGCAACTTCTTTATGGTTGTGGGGACTTTCCATTCCTTAGTGGCTTTAATTTTGTTAGGGTCTACTTTAACACCCTCGTGAGATACAATATGACCCAGATATTCCACCTCTTGTACTCCAAAGAAACATTTGGATGTTTTTGCATATAATTGTTTCTCCTGCAATAGTTTGAGCACACTGTCAACATGTTCAACATGATCCTTCCAAGACCTGCTGTAGATTAGTATATCATCAAAAAATACTAGCACAAATTTTCTAAGGAAGGGTTTGAAAATGGAATCCATCAACCCTTGAAATGTAGAAGGTGCATTGGTAAGGCCAAAAGGCATGACCAAAAATTCATAATGACCCTCATGAGTTCGAAATGTTGTTTTTGGAATATCTTCGGTCTTCATTCTAATTTGATGATATCCTGAATGAAGATCCAACTTGGTAAAATAAATTGCTCCATGTAATTCATCCAATAATTCATCAAACACAGGAATGGGAAATTTGTCTTTAATGGTGAGCTTATTGAGCTCCCTATAATCCGGACACATTCGCCATGATCCATCCTTCTTGTGTACCAATACTACAGGAGCAGAGAAAGAACTTTGACTAGGTTGAATCATACCCGCCTCTAACATTTCTGCAATCATACGTTCAATTTCGCTCTTTTGGACGTAAGGATATCTATAAGGCCTGATGTTTGGAGGAACACTTCCTGGAATCAAATGAATAGCATGATCATGATCACGAATAGGTGGGAGTCCTTTGGGAGTTTCAAACACCTTCGAATGATTGTCCAAGACTTGTTGGAGATCTGCAGAAATAGATGATTTTGATGTCGGAACTTCTAGTGAGCATAATTGTGCAATTACGCCTCGTTGTTCTTTCTTTAGAAGCTTTGTCATGACATTAGAGCTTATTATCCTTCATGGCTTCCCTTCAATACCCCGTAATTCGACTTCCTTTCCTTCTGAAAAAAATTTCAAGAAAAGTTCTTGAAAATTAAAAGCCACCGTCCCCAAAGATTGTAACCATTGTACTCCTAGTACAACATCAGCACCTCCCATAGGAATGGAAAGCATTGGACTAGTCAATACATATTCCCCCATGGTTAGCTTGATATTATGGCATTTTCCAGAGCAATTTATAGTTCCTCCATTGCAACCATCACTTGACATTCTGGTGCTGGGTATAGGAAAAAATTTAATTCCTTGGCTACCTTACAATGAATAAAATTATGGGTGCTACCTGAATCAATCAACACTATTACTTTTTTCTTCTTGATTTGTCCTTCTATCTTGAGAGTTTGAGGAGTGGTAATTCCTGCCAGTGCATTACACGATATGGTCGGATTCATTTCTTCCTCTTCTAGGGGTGGTTCCTGGTTTATATCCTCTTCTTGTTCATTTTCTTCTTCTTCTTCACAATCTATGTAAAATAATTTCTTCTCAGCACACTTATGACCTTTAGTGTATTTGCTATCACAACTGTAGCAAAGCCCTTTTGCTCTTTTTTCTTCCAATTCTTGTGGTGTCAACCTTGTAGGTTGTGGAAATCTAGACGTAGCAACACTTCCTTCTTTATAGAATTGAGTGGTAGGCTTCCTTGTCGCCATTATTTTACATTCGACTTTTCTTGCCAACCTGAATGCCTTCTCCAATGAATCTGGTTCCAAAACACGAACTTCATGTTGGATGTTATCCTTTAAAGTGCCTATGAAGAGATCGATCCTATGTTCCTCTGGAATATCAGTTACCCTTATATTCAATTTTTGGAAGTCCTCAATGTGCTGCCCCACTAAACCCTTTTGTTTGAGATTTTTCAATTGGCTAAAGAAGGTGTTGCTCTTTGTATCCTCATAATGTGCTATCATTTCCTCCTTAAAAATTGACCAAGTGACAATTTTTTTACGGGAGCAAAGCCATCGATACCATACAAATGTATTTTGTTCTAAATGTAAAGTTGCAATGCGTACCTTTTGTGTGTTTTGCGCATTATGGAGATCAAAATATTGCTCCATCTGTAGTATCCATGTTACAGGATCCTTTCCATCAAACTTCCTCATATCCATTTTTGGAATATGGTGGTTCTTCCCGCCAACATTAGAGGTTATAAAATCACGATTAACATTTATTTTGTTCTCATCATGAGGTTCTTCTACTATATTCCCACCATTAGGAATCGTTTCTTGTTTTAAGCTTGTCATCAAGCCTTCCATGTATGCTTTTAGATCATTCTTCATGTTTTCCATGTTGTCTTTCATGTTTTCATCAATCTTAGCTTCCATGTCATCAATCTTAGCTTCCATGCCCACTTCCATGCCATCCATCTTAGCTTCCAAACCATTCATCTTAGCTTACACGCCTTTCTTCAAACCATCCATCTTAGTTTCCATGCCTTTCTTCAAAACTTCCATTTCATTTTTTGTTGTTCTTTGCGAGAGAGAAATTTGTTGCACTTGCTCTTGTAATTTTGATATGTCATGTTTCCATTCTTCGTCTTCATGAGTCACAGTAGAGCCTTCTAAAGGCTTAATGGGAGTTGAATTCTTTTTAGGGGCCATTTTAGAATCCAATACTGATATATTTTCTACAATATTCCCTTGGAATCAATTCAACTTGATTCTTCAAACAAGACTTATGCAATTCGGAAAAAAAAAATACACACCTTTTACTTGCTTTTTAGGAGCTCTGTTATGAAATTGAATTATCTCTGTAATTGAGAATCTTCAATATCTAAAATTCACTGCTGTAGTAGCCTTTTGAACTGTCTTTCAAATGCCACGGGTATGATCTGATTTGGATTCTTCAAGACAAAGTTATTTCCAATATCCCACAATGACCCAATTTTGGACTGGTTCAATAGAGCGAACTTGTACGACTTGCCACGTGTCACTGTTTCATCCTTCATCTCTGAAATTGATAGCCAAGAAACTACAGTCCGTTTACTTGCAACCACTTTTTATGACACTCCAATCTGATGCCCAGAGAGAGAGTTATTGAAATTTTTCCATGATCACCTATTTGAGATGAAATTCAGGAGCCTGAAAAAACACTACCTTTCACAGATCATATCTCCAAAAATATTGCGAACCAAGCTCTGAAATTTTTTGATGAATTTCCTCAGGATTTCAGCTTCTCACTATTTGAATTTTAGATTCTGAACATTCATAGAAAAATTTTTATAGCACAAATTCCACGATGACCTATTTAGGAGCCTGAAAAAAGACCTAACTTCCACAAATCATATCTCCAAAAATATTGCGAACCAAGCTCTGAAATTTAAGACAAACTTCCTCAAGATTTCAGCTTCACACCTTAAAAATTTCAGCTTCTGAAGCTTCGTAGAAAAAATGTTATAGCGAAAATGCCACGATGACCTGTTTGGAGCAGCGAAACCCTAGAATCCCAAGCTCTGATACCAAATGTTGTGTAACCAGCTCCAAAAAGAGAAGAAAAGAGATATCAACGCCTTAGAAATAAGCCACTTCGATGGGGAAACCTCCAATACATTACATGAATGAACAATTCTTGGATGATACAAATTACAAAACCTCCTTTCTATATGTAGGAGTCCATGGGGCCACAATGTAATCCTAGCTGACCTAACAATAATAATTTAAGGGCACATTAATAACAATATGGGCGTTACAGGGGTACAATAATAACAATAAGGGGTTACACTAACAACAATAAGGGACTATACTAGTAATATAGGGACCTAACTTGATATGCCACATCCAAGCATCAAACTGAAGTGCTCCAAGAGGATAAGATAATGTTTATGGTCTAAATATTATTAAGGGTTAATAATATTTGACTGTTCTATTTTTAGCCTGGCAGTCTAAAAATAGAAACTGCCCAATGTCTAAAAATAGAGGTCCATCTATTTTTACCAACTCAACCAATCATCCATAAATAGCATCCTGCAACTCATAGACCATGATCCATATTTCTAAAAATAGACTTTGCGCCAAAAATAGCCTGCGGGCCCACTTAGTGAAGGCGACTTCTTTTCACTAAGCTCCATCATCTTGTTGCATTTTCAACACAAGGCTTTCCTGACTAATTTGAGGTGATTCGGTGATCGGTTGCTCTGTTTACAAGAAGAGGTTTTTTTTGCTCCATAGCTCTTTTTCCACTTCTGCACTGCAAAAATGACCAAAATGTGAGTCAAAATGCTTATTTATGCCCAGAATTTGAAACTTTTTCACAAATTTTTTTTGTGTTTATTTTTGAATTGATTAAGGTTGTTTAACCTTTTGGCTTGTAAGTGTTGGGAAAAGTTATTTTCAGGTACATTCTAGTGAATTTGAGATATTTCCAATTTTCCTTCGGATCCATGACCACTGACCTATCATGGCAGGTATTTGATTCCGAACTGGCATATAAGTTAGGGAATTCACTTTTCGTTGAATTTCTACATACTAGCCTCCATTTTGATCACTTTCCATAGGGTTGATCCCATCATGTCATGACTATTTAACCCATTTCACTCGCCAATTTTTTAAATCATCACTTGGTGGTAGAGCCATCCTTCACATGGGCTTCCTAGTTATTTCCTTGGTAGCATTTTTCTCTCATGCTGCAATTTTTGTAGACTCGGGAGTCCTCTTTAGTCTCGCCATGACTTATGCATTGAAGCTTCATTCTTCTTCTTCTTTGCTATCTTTATTCTGGCTATTTACCTTAGAGGCTCCCATTGTTTTTGATTTGTATTACTACATTGCATATTTACTACTTGCTTATCTTGGCCTTTAGTTGACTTCATTTCAATTTGTGTTTAAGCCCTCTTTTGACCATGTCTTTTTGTAAAATTTAACCATGCAATCACTTAACCTTTGCGACTTGACACCTTTACCCATGGATGGAACATCCCTTTGAGTGTCACTTACCAGTTTTTTCCACCTTTCATTGAGCATAGGATTGTTCCTATTCTAAGAACTAGTGCATATGTTTACCGAAACTCATTCTATCCATTGTAATATAGGCATTATTTTATTATTTTTCACGCTTTGAAATATGAAAAAGACAAAAAAATTAAATATTTGAAAAAAGAGTGGGAACATGATAATACTTCCATACTTAATGGCAGCTACAGTGTCAGTTGTGTCGCCCTTGAACAAAGCACAAAAAATATAAGTATTTTCTCCATTTGGGATGGTTTTAGTTTTTTACTTAGGAGAAACCATAACCTTGTTATCGAGTCAGTAATCCACTGGTTGGTTATCTATTCCAATCATATGGAGGGTTTGTTCATGCCTCCTACATGAAAAACTTATACAAACTTATCATTTGCTGCCATAGTCAAAATGAGTCATGCTTTTGTTCAAGGGAAGTTAACCTGAGTCAGCCCTTCTACGGTGTCTCTTGACTCATTTTTCAGTCAGCCATCTTGGTTGTGTCAAGTATTTTGTTCTATCACATCATCTATTTGGTCCTTTTCTCGTGCTAGTTTGAGAAGGTATCCATTGACTTCTTGCCGACGAGTTTGTCTCTTATCGACTTCGACATATTGCTCTGAGAGTAAACCTAGAGCCGCACCTTGGCCCTATTTACATCATTGATAGGTTACCTTGTGCTCAGCATTTGATCAACATCATGGGTCCTTGACTAAGTGGTTTCCCTTTTGTTCGACTTCAGCTTACATTATCACACCTTAGATTCATGAAGTACCTTGATTTCCATTTGACCCTATCAGTGGATATCTCGCCTCTTTGTCATATTTCATTATTGGTTGGTTCATAGGGTTTTTATAGTGTGCTAGCTACATTTTTTGCATGCCGAAAACATACTTTGGGTTGGTTACTTCACTTTTATTCATCTGGTTCCTTCCAAATCTTGGTCTGTGGGTTACAGTCTTGTTGGACTGATGTGAGATGCCTTAATTCCTTCCTTCTAGCAGATCTTTTCCCATCGACTCTGACTCATTTCTCTGGGAATAAGGTCTAGAGTCCTTTTGTCAGTACCTTAGGGTTTGTATTCATTAGTGGAAGACTCCTTCGCTATTGACAGTGAAAATACATCAATGTATCTTGATTGATATATTCTCTCAAGTGTTCAAATTCAACTCATTCATTCACACTTGTCAGATTGTATTGGGGCACCTTGACACTCATTTTCATTATCGATGGGTTTTATTGCGTTTGTTAATGGTATACATCAATGACCGGTAATCAAACAATTTCTCACATGGTTTACCTCATCTCATTTATTCCCATTGTGTAGAATTGTGCCATGGTGATCAGTGAAGAACGTGAGTTTGCATCAACATGTTTTTGGTTCACTCTAAAATTTCCTTTAGTTTTCTGCCTGTGACACCATCCACCCTTATATGTTGCAGTTTCATCATAGCAACATCTTATATGTTGGCGCTTGAGTTGCATGTTGTACCATTTGTTCCACCACTTATGATTTGGTACTTGGAGATTCAATGGTGACTTCAATGATCAAATATCTATGCAACATCATTGATCAGTCTTTTATATGTGATACTTCGACATTATTTTGACTTATACTTCTAGGCAGTGATCAGATGATTCACTATGTACTTTACATTTCAGTTATACTTGTATACATATTGGATCTGCTGCATACTTCATATGCGGACATGCTTTTCTTTCACTAAGCATGGGTATGCCCACCTCAGACATGAGCTATCTTTCTTATTTCTATCACTGGTTTTTGGCAGGCTGAAATCTAGTGAAGTCCTCTCTAGTCCTCGCAAGGTTCTTTCTATGCACATAATACATTTCGGCCATCATGTACCCCTTCTAACCTCATATATTAGGGGGCATATGTTATAGCATCAACTATCACTTCTATATACTTGATGACTTATGCATTGGCCTTGGGAAGCCCTTCCATTCAGACTTGGTCACATTTCTCAAAAAACAATATTTTAAAATCCATACATGACTTTGCCCAGTTTTTTTTGCATGCACACGTGGGTCCATCCATAGATGACCCACATATGTTATTTAAAATATTAAAAAATATTAATTTCCCTATTATTGAGGAGGGGTTTACGTTTTTTCCTGTAACTTAACTACCCCAAATTGTGGCCTAACTGTTCCCCAACTAAAAAAACTAATTTGAGGAAGTATAAATACCCCTCAATGGAATGGCCTAAGAGAGGAGGGAGAGAATTATAGATATTATAGCTTGTTATAGCCCTGATCAAGTCTGATATTTCCCCTATGCCTCCTGCACTTCCCAGATTTTCAGGAAACCCTTTTTTCCTTGTGAGGCTAGGGCTGGACGAATCCAGAGGACGGTTTTTCTCAAGGCTGTGGTAGATCTCAAGTGATTTCTCCACTATTATTTTCAGTACATGTTATCAATAAAAGAAGTATCATTATGTTCCTGATGCTCATGTGTCATATGTCTCTTATACATGCTTAATAATCTTGAATAGTTTATTTCATGTTATCTTTATGAGATCATGTATGCTATTTTTCTAACATCTAGGGCATATATGCTTTACAACTAGCTTTTTGTGCTTGTTCTTGACTGATTTGCAGGTCCTGGAGCATGACGAGTTGCAGGGGGTTTGAACCCTACGGGATCTACTACAAATGAAGGATAAACGGGTAAGATATTCAATCCTCACTTTCTAGTTTAAAGCATATAATTTGGTAATTTTAGTCCTTCTTGTGATGACATGCCATTGATCTGTGAGGTATATCAACCCATGACCTTAGGGTAACTTTTCCTGTAACAATCCCCTGAGCCAACCTGAATTTTCCATGATTTTTACCCCCATACACTCCCTTGAAAAGACATCAGTGCAACTAGAAACTCCCGATCACATGCATAAGCCTACATCAGTGTGATTGTGGACTTTTTTACTCAGTGTGATGCCAACAACTGCATATTTTAAGGCCAGACTCCAGGGCTAGGGCTAGAACTCTGCCCAAAAATCCTTATAACTTTCATAGTTCATAAATTACACAAGGACGATGCTTGTAAACCAAAAACTAACACCAAGATTAGGCCTAACCATCCTAATCAAGACAGAAATTCTATCAAACACTTGGAAACAATGCAATCTACAAGTCATGAATACAAGACTGAGCATAAGGGGCTGTAAATTCATACGAAAATTATCAATAAGGATCACCACCCTCTCCCATTATTTTCCTTAACATTAATTAGGTCTTGCATCCATTATTCTTTCAGTTACAAGTAAAACATGAAATAAACCATGACTAGAACCAATTACATAACTATGATTATAACCAGCATATAACCATAGAAATAGACGTAAGATAACAAACATTAAATCCACATAAATACAAGTAAAAAATAAAGAGAACTTATATTTCATTAAACATAGGCAAGGGTCAACCAGGTTTGGGTCTTCCACATACCACCCAACCATAGAAATAGTTGAACCAATTTTTTATTTCATCCAGTCACCCCCGTGCCATATTCCAAGCATGAATGTGGGATCTCATGGATAAACCAATCTAAAAACAACCAAGGGAATCCATAGGTTAAATCACCTCCACCCTCACCATACCGTGATCTCACCTAAACTGTCACCGAGATCACAAAACTGAACCAAGCTTAGAATGCCTCTAGATCTCATCACTATCCTTGAGGAATTTTCCATCTCCTTGTCTCTAGGCTTCACCGCAATCCACACTAGGTCAGTAGGCCCTTACCGAGACACCACCCTCAGGCTTTACCATGCATCCTGTCTGTTATCATTCTATAATTTTAATATTGGCAATAATAATTATATAGGACAACATCAAACCCGCTTTGAAGTCTAGAATCTAGCCCTCCTAGACTCATAGAGGGATATCTCTTTTAGATTTAGCTTTGTTTTATGAATTTGATATTAGGCTAGTTATGATGATAATAGTGAATGATTTTTTTATTGTTTGTTTGATTGGATTAGTAGATCTTTTTAAACTAATTCCATTGGGCTATGGAGTCATAAAGGTTGGGTTGTTGCATCAATTTTTTTTAAGATCATCCACAAGGCAAGCTAACTACACTACTAGATCTTGAAACAAAATGAATTTTGAGATGAAAGAAACAGTGAATTCAGTGGTTAAAAAGAAATTAAGAATTTCTTAACCAGATTTCAAAAGAAAAACATTTAAATTGCAAACATGGCCAAAAATAAGGTGCTCTTACAACAAATCTTAATCTTCAAATTTCTATTTTACAATCATATTTTAATGATGAACTGAGAGAAAAACAATGGAAAAAATCAGCACAAAAAAGAAATAACATCATCAGATAAACATAGCTCAAGTATCCTATAAATGGTCTTTTATTATTGATTCTCCAACTTCAAGAAAATACTATTCTCCAATAGAAAAATTTTACAATCCAGCGTCCAACCCCTAATACTTCAAATGTATGAATTATTTAACTGAATTCTACAATGATTTCCATATCTACTAGGAAATTTGTTACTAATTACAAAATAAACAAAATTTGACTAGTGTGACCATGAAGTGGACATGATGAAATTAATTTTACATTTGGCCCTATTTTTCAGAAGGTCATTGCTGCATGATTAGATCTGGTGTTGTGTTGGTTGATTTGGTTGATCTAGTGCTGTGTTGATCTGTCTAATATGCTGGCATTTACCCTTCTTTGTATTCACATAGATTTTCCCACTGTTTCTCATTTGGAATTTTTATCCTTGTCACCTTTCGATATATTTCATCTGTCTCTATGAATCTAATGAAAGTGGGCTTGAACACAAAAATGTGTTTAATTTCATGTTGGATGAATATAGCATTGCTCATGGCCTCAAGGAAACCTCTTCCTGTCATTTCTCCTCTAAGACCTACAAACTTGGTTGTGTCCTTGGCAATGTCTTTCAGCTTATTTACATAGTCTTCCCTAGTAATAAGCTTATCATTTATCATGAATAGTGAAAGTAACCCTCTTTTGGTTAGTGGTTCGATTCTGTTAAAGAATCTACTGACAACAATCTCTAAATTGTGGCACTTTTCCTCCAAATATGTAACCACAATTTTCTTGGTGAGCACCTTCTTGACCTCTATAATTGTTGTTGTTTTGTCTTCAACTCCAGTTTCATCCAATTCATACCTTCTCTTTGACTTCATAAATATAATGATGTTATTTTTTGTCTCAGGCATGTCCCAAAGCTCCTTAGTGATACTAGGTATTGTATCATTGACCTTTTCAATTAATTCCTTCTGTTCAAATATGATTTGAATGGAAGGCAATATTTCATTCATAGAGTCAATTATACTTGTCCATATGATCTTCTTTGCCTGGCCAATGGTGTAACCAGTGGAAGATTCCTTCTATGCCTTTTTCAATCTTTCAATCTATTATTGGGCTCTTTGTACTTCTATCTCATCTGCATTGTCAGATCTTACCTTTTGATCCTTAAAGATATTAATTTTTTCTTCCAACCTTTTTATCTCCTCTGTTTGGATGGACATATTCTCCATGGCTTTATCCAGTTGTTCTGTACCACTTGATGTACCCATAGTTTCTTTGCTTGTAGTTGTTGGTGTAGTTGAGTAGTTGAAGGGATGACTGCAATAGGAACAACCTCCAATGGAATGATGGGCATATATGTTGCTTTTTCCTTTTCCTTTACCAATTTCTCCATTTTGGTCTCCATCTGCTTTACCTATGCTGACTATTCCATTATCAACTTTATCATCTCTGATTTTTGTGTTTCAAGGCTCCTCTATGTACTTGGTTAGAGGGTATTCAATAGCTGACATTATGATTTGCTTTCTTAAGGCTGCTATGTCTGTGTTTTTCTTCTTCAGGATCTCTTATACTTCCTCTATATTTGTTGGATCATACCAAATCTTCACAATTAAATCTTCTGAGGATTTAATTATGGTATCCTTTGCAAGAGAAGAAATCTTCTCCATCTTGAGGTGGGACTGAATATTAGCCATTGATACCTGCAATTTTGACAGACTCATTGTAGTGTTATTCAATGTAGATGAGGTCATATCTCCAGTATGTTTGTGCATTTCCAACTGATCTATTGGGTGGATGTCCTTGACATTAAACTCAAAAGATTCTTTCTTGAAATCAGTAGGTGGTTTTTGGCTGTGAAATCTAGGCTTCTAAGAAATCCATGTGCATCTTTCCTTTCTCTAAATCAAAATTTGACAGAAGCCTACTTTGTGAACTTTTGGTTTGCTTGAAAAATTGATTATAGGTGTTGGTCTTCAATATTTCATTTTTCCTCTTGATCTCCCTGAAGGTTTCATATATTACTTCCTCCTTTTCCCCTATAACAACAGTAAATGTAGGTGTTTGAAGACTTTGCTGCTGAAATGGAATTGTAGTTGAAGTTGTAGGAGAAAATATAGTTTTGCCACTTGTTGGAGAGGAACCAGGAGTGTCTATGATATTTATCACTATTTTCTTATTTGATTCCTTGCCTTCATCAATTTCCATATGAATTATTTCTCTCTTCCAATATTTCATCTTAAAATCCTTACTAGACATATCAGTCCCCAAAGGTGACTGATCATCTCTTGGTCTTTTTCCTATTGCCTCTTTCTTTTGTTCTTTTCCTTTATCTTGTTTATCCTCTGTATTTTTCTTTTCTTGTGGAGTAGGGTTATGTATACTTGAAGATGAAATTACCTGCTCTTCAGCCTCCTGCAAGGTGTTTTTTGTCCACTCATTCTGGTCCATAAATTGTTTAATCATGGGGCTGTGAGTGTGAATGTATGGAGTTGTTTTTTTTTCTACCGTATTCTTAGAGATAATTCCCAATGAGTCATAATACCAAGTTAAAATATGTGTAAACTTCATCTCTTTCAGTATCTTGTCAGCCTCCTCTCCTACTGCTCTACTATTGCAAATGAAAGGACCAATTTGGGATTTGAACTTGAATAAAGATTTATTTTTTTCTGATACAAAATGTACTTCATTGCATTAATAATCTGTCTAATGTATTCTAGGGAAAATATCCTCATGGTAAGGAACTTTGGTAGCTTATAAGGGGGCAACTCACACCCATATATTCTTAGCTTTGTATAATTCTGGTACAAATACCAGTCTCCAGTTCTAGCTTGGTCTGACAGTTGCATGAAATTTTTAATTTCTTCATTGATCCTTGCTTCCACTATGATATTGAGGATGCTCATAGCTGGATGCACAAACAATTCATTAAATCGTTTGTAAGTGAAATCTTTCTGATCTTTCATCAGCATTGTTTTCTAGAAGATGATAGACTGAGGGTGTGAATATTCATTCACTTTTCTCATTGTAAATTGAAACATAATTTCTTGAAAATATACAAACATATAAACAATGACTGAAGTGTATTTAAACACTTCCTCTATGTGAAACTTGACAAAATGATCATGAATGGCATCTGCCAGGAATTTACTGAAATTGAACATAATGGAAGGTTAAGAGTCTGATGAAAGTATGGACAATAAGCCAATAATTGCTTCATCTAGCCATTGGTCTTAATAGTATCCTAGCAGGTAAGAAAGGATAGTGACTATGTGTTGATTCCTTTCAAGGAATGTAGAAGACGAGTATGGAGGATTTTTCTTGGGCAGGGTAGTGTCTATAGCTATGAATAATTCAAGGGTTTTGGTTCTACTGGAAAAATCTAATTTCTAATACAGTTCATAGAGGGTTTCATGGGAAAAGGGTGTGGTTTCTTCAATGACAGGAACCTCCATCATCTGCATGATGTACTTGGCACTAATGGTGAACAGAACCTCCCCTGTGGGGGCAACAACAACCCTCTGATTTAGATCATAACATGCATGACACCTTCTTATAAATTTAGGGAAACTGTGAGTTTTTGGAAAGATGTAATATGGCAGGTTTGTGTCCCACAATCCTATGTCATCATCCTCATCCACGATTTTTTCTTCCAACCAGCAGTATATGTCAAAGAGGTCGAATTTTGAGAGAGTCTCATGAATCTTAAAATCCCTGTCAGCAAGAGAAATATGGTCAAGGTCCACAGGAGGGTGAACCATTGGATTGAATGACTCCCAATCCTTCTTCTTTAGAGGCATGGTTGTTTATTTTGTATTTGCAGGTGCATAGATTAGAAGGGGATTAAATATAGGGGAGGGGGGGGGAATAGAAGGGATTTCTTCTTGATCATAAAGGGAATTAGATGAAAATGGGATTGAATAAGAGGGACTTTCTGCTTGATCTGCAGACAATTGGAATTTTTCGCTGATATGAAAAACTTAGAATTTGATCACCAGTTACAATAAAACACTGAGAAAATACTGTAATCTTCGAAACAGGTGGGGAAAGGTGATTTTGTAGGATTGTGGGGTTTCCATTGACATGGCGCGGGCCTGTTGGGTAGCGGCTTAAACAATTTAATGTTTTAGTGGGTCTTTAAGCAAGAGCAGTGGTGATTGGGTAGACGTGATGGGAGTGATAATGTGGAGCAATGGGAATGGTGGAGGGGTAACAGTCAACATCGTGGTTTAATCACGACGGAAACCACTTTTCAGAGGGGGTGTAGGATGGTAAGTGGAATAGCATGGGAGGGTGCGAATTGATAAGCGCTTGACATGTAGCGTATGGGATGGTTTCGGAAACCGCTCATTTTGGACCCCCAACCACACCCCCCCAACCACCCCCCCCCCTCCGACGTTAACTTTCGAAAGATAAGGGGGGGGGGGAATGAATATGGGTCATCAGATGTGATAGTGGGGGTGAAGATCAAATGGAAGGCGATAGGATTTTAACAATGGTGGGATGGGTGAGTGAATGGTGGGGTTGGGAAAATTAAATTAAATGTTGGGAGGAGTGTAAAGTATGGAAATTTAGGATATGACATATAATATGTCAAATAAATTTTAAAATGAGTCAACCCCCGAAACTTAGGATAAAGCCATTTTATTTTTTATTTTTCTCCATACATGAAAATACATGAAAACTTTAGAATGATTCTTTAGAGTAAATTTCATGTCTCTCCACATTTATATTTCTTTCATTCTACCTAACCTTTTACTAATCTAATATTTTTTATCATTCCTTTGCGGGGTGCATTTAGGCTTGTAGACCCATATCTCTTTTTATGAAATTATAACCTGTTCTTTTCCTTATTTCTCCTATTGATTTAGTTTGAATTATTTAATCATTTTTATTTCTACCTATTTGCTTATTTTCCAAGATTGAATTGTTTGGAAATCCTTATTTTCTAACCTATCCAACAAAATTTTAAAATTGTTCAATCATGCTTAGAATGTATGAATTGAACGAAATAATCTAATCTGTAGTGGAATTTTGATTTGCAGCACTTTCAGTATTATTATTTTTGGGGTTTTCTTCATTTTTCTTTTCTATTCTCTTTCTTTTCTTTTTTATATTTTTGTAATATACCCTCTTATTTTTATTTTTCTCTATTTTTCTGGAAATCATTTGAATATTGAAAATCATGTACAATATGAAATTTCAACTATGAAATACTCAATCACCTTGAGATCCTATAATTTATAGGACCCTAACACCGCCAAAACTGGTCAAGGGATGCCTAGGCCTTTGGTAATGTTCCTGAGACCACCTCGATCCTGGATTCTGAAACCATCTGGAAATTCCAAATCTAAAAATCAAGAACAATCCCATCACACCATGGCTATCCGAAAAAAGGCAAGGTAAGGCTTAAAACCATTGTGAAAACGTAGAAAAACCATGCCATCGACAACAAAACAACCAAATATCAACATGCACATACCATGCATTTCAAAACTAGCTAGGAAATCATAAATGCAATCTATTACCGGAACGTATTCCTATGGAAGCTGCTTGATCTTTCTCTTCCTTTCTTTTCCTTTCCTTGTCCTTCATTTGCTTGTTTTTCCTTTTCTTTTCTTTCTTGATCTATTTCTCCTCTTGGTGCTCTTCTCCTCTCTGAGTGTAATTCTGAAAATGAACTAAAAAAAGGCTAACATAAAACTAGAAATTGATCCTCAAAAACCTTTTTATCAATGAGGCTTCTATTTTCTTCATTTTTCTTCTCACATGCAACCTATGACCTTTCACCTTCCTTTTCTCCTAATTTCCTTTATTTTCATGAATAATGTGCCAAAAATACTCTTTTCCCTTTCCAAAGCTTTAGCCATTTCCTTTGACAATTTTCCCTTTGATCCAGGTGGATATTGGTGGCCACTCACCTATTCCACTTGGACCCCCACCATTGTTTCTTTCATTTTTTTAGTTTCCTTAATTGTAGCACAATTTACTATTTTTGGCATTTTTTTGGGTCCTGAACTTCCAGAGCCATTTTGAGGCCCTAAACAAAGTTTTTTTGGAAAACCAGGACCAACATGGCTCCTTAGTTGATGTTATTCACTTGAAATTTGTACTCCTAGGATAGATCTTTCTAACAAGGTATTGTGTGCGTCAAACAAAAATCGTATGCCAAAGTTATGTCCCCGAGAAATTAATGTACTAATCTACCCAAACGGGGCCCATATTTTTGGCGCTTCATCTCTTAGGGTTACGTTTTTAGATTTTTAGGGTTTTTAATTGGTTCTCAATCATAAATAGGCCTTTGAGCCTCATTTTAAGACATCTCAGAGGCATGTAGCACCACATCTCTTCTTAGAGATAAGCTACCATTGCCCGAGCTAGTTTATTTTCCATTCTGTCTGTAAGCATTTTTCGTTATTTGATATTGATGAAATGAAGTGTTATTCCTACTGCATCTCTACGTTGATTTTTTTTTCTATATTTTATTCCGTTCTTGCATAAGTCTAGATTAGTGGTATCAGAGTGGTTTGATTTTTCTCTACATTTATTTGCATGTCCCCAACAAGGTCGGGTTATAAGGAGTTAGGGCTCGATCTAGTTGAACCTTTGCAAGATCAGCCTCGCAAACCCCGACGACCTCCCATGGTGGAAGAAAATACTATGATGAAGGAACATATCCTATCAAAATATTGCTCGAGGAGGTCCTCGAGAAAAAAATGAACATGATGATGGATAAATTTTCTTATATCCTTCAACGGCTACCCACCAGCTGTGCACCTTCATCTAGCAGCCACTCTGGAGGCGCCACTCCTTTTAAGGTACAAGTAAAATTTTAAATTCCCATATTTGAGGGCCAAATAGATGCGGACTCCGTAGATAGATGGTTTAATCTATTAGAAGGATATTTCTTGGTTCATGACTTTTCCAATCTGGAAAATATTACTTTTTCACTCCTCAAAGTTGCCCCCCATGTCAAGGACTGGTGGGAAACCTATTGTGAGAAAAAGGACAAGAGGGAAACATCCCTATTCTCGACTGCACCCACTTGGAATTATTTCCAAGAAGCCATCAAGGAACAATATTATCTCATGGGGAGCTATGTTGACAAGTACATACTATGGACTATGTTGCAACAACAAAGGGATCAAGATGTGCATGAGATGACAAATTTGTTTCATACCCTGTGCACAAAGTTGGGTATCAAAGTTTCAAAAGAAACATTTGGTGTTGAAGTACCATAGTTTTATTCACAGATACATTCAGGAGGAAATGGAGTTTTTCAACATCTCCTCGCTTGGTGCAGCATACTGGCATGCTACCAAGATTGAGAAAAAATTCAAAAAAAAAGTGATACTTTCGATCTGCGAATCAGAAGCAAGGGAAAGGTGACCCCAAATCGCAGAACAAAGGACAAAGCCAAGACGGGGTAGCCCGAGAAAACCCTCCAAATCCACAAGCGAAGAACAAGACCACAAAGCCAAAGAAGGATATGGGAAAGTGGTGTGAGTTCCATAAGGGCTCCACTCACAACACAATTGAGTGTTGGGCCAAGAAGTCACTGGTGGCCGACTGAAGGCTTCTGAATCAAATGCATGTTATGTCTCTGAGTTAGAACCCGACAAGGGGAATGAAAAAGGGGAGCATATTATCGATGTATATCCCAAGGCCACTGTTGCCACCACCAAGATCCAGAAGGAGGAACCCAAACATCCAAAGGAGTGGGGGCACCTCTTCCATTCCTATATGTGGGAGAAGGGTTCCCTTTTGCATTTTATTATCAACAATGGGAGCCAAAAGAACATCATTTAAGCAGATGTCTTGAATCGTATGGGCCTAATTCCAACCACAACACACCCACAACCGTACACCGTCAGATGGCATCACCAAGGACGGGATCTCTGCATCAGACAATAGTGTCACCTACTTATGGAAGCGACATGATGTGTATGATTCTATGCCTCACATTTTTTTTGTTACTTTGGTCAATAATTTTTACAGGAAACCTAAGGTAGCACCGCCTACCACCATCTCTTTGATCACTGAAAAACAATGTAGTAAGCTCATTTCCAAAACCAGGAAATTTATTTTCCTGATGATCTGCCCTCAAGGCAAGAAGAATACTATAGCCATGACCTCCAGATGGGGATCCTCCACACAAAAACAACATATGGACAAGATCATGGAGGAGTATGGGGATATCTTCACCTCACTCACATGGGTACCTATCCATTTTGAATTCATTCACTCCAATGGATTGATCTATCAGTGCTCTATTCTAGAGAACGACGAAATCAAGAGGAATATTCAGGAGTTACTACAGAAAGGTCACATTCGATCGAGTTCATCGCCCTATGGGAGCCCGATCATGTTGGTGCAGATGAAGGATGGGACTTGGAGACTTTGTATTGACTATCGGGAACTAAACAAGATCATTGTCTCGAATATGTATCTGATCCCATGGATTGATGACCTTCTATACCAACTCAAGGGGGCCAAATATGTCAGCAAGATAAACTTGAAGTCCAAGTATCACCAAGTACCAATCGAACTGTTAGGATGGGGTCCCCTAAGGGTCTATTTTTGGTAAAATTTTGGTTTAATTTTTAAATACGCGTTGTGCGTAGAAGTCAAGCCGATTTTGGGCAAGTCAAATCTTCTTTATAATTGTGATGGGTGGAAAGGTAAACCATGAGTCTCAAACCATGTTTTGAGACCATGGTATGTGCATGTACAAAGTCATATAATTATGTAATATTGATTCAAGTAAAGAGATATATTTATGGTTAATATTGATGATGTTTATGAATGTTTTTATCTTAGTCTGTGGTTAGTCTGGGTATAAAGGATCCTGTTGGCTGTGTGCACGGAGACCTAGTCCTGAGCTGTGTGCAAGGACCTTGCCGCTATGTGCGCGGGTGGAAAGGATTGTAATGAATTAAATATATATTAATAAAGAAGTGGATTTGGTGAGATCTGTCTTTTCATATGAGTGAATATATTGGTTTAGTTATATGTTGATTACTACAAGTTATATATCTGTTTCTATTTGAATGTGCATTTATCTTAAATTACTATATGTTAAGGATCTTTTTGTTCGCGTAAGCATTGCATCTATGTTAAATATTTTATTGAATACCTATCTATGTGATTGCATAAGTATTATTTCTACTCTGATATGCTAGATCCGGATAAAGTATAGTGCTTTGTTTTACGCATATATGTTAAGGGTTTTATCTTCAATTAGATCTAGATTTTCGTGAAGACTTGCGCAGAGCGATAAGAAGTAGATATGATAAGTAGGATTAAGGTCCACATTAAACACTCCCTCAGGATGCGGAAACTTGGTTCCAGCACCCCCCCATACTAATTCGGGCGAGACTTTGGTCTGCGCAAGAAGATCACTGCCGAAAGGGCCAGTATTTGGAGTGTTTGTTTTTTGCGCAGAACACTTTGAACCTCAGTCAAGACCCCTCAACCCAAAAAATGGTTCCATTTCTAGGACTTGGATTTTTTTGAGGGAGATTTGATGTTGTGGCATCTAACGAAGAACGAACTACAAGATTGGCTTGATAAGAAGGCGCGCAAATTTGAAAGCCAAGAAAATTGAAACACTAAGTTGTTTGCTAAAGATTGGGAGCAAAGGTATATTTATACAGAGGTCCACAAAAATTTCTTTACTTACTTTGCAACAGAATTACAAGAGTGGTTATCTCATATTTATGAGTTTCATACCTGTGCAAAGGACAATGCAATTACCAGATGGACTCCTGAGCTAGAGAAGTTGGAGAAATCTAGCAACAAAATTACCCACGTGGTAGATTATTGGATTGATAGTTTTATGGGTGGGTTTGTGACTGAATTTTTTATTGATACTTTTGTGTCATATTCTGAAGCTGGAAGGATGTTTTTCAAAGGTCTTAGAGGTAATTTTATGTTCTCATTGAAATTATGGATAAAAAAAATTTTATGTGAAAAGGGTACTCTTTGCAACCAAATTGAGTGAATGTCCCGAAGAGACCCATCTAGCTCCATGCACAAAGGTCTTGGTAGTTCTATGTGTAGCGATAAAACTTATAGAGTATACCTAGAAGAAGATTTTATCTACAACCCTCTCAAAGGTAAATATAACAGTGATGAGGAGTCTGAAACAAGTAGCTCTAGTGAATCTGTGCACTCAGAAGAAGAGAAATTGATCATAGTTCAGATCCCATCTACTCCACTTCCAAAATCATCTCATACTTCATTCACTCCACCTCTACCTCCACCACTAGAAGTCGATATGATTACTTCCATAAAGATGTAGAATTTCAAGGGTGTTGGAAATGAAGATTTTGACCAATTCTGATTCATCGTAGATGTTGTGTGTACAGTGCAGCAGATAAATAACGATAATTTTAATAAAGCATAGCTTGCTACTACATTTCAATAACGCGCATTGGATTGGTACATGAGGTATGTAGCAAAAAACCCTAATGCAACAATTGATGACCTTAAAGCCACATTGAAGGAGCAGTTCAAAAATAAAAAATCATATGCTCAATGCATGATTGAATTGAAGGAGATCCACCAAGAAGTGAATGAATATGTATGGGAGGAAGATAAATGTATGAAGTGCACTATCAGGGATGGAGGATTTACTATCGATGACACACATCACAAAGAATGGTTCATTTCTATGTTGCTACCGCATCTGCGCCAGTGCTTAAATCAACATAATATTGTGACAGAGGCTAAAGCTGTGGAGATCACCATGAAGTTATAAGCCTCACCTATACCAGCTACACAAGTTGGGGCTTATAAAATACAAACCCGGTTATCTTCATTACCCTTATAGATACAAAATTTATGAAAAGGGAAAGGAAATGATGTGTGCGTAGATGTATGGTGCATACACTGTAAGGTTGAAGGGCATCACAAGGATCAGTTTCTTGTACATGATAACTATCTAGAAGTTGTAGGACCAAGTTTGATTAAGATTTTTGCGGGGTCTAGCAAATTTCCCACACTATGGTGCGCAATTTTTCAAGAAACTGGACTACACAGAACAGACTTCTACCCCAGGATTGGTAAATATGTTCTAGAGCTCAAGCAACCTTACTGCACATTTTGTATATCTGTGGGACATGATGAGAAGAATTGTCACAGCTTTGATATAATGATTGAGTAGGTTGCTTCCTATAGGATGCAGGATGAAGTTCGAGGGTCAGATTCACCTACATCCCCATCTAGTCGCAGTGGAATCTAGGGCAGAGGATGAGGAAGAGCAGGAGGAGCTGGTCAGGGAAGAGGCTAGGTCCTTTGCTATAATTGTGTATATGATGGCCATTATGTGTGTGACTTCTCGAACCCAACACATAAATCTTGCAGCTATTGTAGACAGTTTGATCATGTTATTGAATATTTCCCTATGTTGTTTATAAAAATTCAAGAAAAGAAAACGTAGACACCCACACAGAATGTTCAAATGATGAGATTAGAATTGCGCACTGAAGAATAAAGCAGAAGGTAAGAGACTTGCTATTGATATTTGGGTTCAGAAATATCTTGAGAAAAAGGAGGGGTTTAACTTACAAAGAGAGAAGGAAACATTTTTCGAAGCAAGGACTTCACGGACCCTAGCACATCAACCTCTAAAGTACGAAGAAGGCCTACTGTAGATACCATTGAAGGGATCGATGTCGAGCTAAAGACATTTTTGCAGGTTTGTATCAAGCTTCTGCGCAATAATAAGGCCGTTGAGAATATTCAAGCTCTAATTGATAGTTGCACTAAGAAAGAGTGGCCTCAGAGGGAGAAAAAGGTTGTCAATAAAATTTACAGGAGAAAGAGAAGAATTGGCCAAGAGATGCACTTAACTTCCCAGATAAGTGAGTTTTAAATGGATCAGGTTATTTTGGATCTTGGCTCTGATGCAAATGTACTACCAAAGAAGAACTGGTAGAATATGGGAGAACCTAAGATAAAATGCTCTACAATTCAGTTGCGCATGGAAAATCAGCAGAATATTATCCCAACGGTTAGACTTTATGAGGTGATAGTTGATATCGAAGGAGTTAAGGCATTGGCTGACTTTGAAGTTATTAAAATTGTTGATGATTCAGATCCATACGCTGCGTTTTTGGGTCTGTATTGGGCTATTGAAATGGATGCTATCATCAACCTCAAGCGCGAAATTATGGTGTTTGAAAATAATGGAACCAGGGTAATGGTCCCTTTGGACCCTGCAGAAGGAGAAAGATACACAGAACCGGTGCGCACATAGGAGGATGTTGATCATATCTACAAGATAACTGCGAGGGATGAGGATTGGATCAATCATACAGCAGATGGTAGGCTTAGCTAGGATAGAGATATCTCATGCCATTCAGACTCAGATGAGGAGTTGGAAAATTGGCATAACCATTTGCATGAAATATCTACATTTCACTGCAACTGAGTAACCGAATCTCTATGATATATATCCTCTAAGGCTCATGAATTACCTCACTATGATGGTGTAGGAAGTGTCTATTTATTTTCAGAAGAGCTTGAAAATACTGTTCCAAAATCACAACGATTCCATGTGCTTAACTAAGTTCTACCCTCAACCCTAGTGCGTTGGTGGAAAGCACACAAAGATAATTTTTCTGACTGGGAAGAATGTACACACATGATGAAATTTAGATTTAGACAACCCAATATCTGGCTACACATGCAATCCACTAATTCATTTATCCAGGTGGACTACAACTTGGGGAGAAGAGTTGAAGCCAGGTTGGGTGCATACATTCATTCATACTTTAAGAAGGATACCCATGAACTAGTATGTAATATTCCTAAATTAGCATACAGCTAATTGGAATATTAAATTTTGATTTTTCTCTTAGATAGGGGAATAAGAGGGTATGGAGACCCATAAATCTCCTTAGTGGGAATAAAAGAAACTCCTAGTGTGAATGGAGGTCATCTAAAAGCTGGATTGAAGAACCTTAGGTGTGAAAAGGGGCTAGAGCATGTTGAATAGGTCAACTTTGACCAAATCAAACAATTTTTTTATGGAGGAGTGGAATTAATGGTGGGACAACGCATTTTTAGAGGGAGATTGATTGCATGATGGTGGAAACCCTAATGAGTGGGACCCAGGGTGAGAAGGATCAAATTATTTATAAGGAAGAGTATGGCATCCATATGAGGGTATGTTATGATTATTATTTTGATATGTCTGTTTAGACTTGTTCTCTCTTCATCTATTTAGCTAATATTGATTGTGTTGTTTAGCACAGGGTGTTCTCGGTCGGGAATCCCACCTCTTTCCTTGAGAGGCCTCTTGGGAGAGTATTGATCTATCATTTCCACATATCTAGAATTCTTTCCAAGCTTCACTCTTCAACTACAGCACAATTTCTATTCAAATTTTTTTTTTTTGTAGTGGAGGGTTGAGAAACCCACTTTCTAAGCTAGTTTTTCATAGGAGGAAGGATTCCTTCTCTTGGGAGATCAACAAGGAGGTATTCTGAGAAAATTTTAGATATTTTGCACCAGGCCATCCTATTCCCATAATTTATAGCACATTTTAGTCTAGAATTGCATTATTTTGGAGGGCAGCTTCAGAGGAGGATTTATTGGCTCTTTTAGAGTGTTTTCTGTTAGGTGAAGGGTTTAGCCTTTCATTGGAGGATACCTTTGGAGGATATCAACATCAGATACATATTATTTTCAGCCTTCTATTTTAGGAGCTTCAGTTGCAGTGATGCTTCAGCCCTAGGGCTGTATATCACCATTTGTATTTGGGTGTATTTCCAGAAACCCTTCCGGGGTTCTCTTGGAAAGGTGTCTAGGAGGCTAGATCTTCACTCCTAGCCTTATTTGAGCTATATAACAGAAGATCTACATTGATCTATATTTATGCAGCATTTTATGCCCTAAAACTGCACTGTCTTAGCTCAGGGAATTTTTACTGCAGTTATTTCTCATGTGATGACATATTTGCTTGGGAGGCTTGTTTTGTATTGCTTGAGTGACTAGATCCTCAAGATCTTGTTCCTATTATTTACTAATATGTTTAATAATATGGATGTACATTTGTCTCATATCATGGTGTGTTTATTAATTCATTTTTCTTTCCATTATTTTGTTCATATATTGCTGCTTCCCCATTTGGGAATATTACAGTGGTATCAGAGCATAATCTTGGCTCAGCCTGTGGATCTCAGCCATTATGCTATCAGAAGAATAAGAAGAAGGAGAAAGAGATCAGAATGGTGGAAAGAATGAGTTTTTTCTCATCTCTTTTCATATCTAAGAAGGACATCACCAAGGATTTCAAGCAAAGGAAAATGGAGAAAAGGAGTGAAACCAAACAAGGGTTTCAAGATAAGGAAGGTCCATGTACTTCCTATCAACAAAAAGAAGAACTGGTATTGCATAGAGCTCCAAAGAAACATTGTATGCCATTTTCTTTTGAAGAAAAAGACAAGAGGCATGGAGATGAAGGACACTTAGATCAAGAGATTCTAATTGAGTATCTTGCATAATATAAGTCTCAACCTACAGCTTTCAAAGAGAATCTGACTCTCCCACGGTTCATTTAGCTCAAAGAATAAAGGAGACCTTGCAGAAATAGAAGAATAAAGGGCAATAGGTTTCTATTGTATACCTTTGATGGGTCATCCTCATGCATAGCAAGGGCTTGGGGAATGAGGTTGGATGCATTTTTCCTGCTACATCTAGTAGTAGAGGAAGAAGTTGTTGAGATTGCAGCACTGCACCTTGAGGGTGAAGTAAGCATTTGGTGGTTCAACCATTTGAGTCGTGAAAAAGTGACTACATATGCATATTTTATTCATAGGTTGATCAAAAAGTTTGAAAATAAGAAATCAGAGGGGAAGAGGCCTTTAGCACCACTTGCTACAAGAGCACTTTCATCGGGAGAAAGAACGCCTACACCTTTGCAAAGTGGTCTTGATCTCTTAATAGTTAGATTCCCATGCATTATTCATGAGATGGACGAGGAGGAGGAGACTTGTACCAGCACTGATGCAAATATAGAAGAGAAATCATCATCATCAGTAGTTGTGAAGCCATCACACCAAAAGGAGGAACCCTTGTGGAAGTACAAGATGTTCCCAAGCTTTATCAAGGTATGCACATGTTTCCACTTTCTCTTATTTCAGCACATCATATGGAGGATTGTGAGAATGTACTACTGCATGGCCTAAGGTAAAATTACATTGTTGATTTGGAGCAGCAGACTATCACTACGCTGAGTAGCCTTGATTTGTTCAAGAAGGAGACATAAAATCATCCTAATGTATTATTTTTGAGTTGCACACAACTCTTGGGGTTGGAGTGTAGATTCTTGGAGGATGGGATGAGCATTTTCCTGAACCGTGCAATGCAGAACTATGTGTTCAGCATTTGTCATGATATTGAGACAGAAGTTGCACCATTATGGAGATCAGCAGTGTTGTCATTGAGCAGCAGTGATGATTTGGGTGCCCAACCATTATTGGAGCATTCCAATGATATTTCCACATGCATAACAGAGGATAGGCAGATGATTTATGGAGGGTATTTTATGAGGGATGACAACTTCCATTATTATGATGGGTACTTCTTGATGAGAAGTTTCTGCCTACATCTTATTTGGATCCTTATGGATTCAACTTGGTCATGGAGGAGTGGTCTTCATTTGGATATCTCCAAGAGATTGCATTTCAACATCCCATGAAATGCAAAGATAGAAATATGATTTGGGAGGATGGTATTCTCCATTGGAGGAATTCCAATTTTGAGCATGATGATATACACTCACCATTGATTGGATGGGTGATTTTTATGAGAAAGAGGATGGGAATCCACTTACAGATCTATGACACAGGGAAGCAGGAGGCAAGGCTGTGTTGGTTACTCTTGAAAGAGTTTTGTCATCATATGACACATTCTATTTCAAAGAGTTGGTTGGTGGATGAACCTTGGCATGGAACTTGCACCATATGG
Source organism: Pinus albicaulis (assembly GCA_034641835.2). Classification (NCBI taxonomy): domain Eukaryota; kingdom Viridiplantae; phylum Streptophyta; class Pinopsida; order Pinales; family Pinaceae; genus Pinus; species Pinus albicaulis. The sequence goes on along the minus strand of CM076575.1, from coordinate 1,522,568,993 downwards.
CAGCAAGGAGTTTGGATGTATTGGGGTGATGTGATATCTTTCATGTCAACCATCATGTTGTTGCTCCATAATCTATATGGTGATGGTGTGGGGTGGAAACAAGAGTTGTTGTTGCTTTGGATTTTCTTGGGAGAGTATGGACTGATTTCATTCCATACTTTTCACAATGTTGCAGGAGTAGGTGATGGCATTATCATGGTGCAAAGGCGCTACTCCTTAGCCTTGGAGGATCAGAAGGTACTTCCACTTTGGAAGGAATCTCCCATATATAGCAGCATTATAATTGATAGCTTTGACATGGGGCATGTCAAAGAATGGAGCTATGAGATGATTGGAGCCTATTGCGAAGGCCAACAGAGCTATCACTTGGGATCTTGGATTTGTTGATGGAATGTTCCCATGATCACTTCACATATGATGCACTTGATGGACAAGTAGGAGATGAGAGTGATAGAGTAGTGGATGGAGAAATATGCTACCATGATATGATCTTCTTGACTTGGATTTCCAAGAATAAGAAGAAGGATATTCATGCAGCACATAGTTCATTCCTCTTCATGGGAGTATGTCATACTATTATGGGGGGCTCATTCATGGATCTTATTATCATATTTCTCTCAATACATGGTAAGAATTATGTTTTTGCATTTCTTGATTATCTAACACAATATTTGCATTCTCTTACCATCTCTATACAATACATTGCTCCACAAGAGGGCAAGCCTCTATTCGGGCTTCATGGCCATTTTGAGACCAACGTCTATAATGGTGATAGCCATTTATTGTATGGATTTGGGAAAGTGTTGTGATGCAGGAAAACCCTGCAAACCTAGAATCTCTCCACTACTATGCATATAAAAATACATTTTCAATAAATGCCCCAAATAAAACTTCAAGTCTGGACAATTTCACATAAACTATCATTCGCGGAAGCTTCTCAAACATATGGTTCAAAACCATATATCCAACCATCTACTTTTCATGTGATTGAATCCAAACTTCAATACAATCCCAATTTAGAAAACTTCATAAAACCTTCAACCTTCATATGTAAGGTTTCTTCCATCCATGAAAATCTTTTCATGATGTTGAACTATGCAAACATCTCAATTTCCAAAGTCTTAAAAAAACTTTCATTAATCCCATTGGTTTTATTTTAAACCCTCAACTTTTAATTAAAATTTAAATGGCTTCACCATTCCCAAATATACTCTCACCACCTAAATGTTAACAACATATATCTTTGTTCAAGTCTCAACTATAGCTCTATTGCTAGGCATCTTAAACATCAAAATATATATTGGCACTTTATTAACCAGCACCTATAGCTCTATGGCTATTCACGCATCTTGCCCATTCTCCGGCTGGCGTTTTAAGTCATCGCATCAAATTCACCAATATTAACAGTGCATTGCCCAACGCATATCCAAACTTCAATTTCATATATATGGTAACCATTACAGCACTTCTTCATTCGATTCAAAACCCTAGGCGCTTACATTCATTACTCGAACCCAAGGTTTCAATATATATATGCGCCTTTTACTGTTCGCTTACCAAACTAGATCAACGCCTCACCGCATGCATCTTGGCTTGATTCTTCTAAAGTTTATGCAGAATTAAGTTTTAAACAAGCAGGAACGCTCATCCAATCAAAATTGGATTCTTCAACTTCCCTCACAACATTATACTCATTCAATTCGTGTACTGATAACATGAGTTCAATTACTCCATACAAGTATTAATTACCATCGATTCTTCATCAAAGGATCAAACCCTTGTCGATTCTCTGTTTTGACCAGCACAATTTCACAATAGAAATGGAAATTGATCCAAAATTGGATTCGGAAATTATAAATTGGGTTTATGATGTATTGCTTACCTTTGCTATTCTTTTCAGCGCACTCATTGGTTTTTGTTCTCGACTTTAGTTCTGCTTCAACCCTTTATTACAGAACCTCTACGAATTGAATTCGCAATCATGAATAAGAATCTTTCTTCCACTGCTCCATCGACTATTTCATACAGTCCTCTCTTTCTACATTGCTCAGACTTTGCGTCCTTGCTATTGATCTTAATCTCTCTGCGCTTTCACTGCGTTCTTAGTCAAATTCCCTTGCATAGGATTTGATCACCATAATTTTGAATGTGCCTTCGATCCTTCAATCCTGCAAATGAGAATCAAATTCTTCCATGATCTCATTTAAAGGTCGCTTCGCATTTAATCAATTCAGTGCATAAATCGAATTAATTCTAGTCGATGCTTTACATATATGCAGCTTCATCTATTACCGAATTTATCATAGGCATAAACTCAGAAACTCAAATATATTCATACCAAATTCGACCAAGAATACACAGAATTTTCAAAACAACTTCCTCATCAATATAACCAAATGTAATCAATTACAAAAAAAACCCTCTTGGTCCATGGCCAGATTTTCAAATCAATGGCCCTTTTACAAAAGCTCGTAGGCTTACAAACTTGTTGTCCAAACCTCACCTCTCTCTCTCTTCTTCCTGATCTATTTGGCCTTTGAGGCTCATTAATTTATACAAATTGAATTGAACCAATTTAGGTTCAAATCCCTTTAATCACTCAACAAATTCCTTTAATTATCTCTACACCCCTATAATCTAGATTTCTATCCCTAAAATCTTGAAACTAAATCTAACTTAGGCTCATAATTAATTCTAAAATATCTCAAGTCTAATTTCTCTCATGTTTTCAAATTATTTGGAAACATTTACAAATCCTCACATATAATTAATTAAAAATAAAATTAACATTTTCTCAAAAACATGAGACCCCTAGGTTTAATAAAAATACAAAGTATTTTCCCGAGATAATGCTCCTGCATCAGACTCCCAAGGTTGAAAATGATCATGATCTCCTGATCATGCGTTCCAAATCTTTGTCCGCCTGGATCCCATACTTTGTTCTGTAACTCATCATCTATATCTGTTGTTTGCTGCTTTTCTCTAGGTCTCCATATCTTATGTTGCCTTGCTCCACTGGCTGCACTTTCACAATCTGTCTCTGTCTTCATTTTGATGCTGTTGCTTCTCTTCCTTGCTGATGTCTTCCTCTGAGACACTTTCAACATGATTCTTCTGATTAATTCAATTTCTTGGTTCAATAAATCTTTATATTGTTGATTTCTTGTTGCCTGTTGAGCTCTTACCCACTCAGTTCTTACTTCTATACTTACTTTTGTTCTTACTCCCATCCAATCATCCATACCCTCTTGTCTTCTATAATAGAAAACTTCTTCTCTACCTTCTCCTATCAGCAACTTACTGGGCTGGTACATTGTGTACTCTCTTCTACTATCTTCATCTCTCTGCCTCTGCAATTCCTAATTTTGAAATTGAGATTCCTCCTGCACTGAATTTTGACTATTCAGCATCATTTCCAGCAACATAACTTCTTCACCCCATGGATTTGAAATTTCCACAGAATTTTCTTCTTCCTTCATTTGACTGCTCAACTGAGTCAAATGTTCTTCAACCTCTGCAATAACACTTGCATTCACAAAACACTTGTTAAAACAAAAATCATAAAGTATCAGTGTCGTTTCCTCCTTTGCCAGCATTTCAGTATGTTGTCTTGAATTTTCTTCCTCCTCTATCAGCACATCAGTATGCTGATTCTCTCTGCCCAAAGAATTTTCTAAAGAACTCTCAAGACTGTCAACAAGTCTTATATTCACATTATCTGCTTTCATGATATCTTTCTGCTCTCGTTCACTGTACTGAACTCTTCCTTCTACTACAATCTCCCTATCATACTCTGAATTCTCCAACAAATATTCCAACAATGCAATTTCTCTGTGGCATTGTTGAAGCATTTCACCATCACTTACAGTCCCTGCATTCACACACAAACTTTCAATTTGAAAATCACAAAGTTCAACAGTCTCAACTGTTGGTTCATATACCAGCTCTTCAAGCTGATCCTCTTCTTCATTCACATGAACTTCCTCTTGTACTGTAATAGCTTCAAGTACAAACGCATCACTGCTTTCTTCTTCAGAGTACTTATCTCCTGAAATATTCTTTTCCACACTTGTGACAGCTTCACAAGATTGTGCATCCTCCTTAGTAAAACCTGCAATCATAGCACAATTGTCAGCGACAAAAACACAAGATTTTACATTATCCAGCTAATCTGGATTTACCCAATAGTTCAAGAAATCATCAATGATATCCTCTTCTGTTTCATCAGTGGAAACCTCAACTTTCAACTCAGCTGCTCTGAGTTGTGTACACCCCAACTGTACATCCATCATCTGCTCGAGCTCCCTCATCTCTTATGTTAACTGCATGTTTATCTGTTGATCTCTTTTATATTGTAGCCTTTGCCATTTCACTTTCTTCCTTATGGTCCAACCATGTCTCTGGTATTTCACATTTCCTTGTAACAATTCCATCAATAACTCAAGATGAACGGTTATCTTAGCTTTCTCTTTCTCATACTCTTCATCAGTCAACTACTATCTTATGCCATTCGCCTTGGCATTTTCCTTCTCCTTATTTCTACTATGGCCTCTTTCTGAAACTCTGCTCTCTCCTCTATGACTTTCAGTAGTCATCTTCTTCACCATGAGTTTCTCACCCATGAGTTGCACCAAGCCCCTGCAACAGCAAACTCTCCTGCTGCCACTTACCTCACCAATCCTTTCCTCTAGATCTTGTATTTTGGTAATCATCGGTCCTCTGCTGGAACCTCTCGAGAATTTCTCCACTGTTCCTTCAGGCTTCACTCATCTGCAACTTTATTCAACCTCTGTTGAATCTTCAGGTTCTGCCACTCTCTCTTAGAATCCCTTGCTAGACTCCTTCATCACTGCTCTCTAGCTATGATCTGCTTCTTTCTACTGAGATTTCTTCACTATGCCTGTAAACAAAAGTATTCAAGCATAACCTTCAAACCAGAGTTCAATTGTAATGATCATCAACTCATCTCCAAGATCCTATTGATCTTTCTTCACTTCTTCAACTGCACTGCATCCCTGTGCTGCAATCTTCATCAATTTCAAAACCTGATCTTAACACATGCAATTAATTAACAAAACTTGAACCTTCACATAGAGCTATTCCAGCTCTGATACCACTTGATGCAGGAAAACCCTGTAAACCCAGAATCTCTCCACTACTATGCATATAAAAATGCATTTTCAATAAATGCCCCAAATAAAACTTCAAGTCTGGCCAATTTCACATAAACTATCATTCACGGAAGCTTCTCAAACATATGGATCAAAACCATATATCCAACCGTCTACTTTTCATGTGATTGAATCCAAACTTCAATACAATCCCAATTTAGAAAACTTCATAAAACCTTCAACCTTCATATGTAAGGTTTCTTCCATCCATGAAAATCTTTTCATGATTTTTAACTATGAAAACATCTCAATTTACAAAGTCTTAAAAAACCTTTCATTAATCCCATTGGTTTTATTTTAAACCCTCAAATTTTAATTAAAATTTAAATGGCTTCACCATTCCCAAATATACTCTCACCACCTAAATGTTAACAACATATATCTTTGTTCAAGTCTCAACTATAGCTCTATCGCTAGGCATCTTAAACATCAAAATATATATTGGCACTTTATTAACCAACACCTATAGCTCTATGGCTATTCACGCATCTTGCCCATTCTCCGGCTGGCGTTTTAAGTCATCGCATCAAATTCACCAATATTAACAGTGCATTTCCCAACACATATCCAAACTTCAATTTCATATATCTGGTAACCATTACAGCACTTCTGCATTCGATTCAAAACCCTCGACGCTTACATTCATTACTCGAACCCAAGGTTTCAATATATATATGCACCTTTTACTGTTCGCTTACCAAACTAGATCAATGCCTCACCGCATGCATCTTGGCTTGATTCTTCTAAAGTTTATGCAGAATTAAGTTTTAAACAAACATGAACGCTCATCCAATCAAAATCGGATTCTTCAACTTCCCTCACAACATTATACTCATTCAATTCGTGTACTGATAACATGAGTTCAATTACTCCATATAAGTATTAATTACCATCGATTCTTCATCAAAGGATCAAACCCTTGTCGATTCTCTGTTTTGACCAGCACAATTTCACAATAGAAATGGAAATCGATCCAAAATTTGATTCGGCAATTATAAATTGGGTTTATACTGTATTGCTTACCTTTGCTATTCTTTTCAGCGCACTCATTGGTTTTTTTTCTCGACTTTAGTTCTGCTTCAACCCTTTATTACAGAACCTCTACAAATTGAATTCGCAATCATGAATAATAATCTTTCTTCCACTGCTCCATCGACTATTTCATACAGTCCTCTCTTTCTACGTTGCTCAGAATTTGCGTCCCTTCTATTGATCTTAATCTCTCTGCGCTTTCACTGTGTTCTTAGTCAAATTCCCTTGCATAGGATTTGATCACCATAATTTTGAATGTGCCTTCGATCCTTCAATCCTGCAAATGAGAATCAAATTCTATCGTGATCTCATTTAAAGGCCGCTTCGCATTTAATCAATTCAGCGCATAAATCGATATTAATTCTAGTCGATGCTTTACATATATGCAGCTTCATCTATTACTGAATTTATCATAGGCATAAACTCAGAAACTCAAATTTCTTCATACCAAATTCGACCAAGAATACACAAACTTTTCAAAAAAACTTCCTCATAAATATAACCAAATGTAATCAATTACAAAAGAAACCCTCTTGGTCCATGGCCAGATTTTCAAATCAATGGCCCTTTTACAAAATCTCGTAGGCTTACAAACATCTTGTCCAAACCTCACCTCTCTCTCTCTTCTTCCTGATCTATTTGGCCTTTGAGGCTCATTAATTTATACAAATTGAATTGAACCAATTTAGGTTCAAATCCCTTTAATCCCTCAACAAAGTCCTTTAATTATCTCAACACCCCTATAATCTAGATTTCTATCCCTAAAATCTTGAAACTAAATCTAACTTAGGCTCATAATTAATTCTAAATATCTCAAGTCTAATTTCTCTCATGTTTTCCAATTATTTGGAAACATTTACAAATCCTCACATATAATTAATTAAAAATAAATTTAATAATTTCTCAAAAACATGAGACCCCTAGATTTAATAAAAATACAAAGTATTTTCCTGAGCTAATGATCCTGCATCATGTTGTATTATTTCCTATATGAAAATTTGATATACAATGCCATCTAATATTTACTAGTAGATGTGATGACATGCACAACTAGCAATTTGTTAAGAGACAACTTGCCACATCATGCTCTAAAACTGCAATTGGGAAAACTGCGCTGTGACTACTTGAAAAATTGTTGGTACCTTCTAGCACTATGTAAAACCTTCAATATCTCTTTCATTGGGATTGCATGTGATGATAATATCACATTCATTTTATATGGGATGATCTGGGCAAGAACCAAAGAGTGGTTCTTTGAGGATCCAATTTCCTTTTCGCTTCATGAAGGCAACATTATTGCAGCCCAAATTCAGCAGCAACTCTACACTTATCATAAGTGGAGAGAGAGACAGTGTGGGATGGAAAATTTGATCCATCATGATCAGATATGCAGCCCACCTTCTTTACAAGAGCCTAACGTGGAGGAGATGTTTCATGAGTTGCCATGTTGGAGGGTGAATCACTTTTTGTGGATGATAGTGTAGGGATGGAGGCTTCACATGGGAAAGATGGTTCCCAATATATTTCAGATTACATGCCTAAAGAAGGCTTCTAGACCACACATAGGTTCTTCCAGGGATATTCCACTTGTTCATGATGAGATCGATTTGGAATTTTCACCAAAGGCATACTTATACACTTGAGAGGAGCAACTTGGAGACTTATTGGTGAGACAACATCTTGTCCATTGGAGGAGATTATCACATGGAGATGCTATAGGAGGAAGAGGAAAGGCTCTTCACTTCTATCCTTACAGTTTCTTGAGGACAAGCAACATTTGGGAGGGGAGCACTACAATATTCCTAAATTAGCATACAGCTAATTGGAATATCAAATTTTGAATTTGCTCTTAGATAGGGTAATAAGAGGGTATGGAGACCCATAAATCTCCTTAGTATGAATAAAAGACACTCCTAGTGTGAATGGAGGTCATATAAAAGCTGGATTGAAAAACCTTATGTGTAAAAATGGGCTGGAGCATGTTGAATAGGTCAACTTTGACCAAATCAAACAACATTGTTATGGAGGAGTGGCATTAATGGTGGGACGGTGCAGTTTTGGAGGGAGATTGATTGCATGATAGTGGAAACCTTAATGAGTGGAACCCAAGGTGAGAAAGCTCACATTGTTTATAAGGAAGAGGATGGAAGCCATATGAGGGTCTATTATGATTATTATTTTGATATGTTTGTTTAGACTTGTGCTCTCTTCAGCTGTTTAGCAAGATTGCTTGTGATGTTTAGCACAAGGTGTTCCTAGTCGGGAATCCCACCTCTTTCCTTGAGAGGCCTCTTGGGAGAGTATTGATCTATAATTTCCACATATCCGGCATTCTGGCCAAGCTTCAGTCTTCAGATACATCACATTTTCTGTTCATATTTGTGTTGTGTTGTAGGGGGTTGCTGTGGAGGGTTGAGAAACCCACTTTCTGAGCTAGTTTTCATAGGAGGAAGGATTCCTTCTCGTGGGAGATCAGCAAGGAGGGATTCTAAGCACATTTCAGATCTTTGGCACCAGGCCAACCTATTCCCCAACATTTATAGTGCAGTTTCAGTCTAGAATTGTGTTATTTTGGAGGACATCCTCAGAGGAGGATCTATTGGCTCTTTTAGAGTGTTTTCTATTAGGTGAAGGGTTTATCCTTTCATTGGAGGATACATTTGTAGGAGATTTACATCAGATCCATATTATTTTCAGCCTTCTATTTTAGGTGCTTTGTAATATTCCTACTTAGCCTAAGCTAAGAGGAATATGCAATTTTGTCTCATTTTCTGTTGCATGAATAAATGAATAAAGGAGGACATGTAAAACTCCTAAAAGAATGAATAAATAAATGCCCATATGAACATGGATAAATCTGGGCCATGTAAATAAATCATTTGTAGGTGTGAAATGGGTTTGAGCTATAATACTGGGTCAACCTTGACCAAATCTACAACGTTGTCTAGATACAATGCACCTCATGAAGGGACAATGCAGTTCTAGAAGGAGGCCCCTCATGTGAAAGGAGCTAACTCATAAAGATGGTTTAGGGTTTGCAAAGGCTTTCATCTTATAAAAGGAAGGGGAAGGCAGCAAAAGAAGGTTGTTTTTTTTCTATATTTCTTATTATCTTATCTGTTTAGACAAATACCATTCTCTGTTGTTCAGTGGAGAACAGTGTTGCTTGGCACCTGGAGTTCCTATGCAGGGATTTCACCTCTTCCATTGAGGATTATTGGAGGAGTCTTGCTGACTTCATCCACTATCAGGAATTTGGCCAAGCTCTACTTGCAACTGTAATGCAGATCCAGTGAGGGTTTGGTTTCTTTGTAGGCTACAGTAAGTGGAACTCTATATTTGTTCAGATCTAGCTTGTACTGGAGCCTCTTCTTAGTGAGTGTGTCTTTTAACCTCCTGGAAGAGTGCATCCACAGTTTGAGCTTCAGATTTGTATCTTGGCATCAGGCCAACTCTGTTATTCAAGCTACAGTGTAGTTTCCCTTGAGGGACTGCGTTATTTTCAATGAATTTTTTGCAGGGTGTTTTGATCCCATTTTTTATGAGAGATCTCTGGTGCTGAGCTTTGCCTTTCACTTTGGTGATCCATGGATTAGCTTGCTAATCCATGTTATATTTAGATATGATCTGTTTTAATGAAAATTCATCTTCAGAAATTTTTGAATAATATTGTTGATCTGCTACTTAAAACTCAGATCTACTCTTGCATGATTTGATCAAAACCCCAAGGGGATCTTGTAATAGAGTCTTTCTAGTGTATAGATTTGTAATGGATCTGATCTTTTATCCACAGATTTTTTCTAGATCTGAATTGTAACTGTCAGCTGTTGCAGCTCCATAAAATAATGTTGTTAAGCCATTTTTCATTTTATACATGTGTTGTAGCCCTCTTTTCTGAAGATTTATTTCTCTCTTGTCTCATGTATTCTACTGTATAATGTAAGAGCATCATTGCAAATCTGATTTTCTATTGTATCTTAAAAATTTAATCTTATTTGATGGCCTTTTTCTCATGCTCTCCAAGACTGCGTTATTTCTGAAGCATTTTTGTTGTGCATAGCTGCAGCCCCTCTTGTAGGGTGTTTTTCAGCTAGACTAGGTGGTGGGAGATCTGTTTACCACACCTAGTTTGATTTGCTTTTGCTCCCCTTTTGGATATAGACTCCAGATCTGCTGATATAATGGATCCAAGGGCTGAAAACTCTTTCCTGTGCATAAATCTCCCAGTAGTGTGTTATTTTAGCAGGCTTGTTGTGCGATCCCTATTTTGGGATATTACAGTGGTATCAAAGCTCCTTTCTTGGCACAGTCTGTGCTTGCATTGGAGAACCACAACCATGCTGCATTTAGAAGAAGATCAGCATCTTACTGAGAGGGACAATAGGTATCAGAACAGAATCCATAAGAAGTTTGATTACACCACCGAAGACCAAGACAAGGGTAAAGCCCCTGAAACTGGAAGTGATAAAGAAGGAGAAGAGTTTGCAAGAACTCTTTTGGTGGCCATGCAATATCTTGCTAGAGAGATAAAAGAGATGAGAATGGACAAGATGAGGGAATATCTTGGGAGATTTCATCCTGGGGAAATATCTGGCATGTCTCACCATTGTACTGGTCAACCAGTGAACCAGCCACAAGCTCCACAATGCTCCATTATGCCTAACTTCTTGGCTATGGAGAATGAAGGACCACAAGAGCAAGCATACCTTGAAGACTACTTTGTGGAATATGATTCTCAAAATCAGAGATTCAAGGACCACTTGAGTTTCTAAGAGTTTTGTCACCTCAAGGACAAAACAAGACCAAGGCATCAGTATAGAGATGGTGGGTTCTTCCCTAATCATGATAGACATCACTCTATGGTCAGATTATTTTTTCCCAAGTTTGATGGATCATCCACCAATTCTGCCAAGGCATGGGTAGAAAAGCTGGACATTATTTTCATTTGAACAAGGTCCCTGAGATTGAAGCCATCAAGATTACAGCGCTGCACTTTGAAGGTGAGGAACACAATTGGTGGATCCATGGGTTGTCTACATTGGGCCATGCCAATGTGACTGCCTATTCTGAGTTCACTAGAAGACTGGTGGAAAGGTTTGACAGGAAGCATCTTGAAGCACCTTTCATGAGCCTTGCAAAGTTAAAGCAATCAGGGAATGCAGAAACTTATATCTCTGATTTTTTTAGATTATCTGTTATGGTCCCTGATTTGTCTGCAGCAAGGAGGGTGTACATGTTCATCGATGTCTTGGAAGAACCTTTGCATGGGTTGGTTAAATCTACCAAGCCCGTCACTTTGCATGATGCCATTGAGAGGGCTAGAGACCTTCAAGATGCCTTGCCAAAAGCGAAGGAAACTTTCCAAAGCAAGGCCCCTCATCTTTCTAAAGGGAAGGAAGAAAAAGCAGCTCCTTCCAAGGAGAGCTCATTCAAGAAGCCTCTTGATATTGAACTCAGGAGGGAGCTGAGGAAGAAGAGACTATGTTTCACTTTCCAAGAGTCATGGGCACCTGGACATAGATGTGCTGCTAGGAAAGCACACTACATTAAATTCTTCTCAGATTTTGAGGAGGAAGATGAAGATGATGAACCAAGGAGGGGTCACAGCACTGATAATGTTGAGGGAGATCCAACACCATCTGGAGATGGGGATGGAGCCTTTGCTCCAATAGGTGGAACTCTTACATCTTTGAGAGGAGTGCCTAAGTACTTGACCCTAAGAGTACAAGGTTCAATCATGAATCAGAGGGTATCTGTACTGATTGACAGTGGGGCAACCCACAACTTTATTTATTCTCATCTTGTGCAAAGGAGAGAAATCCCCACTGATACTTTTGAGGGATTCTCTATTTTGGTCCCAGGAGATAAGACAATGAAATTCATGCAATATGTCCCCTCAATCTCAGTCACTATGGGGTCCTACACTTTGGTGGATCACTTTTTTGTAGTTGACATACCAGACACCAATATCATTTTGGGTGTCCAATGGTTGATTACATTGGGGAAAGTCACCACTGATTGGAAATCTTTGCAGATGGAGTGGGTGGACTTGAAGATTGGTAAACCCCAAATGATTCAAGGCATGCATACTTATCCCTCACCTAGCACTTCCACACAAAAAACAAAGATGGATTTTTGCAATGGAAGCAAGGATCTCACAATCCATTCCCTTATGTTCATGAGAATTCTGCAAGGGACATTTCTATCTAGTGGAAAACCACCTGGGATGCCACCAGATTCAGATATTGTGGGGGAGGCCTCACAAAGTGCTGCTCCAAATTTAGATCCAGGAAGAATTGGAGCAATGGAAGACCAAGATACAGCACTGGAGGGCTTGGGACAGCTCAAGAATGAGGGGTATCTTCTCCATGCACCACTATCATCCTCTCTCTCTTCTAGATCTGTGCTGTGGGAGGAGAAGAATCGGAGGATCAGCCTTCCAACACACAACTTTGGCATGAGAGATGTAAAAGATGATATCAGCAACATGAAAAGCACTTCCATGGATGTATCATCAGCGTTGTCATTGTTGAATAGTGCGGATATGTATTGGAAATCTCAACCGCTTATAGAGTATTCCAAAGATCTCCACACAGGTATGATACTAGATGACATGCAGGAAGAAGAGGGCTAGTTTGTCCAAGGGGGAGTCATTTGTCATCATGGTAGGGTCTTCTTGGCTATAGCTTCCAAGCTCAAGAAGAATATACTACAAGGGGCACACAAAGAATTCTTTCTCAGCCATATGCATTCAATGAAGATCTATACCCTGATCATGAGGATCTTTGATTGGGAAGGCTTGAGAGAGGAACTATATCAACACTTTCAAGAGTGCATGAGCTATGTGGAGTTGGGACAGCCAATGGACTCTATGCAAGAGTCATTACAGCCAATTCTTCCCTCTTTTGAGAGAGATAAAATGTCCATGCACAACTCCATGTGTATGAGAAACCTTGATGGTAAAGGATCTGATCATGTAGAGCAAGATTTATCTTCTGATTAGTCATATTATTTTACCATGTTTTTGCAGGATATGACTCCTAAAGGGAGTGATATATCATGTGGATCTCATGGCCTTTTTTGGGCCAATAGAAATGTTGAACTTGGCCACTCCCTTGTTGTGAAAATGGAGATTCCTTCTCATGATGGGTGCTTTCCAAAGGCACCAAACTTATCTGACATCTTCAGCCATATTAAGGTGACTCATGCAGTAAATGTGTGGTGGGAATGCCACTTACCACACCTTGATCTAATGCAGGCAGGAGATGCACTGCGCTGCATCACATGTGGGATTTTGACCCACCTCCTCAAGCTCAGATTTCAGTTTGCATATATGTAGTCTTGCTTCCATACTTGGATGATATAGTTGTACTATTTATGGGATTGTATGGAGGGAGGATGGGCATTTTGTATGTACCACATGGATTGGAACTTCTCCCTGTACCTCATGCTACATGTTTTAGATGGAGCATTGCTCCAGCCATGTTTATTTCTGTTGAGTTTTTGACTCCTAGTGGGATGGACTATGCACATCTTATGTTGACCTTGGAGGAACAATTCATGATGTATTGGCTTGATGAGCACTTGGCTTATGATGAGGACTTGATCATTGATGATGTCATCAATGGAGGAGGGGAAGTACTACAGCTCTCACCCTATCAGTTTCTTGAGGACAAATAGCATTTTGGAGGGGAGGACTGTAATATTCCTACTTAGCCTAAGCTAAGAGGAATATGCAATTTTGTCTCATTTTCTATTGCATGAATAAACGAATAAAAGAGGACATGTAAAACTCATAAAAGAATGAATAAATCAATGCCCATATGAACATGGATAAATCTGGGCCATGTAAATAAATCACTTGCAGGTGTGAAAGGGGTTTGAGCTATAATACTGGGTCAACCTTGACCAAATCTACAGCGATTTCTAGATATAATGCACCTCATGAAGGGACAACACAGTTCTAGAAGGAGGCCCCTCATGTGAAAGGAGCTAACTCATCAAGATGGTTTAGCGTTTGCAAAGGCTTTCATCTTATAAAAGGAAGGGGAAGGCAGCAAGAGAAGGTTGTTGATTGTCTATATTTCTGAGTATCTTGTCTGTTTAGACAAATACCATTCTTTGTTGTTCGGCGGAGAATAGTGTTGCTTGGCACCTGGAGTTCCTATGCAAGGATTTCACCTCTTCCATTGAGGATTCTTGGAGGAGTCTTGCTGATTTCATCCACTATCAGGCATTTTTCCAAGCTCTACTTCCAACTTCAACACAGATCCAGTGAGGGTTTGGTTTCTTTTGTAGGCTGCAGCAAGTGGAACTCTAGATCTGTTCAGATCTAGCTTGTATTGGAGCCTCTTCTCAGTGAGTGTGTCTTTTAACCTCCTGGAAGAGTGCATCCACTATTTGAGCTTCAGATTTGTATCTTGGCATCAGGCCAACTCTATTATTCAAGCTATAGTGCAGTTTCCCTCGAGGGACTGTGTTATTTTCAGTGAAGGTTTTGCAAGGTGTTTTGATCCCATTTTTTATGAGAGATCTCTAGTGATGGGGTTTTCCTTTCACTTTGGTGATCCATGGATTAGCTTGTTGATCCATGTTCTATTTAGATCTAATATGTTTTAATGAAAAGTCATCTTTAGAAATTTCTGAATAATATTGCATATCTGATACTTAAAACTCAGATCTACTCTTTGTATTGCATGAATTGATCAAAACCCCAAGGGGATCTTGTAATAGAGTCTTTCTAGTGTACAGATCTGTAATGGATCTGATATTTTATCCACAAATCCGTTCTATATCTAAAGTGTAACTTTCAGCTATTGTAGCTCCATAAAATAATGATGTTAAGCCATTTTTCATTTTATACATGTGTTGCAGCCCTCTTTTTTGAAGATTTCTTTCTCTCTTGTCTTCTGTATTCTACTTTATAATGTAAGAGCATCATTGTAAATCTGATTTTCTGATGTATCTTCAAAATTTAATCTTATTTGATGGCCTCCTACTCATTCTCTCCAAGACTGCATTATTTCTAAAGCATTTTTTTTGTGCATAGCTTCAGCCCCTCTTGTAGGGTGTTTTTCAACTAGACTAGGTGGTGGGAGATCTGTTTACCACACCTAGTTTGATTTGTTTTTGCTCCCCTTTTGGATCTAGACTCCAGATCTGCTGATCTAAGGGATCCAAGGTTGCAAACCCAATTATGTGCATAAATCTCCCAGGAGTGTGTTATTTTAGCAGGCTTGCCGTGCAATCCCTATTTTGGGATATTACAATCTTTAGTTGCAGTGATGCTTCAGCCCTAGGGCTGTAGATCACCATTTTTATTTGGGTGTATTTCTTGAAACCCTTCCGAGGTTCTCTTGGAAAGGTGTCTAGGAGGCTAGATCTTCACTCCTAGCCTTATTTGAGCTAAATAACAACAAATCTACATTGATCTATCTTTATGCAGCAGTTTATGCCCTAAAACTGCGTTGTCTTAGCTCACGACATTTGTATTGTAGTTATTTCTCATGTGATGGCATATTTGCTTGGGAGACTTGTTTTGTATTTCTTGAGTGACTAGATCCTCAAGATCTTGAGCCTATTACTTGTTGATTATATGTTTAATAAGATGGTTTTACATTTGTCTCATATCATGGTGCGTTGATTAATTCACCATTATTTCCATTATTTTGTTCATATATTATTGCTTCCCCATTTGGGAATATTACATGGTATCTAGAGGTTGAGATGTAACATGGAATGACAGACTGGGGTTGCACTAAGAGAAAGCTTTATTTTAACTTTCATCGTTATGAGAAGATTCCAATGCATCAATATTGCATTACACGCGATTCAAAATGTGGTCTTTGACATGTCAGAGAAGTCATAAGAAAAATCCTTGCCAGCATGGGATGTGGAGATGAAGGATATAATTGAATGTCAGAATGTAACGATTGAGGATATGGAGGAGAACCCAAGAAAACATCAATATCCCTAAGTATGAAGGTCAACACACAGTTGTTAGGCATGTGGTTGAATTTCTAGATGTGACTGGACCTATGAAGATTAGGGAAGTTAATATTGGAATAGAAGAAACACCTAAGATCGTAAAAATAGGGGCTTATTGGGATGAAGATACAGTGGCTAAGGTTGTGGAGCTGCTCGCTGAATATCAAGTCTTGTTTCCCACAAATGTTTCGAAGTTAAAAGGGACTTTCGGGGATCTTGTTGTTTTTATCACTCCCCCCGTTTCCCAAGGCTGAGAATGGAACTAAAGGAGGTAACCTCAAACCAATATTTAGGTCTAGTAGTTAGCCCTACCAAAACCAGAGAGGGCTCTCTCAATGTAACTTTTTCCGTCAATGAGGTAACTGTAAATATAATGATCTTAGGCTAGTTATAAATCTCAATGAATTAGGGTTTTGTTTGTTTTGAATTTTTCTTGGATATGAATGATAGTCAAGGAACTAGGTCTAGGTTTTAGGTCTGATTTCAAAGGTTCAGCTACAGAGATAAAGATGAGGGAAGGTAGGTATACTTAAGAACATACTTAAATTTTCATTTTGTATAGGGTTTGAAAAGATAAAGAGAGTCAGAATGAGCATGAATACATGAGTTCATTCATCAGAAGAGGTGAAACAAATTCATGAAAATCTTATAAAACAGAGCATGAAAAGAAAGTTTTATGTTCAAAAACTCATAATATCATCCTATAGAAGCATACATGTGATGGTAATAAAACATAAACATTCAACTTGATGATGTCACAGAGAAAAAACAATGCTCATAAGTATATCACTGGAGTCCCAAGATTATAGCTACAACATGTTTTTGATTTCATTGAAAAAGGTTTGTACAATAGCTCCACACTGCAAATAACAACTATCCAACCTCTAAAAAGACTTGATTTTGGAGTACATATATAAAATAGAGAAGATTCCACCTCATTGGGTCAAAATCTGATCCAAAACACTTCATAATTTCACCCTATGAGTCATTACCTAGAATCTAGGGAAGTTAGAAATAGTCCCCCCAAATTTAGCTAATAACTAGGAGTGTATGTCTCCTTGATTAATTACATGATTCCTCCAGAATGAGAGGAAAAAACAAAATTTCTTATCCAAAATACACCTTATAGGAAAATTTCAACCTTGAAATTTAGATCATGCTAGCTTGAAAACTGTCCAAAAGGAATCCAAGACAGAAGTGTCATGCCACTTTGAGGGTGATTTTAGCTGAATTTAAGCCATCCTCCTACTGATTAGAATATTTGGCTAGGTAGCCCTAGTTTTCCTCTATCCAACTCGACCTTGAAACTGAGAAAATACCCCCTGCAAGGCCTTCAAAAATCCATTTTCCCAACCTTACTCCAAAAGTGCCTCGCACAAGAAAAAATAGTGGCACGAGCATGAAAAAGAGGGTGTTTTTTGGGTTTTTCTCCAAAAATGAGGGGTGTCATGAAAACCTGAGACTATATATGGAAATTAAATTTCAAGAGAAATACAACCATGTAGATAAAGTGCCATTTGGAGGCTCTGAGGAAAATCATCACGTTGTTGTGCGACACTTCTGTAAAATCGAAATTGCCAAAATTGCCAAAACTTCAAAATTTTCCAAACAATTTCTGCAAAAATAGGGCTTAAAGATGGATCAATATCTCTCTAACACTAACGTGTTTCTAAAAATGGAGAGAGATTTTTTCTCTTTGGTATGTTATGAACAAAAAAACCCTCCATTTTTCAAAAATACTTTCCCATTTGTTTAGAATCCAAGTTTGAGGTTGGTATCTGAACTTTGCAGAAGCGTAGCGCACTCTTAGCAGAGGAGTCACGCCACTTTTATAGGGATTGTGAAGGCCTTCCTAGAGGATTTTTGGGCTGAAAGTGGTATTATTGGAAATATTGTGATTTATTCTACACAATGGAGTCATAAAGAACTACAAACCCCTTCTCCCAACCCCTCAAAATTGACTTAAAGGCAACCTGTTCAAAAGTGTAGAAAATGACCTGGAGCAACTATTATTTTGGAATATATCTCAAATAATAAAACCTGTGCATAAAATGAAGGATTTTTTGTTATTTGGTCTATTATTGACAAAACCCTCTTTCTTTTTTGTCAAATTCATCTTCATTACTTCAAAAAGTAAATTTGAAGTAGGAATGTCCCTTTGTGCAATGTAAACCCTAGCAAATGATCAAGAAGCTCTAAAAATGATGCCATGGGTCTGAGTTGGATCAAAATTTTAATTATGACCTCCCTTATGGGCCTTTCTCTTCTCATCTTCGATAATGTTTTTAAGAAAAATTAAACCCTAGCTTGATATGAAGGAAAGGAAGGGTGAAAACTAGGAAAACAGGGGAAAATGGGGCAGCAAGTTTAAGGAGGGAAATGAAGGGGATAGGAGTTAGGGAAAAATATGAAGCAATTAGGGGAGATAGGGTAGTGTTTTAGGAACACAGTATAGATGTAATTTTTGGAAATGGATAAGAGAAATAGGGAAAAAGGGCCTAAACAAATAGTTGACCTAGTATCTCTACAAAAGCGTAATGAGAACTAGGGTTTGAGTGAAAATGATCATTATGAGAGGTATGCGTGATATGTAGTGTCTTGGTAAGGTATGTGAGTGATGTGTGAAGGTTACTAGATGATGAAATGAGGGGATTTCTTGCTGAATCAAGCTAAATATCAATGAAACCAAAAATGTAGTTGAAAACCCTAGAAGAGGGAATCCACCCTTTGCTGAAGAAATTGAGTTGAATGAAAGGTGAGGGATGATACTTATTGACTTAAAAGCCTATAAAACTTGAGCAATGATGAATTGACCCTTCTTATGGTTTTATTGGAGCTTGAAAGGCAAAAATTTAGCAAACTGCCAATATTTGGATGGCTGTGGAAAGTTGTGAGCATGGAAGAGGAGCTCTTTTGAGCATGTAGCATACTTTTTGAAAAATGACAAGTTGCCTTTGTTTTATTACCTTTCTTTGCTAAATCCCAATGAAGGTGATTTTGTATAGTGAAAATGACTCTTGTTTTCCTTCTTTCATGGCATGATCGGACATTATAATGGGGAAACAAAGTTAACCTAGGACATGACCTAGATGGATATATGTTGACTGATCTATGACCCTAGGTGATGATGAATGACATGACCTTGAAATGATACTAACCATGAATGAGTGAAGGGAGTAGCATTTCATACCTAGACAACATTTAGTGAACAAAATTTTATTTGAGAATTGGTTTGAAAACATAAAATTTTTACCAAGGACCACTACTAAATAAACCTGAAAGAGAATATTTTATCACTGAAAATTTAGACGCTAACATTGGCTCCAGCAGGGGATGGCAGATCCTTCAGGAGGTGTCAAGAACACCATATACCAAGTAGCCTCATCCATTGGGAAATGGAGTCAAAACTCAAAACTAAAATAACTTCAACAAACTAAAATTAAGAACTAAAACAGAAAATGACTTTGACTCAAAAACTGACTTGACTACTGACTGAACTTACTTATGGCAGCAGACCATTGGGACCTTATGGCCTTCACCTCGGGCTTCAAATCTTGATGACAACCTCACACCTACTAAAGAAATATATACAATCATGCGATATGATCCCTCCAATGTAACTAATCCAGCAAATGGCTACTTACTTGAACCCTTTTCATACTTTCTTTGAGCAAGCAGAAGAAACTAAAGATAGGAAACTCAAAGTGTCCCCTGAACATGTACTCATGATCCATAAATATAAGAAGATTCATCTTCCCAGATGGCTACAAAAAACTCAACAAAGGATCATTAATAACATGCAACATAAGCCTTTCTGGATGATTTAAAACGAGAAAAAAAACCTCCTTCCAAACTCTCATTTTGTCTATGTGTTGAAATTGTTCACCCCATCAATGAATGTTGCAACATCGACCTTCATTATTGGTTATAACAAACTAGAAATAGGGTCTTCAAAATCATGTGAAATGCCTTTAAAAATTTTACCTAGAAATTCATGATCATTATCAAAATGAATGAGTGCAACTTGGTTAACTAAATCTTCCTTCATATCATTTCCAAAACAAGACTCTGAATGGTCATGAAAGGTTTCAATAGGAGAAATCATATCATTATGCACAAATAGAGATTTTTGATCATTCAAATCTACAGCGAGACATTTTGGGACACCAGCTTGTGTATCAAAAATTTGTTTTTCATTCTTTGTAAGTGCATCCTCATGACAACCTTCAAGTATAATATCCATATCATGTATATCGAGACTGTTATTTTGTGGGTTAAACAATTCCTATATAGTCTCATTAGATATTCTTTTTGAAGACTATCACCTGGCTTTTTATGATGGAAAACAATCTTTGACACATGATCCTATTGAAACTGTGGAATATTATCTACATGAATTAGTTCACTGCTTACACCTTTATCACACAAAAACCAAGAAATTGGCTGCAAATTTTAACTTATCTCTGGAGAAAGGACATGGATATCTACATCAAGTTCTTAATTGATTTCATCTTCATCTAAAAGAGAAATTGTTGATGGTTGTAATTTTTCTACATGTTGTAAATCCTCTTGATCATCATTGTTATCACTGGAAAATCGGACAAGAAAAATACATCATGAAATTTCAAGCAGAAGGATTTATAGGGTTGAAAAACATTAGAGAATCTGGAAATTTTAACTTTCTCTAAGGTCAAGAGGAAAATTTATCAAATTGCACACATAAGACACTGGAAAAATATGCTTTGCATGCCCTTTTCTTCGATATCAGCGCAATCTCCGTGGCTTTCACACGATAAGCCACGCGGTCCTGGGTATGGTAGAAGTTCACTATGCAGGACCACTTTTCACACTTCAGGAAGAATATTCTCCACTTGAGGCCACCTAAGGACAACTTCCTAGAGCCACCTTGAGGCCTCAAGTGAGTACACAATGGAATCAACCACCACTCTTGGGTCATTATCCACAATTGTACCAAGAGAGGGAAGAATATTTGAAATTTTCCTATAAAAGATCACCATGAGAAGAAAAATTTAGAATACATTTTATGCTGGCCAAATTTCCCATGAGAAAACTAGCAGTGTGTTGTCCAAGAAAAAAGAGAGTGAATGGCTTCATTTGTTTTCCATCCAACATCTCAATCCCAAAGGAGAAGTGCACCAGTTTTTTGTTATCGGATCACTCATTCGAGGAGAACAGAGAGGCCTGAAAACAGCTTAAGGGGAGATCCCTCCTTGCTTTGAGTATTAGAGCTCCATAGATCTAAGGACACATTGTGAGTGTTTCAGCGTTATACCTCTTTTTTACAACACGGCTAATAAAATAGGATTCGTTCTCCGTTGGTATTATTAGTTCATTTACTTGATATTGAGCTTGTGTTATATGTGTATTTGTTGTTTCTTGTTTCCTCCTCTTTTTGTAGTATGCTATGTTTTATAACTAGTTTTTCTACATGTTATGATGTTTCACTAACCATCTAACAACCCATTTTTTCCCTATGGTATTTCTTGTAGGCTATAAATCACTCCTACCAAGCATTGGTTTTTTTCGTACACTCGTGTACCAAACACACCAACACAATCATGACAACTAACCTAAGAATAGAATTCATAAAGTGCCTCTTACATATCCTCATCATCCATAAATTCTAGATCTTCATCAATACTTTCAAGATATTGAATGAAACCCCCAAAATGACCACAACAATTCTATACCATCAGCAAAGATGGATAATAACTTTTATAATTTTCAAAGAAAACTGAATGAAAATCGTTCAAAGAACATATACTATCTAGCCCCAACCATTCATACCATGATCCTTATTTTTCTTCGAGAGTAACCATAAATATCTTCATTAAGAAATCCTTAGGAAAATTAACTTTAATTCTATGTACATGCATATGAAACTTGATCAAGTGCAAGGCAGCATCATCTTTCTTTTCATATTTGCAAATGGGAAGATAAATAACCAATCAACATGAGGCATAGGATTTTGAAATCCAAGGATATGAGACCAATCTATAGGAGCATACCTGGACTTCCTTCTTGCAGTTGAATCCATCTTTAAAATAGTGAGTTCACCAAGAAGTTCTTCAAGCTACTGGTTTTCTGAACAATAGATTCACCATGAAAACTTTGAACTTTTGGATTCTTTGACACTGGAGTCACCGAGTGAAATATGCATAGCCTTCTTGTGCCTCACCACTATTCACCATTAGGAATCATAGATAATATTTTTCGTTCTTTCCAGGAATATTTAACCTTCGCTCCTCGGCAATGACGCCAAAAATGTTATCACTCCCCCTGTTTCCCAAGGCTGAGAATGGAACTGAAGGAGGTGACCTCAAACCAATCTTTAGGTCTAGTAGCTACCCTAACAAAACCAGAGAGGAATCTCTCATTGTCACTTTTTCAATCAATGAGTTAATTGTAGATATAATTATCTTCAAATATTTATAAAGCTTAATGAATCAGGGATTTGTTTGTTTTTATTTTTTTCTAGATAGGAATGACAACCAAGGAACTAGGTCTAGGTTTTAGGTCTGATTTCAAAGGTTCAGTTGCATAGATGTAGCTGAGGCCATGTAGGTATACTCAAGAACACACTTAAATTTTCATTGTATATAGGGTTTTAAAAGAGAAAGAGATTCAAAATGAGCATGAATACATGAGTTCACTCATCAAAAGAGGTGAAACAAAATCATGAAAATCTTATAAAACAGAGCATGAAAAGCAAGAATTATGTTCAAAAAATCATAATATCATCATATAGAATCATACATGTGATGGAAATAAAACATAAACATTCAACTTGATGAGGTTACTAAGAAAACACAATTCTCATAAGCATATCACTGGAGTCCCAAGATTATAGCTGTAACATGTTTTTGATTTCACTACAAAAAGTTTGTACAATAGATCCACACTGCAAATAACAACTATCCAACCTCTAAAAATACTTGAGTTTTGAGTACATATATAAAATAGAGAATATTCTACCTCATTGGGTCGAAATAAGATCCAAAACACTTCATAAATGCACCCTATGAGTCATTACCTAGAATCTAGGGAAGTTAGAAATAGTCCCCCCAAATTTAGCTAATAACTAGGAGTGTATGTCTCGATTAATTACATGATTCCTCCACAATGAGAGGAAAAAACAAACTTTCTTATCCAAAAGACACCTCATAGGACAGCTGCAACCTCAAAATTTGGATCATTCTCACTTGACAATTGTTCAAAAGGAATTCAAGACAGAAGCATCACACCTCCCAGCAGAAGCATCACACCACTTTGAGCATGATTTTAGTTGAGTTTAAGGCATCCTCCTACCGATATAAATATTGGGCTAGATATCCCAAGATGTCCTCTATCTAAATCAACCTTTAAACTGAGAAAATACCACCTGCAAGGCCTTCAAAAATCAATTTTCCCAAGCTTACTCTAGAAGCCCGGCGCACAGGCAAAAACAATGGTAGAAGCATGAAAAAGAGGGTGTTTTTTGGGGTTTTATCCAAAACTGAGGAGTGTCATGAAAAACTGAGACCATATATGGAAATTAAATTGTAGGATAAATCCAACCATTTATAGAAAGTGTCATTTTTAGGCTCTTAGGAAAATCGACGCACCGCTGCACGACACTTTTGTAAAACTGAAATTGCCAAAATTTCCAAAAATCCAATTTTTTCCAAAACTTTTCTACAAAAATAGGGCTCAAAGATGGATCAATATATCTCTAACCCTAAGGTTTTTGCAAAACTGAGAGAGTTTTTTTCTCTTTTTTATGTTATGAACAAATACCTCCTCCAGTTTTTAAAAATACTTTCCCATTTGTTCAAAATCCAAGTTTGAATTTGGTCTCTAAAATTTGCAGAAGCCTAGCGCACTCTCAGTAGAAGCGTCATGTCACTTTGAGAGGGTGTTTGGAGGCCTTCCCAGAGTATTTTTGGGCTGCAAGTAGTATGGTTGTAAATATTAGGATGTATTCAACATAATGGTGTCATCAATCACTGCAAACCCCTTCTCCAAACCCATGAAAAATTGACTTGAAGGCAACATGTTCAAAACTGCAGAAAATGACCTGGAGCAACTGTAGTTTTGGAATTTCTCTCAAATAATTGTGCATAAACGGAAGGATTTTTTTGTTCTTTGTTCTATTATTTACAAAAATCTCTTTCATTTTTTTCAAATTCATCTTCATTACTTTAGAAAGTAAATTTTAAGTAGGACTATCCCTATGTGCAATGTAAACCCTAGAAAATGATCACGAAGCTCTAAAATTGATGCCATGGCTCTGAGTTGGCTCAAACCTAGAATGATGAAATCCCTTATGGGCCTTTATCTTCTCACCTTCCATGATTTTTTTCATCAAAAATAAACCCTAGCTTGATATGAAGGAAAGGAATGGTGAAAACTAGGAAAACAGGGGAAAATGGGGCAGCAAGTTTAGGGAGAGAAATGGAGGGGGGGGGAGTTAGGGAAAAATCTGAAGAAAAAAATAGGGGAGATAAGGTAGTGTGTTAGGAACACAGTATAGGTGGAATTTTTGGAAATGGATAACTTAAAGAGGGAAAAAGGGCCTAAACACAGAGTTGACCTAGTATCTCTGCAAAAGTGTAATAAGAACTAGGGTTTGAGTGAAAATGATAGTTATGAGAGGTATGAGTGATATGTAGTGACTTGGTAAGGTATATGAGTGATGTGTGAAGGTTA
Organism: Pinus albicaulis; assembly: GCA_034641835.2. NCBI lineage: Eukaryota > Viridiplantae > Streptophyta > Pinopsida > Pinales > Pinaceae > Pinus > Pinus albicaulis. The sequence goes on along the minus strand of CM076575.1, from coordinate 1,522,544,094 downwards.
CTAGATGATGAACCTAGAGGTTTTCTTTCTGAAACAAGCTAAACATCAATGAAACCAAAATCGTAGTTGAAAACACTAAAAGAGGGAATCCACCCTTTGCTGAAGAAATTGAGCTGAATTAAAGGTGAGGGATAATTGCTTACTGAATTAGAAGCCTCTAAAAATTGAGCAATGATGAACTGACCCTTATGATGGTTTCTTAGAGCTTTAAAGGCAAAAACATAGAAAACTGCAAATCTTTGGATGGTTGTGGAGAGTTGTGAGCATGAAAGAGGAGTTATTTTGACCATGTAGTATACTTTTTGAAAAAGGAAAAATTTCCTTTGTTTTATTACCTATATTTTCTAACTCTCAGTGAAGGTTATTTTGAATAGTGAAAATGACTCTTATTTTCCCTCTTTCATGGCATGATTGGACATTATAATGGTGAAAGAAAGTAAACCTAGAACATGACCTAGATGGATATATGTTGACTGATCTATGACACTAGGTGATGATGAATGACATGACCTTGAAATGATAATGGCCATGAATGAGTGAAGGGAGTAGAATTTCAGAGCTAGACAACATTCAATGAACAAAATTTTCTTTGAGAATTCATTTGAAAACATAAAATTTTGACCAAGGACCACTACTAAATAAACCTGAAAGAGAATATTTGATCACTGAACATTTAGACACTAACATTGGATCTAGCTAAAGATGAAAGATCCTTTAGGAGGTGTCAAGAACACCATATACCAAGTAGCCTCATCCATTGGTAAATGGCGTCAAAACTCAAAACTGAAATAACTTCGAAAAACTGAAATGACTAACTAAAACAGAAAATGAATTTGACTCGAAATCTAACTTGACTATTGACTCAAATTACTTATGGCAGCAAACCATTGGGATCTTAAGGCCTTCGCCTCAGGAATTTTTTGGAAGATTTTCCTCAAACTAGTTAATTAAATTAATTTAAGTGGATTCACTAGAAAAAATCCTTTGTTAGGTTTTATTCGGCGAGATTTTTGTTGTTTCCTCCATAGAGATTATCGCTGTCTAATCTCATCTCAATTATCCAAATTTAGACTCTCTTATACGTTCTCTTTACATAATGATATCTTCTTCTTTTCAGACTAAATGATTTAAAAGTTTAGCCAGTCTCCTACATATGAATGTTACGTATTCTGGTCTACTGTATATACATACAGGGTTAAATTCTCATATGATAAGACTTTTTCACACCTGCTAAAGATATATATACAATCATGCGATATGATCCCTCCTATGTGACCAATCCAGCAAATGGCTACTTACTTGAATCCTTCTCACACTTTCTTTGAGCATGCAGAAGAAATTAAAGATAGGAAACTCAAAGTGTCCCCTAAACATGTGCTCATGATCCATAAATAAAAGAAGATTCATCTTCCCATATGGCTGCAACAAACTAACTAAAGGATCATGAAGAACATGCAACATAATACTTTCTAGATGATTTAAAACAGGAAAACAAACCTCCTTCCAAACTCTTGTTTTGTCTATATGCTGAAACTGATCACCTTCATCAATGAATGTTTCAAAATCAACTTTTGTTACTGGTTATAACAAACTGGAAAAAAGGTCTTCAAAATCATGCAAAAGGCCTTTAAAATTTTTACCCATAACTTCATGATCATTATCAAAATGAATGATTTCAGCTTGGTTAACTAAATCTCCCTTCATATCATTTCCAAAAAAAGACTTTGAATCTTCATGAAAGGTTTCAATAGGAGAAATCATATCATTATGCACAAACAGAGATTTTTTATCATTCAAATTTGCAGCCAGACATTTAGGGACAGCAGCTTGTGTATCAAAAAAAAAAAATTCGTTCCTTGTAAGCACATCCTCATGACAACCTTCAAGTATAATATCCATATCATGTATATCGAGACTATTCTTTTGTGGATCAAACAATTATGTTGTAATATCATTAGATAATTATTTTTGAAGACTATCATCTTGATTTTTATGATGGAAAAAAATCTCTAACACTTGATCCTCTTGCAACTGTGGAATATTCTCTACATGAATTAGTTCACTACTTGCACCTTGATCACACAAAAACTGAGAAACTGACTGAAAATTTTCACTTATCTCTTAAGAAAGGACATGGATATCTACATCAAGTTTTTGATTGATTTCATCTTCATCTAAAAGAGAAATTGTTGATGGTTGTAAGTTTTCTAAATGTTTTAAATCATCTTGATCATCATGACAACTAACCTAATAATATAATTCATAAAGTGCCTCTTATGTATCCTCATCATCCATAATTTCTAGATCCTCATCAATACTTTCAACATACTGAATAAAACCCCCAAAATGATCACAACAATTTTGTACCAGCAACAAAGATGGATAATACTCCTTATAATTTTCAAAAAAAATGAATGAAAATCCTTCAAAGAACATATACTAGCTACACTCAACAATTCATACCATGTTCTTTCTTTGTCTTCCAGAGTAGCCATAAATATATTCATTAAGCAATCCTCAGGAAAATTAACTTTAAGTCTATGTACATGCATATGAAATTTGATCAAGTGCAAGGCATCATCATCTTTCTTTTCATCTTTGAACATGGGAAGATAAGATAACCAATCAACACGAGCCATAATATTTGGAAAGGCAGGATTATGAGACTGGTCCGTATGAGCATACCTGGCATTCCTTCTTACATTTGAATCCATCTTGAAAATAGTGAAGTCACCAAGAATTTCTTCAAGCTACCGGTTTTTTGAACAATAGAGTCACCATGAAAACTCTGAACTTTTGGATTCTTTGACACTAGAGTCGCCAGGTGAAAGATGCACAGCCTTCTTGTGCCTGACCAATGTTCACCATCAGCAATCAGAGCTAATATTTGTCGTTCTTTCCCAAAAAATATTTAACCTTTTCTCCCTGGCAACGGAGCAAAAAATGTTATCACTCCCCCTAATTCCCAAGGTTGAGAATGGAAATGAAGGATGTAACCTAAAACCAATCTTAGGTCTGGTAGCTAGCCCTACCAAAACCAGAGAGGGCTCTCTCAATGTCACTTTTTCAGTCAATGAGGTAACTATAGATGTAATGATCTTATGCTAGTTATAAATCTCAGCGAATTAGGGTTTTTTTTTTTGAATTTTTGTTGGGTAGGAATGATAATAAAGGAACTAGGTCTATGTTTTAGGTTTTATTTCAAAGGTTCAGTTGTAGAGATGAAGATGAGGCTAGGTAAGTATACTTAAAAACACACTGTAGAAAAATTACCTAGAGAAAATGTAGTTTTGGAATTTCTGTCAAACCATAACACCTGTGCTTAAAATGAAGGATTTTTTTGTTCTTTGGTCTACTATTGAAAAAAACCTCTTTCACTTTTGTCAAATTCATCTTCATTACGTCAGAAAGTAAATTTGAAGTAGGATTGTCCTTATGTGAAATGTAAACCCTAGTAAATGATCACGAAGCTCTAAAAAATATGCCATGGGTCTGAGTTGACTCAAACCTGGAATGATGACCTCCCTTATGGGACTTTCTCTTCTCACCTTCCATGATGTTTGTCAACAAAAAGAAACACATGGTGGTAGCTTATTTTAAGGAGTATATGCATAACTTCTTAGAATAATATTCTGATGACTGGATTGTATTTGGCTTATTGAAGAAGTATGTTTCAAGCTTGCGCCTGATGCTAGATACTTATCGGAAGCATAAGATCTCGTTGCATCCGAAGAAGTGTATATTTTGTGTCCCTTTCAGGATTCTGTTGGGTCATATTATTTTTCAATAGGTATTGATGTTCGATCTAGCTAATATCTCTATTATTGTTAACCAGGAGGATCCAGTGAATGTGAAGCAGTTGCACTCAATTATGGGGCATACTTCAAGATATTACAGGAAAATTATTCAAGGCTACGCATTGATTACTATGCCGATGGAGAAATTACTGAAGAAGGACACCTTTGAGGCTCAGGAGCAGGCTGAAATAATGCAGAAGGGATAGTAGATAGCCGAGGATGTGCGTTGTGCCACTAAAATCCAGTGTGCCAATCTGGAATCCATGATTGACCAACTATGTTATTCCCTCCCTGAAATCAAAATGCCAACTAATATAGTGCCCAGTGTTAAATCGGAAAGTTTGGTAGCCTCCTTGAAAGCATCGTGGTCTAAATTACCAATAGTGTGTGCAGAGCTTGAGTAGAATATCACATATTTTCAGACGAAGCTACAGCCTAAGACCCCTCAGGAAGTTCGCGTGTAGTGTACCAAAGTAGTACAGGAATAAACTACCAACATAACTACTTCTATGGATGCTTGCAAGAAAATGTTGGATGAAGCCATGGGAATTCGGACCTCCGTCTAGGATGATCCCATCTTATAGCAACTAAAGACAAATCTACGCGCCAAGGAGCATCAGTTCAATGAGATCTGGGTCATTGTGGCAACCGTGGTACTGGCCTAATGTTTGGCCCGATTGAAGGAAATCGAACCATTCATGGAGAAATCGACACATTGTGCTGACATGAGAAACTTCTCGAAAACATAACAGCCTCGGGATGAGGAGGCCTTTCAACTTTTCCAGAGCATTGATGGTGCCCTCAGAGACCTGCAACAGACCCAGAGAAGTATCATCCTAGCAGTCGAGCTGTCAACAACAGAGAAATTTGGTCAAACAAGCACAGAACACCGCAGTGTAGAGTACAAATGTCCTTCAACCATTCCAATCTTCCATCAACCACTGAAAGAAAAGATGCAGGAACCTAGACCAAAGTGACTCACAACTATTCACTAGATTTTGTTGGGGGCCTGTTGGGATGGGGTCCCCTAAGGATCATTTTTGGGTACAATTTTGGTTTAATTTTGTCAATATGCACTATGCACAGAAGTCAAGGGGCTTTGGGGCGAATCAAAGGTCCTTTATAATTGTAATGGGTGGAAAGGGAAACCATGAGTCTCAAACCATGGTTTAATACCATGGTATGTGTGCGTCCAAAGTCATATAAATATGTAAGAGTGAGTCGAGTAAATAGATATCTTTATGGTTGACCTTGATGATGTTTATGAATGTTTTGATCTAATTCTGTGGTTAGTCTAGGTAGAAAGGCTCATGTTGGTTGTGTGTGCGGAGACATAATACTGAATTTTATGCAAGGACCATGTTGTTGTGTGCGCGGGTGGAAAGGATTGTACTGAATTGAAGATCTATTTATAAAGAAGCAAATTTGGTGAAATTTTTCCTATCGTATGCATGAATATATTGGTTTAGTTATATGTTTATTACTGCAAGTTATAGATATTTTCTGTTTGAATGTGCATTTATCTGAAATGACTATATGTTAAGGATATAGTGCTCTATTTTATGCATATCTATTAAGGGTTTTATCTGTAATTAGATTTGGGTTTCTGTGAAGCCTTGTCTAGAGTGATAAGAAGTACATCTGATAAGTAGGATTAAGGTCTAGATTAAATTCTCCCTGAGGGTGCAGAAACCTGGTTCCATCACCCCCCCATACTACTTCGAGTGAGACTTTGGTCTGTGCAAGAAAATCACTGCCGAAAGGGCCAGTAGTTGGAGGGTTTGCATGTTATTAAAAACACTCTCAACCTGGGTCAAGATCCCTCAACCTAACATGAACCCTCTGATGTGTGGAAGACTTATTTCAAATGTAAGGAGGGCCTTTTTTAATTGTTGTTCATGCCTTTCAGGTTGATTAATGCTCCTGCAACCTTCATGAGTCTGATGGATGAAATCTTTTGACCATTCACCAACTCATTTCTGGTGGTGTATTTGGATGACATCCTAATCTTCAGCCAGATTTGGGAAGAGCACCTCCACTGCATTCAACAGGTCCTCCAAACACTGTGGAAACACAAGTTGTGTGCCAATTTGGAGAAATTCACTTTTGGCATGACCCAAGTTCAATATATGGGATACATTATTGATGAGCGGGGGGTTCATGTGGACCCAAGAAAGATCCAGGTCATTTGGGATTGGCTAACCCCAACCACTCTAGCATAGCTCTGCAGCTTTCTGGGTATTTCCAATTTCTACCACAAGTTCATATTGGGGTTCTCTCATATCACTTGGCCTTTCAGTCAAGTCACCAAGGGAGAGGCGAAAACAAAATTCTTTTTGTTCTTATCTCAACAGAAGGCCTTCATAGAGTTGAAGCATCGTCTCTGCTCTACACCAGTTTTCACATTACCAAACTTGCAGCAACCATTTGAGATCGAGACATATGCCTCTGACTATGTTATTGGGGGACTACTTACTCAACAGGGGCATCCAATGGCATATCATAGTGAGATGCTTTCAGACACAGTCTGAAAGTATCCCACCTATGACAAAGAAATGTATTCCATTGTGCAGGCCTACTGGAAATGGAAGCATTACATTTTGGGGAAGGAAACAATCATCCACATAGATCACCGACCCTTGTAGCTCATACAAACACAAGGGAAGTTGCAGAATGATTGCCATCATAAATGGTGGACATACCTACAAAAATTCCATTTTAAAATCAAGTACAAGAAGGGAAACACTAATAACATTACATATTTCCTCAGTCGACCGCTGATCATGGTAGTAGCCACTGTGCTCGACCCTTATGGGCATGAGACTTCGTGTCAGTCACATTTCTACCAAATTGATCTAGAATTTTGCAACACATACCAGATGCTCCTGGAGGATAATAAAGTTCCAAAATTTCACCTCCAGGATGCACTGTTATACCACCTGGGACGCTTTTGTGTTCCTTCAAGCAAGCATACTAAGATGATTTCGGAAGCATAGTATAGTCAGGTCGCTAGAAATTTTGAGGTCAAGAAAACAGTGGCAATACTACATAAATATTTCTATTGGTGTTGTGTAGGTAAATCTCCTCTGTGGATAGAGGCGATCCCTCTAGCCCTGGAGTGGGTCTAGCAACAAGGGAACAAGTAGTACTTTCAGACTCCTAGCTTATAAATGAAAAAGAGTTAGGATAGATGGCCTACCTTGGTCCAAAGCTTTTGTTTTCATTTGTAGCAGCGATCTGCTGATCTTTGTCTTCACACATCGTGGTCTTTCATTGATAATGTTCGTGTACCTACACAAGGATCAAGTGAACGGTGACAGCATATGAAAGCACATTTTAATTCATAGCTATTTTATTGTTCAAGGAGAATCAAACATTTTGCATATTATCGAACACAAAATTGGAACCAAAAAACCAATCTTGTATTAATGATAGAGAAAATAATTTTACAACCTTAACACCTTGACATTGTAGCCTCCTTCGACGGTTTCAGTCAAACGCATCTAAAGAATTCGTCAGGAATCGTACTTGGTGAGGCAATGGGCCTAAAATCTCTCTCAAAAATGGATTCCTTTCTGCCTTATTCTTCACACCAGCTATAGTCAGGACTGTTCAGCTAGCTGAAACTATGTGAGAAGGATGTATTTATAGGAGAGAAGGAGGTGGTTTGGGATCCTTCATAAGGTGGAAGGGAGGCCTTATCCTTTGGGGAGTTTCCAAATTATAGGAAACAAGAAGCCAAAGGAAGGACTTCGATGTTATTTAGTCGAATAAACCATGATGACTCCGCTCACGAAGTGGTTGGAGATGGAAACTTCATTTTTATTTTAAAAAAATTTCCAAAAACAGCTCGGCGCGGACAGTCCACTAAGAGAAAGTGCCAATGAGCATGAGGCCCAGCGTTAATTTGTCTATGGGCGTGAGGCCATAACTGCCTACCAGCTCCAACCCAAATTCATGTGTTTTGGAGAGCCTGTTTCAAGAATGAACAATAGAGGAAATTTTCTTGTCAAGCTAAGGGATGCAATGACACTTTTTGCAAGGTATGACAATACACAGAAGTCACTGAAATTGTCCTCCAATTTTTGGGATGGGGATTGCAGGGATGGTGAAAAAATATTGTGTAACAGATGCCCCCTAAATCATGAGGTTTGAGAGAGAGGGAGGAGTGAAATTCTTTCCAATAATGTGCTCAAACCATACATCGTTGTCGGAAGACCTGCAAGTAAAATTACAACTAACATCTTTGATACGTGAATATGTGGCATGGGTGTAACCATCCATAATAGAGTACATATAAAAACAAGATCTGAGGTATGGATGCAGCCATCCAGCAAGAAGGATCAATAAATAGACTCAGGTATGATCGTAGCCATCCAATCAGAAGAGTCATGCATATAGTCATGATAAACCAAAACGTCCCACAACCTAGATTTTATCAAACAAAACCCAGGGTCTTGTGCTCCGTCTCGACCTGAAAAAGTACAAATTCAAGCATGCAAATGAGTGAGTTGAAGTCGAACATGCAAGAAATTCACCCAATTACCAGCTAATGATGAAAGTTGTTAATGGGCGCAAGAGAAACCACCAATAATGACAATGGTTCTCAAGGTACAAATAGTACAATCCATGAAATGTGAACAATGATTTGGTGTCAAACACCCACGGAATCACTCGAACGAAGGCCAATGATGAGGACCTATCGTCGAATGCGAAGAACTTGCCATTGAGGCATGCAAGCTCTAAGGTACCGGAAGGGAGTATCTAGATCAGCTTCCTGGATAATGATCTGAAGTCGACAGGAAGTGACATGGTCAAAGGATGGCCATAAATTTTCCCACATCATTGACACGAGAAAGGGGAATAAGATGATAGTGCATCAGGACCGAACAGAGGATCAGAGGTTGAAAACTGCAGAAGGAAACTTCTCTTGAACATATTGGCGACACGACTCTGGAATTTGGCAGTATTTGACATTAGAGGATCTGAGGTCATGATGATGTGGAAAAGAGAAGATGAGAGGTCAAAATAGATAACCCAAACCCATGGAGGAAAAAAAGGGCGAAATGGGATGTCCCCAACCTAACCCGAATTACAGACAAGTGTCACGTTCAAGAGCGACATACTGCCGACACAACTGAAAAACTAGTTCCATTTTCCCCCACAATTTCTAGCGAGTACCCCAATTATTTTTGGAAACAAGCTTGAAGGGGATAGCATATGATTTTCATCTAAGTTTTTCCTTCGGACAGATCCATCCTAGTACATTTTACGAGCCCTAGGAAGGAGGAACTTGATTACGTCATGATGACAATTTTCGATATCATGTAGGTTTAAGGAGTCTGACAAAGGAGGAACTCGGTGTCTTTTCATGTTTAGAGAGTTTGAAAAGAAGCGGAAAATAAAACTCCAGCAAGTCCCTTTTCGTAGGTAGTCTCAAAGATCCAAAAAGGTAGAAAAAAATATCTGAGAGAACCTCTTAGTCACGATAGGCTATGGTATTCCATTTTAGTAAATAATCTATCCCAACCCAAAAAAAGGGTAAACATATACTAGGTAGATATTGTTTCACAACCTTTAATGAGTTCGAAACGATAAGAGTCTCGGCAATCTTTTTAATTTTCAAGAGTCAGAAAAGAGCTGAAAGATGACTCCACGGGGTGACTTTTTCGTGTTTTTACCGAGTCCAAAAAAGTAATAAAATGAAACTCATCACTTCATCACCATCACGTTAAGGACCTGTTGTTGCACAAGAAACGCACGTAAAACCCATTTTTCGAGATAAAATACTAAAATAATAAAAAAAAAATGCCCAAAAACCTAATTAGGGTTCTAAAAAGTTTATAAAATGCCAAAAATAGTAAAAATAAATTACTTTTCACTTTTACCTCTTGTGAGCAATTTTACCCTTTTTTCACTGTGATTTTTTGGAGCTGACAGTGGAAAATCCAGGACGCCAATCGTGAATCGGTATTTTCTAGGTAAGAGCTTGTGTCCTTGCCTGCATTTTGATGTAAATTTTATTGCCTGCAATCCAATTTTTAAAATTTATGGGGGATTTTTGTATAATTTAGGGTGCAGCACTCAGCGCGGGTTCCGGGCACAGACTCGCGCCAACCTGCCTTGAATCCAAACGGGGGCGCACGAACCACGACTGCAAATTTTTCCTTATAAATTAAATTAAAAAGCCCATTTTAAACCTTTCAAGAGTTAAAAATTTGGCTAATGAAAGCCACATTGATGTTTTGCATGTGTGTGAAAGAAAAATGGTGATCGAATGGAAGGAAAGAGAACACGGAGATGAAGATGAGGAAGCCATGGGCAATGTAAGATGCATTAATGTTCTCAGGGACTGCGAGCTTCTAAAATTCTTCATGGCACCTTGTCTTCGAGCTCAACCGGAGTTATTACAGTACCTGATCAGTGTATGGGACATTGATTGGGAAAGATTCGTATATGATCAGGAACTAGAGATTGAGGTCTCTGATGTATACTTCATAACTGGATAATCACGGAGGGGGGGTAGTACCAATCCTGACCGATACCCAGCCCACGATGAAAAACATAAGCATGGTCATCAATAGAGTTTTCCGAGGGGAAAGGAAAGGATCCAAGGGCAAGAAGGTGGATATCCAAACCATTCCCGATCTGGCACTAAAAGTAGTGTTGCACACCATCACTCGAGTTGTTGGATCTCAGGCTCCATATCAACAAAAACACAGTTACTTCTTTCCATAGATTGTATGGCACCAACTCTATACAACTAGGCAGAGGCAGTAACGATCAATATGAAATGCCAATTGACAAAATGCAAGAACGGTAAGCTGAAACAGTTCGGCTATGGGTCCATCTTGGTACCATTCATCCTGGAACGATTACCAATATTTCAACATCAGAAAGTGACAGTTCCTACACCACCAGCCCAAGAGCCACAAATGGTCTGTTGAGCAACTTTAATGCCTAGATCAGGAGGCGGTCAACAGATGTCCTAGAGACCGGAATTCTTTGATTGGCTCCATCGAAAACTGATTGTTGTGGAGTAATGGCCCTATTCTGGCATGGACTTTATAGGTGATCTGGATCTACCACTCCCAGCAGGAGAGGATTGGGATGAAGCTTTGGGTAAGACTCATTTTTTGATTTTGATGAGTATTATGATTTTTTTATTATATATTTTCTAATTTTAATCCATGTATATGCAGATGTTGGCCCAAAAAGACCTACTGGAATGTCTCCAAAAGCATGGAGAGTTCCTTGTGATTTTTATGTGGCCCCTCATGGTGAGGGCAACGAGGATGAGGAAATCGTACACAATTTGGAGGGACTCAGCAATATAATCCCAGACCATGTGATATTTGATGATTTTCCTCGTGCGTACTAGAGGCACACTACGGGGGTGTCAAACCGTGTTCACCGCTTATTGAGGTGGCTCGTGCATGCAGTTACATGCTACCATGAGCATCATGCTGACTAGACACCTAGGCTTTTATTTCTGCATATTTTTTGAGAGACATGATGTCTCAATATGTAGCCAAAACATACATATTTTTTGAACTTATGATGCACATGGATGAAAACACTCGATATGTGTGTGTGTGTGTGTGTGTGTGTGCCTATTTTCCTATATGAATCTTATTATTTGATGATGATGTTTTACAAATTGCGCAAATTTATATCTAATACAATATTGGCTACTGTGTCAGTTAACACATTCATTCATCTAGGAATATGTTGATAAGTGATGTAATCGAAATTCCTTTCTAATAAATGAACACATAAATACAACCTTAATATTTGATAATTTCTAACAGAATAGTGCCCATTAAGTTGAAGAAGAACAATATGAGAGTCTAGGGTAACAATTAATGCATGAATGTCGAGAACGATGGCCTCAGTTAAAAGTTCAATGACGGCACTATATTCAGCGATGTTGTCCGTGGTTCGTCCTAGAAAAATACCTTGAAGGTCTATCAAATCACCATTAGAATTATAAATCACCCAGACTGCAGAAGACAGTTTTTGGGTACTACGGGAGGTACCATCCGCGAAACCAACATAAGGAGTGATAGACATATACACAATAAGAAACAACACAATAAGCAGGAAAACACTCACAAAGCACACCAAGCCAAAAATGTACAAAAATGAAAAAACACCTATGTACAGAAGAACATGCATGAGAGACTCATGCATAGTATTTTTTGAGATACAGCCCATTTCTAGGTTGATCCAGAGGATAACCTTCATAGTCAATTAGCTTATAAGCTTCATTCTGCAAAACACGTTTAACAATATAGGGCCCATGCCACATGGGTTGGAATTTTCCTACCCCCAGCTTATCATGAGCCTGGTCATACAAGAGGATGAGGTCTCCTTCTACAAAGGAACGAGGGGAAAATGACTGGTCAAAATTAGCTTTAACCTGCTTTTTATGTGCTTCTATGACATGAGCAAAAAAGTGGCGAGTTTCATCAAGCCTCTCTAAGTATAGAAGACGCTATTCTTCTGGCGAAGTGTTAGGCAGCAATTCAACAACTATCTTGAGAGAAGGGGTTTCGCATTCAATCGGAAGGGTAGCTTCCAGACCATAAACAAGCTAGAATGGAGTGAATCCGGTTGCATCCTTCACGGAGTTTCGATAAGCCCAAAGAACTGAAAACAACATGAGATGCCAGTTGGACTTGTGCATCCCAATCTATGCTAAAGCATAGTGACTAGAACTTTGTTCACGGCTTCAACCTGGTCATTGGCCTGAGGGTAGTATGGCATTGAGCTGTCATGATGCAGACCCAACTTAGAAGTCAACTCAGACATCATGTAATGAAAAAAATGAGAACCATGATCGGTAACAATGGCTTGAGGGACACCAAACCTAGTAATCACATGATTGAACAGAAATTGTGCGGTTGTCTTACCTTTAGTTGTAAGTGTAGGCATTGCTTTATCCCACTTAGTGAAGTAGTCAATGGAAATGATAATATGCATGCCCCCCAGCCGAGTGAGGGTTATGTTATCACCAAAATAGGACCCTGATATGTTGCTGATCAGACTACCTCAGTGTAACTATTTCAAACCAATATTTTAGCTGAGGCTTAGCCTCCTCAGCCTGAGAGGGCTCTCTCAAGGGTTAATGATATAAGTTATAGATAGATGGATAACTTTATGGTTTGTGATTTTGTATGTTTATAGGTTAAAAGATGAATGCTTGCTACCATTGGGCTATGGAGTCAACAAGTCAATAGTTTCAGTGGCAAGGTTTCTAGACATGGAAGTTGAGGAAAATGGGGTTTTCAAACAAATATAATTCACTCAAGAAAATAGGTCAACACATTAATTCCATTACTAAAGGAAGTCAAAGCATAGGGTTATGAATTCTGAGTAATAGTAATGAAACTTACTGTTAGTGGTTCAAAGATAGTTTACTCACAAAATGCAGAAAAAACACAGTCATCTCATTTCTAAAGGAAGTCAAAGCACATGGTTGTGAATTATGAGTAATAGCAATGAGATCTACTATAAATGATTCAAAGTAACATATAAATCAAGAAAACATTAACCCCATGAGAACTCAGATATGTTCAGGAAAACCTCTCTGCATTACTGATTATAGTTCATAGCATAAAGCAGCAGCTGGGCCAAAAAGTCTTTAACCCCTTGCTAATTCGACCTCTTGCTTCATATATAGATTTTAAAATATTGGATTCTATGATCCATCATCAAGAGAATTCGAATTTCTATTATTGACACCTATTCTACTCCTAAAACAGACTCTTAATTACAACTGACAGCTAACTGTATCTTTAGGAGTCCTAATACAAATAGGATTGAAACTCCTAAAACATGCTTCAACAACCTTATGTAAGAATTAAATACTTCCCTTGACAGCTGAAACTTCGTTAGGTCGAATTTGGTGATGCCTCTAGCCTTGTTGTAAACTTGTTGACTCATGTCTTAACTGACCTAAAAACCAAGGAACATGTTTCCTGCATTTTAGCCTTTATCCTTCATGCTGATCTTCGAATATTTTTTTGCTAGCAATGTTGATTAATTTAGATATGTGACATGTGCTATAATTTCCTTGAAACTTTACTCTCCACCTATTCAAAAAGAAACCTCCAAAACAGTATAAAGGAGGTAGGGTATGACTGCGTTATGAAAATAGCAGTTGTTTTCGTAGCGCAGAATTTGCATTACTATAAAACATTCCTTTAACACCTTTTTTCTTCTGCTTTGAAACTTGGATCTTCATCTATGACCTTTTTCTATCTACCAGCAGAAAAAAAAAATTAAAATCAGCTATTTTTACCCCCAAAACACTTATGAAACACTTATGAAACATGCCCAAAATTCACCTACAGCAGTTTCGTAGCGCGCTACGAAACTATTGTGTATGCCTCTTTTACACAGTTTTTTCAATGTTTGTAGTCTTAAGGAAATTTGAACTTCTAAAATTATTTCCATATATCTTAACAAGAAAAACAAGTTTACTTCGAAATATTTTTCCCTCAAAAAGTAATCTCCTTGTTTATGACAAAACTTATTTATAATTTGTCACTTACTTCCCTGTTTTTATCTGAAAAATAGGTGTTGAGCCAGAGATTTTATATTCTCACCCATAATTTATTTTCAAAAACTGAAGGAATATTTTGGATACCAATATTTCTTGAAAAAAAACCTCTCTTGGTTTTTCGAAATACTTCTCCTACTGCCCAGAAACTGTCTTTGAACAACATGTGTAGAAATGGAAAATTCTGATTTCTGAAACTATGGCTTCAAATAAAGCCTTGTATCTCCAAACTGGTAAAACCTGTGAGAAAAATGAGATAGGTTATTGTAGCCGGATAATTTATAAAGAAAAACCTCTGTCAGAATTCCAAAATTATTTTTCTTGTGGCTAGAAACTAATCATGAAGTTGACTACTAAAACCAGAAAACAGAGTTTTTCTCTCAATGACTTTCAACAATTTCATAGCGTAAGTGGAGTGATCAATTTCTCTCACCTCATAACGAATTTGAAGAAAATGAGAGAGGTTTTTGTATTTATGTATGCTATAAAGAAAAACCTCTTTCATTTTTTAAAAATAAGTTTCAGTTGCTCACGAACCCCTTTGGAATTTGACCCCTAAAACCAGAAAACAGAGTTTTTTGATGAAAAAGGTTGTTTCAGCAATTTCGTAGCGCCCTACGAAAACAACGTTTTCATAGCGCAAATCACCTTTTTTGAACTAGATTCACTAAAAAAATGTGGATTCATGTATGATTGCAAAAATTTTGACCCTAAACCTAATGGAATGACTTCTTAATGGATGATGGGACCTTTAAACCATGGAATAAGGTTGTTAAACTTTGTTTGGAAATGAAAATGAGACTTTTGAGACTCTAACCCTATCAGCTACCCTTTAAAGCATGAAATGACCTAATCACCTATCTAATACCATGACTAAAACAAGGTAAACTTTCAGAGTTTATTGATCATGGAGTGGACCTAGAAGAATTTATTTGAACTGGCAATATAACCTACCCTTTACCCAAACTTAAAATGACTTTTAGACCTCCTTGAAATCATGACCAAAAGAAAATTTGACACAATGATGTTTTGAGAATTTTTGGGTGATAATAGTGGCTCCACTTGGAATAGTGTGCCCCTGTGGTACACTAAGAACCGGTAGCTCCAACGCTGCTATCCATCCTTTAAAATAAAAATCTGAAATTCTGCCCAATCTGCTTCAAAATTTTATGGCCTTCACCTCAGGCTCAAGTTTGATGGTCTCTGCAAGAAGCACTCAAACTGTGCCTACTAAAAATGTTCAGTCAACCTACCTTGAGCTTATTTCCACATTCCTACCTACCTACCCTATCAGCTGCAATCTCCATTTGTAGCTCAAGGAACATGAAACTTCCAATGAAGCTAGTCATTGATCTGATCTGACACTTGAATCTATTGACTATGCTTGAAGAAAAAATAAACATGATACTGAAATAACTGTGGCAGCATGAGATATATCTGATCTTCGAGATGAAAATATAACTGGAAATCTGAGCAGTAAATCTTCTCCATGTAATCAGTTATAGAACCATAGAAGACATAATCTATTTGAAACTTCTCATGAAATTCTAAGACTTTGGACCACACATACATGCTTTGATCAACTAGATAAGACATCAGTTTTTTTCTCTCAAAATTCTTTTCAAACTAATTTTCAAAAACAGTACATTCTTCCTCAATCTCAAAGGAGAAAGGTAGAAACACTCTCTCTTTGTTTTTTGTCATAGAAAGCTTTTGAAAAGAATGATCATGATCATGAATACTATATGATTGAATTTGACCTTGTAAGCCTTCAATGTCTTTCTCAATGTTCTTAGCAACTTCATCCAAAAATTTCTTCTTATCTTTTGTCTTGCACTCAAATGATTTTAGATAAGAAGACAAAGACAAAGAAAAAATTTCATCTATTTCTTCATTAATATGATCATCATTCCATTGTTTGAAACCTTGAATTGAAGGAGAGTTTGCCACCAACTCTATTCTGTCTATCCATTCCTCCAAAAACATAAGCCGAAAGTCTGCAAATGACTTAATAGATCTGACAGGAAAACTTTCAATCCACTGTTTACATTTCCCTTGAAATGAATCATAGAACAACATAATGCAAACATCTTCATGTTTGACTCTAAGAAGCTCAGTAAAATCACATAAATCTGATATATGCTTCAAAGTTAAACTCAAATCTTCTCCATCAAATTTTGGACCATTCCTTTAGAAATATGTATCCTTGGGAAAATGATTTGGGAAACCATGAATTCCTGAAAAATTTATGCATGCATACCTTGAAATAAGAATGGAAGCATCTGAGTTCTTCATAACTCCAGTGGAATCACCATGAATCTATGAATTTTGAATTCTTCAACAATGGAGTCGCCAAGGTAGTTCTGCAGCCTCGAACAGATTTTGAGCTCCTGCTATCTTCAGAAGTTCAGCTTCTTGATTTCGGGAATGAATAATATTCAAGCTCCCGACAGATGCACCACAATGTTATCACCAAAATAGGACCCTGATAGGCTGCTGATCATACTACCTCAGTGTAACTATTTCAAACCAATATTTTAGTTGAGGCTTAGCCTCCTCAGCCTGAGAGGGCTCTCTCAAGGGTTAATGATATAAGTTATAGATAGATGGATAACTTTGTGGTTTGTGATTTTGTATGTTTATAGGTTGAAAGATGAAGGCTTGCTACCATTGGGCTATGGAGTCAACAATTCAGTAGATTTAGTGGCAAGGTTTCTAGACATGGAAGCTGAGGCAAATGGGGTTTTCAAACAAAGATAATTCACTCAAGAAAATAGGTCAACACAGTAATTCCATTACTAAAGGAAGTCAGAGCATAGGGTTATGAATTTTGACTAATAGAAATGAAACTTACTGTTAGTGGTTCAAAGATAGTTTACTCACAAAATGCAGAAAAAACATAGTCATCTCATTTCTAAAGGAAGTCAGAGCACATGGTTGTGAATTTTGAGTAATAGAAATGAGATCTACTGCAAATTATTCAAAGTAACATATAAATCAAGAAAAAATTAACCCCATAAGAACTCAGATCTATTCAGGAAAACCTCTCTGCATTACTGATTATAGTTCTTAGCATAAAGCAGCAGTTGGGCAAAAAATTCTTTGACCCCTTGCTAATTCGACCTCTTGTTTCATATATATATTTTACAATATTGGATTCTATGATCCATCATCAAGAGAATTCGAATTTCTATTATTGACACCTATTCTACTCCTAAAACAGACTCTTAATTACAACTGACAGCTAATTATATCTTTAGGAGTCCTAATACAAATAGGAGTGAAACTCCTAAAACGTGTTTCAACAACCTTATCTAAGACTTAAATACTTCCCCTGACAGCTGCAACTTCATGAGGTTGAATTTGGTGATGCCTCCAACCTTGTTGTAAACCTGTTGACTCATGTCTTAACTGACCTAAAAACCAGGGAACATGTTTCCTGCATTTTAGCCTTTATCCTTCATGTTGATCTTCAAATAATTTTTTGCTAGCAATGTTGATTAATTTAGATAGTGACATGTGCTATCATTTCCTTGAAAATTCACTCTCCACCTGTTCAAAAAGAAACCTCCAAAACAATATAAAGGAGATAGGGTATGACTGCGCTATGAAAATAGCAGTTGTTTTCGTAGCGCAAAATTTGTATTACTATAAAACATTCCTTTAACACCTTTTTTCTTCTACTTTGAAACTTGGATCTTCATCTATGACCTTTTTCTATCTACCAGCAGCAACAAAATTGAAAATCAGCTATTTTTACCCCCAAAACACTTATGAAACACTTATGAAACATGCCCAAAATTCACCTATAGCAGTTTCGTAGCGCACTATGAAACTACTATGTATGCCTCTTTTACACAGTTTTTTCAAAGTTTGTAGTCTTAAGGAAATTTGAAATTCTGGAATTATTTCCATAGATATTAACAAGAAAAACAAGTTGACTATGAAATATTTTTCCCTCAAAAATTAATCTCCTTGTTTATGACAAAACTGATTTATAATTTGTCACTTACTGCGTTGTTTTTATCTGAAAAATAAGTGTTGAGACAGAGATTTTATCTTCTCACCCATAATGTATTTTGCAAAAATAAAGGAACAATTTGGAGACCAATCTATCTTGAACAAAAACCTATCTTGGTTTTTCGAAATACTTCTCCTACTACCCAAAAACTGTCTTTGAACAACATGTGTAGAACTGGAAAATTCTTATTTCTGAAAATATGGCTTCAAAGAAAGCCTTTTATCTCCCAACGGGTAGCACTTGTGAGAAAACTGAGATAGGTTATTGTGTCTGGAGATTTTATGAAGAAAAACCTCCGTAAAAATTCCAAAATACCTTTTCTTGTGGCCAGAAACTAACCATGAAGTTGACAACTAAAACCAGAAAACAGAGTTTTTCTCTCAATGACCTTCAGCAATTTCGTAGCGCAAGTTGAGTGATCAATTTCTCCCACCTCATAATTAATTTGAAGAAAGTGAGAGATTTTTTTGTATTTAAGTAAGTTAGGAAGAAAAACCTCTTTTAGTTTTCAAAAATGAGCTTTCAGTTGCTCAAGAACCCCTTTGGAAGTTGACTACTAAAACCAGAAAACAGAGTTTTTTGATGAAAAAGGTTGTTTCAGCAATTTCGTAGTGCAAATCACCTTTTTTGAACTAGCTGCGCTACGAAAACGTGGATTCCTGTATGATTGCAAAAATTTTGACCCTAAACCTAATGGAATGACTTCTTAATGGATGATGGGACCTTTAAACTGTGGAATAAGGTTGTTAAACTCTGTTTGGAAATGAAAATGAGACTTTTGAGACTCTAACCCTATCAGCTACCCTTTAAAGCATGAAATGACCTAATCACCTATCTAAGACCATGACTAAAACAAGGTAAACTTTCAGAGTTTATTGATCATGGAGTGGACCTAGAAGACTTTATTTGAACTGGCAATATAACCTGCCCTTTACCCAGACTTAAAATGACTTTTAGACCTCCTTGAAATCATGACCAAAAACAGAGTTGACATAATGATGTTTTGAGAATTTTTGGGTGATAACATGTTACACGTCATAAAATCGATGCCCCACTTCGCAAAGGTACCAACGGTAATGACAGGATGAAGGTGTGTGGGTGGCGTGTACATCTTGCGCTAGTAAATATGGCAATCATGACACTTGCGGACAACAACAATGCACTCTTTAAAGATGGTAGGCCAGAAGTAACCAGCACCAAAAATATTTTGTGCAATAGCATATCCAAACATGTGACCGCCACAGTATCTAGTGTAGCAATCATTAAGGACTTTTTTAGCCTCCTCGAGAGTTAAACCCCAGCAGAGAACAAAATCAGCTCTGATGTGGTAGAGAGTATCTCTGACTATGCGATAAGGTTGTGAATAATGGTGGATGCGTCGATGAGCATCCTTCTTCAACTTAGATTGGAAGGTATAAGTATGAATATATATGATGATATCACCGTACCAAGGATCGAGGGTGCTAATGATAAAAAGGGTGTCATCCGGAATGCATTCCTTGGAACCAGATGGAACAAAATCAGAAGGGAGAGAGCAAATCAAATCGGAAAAAAACAATAATTTCTTCGATTTGGAAGTAGTAGACTCCAAATCGAACTCTTGGAGGATAAAAATCCACTTTGAGTATTTCACCCCCAGTAATTGACGAGTCAAGATGTAGGTCATAGGGTTGCAATCAGAAATCACGGTCACTGTGCGCAACAAAATATAATGACAAAAACGTTGAACAGCTTGAACAACAGTCAACGTCAAATTCTCGACATGTGTGTAACATGTTTTGGTATCAAGAACATTGCGACTCAAATAGTAAATGGCGTGCTCATCACCATCATCGACGTCTTGCACCAGAACCATGGAAATAGTGCTAAACGCGGTAGCCAAATAGAGGGAGTAATCATGATGATAATTAGGAGGACACAATAGAGGAGCATTGATAAGCAATTTCTTCAGTGCATCGAAGGATTTTTGGGCGATCTCATCCCAAAGGAGCGGGATGCCTTGCTTAAGTAATCACGTGAAGCCTTTGGCCACTTCAGCATAGTTCGATATAAAACGGCATAGGAAATTATCTTTTCCTTGCAGACTCTGTAGTTGATGTAAAGAAGAAGGGGAGGGGAGATTAATGATAGCCTCGAATTTGAGGGTATCGAGATGGATTCCATATTTAGAGACGATAAACCATAAGAGCCTACCGAAATCAACATAGAAGATGCACTTATGCAGATTGAGTCAAATTTTATAGAGTCTAGAGCGAATAAATATTTGATGGAGATGATCTAGGTGGTCTTGACACTTAGCAAAATGAGCCATAAGGTCATTCAGTTAAGGTTTAACAATGTTCTTGATGTCATGGAAAGCATATGGCATTGCTCTTTGAAATGTAGCCCCAGTATTCTTCAAACCAAAAGGGAGCTTCTTATAGGAGAAGGTACCCCAAGGATAGATAAAGGCGGTCTCGTGTTGATTGGCTGGAAGAATATTGATCTGGTTATACCCAGAAAACCTGTCCATAAGGGAAAAGATCTCACTCCCAACACATTCATCAATGATCTGGTCAATAAAAGGAGTGGGATAATTATCCTTAGGGAAATCACGATTAATATCACGGTAGTATACACAGACATGAATATTATCCTGCTTCTTATCCATAGGAACAATATTAGAAACCCATTATGTCAAGGGAATTGGATAAATGAAGCCAGCTTTAAGAATTTTTTCAACTTCTCCCTTAATGGAAATCGCCTTTCTAAGGTGCACGGGACGAAGATGTTGAAGAACAGGCTTCACGCCAGGATAAGTAGGAATCTCATGCACAATTATACTTGGATCAGTGTTGGGAATTTCTTCATAAGACTAAGCGAAAATTTCATGAAACTCATGGAAGAGACTAGTATAGACCTCAATCTCATCAGGAGAACAGGTCACCCCAATATGGATGTTCTTGACAACCCTCGTTTTGTGTAATGTACCCTAAGTTACCTTCCACAAAGACTTCATGTGTCAGGATGGGCATTTGAAGCAGATGAGAAGGAACTTGGGAAGCGAACTTCTCAAGACAAGTAGACATGGCCCCAAGGCCAGGCATGAAAGAGGAACGATGATGACTGTCATCCCAAGGAGGATCCTCAAGAGACATAGTCTCCACGATGGCTTCATCAGTGGGAAATATCTCCTTTAAGGGATTGGGAAAATCCGAAGAGAAGAGCCAAGAGGATTGAGAATACGTGTCAAGAGACATACTCAAATGATCATGTTCAGAAGGAGGAGGAGTCGAAGCTGAAAAAATTTCACAATAATCAATATCTATTGGGCTTAACGGCATCGAGTCACCAAACGAAGCAATCTGCTCGAGTGAAGGGATGATGCAGGGATCATAAGACCCAGAGATCATGTTAACCTAAGTAGTGTTGGGTGGAGGAAGAGAAAAAAGACCCATGAGGGTAGGATCTTTGAAAATACCCAGTCCTATGCTCTCATAAGGCGTAGGAGTATCATCTACATATGGAACGTTACTCTTGGAAGACGAAGAAGTAAAAAAATTCAACTGATCGACAGTGATCATCTTTCCTTCATGCGGGAATCGAAGAACACAAAAGAGAGTGGATGGGACACATAGCATGGTGTGAGTCCAACTACAACCGAGGAGAATATTGTAATTGAGCTTGGTGTCAATGACTTCAACCTCGACGTTAACCATTTTCTCTTCTAACATAATGGGTAAACTAGCAAGAACACCAAGAGGGTGAGATTCTCTTCCACCAAAAGCTTCTAAAGCATTTGGAAATGAATTGAGGGTTGGAGAACCATGGCTTTCTAGCAAGTAGAAGACATGATGGACATAGATGCACCCTTATCCATGACCACTCGATGGATATTCTTTCCATTAATCCCAACTTTAATGATCAGTGCAAGCTGGTGAGGGAGACGTGGGACGAAATTTTCCAAATCAAAAGTGATAAGGCTAGAGTCGGCGAGATCAATCCCTCCGATAGCAGATAACAAAGACTTCCATTGAGACAGACAACTCTGAAGTAATTCCAAGGCAGACATAGCAGATGGCACCTGAGCCAAATCCTCAAAAATACTATAATGTTGAGTGGCACGGGCGTTGGGATTATAGGAAGACTTAAAAATTACACCTTTGGAAGGTGGCCATATAGTGGGCTTAGTACTGGGCCTTTCAATCTGAAGGGGGCCAAAAGCAGGCAGGGGAGGAGGACCATCAGCGATTTCCTTCCCTATTTCCTGACGTAGTTCGATATAATCTTTTGTTTGGGTAGCAATAGAGATGGATACAGGATTGTTCATCATGAAAACCTGAGAGCCAAATGGGGTGGAGGACTGAGGTTGCTCCACCAACTGAATTTTTTGTGATGGGAAAGTTTCTTTAACAATATTTGGAGTGCCTTAGGTGCCCTTGAGCAGTCGACTCACCTCAGCCCATCATGGACAGTCCTTGGTATAGTGCTCATCATCACAAATCAGACAAGGGTGCTTTGGTTTTCATTTTGAACCATCGTCGCATTATGTTTAGAAGAATCCTATTTCGGGGTATCGGCTTTGGATTTACCTTTACCCTTATTCTTACCCTTGGAATTTTTATCCACTGGATTGGACTGGACATCATTCACTTCCGCGATTTTACCAGAATTCGGAGGTGGATGAGAAGCAGTATCATTGGAAGGAGTATATTTTTTCTTCATGGGATTTGGAGAAGACTTCCGAGAAGTCTAAGGCACAGAATCGATGATACCATTGATGGATGGCATCGCTGGTGCTTTGGAAGTTCCAGGTCGATGCGGCATCAGGAAAGAGTTCATTCAATGTGCCAGACTGGGAGTACACAAGATCAAGGTACTGGGCACAAGCGATGGCTTGTTCCTCAATAACACATTCCCCCATAGCAATGTCCTTAGCAATCGGAGCAACGAAGGAGGCAGTGAACCAATCAGTTAGAAGTTGATCAAGAATCCCAAACTTGATCAAACGACGATGTCACCTCCATTCGTGAATATGATCAGAGATATGAGTAGCTCAATCTTGTTTCAAGGATGTGAGGAGGTGCGTCCCAGTTTCATACCGAACTGGTAACTAAAAGTGTGTGAGAAATTCCATGGCTAGATATTTTAAATCCTGGAAGACGTCGCGGGAGAGTTAAATTTACCACTTGGTAGTGGCACCAGTGAGAGTCCTTTGGAAAATACGGAGTCAAATATAATCGTCCGCCCAAGAGTTAGAGGAACACCAAAGATGGTATGTCATAACATGCACTTGGGGGTCTTCTTCGAACTTTCCCTCAAATTTGGGACAATCGCCAGGGATTTTAGTCGAACTGGAGGCCAATATGGATTATGAAGGATAGGATCATTTTTCAACTTTGAAACATTGGGCAGTTCTAATGTAGCAAGGCATTGTGGATTGAAAGGTATTGCAGGCCATTGATAAAGACCAGTATTATGATTCCACCTAGATTGAGAGAAATTCTGCCCCCATATGTTTTTTCTAGGAGGATTATGTCTATAGGGGTTATAAGCTAGATAATTCTGCCCATACATGGGTTGAGGACCAAGATACTGATTTTGAGTGAACCACTGAGGTCTTGTCTGAGCAACATATGGATTTTCTTGTGGAATGTAAGCAGTACCTTGAGGTGCATTATATAACGCTTGTGTAATATTCCAAATTTAGCATGCAGCTAATTGGAATATTGACTTTTGTTATTTACCCTTAGAATATGAATAAATGGGTAAGGAGGCCCATACATTTCAGAAATAAGAATAAAATCCCTCATAATGTGAAAAGGGATAGTCATAAGAACTGGATTTCACACCCTCATGTGTGAAAAAGGGCATTTTCATGTGGACAAGGTCAAGTTTGACCAAGTCAACAGCACTGGAATGGAAGGTGGAGATCATCTATGGAGACAGCGCAGTGATAGTGGGAGGAATATTTCTTGGTGGAGGAAACCCCAATGAGTGGGACCCAAGGTGAGAGGGCTTCCATTTGTATAAAAGGAGGGCAAGGAAGCCATACCAAGACATGAAATTGATTATTGAATTTGTGATCTGTTAGACTATTGTGCTTTCTTCAACTGTTTAGTTAAGATTGATGTGCTGCTTAGCACAAGGCATTCCTATTTAGGAATTCCTTCTCATTTCAAGAGAGGCCTCTTGAGGGATATTGTACTTCATTTCTCCACATCCAGGCTTTAGGCCAAGCCACCTCCTTCAACTACAACGTTATTTCTGCAGCAGTATAACGTTATGTTGCAGGGTGTTGCAGTGGAGGTTTCACAACACCACTTCCAAAGCTTATTTTTCATAGGAGAAAGTTTCTTTCCTTTGGGAGATCAGTGAGGAAGCCCTTGGAGCAGATTTCATATCTTGGCACTTGGCCAACACAATTTCTATCTCCTACATCGCAGTCCCTCTCCTTGACTGCATTATTTTCAGTGAGTATTTGCAGTGAGGGTTTGTAGTGATTGTTGGAGGGTGAGATCTTCAGTGTTAGGATCAGCCTTTCACTTGGAAGATCCATTGAATGAGGTATATTTATCTTGTGCAGCATCTTTAGCCATCTCCATCCAGTTATTGAGTTACAGCTGCTACTCAGTCCTGGGACTGCAACCCTGGCATTTTTCACTTTTTGCATATTTCAGGAAATCCTTTCTGGATTGTCTTGAAATTGAGTTTGGGAGTCTAGATATTCACTCCAAACATTTTATGAGCCATATATTGTAGATCTATCATATTATACATTTTTAGTAGCAGTGCATCATCTATGACTGTGTTGTTCTTGTTAATGAGCATTCTGCTATGTAGCAGCATTTCACTTTTGGCATATGTATTCATGGGAGGCTTGTTCACCTTGATTATTTTAGTTGTGCCCGTTTCTATTGTAAATATTTGCTGCTGATTTATGTAATAAAATGGCTCTATGGTTTTCATCCATTTTGCTGTAATGTTATTCACTGCTATTTCCATTATTGTGATCATATATTGTTGCATCCCCATTTTGGGATATTATAGCTTGAGTTTGACCTTGAGGAATGTATGCAATGCCTTGAGGTGCATTTTATACCATGTGGGATTGACCTTGAGGAATGTAAGTAAAGCCTTGGGGTGCACTATATACCACCTAAGATTGACCTTGAGGAATGTAAGTGGCACCTTGAGGCTGAACGGGTTACCCCTGGGGTGCATGTTGACTCGGATGCTGTGATTGGACAGGCTGTCTCTGCGGAGTAGGTTGGCCTGGATATTGTGGGCCACCAGGTTGCCCTTGTGGAAGAGGTTGGCCCGATGGTTGGGATGGGCCAGGTTTCCCCTAAAGACCAGGGTGAACCTGTTGAGTAATAGAGGGTTGACCTTGTTGTACAAAATTTGGGCCTTGTTGAACGTAAGGCTGGTGCTCTTGCACAAAATTTTGTCCCTGTTGTGGATAGATTTTCCCCACCAAGAACATAATATGCTCCTTGTTGAACATAAGGTTGACCAGCGGGGCTGTAGGGTTGTCCTTGTTGGACCAAAGGTTTTCCCTGAAAGGGTTGTGCTTGTGGACCATAAGGTTGTCCCTGTGGACCGTAGGGTTATTCCTGTTGGACCAAAGTTTGTCCCTGTAAGGGTTATCCTTGTGGACCATAGGGTTGTCCCGGTTGGTACGTGAACTGATTGGGGTCAATTGGAGGCAAATAGACGAGATTTCCATACTCATAATAATGACGTGGAGGATTAACATAAGCTTCCAACTGCTGAGAACCCTAAGGGGTGCAATTCTACTGCTGAATGGCCAACAGGTACTAATCGAATTTCAAACCTCCAGGAATTGAAGTAGAAGCAATGGGCATACTACTAGTAGGTTGGATTCCTGAAACGTGAGGCTGTGATCCACTCAAGGCGGGTCGAGCAAGTATCGTGGGAGTAATAAAAATCAACCTACGAACAGAAAAAGATGATGACAATGACTGAGTTGTACTAACAGCCAGTGTGGATGAAGCCACACATACAGTGGGCTAGACAGGAACAGATGTAAAAATCGTCAGCGTCATGGGAGTCGAGGGTGATGTCGTTGATACCGTGACAAAAGAGCTTCCTGAGGGATTTGATGTAGATGACCGTATCAGGTTATGATACAATGACGCAACACTGAAAATGATTTGACCCAACGTACGATAACCAGCCAGAAGAGATAGCTGTTGTGAGGAAGGTTGACTCAAGACATAATGAAAATTCTCGTGAAAGAGTTGATAATCCCCTGTAGAAACATAAATCTCTTCACTATTTATGGGACTCGAAGAATCCAAGTCGGATGAAGCCATGGTATCGTCGAAAAGGCGATGAGTAGTGGCAAGTAACTATGGTTCTGAAGTAAGAGGAGGAAATTATTCCTTGTTTCCAAAACCAGCCCAAGTGCCCAAAGGTTTCCAGTTGATATCAAAAGGCTCCTCAAGAGGAGAACGGGTAGCAAGGGGTAAGATACTCGGATTAATAGCATGCCAGTATTCAAGAGGTTGAGTAGGCCACGGTGCCCCTGAAGAAACTTCAGGAGAAGGATATCCACTAGGAGTTGATAAGGGGGATGACGAAACTGGTGGTTCCACCACCATGACTTTGTCTCAAACCAGGGGAGAAACGAGATGACCAATGTGAGTCTTCAAGACCAAACACTAAGTAATTACTTAAGAACAAGCCAATAAAATACCTTTAATGGGCATGTGATCATAGGCAATTGATTTTATGACATTCGAGCAAAACTCTGCCTTTTCATATTTTAAGATTCAAGAAATAGGCAAGAGGTGACTCTAGTTACTTTCAGGTTGAACGAGCGTGAAAGGACAAGTGCTCGATGATATTTTCAATTTTAGAGAGCCACAAAAAGACCAAAATTACTACTCAGGAAATCTAAGCAAGAGGGTGTACCAAGATTCTGTGAACTGCAATATACACCTTGGTGATCAAATGAAAGAGAAATGACCAAGGACTTAACGTATGTGCAAGCAGTCTCCCCAAATGTTGTGTTCGGTGTATCACGGTTATAGGACGGCAGACTCGGCTTCCTATGAATAAATGATTGCAACATATGAGGGTCTCCCTTTATATACTCGATGGTACAGGGAGCATAAGTCCCTGCTAGTGCTATCTAATGCCAAATGGCGAACGACAGCTACAAGGTTTAACAACGCCAGAACATTTCACTAGCCTAGACCTCTAAATGTGTGCGTTAGGTTTCAATGCTTCCTTAGGTTGATTGAATTCATTTTAAAGTTTATCTTGAACTAATGTTGCAATATCAAGGCCTTACCGATTTTGATCTCGAATTATTAATGCACAACTATATGCGAAATAAAATCATTCCAATTCGATGAATGCAAGCTAAGAGAGGGATAGTAGGTCATAACGAAGCAGAAATCAATCAAATACAAGAAGAAACTTTCCTAATGCATCTAAGACAACCAAAGAAGAAAATGAAAAGCTCTTTCGTTGTTCACTAAAAGCTACTAATGAAAGAGAATTTTTTTCATTTTCAAACTAAGAGAAAGAATGCAAATTGTGTCCTTTTAGATGAATGAGAAGCAAAATGCACTATTACACTAAATGAAAAAATAGAGACTAGTTTTGAGCAATTCGAATGAAACGATCTAAAACAAAGAGATCAATCCAACACAAACATCAAACAAACTCAAAACAGAGATATATTCCCTCAAGAAGAAAAATGGCTTTCAAACCGGTTCAGTGAGCAATGTAATCTATGCTCAGGGTGACAGAAGGAGAGCTAAACAAACAGGAAGATGATAATTCAACAACCCAATGACACATAGAACCAAAAGGAAAACTAAGACAATCAGTCAACCAGCTGAAAAGATAACAACCAAACTGACTCAAACTCAACTCAGAAGGTTCAGTGAGGAGGTAGCTGAACAAGCAGTAGAAGGCACCTAGAAACCCTAGGGTGACAAACTCCACTGATAAGATAAAGGGAAAATATCTGAGAATAACGAGACAAGAGAGTCAAAGAAATTCTAGTGGACCAATTAAAATATGAAAATACAACCCATAGGCAAGAGAAACTAACAAAACTCAGGAAAAGGCTAAAATTTTAACCTACAGGATCCGGTGCGTCTGTGAGGTTGTAATCAGCGCCAAACAGAGGATGGTGTGCCTGTGAAAAAGGAAACAAGCGCCTATTGGCATGACTATTAAAGAAACAGTAGCACCAAACCTAAAAACTATGGAAAAAATAAAAAACAAATGAGAAGAGTTCAGAATTGACACTTTGAGACTGAATGTGATGGCTGAAAATAGTCAGACATGCAGAACAAAGCAGAAAAACAATAATACGACCAAATTCGAATCGACAAGAAAAACACTAGAGGAACAACAAGAGATGAAAAACACACTGATCCTTAGTATGGTCACCAACTTGTTGTGCAGTTAAATCCCCTCTATGGACAGAGGCAATCCCTCTAGCCCTGGAGTGGGTCTAGCAACAAGGCAACAAGATGGACTTTCAGACTCCTAGCTTATAAATGAAAACGAGTTAGGATAGATGGCCTACCTTGGTCCAACGCTTTTGTTGTCATTTGCAGCAGCGATCCACTGATATTTTTCTTCACACCTCATGGTCTTTTAGTGATAATGTCTGTGTACCTACACAAGGATCAAGTGAATGGTGACGGCATACAAAAACACATTTTCATTCACAGCTATTTGAATGGTCAAGGAGAATCAAACATTTTTCATATTATCGAACACAAAATTGGAACCAAAAAAACATTCGTGTAGTAATGATAGAGAAAATAATTTTACAACCTTAACGCCTTAACGTTGCAGCCTCCTTCGACGAGTTCAGTCAAACGCGTCTCAAGCATTTGTCAGGAATCAAACTTGGTGAGGCAATGGGCCTAAACTCTCTCTCGACAATGGAATCCTCTCTGCCTTATTCTTTGCACCAGCTATAGCAAGGATTGTTCAGCTAGCTGAAACTATGTGAGAAGGATGTATTTATAGGAGAGGAGGAGGTGGTTTGGGATCCTTCATAAGGTGGAAGGGAGGCCTTATCCTTTGCAGAATTTCTCAATTATAGGAAACAAGAAGTTAAAGGAAGGACTTAATAATTATTCAGTCGAACAAACCATGATGACTCCGCTCACAAAGTGGTTGGACATGGAAAATTGGTTTCTATTTTAAAAAACTTTCCAAAAACATCTCGACGCGGGCAGTCGACTAACACAGCCAATGGGTGTGAGGCCCAATGTTAATTTCTCTATGGGAGCAAGGCCATAACTACCTACTAGTGCCGACCCAAATTCATGTGTTTTAGAGAGCCTGTTTCAGGAATGATCAACAGAGGAAATGTTCTTATCAATCCAAGGGATGAAATGACACTTTTTGCAAGGTATGACAATACACAGAAGTCACTGAAATGGTCCTCCAATTTTCAGGATGGGGATTCCAGGGAAGGTGACAAAACATTTTGTAATAATTGGTCAAACCTTCAACATGATGTTGTGAAGTACATCAGATCCTACACTGCCTGCGCCATTCCAAACTAACCATCAAGAAGAAAGGCCTATATACTCTACTTCCTACCCCTAGTCAACCTTGAGAACCCATCTCCATGGATTACATGTTGGGATTTCCTTCTACCAAGCATGGAAACAACTGTGTTTTTGTGGTCTGCAAGTATTTTGATGACAGCAGATAGTTGAGGATGCACGTCACGCCGCTAAAATCCAGTGTGCCAACCTGAAATCCATGATTGATGAACTGTGCTATGCCCTCCCCAAAATCAAAGTGTCGTACTATTAAATTGGAAAGTTTGGTAGTCGCCTTGAAAGCATCGTGGTCTGAAGTAGCAACAATGTGTGCAGAGCTTGAGCAGAAGATCACATATTTGCAGATGAAGTTGCAGCCCGAGATGCCTCCGAAATTTTACGCGTAGCGTGCCAAAGTAGTACAGGAATCAACTCCTAGCATCACTACTTCTATGGATGCTTACAGCAAATTTTTGGATGAATCCATGGGAACTTGGACCTCCGTCTAGGATGACCCCATCGTACAGAAACTAAAGATTGATCTACAAGCCAAGGAGCAACAGTATAATGTGATCTAGGTCATTGCAGTGACCCTGGTACTGGCCTAAAGGTTGGCTCAATTTCAGGAAATTTGAACCATTCAGGAAGAAATCAACACACTCCATCGACATGAGAAGTTGCTCAAAAACATAATGCATCCTTGGGCTGAGGAGGACTTTCAACTTTCCCAGAGAATCGATGGTGCCCTAAGGGGTAAACAACAGATAAATTGGTCGAAGAAGTCCATAACGTCGCAACATAGAGTACAAAATTCCTTTAGCCATTCCAAGCTTCCATTGAGACGTTGAAAGACAAGATGCAGGAACCTGGACCAAAGTGACTCATGAATAGTCACTAGATTATGTTGGGGAGTTGTTTGGATGGATTCACCTAAGGGTTATTTTTGGGTACAATTTTGGTTTATTTTTTTCAATATGAACTACGTGTAGAAGTCAAGGGGCTTTGGGGTGAATCAAAGCTCCTTTATAATTGTAATGGGTGGAAAGGGAAACCATGAGTCTCAAACCATGGTTTGAGACCATGGTATGTGCACGTCCAAAGTCATATAAATATGTAAGAGTGAGTCGAGTAAAAATATATCTTTATGGTTGATCTTGATGATGTT
Source organism: Pinus albicaulis (assembly GCA_034641835.2). NCBI lineage: Eukaryota > Viridiplantae > Streptophyta > Pinopsida > Pinales > Pinaceae > Pinus > Pinus albicaulis. The sequence goes on along the minus strand of CM076575.1, from coordinate 1,522,513,010 downwards.
TATGAATGTTTTTATCTAATTATGTGGTTAGTTTGGGTAGGAAGGCTCATGTTGGTTGTGTACCCATTGACCTAGTCCTGAGTTGTGTTCAAGGACCCTGTTGTGGTGTGCGTGGGTGGAAAGGATTATACTGAATTTAGGATCTATTAATAAAGAAGCATATTGGTGAACTTTTTCCTATCGTATGCGTGAATATATTGGTTTTGTTATCTATTGATTATTTCAAGTAATAGATATTTTTCTATTTGAATGTGAATTTATCTTAAATGACTATATGTTAAGGATATTTGTGTTCGCATAAGGGTTTCATGTATGTTAAATATTTTACAGAAGACATATCTATGTGATTGTGAAATTATTATTATTTATGCTCTAATACGCTAGATCCAACTGAACTATAGTGATCTGTTTTACGCATATTTGTTAAGGGTTTTATCTACAATTAGAACTGGGTTTCTGCGAAGCCTTGCGCAGAGCGATAAGCAGTACCTATATTAATTAGGATTAAGTTCCACCTCAAACGCTCCCTCGGTGTGTAGAAACCTAGTTCCATCACCCCCCCCCTACTACTCTAGGTGAGACTTTGGTCTGCACAAACAAATCACTGCCGAAATGGCCAGTAGTTGCAGGGTTTGTTGGTTATGAAAAACACTCTGAACTTGGGTCAGGATCTCTGAACCCAATTGAAACCCTCTGATGTTCAGAAGACTGATTTCAAATCCAAGGAGGACCTTTTTGAATGGTTTTTCATGTCTTTCGGGTTGATGAATTCTCCTACGACCTTCATGAGTCTGACGGATGAAATATTTTAACCATTCACCAACTCATTTGTGGTGGTGTATTTGGATGACATCCTAATATTTAGCCAAATTTGGGAAGAGCACCTCCACCACATTCGATAGGTTCTCCAAACACTGCGGAAACACAAGTTGTGTGCCAATTTGGAGAAATTCACTTTTGGCATGACCCAGGTTCAATATCTGGGATACATTATTAATGAGCGAGGGGTGCATGTGGACCCAAGAAATATCCAGGTCATTTGGGATTGTCCAGCCCCAACCACTCTAATATAGCTCAGAAAATTTCTAGGTCTTTCCAATTTCTACCACAGGTTCGTTTCGGGGTTCTATCATATCACTTGGCCTTTCAATCAAGTGACCAACCGAGGAGTGAAAGAAAAAATATTTTTGTTCTTATCTCAATAGAAGGCGTTCGTAGAGTTGAAGCATCACCTCTGCTCTGCACCAGTTCTCACATTACCAGACTTGCAACAACCATTTGAGATCGAGACATATGCCTCTGACTATGCTATTAGGACATTACTTACTCGGTAGGGGAATCCAGTGGCATATCATAGTGAGACACTTTCAGACACAGTCTAAAATTATCCCACCTATGACAAAGAAATTTATTCCATTATGCAGGACTATTGAAATGGAAGCATTACATTTTGGGGAAGGAAACGGTCATCCACATAGATCACTAACCCCTGCAGTTCATATAGACACAAGGGAAATTGCAGAATGATCACCATCAGAAATGTTGGACATACCTACAACAGTTCCATTTTAACAGAAAGTACAAGAAGGGAAACACCAATAACATTTCATATTTCCTCAGCTAACCGACGATCGTGGCACTACCCATTGTGCTCGAATCTTATGGGCATGAGACTTCGTGTCAGTCGCATCTCTACCAAAGTGATCCAGGATTTGGTAGCACATACTAGATGATCCTGGAGGGTAATAAAGTTCCAAAATTTCACCCCTAAGATGCATTGTTATGCCACCTGGGACACCTCTGTGTTCCTTCAAGCGAGTGTGCTAAGATGATTTTGGAAGCACACTACATTCGGGTTGTTGGACATTTCGAGGTCAAGAAAACAGTGGCAGTAATGCAGAAATATTTCTATTGGTTGAACCTTCAACATGATGTTGGGAAGTAAATCATATCCTGCATTGCCTGCGCCATTTCCAAACCGACCATCAAGAAGAAAGGCCTATATGCTCTGCTTCCTACCCCAAGTCGACCTTAGGAACCCATCTCCATGGATTACATGTTGGGATCTCCTTCTACCAAGCATGGAAACGGTTGTGTTTTTCAAATTAGGGTTTCCATACATCTAATCCATCCTTTTTTCTCCTCCAAGGAAGAGATGAGATTAAAATCTCCTCTGAAAATCCAAAGATCACATGGATTGTGAAACTTCCTAGATCTTACAATCGTAGGATTCCTACTGTGACAATCCGAGTTTACTTCTCCTATTAAGTAAAATGAAATTACGTAATTAATTCAGACATGAATTATTAAAGTAACTACTAAGGAAACCTACACTGAATAAAATATGATTTTGAAACAAGGAAACTGAGCAAGAAATAAATCACACATAGGAAACAATTATTTTTGGATACAAGTCCCCGGAAAAACCCAATGTGAGAAAAATGGTGCAATAAATCTAGGGGTTTGTATTATTAAGCAGTAGCATTTCTTAAATACATCTCTGAATACCTCCAAGGGTTATTCAATTACAGAGAGAAATAGTGGTAGAAATAATTGTGATTTTTACCTCACACAATCACTGGAAAATTCGGCTGATCCGGTCACTGGAAAACTTGCCTCTGGAGGGTCATGCATAGTCGTTGCATCACCTCCTCTAGGCACTGCTTCACCTCAGATGAAGATCAATCTGACTCTCGAAATATCATATCTTTCCTCCCAGTCTCACACCCCGGCTCCCGATTTTTGGATCCGATCCGACAGTTGAATCTTGGAAACCCTCGGAGTCACTATGCAGCCTCTGTAGCCCTGACCGGCTCTACATTGGCTATATTGAACATCTTCCTGCCTCTCTATGTTTATTATTCTCTGCTTAAGAAAATATCTTCGGAAGCTACTCTGCCCCTCGCTGCACTGAATCACTTAGATCTGATCTTCGCCCGAGCACTGCTTCGTCAGAAGAATCGTTCTCAAGGTTCACTCTATGTGTGTCTTTCCAAATTACCCTCAAGCCTTCCTTTATAGTCTTCTCTTTGATACATCAACGACAGAGATTATATCTCTAATCAATGGCTAAGATTATAACTTGAATTTATCTTCGTTTTCTAGATCAGTCTCACCATGTTTTATTAACACCCCTTAATGAATTAATTTCCCTAAGTTTAGACTTAGGGTCCCCATTAAAATAATTAATTATTTTAATAAAACATTAACTGAGTGGAATTTTCACAAACGTTTTTTGGTTTCTTTGGAATACCAGTGTCTAAGGATCTCCACAAGATTTGGGGCTTAGAGCAATTTCTGATGCTACAAAAATAAACACTCCCTCTTAGCGGGGAAGGTGCTCTAACACTATTCCTACTACATATTTCTATGTCCTTGAAGCATCCTCTGCACTGCTGAAGTCCATAACCCATTGCATTATTGTTGCAACTATACTATTGCGTAATATTCCTTTTTCTAGTGTTCCTTATGACAAGGTTAGGATGGACTACCATAGTTGGGAGCAGATAGGGCACAGGTATAGGTTTGTGTCATCAATGGGCCCAAGGGCTTTTTGGAGGAGTTTTGAGGAGTTTCTATGAGAACTGGACCTGGAATTCACTTGGTATATTCCATCATCCGCACAATTTTCCTTTCGTTCCAGTGCATTCCGACAACTTTCAGAAAACTAAGTTATTTTTGGGCTTAACTCAATTAACTACGCTAAAGGTGGAATTCCTGGAGGAATACATGATAGAACACCTTAGTGTAATATCCCGTTGAAACTGGAACGAGAAAACATTCATGATGTAATGGTTGGACATGAGTTTCAGTGACCTGAGGTGACATGGTGGTCGATTTACTCTTTCCTGCATTAAAAAGAATATTTTAATTGAAAATAAGGGGGAAAAGTGCTCCATGATTAAAATAATAATAAAATAGAAGGCTCTAGAGGGGTCCATCAGATCTATAAAAGAAGAGGAGGAGACCATTTGGGAATAGCTTGGATTTAGTATCACTTCTTGCATGTGAGATTGAGAACCTGGTTCTCTACTCCATTGGTAGCCCCAATATGGAAACCCTCAGGCGATTGAGAGATATTGGGTGAGCACCCATCTCCCCTTGGAAAATTCATCCAAAATTCGCAGGTGTGTTCAGCAGTGTAGTTCAGTTTAATTTGGAGGGCCGGCATAGCAGGGCAGCAAATTATCTTGGAGGTCGGATTCATCCCAGCTAGTTTGGTTGTATGTGCATGTAACCCCAGTTTATCTATCTTAATAAAAATTGAGATTATATTTTGTTTATGGTGTTATGGAATTGCATGCATTCTATTTGTTTAATTTTACATGGAAATATTCTATTAATTAAATGGATATTTGATGGAGAAAATTTGGTTAAGCACATTTCTGTAAAATTTGCCAAAATATTACATTTGGGATATTATATGTTTCCCATGACACTGCCACTGCCACTATTGCGTCCGTACTGCAAGTCCCTCTGAAGTGTTGCATCTTCTATGTTGCTAACACTGCAACTCAGCTGCTAAGAGAAGAAACTGACCTCAACAAAAATTTAAAAAGTGTTTATTGGATGTTTTGTATCTTAAGAAACAATCCCTTGGTTGTGGTAAGGAATCAGTGCTCAAGACACACACACACACACACACACACACATATATATATGTCACAAAAATATTATATCAGATAGTCTTTGCTTAATCACCTTCAGAAATTAATTATTAAAACCCTCAATAATTTTATGTAATAAATGCTTCATAATGCTATTATCTGCTGATATTAATTGGAGTGACAGGAAAAACATGAAGGAAGCTCAAATTGATATGTTGATTAACAAGATCTATCACTTTAAACTTCAGAAGAATTTTATGTGAGTGGAATAGTTAAAATGAAGGAGTACCCAATAATAATATTTAACTCTTATTCACATATGTAAAAAGAGATCCACATCTACATTACTTCATTTTATTCATAGAAAGCAAAAGATAGAATGAAAACTGTAAAACATATCAACAACAACAAATGCAAGAATCTTGATCTTAATTCATTAATCATCAGAAAATTGAGTACAAAATTTGCAGTAGTCCAAAGGTCCAAAACTCATAACCTTTTCCTTTCTTCTCTTTCTCTTTAAATACAATGTAAAGAAATTTTTAACTACTGAAACGAATCTTAACTACTCAAACTACTTGAAACTACTTAAACTGCCTATTACATATCATCAAATTATCTCATTACAATTGAACTCTCTTGATAAAGATAAAATAAAACTAAAACTCTAATCTATCTGTTGAATATGAATTTTCTTCGTTGCTGCTACATTTCCCTGATTATCTGACTTGTCCTTTTTAGAAAATGAGGGATCATTAGTTAGAACATCCATCCAAGCTCTGCATTTCTTCCACAATTCAATGTTTGTATTAGGGGAGTTGATCAGCTTGTGGTACTCCAACCTAAAGGCGGTGATCCTGTTAAATGTTGGTCTCTCTGTAAATAAATTCTTCACCATCCATAATAACTGAAAATGCCTCTGAAGAAAGTTAATAATTGTTGTTCCTTTCAGGATCTGGGTTTTCTCATGAGAGTTATCCACCTTAATTTTTGCCAATAAAAATAATGGTTCATAAGAATACCATGATAAGGGACTTCCTTTAAGGTCTCAGCATGATGGAAATCTCACCCTGGCTCTTTTGTCATATAGATTATCAAATATGTTCACTGCTTCTTTAATCTCTGTCAACTTATTTTCAGCAGTCTTCCTGCAAGTATTTTTAACAATAAATTTGTTAATCTCCACAACATATGGAATCCTATATTTAGTATCATTTTCCTCTAACTCTTGATCAGTCTTTGAATCAATGAAATCAATAAAATTATTTTCCCATATGGCTTTGTTAATGGTATTCTGCTTATCTACCATAACTTGTTCCTCAAAATCTCTAACAATGCTTTTCTCTTCTGATACAATAGTCAAAGATCCCCAGGCTGCTTTCATCTCTCCAATTATTTCATTCCATATGATATCTTTAGCCTGTATCAAAGTTATATTTCCCTTCAATTTCTCCCTCAAACTCTTGATTTCATCATTAGCTGTTTGACAACTATTTGAAAAATTATCCTGTACTTATCAATTTCTCCATCCTTGGCCTGCATATTTTTGTTACTGTTTCCAGATTATTTTGGGCCTTTTTGAGATATTTCTCTGCCATTTTTACTTCAGTGTTTAATTGAGATAACTGTGCTACTGGATCATCATTTCCAGATGAAAAAATGATGGTACAATAATGACAATCAATCTGGTTTTGCAGTTTCAGTACAGTTTCTTTCAACTTAGAAATTTCCTTTTCTTTCTGTAAGAGCTGCTGAAGAAGGCTTTCCTTTTCACTTTCTACTTTTGCCACCTTTTCTGCCATCGAATGCTCCCCTGTAGGTAATTTCAACTTTTTCTTCAATACAGAAACTCTGATTCTACACTTTGTAGTAATTTCTGCACAACAGACCTATCATTTGGATCTACTCCAATCTTCACAATTATCTTCTTGAGTTCTTCATTTTGGGTTCTTAAAGCCCTGGAGTTGGCTTTCTCCAATTTCAGTTTCTTGAACACCTTCCCTAGCATATTCTCTTCCTTAAGAGCCATTGCATTAGTTTTGGTCAAATCATTCACTATTAATTGACATGTTTGCATGTGTAAACTGAGTTTATCAAGCAAAGGAATCTTTCTCACATCAACAGTTAAATTTATAGTAATTTATTTTAAATTACTTGATGACCCTATAGTCATATCAGAAGGGTGAGAAAGAGAAATTTTAAACTGATCTTTTTCTAGATCCATGGCAATCAACAATCTTGTCTGGTATGGATTTATTTGATATTCGGCCTGTGCCTCCATGCTAACCTTCATCTTTTGACTCCTTCTAGCAATTTGAGAAAATACTTTTTTAATCAAAGGTATTTTCTTTTGAGCATCTCCATGTCTTCTTGGTGAGGCTGGAACATTCTATTCATCTCCTATTTGAAGCAAGAAACCAGGTTGAGCACCTACTATGTCTTCATTGAATTTTGTTCTCTTTTTGGCTCTCTACTCTTCATCTTCTGAATCTAAAACCACCTCTTTACTCCTCTTACTTGATTTTTCAGATATGATAGGAGTCTGTATGCTAGAACTAGCAGAACCTGAAAAACCCTTAGTGGCTAACTTCTCTATGTCAGGTCTACTATCATGAATAAATGTTGAGTAACCATTTTCAACTCTCCTATTTTAAATTACTTTATGAGGATAATAAGCCCATTTATCTCCTACAAACAAGTTCATACCATCTAGCATCTTATTAACCTCATCAGCTACTTGCTTCATGTTGACTATAAATGGACCCAAAGACATAGGTAACTTAAACATGTGACCATTTTTCACTGGTACAAAATGTATTTGGTCTACATTCAAACTCTTCCTAATGAATTCTAAGGCAAATAACCTCATAAGAACAAATGTGGGAAGCCTATATGGTTTTATCCCAGCCCCATAAATTCATATCTCTGAGTAATCTTCATACACATACCAATCTCCAAATTTACAATTTGTACCCAATTGAAGAAATTCTTGATCTTTTGGCAAGAAACATGGTGGAGAAACCCCATTCAAAATCTTATAGGCAGTAGACATGAAATGATTTTCAAAATCAAACAACCCCTCCTCATTTTTCTCCTCTCTTACTACATCAGTCCAAAACACTACTGACTATCTCTTTTTATTAATATCCACGATGTTCAACCCCAAATGCAAGAATTCTTCCACATTTTGATATAAAAAGAGATAAATGATAAGAGAAGGGAACCTAAATGACCCAGTGAGTGATAAAATCATGAGTTGAGTATTGCAAACCTCCTGCCAATAAGAATGGATATCTAGCACTACTCTCGGCTTCATCATCAACACAAATAATCCCGGTATTGATCTATCAATTAAGTTGTCGTCCTCCTTTCCAGTATCTTTAGTATACACCTCAGCACTGGCCGAAATTATTTATCAAAAAATTCTATGGGAATTCTTTACTATCAGGTGCAAATCACTTCATGTCTGGCCTTAGGAATAAGGTGAACTGGGTGAATTCTTGTCCTACAAGATTATCATAATACACTGCCAATGATTCATCAGTGAATTGAACATAAGATTCGGACTCTAGGTAACATAAGGCTTGAAGAATTAACTAGGCCAAGACTTTTAGAACATTCTCTCCTAGGAAAATCATTACAAAACATTTACCAGGATACATAACTAATACTAGAGAGTGCACAAACTCAGGAAAAATATGAGCTTTAAGGATACATGCAGACAACACACATGACTTGGCCATGGCAGAGATAATAGGACATGATTTGTCATTCAAACAGACCTGCTGATATAATGGGAGTTGTTCTAGAGAGAAAATGGTATCTCTAATATCCCTCTCAGTTCCCATGAGAGGAATATGACTAGATGAGTCGGAGAGGGATGGATGTTTTTCCATGATACAGCTCAGGGTGGCGAACAATGATGGAAAACATTGGTGAAATCAGGGTTGACAAATACAAAGGAATAACATTTAACTTTTGAAAATAAAAACAAGTTTAAATAGATGGCACAGGGTCTAGAAATTAAATGTTGATTTGATGCACAATAAATCATTAAATGGTACCGTGACGTGGTTGAAAGTTGTCACCAACCAGCAGCTTACGTCACTATAGGAGGCCTCTAGGGTACGGAGCATTCATCAGGGCCTTTCCCCCATAGTGAATCCAGACCGTTGATCAAGATCAGTTGGCCAGTCAATGGAGTCAACTATGGAGGCACCCTCCCCATTAACCTGTGCATTGAATGTGCCTGTGAGTTGCCATCTTTATCCTCTGACAAGAAAATCCTCGGATCCCGCTCGATTACTTGCTCGATCATTAACCGAAGCATTAGGACCCACCTTCGCAAAGCCTTCAAAGTGTTGAATTTTAAATTTACAAAAACATTAAAATTTTAATTAAAGTATGAGGAAACTCTACTTTAACACATATTTTATATATTTTTCCATTTTTTTGTATTTTCAAAAAATTAAAATAAAGGATATTGCAAATGTGCCACAACATGTGGCTCCACCTGGGGGTAGTTTTTTTTTCCGTGAAACACTAATAACTACAGATTAGTGCATTCACTTTAGGCATGGAGTCAAATGTTGTTTGATGAAATATGAACAACGAGAAATTTGAATATGTACAATGGTCGACCATAAAATCTCAATGTTGGAAATAATGCTTGAGATATTTCCCATTCACAGGCAGCTGTATTATTTCTCCATCAAGATTCTCCAGAATAAATGTGTTATTTGATCTAACCTCAATAATCTTGTATGGGCCATACCAGAGTGGGTCGAACTTACCATGTTTTCCCTTCTCTTCTCTTCTGGTATCCCATCTTAATACCAATTCTCCAGTTTGAAAAATAATCTCTTTTGCTTTTCTATCAAAAATAGACTTCATCTTTTCTTGATAGGTGATCAAATTTTCTCTGACTTTGTTCCTGCTCTCACTTGATTCTATAACCTTGTTCAACCTTATCACCAAGGAATTAGGTTCTTCTTGTGCTTATTGAAGAAAATAAATCATCGGTATAGCCAACTGAGTAGGAAATAAAGCTTGAGTTCCATAAACTAGTTCATAAATGGAATTACCTGTAGATCTTCTAGTAGTTACTTGTACTGCCCAAAGAGCAAATGTAAATTTTGAATCCCAGTTTTTCTGATTTTCATTAATTGTCTTCTTCATAATCTTGACCAATGTCTTGTTGGAAGATTCATCTAGCCCATTCCCTTGAGGATGATATGTTGTAGAATGAGATAGAATAACATTATGTGTTTGACAAAAATTAATGAATCGAACTGAATTGAATACCTAGGTATTATCAGTTACAATCTTGATTGGACACCCAAACTTGTTGAATATGTTTTCTTCCAGAAACTTCATTACTACATGGTCATTAGCCTTTCTGGTAGGTATTTCCTCCACCCACTTTGTGAAATATTCAGTGGCATTCATAATCCATTTGAACTCTCCACTTTATGGTGGATTAATTTCCCCAATAAAATCTAATCCCCATTGCCTTAAGGGTTCTTCAATGAACACTGGGAGAAGAGGTAGAGGAGCTAACCTTTTATTTTCTACAAATAACTAACATTTCTGGTAGTTTCTAACCATTCTGTATACATCAGCAAACAAGGTGGGCCAGCAAAAACCTGATTTGAGGATTTTATGAGCAGTAACCTTCCAACTATAATGACCTCCACATAGATTATCATGATATTCTTTTACAACTTCCATTGATTCACCTTCTGTCAAGCACAACAACAAGATGCCAGCAGGATCCTTCCAATATAACTTAGCATCAATTATGACATATGGTTGGGATTTGAGCTTAAGAGCTCTATATTTTGTTCTGTTTAGTGAGGTTGGACAAGAGAAAAATCATAAGTAATGAACAATATCCTTATACCAATAAGAGAATAGGAATTTGTATTTAATTTTTGCCTTTGTACTGCTCTGACTCCTTTCATCAATAACTTCATCTAAGGGAGCCAGCAAATTGATCCCCAAAGCCTAAAAATTTGACTCTGTCAACAATTTTTCCAAACCCTGACCTTTGACCAATTTGGTAGGCTTGATATCTAATCCATACTCTTGGATTTTAGCTATCCATTTTCCTCTTTTACCTTCAACATCACTTTGAACTAACACATCTTTCACAACAGAGTTGGGAACATAAGAAACTATATGAGACTGCAACACATAAGTCCTGAATGCTTTTAATGCTTTAACTAAAGCATACACCTATTTTTCCAAAATATTATATTTAATTTTAGCATCTCTGAGAAATTTACTGAAAAATGCCATAGGTTTTTATTTACCATCTTCATTCTTCTACAGCAGCACAGTAGTAATGGTAGAGGGTGATGAAAATGAAAATATTTGAAAATCCTTTTGATAGTCCGGACTGATTAGAACGGGAGCTTCCTGAAGGGCTTCTTTAATCCTAGCAAAGGATTCGCTAGCATCCTTACCCCACTTTACTTCTGCATTATTCTTCAGCATAGCTATTATGTTTCTGACAATTTCAGCATAGTTCGGACAAATATTCTTGGGAAATTTATTATTCCCAGAAACCTTTGAATATCCTTTTTACTCCTGAGCAAGGGAATTGTCTGAATAGCTTCTACTCTTGTTGGATCAATTTTTACTCCCTAATTTGAAACTATATGTCCTAACAACTTTCCTTCCTCCAAAGAAAATAAATATTTTTTTGGATTCAATGACAACCCAAATTTTTTGCATTTCAGGAAACCCTTCTATAAATGCTCCAAATGTTCATCATCTGAACCTGAAAAATGGTCACATCATCCAAATATATAGCTACAAACTTATCACCTAAAAATGCTATGTCCATTGCCCTTTGAAAAGTGGCACCTGCGTTCATAAGGCCAAATGGCATTCTTGCATACATGAACGTTCCCCAGGGTGTGGTAAAATCTATTCTTTTGATCTTCTTTTTCAACCGCTACCTGATTATATCCAGAGAAACCATCAACCATAGAAAATCTATATGCTCCTATCACTTTCTGTAAAACATAGTCCATCTTAGGCAAAGGATAATTATCTTTAAGTGATGCCCTGTTTAAATTCTTGAAGTCAACACATAACCTTATTTCACCATTCTTTTTCCTCACAAGATCTAGGTTAGAAACCTAGTCTGAATATCTAAGTGGGACTATAATTTTTTCTTGCAGCAATTTCTTCACTTCTTTTTCAATTGGAGCAAGGAGCAATGGATTGATCTGTCTAAGTTTCTGTCTATGAGGCTTTACCCCATCCTTCAACGATATCTTGTGTTGAATTATGTCTACTTCATATTTTTTCAAATCCTCATAGGACCATGCAAACACATCCATGTATTTTTTTTAAAGGTCAGTGTACCTTTCTTTATAATTCTTAGGGACACCCTTGAATAGCTTGACAACCTTGGGCTCCTGTTGAGTTCCCATATTACAATATTCCATCTCACTCTCTTAAGGTACCTTCTTTGGATCTAGTGCTACATCATTTGAATCAAATAATATTTCAGGAGGAACTAATCCTCTAGGCAATATGTTATCTTTCAACTGAATTATTTTATGATCACCTATGGATTGATTAAAATATTTCAAGTCTTGATTCTGATCAATCTGTTCACTTTCTTGGTATATTTCAATATCTTCAAAATTTTCAATCATTTTCAGAAAATGATTTATCTTCTCATCATCTTCAAATACCTGCCAGTGCTTAACATTGTTAGGAATACAGGGTCTGTGCCTCAATTCAATTTCATACCTTAGTTTCGGATTTATAGGTGACTTCAAAGTACTAGCTACAACTGCCGGTGAATCTGCCATTCTTTTTTCTTCTATTGGAATGAATTGAAGATTCAAAGCTTCAAAATAATTCTCAATCAAGTCTCATACTTCATGCCTATATGATCTTAGCCCTGGATGCTTGGTTTGACAAAGGTTTTTAATCTGTCTTATAATCAACTCAGAATCACTAAAAATGGAAATACACTAGATTCCCATTTGTTTAGCAGTTTTAAGTCTTAAAATTAATGCCTCATACTCAGCTACATTATCTGTTGATTCAAATTCAAGCTTAAAAGAAAAAGGTAAAAGATTACCTTCTGGAGATATCAGTAAAAATCCAGCTCATGTGCCATCTTTTGAATAGGCACCATCAAAATAACACTTCCAAATTTTCTTTGAACACAACTCATTGTTCACAATTGCTGAAGAGAGTTGCTTCTCTGAGTCTTCAGAAAACTCTTTATCTTCATGCAACATAAAATAGGAAAGATCTTATTTTTCTTGACCATAAATAGGGGAATTTCCTGCATCTTTATTTGTGTTAGTTTTAACAAATATTGTTTATCTATATAATCTTATTTCTTCCCCATTAAAAACAAGAATAATAGCATATGTGAAGTCTAGTTTTAAAACTCCTCCAAGCTTTGCTCCACAATATATGGACAAAATCGTACCAAACCTAGCCGGAATATCTGCGACCACTACATCCATCATGATGCTTTTGGCTGGAATTTGGGCCAAGGATACCACCATGTCTTTGATAATCCCAACACACTTCACCCTTTTTGAATCAAATTAATATAGGTCTCTATAGGGTTTAGTAAATTTTAAATTCAATTCTTTCATTACACATAATGGCATGAGATTATGTGAAGCACGTAAGTCTAACATAAATTATGAAGAATGAAATCATGAAGAAGCAATGATATATAAAATTGGGCAACATAAGAATCTACCTCCTCCACATGTGGACCAAAAGTGACCACTGGCTTTTCTTCTTGCAAATTCACAGTATCACCAATGTCATCAAACTGAGAAAGATTAATGAATTTTGCAATTTCTTTCTTGTGACCTGATGTCTTAGCTAGCTCAAGAAGGGGTACTTGGATTTTCACCTTTTCTAGCTCTTTTGATAAACTGAAAGCTTGATTTTGTTTGACAATTTTCTCAGGTTCTTCTTGATTTCTGCTAGGATTAGAAATTTGTTCAAGCACAATAAAGACCTTCTCCAAATTACTAGTGTCAATAGACTTGTTTCGGGAAGTCTCAGCCTATTGTATTTCTGTTCCACTTACTAGATTCATAAGCTATTTCCCTTTATATGATTTTTTTATTAAGTTCTTTGATTGTGGAGTCACCATTGGAGAAGGTACTGACTCTTGCTATTTTTCTTCATCATCCTGCATCCTTGATCTCTTTCTTGATCTTAAATCATATTTCTTTTGCAACTTTGCTTTCATAAAGTCAATAAATTTCCTACAATAATCATCCATCTCTTCTTGGTCAAAGGACACCTTAGCTTCGATGTATTCTTCTTCACATTATTCCTCTTCTTCATCTTCTTTCATGTACATGGAATATATCTGATCTTCGACTTCCCTTTGATCATCTTCAGTATACTATGAAGGTGTTGCTTCTATATAAAGTGGTGCCTGAACTTGGTCTTGATATTTTCTTTCCCTCTGCAAGATTTGCAGGGGCTACTTTCGAAATTGAGGATTGAAAACTCCTATGTTTTGTTGTGTAGGCCTTTGGAGTTTTTATTCCCTAACTCCATATTTACTAACTTATTCAACAAATTCTTGATAACCTTTGTCATGTCATCAATCCTCTGATCCTATGGTGATTCTTCTTTGGCCTTACCTTTCTCTTGAACTAACTACTTTTCTTGTGTTTTCCCAGCAACAGTCATGTTTGCTTCAATTTCCAAAGCATCAGTTTGGATTTGTTCAAGAGTAGGAGATCTACTCTCTCTTAAAGTGAAACTAAAATCTGACTCAAAAGATCCAGCAAAAACTACCCTTGCTCCAACAGGAGGGGGTTTCATTTCTATGGGTAAACTATTACAATTTTTTGAATCTTTTAATAAAATCAGTCATGTTTTCATTAGACTTTTCCTTGATTGCATTAAACTCCGTCAATGAGTAACCATGATCTCTTTTTTCACCCCATATTTGGGTGAATTGTGTTTCTAATTCCTCCCAATTATTAATTGAGGCATTTGGTAAACCTTTAAACCATTTTCTTGCCTCTCCATTCAGAGACTATACAAAAAGTCTCATCACTACATCAATATGTTCTACATTTAGATTCTCAGTAAAAGTGAAAAAAATGGAAAATGTTGTTTTTCACTCACTTCATCTTCACCAGTAAAACGAGGAAGTAACTTGAGGTATTCTTGGGGCATGGCATTCATAGCTTGCGGAAGATTTAACGGTGCATACCTATTCATTAAGAAAGCAGGGTCTGCCATGTTTACGCCTTCGTTAATCGCTCCTTGAGTAGGTGGGGTTAGTAAACCAGTTGTGAATGTGAATGAAGAGAGTGAAACAACTGATATGGGAGGGGTTGATGAACGATGGCAAAAGAACCAGTAGATGTATTTGGTTGAGCTTGCGTGAAGGTAAATGAAACAGACTCAAAGGATTGTTCTTCTAACCTTGGTTCTTTAAAATGGACTGGTGAGGAAAAGTATTCTTGTTCCAAGAAAGTGAGTTTCCAGGAAATATCCTTAGATGAAGGGTTATGTGAACTGTTTCCAAGTGTAGGTAGTGTAGGATCAAGTGTGAAAGGATTTTTTGGTTTCTGAGCCTTTTTAGAAACCAATTTTTCGGGATCTGACAGAATAGGAAATTTCTGTTGCGAGGTATCCGACCTCTTATGAGGTATTTTATATGCCAGAATTATGGAATAAAAAAAAATCCTGATATTTACTCCTCTCTAAACAACTAGAGGAAATATAACAAGAACCCAGGGAATGAACTTCGCTTCTTCGTCCCCGACAACGACGCCAAAATTTTTTGTATCTTAAGAAACAATCCCTTGGCTATGGTAAGGAATCAGTTCTCAAGACATATATATATATATATATGTCACAAAAATATTATATCAAATAGTCTTTGCTTAAAATTAATTATTAAAACCCTCAATAATCTGATGTAATATATGCTTTAGAATGCTATTATCTACAAATATTAATTGGAGTGACAAGAAGAACATGAAGGAAGCTCAAACTGATATGTTTATTAACAGGATCTATCACTTTAAACTTCAGAATAATTTTATGAAATTGGAATAGTTAAAATGAAGGAGCGCCCATTAAGGATATTTAACTCTTAGTCACATATGTAAAAGGAGACCTACAACTACATTAATCAATTTTATTCATAGAAGGGAAAATACAGAATGGAAACTGGAACATATCAATAACAACAGATGCAAGAATATTGATCTTCATTCATTAATCATCAAAAAATTGAGTACACAATTTGTAGTGGTCCAAAGGTCCAAAACACAGAACCTTTTCCTTTCTTCTCTTTCTCTTTAAATATAATGTAAAGAAGTTTGTAACTGTTGAAACTACTCCTAACTGCTAAAACTACTTGAAACTGCAAACGTGGATTCCTGTATGATTGCAAAAATTTTGACCCTAAACCTAATGGAATGACTTCTTAATGGATGATGGGACCTTTAAACTGTGGAATAAGGTTGTTAAACTCTGTTTGGAAATGAAAATGAGACTTTTGAGACTCTAACCCTATCAGCTACCCTTTAAAGCATGAAATGACCTAATCACCTATCTAAGACCATGACTAAAACAAGGTAAACTTTCAGAGTTTATTGATCATGGAGTGGACCTAGAAGACTTTATTTGAACTGGCAATATAACCTGCCCTTTACCCAGACTTAAAATGACTTTTAGACCTCCTTGAAATCATGACCAAAAACAGAGTTGACATAATGATGTTTTGAGAATTTTTGGGTGATAACATGTTACACGTCATAAAATCGATGCCCCACTTCGCAAAGGTACCAACGGTAATGACAGGATGAAGGTGTGTGGGTGGCGTGTACATCTTGCGCTAGTAAATATGGCAATCATGACACTTGCGGACAACAACAATGCACTCTTTAAAGATGGTAGGCCAGAAGTAACCAGCACCAAAAATATTTTGTGCAATAGCATATCCAAACATGTGACCGCCACAGTATCTAGTGTAGCAATCATTAAGGACTTTTTTAGCCTCCTCGAGAGTTAAACCCCAGCAGAGAACAAAATCAGCTCTGATGTGGTAGAGAGTATCTCTGACTATGCGATAAGGTTGTGAATAATGGTGGATGCGTCGATGAGCATCCTTCTTCAACTTAGATTGGAAGGTATAAGTATGAATATATATGATGATATCACCGTACCAAGGATCGAGGGTGCTAATGATAAAAAGGGTGTCATCCGGAATGCATTCCTTGGAACCAGATGGAACAAAATCAGAAGGGAGAGAGCAAATCAAATCGGAAAAAAACAATAATTTCTTCGATTTGGAAGTAGTAGACTCCAAATCGAACTCTTGGAGGATAAAAATCCACTTTGAGTATTTCACCCCCAGTAATTGACGAGTCAAGATGTAGGTCATAGGGTTGCAATCAGAAATCACGGTCACTGTGCGCAACAAAATATAATGACAAAAACGTTGAACAGCTTGAACAACAGTCAACGTCAAATTCTCGACATGTGTGTAACATGTTTTGGTATCAAGAACATTGCGACTCAAATAGTAAATGGCGTGCTCATCACCATCATCGACGTCTTGCACCAGAACCATGGAAATAGTGCTAAACGCGGTAGCCAAATAGAGGGAGTAATCATGATGATAATTAGGAGGACACAATAGAGGAGCATTGATAAGCAATTTCTTCAGTGCATCGAAGGATTTTTGGGCGATCTCATCCCAAAGGAGCGGGATGCCTTGCTTAAGTAATCACGTGAAGCCTTTGGCCACTTCAGCATAGTTCGATATAAAACGGCATAGGAAATTATCTTTTCCTTGCAGACTCTGTAGTTGATGTAAAGAAGAAGGGGAGGGGAGATTAATGATAGCCTCGAATTTGAGGGTATCGAGATGGATTCCATATTTAGAGACGATAAACCATAAGAGCCTACCGAAATCAACATAGAAGATGCACTTATGCAGATTGAGTCAAATTTTATAGAGTCTAGAGCGAATAAATATTTGATGGAGATGATCTAGGTGGTCTTGACACTTAGCAAAATGAGCCATAAGGTCATTCAGTTAAGGTTTAACAATGTTCTTGATGTCATGGAAAGCATATGGCATTGCTCTTTGAAATGTAGCCCCAGTATTCTTCAAACCAAAAGGGAGCTTCTTATAGGAGAAGGTACCCCAAGGATAGATAAAGGCGGTCTCGTGTTGATTGGCTGGAAGAATATTGATCTGGTTATACCCAGAAAACCTGTCCATAAGGGAAAAGATCTCACTCCCAACACATTCATCAATGATCTGGTCAATAAAAGGAGTGGGATAATTATCCTTAGGGAAATCACGATTAATATCACGGTAGTATACACAGACATGAATATTATCCTGCTTCTTATCCATAGGAACAATATTAGAAACCCATTATGTCAAGGGAATTGGATAAATGAAGCCAGCTTTAAGAATTTTTTCAACTTCTCCCTTAATGGAAATCGCCTTTCTAAGGTGCACGGGACGAAGATGTTGAAGAACAGGCTTCACGCCAGGATAAGTAGGAATCTCATGCACAATTATACTTGGATCAGTGTTGGGAATTTCTTCATAAGACTAAGCGAAAATTTCATGAAACTCATGGAAGAGACTAGTATAGACCTCAATCTCATCAGGAGAACAGGTCACCCCAATATGGATGTTCTTGACAACCCTCGTTTTGTGTAATGTACCCTAAGTTACCTTCCACAAAGACTTCATGTGTCAGGATGGGCATTTGAAGCAGATGAGAAGGAACTTGGGAAGCGAACTTCTCAAGACAAGTAGACATGGCCCCAAGGCCAGGCATGAAAGAGGAACGATGATGACTGTCATCCCAAGGAGGATCCTCAAGAGACATAGTCTCCACGATGGCTTCATCAGTGGGAAATATCTCCTTTAAGGGATTGGGAAAATCCGAAGAGAAGAGCCAAGAGGATTGAGAATACGTGTCAAGAGACATACTCAAATGATCATGTTCAGAAGGAGGAGGAGTCGAAGCTGAAAAAATTTCACAATAATCAATATCTATTGGGCTTAACGGCATCGAGTCACCAAACGAAGCAATCTGCTCGAGTGAAGGGATGATGCAGGGATCATAAGACCCAGAGATCATGTTAACCTAAGTAGTGTTGGGTGGAGGAAGAGAAAAAAGACCCATGAGGGTAGGATCTTTGAAAATACCCAGTCCTATGCTCTCATAAGGCGTAGGAGTATCATCTACATATGGAACGTTACTCTTGGAAGACGAAGAAGTAAAAAAATTCAACTGATCGACAGTGATCATCTTTCCTTCATGCGGGAATCGAAGAACACAAAAGAGAGTGGATGGGACACATAGCATGGTGTGAGTCCAACTACAACCGAGGAGAATATTGTAATTGAGCTTGGTGTCAATGACTTCAACCTCGACGTTAACCATTTTCTCTTCTAACATAATGGGTAAACTAGCAAGAACACCAAGAGGGTGAGATTCTCTTCCACCAAAAGCTTCTAAAGCATTTGGAAATGAATTGAGGGTTGGAGAACCATGGCTTTCTAGCAAGTAGAAGACATGATGGACATAGATGCACCCTTATCCATGACCACTCGATGGATATTCTTTCCATTAATCCCAACTTTAATGATCAGTGCAAGCTGGTGAGGGAGACGTGGGACGAAATTTTCCAAATCAAAAGTGATAAGGCTAGAGTCGGCGAGATCAATCCCTCCGATAGCAGATAACAAAGACTTCCATTGAGACAGACAACTCTGAAGTAATTCCAAGGCAGACATAGCAGATGGCACCTGAGCCAAATCCTCAAAAATACTATAATGTTGAGTGGCACGGGCGTTGGGATTATAGGAAGACTTAAAAATTACACCTTTGGAAGGTGGCCATATAGTGGGCTTAGTACTGGGCCTTTCAATCTGAAGGGGGCCAAAAGCAGGCAGGGGAGGAGGACCATCAGCGATTTCCTTCCCTATTTCCTGACGTAGTTCGATATAATCTTTTGTTTGGGTAGCAATAGAGATGGATACAGGATTGTTCATCATGAAAACCTGAGAGCCAAATGGGGTGGAGGACTGAGGTTGCTCCACCAACTGAATTTTTTGTGATGGGAAAGTTTCTTTAACAATATTTGGAGTGCCTTAGGTGCCCTTGAGCAGTCGACTCACCTCAGCCCATCATGGACAGTCCTTGGTATAGTGCTCATCATCACAAATCAGACAAGGGTGCTTTGGTTTTCATTTTGAACCATCGTCGCATTATGTTTAGAAGAATCCTATTTCGGGGTATCGGCTTTGGATTTACCTTTACCCTTATTCTTACCCTTGGAATTTTTATCCACTGGATTGGACTGGACATCATTCACTTCCGCGATTTTACCAGAATTCGGAGGTGGATGAGAAGCAGTATCATTGGAAGGAGTATATTTTTTCTTCATGGGATTTGGAGAAGACTTCCGAGAAGTCTAAGGCACAGAATCGATGATACCATTGATGGATGGCATCGCTGGTGCTTTGGAAGTTCCAGGTCGATGCGGCATCAGGAAAGAGTTCATTCAATGTGCCAGACTGGGAGTACACAAGATCAAGGTACTGGGCACAAGCGATGGCTTGTTCCTCAATAACACATTCCCCCATAGCAATGTCCTTAGCAATCGGAGCAACGAAGGAGGCAGTGAACCAATCAGTTAGAAGTTGATCAAGAATCCCAAACTTGATCAAACGACGATGTCACCTCCATTCGTGAATATGATCAGAGATATGAGTAGCTCAATCTTGTTTCAAGGATGTGAGGAGGTGCGTCCCAGTTTCATACCGAACTGGTAACTAAAAGTGTGTGAGAAATTCCATGGCTAGATATTTTAAATCCTGGAAGACGTCGCGGGAGAGTTAAATTTACCACTTGGTAGTGGCACCAGTGAGAGTCCTTTGGAAAATACGGAGTCAAATATAATCGTCCGCCCAAGAGTTAGAGGAACACCAAAGATGGTATGTCATAACATGCACTTGGGGGTCTTCTTCGAACTTTCCCTCAAATTTGGGACAATCGCCGGGGATTTTGAGTAGGAGAGCCAATATGGATTATGAAGGATAGGATCATTTTTCTTTGAAACATTGGGCGTTCAGCTACCAGCGAGCATTGTGGATTGGTATTGCGGACGATAAATGAGACGGTATTATGATTCCACCTAGATTGAGAGAAATTTTGCCCCCATGTTTTCTGGGGAGGATTGTATGGGGGTTATAAGCTAGATAATTACTGCGCATACATGGGTTGAGGACAGAATCTCTTGATTTTGAGTAGACACGAAGTCTTGTACGACGACATATGGATTTTCTTGTGGAATGTAAGCGGTACAGCAGGGTGCATTATATAACGCTTGTGTAATATTCCAAATTTAGCATGCAGCTAATTGGAATATTCATTTTTGTTGATTACACTTAAGAGACGAATAAATGGGTAAGGAGGCCCATAAATTTCAGAAGTATGAATAAAATACCTCATAGTGTGAAAAGGGATAGTCATAAGAGCTGGATTTCACACCGTCATGTGTGAAAAGGGGCATTTTCATGTGGACAAGGTCAGGACTACAATAAGTCAACGACGGAATGGAATTAAACGATCATCTGTGGAACGGCGCGGTGATAGTGGGAGGAAGATTCCTTGGTGGAGGAAACCCTAATGAGTGGGACCCAAGGTGAGAGGGCTTCCATTTGTATAAAAGGATGGCAAGGCAGCCATAGCAAGACATCTTATGAAATTGATTATTGAATTTGTGGTCTGTTAGACTATTGTGCTTTCTTCAACTGTTTAGTTGAGATTGTTGTGCTGCTTAGCACAAGGCATTCCTGTTTAGGAATTCCTTCTCATTTCAAGAGAGGCCTCTTGGAGGAGGTTTCTCTTCATTTCTCCACATCGAGGCTTCAGGCCAAGCCACCTCCTTTAGCTACAACATTATTTTTGTAGCAGTATAACGTTGTGTTGCAGGGTGTTGCAGTGGAGGTTTCACAACACCACTTCTAGAGCTTATTTTTCAGAGGAGGAAGCTTTATTTCATTTGGGAGATCAGTGAGGAAGCCCTTGGAGTAGATTTCATATCTTGGCACTTGGCCAACACAGTTTCTATCTCCTACAGCGCAGTCCCTCTCCTTGACTGCGTTATTTTCAGTGAGTATTTGCAGTGATTGTTGAGGGTGAGATATTCAATGTTAGGATAAACCTTTCACTTGGAAGATCCATTGGAGGAGTTTCATTCATCTCATGTTTTATCTTTAGCCATCTCCATCCAGTTATTGAGTTGCAGTTGCTACTCAGTCCTAGGACTGTAACTCCAACATTTTGTACATTTTGCATATTTCAGGAAATCCTTTCCGTATTGTCTTGAAATTGAGTTTGGGAGTCTAGATCTTCACTCCCAACGTTGTATGAGACATCTATTGTGAATCTATCATATTATACATTTTTAATGTGATGCATCATCTGTGTTGTGTTGTACATGTTCATGAACATTCTGCAATATAGCAGCATTTCACTTTTGGCATATGTATTCATGGGAGGCTTGTTTGCCTTGATTATTTGAGTTGTGAACACTTCTATTGTACTAATTTGCTGCTGATTTACATAATAAAGTGGCTCCATGGTTTCCATACATTTTGATATGATGTTATTCACTGCTATTTCCAGTTTTGTGTTCATGTATTGTTGCATCCCCATTTTGGGATATTATAGCTTGAGTTTGACCTTAAGGAATGTATGCAATGCCTTGAGGTGCATTTCATCTCATGTGGGATTGACCTTGAGGAATGTAAGTAAAGCCTTGGGGTGCACTATATACCACCTAAGATTGACCTTGAGGAATGTAAGTGGCACCTTGAGTACAGGCAGATTACCACAGGGTGCATGTTGACCGGATCTTTTGTGATTGGACAGTGTCTGCGGAGTAGGTTGGCCTGGATATTGTGGGCCAGGTTGCCCTTGTGGAAGAGGTTGGCCCGATGGTTGGGATGGGCCGGGTTTCCCCCTAAAGACCGGGGTGAACTGTTGAGTAATAGAGAGTTGACCTTGTTGTACAAAAATTTGGGCACTTGTTGAACGTGAAAATTTGGTGCTCTTACAAAATTTTGTCCTTTGTTGTGGATAGATTTGCCCCACCGGGAACATAAGATGCTCCCGATTGAACATAAGGTTGACCAGCAAAAACATAGGGTTGTCCTTGTTGGACCGAAGGTTGTCCCTAAAAGGGTTGTCCTTGCAGACCATAAGGTTGTCCCTGTGGATCATAGGGTTGTCCTTGTTGGACCGAAGGTTGTCCCTGAAAGGGTTTTCCTTGTGGACCATAGGGTTGTCCTGGTATGTACATAAACTGGTTGGGGTCAATTGGAGGCAAATAGAAAGGATTTTCGTACTCGTCATAATGATGCGGAGGATTAACAAAAGTTTGCGGCTGCTAAGAACCTCGAGGGGTGTAATTCTGCTGCTGAATGGCCAACATGTACTGATCAAATGCCAATCCTCCAGGAATTGAAGTAGAAGCAATGGGCATACTACTAGTAGGTTGGATTCCTGAAACGTGAGGCTGTGATCCACTCAAGGCGGGTCGAGCAAGTATCGTGGGAGTAATAAAAATCAACCTACGAACAGAAAAAGATGATGACAATGACTGAGTTGTACTAACAGCCAGTGTGGATGAAGCCACACATACAGTGGGCTAGACAGGAACAGATGTAAAAATCGTCAGCGTCATGGGAGTCGAGGGTGATGTCGTTGATACCGTGACAAAAGAGCTTCCTGAGGGATTTGATGTAGATGACCGTATCAGGTTATGATACAATGACGCAACACTGAAAATGATTTGACCCAACGTACGATAACCAGCCAGAAGAGATAGCTGTTGTGAGGAAGGTTGACTCAAGACATAATGAAAATTCTCGTGAAAGAGTTGATAATCCCCTGTAGAAACATAAATCTCTTCACTATTTATGGGACTCGAAGAATCCAAGTCGGATGAAGCCATGGTATCGTCGAAAAGGCGATGAGTAGTGGCAAGTATATCACCATACGAGTAAAGAGAGGAGGTGTCATTCTCTTGTAAATAAAGTCAGAAAGTCTTCACCATCCATAATAACTGAAAATTCCTCTGAAGGAAGTCAATAATTGTTGTTCCTTTCAGGATCTAGGTTTTATCATGAGAGTTATCCACCTTAATTTTTTCCAATACCAATAATGGTTCATAAGAATCCCATGGTAAGAGACTGCGTTTAAGGTCCTAGCACGATGGCAATCCTGCCCTAGCTCTTTTGTCATACAGATTATCAAATCTTTTCACTTCTTCTTTAATCTTTGTCAACTTCTTTTCAGCAGTCTTCCTGCAAGTATTTTTAACAATCAATTTGTTAATCTCCACAACATATAGAATCCTATCTTTAATATCATTTTCCTCTAACTCATGATCAGTATTTGAATCAATGAAATCAATAAACTTATTTGCCCATATGGCTCTGTTAATGGTCTTCTACTTATCTGCCATAACTTGTTCCTCAAAATCTCTGACAATTCTTTTCTCGTCTGATACAATAGTCAAAGATCCCCAGGCTGCTTTCATCTCTCCAATGATTTCATTCCATATGATATCTTTAGCATGTATCAAAGTTATATTTCCCTTCAATTTCTCCTTCAAACTCCTAATTTCAGCATTAGCTGTTTGAAAATCTATCCTGTAATTATCAATTTCTCCATCCTTGGCCTGCATTATTTTTGTTACCGTTTTCGGATAATTTTGGGCCTTTTTGAGATCTTTCTTTGCCATTTTTAGTTCAATGTTTAATTGAGATAACTCTGTTTTTGGATCATCATTTCCAAATGGAACAATTATGGTACAAGAATGGGAATCAATCTGTTTTTGCAGTTTCAGTACAGTTTCTTTCAACTTAGAAATTTATTCTTCTTTCTGTAAGAGTTGCTGAAGAAGGCTTTCCTTTTCACTTTCCACTTTTTCCACCTCTGCTGCCATCAAATGCTCCCCTGTAGGTAATTTCAAATTTTTCTTCAATACAGAAACCTTTGATTCTACACAGCAGAACTATCATTTGGATCTACTCCAATCTTCACAATTATCTTCTTGAGTTCTTCATTTTAGGTTTTTAAAGCCCTAGAGTTGGTTTTCTCCAATTTCAGTTTCTTGATCACCTTCCCTAGCATATTCTCTGCCTTAAGAGCCATTGCATTAGTTTTGGTCAAATCATTCACTATTAATTGACCTGTTTTCATATGTAAATTGACTTTATCAAGCAAAGGAATATTTCTCACATCAACAGTTAAATTTACAGTATTGAAATTACTTGATGACCCATATCAGAAGGGTGAGAAAGAGAAATTTTAAACTAATCTTTTTCTAGATCCATGGCAGTCAACAATCTTCTTTGGTCTGAATTTATTTGATATTCGGCCTGTGCCTCCATGCTATCCTTCATATTTTGATTCCTTTCAGAAATTTGAGCAAATACTTGTTTAATCAAAGGTATTTTATCCTGAGCATATCCATGTCTTCTTGGTGAGGCTAGAACATTCTATTCATCTCCTAGTTGAAGCAAGAAACTAGGCTGAGCACCTACTATGTCTTCATTGAATTTTGTTCTCTTTTTGGCTCTCTTCTCTTCGTCTTTTGAATCTACAACCACCTCTTTACTCCTCTTACTTGATTTTTTAGATATTATAGGAGTCTGTATGCTAGAACTAGCAGAACCTGAAAACCCTTATTTGATAACTTCTCTATGTTAGGTCTACTATCATGAAAAAATGTTGAGTAACCATTTTCAAATCTTCTGTTTTAAATTACTTTATGAGGATCATAAGCCCATTTATATCCTAACAAAAATTTCATACCATCTAACATCTTATTAACCTCATCAGCTGCTTGCCTCATGTTGACTATAAATGGACCCACAGACATAGGTAATTTAAACATGTGACCCTTTTTCATTGGTACAAAATGTATTTGGTCTACTTTCAAACTCTTCCTAATGAATTCTAAGGAAAATAACCTCATATGAAAAAAGGTGGGAAGCCTATATGGTTCTATCCCAGTCGCATAAAGTTTGATCTCTGAGTAATCTTCATACACATACCAATCTCCAAATTTACAATTTGTACCCAATTGAAGAAATTCTTGAGCTTTTGACAAGAAACATCATGGAGAAACCCCATTCAAAATATTATAGGCAATATACATGAAATTATTTTCAAAATAAAACAACCCCTCCTCATTTTTCTCCTCTCTTACTACATCAGTCTAAAACACTATTGACTGTCTCTTTTTATTAATATCCATGATGTTCAACCCCAAATTCAATAATTCTTCCACATTTTGATATAAAAAGAGATAAATGATAAGAGAAGGGAACCCGAATGACCCAATGAGTGATAAACTCATGAGTTGAGTATTGATGACCTCCTTCTAGTAAGAAGGGATATCTATCACTACTCTCGGCTTCATCATCAACGCAAATAATCCCAATACTAATTTATTAATTAAGTTGTCTTCCTCCTTTCCCAGTATCTTTGGTATACATCTCAGCACTGGCCAAACTTCTGCATCAAAAACTTCTATGGAGAATTCTTTACTATCAGGTGAAAATCGCTTCGTGTCTGGCCTTAGGAAGAAGATGAACTGGGTGAATCCTTGTCCTGCAAGATTATCATAATACGCTACCAATGATTTGTCGTTGAATTGAACAGAATATTTAGACTCTGGGTAACATAAGGCTTGACGAAATAACTAGGACGAGACTTGTATAACATTCTCTCCTAGGAAATTCATTACAAAACATTTACCAGGATATATAATTGATACCATCCAGTGCACAAACTCAGGAAGAAGATGATTTTTAGGGATACATGCAGACAACACACCTGACTTGGCCATGGAAGAAAAAATAGGACATGCTTTGTCATTCAAACAGACCTGCTGATAGAATGGGAGGTATTATAGAGAGAAAATGGTATCTCAAATATCCTTCTCATTTTCGATGAGAGGAATATGACTGGATGAGCCGAAGAGGGATCGACGTTTTTCCATGATAAAACTCAGGGTGGCGAACAACGATGGAAAACACTGGTGCAATTAGGGTTGACAAATACAAAGGAATGAGATTTAATTTTTGAAAAGAAAAATAGGTTTAAATAGATGGCACGAGGTCTAGAAATTAAATGTTGATTTGATGCACAAGATACTGTTAAACGGTACCATGACATGGTTGAAATTTGTCACCAACAAGCAACTTATGTCACTGTGGGAGGCCTCTAGGGTACGGAGCATTCATCTGGGCCTTGCCCCCACAGTGAATCTAGACCGTCAATCAAGATCGGCTGGTCAGTCAATGGGGTCAACTATGGAGGAACCCTCCCCATTAACCCATGCGTTGAATGCTCTCGTGGGTTTCCATCTTTATCCTTTGACAAGAAAATCCTCAGATCCCGCTCGATTACTTGCTCGATCATTAACCAAAGCATTAGGACCCACCTTCGCAGATCCTTCAATGTGTTGAATTTTAAATTTACAAAAACATTGCAACTTTAATTAAAGTATGAGGAAGGTCTACTTTAACACATATTTTATATATTTTTCCATTTTTTTTTTATTTTTAAAAAATTAAAATGAAGGATATTGCAAATGTGCCACAACAGGATGAACCTCGGTGCTTAAGAGACTGATTGTTGATAACTACAGCGTTGTCCCTATGATGCACTGCATTGTTGCTTCTTTTCACTGCGTTGCACCACTATGCACTTCATTATTGCTACCTCTGCTCTGTGTTGTTCCAGAAATGGCCACTGCTACCTACTGCAATTGTCATCTCCCTCACTCCTCGGCTTTCACTAAAACTCCTCCATCCCACTACTACTGATTGTGGGCTCTTGTAGCAAGATAATTATCTATGAGGTGGGCTCCTTAAGGATCCTACCCAACTAAAGTTCAAAGTGAACTACAACTCAATTTCTCTCAACTTCTTACCAGTAGAAGCATGGGCACTCATAGAAAACTCATCATGCTCGATCTTAGTGGCTGCAACTATAGGATCATGCTTCTCATCCTTGTCCTTTTTCTTCAAAGGACACTATAATGCAAAGTAGTCCATCTCACCACATCTGAAGCATTTCACCTTTGATACATCGCCCTTTTGTCTTTGTTTCCCTGGCTTCTCTTTCGATGTGATGTCTTCATTCTACTCCTCCTCCAAATTCTTTGACATGCTCCCATTGCTACCATCAAGCTTGCACTTGACTAGATCTCTCCTCAACTCTTCCTCCTGAAGTGTTGATCACATTTGCTCCCAACTAGGAAGTGTAGCCCTGCCCAAAATACTTGGAACAAAAACTTTCCACTCCTCCATGATTGCGTTAAAGGCTAGCCTCACCACATTTGTTGAAGATGGGGTCGATCCCACAGCTGCCAACTGGTCTCTAATCTCCTGAAGCCTCATAAGGAATGGAGCAATGTGCTCCCCCTTCTGCATCTGGATCATGCGAAGCTTCTGCTCCAAGTACATATTTTGCTGCTTGGAAGTTCCTTCATACTATAAGTATAAGGCTTCCCACATCTCCCTGGTAGTGTCCTTGCTAGCTAAATGTGATACTATGTGATCCTTGACACCATTAAGGATTAGCCTATTGGCCTTTCCCATGTCGGACTTGTACTTATTAAGTTGATCCGGATCTGTAGGTATAGCTACCACATTTTCCACAAACATCTTTAGATCATATTCAACTGGAAGGAATTGAATCCTTTCCTTCCAGATTACATAGTTGGAGGAACCCTCCAACTAATCCTGATCTCTAAGACCATGAGCTTTTATATCAGCCGAAAATCGTCGAGCTACTTCCTCTTTCTCCCCTTCTGCACAGCCTAAGCAGACTCATGCAATCCCTCTGGAGCTCATATATCTACTTCCTAGATATGTTGCTCAGATCTGGAAAAAATATTGAATTCCTTGGCTAGGAATTCACTAAGGAAGAATTCCCCGCTATGTTCTTTTTATTTCCTCTGACGCTTCTATGCTCCAGCAACAACTTGCAGAAAAAATGGGTCCCTCTGTCCCTTTGTGAAGGCTTTGCGCTACTCCCTCTTCCTCGACAAGATCTTGATCCGAAAGTCCTACCTCTCTGTCGACTCACTCAAAGAGAGACAACCTCGAGAATTTAGCCCTCCTGGCTAGAACTGCGCAATCCCTCTAAGGATTATATCTACTGCTGCTGCGACAACTCATCCTTCACTTAAAATTCAGATCTGCTCTTCGTATTTCACATCAAACGATCTGATACCATGTGAAAACTCTTATATCTAATAATCGTAGGAATCCTACTGTGACAATCTAAGTTTACTTCTCCTATTAAGTAAATTGCATTTACATAATCAATTCATACGTGAATTATTGAAGTGACTACGGAAGCAGCCCACACTAACTAAAATATGATTCTGAAACAAGGAAACTGAGAAAGAAATCAATCACACATAGGACACAATTATTTTTGGACATAAGTCCCCAGAAAAACCTAATGTGGGAAAACCGGTGTAGCAAATCTGAGGGTTTATATTATTAAGCAGTAGCAATTCCTGAACACATATTTGAATACCTCCAAGGGTTATTCAGTTACATAGAGAAATATTGGTAGAGCAGCCTACACTGAATAAAATATGATTCTCAAACAAGGAAACTAAGCAAGAAATCAATCACACATAGGACATAATTATTTTTGGACACAAGTCCCTGGAAAAACCCAATCCGGGAAAACTGATGCAGCGGATCTGAGGGTTTGTATTATTAAGAAGTAAAAATTCTTGAATATATATCTGAATACCTCCAAGGGTTATTTAGTTACAAAGATAAATATTGTCAGAAATAATTGTTAGTTTTACCTCACACAATCACTGGAAAATTTGGTTAATATGATCACTGGAAAAGCGATCACTGGAAAAGCTGCCTCAGGAGGGTTCTGGAAGCCTCTGCGTAGGCACTATGACACCTCCTCTAGGCACTGTGTCACCCTAGATGAAGATCAATCTAACTCTCAGAAACTCAAATCTGGCCTCTCGGTCTCACACCTCGACTCCCGGCTTCTGGATCTAATCCGACAACTGAATCTCGGAAACCATCTAAGTCATTGTGCAGCCTCTATGTATCCCTCACTGGCTCTACGTTGGATCTGCGTCAGCCTGGTTGGCTCTATTATATGTCTTCCTGACTCTCTCTTCTAATGATTCTCCAGCTGAGAAAATATCTCTCTGGAAGCTACTCTACCCCTCGCTGCACTAAATCACTTAGATCTGATCTTCATCCTAGCAGTACTCCGTCAGAAGAATTCGATCTCAATATTTACTTCGTGTGTGCCTTTCCAAATGACCCTCAAGCCTTCCTTTATAGTCTTCTTGTTGAGACATCAACGACTAAGATTAGATCTCGAATCAACAGCTAAGATTATAACATCACTTGATCTTCGTTTTCTAGATCATTCTCACTCTGTTTTATTAATACCCTTTAATTACTTAATTTCCCTAAGATTAGACTTAAGGTCCCCATTAAAATAATTAATTATTTTAATAAAACATTATCCGAGTGGAATTTTCACAAACTTTTTCTAGGTTCTTTGGAATATCAATGCCTAAGCCTCTCCACAAAAATTGCAGCTTATAGCACTTTCAAATGCTACGAAAATCAACACGGGATCAGCTCCCGAAAAGATCTTAGACTGCGAAGGAAATATGGTTTCTCTCCTAGAATGTGAGCTCGTAAACTACAGAGAGCAACACCCAGTCGCGGGTACCAATATGGCAGAAGCGACCAAAGACAATACGCGGTAAAATTTTCTAGTTTTCAAAGAGAAATTCATTAGGGTACCAAAGAAATTCTAGACCCCCAACACTTTCTCTAACATCTTCTGCCACTACCTCATACCTTAATCTTGATTTTTGGACAATTTCCTTCAACTTCGCCTCTGATACCTTTGTCTCCTGTGGACATAATATATTGGATCTATCCTTCTTCAGCCTTTCTTTCAAATATTTCTTCTTACCTCTACTATTGAGGCCTCGTACATTCCAAGAGAGAATTATCATTGAGAATGTTTGTTTAAATGGTGAAATACCAATGACAACGCTATCACCCTACCAGAATTAACTTACATCTCGCCTACCATCTGTATAGATTCCTCTAGGTTATCCCTTCCTCTTTTTTCCCCTCCTTTACCATAACTTCCTTGATCCTGGGTAATCCCAGTTTGGGAACCTAGAATGTTTTGAGACTCAGCTTGTTTTTGGGCGTGTTAGGCTTGATATCTTTGAAATGTGCCTCGGTATAGTTTCTTTTGATCTTTTGGTATGAATATTTCATCCAGATTCCTCCATTCTTGCAACAATATTTTGAGGAATTTTTCTTCTGTGCTCAGCTCTTCTATGTTTCTATCAATCTCCATGGTGGAATGATCTTGTGTTGGTTATGGCCTTCTTGATTTGACGACTCATCTTGTGATTTTCTCTTCGATGCTGTATTTTTTCTTGGGACTTCCCTCTTCTCCCCATACAAAAATTTCTTCATATCCTTTGATCTCTCTCCCTCTTCCTAAAGGATCCCAAAAATATTAGGGTTTATTGGGGTCTTTGGGGTTGGCTTAGTTTGATAAGCCAGTGTATATTTCGGCAACCACTTCTTATAAGAGACCTCTTGAAACCCTTCTCCCTCCTCTGGTGTTGGCGAGGCCTCTTGGGTGTTGTCGATTCTAGATTTACTAATTGGTTCAAGGGGCATTCCTTTTAGAGATGGCCATATTCATGACACCTTCGGCAGTGAAAGGGAATGTGCTCGTAATCCAGATGTTGTTGCTAGAGTTCAAATACTCAAGCTCCACAAAATCTAGCACCATTTCTGTAATGTTCATGTAGACACAAATCTGTGCATATGAGGTATATCTTCCTCTTCTGGTGGAATTTGCAACTTAAAAAATCTTCCAATGGAGTTTTTGATCCCCTCAAGAAATTTTGGATCCCATAAATCTATTGGCAAGAAAAAAAGGCAAACCCAGACTGGTGCCGCCATGAATTTTTCCTGATCTGTATTATAACACTCCTCCCAAAATCACATAAATAGTCCAACATTGTAATAAAAATATGGTCCATTCTCAAAATTCTCTCCTTTTCCTCCAAATTTTCAAATATGGCCATGAAAAAACCTCTTGCTCCCAATTTTAGATCTGTGTGACCTTTCAACTACCATTTCAGCTGGATCCATTTGAGTAAATCCTTTTCAAGCGGCCAAATTCCTATGACCTTGCAGTTCTAGGCATGATCTTTCATGTACTGTCTATAGTTCTCTAGTTTTTTCGCTGGAATAAAAAATTGTGGCTTTTTTAGAGGCTCGAGGTAGACATTGGCTTCTAAATCAGTTCTTCCACTGGGCACCTAGCACCGGTTCTCCTCGCGAGTCGGCCAGCAGAAATATTTCTATTGGTCAAACCTTCGACATGATTTTTGGAAGTACATCATATCATGCACTGCCTGTGCCATTTCCAAACTGACCATCAAGAAGAAAGGCCTATATACTCTGCTTCTTACCCCTAGTCGACCTTGGGAACCCATATCCATGGATTACATGTTGGGCTTTCCTTCTACCAAGCATGGAAACGACTGTGTTTTTATGGTCTGCAAGTTTTTGGACATCCTAGACATGACTTTAGCTACGCAGTCTAAGGAGGATCCATTGGTCCAGCCACAACGACCTACAGATGATGGATCTAGTGCATCTTAAAGGCACAAGGATCCTAAGGAAATATTTTTCGAGGAAGTGAAAAAATGATAGCAAGTGAATCCACCCACCACCAGTGGAAGGACGAGCAGAGGAGTTTGTTGGAGCTCCTAGAAATGAGAAAAGGGAACGCAGGCAGCCATACAAGTACCAAGAATTGGTAGCACAGGTTGGAGAACCCTCTATTTTTTAGGCGACAACTCAGCATCAAGTGTGGGTAGATGCTATGGTGGAGGATTATAGCTCCATCATGACAAATTATGTCTAGGAAGTAGTTCCTAGACCTCCTAACAGGGCGGTTGTAGGTTCGAGATGGATCTATAAGATTAAATATGTTGCAGATGGCAGCATAGATAAATTCAAAGCAATATTTGTGGCTAAGGGGTACGCAAATAAGGAAGGGATTGACTATGAAGAAACCTTTGCCCATGTAGATAGGTATACTTCAATTAGATCCTTCATCTCCCTTGCAGCGCAGATGGGATGGGAAATTCACCATATGGATATCAAGACTGCATTCTTGAATGGGGTGATAGAAGAGGAAGTGTACATAGAACAACTAGAGGGATTTGAGACACATGAGTAGAAAAATCATGTGTGCAGTCTTAAGAAAGCCTTATACGGACTGAATAAATCCCCTAGAGCTTGGTATGGGAAAATTAATAGCTACCTACAAAATATGGGATTTTTCAAGAGTGATGCATATCCCAACCTCTACTATCTGAGAGTAGGGGATGAGCCTCTAATATTGGTGTTATATGTAGATGATATTTTTCTAACTGGATTATTTAGGCTCATCAAAGACTGCAAGGAAAATCTAGCTACAAAATTCGACATGAAGGATCTAGGGTGGATGCACTATTTTCTGGGTTTGGAAGTTTGGTAGCAGAAGGGAAAATATTCCTTGGGAAAGGAAGATATTCTACAGATATTTTGAAGAGATTTCAGATGGAGGATTGTAGACCCATGGGTACACCAATGATTAGAAACTAGAATAAAATAGACACGTCCGAGGATGATGAGGTTGATCCTACCTTTTATAGGCAGCTCATAGGATCATTGATGTACCTGGTCAACACTGGACCAGACATTTTTTATGTCGTGAATACCCTCAGTCAGTTCATGGTAGAACCAATCAGGGCTCACTAGGAAACAACCAAACATGTTCTCAGATACTTGAATGGGACAGTTGAGTTTGGATTGAGGTACACCAAGAGCAATGAAATACAGTTGAGTGGGTTCACTAACGCAGACTGGGTTTAAAGTCCATTAGATCATAAAAGTACCAGTGGGTATTGTTTCAGTGTCGGATCAAGAATGACTTCTTGGTGCAGTAGGAAATATAAATCTTTGGTGTTGAGCTCAGTCGAGGATGAATATATGGCAGCTAGCACAACTTCGTATGATTCCATATGGCTTTGTAAGTTTCTTATGAACTTACTCAAGAAGAGGATGGAATCGACCAGAATTTTGTGTGATAATCAAAGTTGCATCAAGCTCTCTAAAAATACGATGTTTCATGATCAGTCAAAGCACTTAACATCAGGTGCCACTTCATCAGAGAATATTTCCAAAGGGGAGATGTACAGTTGAAGTACTTTCTTACAGGAGAGCAGGTGGTATATATCCTCACGAAAGCTCTGGGTAAGATTAAGTTTTCTCACTTTGGAGAAAAGATGGGGATGGTCAAGAATCCATTCTAGTAGAGGAATGGATATGCTCGAAATTCATAAGGAGCTACAATATGGATCAAGCAGTGATAGATATGGTGTCATGGGCAGCAGTACAGAGGGCGGTAGCTAAGACATCAGCAACGCAGTAGATGCTTCAAGTCAAAGCAGATGGCGTTGGTATTTTTCTTGAACACTTTCCTCGCTAAGAGGGAGTGTTGATTTTGTATCATTGGAAAGTGTTCCAAGTCTCATATTTTGTGAGGAGGCTTGTACATCAGCATTCCAAAGAACCCAAAAACCGTTTGTGTAAATTCCACTCGGTTCATGTTTTATTAAAATAATTAATTATTTTAATGTGGTTCCTAATTCTAAACTTAGGGAAATTAAATAATTAAAGGGTATTAATAAATAAGAGTGAGAATCTCCTAGAAAACAAAGATCAAGTCATGTTTTAATCTTAGCCATTGATTAGATATCTAATCTGGGTTGTTGATTCATCAAAGAGAATATTATAAGATAAGGCCTAAGGATCATTTCGAAAGCAAGTCGAGCACACACTCAATACCCGAAGGAAATCGATTCTAAAGGAATAGAATTAGATTTCAAAGGGAGAGTTGCAGAGGCAGAAGAAAGAAGGGAAAGTTAGTAGAGGCAGATAAAGGAAAGAGGAGGACGCAAAGGGCCATAGAGGACAGTGTTGAGCAGTAGCACTAAGTCCCCACGCAGAGTGATGCAGTCCAACGCAGGAACTGCGCAGAAGATCACGCAGAGTGACGCAGAGGGAGCTAGGGGGTCTTCCGGGTGTTATAAATTCTCCCAAAGGATTCAGAGAATTTATCTCAGGTGTATTCTAAGAAGTCTACTCATATAATTCTTGTAAAATATTTTCCATGTTGAATAATAATACAAACCCTCATCCGTTGCACCAGTTTTCCCATATTGGGTTTTTCCGAGGATAATTGTCCAAAAATAAATGTGTTCTTGTGATTTTTTCTATTGCGTTATATGTGTTATGTTCTATTTTCTGCTTATGGTTAAATGAATAATGCAGTAGTGTTTATTTCAAAATTGACTGGAAGAAAATATGTAAATAACTTATAATACGTAAGTAGGCGAAATAAATCTATCGCTGCAGTAGTGTTTCATATTTAAATTTTCACAGAACATCATCCTCGGTGTTCTATGACATGTACAACCAGAGAAACCGTTGAAAAACAATACTACCTATGCAACTTTATAACCCAACTTGTTGCATTATTTACAATAATAACCTACTCAAAAGTAAAACCATCATGATAAACATGACAACATGGCAATCAAACTGCTTATTGGAGATTTATAACACAACTCATTGTGGTATTTACAATAGAAACCATACATAAAGGATACATAACTCAGCAAACAATGAAGAATACATAGCCCGTGTCTGATTGTTCATCTCTCATGTAGCTTCATCGGGCCCGAAGTGCTTCCACTGCACTTTAACTTGATCGATTTCTCGGTTACGGATCATGAGTTGTTTCCACTGCGATATGCACAGAGGTTTCGGCTAGAATTTTCCTTTTGGTTCCACCTGCAATATAGACCAATCAATAACATGATCACCATCCTTTACATATCTTTTAAGAAATGAAACATGGAAAACATCATGGACTTTCATTGTTGTAGGTAGTGCAAGTTGATAGGCCTCTAGTCCAATCCTCTCAAGGATCTCAAAAGACCCGTGATACCGTGGTGCCAACTTGACACAAGATCTGGTCCTCGGGGAGCTCTTCTTTGGCTTAATGCGCAAATACAAATCCTCCCCAACCTCAAACTCAATAAATTATATGTGTTGTTATGCATAACTATTATGTTTGTCTTGTGCTTCTTTTAGATTCTTATTTATAACCTGTGTTTCCTATTCCATGTCTGCCAATATTTCTAGTCCAATAAGTACCATGTTCACTAGATCACTCTAACTGATGGGATTATTACAACTCCACCCATAAAGTGCCTCAAATGGACTCGTCCTCAATGACTCCCGATAACAATTTTTGTAAGAAAAATCGACCAATGGAAGGTACTCCTCCCATATCCTATGCTTATGCACAACATACATCCTCAACATATCCTTGAGAATCATGTTGACCCTCTCTGTCTATCCATATGTCTATGGATGATAAGTTGTACTGAAGGAAAACTCTATCCCCAATCCTGCAAAAATATACTTCCAAAACTTGGAAGTGAACTTAGCATCCATGTCTGACATAATCTCCTTCGGAACACTATGAAAACTCACGATCTCCCTGATGAAGACATGTGCTACATCACTAATTGAATAAGTAGTCTTCACTAGAATGAATTGAGCTACCTTTCTCAACATATCGACCACAGTTGTGATAGAATTATGCTTCCTCAATGTACTTGGAAGTCCTATAATTAAATCCATGGAAATGACCTCCCATTTCCATTATGGAATCGTAATGGGCTAAAGAAACCCACCTGGATTATTACACTATGGTTTGACATGTTGATAGTCCATACACCTAGCCACAAACTCTACCATTTCCTTCTCCAGATTTGTCCAATAGTAGAACTTCTTCACCACTACCAATGTCTTTTGATATCCTGGGTGACGTGAATGTGACTTAACATGAAACTCTCTCAAGATAAGATTCTTGAGCTCATTGTCATCATGAAGATAGATCCTATCCCCAAATCTCACCAAGCCATCTAATGTAAGATTATAGTCCACATCTTGATCAACTTTACCCTCCTATAACATATGCATAATCTCATTGTACATGTCATCTTATTGTCCTTCCTGTAAGATCTAATCCTGCAAATTTTTCCCATATGAGCTCACTGATGCAACATGGGTCACTTGTACTCTTCTACTAAGAGGATCTACAACCTTGTTCTCCTTACCCTTGATGTATATGATCTCAAAATAAAACTCACTAAGGGTAGTAAACCATCTAGCTTTCCTAGCATTCTAATTATGTTGGTCAAATAGATATCTCAACCCACTGTGATCGCTCATCAATACAAACCTCATGCCAAGAAGACAATGCCTCCACATCTTCAAGGCATGAATAATAGTTTCCAACTCAAGATTATGAGTCACATATTTCTTCTTGTGCTCATTTATTTTCTTAGACTCATAGCACACCACATGTCCCTAATGCATAAGGACTTCACCAAGCCCTCTCTTACAAGCATATGTACAAAAAACAAACTTTGTATATGGATCGTCAATCTTAAGAACTGGAGCATTTGTCAACAATTTCCTTAATTGTTAAAAATTGGTTGCACATTCCTTTTTCCATTTAAACTTCTTACCTTTTCTTTGCAATGATGTAATAGGATATGCAATGCATGATAATTTTTTGATGAACCTCCTATAATAACCTTCTAATCCCATGAATGATATGACTTCATCCACATTTCTAGGAGTTGCCCACTCTATGCCTTCCTTGGAAATAACATGTCTCAAGTAATGTACCTTTGTCAGAAAGAAGCTACATTTTATATGCTTGGCATACAACTGATGAGGTCTTAGAAATATCCAAGCGTCGCTGCTAAATTATCATCATGCTCCTCCTCATTCTTAGAATATATTAGGATGTCATCAATGAATACAATAAAAAAAAATTCTAGATAAGGACGCAATACACTATTCATCAAGCACATAAAAGTAGTTGGAGCATTAGTCAAACCAAATAGAACTACATCAAACTCATAATTCCCATACCTAGTCCTGAAAGAAATATTGTAAATTTCCTCTTCTTTGGTGCATACCTGATGGTATCATGATTTCAATTCAATCTTCGAGAACACTGCTTCTCGCTTCAACCGATCAAACAAGTCGTCAATCCTCGAAAATGGATACTTTTTCTTGATCATCACCTTATTCATTTTCCTATAATCAATGCATAATCTAAGAGTACCATCCTTCTTCTTCACGAGAAATATTGGCGCACCCCAAGGCGATACACTTGGCTTAATGTGTCCCTTATCAAGCATTTCCTTCAACTACAACTTCAAATCTACTAACTATGGATTTCTTATCCTATAAGGTGCCTTCGATGCTATTGTTGCCCCTGGTAACAACTCAATAGAAAATTCCACTTCTCTGTGAGGAGGAAACTTTGGAATCTCTACGTAAAACACATCATGAACTGTTGCAATACAAGATACCTTTTGAAGATGGTTGCATCTTTAACATCCTTACCCATGTCACTAGAAATATGAACTCCAAACATCACACACCATTTCCTGCAACTATGCTTAGTCTGCATAACGATGACCATCCTCACTGATGTAGCCTTATTTTTTCCCTGCAAGATTCTATTTGCCCCATTATCATCCAAGCACTCAATAGCCTTTTCATAGCAATCTACTTTGGTCCTGTGAAGATACAACCAATCCATACCCAAAATCATGTTATACGATCCCAATGGTAGTACATTCAAATGTGTCGTTGTAGGCATAGAATTCAACTCAAACGCACAAGCTCTTGCCCAATGATGAACTCTCTTCTTGGTACCTGTATCCAACTACACCAACCAAGACTTAGCATGCACTTGTTTTCTCAAGCCACACTTATCCACCGGGTTAGGATTAACATAACTATAATTGATCCAGGATCAATAAAAATAGAAACAACTCGACCAGAGAGCTTACCTTCCATCTCAATAATGGATTCATGGTTATCTTCCTGCTTGTTTTCCACATCTTCATAGATTTGAGGAATGTTATGACCAACATCCCCAACTGTATGTGCCTCCTAATCATTATATATCTTAGTCCTACCACCCTGGTACAATTGACAATCCTTCTTGTGATGATATTTTCCACATATCCAACACTGCATTGGTCCTCTAGTCCTCTGCTCTCCATGTTGCGACCCATGTCCCTTCTCAACCACGTTTAACTTATTATAACAAACCGCGTTTTCTTTCTCACCTGCATCCTGAGGTCTTCCCCACTTCAGTGGCCACTTCCCTTTAACTTTCACATTCCCCTTTAAATCACGCTTAGGCTCATATTTGCGCTTTGATTGTTCATAAAAATGATTCAACTTCTGGATGGACTCTTCCAATGATCTAGGCTCATCAAACTCAATATGTTATCTCTATGTTTTTGGAAATCCACTGATGAATCTATGAATATTATCTTTATCATCCCTAAGATAAGGCACATACCTTAACAACTCCAAGAATTTGCTAATGTACTCATCATTTGTCATAGAACGCATCTGAAACTCATAAAACTCCTTAGCTATGTCATCATAGTACCTATTTGATAAGTACATATTCTTAAAGAGCCTCTCAAACTCATCCAAAATCAAGTCTTCTTCCTGAATTCCCTTGACATTCTTCACATATTCCCACCATATTTTTTTTTTCCCTTTAACATTGAAGGTGGATATCTTGGCTTTCATTTTCTCTGGATAGCTATGAAATCTAAATATTTTCTTCATCCCAAGAAACCATACCTCTACATATTATGACTTCTTCATCTCTCCATCAAATTTAGGAGCCTTCACTTTCTTGAACTCCTCAGGAAAATACTCCCTCCTATAAGGATGATGATGGTGATGATTGTGATGATGTCTCCTGTATGAGGAACTAGAATGATGCCGATACATACCAGTCCTTTTTTCAGGTTTATCTAGTGATACGCCACCTCTAACTATGTCTCCTCTATCCAACCTATATCCATGCCGAGATATACTACCATAGGCCCCATTATTTTTCTCTTCCTGCTCTTGACTAATCCTCAATTGTCCTTGTTTTTGCAACTCTAACAAGCTTTGAAGAATCACTGCATTGAATTCTACTTGCTTCTCTTAAGCCCTTGCAAGTATTTCCTGGGCCTTAACCAACCTGTCATTGCCTTCTTTAAAACTTATGATTTTTTCCCTCAGGCTCCTTAATGTATCTGTTATACCAAGAGAATACTCATATCCTTGTTGCCAAATTGATCTGTATGGAGAGTCACGAGAACTGTAGTCTACCATTTCGCTTGTCACCTTTGATTCTCTTCTTTTTGCAAGTGCATCATGTTAGATAAACCAAATAGGTACCAAAATCAAATCCATGCCTAATTAATGTTCAGGAGAGGCTTATCTCATCTACAATATCAGTCCACATTAGCATGTACATATATAATCATAATCACATCAATATAAAAATAGTATGCATGACCATACCAATTGTATACCATGACCCCATGCATGACAACCATAACCTTTAAAACATCATACTTTACGCAAAGAGAGCGCAAATTTCTATGATACCACCCTATAACCACACTCCTCCCACATTTACCCAGTTTCACCTACTTTCCCTAGGTAAACATGAGTTGAGGGTCACTATAATCATAATCAACCTCCTATATAACCTTAAGGAAATGGATTCAGCAAATTAAGACCTTATTGACTTCCCTCGGGTGTTATAGAACCTCTAGGAGAAACCCAACCCCTCGAGGTGTGCAACCCCTGAGACAACTTTGTCTTTCAATGAACTAGAGCCTCAATCAATCCCTTTCCAAGGCATGCAAGTGACTATAGCCCTCCAATCGCTCCCATAGTCCTTCCTGATAGTGATTTTTGACTTTTCCAGTCAGTTTTGTGTTAGCAACCTTGAATTCTAAGCCACTTTTCCAAGGCTAGGACTTGGGCCTCTACCCAAAACTCAATAAAACTTCCAAAAATGATGAATGGAATAGAAACAAAGCTTATAAACCAAAACATGAACGAATAATTGACCTGACCTCTCCCAACCGAGACTGAAATTATGTCAAACATTTGGTAAGCATACAACCTATAGGTCATGAATGCATATATGAGCATAAGTATCTGGAAAATTATCTATGGTTTAACAAGAAGTACCAATTCCTTCTCACAATAGTTTTCATAACACCGATTAGGTCTTTCATTCATTATTCATTCAGTTACAAGTAAAAGCATGGCGATAGCCATGACCAAGGTCTGTCATAAAATTATGCCTATACCAGCATATAATCATATAAATAACAATGATAAAGCAACCATTAAAGCCACATAATAACAAGTACCTTTACTCATCAAAATCAAGAGAAACTTAGCTCTTATTAAACATAGGAAAAATCCAACTAGTTTCATGACTTCCACGTACCACCCAACCATAGATTAGGCTGACCAAATATTCCTTTCATCCAATCACCATCGTTCCATATTCCAGGCATGAATATGGGATCTCATGGGATGAACCAATGCAAAGCCAACGAAGGGAATACATAGGTTAAACCACCTCCACCCTCACCATAATGTGGTCTCTCCTAAACCAGTGTCGATATCACAAAACCAAACTGAGCTTGGATTCCTCAAAATTCATTCACCATCCCTTAAGGAAATTCCCTATCTCCACCCACCTTTTTAGGGCTTCCCAAAGAAAATGTTAAGAAACCAGCTCACAAAAATAGAAGAAAAGAGAGATAAACGACTTAAAAATCAACCTCTTCATGGGGGAAACCTCCTTTATATTACTGTTGGAATAGAGTCTCCTACAAGCTGCGAAACTGGTCCATTTTGAATACTTTTGATTAAATTTAGTCTAGTGCAGGGGTTTTGGGGTGGGTCAAAGCCCCAAAAGCATTGTAAGGGGTAAAAGGGTAAACCATGGGTCTGAA
Organism: Pinus albicaulis; assembly: GCA_034641835.2. Lineage (NCBI taxonomy): Eukaryota > Viridiplantae > Streptophyta > Pinopsida > Pinales > Pinaceae > Pinus > Pinus albicaulis. Next base: position 1,522,471,257 of record CM076575.1, on the reverse strand, counting down.
AACCACGGTTTGCGAACCATAGGAAATTCTAGGCTAGATTATTATAAATAGAGGAACATTTTGTATTGTAAGGCAAAAAAAGAAAGAGTTATTGATGTGAATTGTGGTTTAAGCTATCTATTTGGGTTTTTGGGAAAGGACTCCTGTAAGCTGTGTGCGCAGAGATCCAAATCCAGCTGTGTGTGGACCATGCTGATGTGTGCACAGGTTGGGAAGGGATTTGTAAGGAGGAATTGATGAATGAATGAAAGTTTGATAGAGAACTGAATCTATGAGTACTCTTTGTGTGAATCATTGGTAATTAGTGCATTGTGCATTTTCTGTACTTAAGCTGCGAAGATCTGTGTAAGTGTGTTTTCTGTATCTGGATCTGTTATGTTCTGTTTATGCAATACTGTGTTACTGTCATAAAAGCATATAATTAGAGATCTAGCGCACGTGGATGCAAATAGAGACCCAATTGACCCTGCGCAGAATAAGGTAATCTGGGAATCACAGGGTCTAGCACAGCTCTACTTGCCTTACCTATCCTTTCTCAAGGTGCGGAAACCTAGTTCTAGCACCCACCCATACTACTTTGGATGAGACTTTGACCTGCACCAGCAGGTCGCTGCCGAAAGGGCTAGTAGTATAGGGGTTTGTTGGCAAACCTTGAGCTCCGAACCTAGGTCAGGACCCCTCAAGCCAAAAATTACATAAATGAAAAATTCTTGGATGATACAAATGAAAAAACCTCCTTTCTATATATATAGGAGTCTAATGGGTCACAATATAATCCTAGCTGACATAATAATAATAATGTAAGGGCACAATAATAACAATATGGGGAATACATGGGAAAAAAAATAAAAATAAGGGGGCTATACTAACAATAATAATAAGGGGATACACTAGTATTATAGGGACCTAACATTCCCCTCTCCTTCAAACAACTATTGTCCTCAACGCTTGATTATTTCTGGATGCTTATGTATAAAATTCTCATCCTCCCATGTGGAATCTTCAGCGAGTAAGTTCTTCCACTTGATGAGATACTTTGAAATTTATCAATTTCGTAGTTATCGAGTTCTTGTTTCCGTGACTGTTTCAGGTTCCAAAATGATTTTTCCTTCCTCGTCAATTTCTAGAAATATTGTTTGAATTGGGAGTTTGTCACCTATAACCTTATTTAAGCATGAAACATGGAAAACTAGGTGCACTCGGGAAGATGTAGGCAACTCCATTTTTTATTCCATAGTACCAATCTTTTGCAGCACCTTGTAAGGACCATAGTACTTTAGCGATAATTTATTATACTTCTTAGCTTGCTTGAGGGACATTGGTTTGTATGGTTGTAGTTGTAAAAATACCCAGTCACCTACATCAAAACTTCTTTCGCTGTGATGTTGATATTCCTGTTGTTTCATTTGATTTTGCACCAAATTTAGGTTATCCTTTAAGAGTTGGAGAACTTGTTGTTGATACTCAATGTAAGGGCACAACAATAACAATAGTGGGCTTCTATGGGGCACAATAATAAAAATATGGGGAATACATGGGCACAAAAATAACAATAAGGAGGCTATACTAACAATAACAATAAGGGGATACACTAGTATTGTAGGGACCTAACATAAAATCATCTCCACCCCAAACCCTTTGGATTTTCCTGAGACCACCTCACTCAAATCCAAAACCTTCTGGCAATCCAAATCTCAACCAAGAAATAATCCCATCACACTATAGCTATATGAAAATGGCAAGGCAAGGCTAAAACCACTATAAAAATTTGACAAACGCCATGCCACTAACAACAAATAAACCAAATATACACATGCATATACCATGCATTCCAAAACCAACTAAGAAATCATACATGAAACCTGTTACCTACAAGTATTCATGTTGAAGTTGCTTGATCCAAATTTTCCTTTCTTGGTCCTTGGTTTCCTTTGCTTTCATTTTCCTTCTTTTAATTTCCTTTCCTTCCCTCACTTGCTTTATTTTATTCTTATCTTGGTGTTCTTATCCTCTCTAAAACTAATTCCAAAACTAAACTAACAAAAGGCTACCAACTAATGTGCTAATGTATTTTTATCTTGAAGCCTATAATTTCTTCATTTTTCCTTAATTTTCCTTCAATTTCCTCCTCATATGCAACCTATGACCTTTTACTTTCCTTTTCTCCTATTTTCCTTTATTTTCATAAATAAAGTGCCAAAAATGCATTTTTTTCCTTTCAAAGCCTTTGCCATTGTCTTTTTCATTTTCTCCTTAGCCATAAACACATCAATTGATGCCCACTAGGATATTTTTCCCAACATTCAACTTGGAATAAGTTTTCCTTGACTGTATAAGAAGAGAATAATTCTTATGGGTTTTCCTCTCAAGTGGAGAGGTTTTGGCCCTAGTTGGTCGCCTACATCTTGTGTCCTCTTGTCTCATTGTTCTTTATGATTTGGTAGTTTTTTTATGATAAGAACACTAAATATAATCAAGAGGAAGAAGAAGCTAATCAATTTAAGCAAAAATACATCACAAGCAGTTATCAAAGAGAAATCACCTAATCTAATTGCCCTAGATTTCTAAACAATACCACCCAAATATTTGCAATGGAAAATTTTGCCTTGTCTATTTAGTTTAAACTTTTTTATAAATTGAAAACTATGAACTTTAATTATTCCTGTCTTATCAAGAATGACTAAAGCATCATAGACTCCATCACCAATTGGAAGAAATAACTATATAATTGACCAAAAATAGATTATCGAATAAGGACATTGTTAATTTCTATAATATTTATGAATTTTTATTTACAATGAAAAAGAATTGAAATTGAAAAAACATAGTTGCATTTGAACCTTACTTGTTCATTTCTTATCAAGAATGACTAAAGCATCATAACATCCATCACCGATTGGGGAAATAACTAAATAATTGATAAGAAATGGAATATTGAATAACGACATTGTTATTCCTATAATATTTATGATTTTTATTTACAATGAGAGAGAAATAGAATTAAACGAATTTAATTCAATTTTAATTACTTTAAATAAATGTTTAACATAAAAATGAATCACATAACATTGCATGTGTTTGAACATTTTATAAATTACAAACTATGAAAATGTATTCCTTTTCAAAGTAATATTATATAAGTAATTTTTTTGTAAGCAATAGTATATAAGTAATTAAGTTCATAGTTGTATTTTTATTTATAGTCATAGCATCCAAATATTTGCAATGGAAAATTTTGTCTGGTGTGCTCCATGATGTTAGTGCAGTACAAGGTGTTCACAAAATTTCAATATCTCTTTAGAATAAGTGTTTTCTATCAACTAGTCAACCATAAGACAACATAAACATGTTTAAGATTACACATTTATTCATTTTATTCATTTTATTATAATGGCATGTTTCGTTAGAAGATTCAAGTTCTATGTCGTAATCATATTCAATTTCAATAGAGAGAAAATCTTGAAAAAGAGAGACTTAATTATTCATTATATTTAACAAGGTTAGGTGGCACCAACCTAAAAACAGTTGGTTCCATTACTAATTAATAATAGTATTAAGAAAAAAAGAAAAAAAAATCCATGTACAAGAAAAAAAAATCCATGTACAAGAAAAATTTATAGAGGTTAGAGACATTTGGTGTGTAGTGTTCATTTTCAACATTCACTTGTGGAAACAAGGAAATTGCATATATAACCACTTTAAAACGTGCTAGCAATATTAAGATAAGGATCCATATTATATTTGTTGAAGTCATCCAAACAGTATACAAATAATGAATTATTTCCACTTCTTAAGAAAGTATGAGAAATCTAAAAAAACTTGTCAAAAAACTTTGACAAGAAATATTGTTGTTATTATTACTACCTATATTTTAATACATTTATATGTATATAGAAATTTGCCTTTACATTATTTCACCAAAAAAGACCTATGGACTTACATAAAATGATTCAACAAGTCCTTTGGGACAAGCCCAATGGACTTGATAGAATGATCTATATGAATCCACATGACCCAAGGACCTATATAATACGAGCAATATGAGCATGAATTATAAAAAATACGAGCCTTTACATCATGAGAAAACCACATAATATAAAACGAACCAATGATGCGTAATAGAACAAATTTCATACATTAAGTGTTATAGCATCATATCTAATTACATATGATTGTGATGATTATATGGCATGGGTTCTTCTAGTATATCTATTACACTCATACTTGCATATACAAGTACACATTATATTAATGAAATGAAATAAAATTATTGGATTTTGGAAAGCATTGAAGCTACAAAAAAAGGTTTTAATGGAGTATTTAAGCAATCAAACACCTTCCTTGGTGCATGTTGGAGCGGGGTCCTTTAAGTCCGAAGACCATTTTTTGCTATATTTTTGTGATATATTTTGTAATTTTATTCGTGCATAGGGGCTTTGGGGTGGGTCAAAGCCATTCATGAATTGTAATGGGTCAAAAGGGTAGAACAAGGGGCCGCAAACCACTGTTTGTGAACCCTAGTGTAGTGCAGGCTAATAATATAAATAGAAGTCTAGATCGAGTCTAAGAAGGAATTTTTTGTATAAGTCTGAATTTTTATGTTAGATCTAGTAACTTTGTGATATTTTGTGTGGAGTTGGCTGGGTAGAAGGCTCCTGTTGGCTGTGTGCGCAGAGACCTTAGTTCTGCTGTGTGCGGACCCCGCTAGATGTGTGCATGGATTGTTGAAGGGTTTTGTATGAACGATCTGAACTGACATTAATAAAGGAATGTTGTTGCGGATATCTGAGTCTGAAATGCATCTACTGTCTATGTTATGAATGTTTCTACACCTTATTTCTAATTCCTATATTATCTGCAATTGGATCTCTTGCACAATTGTGTTTGGGTTTATATGAATAATTATTGGATGGATATGATGGTATAAGGCTCTGATATTATGTGTTAAGGGTTATTACTTGATTTATATATGATATATTAACTTGTGCAAGGCATTCTACATAATTGGCCTAAATTTGTCTGTAAGGGTTTCTTGGTTAGGGCTTCTATTGTGGAGGTATGTTCATGGTTATTTTGGCTCTTAAGGCACCCACATCATTCAAACCTCTCTCAGGGTGTGGAAAATTGGTTCCAGCACTCCTCCATACTACTTTGGATGAGACTTTGTGTTGGGCAGATTAATCAATCTTGCGGACAAGATCGATCTCCCTAGTACCAAAAGGTAATCTAGCAACAAATAGCCAAATAAACCTATCTTTCTCTAAACATATGAAATTTACAAAAGAATACTATAAAGGTGTTAAGAACTTACCGTAGATCCAATGCTTGTTCGAAGTTGTTTTCCCTCGTGCACTTGAAGGAGTTATCTTCGTAAACCTGCAGTTACAAACAAGCAAACATTAAATAGCACCTGTATAGTAAACATCATAAATCATGTTTATCATGGTGATCAAGGAATCCATGAAATAAACAGTTAACTAACAGCTTATTGAGAAAAATGAATTCATTTGTATTAACTTTGAAAGAAAGAAAACCTTACAACCTTAGCCTTGATGTTGAACAGGCCTTCTCGGGGTCTGAAGAAGAAATCTCCTCTACTCTGACAAGCCTTGCACTCTTCCAACCGAGACAAATAGAGGTATGTGATCTCTCCTCACAAAAATCTTAGTTAAATGAGTCTGAATCCCAACAGCACTTAACCTCACATAATTCTAAAGCTTCAACTCCCCTTAAGGATACCCAAGGCCTCTTTTTATAATGCAAAAGAGGAGGTTTCAGTTCCAACTATGAAGGGATAGAATCCTCCTTCAAAGGGATAAGCTCCTCACATCAAGGGGTTAGCTCCATAAGGTAAGGGATACATGAACCTCAAAAGAGAAGTTCTGCCACAGCAAGATTCTTTCTAGAGGCTTCTAGAATTTACTGAAAGTAAGCTTTTTCGAGTTTACTTGCGCCTTTTTTATCTTTTACAGGGGTCCGCACCCATAACACAGAGAAATTGTGTTTAGGTACGCAGGAGTCATGAACATTAGGTGCAGGACCGCAGTCAAGATACAGAGAAAGTGCGATACCCGAGTTAAGGAGATTTTTAAGAACTTTTCTCTTATTTTCAAGCCTTGAAATGAGGAAATGATGTGTTAGACTTGCAAAGGAGGAAGTATGAGTGATAATGAGCTCATACACATAGCAGAATGTCAAGATGACAATTTTCAGTGCAACAGATTGCCCCCTAAAGTTCAAAGTCTGGAATAGATGAAGATGAAGTCTGTCATATATGAAGAGCGAAGTACTTTATCATTTCAAGGATCATCCTGTGGACACCCCGGTCAGAACCTATAAAAACATTCAATGAAAAATATATATATGTGTAAACATATCATCACTGAGGTAGGCATTCCCATACTCAGATCAAAACTAACTAGAAAACTAATTTAAACTTTTCTGATACAGGAATGATTTTCAATACATCAACAGTATAGACATATGTAGACACAGCATCGACGCAACCATCTGTTTATGTATAGTCCACTGTATAAATGAATAACAAAAATTCCTCGCAGCCTGGATGGTGGAAACTAGATCCAGGGTCTTGATTTCTGCTTCTCGAACCAGTACGATTCTATCCATGTGAATGAATGTGTCGAAGTCGAACATGGTAGAAACCATTTGATTACCAGTCAATAATGAAAACTGTTAACAAGTGTGAGAGAAACCACCAGTAATGTCAATGGCTCTCAAAGTACTCAGTACAATCCATGAAATGTGAATGAATGAGCTAAAGTTGAACATGTCACGGAATCATTCGATCAAAGGTCAATGATGCAACCTGTCGCCGAAGGCGAGAAACCTGCCATTGAGGCATGAAGATTTCAAGGTACTGACGATTTCTAGATCAACTTCCTAGATAATGAGTTGTCTTCGATAGAAAGTGATCTGTCATAGGCAAGCCCACAACACAAAATCATAGATCAAGTTTTGAAGAAATATATTTGCAAGGACTGACTCAGGGATGGTCAAAATGGAAGACAAATATTTTGCAGATGAATGATTTGTTTGAACTGTCTTCTTGAACATATAACAACACTACAGATGGCTTGGTGAAAATTGACCCAAAGCTAATACCCAGAAACCGGTTGAAGACTTTCAATATGGTTTGATTAATTGTTAGGCAAAGGATTTCCCAACCCAAGTGAACAAAAGTGTCGTGTTCAAGAGTTGTTAACGGTTTTCCGAATAATCAAAATGTAACAAACAGGTTCATTTTTCTCTCTTTTCCCCCACCATTTCTGGCAAGTACCTCTTTATTTTTGACAAGCTTGAGGAGGATAACATTTGCTTGTTTATAAGCTCATCCTTTGGATGATTCCAGCTTAGTTTAAAATTTGAACCCTAAGACGAAGTGGTTCGTTCCTGTTTAAAATTGAACAGATCCTTTACTGTTAACTTTTAATGAGTCCAGTATAGGAGAAAATTGATGTTTTTTCAATTTTAAAGAGTCAGAAGAAAAAACTTAAGAAGACTCCATGGAGGTACTTTTTCGTAAATTTAGTCTCTCGAGCCCGAAAAAGGATAAAATAATGCGAGAGAGAACTCTATTGACCGTATTTAGTCAACGTATACCTTTTTCGTAAATAGCCCATTTCAGTCCGTAAAAGGGGTAAACTTATACTGAAGGGACGATCATTCATTTATTTTAACGAGTTCGAATAATCAAATGCTCGAAAATATTTTCATGTTTAGAGAGTCTGAAAAGGGCTTAAAAGAAGACTCCAATTTTTCGCTTTTTCGTAGATTTTTGAAAGAGTCTGAAAAAGTGATAAAAGTATGCTCTTTGTTGAAAAACGATCAATTTTCCTGAAAAATCCAATTTCTGCACAAAAACTTGAAACATTACACATACCTGTTTAAGATAAATAAAAATGCTTTCAAAAATAACCTTTTTCAAGTAAAATAAACAAATTAAAAATTCATTTATTCGAAAAAACTTATAAAAAGGACTTTTCTAACCTCATTTTTACCATTTGAGTTCAGAGTGAAAAGTAAAAGTTTTTGGGTAAAAAAGTTCCTGTGAAGATTCTGGAAAATCCATCCAACGAAATCGAGAACCGTCAACTCCAGGTAATCCACGACCTCCTAATCTTGCATTTCATCTGTTTACATTTCATTTTTAGGCTTTAGATTTCATTTTTAAGAAAAAAATATGTTTTAAAAATCACCCGCGGGGGTCCGTAGGTGCAACACATGGGCCCTACAGACCCCGACTTTTTCCTACATAGAAAAAATTCGTGGGTCTGCACTTGTCTCACAGCACTCATGCATTCCTATGCACTGTGTATGAGAAACAAGTGCGGTCCCCAAAAAAGTTCAAGAAAAACATAAAAGATTTCAAAATTTTCAAAAACAGAGAAAACCTAAGCTACCCAGGCAGATATTCATCAATCAAAAACCAGGAAAAAATTTTCCTCAAATCAAAATAAAAGAGAACCAAAAACAACAAGTTCTTTCCCCAGCAGAGTCGCCAATTTGTTGGGCAGATTAATCAATCTTGCAGACAAGATCGATCTCCCTAGTACCAAAGGTACTCTAGCAACAAACAGCCAAATAAACCTATCTTTCTCTAAACATATGTGATTTACAAAAGAATACTATAAAGTTGTTAAGAACTTACCGTAGATCCAATGCTTGTTCGAAGTTGCTGTCCCTCGTGCACTTGAAGGAGTTATCTTCGTAAACCTGCAGTTACAAACAAGTAAACATTAAATAGCACCTGTATAGTAAACATCATAAACCATGCTTATCATGGTGATCAAGGAATCCATGAAATAAACAGTTAACTAACAGTTTATTGAGAAAAATGAATTCATTTGTATTAACTTTGAACGAAATAAAACCTTACAACCTTAGCCTTGATGTTGAATAGGCCTTCCCAGGGTCCGAAGCAGGAATCTCCTCTACTCTGACAAGCCTTACACTCTTCCAACTGAGACAGACAGAGGTATGTGATATCTCCTCACAAAAATCTCAGTTAAATGAGTCTGAATCCCAACAGCACTTAACCTCAAATAATTCTAAAGCTTCAACTCCCCTTGAGGCTACCCAAGGCCTCTTTTTATAGTGCAAAAGAGGAGGTTTCAATTCCAACTATCAAGGGATAGAATCATCCTTCAAAGGGATAAGCTCCTCACATCAAGGGGTTAGCTCCATAAGGTAAGGGATACATGAACCTCAAAAGAGCGGTTCTGCCACTGCAATATTCTTTCTAGAGGCTTCTAGAATTTACTGAAAGTGAGCTTTTTTTAGTTTACTTGCACCTTTTTGATCTTTTACAAGGGTCTGCACCCATAACATAGAGAAAGTACGTTCAGGTACGCAGGAGTCATGAACATTAGGTGCGGGATCGCAGCAAGATACATAGAAAGTGCGATACCAGAGTTAAGAAGATTTTTAAGAACTTTTCTCTTATTTTCAAGGCTTGACATGAGGAACTGATGTGTTAGACTTGAAAATGAGGAAGTATGAGTGATAATGAGCTCATACACATAGCAGAATTTCAGGATGACAATTTTCAGTGCAACACTTTGACTTGCCCAAGCAAGTCACTACCGAAAGGGCCAGTTGTAAGAGGGTTTTGTTGGTTAACCTCAACTCTGAACCTAGGTCAGGACCCCTCAAGCCAACAAATGGTTTCGTTGTCGGGATCCAAAAAATTTTGAGAGAGGTTGGGTAATGTTGAGAGGTCATTGGCATCCATTAAAGCCTGAACTTGAGGACTGGTTTGAAAAAAATATTTAGGAATTTTCCCTAAAAGAAAACAAAAGTAATAAGTTATCCGCTGAAGAGTGGAAGAATAAGTATATTTTCACTGAGGTGCACAAGATATTTTTCATAAACTTTGCACGTGAATTGTAGGAGTGGTTGGAAAGGTTAGTAGAATTCCAAACCTGTTGGAAGGACGATCAGGTCACGCAGTGGACCCCTTAATTGATCCAATAGTTGGAGAAGACAGATAATTCCATTACCCGAAATGTAGATCACTGGGTTGACAGCATCTTGGGTGGGTTTGTAACATTGTTTGCAGACGATCAGTTTGTGACATACTCTGACGCTGGAAGAATATTTTTTAAGGGATTTAGAGGTAAGTTCTTACAAACTTTTCCTCTGTTGATTAAGATGCTATTGTGTGAAAAGGGTATTTTGTGCAGCCAGACCAAGTGAATGGCCCCTAATCAGATCGAAAGAACTACCCACAGCAGTAAATATTATCGATTTAATCAGAGAGGGGATAGATCTGTATACAGTCCTCTGAGAAACTCCCTTGATATAAATGGAAGCGAGGCTATGCACGCTAAAAATATCCCTCATGCTATGCCACCATCAAATTCACACAGGGGTAAGAATCCTCCTACCCCAGCACCACCCCCACCTACGGAAGATATGGCCGCACATATGAAGTTACCCACCTTTAAGGGTGTGGGGGATGAGGATATGGACCAATTTTGGTTTGTGGTGAATACATGTGGACTGTGCAGAATGTCAATACTGATGTTGTCAAAAGAGCGCAACTGGCTATGGCCTTTGAAGTTCATGATTTAGATTGGTTCATGGGATACTTTTCTCAACATGTGGATCCCACAATTCAGGAGATTAAGGATGCCCTGAAGCAAAAATTTCAAAAGCCAAAGTCCTATTCTCAATGCATAATAGAACTGAAAGATATAAAGCAAGGATCAACGAAATCAGTTTGGGAAGTTGACCAATGGCTAAAGCAAGCCATTAGCGAAGGAGGATTTTCTTATGATGAAAAGCAACATAAGGAATGGTTCATCGCCATGTTATTGCCACATCTACACAGGCCTATGGTTCATCAGAAGATTGATTCTCAGGAATAAGCCCTGGAAATTGCTATGAAAATAGAAGTTATGCCTAGAGATGATGCTCAATTTGGAGCGCTGCAAATTCATATCCAATTAGAAGCAATGCATTTAGAAATTCATAATTTATAAAGAGATCGGGGCAAAGAAGTTGACGTGAACGTCTGGTGCATCCGCTACAAGGGAGCTGGCCACACCAAAGATCAGTGTCCTCTGTTGTCGGATTATAAGAAAGTTGAGGGACCGAGTCCACTGCGCCCCAGAGATATTGTTGGGCCTAGTACCCCCACACTATGGTGCGCTGATTGTCGAGTGGTTGGGCGACATGATACAGACCACTGCTCGCGGTTAGGAGCCTATGTACCAGAATTGAAGCAACAGTGGTGCAGATTCTTCTCTTCATTTGGTCACGATGAGCACCGCTGCCAAACATATGACCTGATGATAGATAGAATGAACCTTTATAGAGTGCAGGCCGACCCGTTGTCACCAACATCTCCCTCCAAATAAGGAGGATCCCCAACAAGAGGACGAGGAGGGGGGAGAGGTGGAGGCACAGGCAGAGGGAGAGGGAAACTAAATTGTTACAACTATGGAGACACTGGACACTATGCGCGAGACTGCCCAAACCCTGCGAGACAATCCTGCAGGTATTGTAGGCAATTTGATCATGTAATTGAAGATTGTCCTATGTTAATAGCTAAAATGCAGGACAAGAAACAGACACCAATGCAGAACATACATATGGTTAATGCTGAACCACATGACGATGGTCCAAGTGTAAATGTAATTACAAGCAGTAGTGTTCCCACCGGAGGAAATGAGGAAAAGGCTGTCACAGATCCACTGATCAGAAAGGAGCATCCACATCAAGAACTCCCATGGAACCAAAAGTTGATGATGAAGTTAAACCATTCCTACAAACCTTCATTAAGCTACTGTGCAATCAGAAGGTAGTAGATAATCTCTAGGCCCTGATAGACCACTGCGCAGAAAAAGAGGTGCCTCGAACAGAAACCAAGGTCGTGAACAAGGTTTATAAGAAGAAGAGAATTGGTAGGGAGATGCGCATGACTATGCAGATTGGAGAGTATGAGATGTATCAAGTCATATTGGATCTGGGATCTGATGCAAATGTCTTACCTAAGAAGACCTGGAAAAATATGGGAGAACCAAAGTTGGAATGGTCCTCTATTCAGGTGCGCATGGATGATCAGCAAAAGATCATTCCACTTGTAAGGCTTCCACAGGTTGTGATAGACATTGCCGCAGATCCACTGATCAGAAAGGAGCATCCACATCAAGAACTCCCATGGAACCAAAAGTTGATGATGAAGTTAAACCATTCCTACAAGCCTTTATTAAGCTACTGCGCAATCAGAAGGTAGTAGATAATCTCTAGGCCCTGATAGACTGTTGCGCAAAAAAAGAGGTGCCTCGAACAGAAACCAAGGTCGTGAACAAGGTTTATAAGAAGAAGAAGAGAATTGGTAGAGAGATGCACATGACTGTGCAGTTTGGAGAGTATGAGATGTATCAAGTCATATTGGATCTGGGGTCTGATGCAAATGTCTTACCTAAGCAGACCTGGCAAAATATGGGAGAACCAAAGTTGGAAATGTCCTCTATTTAGCTACGCATGGCTGATCAGCAAAAGATCATTCCACTTGGAAGGCTTCCACGGGTTTTGATAAACATTTCCGGAGTGAAGGTATGTGCAGATTTTGAAGTAATACAAATTGTGGATGATGCAAACCCCTACCCTGCACTATTAGGATTAGATTGGTCCATTGATATGGGAGACATCATTAACCTGAAGCGTAGAAATATGCTTTTGAGAATAATGGTACACGGGTGATAGTCCCACTAGATCTAGCAGAAGGATAACGATACACAGAACTAGTGCGTGAGTGGGATGATGTTGGCCATATCTACAAGTTGACTGCACGGGATGAAGATTGGATCAACCCTACAATTGATGGCATGTTGAACTGGGAAAATAATAGCTCATGTTTTTCTGATTCCAATGGTGATATGGAGAAATGGTAGAACTGGTTGCACGATGTCTTTGTGTTGCACTACTTCAAGATCATAAAGAACTTTTGGTGCATCTCCTCAAAGGTAAGATAACTACCCTACTTTGATGGTTTTGGTAGTGTCAAATAATTATTGGAAGCATTGGAAAAAATTTTCCTAGAGGAACGAAGGTTCTGGGCTCTTGATTTGGCTATGTGCGCAACTCTAACACATTGGTGGGAGACGCACAAGGGATATTTCCAGGACTAGGAGGAATGTAGACAAATGATGACACTGCGCTTTGAACCTCCAGTCACCCCACCAATTGAGCTCTTCTATGGTCGTGGAGCTCCACACAAGCACCTAGCCATGTGGGTGGAGGTATGGAATGAAAAGACATGGTATGAGTGGGTTCGTAGGTTTGTCCACTCGTTGAGGTCGGAACCCACCACCTGGTATCTAGAAGTTGAGCTACATCGGGGTACTTGAAACTGGTTTACAATGACTGAGTATTTCTTGGAAACCTTTGGCTCAGTGGGAAGCTCAGAGAAATTGGACGAAGCTCTATAGGACATATATGCCCTGATCTTTGATGAATCCCGACCCCGAAAGGAATGTGTTGCATTGGTCCGGGATGCGTAGATGCAAGACATCTTCAATTGTAGAAATCTATCAATCGAGGATAATGAATATTACCCAAGGAATGTTAATATATTGAAGTCAGAAGGAGAGCGCATAGTTGCAGGGCCGGCATTAGGGATGATGGATGTTACTAAACCTCTGAAATTGAAGGAAGTCAACATTGGGATAGAAGAGCAGCCCAAGTTGTCCAAGATTGGGGACTGTTGGGATAATGATACAGTAGGAAATATTGCAAAACTGCTAAAAGGGTATCAGGATCTGTTTCCTACAAAGTTCTCTGAGCTTAAGGGAATTGTAGGGGGCTTGAGTGTTATGAAGACCACGCAGAAACCAGATGTGCGCCCTGTCAAGAAATACCCATATCGATTTAACCCCAAATATAAATAGAAAGTAAAGGAGGAGTTAGAAAATATGGTGGCTACATGCATCATTGAACCAGTCGAACAGTCTGATTGGGTAAGCCCAATGGTGGTTTAGGAGAAAAATACCAAAGGAGAAATAAGGATTTGTTTAGATCTGCACAAGTTGAATGATGCCTGTGTGCATGACCCCTTCCCTACTATTCTTTCTGAATAAATCCTAGATAATGTAGGATTACAAGAAGCGTATTTTTTTACAGAAGGATTTTCGGGGTATCATCAGATCAGAATTGTGCTGGAAGACCGCAGCAAGACCACCTTCACCACTGAATGGGGTTCTTTCCAATATATTGTCATGCCATTCGGATTGAAAATTTCACCTACAATATTCTCGCACGTGGTAGTAGATGTGTTCAACGAATTCTTGCATAAACCCTTGGAGGTATATTTTGATGACTGGACAGTGTCTGGATTGGTAAAGAAACATGTGTCTAACATGCGCATGATGCTTGACACCTATAGGAAGCACCAGATTTCTCTCAACTTAAAGAAGTGTATATTTTGTGTGCCTTTTGGAATTTTTTTGGGGCACATAGTATGCCAGCAAAGATTGATGGTAGACCCAGCCAAGATCATGGTTATCATAAACTTTAGAAGTTCCTACCAATGAGAAATAGTTGCGCTCCATCTTAGGACACATTGGTTATTACAGGAAGTTTATAAAAATATATGCTTTGATCACTATGCCAATGGAGAAGTTGCTAAAGAAGGATGTAGCATTTTTTTGGGATGACGAGTGTCAGAAGAGCTTTGAGCTGCTAAAGGAGAAAATGGTCACTGCACCTATCTTGATATTCCCAGACTGGTCTAAGGTTTTTCATCTACATGTCGATGCATCTGGTATAGCGCTTGGGGTTGTTTTAGTGCAGCTAGGAGAAGGAGACATTGATCACCCAATCAATTTTTTCAGTCGGAAGATCTCCAGCGCAGAGTGCAACTACTCAACTACAGAAAGGGAACGGTTGGCCATGGTATACGTGCTGCAAAAATACAGACATTATTTTCTAGGAGGGCATTTCAAAATGTTCATTGATCATTCTACTTTGAAATACCTGGTCAATAATCCTATGTTGGGGGGGAAGATCTATAGATGGATGTTGCTTTTTCAGGAGTATGACTTTGAGATTATTGTGAAGCCTGGAAGATTGAATGTTGGGCCTGATCATCTGTCATGAATTGAGAATGGGGAAGAAACAACTAGTCAAGATGAGGGGTTAACTGATGCGCATATCTTCACTATAAAGGTGGTTGATGAGCACTTTGCTGATATTATTCATCTCCTGACTATGGGAATTGTGTTTGTGGAATATTTAGTCCAGCAAAAGAAGGAGTTGGTTGTGCGCGCAACTGATTTTACCTAGATTGCAGGTCAGTTGTATAAATTAGGAGCAAATGAAGTCTTAAGGAGATATGTGTTGGAACATGAAAGATAGGATATCTTGGTTGAGGCTCATGGAGGAGTGGTAGGAGGCCACTATGCTGGGAAAGCCACTACGCAAAAGGTGTTGTGTGTTGGGTTATGGTGGCCCACGCTACACAGTGATGCATAGGCATACTATTGGGCTTGTGATGCATGTCAGAGAATAGGGAAGCCTTCGCGCAGAGATGAAATGACCCTGTAACCTCAGATGACATTACAGACATTTGATAAGTGTTATATAGATTCCGTTGGACCAATCAACCCTCCTGGGAAGAAGATTGGAGTGCGTTATATCATTACTGCGACTGATTATGTAACCTGATGGGAAGAGGCAAAAAAATTTAAGGACTGTACTGCAAATACTTCTGCGCACTTCATCTTTGAGCATATTTTGACCAGGTTTGGATGCCCAAATATTTTGATGAGTGATAGAGGTACGCACTTTGTTAACGAAACAATTGAAGCTTTGACAGAGGAATTCCAGATCCATCACAAGAAGAGTACCCCTTATCACCCACAAGAAAATGGCGAGGTAGAAGCTTTCAACAAGATTTTTGGGAACACACTCACAAAGATCTGTAATGCCAATCGAGATGATTGGGACGTACACATCCCTTCTGCGTTATGGGCTTATAGAACAACATGCAAAAATTTGACGAGAAAAACACGTTTTAGGATGGTCTATGAGCAGGAAGCCATCATGCTAATGGAGTATATTGTCCCAAGCCTACGCATCGCATCTTTCACTAATATGGTCGAGCCTGAAATTATAGAGGAACGATTGGCGCAACTCATTGCCTTAGAAGAATATCGGATCATTGCTAACTTCCACTAGCAAGTGAAGAAGGCGCGCGAAAAAGCTTGGCATGACAGGCACATCAGGCAGAAGGTGTTCAAGGAGGAATACCTTGTCTTGCTATATGACATTCAGTTTGCGTGCTACCCAGAAAATTTCATAAAGAATTGGTTGGGGCCATATATTGTAAAAGAGATCACTGATGGCGGTGCGATGCGCTTGGCCACGCTGCGCGGAGAGAGCCTTCTCGGGTACTTTAATGGAAGCTATCTGAAGCCATATAGAGACAATATGGTGCCGAAAAAATGACTATATGTTCATAGCATCATAATCAAAGGGTCTGTGCACAGCAGCGAGGGAGGGTGCAGGCAGGTGTGGCAGAAGCGCCACATAGGAAAGGAAACTAGTCGTTGGAACAGTGAAACTGGGTGAAAAAGTGAAATTACCATTGGATGGAGCATATTTCTCACATTTAATGAAGTGATATTGGAGAATTTTTCACTGTTTTCTCGAAGGTAAGTGGCAATTAATGATAATTCGACTATTTTTACCATGGATGGCATATAAAAAGGCGGGTGTGGGTCTCAATTAGTTCCTTTGTTGTTTGAATATGTGGCACCCTGTGATTGTTTGTAATCTTTGTTATCATGTTGTCTATGATTTCTGTATGTATGGCCGCAAATCTCCATCTGACAAAAATAATCCCAAATTCATATTATGCTTGAGAATGATGGCCACCAACCCTGCAGAGGAGCATTCGGTGCCCCTCACTGCTTCTACGAAGATGGGATTAGATGAGATCATAGAAGTAGTCCCATAGGTAGAAGAAGTCATGTCCACACTGTAAAAATATAAAGGAAATGGGAAAATGTCTAAGTGGGCTACTTCTAAGCCGTTCACCTCTCCGTTGAATGTAACATCCCCAAGGCAAGCCACTAAGGATGAATCCCCCATTGGCGATCCCTCGAAGCGCCCGATGAATGCAAGGAAAGAAGCTATGTTTTTTGAACCTATCTCATGGTGGTCAACCTATGTCAAGCCATGGAAGCCCTCTGCACGCAAGCTGCAGAACATTGATATTGTTCAGGAATACCTGCAGATGCCCTTAATCCCTCAGGATGTGTCGTTGATTAGAGAAATGTTGAGCAAGATTCCACAAGTCAAGTTTCATGATTATGACTTAGCCAATGAAGCAACGTTCCCTGAGCTCATGCCAAAAAATTACTTGGAACGAGTGATATATGATGATGTGCCAAAGGTTGAGCCAATGCCTTGGGCACGCGGGCTGCACAACACATGAGTCCTCAACCTGCTAATGATTCCACATTTTGGAAGGTACTCAACCACCATCATATCCATGTGCCAATTGTTGGCCTTGGTCCACGAGGGCTCCCTGTGGATTCAAGGATGAATTCCCATAGACCTCGCACTGATCCATCGGATCACCGGCCTACCCAAGAAGGAGCCCCATCTGATGAAGGGATTCGGGAAGAGCAATGAGTTAAAGGTGGCAACTAATGTAAAGAAAAAATTCAAGGTGGAACGAGACAAGAGGGGATTCCTGGTCTAGACCATCACTAACCCGGCGATGCGCTTGGGCACCCCATTCCTCGGTTGCAAGCTCACGAGGAAATGTCGACTGAAAATGGTCCCATTCACGTCATTCCTTGGCAAGGCAATGTAAAAACGGGATGTTATATAACTGGTCACATTTTTTATGCAAAGAGTTTCTGGAAAATGTGTGTGAGGTGTAGGAACTGGGGAAGAAGATCTGCTACTCGTGGTTGTTATTTTTAATTGCGTTGGTGGCATGGGAGACCCCAGCAGATGTAATCCTTCCCGAAATATAACCAGGTGTATGTGAAGGGGCGCGTTATGCTAACTTATGGGACTCATCCAACCCCCGGCGAGTGGAGGAAAATAAAATATTTAGGGTACTTTTTGAAGGCACAATGGCTCAAGGCATACATTCCATACCAAGACTCTCGCCGACAGTGCATGATAAGTACAAAATCATTGCAGAATTTTAGGTTATCATGCACAACGTCCAGATCAAGGTGCGCAAGGACTCAAACTGGTACACTTTTCCCTATATGGTCATGGAGGTGGAAGTCGACCAGGTCAAGGCGACATGGCCAAATGCATGGAAGATCGAGCTTATCTCCACCCAGCCCACTACGCCATCCATGTCAGGAAATGATACGACTCCCAAAGACACGACAGAGTCCGGCATGGAGACAATGCTGAGAAAACCGGCGGAAAAGATACAGGGGCTGAACCAAAGAAGGAGACAAACGCAGAAAAGGACAAGGACCAGGAGTTGGGAGGAGACCAGGAGAAGGTGGACATCGTAGGTCTAGACGAGCTTAATGGGGATGGTGCCAAATCTCCACACGACACCAAGCGAGGCAGAGAAACATCTAAAGGGTCGCGCAAGAAGAGGAAAGGGTCCAAGGCCAAAGGAGAGGAAGAGGTTACTCTGACAGAAGAGGACCTCGATAAAATTGTCGATGCAGTTGCTTCAGCGTCGGAGGACAAATGGAACTTCGTGGTGGAGGCCTTGCAATTGAGCCTGCAGGTTCTCCAGTTGATGACAAATACTTTGCAAGTGAGCATAGATAAATCGAGGTCGGTGCAAGCGAGCCCGCCATCTACTTCCATCGTCACATCAGTAGAAAGAAGAATTTTCCCCTTCCTGGGTATAGTAGTGTCCATGGAACAATTAGAGTTGTGCGCGCAGGTCCAAACCTGCCCCGAGGTTGGCATCGACCTTGCAAAGCTTCAAAGTGGGAAGCTACACGCTCTCCACATTTTGATATCAGCATAACCGCAGAGCACAGAGGCACGCGCATAGCAGCAGCTTAGTCAGGCTGAGCAGATTGCAGCAACAAAGACGCCAGATTTTATCCAGGCTTAGACAGTGCAGCAGGCAGTCTTAGCTCAGCGTGCAGATCTAGAGAGCTTCATTTACATATTATGTGGCGAGATCCCTGACGTAGCCATCCCAACCTCTATCATGCCACAAGCAAATATTGAGAGTCGGGTCGTCGCGCTTAAGGCTTATAGATCGTAGACAAACAGTCATGGCTAATTTTGAGCAGCAAATTTCTGCATTGCAGGCGAAGCTGCAACCTGAGACCCCTCTGGAGGTGCACGTGAAACGGGTCACTTTAGTGAAGACATCATTCGCCAGCATCTCTGCCAATGTAAATAAGAGATCATAGCTCCTTGAGACAGTTATGGGATTGTGAACCTATATGCAGACAGATCCACTAGTCAATAAAATCACCCAGGAGTTGTGTGCTAAAGAGCAAGAGTTCAAAGGCTTGCAAGAGGCTTTGCCTACATTCATCCCTACTCAGCGAATGGCATGCCTTCAGACTAGCCAGGAATTGCGAGTTGAGGTTGAGGAGTTGCACCACAAGAAGCAAATTGTCAGTGATCGTATGAAACCATGGGTGGACGAGGCAATGAAATTGTCTCAGGACCATGATGTTGCAATTAGAAACCTGAACCAAACGCTGCAGAGTGTAACTTTGGCCATAGAAAGGCCGATTTCAAAGAATCTGGTGGAGACCATGCAGAGCATAGCGGACCAAAGTGCGGGTGTCTTGGCACCATTTGCTGCTGCTATCGAGGAGCTCTAGAGAAAAATGAAGAATCCAGTGCTAGTGTGACTCAGGACGAGTCACAAAATTGTGTTGGGGGCTTTTTGGAGTTGGGTCCCCTAAGTTCGAAGACCGTTTTTTGCTATATTTCTGTAATAGATTTTGCAAGTTTAATTGTGCATAGGGGCTTTGTGGTGGGTCAAATCCCCTGATGAATTGTAATGGGTCAAAAGGGTATAACAAGGGGCCGTAAACCATGGTTTACAGACCCTAGAGTAGTGCAGGCTAATAGTATAAATATAAGTCTATATCGAGTCTAAGAAGGTAATTTTTGGATAATTCTGAAGATTGATGTTAGATCTGGTAACTTTGTGATATTTTGTTCGGAGTTGTCTGGGTAGAAGGCTCCTTCTGGCTATGTGCACGGAGACCTTAGTCCTGTTGTGTGCGGACCCCACTAGTTGTGTGCGCAGGTTGTTGAAGGGTTTTGTATGAAGGATATAAACTGATATAAATAATGGAATTTTGTTGGAGATATATGAGTCTAAAATTCATGCACTGTCTATGTTATGAATGTTTCTGCATCTTATTTCCGATTCCTGTATTGTCTGCAATTGGATCTCTTGCGCAAGTGTGTTTGGATTTATATGAATGATTATTGGATGGATCTGATGGTGTAAGGCTCCGATATTATGTGTTAAGGGTTATTACTTGATTTATAGATTTTGTATTAACTTCCACAAGGCATTCTGCATAATTGGCCTAAATACGCAGCAAATTTCCTAATTCGAGGAGAAACTACATTTGCGGAGGTACATTTCATGTTTATTTGGATCTTAAAGGCACCACATCATTATTCCTTTGACTTGCGCAAGCAAGTCACTGCCGAAAGGGCCAGTAGTAAGAGGGTTTTGGTGGTTAACCTCAACTCCGAACCTAGGTCAGGACCCCTCAAGCCAACAGTGCACTTGGAGTCATGGGTTCAAAAATCTTGGTTTTATGTATTGATCAAGTTATTCATGCAAATCAATTCAATTTTATCATTATTATAATCAACTCCCTAAAGGAGGACTCTTTCTAGCGGAGTTGTCTCAATTCATTGTAGATATTTTTATCATTCTAAGAATCGGGTTAGATCCATCAACCCCCAAATTTCCAACCTCATCTCTCCCAACACTATTTTTAATTCAGTTATGAGTGAACCATTGGCTTCTCCAAAAAAAACTATATTTCAAAAGGAAAATTAAGGTCATTTTAGACATTATTTCGTAATAATCCCACCAAGTTCTTGAACCAAAGGGTGTTAGGAGGGGTAAATAGGCAATATTTTGTCTGTATATATATCTATTTATCTCATGATTTTTTATTTTCATATAGCATCGGGAGGTATTCCCGCATGCTAAGAAGCCTCCCAAATCGGCCAAGGAAAAATATGAAAAAATCAATTATAAGTTTAGTGTTTTGTGGTTCATGTAGGCTCCAAGTTGACAAGTCGGCCCCACCATGAATGGGTGTGACCCTTGGTCAAACCCACTTGACAATTATATATACATAAACATCATTCCAACCACCACCTACACAACATCTTCTACACAAAAGTAATATTCACATGTGAATAGAAAAGGAGTGAATGATCTGAAGTTTGACCGAGTTTGATTGAATCCTAGTTTGAATGAAGCTTCATTGTTGATTAAGGCTAGCCACATGAATTTGTGACTGTAGGCCAAGTTGATTGCAGGCCTTTGACCGCAGATTGACTGTTGATTTATGCTAGCATCGTATGTGCTCTAACCTTGTAACTTTTTATATGGGCTAAGACACGTGTATTCCATAATACCCAGAAAGGATTTTGGAAACTTCCACTTAGAGATGGTTTAATTAAATTAATTAATCGTTTTTTATGTTTTCCTAAGTCTAAACTTAGGGAAATCGATTAATTAAAGGGTATTAATTAAATTAAATGTGAATATTCTAGATAAAGTCATGGATCACCTCCAAGTTAATCTTAGCCCTTGATTATGTTTTAATCTTGGTCATTGAAAGGTTAACGAAGGATTATAAGAAGGAGGGTAAGGGGCCTATGGAAAACACATCAGACGCATAAAGAATAAAGAGATCGATTTCTTCAACTGAAGGAAGAATCGAAGTGATTCTCGATTGCAGAGAGGGGAAGGTGAAATCTCCAGGAGGGAGAATTTTTTAAGGATAGAGAGTACAGGAAGAGAAGTGAGAAGGGAGCCATAGCAGCAGCGCAGAGATAGCCAAGCAGCAGTTACATTGGGCCAGCGCAGGGCAGCAGAGGGAGTTTCGATTTCATTTGGAGAGGCAGCTGAGGGTTCATCCAATATCTGGATGGCATTTCTTGAGGGGTAGAAAACTCTAGTCTCACACAACAGTGAGCACCGAGGCATTCATAACTAGCAGCAGCAGCAGTGACACAGTGACAGCATGAGGGACGTAGTCACTGCGTAGAAATTATGCAAAGCTACTCAGTGTGGGTGCAGGCCAGTGTCGGAACTTCGTGGTAAAGTGAGAATTGTCTCATTAAGACTATTCTCATCAGGCTTCTTTAGGTGATTGATTGATAATTACAATCACACATTTGTACTCAGAATTTATGCATAATAAAGAAACCCTCGGATCTGTTGCACCGGTTTTCCCGAATTGGGTTTTTCAGGGGATGATTTTCCAAAAATAACAGTGTCTATGTGTGAATACTTGTGCTATTTCTTTTATGTTTTTTATTGATCGTGAAGTATGCAAGATATTTTATTTTGTTATTTAACACAGTGAAATGTTAAATGATTGTGTTTGAGAATGCAATAGAAGAAATATAATAAGTAGTTGCAATAGAATTCTACATTATATAATTTTCACATGGTATCATAGATGTCAGATCCAAAGGAAGCAGGGTCAGAGAGGAGACTGCGTAAACCAGAAGCTTCAGAGGGGACGCAACATAGAGAAATGAAAGCACAGATAAGTATGGCAGACTTATATGTTGTATCCTCTAGGTTAAAAGAGGATTGTGCATGCTTGTCAAGTTCAACATCTACAGGAATCTGGGATATTGATAGCGAGGCTTCAGCTCATATGACTGGAGTACGAGAATATTTATCGAGTTATAGGGAAGAGCAGATGAACTTCCAAATCACTATGGGGAATAGCACGAAATGCACTCCAGTTGGGAGAGGAGTCGTAGTGTTTCAGACGGAAGCCGGAACCAATGTCAAGGTCACAGATGTACTACACGTGTCAGGGCTTGGGATGAATTTAATCTCAGTATCCAGGTTTTAGGACAAAGGGTATGACATACACTTTATCGGGAAGAAAGTATATGTCAAGAATCCAAGTTGGAAGCAAACAAAGCAGATCAAAGTTAGAAGCAACAAACTATATAGGTTGCAGCTTGAAACTATGATGGCACTAATCAGTAGTAATAATGAAGACAAGAAAGGTTTGAACAAACTTTGGCATAGAAGAATGGGGCACTTGCACCATGGTGCCTTGAATATGCTTAGAGAAACAGTTGACGGGGCACCTGTTCTCAGCACAGAGCATGATGATGTATGTCGAGGATGTCTACTTGGGAAGTATGTTAACGCAGCCTTCCCCTGAAGTGAAAACAAGGCAGCAAGCATATTATGATTGATACACTCGGATATTTGTGGAACAATGTCCACTAACACTCTCAAGGGTGGAAAATATTTTGTCACATTCATTGATGATCACTCCAGGAAGACTTGGATCTACTTCCTGAAGACAAAAGATGAAGTCTTTGAAAATTTCAAAGAATTCATGGCTCTTGTTGAAAATATGATGGGGAATAAATCAAGACATTGCGTTCAGATAATGGTGGAGAAAACATAGATGGAGACTTCACATATTTCTACGCAAAGGAGGGCATCACAAGAGAGTGGACTGTGCCATACAATCCTGAACAGAATGGTGTGGCAGAACGGAAGAACATGAAAATTGTAAGCGCAGCCAAGGCCATGTTATTAGACCTTGATTTTCCTAGATGTTTATGGTCTAAAGCCTGTAATACGGTAATGTACATCCAGAACATGACTCCTCATAGAGCATTGAGGAAGAAGACTCCTGAAGATGTTTTCACAAGGAATAAACCAAAGGTAGGACACCTTCAGATATTTGGTAGCATGGCATATTTTCATGTACCAAGTGAGAAGAGAAGCAAGCTTGATCAAACTGCAGAAAGGGGGTTTCTTGTAGGATACAGTGAAGTCTCTAAGGCATATAGGATCTATATTCCTAGCAACATGAAAGTTGTGATAAGACGTGATGTTAAGTTCATGGAGGATAGAGCTTTTCAAAAATCGCATGATATGCCAACAAAGGATCAAACTGCAGAATTTCCCTTGGTCCAAGAGTAGCAGGGGCACCAAGAAGAACAGACATAAAGATAGACTTTGGTACCCAGTACAGGTACTAATGTTTTCTTAGAAGAATATCAGGAGGATACTTAGTCTTAGGTATAGCCAGATTAGGAGGAAGACTTGAGAGAGCAGCTTTCCACCAGTGGTCGAATCAGCAAGGAAGCTCAGCAGATACTGAGGCACACATAAAATTTTATTGGGACTCCCAGGAATGGGAAGAGGCAGCGTAGACCCCCTAACAAGTACCAGGATTTGGTTGCTCAAGTAGAGGAACCCTCCATTTTCAGAAAGTTGTTCAGCACCAGGTATGGGTAGATGCCATGATAGAGGAGCATGCTTCTATCATGACAAATTATGTCTGGGAAGTTGTGCCCAGACCTCAAAGCAGATCAGTTGTTGGATCACGATGGATCTACAAGATCAAATACGTTGTAGATGGTAGCGTAGATAAATATAAGGCAAGGTTCGTGGCAAAAGGGTATGCTCAGAAGGAAGGCATTGACTATGAAGAGACCTTTGCACCAATTTCCAGATATACCTCCATCTGGACTATCGTATCCTTAGCAGCACAGATGGGATGGAAGATTCATCAAATGGATGTCAAGACAACATTCTTGAATGGAGAGATTGAGGAAGAGGTATATATCAAACAACCAGAGGGTTTTGAGACACATGAAAGGAAGTCTCATGTATTTCGATTAAAGAAGGCCCTGTACGGGCTCAAGCAATCTCCGAGAGCATGGTATGGTCGAATAGATAGCTATTTGCAAAAAATGGGGTTTGTCAAGAGTGACGTAGATCCCAATCTCTATTATTTATTGGTAGAGGATGAGCCATTAGTATTAGTACTAAATGTAGATGATATTTTTCTCGCTAGATCATCTATGCTAATCAAGGAATCCGAATGGAATCTAGAGGTTGAATTCGACATGAAGGATTTTGGGTTGATGCATTGCTTCCTAGGATTGGAAGTCTATCAGAAGAATGGAGATATCTTCATGGGGAAAGAGAGGTATTTATTGGAGATTCTGAAGAGGTTCAGAATGCAGGAGTGCAGGCCCATGGCCACACCCATGATCACAAATTGGAAAAATATAGATACATTAGAAGATGCAGAAGTAGACCCCACCTTATATAGACAGCTCATCGGGTCATTGATGTATCTGTTTAACACCAGCCCAGACATTTTCTTTGTTGTCAACACTCTTAGTCAGTTCATGGTGGAACCCAAAAGAGTGCACTGGGAAATAGCAAGGCACGTCCTGAGGTATGTACGAGGAATAGTCAGGTTTGGTATAAGGTATAGCCGAGGAGACGATGTCAGACTTAGTGGATTCACAGATGCAGATTGGGCAGGAAGCTTAGTGGATAGGAAAAGTACCTCTGGGTACTGTTTCAGCGTTGGATCAGGAATGGTGTCTTGGTGCAGCAGGAAACAGAAATTAGTAGCATTGAGCACAGTCGAAGCAGAGTACATGGTAGCTAGTATAGCTACATGTGAAGCCATCTAGCTTCAAAAAATTCTTGTGAGTCTATTCAAGAGAAGGATGGAGTCGACTAGCATTTACTGTGACAATCAGAGTTGTATCGAACTCCCTTAAAATCTGGTATTTCATGATCGGTCCAAACATATTGACATCAGGTGTCATTTTATTAAATATTGTGTTCAGTGTGGGGCAGTACAACTCCAATACATTCCCACAGGAGAACGGACAGTAGACATACTCACTAAAGCTCTGGAGAGGATTAAGTTTACTCAATTCAGGGAACAGTTGGGTATGACTGAAAATCCATTTCAATAGTCAATGGATCTTCAGCGCAGTTGAAGGAGGGAGTTTCAGTACATTATTAATTGGCAGCAGCATGCAGAGTCAACAGTAGTACAGTTGCAACATCTGTGCAGTGTTGGTGAGCAGCATCAACAGCATAGCAGTAGATGCTACAGAAGTCAGAGCAGTACATTGAATTGTCTTGCTAGAGCACTTTCCTCGCTAAGAGGGAGTGTTGATTTATGGTAGCAACGGATGTTCTCTAGCCTTGTAACTTTGTATATGGGTTAACACATGCATTCCATAATATCTAGAAAGGATTTTGGAAAATTCCACTTAGAGATGGTTTAATTAAATTAATTAATCGTTTTTTAATGTTTTCCTAAGTCTAAACTTAGGGAAACCATTTTAATATTGGACGTTGAAGTTCAATGAAAGATTATAAGAAGGAGGGTGAGGAGCCTATGGAAAACACATCATACGGAGAAAGAATCAACAGATTGATTTCTTCAGCCGAAGGAATATCGAAGTGATTCTCGATTGCAGAGAGGGGAAGGTGAAATCTCCAGGAGGGATAATTTATGAATAATAGTGAGTACAAGAAGAGAAGTGAGAAGGGAGCCATAGCAGCAGTGCAGAGATAGCCAAGAAGCAGTTACGTTGGGCCAGCGCAAAGCAATAGAGGGAGTTTCGATTTCAGTTGGAGAGGTAGTTGAGGGTTCATCCAGTATCCGGAGGGCATTTCTGGAGGGGGGGGAACTCTGGTCTCACACAGCAGTGAGCACCGAGGTAGTCATAACAAGAAGCAGCAGCAGTGACGTAGTGACAGCGTGAGGGACGCAGTCACTGCACAGAAATTATGCAGATCTACTCAGTGTGGGTGCAGGTCAGTGCCAGAACTTTGTGGTAAAGTGAGAATTGTCTCACTAAGCCTATTCTCAGCACGTTTCTTCAGGTGATTGATTGATAATTACAATCACACATTTGTACTCGGAATTTTTGCATAATAAAGAAACCCTCATATATGCTGCACCGATTTTCCCCAATTGGGTTTTTCCGGGGACGATTGTCCAAAAATAACGGTGTCTATGTGTGAATACTTGTGCTATTTCTTTATGTTGTTTATTGATCGTGAAGTATGCAGCATATTTTATTTTTTTGTTTAACACAATGAAATGTTAAATAATTTTGTTTGAGAATTCAATAGAAGAAATATAATAAGTAGCTGCAGTAGAATTCTACATTACAGAATTTTCATATTCACCACAAGCCAAAATTTTGATAGTTGACTAGCATTAACTTTTATATTATTGAGTGGTTAGACTAGCAGATATTTTATTAGGTTTGACTTTTTCATTGGGCTTGGTTTTTGGGGAAAATTTCTAGAAAATTTATGCAATTTTGTACCTTGTTGAAGAACAATTTGTCCTAGAAGAAAAGTTGGGTTTTCTCCCAAGTTTGGGTTTCCCCGAGAAAATGTGTTGTCCCTATTGTGCATGGTTGTCTCTTTATGTTCCTACTATATTTCATTATATTATTGGTGATATTTTATGTGTATAATTACGCAATGATATTATTGTCTTGAAAGATAATTTGATAAAGATCATTAACATGTAATTATCAGGTCAAAGAATTAGATTCTTCTATTCATTATGGCAAAAAATTCAATATGGTATCAGAGGTTGGTAAAAGAATAGTCATTGAAGTAAGAAAACAAGTCATAGAAGAACCATAGCAAGTTAGCAATAAGCAACAAGTTGATCAAATAAAGAGGCTAACAGCAATAGACAACAAGGGAGATTTAAAGTGTAACTTTGTGTATCCCCATTATTCCAATAATTAGGCTTGGTCATATCTTTCATACAATGTATTGAGATCACTTTCAATGGGAATACTCATACCCATACAATTTGAGTAAGTCTAGTAGCAAGAAAAGAGACATTAGAACAACACAAATTTTGATCATGTGACTAATTCATATGCAGAATCCAAACTAGAATTGCACTAGATACAATTGAAAGGAGACTAGATTACATATGGTTGTGTTGAAACGACAATCTAGTGCCAAGCATTAAAAAACCATTGAAACCACTTGAATTGGAAATTTGGAGTCACATTAGAATAATATTAAGGTCTAAAATGGGTCTTCTAAGGAATATAATAAAATAATAGTGGAAATAAAAAAATAAGAATACATTACATCATCAAATTTTATAAAGAAATAACATTTTTTTCAACTTATCTCCATACAGTTTTACTCAAATTTCGAGTGGGGGCACTCGTTGGTTGTGGAATTTAATTCTTCATCTAAGTACCCACATTGCATACTTTCGATGGACCCTACTACATGAAAAATGAGAAATACATGAAATCACATTTTTCATGTATTTCTCATTTTTCATGTAGCAACATCCATCGAAAATATGCAACATGAGTATGCTTTGGATTACGAATTAAATTTTTCATCCAAAGAGTGCTCCCACTCAAAATTTGAGTAAAATCGTATGGAGATAAGTCGAAAATACAAGTTGAAAAATCATCCTCGTGATTGACATCATCATCTTGAATCCTATTTGTCGTTATAAAGTTGATCTGGTTGTACATTTTTATTTTGAGGTTCATTTTTTACCTCAAAATTTCTCTAATGAGAACCTATTACCATAAAGAACCAAAGAAGAAGAGGTACAACATATGCCTTCTATAAATACAAGAACAATTACTGATAGCATTAAACCAAGATGGAATGATGGCAGAATGAGCCCAGATTTGAGCATTTTGAGGAAGGTTTTGAGAATCATCTGTCAGATAACCTACAATGGTTGTTATAATTGAAGATTTTTGTCATTATTATTCATTGCTTTCGGTCCATTGTCCTAGAATTATAGCAGTTTGTAGCTTTAAAGGAACAGCATGGCACAGGCATGTATTTTCTTTGTTTTAGGGTTGTCCTTTCCCTAGGAACACAACAGCAATTAGATCAAGAGGAGGTTGAAGGCCTCAAAAATTAAGGACAAATAGTCGAAAACATTTTGAGGGAGTTGAGTTTGTTTTTCTTAATCATGGAGTCTTTATGCTTCATTGAGATCTTGAAAATCCAAGAAAAGAATGAGTTTCAAGATCATGTAAGCCAAAGGGAGCCAAGGAGAAAGCCTCGCTCACCTCATTTTTACAAGACAATAAATTCCAATGATGAGGCTATATAAGCTTTGTAGACACACAAAAGCATAAGGCAGTTCCCAGATCTTTGAGTACACCTCCTACAAAGATATATTCAAGGGATTTTGATCCATGATGTTGGCTTGAAGGATATTGGAGTTTGGCAAGTTGCTTGTGACCCACAATTATGTTTCTTCAAATTCACAGGTGATCAATGTTCTTCAATTATTTGAGATGTTGTGAAAGCTTCTTGTGATAAATCAATGACAAATTTCTTTCAAGAGACAATGATTGATTCGATGACTATAGCGGGTATAATTTACCCATGACAAGTTTGATGAAATTACAAAGGGTATCAATAAGTGTGTTGGGCTATATAAATTAATGTTAAATGACTAAACAGCACACATTTAATTATCAATCCAGGGACGTCTGTTTATTCCAATGACAATTGCATTGTCTGTGCCGATACACCAACCAGAAGCAATTCCAAAGAAAAGAATTCGTTGTTGAAGTAAATGCTGGAAATAAATCACTCATGCAGAAGTAAAAGGCTCTACAAGATTGGAATCACACTTCAATTAATTTATCTGGCGCGCCACACAACAAGTACCCAACTGGTTTTTCTAATATCATATGTGTAACAACATATAAAATATTGAAATCAAAGCAGATATATTCTCAGCTAAACAACAACAACAGCACTCTATTGATACATAAACTGAAATAAAATTACATACACACAACTACTTTAATCACTGCAATCCCTGCTAATAATGAGGGCCCTTCCTCCCTAGCAAGGCGCAGGTAGAGGAAGAACTTAACGGAAACTAAATAGAATAACGCATGTAACAACAATAATAGGATCATCTGTATTAATCTGAATACAATTACAGAGCCAAAATAATGTTGTTCTCAGCTAACCTTTCAACCTCTAGGGCCGAAAACTATATAGTGGTTACATTAGAAAATTAAGGGATAGATTAGTCATGAGAATCTTACGATTCTCATGTTGATTGAAATAAAACACACATAGTTATAATCACTCCCTAATAAAGTTCTACCTAGAAAATAAAAGATTACAATCAAAACCGCCCTTAGGCTGTTATCCCAAAAATACAATGCAAAACAACTCCTACTGCTATCGTAATAAAATCACAGCTGTAGTGTAACAGCCAAAGGACAGATCAGCAACAAGCATTTATGGGATCAGTCAACGGAACAACTGTATCAGCAGTTCATCAACGAGTCTGTAACAGCAGAATGTAACAACAGTTTTCTGGCGGGTTTGTAACAACAAGGTGTAATAGCATCACTTTACTATAATAGCACCCTCTTAACTGCTTCTGTGAAATTCGTGCTTGGGATCTTTGGTGCTATAAATGACATCTGAAAAGACAACGCAAAGACCATCGATATTCTCCCAACATTCACCATAAATTAGTCATGAAAAGGTATAACATATCATAATAATTGGTGAATTGGAAAAGTAATAAAAACAAGGTGAAACAGCACAAGTTAGGGTAGAAAGGTAGGAGAAAGAGGTAAAGATACTCCCATTGGCTATGGTTATGAGGAAAAATAAGGAAGACAAGTGTAGGAAAAATGTACAAAACTAGCACCCAACATCTCCCCCCAACTAAAATACTTGCATGTCCTCATGCAAACTCATCTCTCATGGGAATATCTTCAGTGCAGGTCGATGAGATCATAAGCACCAGTTGTGTCTTCATCTGCAAACTTGTATCCCTGATTGGCCATCAATTGTCGTACCCAGGATTCTGACTCATACTCAATTCATAATTGATCTCGTAATCCTCAATTGGCAACAAGATCAAATGAAACTTGAATCTCAATCCCAGCCACAAAGCACCAAGGGATTGTACAATCTGTGCATATGTTGGTACATGTGTAACATCCACCACAAAATTTTGGAATGAGAATGGATCCCCCTTCAATAGCTTAGCACTATTGGCTTCTGTGCGTTTCAAGCACCCTTTCAAAGCTCGGCTCTTCATCATTGACAACTGATTGAGGCAGAAGTTCACAATTCTTCTTCTATAAGTGGCAGTCGATTCTTTAATCCTAGGGGTACTCAGCATTCTGCTGAATTCTTGTCTCAACTCAGCAGCCCGTCTTGTTTCTACCCAAACCCACAGCGTCGTCTTCTCCTCATTAGTCTCTGTAGATTTAATGGCAAGATGCCATTCAATCTGATTTTTCAGGAAGGACACAAATTCCCTCAATTGAAGATCTCCCATATAGGAGAATATTGTCACAACCATCTGCATACTCACATGTTCACAAATAATATTGTGTAAGAATAACTCACACAGCAAGATTTTCTTATCAAAATTGGAGGCACGGAAAACATCTAGAAATGTACGAGTGGAAGAACATAAATAAGGTCTATCCTCCATAATGGAATTCAATTGAAACAAGAAGTAGCGTTCCCACAAAAAAATAGGATAGGATGGAGAAGGCCGCCTACAACCCAGCATGTTGTGGGCGAGGTCATGAAGTTTTTTTTTGTCTATGGTGAGGTCTTGAACCTGTTGTTGTAAGAGTAGAAATTGTTCTTTTTGTTTCTTCAGAGTTTCCTTCTTCTTGTAATTATCCCATCCTTTCTTCAATTCTGCTTTCATCCATCTTTCATGTAAAGTATCTATTCCTCTCTTATGTTCCTTTAGCGAAATCGTCCCCTCCCGAAGGGATATTGCTTCCTATTTCCACTTTTGTAACTCATAAATTAGCAATATTTTCTTAGAACTCCATCCCGAAATGGGACTCGGTGTTCTCCTGCATTCAATATCTTCATCAACAATGGGTGTACCAGCCTCTTCTCCATGGGGTTGCTCCACCTCTGCTGCTGGTTCTTTTGTAACAGCAACCTCCTCGGTGGGTTCTTGTGTGTCAGCCCCTTTGTTTCCACCTAGAGTAGCCT
Organism: Pinus albicaulis; assembly: GCA_034641835.2. Lineage (NCBI taxonomy): Eukaryota > Viridiplantae > Streptophyta > Pinopsida > Pinales > Pinaceae > Pinus > Pinus albicaulis. Next base: position 1,522,439,219 of record CM076575.1, on the reverse strand, counting down.
CTATGTCCATTGTTGTTTCTTCTACAATAGGAGTGGCCTCCACAGGTTCTTGTGGGTCAGCTTCTAGGCCAATTATCATAGGAGGCTCTGCTTTAACTGATGCTTCTTGTGTAACGGCAGTATCATCAGTAGGTTCTTGTGTAACAACCTCCTGCTGTTCTGTTTTTGTTTCCATTGGGCTGATATTTTCTCTACGGGCCTTCTATCTCGTTGTTGTTAAGTATTGAAAACATGTCATGCATACCAACACCGGTATTTCCTTCCCCTCAGATAGTTTCTGCTTCAATTTCTCGTTTTCCTTTCTTAGACTTTCAATTTCTAACAACAAGAACATAGTTACCGATGAAATAGGTAACCTGACCTCAAAACGGGAACTCTAGCCCAAAAACTCTCAAAAAACATGAAAAAACACCCCAAAAAAAAAAAATGTGTCTTCCAGAACGCACTTGTTTTTTTTTGAAGGTCAAATTTCAACATTTTCTAAAATTATGCTAAAAAAAAAATTGTTTGTTGAAAAAAGGATTGAAAAAACACCCCAAAAAAAAAAGTGTGTCTTCCAGAACGCACTTCGTTTTTTTTTAAGGTCAAATTTCAACATTTTATAAAATTATGGTAAAAACAAAATTGTTTCTTGAAAAAATGATTGAAAAAACACCCTCAAAACAAAACCAGTTGATGCTGGAATAACAAAAAAAAAAAATGTGTCATACTTTTGGCATTTTTAAAAATAGAAGTAACATTTTTTAATTTTTAAAATTCAAACATTAAAAAAAAACCTAAAATTTAAGAAAAAAAATAAATTAAAAAAATAAAAACATTTAAAAGCTTAAAATTTAAAAATATATGAAGATAAAAAAAATAAACATAAAAACAAAGTAAAAATTTTAATTCAATCATTAAAAAAAACCTAAAATTTAAGGAAAAAAAAAATAAAAAATAAACCAAAAAAAAATTAAGATTAAAATTTAAAAAAATATAGAAATTAAAAAATAAAAATAAAAACAAAATAAAAATATTAAATTTTAAAAAAAAAACAAGTAAAAAAAGGAAGGAAATTAAAAAAATAAAATATAGAAATTAAATTTAAAAAAGAAAAAGAAAATGCTTATTAAATTTAAAAAAAGAAAAAGAAAATAAAACAAATAATTAAATTTAAGGAAATATATTAAATTTTAATAAATTTAAAAATTCAAAATTTAAAAAAAAAAAACACTATTCAAATTAAAAGGAAAAAAATAAAAATTAATTAAAAATAAAAAATAAAAATAAAATACAATAAAAATATCAAATTTAAAACAATATATATTAAAAAAAACAAATAAACTATAAAAAATAAATTAAATTTAAATTATAAAAAATAAAATATATATATGAACTTAAATTAAAATAGGTATATACATCAAATTTTATTAAATTAAAAAAAAGAGGTTAATATTAAAATAACAAATTAAATTTAAAAACAAAAATATTAAATTTTAATAAATAAATGAATAAACAAATAAATTTTGAAAGAAAAAATAAATTTTAAATATAAAAGAAAAAAATATATATATTGTTAAACGAAAACTTTAAAAACTTTAAAAATCAATTAAAAGTGGAAAATTGAAAAAAGAAAAAGAAAAAAAATTAAATAAAAAAAAATTAAAAAAAAAATAATTTAAAAAAATTAAGTTTCATTTTTAAAAAAATCTAATTTTAAATACACAATTTTAATTGAAATAAAAAATATAAAAAATTTACATAATTAACAAAAAAAAAAAAAAAAGAGTAAAACATTTAAAAAACATATTAAATCGAAATAAATTAAAAAAATATATAAAAAATTTATTGAATTTTATAAAATTATATTAAAAAACTAAAAGTAAAAGTTAATAACAATGAAAAATTATGAAATTAAAAAAAAAAAAATCAATTAAATAAAAAAAATGGGCGAAATTTAATAAAAATTATTAAAAATAATAATAATAATAATAAATTTAAAACAAAAAATTAAAAAATTAAAAAAAAAAATCAATTAAAAAAAAAATTTTTAAAAAAAAAACAATTAAAAAAAAAATTTAAAAAAAAAATCAATTAAAAAAAAAATTTTAAAAAAAAACAATTAAAAAAAAAATTTAAAAAAAAAATCAATTAAAAAAAAAAATTAAAAAATCAATAAATGTTTTTTTTTAATTTTTTTTTTAATTGATTTTTTTTAAAAAAAAAATTTTTAATTGTTTTTTTTTTTTTAATTGATTTTTTTTAAATTTTTTTTTAATTGTTTTTTTTTTAATTTTTTTTTTAATTGTTTCTTTTTAAATGTTTTTTTTTTTTTAATTTGAAAAAATAAATTTTTTTTTTCAAAAAATAAATTTTTTTTTTTAATTTAATATTTTTATTTGAAGTAAAATTCTTCTTTTTTTTTTTTTTAAATATATACTTACATCTATTTTTTATTTGATTTTATTTTTATTTTTTTAATTTTTTTTAATTTTTAATATTTTTATTTTAATTTGATTTAAAAAAAAAAAAAATTTGAATTTCAAAAAATTTAAAATTATTTTTTTAATTCAATTTTTTTATTTTAAATTCAATTTGGTTAATTTTTTTTATGTTTAATATTATAGAATAATTTTTTTTTTAAATTTAAAATTTAAAATTTATTTATTAAAATTTTTAAATTTTAATTTAATTTAATTGTTTTTCTTATTTTTTTAGTTTATTTAGTTTTTCATTTTTAAAATCTATAAATGGTTTCACTAAAAAAAAAAAAAAAAAACACTAAATTTATGTATATTTGTTTTTTAATTATTTGCACGTGGTTTTTTTCATTTTTTTTGTTTTTTAATGATAGGTTTTTTTTTTTTTTTTTTAAATTTTTATTTTTATTTTCTTTTTCAATTTTAATTGTTTTTTTTTAATTTGTTTTTTTTGTAAATTTTAAAAGTTGTATTTTTTTCCTTATTATTATTATTATTTTTTAATTTATATTTTTAAATTTAATTTTTTTTTTTTTTAATTTTTTTTCCTAAATTTTAATTTTGTAATTTTAATTATTTTAAATTTTTTTTAAATATATATATATTTTTAAATATATTGTTTTTTTAATAAGTTCGAAAAAAAATGTTTTTGATTTTTTTTTTTTTAAATTTTTTGGTGAATTTTTGTTTTTTTTCTTTAAATTATGTGTTTTTTTTCTTCAAATTTTGTCATTTCCTTTGATATAATTTTCAAATATTTTTGTTTTTTTTATTTATTTTTGTTTAAATTTTTTCTTTTTATGAGCTATTTTTGTTTTTTTTTACATTTTTATTGGTTTTTTTAACTGTTTTTATATATTTTTTTAATCTAAGTTTGTGTTTTATTACATACATGAAAATCACCACTCTAAAAAAAAAAGGTTGATGCAGCATCAATACGTTTCAAAATTAGTATGAAAATCACTGCTCTAGAAAAAAAAGGTTGATGCAGCATCAATACGTTTCAAAATTAGCATGAAAATCACTGCTCTAAAAAAAAAAGGTTGATGCAACATCAATACGTTTCAAAATTAGCATGAAAATCACCTCTAAAAAAAAAAAAAAAAAAAAAATTTGATGCTGCATCAATACATTTCAAAATTAGCATTTCAAAATTAGCATGAAAATCACTAACATTTTAAAACAAATATTCATACTTCATAAATATGCAAAATTTTAGAGTGTTTAAAATGTGCCTAAGAAAAATGGTGATTCGCACGCAACGTTTGCACCAAAGTGAGTACCAAAAAAAAGTAGGTAACATTGCGGTTACCTATTTCATCGGTAACATTGTTCAAGACATTGTTTTTGCCCTTGCCTAATGAGAAGGGTTGCCTTTTTTCTTCTAAAACTTCTGCTTCCATCTTCTTTTCGGCCATAGGAAAAGGTTTTGTAGGTATGCAGACTTTCACTCTTTGTTTTGGTCTTCTATCCCCAATTGGTTCATCAATAGGCTTTTTCCCAATCCTAACTCCAGCAGGCCGAGTTTGGGTCTCCACCTCTACCTGACTTCCTCCTGAATTCGTGATCTGTTTCCCCCGGCTTGTCCTCAGCCTCTTTCGCTTGAATTCTTCCCAAGTTTTTTCTTGCTGACCTAGGGCATCCAGAACGATTGCTTAATGAGTCTGTGATTAGTCACACATGCCTCCAGGTGTGCTGCTATTTTCAATGTTACCGCCATATGCTTGATGTTCCCGAAAAAATAGAATGGGAGATTGATTCATTGTTGGTGTCGCAGGTGATTAAGCAGAGGAAAGTGATATTTGAACACTATCGTGGATCTTCCCTCACAAGTGATATATTTAATTAAGCCCAGGGCAACATCTTCCCAAGGATGAGGAAGTGACAATCTGTCAATTCCTCTCCCTTTCTTCTCCAGTTTTTCTTCCCCTACTAGGAAGTCTTCTTTCAAGGATGGGTCATTGATTTTTCTATTAAACCACCTTCGTCTCTCCATTGGAAATGAAGTTACCCGATAAATTACCTCTTCAGTCACCTCCACTTGCATCCCCCTTACTCGGGTTTGATTATTTTTCAAGTTCTAATCAAATTCAATTGCCACCACCTCGTCTGAGCCTTCAAGCTTCTAGAAAAACTCAATCCATCCAGCATCTCTGAATATATAGTAGGATTCTGGAAAATTCTGCAAAGTGTCCATAGAATCCAGTTCATGTCTGACCGTTGCTCCACCCATCTCTGTTGTTTGTTTCTAATTTGCTTCTTGTTGTTCAACCACATAGTAATATCACTGTGTTTCTAAATTCGTTTCTTTGTTGTTCAGCCCCACTGTAACATCACTGTGTCTCTGAATTCACTGCTTCTCGGCATCTCTGCTTATCCCAATCGACGAGTTTACAATGAGGATGCAAGGTTCCAATCAAGGAGATTGATGGAAGGTGACGGCTTTTACGGATTTCCCGAATCGTACCTCATACTAATATTCGTAAATGGCTCATTATGGAAAGTAATGGGATTTTGTACACACGCTCTTTTCCAATCGGATTCGGTCATCATTGGCAATTCTGTTATTGATTAGGTGCATGCGGATTTGATAGATATTTATGATTACAGCCTTTTTGCAATGATTTCAATTCATATCCTCTCCCCCACCTTAATGGTGACGGTCGTCCACGGCTGTCATAGGAGTATCATTACTTTTTCAATTAATCATTGAATCATCAATGACAATGTTTACCTTTTTAATGACATACCTAAGGTGGCATGGAGAGAGACATTGTATTGGTGGCGTCTTGCTTGCAACGCTTGTGTTATTGTGATTGGACGGCACAATTATTGTTGTTTATGGAATGAATCATAAAAAACAGTATCTGTGTAACAGCCAAGACAACCCTTATATTATTCTCAAAAAGAACATAATAATCAGAATAAATTGGTACAGAAAAGAAAATTACATGAATACCATCATCCTATGAAATAGATCAGAAAGGGAAGATGATGTTTCAGGAAGAAAAACATGGGTGTAACATCCGCCACAAGAGTGGTTTTCAGCTGTTACTCATTCTCTGACTACGCCCCGAAAAGGGGTTTTCACAGTTAGATTTATTTTTGTTTTTCGTTTTATTTTGTTATTTATTTTTATTTTATTTTTTATTTTTATTTTTATTTATTTTTAAACAGGTGTAACAGCTGCCACAAAGGTGGTTTTCAACTGGAGCACTTATTGGAATTTTAGTTTTTAAGGTTGCACAAGAGAATGTTCCCCTGTTGTCGTAACATGAAGATCAGAGTCTGCGACAATGTTGACAAATGATTCCTTCGAAGCGGGTTGATGATATAACCTTAGACGGTGCCCATTAACCAGTAACAGTGTCTTAGCACTATCAATGGTGACCAATTGTATAGTCCCATTGTCAAAGATCGTATCCACTTCGTAAGGACCTAGCCATCTGGTGTAGAGCTTGCCTTTGAAATCCTTGAACCTTGAATCGTACAAAAGAGCCCAATCTCCTTTCTGGAAATTTTTCTTCTTAGTAAACCCATCATGCCATTTGGCTCTTTGCTGTTGAATGATCTCTGTCTGTTGAATGGTAGCCAGTTGTTTCTCTTCCAACTCATTGAGTTGGTTCAGTCTTTGAGTCTGTGCTGCACTTAAATCCAGATTGACTTGCAATGTTGTTCTTAATGTATTTATTTCAAATTCTATGGGAAATAAGGGATTATTACCGTACACCAATTCATATGGTAAGAAGCCTGTAGTACTTCTCCATGTTGTCCTGTAAGCCCACAGTACCTCTGGAACTTTCTCGGCCCAGTTTCTTCGGTGGTTGGCTACTCTCTTTGTTAAGATTCCCTCAATGACTTTATTGGTGCTTTCTACTTGACCATTTGCTTGTGGGTGATATGGTGTAGTGATTTTGTGATGGATTCCATACTTTTCAACCAACTTCTTGATCAAATGAGATGTGAACTGAGGACCCCCATATGTCACTATCTCTCTGGGTATCCCGAAGCGAATAAAAATATCTTGACGCAGGAAGTCTGAAACAGCCTGCTCTGTTGCTCTAGTTAGTGCCTTTGCTTCGACCCATTTTGTGACATAATCGGTGCAGACCAATATATATGTTTTTTGTTGTGATGAGCTTGCCATCTGGTGTAGAGCTTGCCTTTGAAATCCTTGAACCTTGAATCGTACAAAAGAGCCCAATCTCCTTTCTGGAAATTTTTCTTCTTAGTAAACCCATCATGCCATTTGGCTCTTTGCTGTTGAATGATCTCTGTCTGTTGAATGGTAGCCAATTGTTTCTCTTCCAACTCATTGAGTTGGTTCAGTCTTTGAGTCTGTGCTGCACTTAAATCCAGATTGACTTGCAATGTTGTTCTTAATGTATTTATTTCAAATTCTATGGGAAATAAGGGATTCTTACCGTACACCAATTCATATGGTAAGAAGCCTGTAGTACTTCTCCATGTTGTCCTGTAAGCCCACAGTACCTCTGGAACTTTCTCGGCCCAGTTTCTTCGGTGGTTGGCTACTCTCTTTGTTAAGATTCCCTCAATGACTTTATTGGTGCTTTCTACTTGACCATTTGCTTGTGGGTGATATGGTGTAGTGATTTTGTGATGGATTCCATACTTTTCAACCAACTTCTTGATCAAATGAGATGTGAACTGAGGACCCCCATATGTCACTATCTCTCTGGGTATCCCGAAGCGAATAAAAATATCTTGAAACAAGAAGTCTGAAACAGCCTGCTCTGTTGCTCTAGTTAGTGCCTTTGCTTCGACCCATTTTGTGACATAATCGGTGCAGACCAATATATATGATTTTTGTTGTGATGAAGGATTAATTGGCCCCGCAAATTCTAGGGCCCATTTCTCAAATGGTTCTATTACTATCTGAGGTTGTAACGACATCTCATTTGATTTCAGAGGCTGGCCCATCCTGTGGCAGCTATCACATCCTTTCACAAACTTCTTGGCATCCTGGAATATGGTTGGCCAGTAGTACCCTGTTGAGAGTACTTTATGTCTTGTCCTCTTGTCAGCAAAGTGTCCTCCACAAGGTTCCTCATGAAAATCCTTCAAGATCTCAAATACCTCATCTTCTCTAACACATCACCTAATCTAAAAATCTGGCCTAGTGTGATAGAGATTTTCCTCTATCCAGGAATAGGAAGCACTCTATTGTATAGTCCTCCTCCTTTCTTTGGAAGACAATTGGTGTGGGAATTTTCCTGCAGCAAAGTAATTGGCTATATCTACATACCATGGTGAGTGAGTAAAGATGGCAAAAAGATACTCATCTGGAAAAGAATCCTCAGTGGCAGTGCAGTCATCACTTATAGTTAATCTAGAAAGGAAATCAACAACTACATTATCTTTTCCGGGTTTATCTAGAATAGTAATATCAAATTCTTGTAACAGCAATAACCATCGTGTAATTCTACAATTAGTAACAGGATTTTTCATTAAAAATCGAATTGCAACATGGTCAATGTGTACAAATACTTGCTACCCGGTGATATAGTGCCAAAATTTGTTGATAGTATGCACTATTGCTAGGAATTCCTTCTCAGTAACAGTGTAGTTGGGTTCTTCTAGAGTTAAGCTCGTGTTGATGTAATAAATGGCATAAGGTTTCTTCTCCTCTAACTACCCCAAAACAGCACCCACAGCTATGTCAGATGCATCTGTAGCAATATGAAACAGAAATTCCCAGTTTGGTCCTCGTAAAACAGGTGATGTTGTTACACAGTTCTTCAATTTTAAAAAAGCCTGCTCACACTTCCCTGTCTACACAAATTATGTATTTTTCATAAGTAATGAAAATAGAGGGGATGCAATCTTTGAAAAATTCTCTATAAACCTCCTATAGTATCATGCATGTCCCAAAAAACTACGTACCTCTTTTGGAGTCTTAGGGGTCGGGATTTTCGAGATTACCTCAATTTTTGCAAGATCTACCTTGATTCCATTTGCTGAAATGAAATGTCCCAGCACAATTTCCTCGGTCATCATCATGTGGCATTTCTCCGTGCTCAGAGAAACATTAGTTTGTTCACAGTGTTCCAACACTTTTTCCAAGTTACCTAATGTTGTCTCAAAGGCATCCCCATAGGGTGTAAAATCATCCATAAAGATTTCAAGCCAGTCATTCAAAATATCAGAAAAAATACCCAATATTTCCCTTTAAAAGGTAGCTAGTGCATTACAGAGGCCAAAGGGAAGGAATCTGTATTCAAAAATACCCCATGGACTAGTAAAGGTTGTATTGTCTTGATCTTCTGGGGCAATCTGTATTTGATTATAGCCAAAAAACCCATCTAGAAATGAAAAGAATATTTTTCCAAAAAGAGTGTCCAAGACCTGATCAACGAATGGTAAAGGAAAATGGTCATTTTGAGTGTCCTTGTTAAGTTCTCTATAGTCAACACAGACTCTCCATTTGTCATTCTTCTTCGGAACTATGACAAGAGGAGACACCCACTGACTGTCAAAAATGGGGTAGATGAAATTGGCATTAAGGAGTTTCTGCAATTTTTCTTTCATTATCTCCTTAAGTGCAGGGTTCATTCGACGCTGAGGTTGTCTAACTAGTTTGCAATCCTCTTTAAGGTAAATGCGGTAAGTGCATAGGGCAGGATGGATTCCTTTCATATCAGTATAGTCCCATGCAAATGCCTTTTTGTATTTCTGTAACAGTTGTATCAACAATCTGTTTTGTTCAGCAATCAGGTTAGGATTGATGTTCAAACATTTTCCAGGTTCGATTTCAACGGGACTACTGATAGTAAGTGGAGTTGTTTTCAAATGTTCAATAATTGCATCATCTTCCTCACCTTCTTCTCCCAAATCTCTAATGGAGGCAACATGGAGTGAATTACTAATAAAACCATTAATGGTATCGTCCTATGTTTCATCCTTAAAGTATTGTGCTTTTCCAAGCGTGAGAAGAGGTAGGGAAAGATCAGATTCAGGTGCAAATTCGTCCCACTAGGGACTACTCGAATCCATATGAGGTTTTGTTGGGGGATAAAGGTTCAGTTTCTGAGTGGCCTGTCCATCTGAGATCACCATAGATCCGGACCTACATCCGATATATATGTCTGCAGTGGCTAGCCACGATCTTCCCAAGATTAAAGGATGACCCCCCATGTTGGATTTGGTTTGTAAAATGAGAAAGTCAACCAGATAATTCCAGGAAGCCATAGTGATAACCACATCTTTGATCACTCTCTCGGGCTTGACACAGGACCTATCTGCTAATTCAAGCACTGTAGATGTAGGTCTAAGTCCACGAAGTCACAGAGAGATGAAGAGGTCTCTAGTCATAATATTAATAGTTGCCCCTAGATCAATCAAAGTATTGGCTACATTAGGGGAATTTTGAGGTTTAAAATAGGCCTCCTAAGGAAAATGTACAATCAAAATTCACTTAATGAGAACCAATCACATTTTAGAGGATGACATCATCCTTGATGGTTGAGGTGGCATTACTTGAGTTAAAAGTACTTACTTCTCAAATTCTCAATGGTGGATAAAAAATCATGGTTAACCATTGTAGTGTTCTAAATATTTTTAAAGTCAAAGTAAAATACTCATAATAAATGTCATTTCACACTTTTTGAATAAAAATATATTATTGTCATTTCATATTTCTTGAAAGAAACAATGCATATCCCTATACATTTATTATATTATATTATACTATATTATATTATTTTTATATAGTATATTAATTACATGTTAATATACAATTTAAATAATATAAATTTTAATTAATAACATATAATATAATTAAAATTTTATAAATTTTTATTTTTATTTTATTTTAAGTTATTTAAGTACAAAGGACAAATGCATTAGTTGTTCAATGATAATGGGTTTTTCTTGAAAAGTTCATTCTTATTTATAGTCACAACAATACAATTTTTTTATTAATTTTATTTTGGTACAACTTTTGAATTGAATTTAACTATGGTTACATGGATTGTGATGCAAAAAGTGAATTGAAAATTCATAAATATTATTTTATCGGATTAGCTATTATTTTATTATTTCCTTAGGAGGCCCATTTTAGATCTCAAAATTCCCCTAATGGGGATGATTGTCAATATGGACAATTACGATCTCAAAATTCCCCTAATGGGGATGATTGTCAATATGGACAATCACTGTAGGGTTCCCTGGGTCATTATATTTAGTCAACAAAGGTTGATCAATCATAAGATCGGACAATTTTCCCATGACATGGATAGTAGTAGGGTCTTTAGGTTTCTTTCTAGGTGTTTTGACGCATATATCCCTTACTATTTTAGCGTAGATAGGGGCTTCTTTAAGGGCTTGTAACAGCGGAATCTGCACATACAAATTTTGCAACTTCATGAGGAATTCGGATTCAGGTTGTGAGACTAGCCCAGTTTTAGTTAATCGTTGAGGGTATGGGGGGTTCTGAATACTAACAGTTGACTCAGCTATCACAGATGTACCAGCCTTACTCGGATTGGCTGCTGTAGGAACAGCAGACCCCCCCGAGATGGCTATTATAGATGTAACAGCAGGTGTTGTATTAGTTGTCACATGTGTAACAGCTGCCTCAGAATCATCCATATCATTCCTGGGTGATTCACTTTCTTCGGTAATAATGGGGGTATGTTCAAATCTGATTATTTTCCCTGATCGAAGTTGAACCTCATTAAGTCCGATAGGAGTAATAAGATAAGTTTGGAGGGTAACCGGAACATCCATGCTCTGGGCCGCCTTATTATTTGGATTGGGGTTAGGTTTCACAGTAATTGGGGTCAGACAGAAGGTGTAGGATTTTGAATAGAAGGCAGTTGTAATTATTGTTGTTGCATTGGTATTGGAGAAGGTACTAGACCTTGGCCATTGCTTCTCCAGTTCTGACCCCAAGGATTGGGTTGTGATGGAGGATATTGCATTGGTGGAGAAGATGGCCACTGGTTCCATGGTGAAGAAAATTGTGTTGAGGAAGGAGTAGGATACTGCCATAGGTATTGTTAGCTATTATAAACATTATTCCAAGGATAAAAAGAGGAAAAATCTGAAGGCATACCTGTAGGTCGCAGCTACCATGGTCTCTTTGATATGATGAAATAAGAAGATTGAACATCCTTGCTTGATTTTTGAAGTACCGCCTTCAGTCTAGGCAACTCAAGACACTAATTCGTAGAGTGTGCCAACTCAGTCCACATTCTCTTTCCAAATGTTTCTTTTTGCATTAGGGACTGAATATTGCTAAGGTTGCTTCAATTTCTGCTTGTGCTTTCTTGACTTGTACCGTAGTGATCTGGGCAGAGAGAGTGCTAAGGAGGTCGGTTTTAAAATCCTCAAATAATTTCCCGATCTCTGCTCTGGTTAGTCCTCCACTTGTGGACTTCTATATATGAAGTGAAGGATCCCGAACTGAAATTCTTCCCTTAACCAATCCTCTTGAGCTACGTAGGCAAAGCTTCATTATCTCATCAAACATCTCTTGTGATATGTCTCATTTTCCTATTATGTTCAGACGCTTCAGACAATCATCTCTTAAACCCCTTAAGAATATTGGCTTTAGAATCTCTAGATCTAAATTACTAAATTTAGACCTCTGTAAATTGTAGTGAAGTCACTCCAAATAGTCTTTCAGGCTTTCCTCCTCCTCATGTGCAATTCTGAAAATCTCATCTTTCAAGTCCCTGGTTCGACTGTAGTCCTGCTACTTAAAGAGGAAGGCCTCTCTCATGTCATTCCAAGCTCGAATCGTGCCAATACCCAATCTCATGAACCATCTTAATGTTGCTCCTTTCAGAGTAGCAGGGAATAATTTCAGCTTCTAGGCATCTGAAGTGTATTCATAACCTCTACAGAACACATCGAATCCGAACAAAAAGGTATCAGGATCTTCAACAGCCCCCCTGAAAGGATGGTAGGGATGATAAAGGGATATTCTTCATAGGAACCTCATCCCGTGTTACTACTATTGGGAATTCAAAAGTAACGGAATTGTCTGTCTTAACATTCTCATCCCCGTGGTTGATTCTTCCTGATGGGATGAACTGACCTCAGAGTGTACTAGAGATTGACAAATAGAAGGATCAGGTTGCTCCAAGACCAATTATTTAACAGCACTACCAGCATCCAATTGATGATCAACCGAATGTTGTTCCTCAGGTCCCTGATGTTCCCCACTGGTCTCACCGTGTCCTTCAATTCTCAGATCCTGATCAATGATTTTCCACTTTTGTTTTGAATCTGGAGTTTTGATATCGAGAATGGATATGTTATTTGAAAGATGGTGAGGTCCAGACATGGAAGACATCGATGGTCCTGGCCTTGATATCGTAGCTGCATTTTGTGGTCCCGTCTTCCTATTATCTCTGTATGACGTGGATTATTCCTTTTCTGCCCTTGAAATCAGATCTCCAAAGAATGTTTTCCTTCCCAAATCTGCACTCTTCTTTTCCTTCTTACGACCCGTCTTTCCTATAGTCAGTAGAGTGGGGGGTGTTCGTAGATGTTGATGTTGTCCTACCGGCATACATGGGCCCTATGTGTATCAATTTATCCTACAAGTGTTTCAGTTTCTACAGCAGTGAGTCCGCCCAAGTTTGTTAGAGCGATGCGCAGGTTCTTACCTCTCGTCTTACCGCCCAACAACTGTATAGCTGAAGGCACCCTAAAAAAACACCAAAAATTCAACTCCTAGGTTTCCCAGCAAGACATTGGTGAGCCCGCTCAAGTTTGTTAGAGTGATGCACAAGTTCTTACCTCTCGTCTTACCGCCCGGCAATTGTGTCACTGGAGACACTTTAAGAAAAAAACAAAATGCTTAGAAATTCAACCTCCTAAGTGTCCCAGCAAGACATTGGTGAGCCTGCTCAAGTTTGTTAGAGCGATGCGCAGGTTCTTACCTCTCGTCTTACTGTCCAGCAATTGTGTCGCTAGAGACACTATGAAAACACACGGAAATTGCACTTCTAAAAAACAACTCTGATTGATTGGATCGTCACTGCCATCCCTGGCAACGGTGCCAAAATGTTGGGCTATATACATCATTGTTAAATGACTAAACAACACACATTTAATTATCAATCTAGGGATGTCTGTTTATTCCAATGACAATTGCACTGTCTGTGCTGATACACCAACCAGAAACAATTCCAAAGAAAAGAAATCATTACTGAAATAAATGTTGGAAATAAATCACTCATGCAGAAGTAAAAGGCTCTACAAGATTGGAATCACACTTCAATTAATCTATCTGGAGCACCACACAACAAGTACCTAGCTAGTGTTTCTAATATCATGTGTGTAACATCATATAAAATATTGAAATCGAAGCGAATATATTCTTAGTTGAAAAGCAGCAACAACACTCTATTGATACATAAACTGAAATACAATTACATACACACAACTACTTTAATCACTGCAATCCCTGCTAAGGAGAGCCCTTCCTCCCTCGCAAGGCGCAGGTAGAGGAAGAACTTAACAGAAACTAAATAGAATAACGCATGTAACAGCAATAACAGGATCATCTGTATTAATATGAATACAAGTACAGAGCCAAAATAATGTTGTTCTCCGCTAACCTTTCGACCTCCAGGGCCGAAAATTATATAGTGGTTACATCAGAAAATTAAGGGATAGATCAGTCATGAAAATCTTATGATTCTCATGCTGATCGAAATAGAACACATATAGTTATAACCACTCCCTAATAAAGTTCCAACTAGAAAATCAAATATTACAATCAAAACTGCCCTTAGGTTGTTATCCCAAAAATACAATGCAAAACAACTCCTACAACTATCGTAATAAAATCACAGTTGTAGTATAACAGCCAGAGGACAGATCAGCAACAAGTGTTGACGGGATCTGTCAACGATACAACTGTATCAGTAGTTCGTCAACGAGTCTGTAACAGCAGAATGTAACAACAGTTTGTCGGTGGGTCTGTAACAGTAAGGTGTAACAGCGCCCTCTTAACTGCTTTTGTGAACTTAGTACTCGGCATCTTTGATGCTATAAATGACATCTGAAAAGACAACACAAAGACCATCGATATTCTCCAAACATTCACCATCAAATAGTCATAAAAAGGTATAACATATCATAATAATTGGTGAATTGACAAAGTAATAAAAACAAGGTGAAACAGCACAAGTTAGGGTAGAAAGGTAAGAGAAAGAGGTAAAGATACTCCCATTGGCTATGGTTATGAAGCAAAATAAGGAAGACAGGTGTAGGAAAAAAGTACAAAACTAGCACCCAACAAGGTGCCCATATGCTTGTGTGGTACAAAAGATGGAATACTTAAGGTTTGTAAACCCTAGTGCAAGACTTGCAGTATTAAAAGCAAGCAGAGTTAGTGTAATACATACTCGACAACATATGGAATGACTTGGTACTAGCTTATTGATGAACCTTTTGTGTGGCTAGATGGATCAATGAATGGCTTGCTAAGCCTAATCCACATAATGAAGATACACTAGCCCTTATAGATCATGCAAGGAAGGTTAGCAACATTAGCAACTGATATTGAGGACGAGGAGATTACAGATGGACTTCATTGATTTCCACGAGGCAAGGATCAAGAGGGAATTGACAATTCCCTACAATCCTCAATCGTTTTTTTATCAAGAGATAAGTATTTCATATCTTTCTGCCTTTATTATTGTTATGTTTCCTTGGTTAGCCTCTTCTCTTTGTATTTTTTTCTTGGTTGTGTGTGTTTCTTCCATGATCTCCTAAATGAGGTTTGCAAGTACATCGAGAAGTCTGCCAAAGCAATGATTCTAACAGCATCGAGAAGAATGAAGCGAAGTTTGTGACAAGAGGGTTCTCCCAATAAGAGGGAGTGGACTACCACAAGAAGACCTATTTTAGTGTTAAAGCGAGTTGGCCTCAAAAATTGAAATGAAATATTTTGGTGGATGCACTATTTCTTGGGATTGGAGAGTCAACCTTGGTGAATCCCATGCAGTACAAATAGTTTATTAGATTCGTGAAGTACTTGGTTAACACCAAGCCAAATATTATCTTTGTAGTGAACACCCTGAACCAGTTTATGGTTGAGTCAAAGCACATATAGTGGATAACAATATAGCATGAGGTACATGTGTTATACAAATAGATGTGATTTGAGATATGTCTCATGAGGTGAAGTGAAGTCTTTGTAGGAATGTCACAAGTCATGAAGCAATAAGGCTTCATAAGCCAAAAGGACATGGCCAAGTCACTTCATCTAAGACATGATGGAAAGAGGAGCAGTAGAGCTCCAGTACATATCCACAAATGAGTGGACTGAGGACAAAGACGAGCTTAGTATGACACTGAGTCTCCCTAGGGAAGGAATGATAAGGTCTTTGCGAGATTGGGTTGATCATCCCCTAAATCCATAAAGGACTATGGTTGGGTCATAAAGGACTTCAACCAAGAGGAGATGAATACATTAAACTTTCAAGCTAGAAGGACTTGGCTAGGTCATAAATGACTTTGACTAGAAAAGTGAATGGCCCAAGGCAATTACAGGGGCAATTATAGGATACATTCAACTTGCAAGCCAGAAGGACTTGGCTAGGTAGACCAAGGGGTGAATGACCAAGGGAAATTATAGGATTGGACAAATCTTATCCTTAGAAGCCAAAAGGACTTGGTTGTTAGAAAAACATGGCTAGGTTGACCGAAGGAGATAGATGTAATTCGCCTTTGAAGCCAAAGATATCCGCATGTGTGAACCAAAAAGAAGCAAAAGATTTGAACTTTAACTGAATTTGACTGAATCCTAGTTTGACCAAAATATGACCATTGACTAAGGTTGATCGCTGATTTATAATTGCAGACTTTGACCACAAACTGACTTGATCGCAAGCCTTTTACCATAGATTGACCACACGTCGAAATTGACAATTGATCAGTGTTGCCTTTTCTATTGTTGGGTGGTTTCACTGATTGATATTTGACTAGGTTTGACTGGTACATTTGGCTTGGTTTTTGGCACAAATTTCTAGAAAATTTACGTAATTGTGTACCTTTTTAAAGAAAAGTTTCTCCTAGAAGAAAAGTAGTTGGGTTTTCTCCCAAGTTTGCGTTTCCCAGGGAAAATTTGTTGTCTCTATTGTGCATAGTTGTCTCTTTATGCTCCTACTACTTTTTATTATATTATTGTTGAGATTTTACGTGTATAATTGCTCAATGATATCAATGGCTTGAAAAATAATTTGATAAATATCAATATGAAGTAATTATCAGAGCATAAAGTCATATTCAATTATTAATTCTTGTAGAAAACTCAACAATGATGGCCAAGGATTTTTGTTGTGATTTTTTTTCTATGATGTATTTTATAGAAGGGAACTTGTAGGTCCTCTCTTTTTTATGTTTGTATGAAAATTTTTGAGCTTCGTAATTTATATAGGGGGTTGTAATCTTGTAATACTGGATCTTTATGATGTACATACTTTGCCATCTAAAGGCCCATAGGGTCCACTAATGTATCTTGTTTGAATTAAATTTAAAAATAAAAAATAAAATAAAATAAAGTCTAACATATGAAAGTTTATAACAACAATGTACATAAATGTCAATAATGACAATCTTAAAAGTATTATAATATATGATATTATAAGACATCCAACTGTAGTCTTAGTTATTAATGAAAAACCACATACAAGATCAGATGGTAAGAATCATTTTATATTTGCAAGGTTACAAAAGAAAATATCGCATAGTAATGTTTTATGTGAATCATAAACATAACACAAGCATCCTTGGGTAGACTCATAAATCTATTCAAAATTGAATCCTAAGGATGGACCTCGAAGGCAAGGAGACTTCTTTATTGAAAACGTTTGCACGTACAACACAATTTTTAGGTCTTATAAAAAGTCCATAACTTTTTGAAGAAGCTTCATTTTATCACTATTGAGGTTAACATGTTTAGATTTAGCATCATGCAGATTCATTAACACATGCTCTGGAAGGGGTATTTATTCCACCAAAGTCACCCAAAACTACGCTTCGCCCAAACATTGTTGCATGCACTAGCACATCTACAAATGCAAACACAAACACTAGCATCTCAATGGTAAGAGTCAACAATTCGTAGAAACTATATTAACAACCTACCTTCACCAACAAGGAAACAAAACTGAATAGATGTCCATAATATTTATCTATCCAAATTGACATTAAATAAGCATTCATTTAAATGGTGGCCAAAGGATGTTTTTAAAAGCCTTTATATTGACCTAACAGGTATGCCTATAGTCCTCTATATGTTTCTCACCGTATACCTCGTCTCCCACCTACATTGCATTGTTTCAAGAACTTAGGAACAATTTCATACCAAGCATTTTTAAGAGTTTCCTTGAGGTAAGGAAAGGATCTAGACACGGGCATGGACAACACTTTCTATTAGAAAGTTTCAAGAACTTAGGAACAACTTCATACCAAGCATTTTTAAGAGTTTCCTTGAGGTAAGGAAAGGATATAGACAAGGGCATGGACAATATTTT
Source organism: Pinus albicaulis (assembly GCA_034641835.2). Classification (NCBI taxonomy): domain Eukaryota; kingdom Viridiplantae; phylum Streptophyta; class Pinopsida; order Pinales; family Pinaceae; genus Pinus; species Pinus albicaulis. The sequence continues at coordinate 1,522,421,239 of CM076575.1, read as the reverse complement.
ATATTAGAAGGTAACGTACTAGCGTTACAAAAATATATTTGGAAATATAATCTTTCTTGCTCAACTTAATTGTTTGAAAAGATACCAAGATACATTTTGCAGCTCTGGTTACAATATATTTGGAAATAATTTTTCTTGTTCAACTTATTCGTTTGAAAAGATTCCATAAACATTTTACAGCCTTGGTTAGGAAAAGACCATGGATTACTTCACCGTTGATTGCCCTCAACCGCATGTAGAACAAACCATTGAACATGAAATGGGCTCAAAAATTCTCTCTTCGTTCTTGTAAGGAACCCATAGATAGTAGGAGAATATCTTAATTATTTAGTTAAAAGCAGATTTTGGGGCATAAAAGATGCAACACATACATTCGCGGCATGCACCCAGCTAAATTATCCCATAGCAACTAGACCCCCAAGGTTAGTGGCTTCATAATACACATAGTTTTTAAATGTTGGAGGAGAATACAGTAATCTTATTTGGACAGAATCAGGCAGGGGTTCAAATGGATGCACTTCGGACTTTAGCTTCACACCTGAGGGTGCACAAAAGATTTGGAGAGTTTGAAATCTAGTTTATGCTGCCTCTTCCATGATTTCCCTACCCATAAGAATATGTATAATCAACAAAATGCCGGTGAAGGAACACAACCTTTGGTATAATATTACTCCCTCTTAATTTTCATAGTATGCAGTACGCTGTTTGAGGAAAGTTGCTACGAAAACAATGCTTTCTTTGCAAACAAAAGGACAAACAGACCAAGTTTTCATTTTTTTCATTGTGCAAAACAACAAAGGTAAAAAATAATGTATAAAATTAGGTGATATTCTTCAGATTACATATCTGAATAAAAAATTGATAGTCATTGGTCAACCATGGCTGATGCTACCAACTTAAATTATTACCATGTTATTCAATAATATATCAGGTAGACATCTGTGATGTGGAGCATTTCAGTTTGATAGGATCAGAAATTACCGCATATCATTTAATGATTGAGCTATAAAATTTCAGACAATGATAGGTAGTTGGGCTCAATATTATGAATGTTTACTAGAGAACAAACCAACCAAAAGGATTTTAGATGTGTATATAGTAGGCCGAGCCGATATGCTGCCAATTGTAATAACCATATAATGATGATTACTGTATTGGGCAGCATATTTTGTCAAGTTACTCGGAGCATAAACTAATAAATGAATAAAAGCCTAACAAAATACATGGACAAATCTTGGCTTCCAAATATCATTTTCATGACACTTAAATTCAAGATGTCAAAACCATGTCTCAACAAACATGATACCATATTTTTGTATGGTCAATCAATGATTTCATTTAGCAATCCAGTAAAGAATGAGGAACAACGTGCAACCAGCAATCACAGCTGAGAGAATGAGTGTATCTTTGGAACGTTTCCTTTTGATGGCTCCTGCATAACTCAGAAAATGGATCTAAAATAGTTATCCCAAAAATTTAGAAGTTGGGAGTACTGGAAAACCAAAACAAAATTATTGACTGCATTACCTAACAAGCCACGAATAACAGGAAATCTGTCACTTAATTGCTTGACTTTCCCCTGAATGTCAGCGAACAAGGTTCTTTGGGAGCTTAGTACACTTCTGGTTGCTTGTGCTTGACCAATCACATCATCAATCTGCAAAAGGCAAATTTCTAGGTTAAATTCATTTGATAAACTAACTAAAGAAAAAAGTTCAGCTCGACTTGCCTACAATCCTATCCAAGGGAAACTAACTAAACTTCTTATGTATTACAAGGGTAGTAGTAAGTAACAAATCTTTAAAAAAATATTAAGAGTAAGCAGAAATTCATCTCCATTCATTTATAATCTTGGTAATTTGACCATTTTCCTTAGTTGCAAATTTCTTCAAGTGTCATTCTTCCGTTCCCATTTTTGGATACCAGCACCTAAAAAGATAGAAGACTTCAAATTATTATGCACCTAGTTGGCTGAAAGGGAACGTTGTCATCAGATGCTAAATGGGTCTCTAGCACAACAATTTCCCATTTAGAGGAGAATCAGGGACACCTTTATCTTAAGCAAGGGGGAACATTGAACGTATTCATATTTACTGTCATGTAATATTCCATTCATGGTATTTGAACCTAGGTCTAAATGCCATTGTGAATCAAGTGGAGGTAAAAAACACTTTTGAGCCTATCTCATTTAATCATGTTTGCCGTGAATTCAACACTCAAGCAGATATTTTATCTACAGCAGCTTTGATCATGCAGGAGGGTACACAAGCAAATATTTTATCAAAAGCAGCTTTGATCATGCAAGAGGGTACTCTACTTGTACTTGAGTTAAGAGGAGACACTCTCATTTCAGAATCAGAGTAATCCGTGTATTAACGTGTTTATGATGATAGATATATGGAGGAAGAATTTCAGTTTGTACGTAAGGGCCTGGATGTTTGTCTAAGCTTCCATGATAAGTTGTACTGTTTTGTGGATTTTGGAGGAAGACAGTAATAAGTAGTCATATTATCCTTTTTGCTGCAATATGAACAGGCAGTTATGGAACCATAACTGAGTCCTATAAGGACAGCACAATGAATATTTGATTTCTAACTCAGAATATCAATATAAATATTTTTTCTATGGAAAAAGAAAACATTCCATGCATGGTGTACATTAGTGCACTAAGTGATAACATATCACTTGTAGGTTTGTAACTTAACACAAACTAACATATCCCAGTTATTTAGTCAAGATCACAGTCGTGATCAACCATATTAGTAGTGATATTTGTTATTTAGTCTCTCTCTCTCTCTCTCTCTCATTGACATTAATATAATTTGATTTCAGTACAAAAGTTCTCAAGATTGAAAATTTAGATCATGTGAATCATACCAGGGCGCCTTCACAAGGTCCTTAGCTTTTTTACAATTGGCACTATTTCCAAGTATCCAATCTAGGCAATACTGAATGGGGATATTACAGTATACAGAATATGGGTTCTTAAAATGAAGTGAAAAAAATCAATGAATTATTCTGATGGCTTGTGTGTGTGTGTGTATGCCATTTCCCCACCATGTCGTATCCGACCTTTTCTAGAAATTTCCCATAGCCATTTCTTCTAGTCTCCATATATATATATATATATATATATATATATATATATATATATATATATATTCAATGTTCATTACCATGAATCTCAAATTTGGAAATACCATGACACAAACATTAAGGCTATAAATAGCCTAGAGAGTCCACCTATTATTGTACTATAATCAGATAACAGTGTTTGCGCGTCTATGTGGCTCATGGGGTGTGGGAGATATGGTCCACTAGGTTTTGTTTACAGAAATCTTGAATATTGAAATACTAAAAATGTTGAATATGTTGAAAGATCAAAAATATACTTTCTACATGAGGGTTAGTAGAGTTGAATCCACCACCAACCATCCTGAAATGGGGTTCCCACCTTAACTTTTATTCGTTAAAATATAAATTTATGGAAATATCATAAACTTTCAAACCCCATAAATTCTGGGTGTTTCCGAGATTTACTTTCATGGTTTTCCTTTTGTTTGATTTATGTATATTTTACCATTTTCATCCAGAAATGTGGGTTTACAAAGATGAAGCATTTCCGTTTTCACTAATTTTTTTCAAGACTTTTGATGAAACAGCAAATTCTCGTTTGCAATCTCTAGTATGGCATTTCCAAAATTTAGATATGGCACAGAACTGTTTCAGTGGTGAAGTTTCTAAAGTTTCCATGTCCAACATGTCGAATGGCATTTCAGGCCTCCTCCCTAGACGTCTCTGGTAACACAACTTAATTTGCTGCTTTAGTGGTTTATGTTGTCTTCGCCACAATTACATGGGCATGCAAACCTCACAGACAGGACCCTTAAAATGGGGCATCATCTCCATCTTGGAAGTTGCAATACAATGGTGTATGACTCCCAAGTATGCTGAGTATAACTGTATAACCCTAGGACAGTTACTCAGCTCAATATTGTTTATTGTTTAGTGGTTTATGTTGCCTTCATCAAAGTTACATGGGTATGCAAACCTAACAGACAGGCCCTCCAAATGCAGCATCACCACCTTGGACATAGTTGCAATACGATGGTATATGACTCCCAGGTATGGAAAGTATAACCCTAGGACAAGCACTCATCTCCATATTGTTCTGCATCCCATTGATCAGGCACTAACCAATCAATACTTGCCATACTCCCAAGTATTGCCAAGCAATCCTTAGTATCAAAGGAAAGGAATCTCCTTCTATGAAAGGTTGTCGGAAGGCATGGTTCACACTAGATGAAATCAACATAATATGTCCTCATATAAGTATGAGGTGGTTGACTACATTTAAGGAACTTTGATTGGAAGCTCCTGGGAATGGAATGTGTGAAGAAAGGAAGGAAGAGATAATGAGATATGCAACCATGGTAAAGGCAATCAACATCCAAGAAGACCAAGAAGACTTGACTAGGAAATCTCCTGGAAAGATATGAAGACTCTGATGGAACTCTGAAAAAGATGGAGACCCTTGACAATGGATATCTTTGGGAGATGTGTCAACATGTATGCAGGATATTGATACCTACAGGAAGATGTCATGATGAAAGACAATCACAAAAGTAATTTTCATTTAAGTGTTAATTTCTTATTTTGAACAATATCTATATGGGCTTATGCAGAGTTGCCAAAAGGAAGTGGAAGTCTTCCACCGTTAATAACCATGTGGTAGGATGAAAGATCCTTGAAGAAACATGGTATGAAGAAAGCAACATGACATGAAGCAAGGCCAGATGAAGACTGATGAAATGAATGATGGCATGACTCATGAATGAAAGTGATGGATGGTCGGTGCCCTGTGAAGAAGTCCCAAAAGATGAAGACTCCATAACAAAAAAAAATCATGACATTGAATAAAGGAGTTCTTCAAAGCAATTGGTTGTCCCATTATCTCCACCTGAGGAGCTGTTGCAGGTCCCTGATTAAGAGGGAGCCTGGAAACAAGTTTCTTACTTGGAAAAAACTTGGAAATTCCTAAGCCAAGAGGAGGGAGCTTAGGTACATTCCTATTATAGGAATGAGTACATTCATTTGTTGGAATATATCCTCCCTAATTGAGAGGGAGAAATAGACACGTCATTCTTGTCTTCACTTGGGAAGACAAATTGGAGGATTGGGTAATCATCTAGCATCCGATACTCTTTGAGGATGAGATAGGGCATCCAAGATAAGAGTAGTTGTAGAGGGCCGATATTCTTTGAGGACTAGGAATCCAAGATAAGAATAGTCCTGGTGGAACACACCCTAAGAACCTAGGTAGGGTATGTTCCAAGAGAGACAATGATTAAGGTGTCTATAAATCATTGGTCTCGCCAGCATTTAGCTCAAGATCTTGTGGAGAGATGGAGTTGTTACTCAAGGCCTTGCTATGTGACAATGTTGGTGGATATGATGCTATACAAATGGGTTACCAATCTGATTCTTCTTGTGAGAAATTCTTCAGATTGAGAATGACCAACTACCATTATGAATACCTTCCTAGTTAAGAGGGAGTGTTGAAAAGTGTAACTAGGTTTGGTCTTCATAATGACATGTAATTGTGACTTATGTAAATGATGTAACGAAGAAAAATAAAATTATTGTTAAGCCTTGCTTCATGGGTTTCATGAGCAAGTGATTTTATTTTTAGTTGGCTCTCGTTTGAGAGCATTGGGATTTATCATCTATCTAAGTCAAAGGATTAATGTCATGTATGAAGAGCTCTTCTTGAGCATGTGTCAAATGTATCTAAGTCTATAACTTGTCTAGAAGCCCTCCAAAAGACAAGCGCAGTCCTCCTTTCTTCATGGTTGGCCTCAAAGATATATAGAATGTTCATGTCAGCTCACATAAGAAGACACACCCATTTGAATGCTCAGGTCGGCTTAAATGTATGGACGAACTACTATAAATAGGAGGCAAGGCACCTCACATTTCCACAGTTCAGTTCAGTGCATCTTTGAGATTTCGGATGCGTATAACAGTGATAGAACTCGGACAAACCAAAGATGAAAAAATCGCGAGTTTTTCGGGCTGCCGATTTTATCAGCGATAATTTCAACGATTTTTTGAAAAAATCGTTATCGCAATTTTATCGCGATAATTACGAAAAAATCGCGAGTCGTAGGGAAATTATTGTGGCAGCCTCCAACAACGAGTTTATAATCCGATTTTTGGTTTTTTGTTTTTCATTTTTAGTTGGACAGACTTGCTTATGAGAGCCAAGGAGGGAAGGAGGAGAGCCAAGGAGGGAGATACGTGATTTACAAGCCCAAGATTGGACAAAAGTGAAGAATTTCTTGCAAGCCAAGCGAACAAAAATCGAATTTGGACCAAGTGTCTCCGGCAAAACGTTTTTCCAGGTATGGGCATCAAATTTGACCCTTTTTTTTTTGTTTTTTTATTGTTCTTCCATGGGTTTCTATTACCCATGTATTTTTCATCATTTGTAATTGCATTTGGTTGTGTTTTTTTTTTTGTTTTTGTTTTATTGAGAGGAGAGGGTTTATTTTGGTCAAAAATGCAAAAAATTGTTTGTTAAATTTTGTTTTTTATATTTCTTCTTGTGCTCTTAGTTTCTTCCCATTATTTTTGCTTGTGTTTCAACATGTATTTTTTCCCATTATTTTTGCATTGAATTGATGGTTTTTTTTTGTGAAAAAGATGAAAAATCAAAATGTTGTATGTAAAATTGTAATTTTTTTATTTTATTTTTTAACTTGCAATTTTTCTTGTGCCGTAGGTTCAGATTTCAACATTCAAAGTTCAAAGTTTCCAACATGCCAAGGAAATTAGATCCTTTATGGGAATTTGGTGAACCTGATCACGAGTTTGACCGATTAAACTTGACTTGCAAATTATGTGGTCAACACATGGCAGGGGGGGTAATACAGGTTGAAATACCACCTGGCACAAATTCCTAGGCATGAAGTAGGCCCTTGCAAAAACACCAATGCAGAAATAGTCAAAAGAGCCATGAACTCATTGGGAGAAATAGAAACTACTAAACTCAACAAATCAGCTCTGAAAAGTCAAATATTAGGGTTTGGAGTTGACCGTGAGAGTGGTAGTGGCTCTTCAGCATCAGCCTCTTTAAATTTGGACAACTAGGTCCAAACTCCATGTTTGTTCCTAGAACCACTCTCGGGGCACAACCATCTATCTCCTCCCTTATTAAAAGAAAGGAGAAGGAAGAAGCTGATAAGTTGTTGGGCAAACTGTTTCTTTGGAGTGATATTCCTTTCAATGTTGCCAGGAACAATCCATTTTATCAAGCTACGATTGATGCTATCGCTGTTGTTGGCCCAGGATACAAAGCCCCTACATATCATGACCTTAAAGGGCGCATTCTGCAAAATGAGAAAGCTGACTGCACCAAGAGATTGGAAGAGTTAAGGGCATCATGGGAAGTCACGGGATGCACTGTGATGTCAGATGGTTGGACTGATCAAAGGGGTAGGACCCTTATTAACTTCTTGGTCAGTTGTCCCAAGGGGACAATGTTTATGAAATCTATTGATGCATCTGCACATGTCAAAGATGCAAGATTATTATGTGATTTATTAGATGTGTTCATTATGGAGGTTGGGCCCCAAAATGTTGTCCAAATCATAACGGACAATGCTGCAAACTATGTTTTAGCTGGCAAGATGCTTATGGAGAGGTATCCAAGCATATTTTGGACACCTTGTGCTGCACATTGCCTTGATTTGATGTTGGAGGACATCGGAAAGCTTGATTTTGTCAAAGATATTGTAGAATCATCAAAGAGAATCACAAAATTTATATATAACCATGGATTTGTGCTTCATTTGATGAGGACATTCACCAACAAGAAGGAGTTGGTGCGGCTTGCTATTACACGATTTGCCACTACTTTCATCTCTCTTCAATCCCTCTTGAATTCTAAGTGGGATTTGAAGAGAATGTTTCTTTCAGATGAGTGGCGTGCTTTGACTATCAGCCGCAAATCAGAGGGACAGGCCATCTGCAGGTTGGTGTCATATCAGGAAGATTTCTGGGTTGGAGTGGAAGAGGTGTGCAGCATTAGTGAACCTTTGGTAAAGGTTCTGAGATTGGTGGATGGAGAGAAGCCCGCAATGGGCTACTTGTATGAGGCCATGGATAGGGCCAAAGAAGCTGTTCGCAGCTATTATGATGATAAGGGTGATGATGGGTTTCAGAGACAACTTCTTTTATGGGAAGTGATTGATGATCGATGGAACAACACACTCCATCGTCCCATTCATGCTGCAGGGCTCTTCTTGAACCCCGCATTTGCTTATTCATGTGGTTTTCTATTTGATGCTGAGGTCATGGATGGCTTTTTCACTTGTGTTCAGAAGATGGTGCCAAATCCATCGGAACGTGCAGAGATATCCAAAGAGATGGAGGTATACAGAATGGCAGGTGGCACCTTGAGCTTCGACATGGCTGTCCAGGATAGGACTGCTAAAATGCTAGGTAAGATTTTCATTATTTTAAAATTTTTCTTATGTTTGTAACTTTATAAGTTTATCTTATTTGTTGTAACTTGTAACTTGTAGATGCATGGTGGAGGAGCTACGGTGGCAGATTACCAAAACTCCAAAAACTTGCCATTAGAATACTCAGCCAAACATGTAGCGCTTCAGGATGCGAGCGCAACTGGAGTGTATTTGAAAAAATACGCACCAAAAGGCGCAACAGGTAAAACACTTAACATATTCAAATTTCGAACTGATTTTTTGAATTCATTAAATATTTTTTTTTAAATATTTAATTTATTAATTTATGACCCTTGTACGGGTTGGAGGGTCAGCGGCTCAATGACATGGTTTACGTCTACTACAATCTTAGATTGTGGGTGAGACAACTTGAGAGGACCCCTGATGTGGAGGCCATCTCTTTAGATGCGATTGACACCACTGCTGAATGGAGGGTTGAGGCTGAGAGGCCTGTCATGGAGTCAGCCCCTGATTGGATAGAGGAGGAGGTAGTGGAGGGGGAGGACGAGGAGGAGGACGAGGAGGAGCAGCAGCAGGAGGAGGAGCAGGAGGAGGAGGTGACACCACCTACCACTACTACCGGTAGAGGACGTGGTCTGCCTCCTTTAGCTCCTAGTGGTTCAGGTTCCCGTTCTGGTGCTTCATTTGTTACTTCTAGAGCACGACAGAGCCCATTGCCAGTCCCGCCGACTTCTTCATCTAGAGAGAAAGGCAAAGCTGTTGTATTTTCTCGCAAGAGGGGCAGAGGAAATCAATAGTATAGGACCATAGGTTATATGGTGCATTGACATTCCTTTGTATATGACTGTTGACATTATGACTCATGATATGAGATACATTATTATATTTTTTGTTGATATTTTGAGGCTGAGTTGACTCTTGAGACTCAGGACTTAGTATTCAAGACAGGATTCAATTTTATGTGTGATGTAGCACTAGACATGATATTACACATCTTATATATTAGTTTTTTTTTTCATATTTATGTGTCAATGCATTTATTTTATGCTGTAGATGCTTTAGATATTAAAAAATTGAAAAAAAATGAATATTTTTGTATGTGCCGATTTTTTCCCGATTTTTTCCCCTCGGCGATAATATCCCGATCGCGATTTTTTCATCTTTGGGATAAACCACAATATTCTTCTCGACATACTTCTAATATTTTCCATAGTCAAGACATCAAGAAGTTTGGATGCTATCTCAGGAAACACAGTCACAGTGTGCATTGTAGCACGGAATTTGGGGTAACATTACAGTGACATTTTCCTCACTGTCTCAGCTCAATATATTAGTGTATTTCGGTGACATCTTTGCAATAGTTTCCAATGCTTCCGTAGTTAAGGTTTCAGTGTTGTTTCAAGGAGAATCTCGGTGCTCAGTGCTACTTAGTGCTACAGTGATGCTATAATGTATGGTGCTACAGTTTTATGATGCCTCGGTGGAAGATCACAAGAAGGACAAGGAACCACAGTTCGGTGCTATGTATAGAGGCCACAATTTAGTGATGTATCATTGTGGTTGGATGATACTTCACATTGACATGTTCCAGTGCCATGAAGAGATGATCTCGATTTGAGGAGTATCGAAGAAGTGGAAGAAGAAGATCAAGGAAGAAGGATGACTATGTCTTGGACTTTAGAGTGGCTAAATAGGTCAAGGGTCATGGTCTTGGTATTCGTTAATCAGAATCTCTATAAGAAGAATTTGTGTGGTTTTTCCTCTCAAAGAGTAAGAGGTTTTGGCCCTGGCTCATGAGGGCAGAATTTCTTCTCATGTGGCCAAAATTTCTTGTAATGTGAACTGAGATCTTCACTTGTAGACTACATTTTTCAACTGTACACAGTATTGCACATTGTGCAATGCATGGGGATATATTACCCGCAACAACATACTGGAATACACATCTTTTGTACCCATGTTACGTTGGTCTTCATAAATGGGCATCCCACAATGATCATTGTTGAAATCACAAATAGAAAAAGGGGAACAAATATAACCAAATGCCAACCCATAAACCTGCAGTAAAAAGAGAAGAAATGGCATTAAAAAAGTGTGTGAGCATTGAACCAAAAGTGCACTAGAGAGGGATATACTTATTCTTGTGGAAAGCATACTAGTAGTATTGATATAAATGTGAAGTGAAAAAGGAAAAAACGCTCTACTAGAGTTTTTGGTAAAGCTAGGGTTTCTAAAGGAAAGTGCTGCAGCTAGTCAGATTTTTCAGCTGATTGTTGTCGTCTGCATCACACTATCATGCGACTAAGGCAAGTGATGAGTTCGCCCATAGGGGGGGAGAGATCCCCTCCTACAAAATCGTAACGGTAGGGGAATCCAAAGCTGCAGCCCCCTTGGCCTCTCAATCGACCGATTCGCAAGGAGAACCAGTGCTAGGTGCCCAGTGACAGAACCAATTTAGAGGCCAATGTCTACCTCGAGCCTCTAAAAAAGCCACGATTTGTTATTCCGGTGGACAAACTAGAGAACTACAGACAATACATGAAAGATCATGCCCTGATCTGCAAGTTCATAGGAATTTGGCCGCTTGAAAAGGATTTACTCAAATGGATCCAGCTGAAATGGCAGCTGAAAGGTCACATAGATCTAAAATTGGGAGCGAGAGGTTTTTTCACGGTCATCTTTGCAAATCTGGAGGACAAGGAGAGAATTTTTGAGAATGAACAATATTTTTATTACAATGTTGGACTGTTTATGTGATTTTGGGGGGAGTGTTATAATCTGAATCAGGAACAATTCATGGCAGCACTAGTCTGTGTTCGCCTTTTTTCCTTGCCAATGGATTTCTGGGATCTAGAAATTCTTGAGGGGATCGAAAACTTCGTTGGCAGATTTGTTAAAATTTCAAATTCCACCAGAAGAGGAAGATATACCCCATATGCGTGGATTTGTGTCTACATGAACATTACGGAATCGCTGCCAGATTATGTGGAGCTTGAGTATATGGGTGAAATTTGGCAACAACATCTAGATTACGAGCACATTCCCTTACGCTGCCGAAGGTGTCATGAACATGGCCATCTCTACAAGGAATGCCCCTTGAACCAATTAGTAAAGCTAGAATCCGCAGTCACCCAAGAGGCCTCGCCAACACTAGAGGAGGGAGAAGGGTTTCAAGAGGTCTCTTATAAGAAGCGGTCGCCTAAATCTACACTAGCTAATCAAACTAAGCCAACCCCAAAGACCCCAACAAACCCTAATCGTTTTGGGATTCTTCAGTAAGAGGGAGAGAGCTCGAAGGCTCCGAAGAAAGGTTTGTAAGGGGAGAAGAGGGAAGTCCCAAGAACAAATCCAATGTCGAAGAGAAAATCACAAGATGAGTCATCAGACCAAGAAGGCCCGGAACCAAAACAAGATTAGTCCACCATGGAGATTGATAGAAACATAGAAGAGCTGAGCACAGAAGAACAAGTCCTCACAAGATTGTTGCAGGAATGGAGGAATCTGGATGAAAGATTCATACCAGAAGATCAACAGAAACTATATCGAGACACATTTCAAAGATATCAAGCCCAGCAGGCCCAAAAAAAGGCTGAGTCTCAAGACATTCTAGGTTCCCAAACCGGGACTACCCAAGATCAAGGAAGTTATGGTAAAGGAGGGAAAAAAGAGGAAGGAAGAACCTACCAGAATCTATATAGATGGTAGGCGAGATGAAATTTAATTCTAGTAGGGTGATAGCGTTGTTGGCGGTATTTCACCATTTAAACAAACATTCTCAATGATAATTCTCTCTTGGAATGTACGAGGCCTCAACAGTAGAGGTGAGTAGAGATATTTGAAAGAAAGGCTGAAGAAGGACAAACCCAGTATATTATGTCTACAAGAGACAAGGTATCAGAGGCGAAGCTGAAGGAAATTGTCCAAAAGTCAAGATTAGGGTATGAGGTAATGGCAGAAGATGTTAGAGGAAGCGTTGGGGGTCTAGCAATTCTTTGGAACCCTAATGAAGTTCTCTTTGACAACTAGATAAGTTTACCCCGTATTCTCTCTGGTTGCTTCCGTCATATTGGGACTAGCGACTAGGTGTTGCTCTCTGCAATTTACAGGCCTCACATTCCAGGAGAGAAATATTCTTTCCTCCACAGTCTAAGATCTTTTCGGGAGATGAGTCGGTGTTGATTTTTGTAGCATCGAAAAGTGCTCTAAGCCACAAATTTTGTGGAGAGGCTTAGACACTGATATTCCAAAGAACCCAGAAACCGTTTGTGAAAATTCTACTCGGATAATGTTTTATTAAAATAATTAATTATTTTAATGGGGCCCCTAAGTCTAAACATAGGAAAATTAAATAATTAAAGGGTATTAATAAAACAAAGTGAGAATGATCTAGAAAACGAAGATAAAGTCATGTTATAATCTTAGACATTGATTACACATCTAATCTTGGTCGTTGATGTCTCAACGAGAAGACTATAAAGGAATGCTTAAGGGTCATTTGAAAAGACACACACGGAGTGAATCTTGAGATCGAATTCTTCTGACGGAGCAGTGCTCGGACGAAGATCAAATCCAAGTGATTCACTGCAGTGAGGGGTAGAGTAGCTTCTGGAGAGAGAGATTTTGCAGCCGGAGAATCATCAGCAGAGAGAGGTAAGAAGACATCCAGCAGAGCCATCCAGGCTGACGCACAGCCAGTGCAAAGCCAGTCACGACTACGCAGAGGCTGTGCAGTGACTCAGATAGTTTCTAAGATTCAGTTGTCGAATCAGATCTAGAAGCGGGGAGCAAGGGTGTGAGACCGAGAGGCCAGATCTGAGATTCCGAGAGTTAGATCGATCTTCAGTTGGGGTGACGCAGTTCCTAGAGGAGGTGATGCAGTTCCTAGAGAAGGTGATGCAGTGCCTATGCAGAGGCTGCTAGAGCCCTCCATAGGTAGCTTTTCCATTGATCGGATCAGCCGGATTTTCCAGTGATTGTGTGAGATAAAACTCAAAATTCTTTCTGCCAGATAATGTACAGGTGAAAGTCACTTTGTATAGTTTTGATTCAGGTTCAGATTTCCTGTTAGGTCAAGATTTTTTGAATAAACTTCTGCCTGTAACCTTTGGTAAAGGAACAGTCACATTCACCACTAAAGAAGGCCCAGTTGAATTACCATCCTCCAGTGATTATCGAGTTAATGTGCAGCCAACAGAAGAGGATATAATTCAGAGCAGTCTGCAGGATCTCACCAAGATCAACAAAATTGTCAAGCATGCAGAACTCCATGGTCCTCAAACTCTTGAAGGAATTTCAAATAAGCTCAGAAAAGAATGTACGGCTAGCCATCCAGATGCCTTCTGGACAAGAGAAAAGTACTTTGTGGCTCTTCCATATAAAGAAAGTTATGTTCCCAGACCACAAAAAGCTAGCGCTAATCATATGAGTCCTTCAGAACAGGAGCTGTGTAAGCAAGAAATCAGTCAGCTATTAGAACAAAGACTCATTGAGCCATGCAAGAGCCCTTGGGCTTGTCCAGCCTTTTATGTTAACAAGCATAGTGAACAAAAGAGAGGTAAGAAACGACTTGTTATTAATTATAAGGCTCTTAATGATGCCTTACTTCCCATTACGTATCCTTTACCTAATAAAGAGCTCCTACTTGCCAAAATTGCTCACGCCAATGTTTTCAGCAAGTTTGATTTGAAAAGTGGATTTTGGCAAATTGGCATCATTCCTGCTGACAGATACAAAACTGCATTCACTGTTCCACATGGGCAATATCAATGGACTGTCATGCCATTTGGCTTGAAAAATTCTCCTTCTGAATTTCAAAAACGGATGGAAGACATCTTTGGTGGGGAGGAGTATATCATAGTGTATATAGACGATTTACTTGTTTTTAGCAGAGATGTAAATAGCCATAAAAAGCACTTAGAAAAGTTTTATGAGCTGGTCTTCAAACATGGTTTGGTACTTTCTGATTCAGATGAAAAGTTTCAAATTGGGAAAGTCAAAATAGATTATTTAGGTCTGCATATAGAACAAGGGCATGTTAATCTGCAACCTCATGTTCTTACTCATTTATTAAAGTTTCCTGATGAAATCCCTGATGTCAGAACTTTGCAGAGATTCCTTGGATGCCTAAATTATATAAGGCAGTTTTATGAAAACCAAGCAGATGACACCAAAGTGTTACAGAAAAGATTGAAAAAGCAGGCATCAGGATGGACAGAAGAAATGACTACAGCAGTCAGGAATATTAAGAGTAAGATTAAAGAATTGCCAAAGTTGAAGCTTCCTGATACTAATCTTTCTTTTATTCTTGAAACAGATGCTTTTGATCATACATGGGCAGTTGTACTTCTCCAGAAGCATGGAAGAAAAGAATTAGTTTGTGCCTATTCCTCTGGAACGTTTGATGATACTGAGAAAAAGTATCCCTCTTCTCATAAGGAGATACTTGCTGTAAAAAGAGGAATTAAGAGATTCCATCTGTTCTTGAAAAGTGTGAGATTTATTGTCAGGACAGACCTGAAGCACATGAAAAGTATTTTGGCAAACAAGAAGCTGCTAGAACAAGGGAGTACCAGGATATTGAGGTGGGCACTGTGGTTAGAAGGTTTTGATTTTGATATAGTCTACAAATCTGGTGCAGAGAATTATCTTGCAGACATGCTCACAAGAGAAGGTTCAGCAGAAGTCAAAGAAATAAAGATGTTCAGACCACTTCACCAGCATGAAGCTTCTACCAGTTCTAGTCAGTCCCAGTCTAAGAGAGCCAGGATCAGTCGAGTAGTTGTTTGTAGTCAGTGTCATTATTGGTTTTGTTGGGATTGTTTTGTGCACAAGGTCATAGAGTTACCCTTCAATCTTCGTGAAATTGTCTTACAAAAATGGTTTGACTCAGGAGAAGCCCAATGGATGTATTCTAGAGAGCTACCATATAGGTATAGATCATGGCGAGTCTATTATGCATTGTCTAGAGGTCCAGATCCCATACATTATGCATTCATCCAGAAGACTGATTGGACTTGGCAAGATTATTTCACTATCCATCAAAAAGCTCGTATATATGGGTCTGTTAGAATCATATTCTATGCTATAGATGTCGATAATTTGATTAACTGGTGGAGTCCCTAGTTTAGGTTATTTTTAGTTAGGTATATGCCAAGAGTCAATTGGATGTTAGAACATGATCATAAGTGCACTTTAGGAACAATAATTTGGGAAATGCATATAGCTGCACATAATGACTATGTCATAGAGTTTGGCTTAGTCCATCAAGACACAGTATTGGTTCCAAATCACGATGAAGAATCTTTCAATCTCTTTGTCAGTTTTCAAGGGAGAATTACTGTTGATGAAGTAAACAGACCACTAAATATGTTTTCATTTAGTATTTCTCTCTGTAACTGAATAACCCTTGGAGGTATTCAGAGATGTATTCAA
The DNA here is from genome assembly GCA_034641835.2 of Pinus albicaulis. Classification (NCBI taxonomy): domain Eukaryota; kingdom Viridiplantae; phylum Streptophyta; class Pinopsida; order Pinales; family Pinaceae; genus Pinus; species Pinus albicaulis. Next base: position 1,522,405,319 of record CM076575.1, on the reverse strand, counting down.
GAATTGCTACTACTTAATAATACAAACCCTCAAATCTGCTACACCGGTTTTCCCACATTGGGTTTTTCCGGGGACTTGTTGTAGAAATTTCTGAATCTTAATTCTTATGCAGAAATTATTTCTGTTAATCCGGTTAAGCTTCTCCTACTTATACAAGTTATCAACTGAATAAATTCAAGTTAACATCAAAGAAAAAAACATAACAGATCTCTACCAATTCAGATCTAGAATAAGCACATGCACACATAGACAAAGTGATACAATTATTTCTAGACAAACTGTCCCCGGGAAAACCCAATGTGGGAAAACCGGTCTCTGGCTACTGGAGGGCTCTATTATTAAGAATATTTCTGAATACGCAACTCTAGGTTCCAAATCTGGAAAACCCTACAGAGAAAACTCTGGATCTGCAACACCTGGCTGATCTAAGACCAACAATACTGACTGAGCCACACCCTCAAACGGGATTTACAAAACTTAGCCAGATCTAGGCCTAGAAACCCCAGATCTTCCCCTGAAAGACACTGCGTCAGCCTCTGAAGGCCTCCAAATGCTCAGCGTTGTCACTGGAAGGGACTGCGTTGCCTCAGACTGGGTGACGTAGTCACTACGCTGCCCCTAAGGGTCTCTATGCAACCCCTGAAGGGCTTCTTGAAAATCACGTTGTCCTTGCTACTGCTGTTGCTGCCTTCCTTTGCGCTGTCTTTCCTGATCTCTTCTCTGCTTCTTGTGTATTCTAAACCCTGGGATCAAATCATCCCCTTGGTCTAAATTCCCCTCTCTGCAACTGAAACACTTGAGAATTCTTAGCAACCCCGCCCTAGAATCTCAACTTAGCTTCAGTGCTTTGCCTCTGTGTGTCTTACAAATGACCCCAAGTCTTTCCTTTATACTTTTCTCGTTAACAAATCAACGACCAAGATTAAATCTTTAATCAATGGCTAAGATTAAAAGAAAGCTTGATTCGTGTGACTTAAGACAATTTCATCACATGTTTAATTAAATTCACTTTAATTATTTTATTTTCCTAAGTTTTAACTTAGGAAATACATTAAAATAATTAATTAATTTAATATCTCCTAAACAAGATGAAATTTCCCAAATCCACTTCTGGGTCTTGTAGATCAGGTGAACTCTAGTCCTTCCTCCAAATTTGGGACCTAGAGCGCAAATGATGCTACCCCAAATACACAAAATCTCAACACTCCCTCTGAGCATCAAGGGTGTGCTCTAGCAATACATCACACTTATGCATTACAAGATTTTGGGCACTGGTTATGTGTTGTTGAAGCTTGGCCTCCTGCCACTCAACTCTGCACTGTTGCTTCCATTCTGTACTGTTGCCCATGACTCTGCCACTGCCATTGCAACCACTGTACTGCAGCTCCCTCTCAATATGCTGCATCTGTGCTGCTCATTGCACTGCCACTGTTGATCTACTGCACTGCAACTTTAGTTGTTGAGAGAAACAACAGAATCTCCTGCCCAATATTTGACAAACAAGTTTGATGGGCTGCATCCTCATCACTGAAGCTCCATAGGCTACAAATTTGTGTTGGCATCTAAAGAACGATGCACAGCTACAGCTCTGCTTGCGTAATCAGACTCCCTTTGCACTACTGAAGTCACATCAGCTCCTTGTGCTGAAATCTATCACGCTATTGTTGCACTGCGTTGTCCCTCTGAAGCTCTCTGCGATGCTGCAGCTCTGCACTGCGTAAGCAGTACTGAACTACGCTTCTGAAGTCACATCAGCCTCTGCGCTGCTACTGCTTCTATGTTGTTGCTACTATGCTCTGCGCTACTCCTCCCAGCCTCCAGATCTATTATGCCTCATCTGTGATCTATGCACCTACTGCTCCACTTGTCCCGCTACTATCTTAAGGCTGTCATAGCTCGCTTGTGATCCAAGAGAGCTCAAGGATCCCGTCTCACTTCCATGTAACTCCTCTACATGTCCATGTCACCCCACCTCCGTGGTTCATGACCACTCATGGCTACATCATCTTTGGACCCATCATTTGCCACTGATGCTTTGGAAGAAGATGCTTCCTTGTCCTTCTTTTCTGGACAATGGCTAGCAAAATGTCCCATTTCGCCACACTGGAAGCACTTGACCTTACAAAGATCCTTCTTCTTCTTCGTTTGTTTCTTTGATGTCAATGTCGCATCTTCCTCCTCTTCCTTCTTAACCTTGCTCAACACAGGGTTGTGCTACTTCTTGGTGAACCTTCATAGTTCTTCTTGCCGCAGGATTGACCACAAGTTGTCCCAATCTGAGAGGTCCACTCTACCCAAGATACTTTGGACAAAGGTTTCCCACTCATCTGTGGCTGCAATGAGGGCAGTCCTGACTATCCCTACATCATCTATGGTTGCACCTATTGCAGTCAGTTGATCCTTGATTGATTGCAATATGAAGAGGTATTGCTCGATGTCTTCTCCCTTGGTCATCATGAATGACCTCATTTGGGCCTCCAACAGCATCTTTCTTTGGATTGATTTTCCCTCATATAGGGAAGTCAAGGCCTTCCACATCTCATTAGTTGTGCTCTTCTCAACTATATGTGGCACAATATGATCCTTGATATTGTCCATTATCAGCCACTTGGCATGCCCAGCAGCTTCTCTATGCTTCCGTAGGAGATCTGCATATGTCGGCGTGGCCAGGGTCTGCTCTGCATGGTCTCTTAGACCATATGCCTCAAGGACAATCAGGATCCTAGCTTTCCACACTAAAAATTTTGAGAGGCCCTCTAGCCTATCCTGATCACGTAGTCCATGAGGAGCCATTTACCCAGAATGTGTCAGAGCTCCTCTTCTCTATGCTAGAGATCTTGGATCTAGGGTCCTTTTTGAACTGGGAACCCTCTGCTCCCTTTGACAGTTGATTTCCCTCCTTGGAAATTTGCCAAATCAACTATGATTTAGCTTCTTCTTTGATCCTCTGACCAAACTGCAGGTTTCCTTTGACAAGAAACTCATTGAGAAGCTGATCTCTTCCCAAAATTTGTCACTTATGCTAAGGTTAAAAATCTGAAAACTTCAGAAGTTTAACCCCACCAGCTCTTCTGAATTTCTGCAACTTTTCTGCAGACTTTTTCTGGATCTAACAGATTCAGATCTGAATCACACTGGCTGGCTTCAGACCTAACCAGTGATGTTTCTGAGCTGCCTCTGTGTAGTAATTGCGTGGGCTTGCTAGGACACAGCATTGGACAACGTCACCCTTCCCTCTGCGTGAATCTCCTCTTGAAAATTGCGCCGTCCCTTCAGATCTGCTTTTTTGCTGCCTTTCCAGCTGTTTTCTACAACTAGATCCTTCAGTTGGTGACCCTTCTAGATCTGCAATTGCTCTGATACCATGTAGAAATTTCTGAATCTTAATTCTTATGCAGAAATTAATTCTGTTAATCCGGTTAAGCTTCTCCTACTTATACAAGTTATCAATTGAATAAATTCAAGTTAACATCAGAGCAAAACACATAACAGAACTCTACCAATTCAGATCTAGAATAAGCACATGCACACATACACAAAGTGTCACAGTTATTTCTAGACAAACTGTCCCCGGAAAAACCCAATGTGGGAAAACTGGTCTCTGGCTGCTAGAGGGCTCTATTATTAAGAATATTTCTGAATACACAACTTTGGGTTCCAGATCTAGAAAACCCTACAAAGAAAACTCTAGATCTGCAACACCTGGTTGATCTAAGACCAACAATACTGACTGATCCACACCCTCAAACAGGATTTACAGAACTCAGCCAAATCTAGACCTAGAAACCCCAGATCTGCCCCTGAAAGACATTGCGTCAGCCTTTGCGCAGTAATTGCGTGGGCTTGCTAGGACACAGCGTTGGACAGCGTCCCCTTCCCTCTGCGTGAATCTCCTCCTGAAAATTGCATTGTCCCTTCAGATCTGCTTTTTTGCTGCCTTTCCAGCTGCCTTCTACAGCTAGATACTTCATATGCTTCAGCTGGTGAGCCTTCTAGATCTGCAATTGCTCTAATACCATGTAGAAATTTCTGAATCTTAATTCTTATGCAGAAATTTTTTTTGTTAATCCGGTTAAGCTTCTCCTACTTATACAAGTTATCAACTGAATAAATTCAAGTTAACATCAAAGCAAAACACATAACAGATCTCTACCAATTTAGATCTAGAATAAGCACATGCACACATCGACTAAGTGACACAATTATTTCTAGACAAATTGTCCCTGAAAAAACCCAATGTGGGAAAACCGGTCTCTGGCTGTTGTTGGGCTCTATTATTAAGAATATTTTTGAATACACAATTCTAGGTTCCAGATCTGGAAAACCCTACAAAGAAAACTCTAGATCTACAACACCTGGTTGATCTAAGACCAACAATACTGACTGATCCACACCCTTAAAAGGGATTTACAGAACTCAGCCAAATCTAGGCCTAGAAACCCCAGATCTGCCCCTGAAAGACATTGCGTCAGCCTCTGAAGGCCTCCAAATGCTCAGCGCTGTCACTGGAAGGGACTGCATTACCCTAGACTGGGTGACGCAGTCACTACGTTGCCCCTAAGGGTCTCTTCGTAACCCCTGAAGGGTTTCCTGAAAATCAAGTTGTCCTTGATGCTGCTACTGCTACCGTCTGCTGTTGTTGTTGTTGCCTTCCTCTGCGCTGTCTTTCCTGATCTCTTCTTTGCTTCTTGTGTATTCTAGACCCCGGGATCAGATCATCCCCTTGGTCTAAATTCCCCTCTCTGCAACTGAAACACTTGAGAATTCTTAGCAACCCTGCCCTAGAATCTCAACTTAGCTTCAGTGCTCTACCTTTGTGTGTTTTACAAATGACCCCAAGCCTTTTCTTTATACTTTTCTCGTTGATAAATCAACGGCCAAGATTAAATCTTTAATCAATGGCTAAGATAAAAAGAAAGCTTGATCCGTGTGACTTAAGACAATTTCATCACATGTTTAATTAAATTCACTTTAATTATTTTATTTTCCTAAGTTTTAACTTAGGAAATACATTAAAATAATGAATTAATTTAATATCTCCTAAACCAGATGAAATTTCCCAAATCCGTTTCTGGGTCTTGTAGATAAGGTGAACTCTAGTCCTTCCTCTAAATTTGGGACCTAGAGCACAATTGATGCTACCCCAAATACACAAAATCTCAACACTTGTGTCCAAAAATAATTGTGTCCTATGTGTGAATGATTTCTTGCTCAGTTTCCTTGTTTCGGAATCATATTTTATTCAGTGTAGGCTGCTCTGCCAGTATTTCTCTCTGTAACTGAATAACCCTGGGAGGTATTCAGAGATGCATTCACGAATTGCTACTACTTAATAATACAAACCCTCAGATTTGCTGCACCTATTTTCCCATATTGGGTTTTTCAGGGGACTTGTGTCCAAAAAAAAATTGTGTCCTATGTGTGATTGATTTCTTGCTCAGTTTCCTTGTTTCAGAATCATATTTTAGTCAGTGTAGGCTACTTCAGTAGTTACTTCAATAATTCATATCTGAATTAGTTATGTAAATGCAATTTACTTAATAGGAGAAGTAAACTCAGATTGTTGCAGTAGGATTCCTACGTTTGTCAGATCTAAGAATTTTCACATGGTATCAGAACGTTTGATGTGAAACAGGAAGAGCAGATTTGAATCTGAAGTGAAGGCCGAGTTGTTGCAGCAACAGCAGATCGAATCCCCAGAGGGATAGCGCAGTTCTAGCCAGGAGGGCTAAATTCTCGAAGTTGTCTCTCTTTGAGTGAGTCGACAGAGAGGTAGGGCTTCCGAATTGAGATCTTGTCGAGGCAGAGGAAGCAACGCAGAGCCTTCACACTGAGACAGAGGGATGCAGTTTTTCTACAGGTTGTTACCAAAGCATAGAAGCGTCAGAGGAAAGAAAAAGCAAATAGCAGGGAATTCTTCCTCAGTGAATTCCTAGCCGAGGAATTCAGTATTTTTTCCAAATCTGAGCAGCAGATCTACGAGCTCCAGAGGGAGTGCGTAAGCCTGCCTAGGCTGCACAAAGGGGGAGAAAGAGGAAGCGTTTCGACAATTTTCGGCTGAGATGGCAGCTCATGGTCTTAGGGATCAGGATCGGTTGGAGGGTTCCTCCAACTATGTAATCTGGAAGGAAAGGATTCAATTCCTTCTAGATGAATACGATCTCAAAACATTCGTGGTGAATGTGGTAGATGTACCTACAGATCCGGATCAACTTAAGAAGTACAAGTCCGACATGGTAAAGTCCAAGAGGCTAATCCTTGATGGTGTCAAGGATCACATAGTCTCACATGTAGCTGGCAAGAACACTGCCAGGGAGATGTGGGAAGCCTTGTCCTTATAATATGAAGGAACTTCCAAGCAGAGAAAGATGTACTTGGAGCAGAAGCTCTACATGATCCAGATGTAGAAGGGGGAGCGCATTGCTCCATTCCTTACGAGGCTTCAGGAGATTTGAGACCATTTGGCAGCTGTGGGATCGACCCCATCTTCAGAAACTATGGTGAGGCTAGCCCTTAACGCAGTCACAGAGGAGTGGCAAGTTTTTGTCCAAAATATTTTGGGCAGGGCTACACTTCCTAGTTGGGAGCAGATGTGATCAGCACTTCAGGAGGAAGAGTTAAGGAGAGATCTAGTCAAGTGCAAGCTTGACGGTAGCAGCGGGAGCGGATCAAAGACATTGGAGGAGGAGGAGAATGCAGACCTCGCATCGAAAGGGCAGCAAGGGAAACGGAGACAAAAGAGAGATGTCTCAAAGGTGAAATGCTTCAGATGTGGTGAGATGGGCTACTTTGCAACACAGTGTCCTTTGAAGAAAAAGGACAAGGATGAGAAGCATGATCCTGCAGTTGCAGCCGAGCAAGATGAGTTTGCTATGAGCGCCCATGCTTCCACTGGTAAGAAGTGGGGCAACATTGAGTTGCAGTTCACTTGGAACTTCAGTTGGGCAGGATCCTTAAGGAGCCCACCTCATGGATCATTACCTTGCTACGGGAGCCCACAATCAGCAGTAGCGGGATAGAGGAGTTTTAGTGAAAGCCGAGGAGTGATGGAGACGACAGTTGCAGTAGGTATCAGCGCCCATTTATGGAGCAGCACAGTGCACAGCAGCAGCAGCACAGTGCATCAGAGGGACAGCGCAGTAGTTATCAACAGTGAGTGTCTTCAGCACCGAGGTGCATCTACTAAACACTTGTTCAATTTTTGGTGAGTTCAGTTGCTTCTCTCAGCAGCTAAGTTGCAATGCAGATGCAGTGTTAGCAGCATAGCAGATGCAACACTTGAGAGGGATTTGTAGTACGGACGCAACAGTGGCAGTAGCAATGTCATGGGCAGCATCTAATATCCCAAATGTAATATTTCGGCAAATTTTACAGAAATGTGCTTAACCAAATTTTCTCCATCAAATATCCATTTAATTAACAAAAGATTTCCATGTAAAATTAAACAAAGAGAATGCATTCAATTCCGTAACACCACAAACAAAAGATAATCACAACTTTTATTAAGATAGATAAACTGGGGTTACATGCACATACAACCAAACTAGCTGGGATGAAGCTCGCCTCGAAGATACTCTGTTGCATTGTTATGTTGGCCCTCCAAATTAAACTGAACTAAACTGCTGAACACACCTATGAATTTTGGATGAATTTGCCAAGGGGATATGGGTGCTCGCCCAATCTCTCTCAATCACCAAAGAGTTTCCGTACAGGGGTTACCAATGGAGTAGAGAACCAGGATCTCAATCTCACATGCAAGAAGCAATACTAAATCCAAGCTATTCCCCAATGGCCTCCTCCTCTTCTATTATAGATCTCATGGACCCTGCTAGAGCCTTCTATTTTATTATTATTTTAATCATGGAGCACTTTTCCCCCTTACTTTCAATTAAAATATTCTTTTTAATGAGGAAAAGAGTAAATCAGCCACCATGTCTCCTCAGGTCACTAAAACTCATGTCCAACCATCCCATCATGTAGGTAGTCTCGTTTCGGTTTCAACGAGCTATTACACTAAGGTGTTCTATCATGTATTCCTCCAGGAATTCCACCTTTAGCGTAGTTAGTTGAGTTAAGCCCAAAAATAACTCAATTTTTCAAAAGTTGTCGGAATGCACTGGAATGAAAGGAAAATTGTGTGGATGATGGAATATAACCAAGCAAATGCCACCAATCCTCATAGAAACTCCTCAAAACCCCTCCAAAAAGCCCCTAGGCCCATTGATGACACCAACATGTACCAATGACCTGTCTGCTCCCAACTCTGGAAGTCCTTCCTAACCCTATCATAAGGAACACCAGAAAAAGGAATATTACACAGCAGTACAGCTGCAACAATAGCACAATTGCTTATGGACTTCAGCAGTGCAGAGGATGCTTCAAAGACAGAGCAGTATGCAACAGGAATAGTGTTAGAGCACCTTCCCTGCTAAGAGGGAGTGTTGATTTTTGTAGCATCGAAAATTGCTCTAAGCCCCAAATTTTGTGGAGAGGCTTAGACACTGATATTCCAAAGAACCCAGAAACTGTTTGTGAAAATTCCACTCAGTTAATGTTTTATTAAAATAATTAATTATTTTGATGGGGACCCTAAGTCTAAACTTAGGGAAATTAAATAATTAAAGGGTATTAATAAAACAGGGTGAGACTGATCTAGAAAACGAAGATCAAGTCATGTTATAATCGTAGTCGTTGATTAGAGATCTAATCTTGGTCGTTGATGTCTCAACGAGAAGACTATAAAAGAAGACTTGAGGGTCATTTGGAGAGACACACACGGAGTGAATCTTGAGATCGAATTCTTCTAACAGAGCAATGCTCGGACGAAAATCAGATCTAAGTGATTCAGTGCAGTGAGGGGCAAAGTAGCGCCCGAAGAGATTTTCTCAACCAGAGAATCATCAGCAAAGAGAGGCAGGAAGACGTCCAACAGAGCCAGCGCAGAGTGAGTCAAGGCTACGCAAAGGTTGCGCAGTGACTCAGAGGGTTTCCAAGATTCAGTTGTCGGATCAGATCCAAAAATTGGGAGTCGGGGTGTGAGACCTGGAAGCCAGATATGAGATTTCGGGAGTCAGATCGATCTTCAGCTGGGGTGACGCAACGACTACGCAGAACCCTTTAGAGGCAACTTTTCCAATGACTGGATCAGCCAGATTTTCCAATGGTTGCGTGAGGTAAAACTCACAATTCTTTCTGCCAATATTTCTCTCTGTAACTGAATAACCCTTGGAGGTGTTCAAAGATGTATTCAGGGATTTCTACAGCTTAATAATACAAACCCTCAAATTTGTTGCACCAGTTTTCTCACATTGGGTTTTTCCAGAGACTTGTATCCAAATATAATTGTGTCCTATGTGTGATTGATTTCTTGCTCAGTTTCCTTGTTTCGAAATCATATTTTACTCAGTGTAGGTTGCTTCAGTAGTTACTTCAATAATTCATGTCTGAATTAATTACGTAATTGCAATTTACTTAATAGGAGAAGTAAACTCAGATTGTCGCAGTAGGATTCCTACGATTGTCAGATCTAGGAATTTTCACAGCCCAGACGATCTTTGGATTGTTGGAGGAGATTTTAATCTCATCTCTTCCTTGGAGGAGAAAAAAGGAGGAATCAGACTTATGGAAACCCTAATTTCTCTTTTCCTTTCATCATACTTCTAAAGATAGAAGTATACTACATGCAACCTTATGACATGACTTCATAATATCCAGTGGAAGCATATATATATACCTCATCCTTTCTTTTTAGTCATCTAATACTTGCAACATTTTTCCTTAGAATGAAAGAGCTTCACTCCCCTGACCTGCTTTATCACTATGTCATCATATCCCAATCCCAGAATTCTGCAAATTAGAATTTTCGATAAAACCTTTTGCTTCCTTTCAAAAACAGTGAATACAAAGAGGATTCCATTAGAAAATATCAGCACCTTTTTCCATATTGATTAATGAATGATGAACCTTGAGCTAGATGACTGCCTTATTTCTAGTGAGGTTCCTAGCAGCCACTTATTTCATAACATGATTATTACATAAATTTGTTTCTGAATCCTCCTATGATAAATGCTCTTTTTTCAATTCTTCTATCATGATGCCAATCCTAATGTGATGCATCTATCTAATATACAATGCTTCCTATCTTACTACTTGACAACCGACAGATACCTATTAAAGAAGAAGATGACCTCAATCATAATAGAGATCTCTCACTTCTTCTTAAATAGGCTTCTTTGACTCTGGTTCTTCCATTTCTCCGGCGATATGGGCTTCTTCCTTTTTCCTCTTGTCCTTATTAGATTTAGGACAATCTTTCTTATAGTGCCCAAGTTCATTACATTCATAGCATTGTATCTTATCCATGTTTCTCCTTTTCTTCTGAGTACCAAACTTACCAAATCATCCTTTCTTCTTGACATGGCAGCATAGGGTTGATTTTCTTCATTTGATCTTGTATCAACTTTAGCTTTTAACCTAGTCTCTTCTATCTTACGTAGAGACCATAGATCTTGGAATGGTGTTTCTTATTCCTTCCCATAGATACTTGAAGTGAAGTTTCCCCATCCCTCCAGTAGAGCATTCAGTACCACTATAGTCATTTCTCTATCAAACATTACTTCTCCCAATTCGTGCAGTTGATCTCGTATTTCATAAATCTTCATAAAATATGAAGTGATTCCTTCCTCTCTTGACAGCTTCAACTTGTATAGTTCTTGTCTCAGAGATATTACTTCTCCTGCAGTACTCCACAACTCCACCAATTTGTCATATATTTCTTTTGAAGTTTCTAGTTTTGATACATACGGGATAAGAGAGTCCTTTATGGATTCTATCAGAATCCTCTGGGCTCTTATTTCTCCCTTCATGTATTTAGCATGTGCTTAAGTATCTTCTTTTGAAGGCAGGGTTACAAACCCGTTAATGTGATGCATGACTTCATTTTCAATCAGATTTAGATCTATCCTTTTCTTCCATGCAAGAAAGTTTGAAGACCCAGACAATTTGTTGCTTTCCTTGCAAAAAGGCATTTTGACAAATTCATTTAAAGTCATAAAGATACTTACTTGATGTAGATGCTTTTCTTCCTCCACCATCTTCTTCTTTGATGATGATATAGATAGTATAGAAGCTTCTTCTCAGAGGGACTCCTTCTTAGATCCTTGATGATGATGAAGATCCAGGATGGCTTGACAATGACTTCAGTAAAATGATGGTGATTTGATAAAGTCTTCAAGAATGTTGACTCGACTTCAACACAAGATAGCTTTAGATTCTTTGAAGATAACTATCCCCTTCTTGATCTTGCTTTTTCCTTTGGAAGGACTTTGATGAATAAGTCCTTAAGGTCTTTGGTCTTCTTGAGATGGCTTTGAGGGCTTTACCAGCGTCTTTGTAGCCTTCTTCTTGAATGATCTTCCTTCTTAGATCTAGGGTTTGACTCTTCAATGTAGATCCTTCTCTTTGATGTCTTCTTGACAACTGATCCTTGATCTCTTTTCCGAAGCTTGATCCTTGTGTGTCTTCTTGCTAAACTGCCCTTTCTTGTTTTCAACACCTTAGCTCTGATACCATGTTGAAAAATTAGGGCTTTTATTACAATTTCTCTTCTTGATAATTACTTGAGATTTACTTTATGCTTCTTTCACTTAGATCTTATCTTCATTAGATTATTATGTTCTTCATCAAGTCAATAATCAAATGCACAAGAGACAATGTTTAGTCTTTCAAGCCAGGGCCAAAACCTCTCACTCTTTGAGAGGAAAACTCGATCGAAATTCTTCTTATAGACCTTCAATTGACGAGTACCAAGACCATGACAAAGACCCTTGTCACTATCCTCTTTCTGATCTTCTCAGCTCCTTATGTTGCTCTTCCTTTCTACACTGCACTGCACCAGTACTAGAGAAACTCAGTCTCTAGCTCGACTGCCCAGAAAGTATGCTTCTCAACCTCCTTAGGTTCCCTTTGTTATTCTTCCTGCACCTTACTTGTGTCACCTTTCAAGAACAAAGTCCTTGAACAATACCTCTCCCCTCTGAGATATATGAGGTACGAATGCAAATCAAGACCGAAACTGGAAGGCCCTAGCACTTCACAATCTTGTCCTCCTTTCTTTCTGTCACGCTGTGGTTACTTCTGAGTTATGCGAGATAGATATGAACCGAAACAAAGATCACTCTTCTTCGCTGAGATATCTCCCTCTTAATCTTATTATAGTCCTCCTCTTCACACTAATTGTAGATCCAAACTTCGCATTCTTATTACAGACTTGATCCTTTTCTTGCATCCCTTATAGCCTCTTTCCTTCGATGTATATCCACTCCTTTACACACTGCAATTTCGGATCTGAATTGTAGACCTTGACCGATATGGATGGTGACAAATGAGGCCGTAGTCCTCTTATATATAGGGATTGTCTCTCTGCTCTAGGAAGACATGATCATAGGTTTCTAGGCCGACTTTACCAAGAGGGTTTCCATCATACATTGAGTTGACTTCAAGATGCCTAGTGATAAGGTCTTGGAGTATACTTTTACATCAACAATATGTCCTTTTACAAGTGTAACACGACTTCATTTACATGACTCTAATTATCTTTATGACAAGACGACAAAATCCTAAAGACATTAAGAAGAAGTTTTTGACCTATAATAAAATCTTCTTGCTCATGAAACCCATGATGCAAGCATTACAATAAATACATTTTATTATCTCTGTCTCTTCAGTACATAAAATCATAATTACATGTCATTATGAAGACCGAACCTAGTTACACTTTTCAACAGAAGGAGCTTGAGAAGAAAGAGCAGATATGGCAGGAGTTCTTGGTCTCTTCAAGTTGGGCAGCACAGTCTTCAAACAGTCAAAATACTAAGAAAGACACTCTTTCAGTTGTGGTTAAGGAAGCTTCACCTGCAGCAGCAAGCTCAATCAAGAAACCTTTGACCAAAGGCAAATTGGATGTTAAGAAAAGTGCTAAGAAACTACAATTTTCCCCTGAGGTAGAGAAGGTCATAAGGGTGCCAAGAACAAGATCTACAGCCAAGAGATTACTTGTGGTTCCTCCATCATCTCCTATTCCAGTCATGGAATTAGAGAGCACACAAAGAGAAGTGGGAATTGATGAAAAAGACCAGAAAATTGGGGAGTTACAAGATCAGTTGGACAAGGACCATGTGACAATAGCTTACTTGCACGAGGAGAATAGGGAGCTTAGACATAAAGTGTCTCAAGAAACTATCCATTCTAGAAGAGAAGAGCCATCAAAGGAAACATTGGCACATTTTGCCAAAGGCAAGGGTAAAATGGTAATTGATGCTGAAAAGATGAAAGAGCCAATTCAGTATTCAAGGAGACCTAAGACTAGGTTTGTTGCCAAGGTGCAAATACAAGAAAAGGAGACTGTGCAGCCTGTGGTTTTTTATGAACAAAAAGAATTCGAGAAGCTATTGGAGCAGCTTGAAGGTGTACAGCATCAAGTAGACCAACTTGCAGAGAAATACCATAGGGATAAGATGTCCTTGTTTAAAGAGGTAGACGTTGTTATGCTAGTCCGTGACAAAGCTAGGTATAAACTGAAGTGGAACTTGCCTTTGCATAGGCAAGTGGAGAATTTATATGTACAAAACTTTGTCCTAAAAAGATGACTTGGGTTGGTGAAAAAGAAGCTTACTGAAGTCAAAGAAGCTGGAAGGAAGAGGAAGAGAGGTAAGTTGGACTTGCTGGCAGAAGCTAGTACAAAGGTGAAACTTCAACAAGAAACCTCAACCTAGCCCTAAAACTTTATTTTTGGCTCAAAAGATTAGAAAAGGTAAATTTTGATGAATAAATGCAGAATTGCAACAAGGGGCTTGTTGCACTTCCCATATGTAAATTTTGATAACTGTGGGATGGTGAAGTTAAAGTTTTGTTGTTATAAGTGAGTTTTATGAAGGTTCCAAAATCCACTTTAGTGTTTCCAGGATGTCACATTTGAGGAAAAGTCACCATGTTTTCAAGTTCTTGGAGGCACTGTGAAAACAGACAATGCATTGTGAAAGTAGGAAACAAGCCAAAGGGAGGTCTGCAAGTGTTTTGAAACTTGTTTAGGGTGTCCAACACCATCATAGGAGTATTTGAGGCATACCCATTTGCTTAATTTTGACAGATAGAGGCCGCAACCATATAAATCATGGAAGCCATTTCGTTTTGCTGCAAATCTGCCTCATGTGCTGCGAGTTTGGACAGTCAGCGCTATTTTGTCTCAAAATTCGAATTTTTGACTTCTAATAGTAGTTTTGATCATGTAAATAAGTGGCAAATTATCTTAGGGACTGTGTTTAATGTTCATTGGACAATATTCTAAACTAGTGTTGTTTTAAACTTGGATTGGTTGTAAGGAAAACAGTTCTTATTTTTCAGTATATGCACCAGATTTTGAATGTATCTAGTTAAAGTTGGTTTTGGTCAATGAATTCGACCACCTAGGATAGGAGATCGAATCTTTGATGATGTATAAAAATTACAAAAGCATTGTAAATGGTTATGTTGGTTGAGTTTAGAGAAGAAGACCTCTGTGCACTGTATTTTTGAAGACTTTTTGCCAGTGAATGAATGGAATAGCAAGTGATTTGCAGGGATTTTTGTGTCAGATATTTGGTGGTTTGTGCTCCTTTGATTTGTAAGGTATCTTATGTGTTTTCATCCCTTTAATGTAAACCAGATGATTGATTCAAAATTCATCTTTAATGATGCTATGATTAGTTTACCAAGTTATTATGTTTTCAACTTTAAAACAGCACTTTAGAATTCATCCATGGTTTGATGCTCTAATGTGTTTGTCTTTCACCTTTGCTTCCTTCACCTCCTACAACAATTTGCTCTAAATCCACCACAGAATGTGCCTACCTTGCCCCTGTGGAAAAACCCTCTATTGTCTCATCATCTCACTAGAAAAAAATCATATTTTGAAAATGACTCCATGCCCAATGGATTTTCCCTTTTTCTCATCAACAGACCTCTAAAATCAAAACCTTTTTGAGCTTACTACCTAGCCTAATATCCTATTTGTTAAGCAACCCTAGTGAGGGAACCCTCTCCAAACTAGAAGGGCTAGATTCTGTCCTAAAGTGGTTTGTGGTTACCTCTGGGATTCCTTTTTCAGCCTAGGAAAATCACAGAGTGCTAACAACCTATAGAACTTAATGCCTTTGAAATGTGTTTGAACTCTAGAACTAGGAAAGAATAATAATTTGAATAGTATACAAAGTGTCCAATGGAGGCATGGGTCAATCTAAGAATCAGTGATTGTGAAAGGTTCAAATGGCACACAGGTCCTGATGTGTCATCAACCTTTGCAAACACCTTATACAATGTGCAAGGATTCCCCTGAAGATTCTCGGATGATATGGAGATTCTTTCCCACGTGTTGTGTTCTTATAAGGCACTTGTCTCTCTCAAGCTCCATGTGGAAAACAATGATGTTTTCCACATGGAGATTCTCGTCCACATGTCTTCTCCTAACCGTGCCACCTACCCACCATAAAATGGACTTTCGCTTTGCCTTTGAAGTTAAAACCTTATTGTCAAACTATGAAATCAGGACAAGCTACCACTTTGGAAGTGCAGAAAGGTCTCGATGGAGACATCAAGCTTGATCAAGAAATCAACCATATTGAACGCTTAGGAAGTAGGCCAAGGGCATGATGGGGACATCAAGCCCAATCAAAAAATTAATCTATACAAATGCCTCAAAGAATGTGCAAAAATTCCCCTAAAGATTCTCAACTAACGTGAAGATTCTTGTTTATGTTTTGCCTTCTCATAGGACCACCTATCCTTTTCAAACTCCACTTGGCAACAATGACACTGTCCATGTCAAGCTTCTCATTCACATGTCTTCTCTTGATTGTGCCACCTATCCTACCATAGTACAAACTTCACCTTGCCTTAAGGCCTATGTTCAACCTCTGAGATTGGGTTGAAGTTTTGAACAAACACTATGTGAGATGGGTTATGACTGAGTCATTAGGCTAGATCGAGAAATCAAACACATCAAACGCTCGAATAGGTGCAAAGGGGGCCTTATTGGGAAATCAACCCTGATGTGGAATCGGCCAAGGAAATCACTCGAACAGACACAAAGGGAGCTTGACTGGGAGATCAACCTCTACGTGGAAATTGGGCAAGGCAATCACTCAAACAGATGCAAAGAGGACTTAAGTGGAAGACCGACCCCAATATGGAATCAACTAAGGAAACCCATTGAACAAGTGTAAAGAAGGCTCAATTCAGAGAACGGGCCCAATTCAAAAATCATGCTAGAAACAAAGTTCGAGAAAGGAAAGGAAAAAACAAGTTTTTAGATATTCATGAAGGATGCTAACTACCAAAATATTAAGGGAAATTTGTCTAAGTGTGAAAGAATCCTTGAAAACGTGAACGATGTGAGTTGATGTTTGCAGCTCGAGCAGGAATTTTTGCACAGGCCTTATGTCTAGGCATACAAAAGTCGCCCATATTCTCCTTAGAACACTTGCTCAAGAGTGAGCAAGATTGTCGATGTAACTTAGCCCAAGTCTAACTTAGGAAAAAGCACATATTAGTATGTTGGTTGTAGCAGCGGAAGTTGTAGATTTGGTCACTGTAGCAACAAGATTTGTAGATTTGTAGACTTAATAGCAAAAGTAGCTTTAATTATAAAAATACATAAGATGTATTTATAATAATAAATATTTATTGATATGATATAAGACAATTTGAAAGTTACAATGAGGCCCTGCTTTTATACCTATGCAGGTACCTTTTCACGAACGGGCATGTCTTTTAGACATGCCTTTTCAGTTAACTAATGACTACTTAACATAATCCTAATTGATTATTTAATAATTACATTTATTTCTATTTATTCTATTAGTTATGAATTAGATTCATAACATTGCCTTCTTCTTGAAAAGCTTTGTCCTCAAAGCTTAATTGCTAATAATCCAGTCATCTGGTGCTTATCATCTGGACATATATAATTTGAGGTCACTGGTACTTCATCTTGTATTTTTCATTTGTACACTGTTTTATATCCATGTTTTTTTTTATTAATTTAATTAATTAAATAATAATTTTAAATAATTAAATTAAGTGTTTTTTTTCTTCTAATAATATATTGTCCTAAATCTATGTTGGTTTTTTTTTTCTTTTTTTTTCTTTTTTTTTTAAATATATATATATATATATATATATATATATATATATATATATATATTATAACTCTTTTGTTATGATTTAATTAAATCTAAACCCGTCCCCCGGATAAACGCATCTGTTCATTAAATCTCACACTTAATCGTAACCCCGATACACCGTGGTGAAATTGACGAATAAGTTGTCCAACCTCCGCCATTTGCAGAGCTTCGTCCTAAAATTGAGATTCAGTCAACAGATTCAACATTTGTACTGAATTTGGCAACGTTTCAAACTCCGGTAGCCACGCAGCTCCAATTTCTTCAGGTTCTTTAGGTCACGTCTGACCGAAGGCGGTAGCATTTCCAATTTCCTACAGCAAAAATTCTTCTGGAATTTCGAGAATAGTCCCCGACCATGAAGTCGAGTCAAAATTCGACCATGAAATTATGACCATCCGGCTTGGCATGATCTTCTTTATTCTCACACCGCAAGCTCTTATGCTTAACAAGAAGATAAATATATCTTGCCTGTTTTGAAACTCCCTGACCATGTCATCACGATGCATTACACTTGAAGATCTATCCATGTGAAGATACATATATTTTCTATAATTCATATAATCCTTAAGAATATCAAGCATTTTAATCATTTGTGCAAACAGGAGAACCCGGTGGTTTTGAACAAAAAGACGCTTCAGCAAGGTATCTAGTGTCTGAAGTTTTCCAGAATCCGCTAGCAGTTTTTGATGCATAAATCGAGATATTTGTGATGCATTCTTTCTTAAAGCTGAGACCATAATAGTAGAACTTCCTCCTACATTCCCATAGACTCCCAGCCAGACTGAACACATGACTGGAATGAAGGCCTTTGAAATGCATTTCTTATGCTCAGCTGATAGAGCAGGATATCGATCAAAGAATACGGACAAGCACTGTCTCAACCTATGTAACTCTTTAGTCTCCTCATTGAAGTATAAGCATATCAATTTGGCAAAAATTGAGGACTGCATGGATAAAATATCAGGATACCACTTACTCTGAAGTAAGAGTTTTGCAAATCCCTCAGCAAGAACACCCCATGTTGTCTCTGTATCACCCATGGCTCCATCTTTATTCCAATCATCTCTATCTAGCCCAGATGATAAAAGATCTAGTGTCATCAAACCACTATCCCCTTCATCTCCATCTATGACTTCTCCAGGTGCAGTAGTCGAAGCAACTTCAGATACAAAATGATGTGGCCGTGGAATAGGACCCAATCCTGCCCCAATGCCCATGGCTCTATCTACCAGTGCTTCTACATGAATATGTTTAACGGCTGGCAGAAACAAACCGTGGAGTATCTCAGAAGCGTCAATAGCTTTCCCCTGAAGTCCTCGAAGGGATTTGATTCCCTCCAAAACAAGTCCAGTCACTGCAAGACAATGCATCCACTGCAGAAAATCTGCAATTTTTCGCCCGAAGACTCGGAAGACAGCAGCTGAAACAACTTCTGAATTTACAGTCAATACAGCTGTATACATTCGAGCAACATCTTGGTCCGTCATACTTTAACTGTTCACCATCAAGGGGATCAAATCTCGATTTGTACTAGGATCTTTTATAGGTGTAAAACATTCATAAAATATAGCAGCTGATTCTGAAAGTAATGTCTTGATGACAGGATCTCTCGTTTCCCCGTGCAGGATTTGCCATTTTATTTCATCATGTAATGTTTCCTGCTCACCATCCTTTATCTTCTTCCTTATTATTTCAGATATATGAGGTGGCAAGCTTTCTGGTCCATTTTGTACACATGTTTTCAGCCCATTGTGTATATCCATTTTGCGATTCTCAATTAGCTCCTTCCACTTCTGGTGATCAAGTTTAGCGTCTTTCAACTTTTTCTCATGAGCGGGCTTATTAATAAACTGTCGCTTGAAGGGTTTGTTGCTATCAACAACAGACTTACCATCATCCTCTTCGTCAATTTCCTCATTATCATCAACAATGTCTTCTTCCTCACTGTCACGATATTGTTCATTTTCTTGTTTCTCACAATAATCCTCATCCAAATCATCTTTATTTGGATCATCATCTACATCAAGACCAGCTTCATCTTCATCCTTATCAAGGATTTCTTCATAAATTTTCTTAAGACGGGTTGTAACTTCTGCACATGAATTTGTGACTTCTGCACATGAATTCTCTCATTGCTAAAGCTTTTCTTGAATTTTTCTAATCTGCTCAATGTTTTTGGGATCTTCACGTAATGGCACGTTATAAGGTAAACAATGTTCCCGGGCTCATACACTACGCTCATAGGCTTGTAAGACGATATTATGTGCCATTGCTTCAACTTGTCCTCAATATGGCTCTGATACCACTGTAGCAGTGGAAGTTGTAGATTTGGTCACTGTAGCAGCAAGATTTGTAGATTTGTAGACTTAATAGCAAAAGCAGCTTTAATTATAAAAATACACAAGATGTATTTATAATAATAAATATTTATTGATATGATATAAGACGATTTGAAAGTTACAATGAGGTCCTGTTTTTATACCTATGCAGGTACCTTTTCACAAATGGGCATGTCTTTTAGACATGCCTTTTCAGTTAACTAATGACTACTTAACATAATCCTAATTGATTACTTAATAATTACATTTATTTCTATTTATTCTATTAGTTATGAATTAGATTCATAACATTGGCTTATTGAGCTAAAAGAAACTTACGAAAAGTAAAGTAATTTACTTTAGTGATTTTGTTTTAATCTTAGTCATTGATCTCAAGTGAGGCGAGATCTAATCTTGGTCATTAATCACTTTGAGATTAGGGTTAAGTAAAGTAATTTACTTTAGTAATTTTGTTTTAAACTTGATCATTGATCTCAAGTGAGGCGAGATCTAATCTTGGTCGTTAATCACTTTGAGACTAGGGTTAGGGTTATGGATTTCACTCAATGTAAAGTTATAAAAGCAATGCAAAGGAGAAGAGAAAGACACACTATAGCAACACAATATTGAGAGAGGCATCTCAATGACCAAGTGTGTTGGGTTCGATGAAGTGTAGAGAGGTTGGAGATCTAGATCTGCAGGGAAGATCGAGCATCAATCTAGGGAAGATCTATTAGATCGGATCCAAGTTATTTGTATTTTCTCAGTTGGGCCATTATCCCAAGATGGGAGCCCATGTAAGTTTGGATTTTTTAATGAAAAAGTTGTTGGGCAGAATCTATGTGTGTTGTTTTATGAGATCGGTTATTTAAATTTTTCTTCCGCTAAATTTGCGTTAGGAACCTAGCTATGTATTTAATCAATAGATCAGTTTTCTACTACGAATTAAGTAATAGGTGTTAGGTTCACGGGAAATCTAATATGGCCCAATTTGGAAATCGAGTTGGGAACAAAGTTCGAGAAAGTAAGGGAAAAAACAAGTTTTTAGATATTTGTGAATGATACCAATTGTTGAACGATTAAAAGAAATTTTGGCTAAGTGTGAAAGGACGCTTGAAAATGTGAAAGTTGTGAAGGCAACGCTTGGTTTTGAATGTAGTTGACTAGGAAAGAGATTTTGGATCAAAAAGGTGACCACGAGCTCAACAAGGCAATAACAAGATAGAATTGTGATTTCAGCAATGCCTTCAAAAATCAAATCCTTCCATTTTGTAACCATCGGATTTTTTTCTATCCTCAATGCATCTACATAGCCCTCCCACCACAAATGGAAAAAAGAAATATGTCATGTTTATTTTATTTGATAAAGGCCAAAATAAACCCCCAATTGTTTCAACCATCCAAGTTTCAGTGGTAACTTGACCATCATACATTGGCATTTCAAGAGTCGTTGTTACCTGCTAAATTATACCTAGTAGAAATGAAGACCCCATGGCCTAATGCACAAGGCACTTACCAAATTTCCAGAAGTCCAGCAGAGCAACCTTGCCCCTTCTTCTCTTTCTTCCTCTTTGATATTCTTGTATGCAAATTTCGTACTCCCACGGGATAATTGTATAACATGACACTAGCATGATGAATTTATGTATTAGGCTTAGACCCTTGAGACCAGGTTAGTAAAAATGTCACTCTAGAGTGTTTATTTTCACTTAATTAATTATTCTTGTTTTTTAACGATGAATAACTAATTGAGTTTTTTTTCACTCATATCCTCCAATGCTAGAGTGTGATTACTAGCAAGGCCTTGAGTGTGTGTTTTGAGTCTAGGGTCAATATATATTACCATGCTAAGCATTATCCAGAGTCTCATGGAATTGCATTAGGTATTTCTGGGATTTTTTAATAATTAAAAATTTCATGCATAACGAGAATTTTTAATTGATTTGTATGTAATGAGTTAAAAAAGTGGCACCAGGAAATGTTGTATGGCATGTGAGTACTCAAAATTCATACTCAGAGTACCAACATTATCTTAGAATCCACTTTGGGGTTCAAAAAATAAATAATTCCCCATGAAAATTCACTTTTACTCATAAAAGTGAGCAAAGACAAGAAAAATTAGAAATTAATAAACTGGGAGTGTGTGGGGAACATGTTCTTAGGAAAATAAATGCACTAGCGTTTAAGTGAAATAATTTGACATTCAAAATCCAAGTCAAACACTAATTTGGAGACCACATGGGGGGGGCGATTTCATTGCCACATGCAGGGTCAAGTTGTTGTCCTCTAGGACATGTTGATTGCTAGTTAGAGAGGCCACATGGAGGGTCAAGTTCCACCTAGCAGATAGATCGAGTTCGCTGATTGATGGTGACAATTAGGAGGTAGTTTACTCCCCCTTCACAACACTTGGCATCCAGCATACTAAGTTACTCTCTCAC
This sequence comes from Pinus albicaulis, assembly GCA_034641835.2. Classification (NCBI taxonomy): domain Eukaryota; kingdom Viridiplantae; phylum Streptophyta; class Pinopsida; order Pinales; family Pinaceae; genus Pinus; species Pinus albicaulis. The sequence goes on along the minus strand of CM076575.1, from coordinate 1,522,383,344 downwards.
ATGCCCATGCATTGCCAGCAAAGGGGATACATAGCTCTTCCTTGAGCGAATATGCGGCACTTATGGACAAGTGTTAAACACTTGGTATATGGCAAATTTTGGATTTGGAGATTCATGCCACCACCCCCTCCTCACTCCAACTTGCATCCACACTTGGAAAGATGCATCTACATGGAGTCCACGAGAGGAGATGCACTCAACCACTTGGGACAGTACGCAGCCTCTCTTCGGACTGTTGTCACACCTAACAACCTACACGTTGCCACTTACATCCACTTAGGGCAGCTTGTTGGAATTAGGATTTGCTCCCTCGGACACTGGTTGATCTTTTCTTCATTGGATCTTCCCCAAATTTGTATAAATGTAACTCTCCCCTCTCTTGCAAAAGAGGGCTTGGAAGCTTAAACTTGGGGAATTGTTGTTGGTATTACTTTGAAATTGTTTCATATCTATCAATAAAGAAAGACTTTGGAGGCCAACTAGTGTTAAGAATTGTGTGGTGTGTTTGAACTATTTGAGGTAACTTTGTACATGTTCATATTTTGAATTGCTTTCAATTTTGTAGCCTAGGGCCCACTAGGGGCATTGTTGTCCAAGGAAAAGGCTAGTAAGTGTTTACTACCTTCTTGTTGGCTTACATTCGAGACTTGATAAGAACACGCATTTCTCGGCTGAATGGCATTTTAATCTTGCCATTGTGTAAGTCACCACCTATGCTACTAATATTGTCTTCCAAGATTTTTTAAGTGTGTACAGGGTTGCCTCAAGCTTGGAGTTGGTGAAGTTTTTGGATGAACCAACCATATTCAAGACTACTAAGAAGCACTAATCCCACTCACATCAAGTGACTCCAAAGGACTTCAAGAGGACCTCAAAGACCCCAAAATTTCTTTCGTCCTTCCGCATAAAATTCAAAAATTCTATTCAAATTTCTTGGAGCTACATAATTATATCTAGCATTTAGAGCCTCTAAATCACTGTTGTCCTAACAGCAGTTGTATTAGCTAAGAAAAGACCAAATTCTCTCGGACTTTCCTTAGCTAATTAGTGTAGGAATTTCGTAGTTTAACTATAGAATTTTACTTACTTTATTTTGGCTAACACATGCTAATATTTTTCATGTATTTTAGACTCATCTCCATCATATTTGAAGCTAATAGCTTGCTGGTTTTAGTGGGACCGTGCTTTTACAAGGGGATATGCTGGTGAAATTTCGTCAACATTAATGGTTTGGAGCACCCAAAGAAGACCTGTAACCTTCTACCTTGTAAAACCATCTACATTGACCATTGTAACCTCTCAAAGAACCAAAATATTCCCATGATTTACAAGGGATTTCATTTGTAATTTCATACATCATTCTTCAACCCTTTATTCACAAGGGAATTCTTGTTCTCTTGATTCTAATTCTTTTGTTAACAAGGGATCTCATCAAGCATTGTAGCCATCTTGGGAGTTAGGGGAGTCCCCTAAGCATCCCTCCTCCCCATTGGGAATCTTCTTGTGTTGTGTCCCCTTTATGGCTTTCTTTTCTTGTGGGATCTAAAATTAAACTTAGAGTAGCATAATCACATCACATAACATTAGAGTAGACTTCAATTTCATTTGATTTAACTTCATTCATCCAATCCATATTAGATTTATTTTCATTTTATTAGAATAATCTAACTGCAATCTAGGATAGATTTCCTTTTATGCTCTTACATTAGATTTTAATTTCTTGCAAAGTAACAAACCCCATCAAACTCTTTCGTACTCTTCGCCATTGCAAGCCTAGCCTGATCCTTGCACATGATCACGAAAGAGGTTGTTGATTCAATTATATTAAATAGGAAAAACCTTTTCTATAATGTCTTATTCTGAGATTGGAAGAAATCGATAAACGTTCATCTTGTCAAGTAAGGCATTGGGCTTGTTCCCTTAGCCTTGGACTGTTGAGAATTTGGAGAGCTGCTGATTAATACAAAAATTCTCTTCTTGATAATTACTTGTGAGCTTACATATGTATTCTCTTCTTTAGCTTAGTTAATCTTTCATCAAGTCAATTATCAAAGTACTCAGTCAAATGTAGAGACAGAATTATTTTCACTTGTAACTGAGTTCCTTGAAATGTAGTTAGGAAGGTAAATCTCTAATTTACCTTCCTCACTTTCTCCCACCTTTAGATCAGCCTTTCTTCTTATAATCATTGTCTTGACTTTGGCAAATTCTTTCCTCGGATACTTTAAACTCAGAGATGTCCGCATTGTTCCCTTCCTGCACCTATCCACAATTTTGTTGCACCAATCCACAATCTATACCTTCCTGTACCTTCCGCAATCTGTACCCTTATGTACCTTCCGCAATCTGCACCCTCCTGTACCTTCCGCAATCTATACTCTCCTGTCCCTTTTTCTTCAGATTAATCCGCATTTCATGTTCTCCAAATGAGCCGTAGGATGGTCATATATATTGTTATGAATCTAATTCATAACTAATGTAATAAATATAGTCATTAGTAGAATAAATGTAATTACTAAATAATCAATTAGGATTATGTTAAGTAGTCATTAGTTAACTGAAAAGGCATGTCTAAAAGACATGCCTGTTCATGAAAGGTCACCTGCATAGATATAAAAGCAGGACCTCATTGTAATCATTCAATCGTCTTATTCATATCATATTAATAAATATTTATTATTATAAATACCTCTTGTGTATTTTTATAATTACAGCCATTTTTGCTATTAAAGCCAACAAATCTACAAGTCTTGCTGATACAGAAACCAAATCTACAACTTTCGCTGCTACAGTGGTATCAGAGCCATATCAAAGCCAAGTTGAAGCAATGGCACATAACATCGTTCTACAAGCTTATGAACGTAGTATACAAGCCCAGGAACATTGTTTACCATACAATGTACCATTACGTGAAGATCCCAAAAAAATTGAGCAGATTAGAAAAATTCAAGAAAAGCTTCATCAAATAGAGAATTCATGTGCAGAAATCACAAACGGTTATGAAAAAATTTCTGCATGTTGTAAAAAAAATTCTGCAGTAATCCATAATTATGAAGATGCGAAAATGGTTGATTCTAATAATGGTGATAAAAGGGAAAATGAAGTTACCAATGATAAGAAAGTGCTGAAGAAAATCCTGAAGCAAGGAGAAGGTTATGAACGACCTAATAATGAGAGCGCAGTTAGTTATGTCAAGGGAAAATCAAGTAGAACATCCATGGAAAATTCAAGCAAATACATTCCCCCACCAATGCGTAAAAAAGGAAAACAACCAACTAATATTGAAAGTAAAGAAGAAGGAAAATGTTGGAAATGTGGAGACAAATATTTCACAGGACATAAATGTGTCTTTTATACAAGAAATGAGATTGCCATTAGTGATGTTTGTCATTCTGGACATCGTGTTAGTCAAACACAAGAGGATCTGAATGGACCATGTGTTCCTCCATTTGCTAGATCCGATCTAGTTTTGTGTCCCTACAGTGGTGAATGTCAGACTAATATGGAGGATGACTCCGGAAAAATGATGCTAGGCCCAGGTTTCCACTTCTCTCAGGAGCCTGACAGTAAAGTAAAAATGGAAAAGGGTAAGATGGTTTTCAAGAAATCAGATACCACAGATTTTAACCATAACCCTGTAGGGCCTGCATATCTTCATACTAATAAAATATCAACACCAGAAGAGAAGCCTGAAAATTATGCTTTTCTTGAACTAATACCTATCTTCCCACAGTCTCATGCTGCACATATTCTTGGATTTAATTTCCAGTACTACCAGCGTCAAGATGTAAATGAGCCTGTACCTGATGGACTGTACAGACTTACAGCAGAAGCTGGGGGTGAATGTTCCACAGAACTTATTACAAATCAGAAACTGGGTCTGCTGAAAGGATTTCTTGCTGTTGATGATTGGTTGCATGCACATTTGTTGTTGGAGCGTCTTTCTCCTCTTAATCCAGTTGCACATAAACCAATTTGGAAGAAAAAAGAAACAACTTGTGGATCATTAAGACTGAAAATGGATTCTGAGATTCTCAAATGGATTATTCGGAATTCTCCTGCTTACGGGGTCCTAATTGATATGCCAACGACTCGTCATATCTTTGTCCTTTTGAAACTTTTTCTTAAAGCTATTTCACGAGAATCTTTTGGGTTGTATTTAAGGGAGAAGGAGAAGAAAGAAATATCTCAGAATACAGAAAAAAATAGGACTGATACGCTTCCGTCTGTTGAAACCATGAACAAATCTCCAGACCCAAGAACAACTTATTTTGATTGCCCAGTTCTGCTTGAAAGTGCAAGATGGCCAGCTTCTCAGTTTTCTATTCTATACGGTCAGGCATATGGCAAAGGTTTTGTTATTGGCATGCTCAGACATTGTTTTTTTCGTGCTGGTTCTGCACTGTCATATGGCTTTGTAGATGAAGAGCCAGAAATTGCCAAAATTCAACAGGGTATCGTATGGCATGTAGTAGAGAGTCTTAAAATTGATTATGGGGGCTCTATTTCTCAGATCAGCGATCCTGAAAGTGTTCACAAGTTGGTCCGGAAAGACGATGAGGGTACCCATTGCCATTACTGCACTGCTACAAAAGTTCATGGCCAGGGCTGTGACACAAAACTGGAGGCCCGTGGTTTTCTTGAGCATTCAGAAAAATATATCGAGATTAATGAAAAGCCTTGCTGCTACAGTAAGATTGTTGCTTCCAGGGATTTCTTGTATGTAAAATGTCAAAATGGAATCATGGCTTTGAGCATCCAAAATGGGACGTCTGTACCCACGCCGTTACCATTAGAGGATGTGCATAATTGGCCCAGGTGTGACGTCCTGTTCACTTGCGGGTCACGAGTGCTTCAATGTTCATGTATACATTGTTTAAATGCGATTATCATATCGGAGTTAGACAATTCACGCTCTTCAATGGTTCGGGTTACAGAGATTGCAAGGATGCCTTTAGCTATTTTGGATTCTCACATAAGGGATGAAGAGAAGAATGTCGATGTAATTGCTGTAGCACTTGAAGGTGGGCTCTCTTGGACAAATCCTGAAATCGAAACTTACAAGAATCGAACTTCGGACCCCAACCCCGCCTGCCTCAACATTACACTCCGTATACTCTACAACCTCGTCTCGCACGAAGATGAAGCCCACAGGGCGTTTCTCGACAGAAACACCGACATCACCAGAACCATACACAGTCAGCTGCAGCTCAAAGTCGAGTTTCCCGACAAATTAACTGACTCCCACCTCCACATTTCTCTGCAAATTCTGAGTGCCAATTTATATGTGAGCATTTTCCTCAACGGAATCGCAGAAATGCTAGCATTTGTCCTCACGGCGTTCACGTTAGACAATTTCGGAAGGCGGGCGATGTTGATCTTCACCATGCTACTGAATGGAGTTTCTTGTCTGTTGGGAAGCCTGGCGTCAGCACTCCTCCACATTCACGGTTCGAATTTGTCAGAAACAAAATCCCACTCAAGCGAAAACAGTAAGTATTGAACCCTACAGTATTTATAATGTTCGACTGTGTTGACCTACTGCAGCGTTCCAGAAACTTCTGCAAAATAGTCGTTCAAAGGGATAAGGCACAAAGTAATCGTAACCAGTCACGGGTGCGAACTTCATCTGGTAATCATCTGGCTGCCGGAATTGTTCATTGGTTTTGAAAGGTCGACTTTAACAAAAGAAGAAGGCGGAGGAGCATAGGTGTAAGGCCTGAAATGTTTCGAGTTAATAAGTTTTGGAATGCCAAACGGACATTTGAATAAACGCGTGGCCATTCCAATCACGATTTATTGAATAAATCGTGATACTTATATAAATCGAATATATATACTATATGTTAGGAACTTTAATATATTTATATATATTTTGATTTATTTAATAAATATATATATATATATATATATATATATATATATTAAAAAAAAAAAAAAAAACGTGAGCAAATGAAGAAAAGTGTCGAGATTAAAGATAAGATGTCAAATTACATAAGTCGAAATGATATGCACAAGAAGAAGGAATTATTAGAAAATTAAGCTTTGAGGACAAAGCTTTTTGAGAAGGAGGCAATGTTATGAATCTAATTCATAATTAATGTAATAAATATAGTCATTAGTAGAATAAATGTAATTACTAAATAATCAATTAGGATTATGTTAAGTAGTCATTAGTTAACTGAAAAGCCATGTCTAAAAGACATGCATGTTCATGAAAGGTCACCTGCATAGGTATAAAAGCAAGACCTCATTGTAATCATTCAATCGTCTTATTCATATCATATTAATAAATATTTATTATTATAAATACTTCTTGTGTATTTTTATAATTACAGCCATTTTTGCTATTAAAGCCAACAAATCTACAAGTCTTGCTGATACAGAAACCAAATCTACAACTTCCGCTGCTACATATATATAGGTGACTGATCCAGCTATTAGGCCGATCATTCAGCTGATATTTAGGCCGACTTTATAGCTTGAAATTTAGGCCGACATGTAGTTTATTTTCTCCGGCATTTTATGAGGTAATACTTCACATATATTCCAATATTGTTGAAGGTTGTTTCCACTATAATTGGAGCTTGTCTTCCAACACTTTTTGAGGGTTGTTGAGAGCTTCTTTACAAGGCCTTTGGAGCATATAAGTTTGACCTAGATCCTTCATGATTTCGACACTTAATTCTATTTATACCTAGAAGACAAAAACCTAATAGACAACAACAAGAAGTCTATCTACATAATAAAATCTTGCTCATGAAACCCATGAAGCAAGTACAACAAAATACATTTTATTATCTTTGTCTCCTTTTCATAAATACATAATTACACAGTCAACATGAAGAGCGACCTAGTTACACTTTTCAACACTCCCTCTTAACTAGGGAGGTATTCATACAGGTACATGATCACTTTCAAACTGAAGAATCTCATAAGAAGAATCGGATTGGTAATCACATCTGTAAAGCATCATATCAACCAACATTGTCCTAGTGTAAGGCCTTGACAAACAGCCCCATCTCTCAACGAGACAATGGGCTACAATGCTAGCGAGACACATGACTTATAGACACCTTCGTCATTGTCTCTCCAAGGTAGATACTCCACCCAGGTGTTCCCAAAGCAGGGTACAGGGAAGCTTCAACCCCCCCTCGTTCCCGTTTCCGAAACGCGCTTCGTGCGGGAGCGTTTTGGAAACGCTCAGAAACGCGCTCCCGAAAACGCTTCCTGAGGGGAGCGTTTTCGGGAGCGCATTTCCTAACCTGTTAAAACGCTCCCTGCCTTTTCGGGAGCGTTTCAGGAAGCGCTTGGGAGCAAACGCTCCCTGAGCGCTTCCGGCATTTAAAAAACGCTTCAGGAGTGTTTTTTAAACGCCGGAAGCGATCGGGGAGCGTTCGCTCCCAAACGCTCCCTGGAAAAGAAAAAAAAACGCTTCCCGCCGCGCAAATTTTGTAAGTGAAAAAACGAATTGTTTATAAGGGGGGGGGGGGGGGTTTCATTTTAGTTTTTATCGTTTGTTGAGTGTTGAGAGAGAGAGCAAGAGACAAGGAGAGCAAGGAAGGAGAGCAAGAAGAGACAAGAAGAGCAAGGAGCAAGGCAACAGGAGGATTGCAAGAAAGAGGTAGGCCTTCTAATCCAATTTTGTATTTTCTAGGATGAATTTGTAGGCTGTTAAATTGTTTAAAAATGAAAACTTGATTTTTTCTTGAATGTTGCATTTTATTGGATTTAAAACTTAAAAAATGAATTTTTTTTTTCCTATGTTGCATTTCCTATTCCCATTTGGCATTTTTCCATTTGTTTTGCAGGCTAGAAACTTGAAACTTGAAACTTGTTTCCATCATGGCTATATGGCTAGGGATTTTCCTCATGTTGGTTCCTTTCTTTGTGATAATGGTGTTGGAGAGTGGTAGAAGAAAGAGGCAAATCAGAGAAGAGGAGGATGAAGAGGAGAGTTATGGTGGATTTGAAGAAAATCCTGAAGAGGAGGAGGATTATGCTGAGGAGGAAGTGGGGAGTGGAGAACCTGAGGACACAGATTCCCCAACTAAACGAGACCAAACTCAGACACCTTTGTGGAAATATGTTCAGAAAATGGAAGGAGGGAAGTGTGGTGGAACCACTAAATTTATTTGCCCCCATTGCAATAAACAATACCATGGTTCATACACCTGTGCGAGAAGGCACCTTTGTGGGATAATGCCAGGGGATGGAACTAAAAATATTGGAATCAAAGTTTGTACTAATGTGCCAGCAGCACAGAGAGAGATATATAGGAAGGAAGAGGGGGCTACCCTACAGAGATCATCTAAAAGATCTAGGGGTTTCGTTGATTCAGGCCCAACACGTCATGGACAAACAAGTTCAACTTCCACCCATGCTAGTGGTTTTGGAGGCAGTGGCACTAGATTAAGGTGTAAAACCATATCCGATTACCTGGACGAAGGGTGTAGGAATGATGTGGATTCAAAATTTTACCGGTTTCTATATGCATGTGGGGTGCCATTCAATGTTCTTCGCTCACCTTATTGGCATGAAATGGTTTCTACCATTAATGATGCCCCCAAAGGATACAAAAGCCCTGGGTATGACAAGGCTAGAACCGTGGGTCTTGATCATGAAAAAGCTAAAATAAACAATTCTTTGGCTAGAATGACAAGTTCGTGGAATGAGCATGGGTTGTCCATTGTCTCTGATGGATGGACCAATGTAAAAGGAAAACCATTGATAAGTGTTTTGGTTGTGTCGGTTAGTGGTGCAATCTTCCTGGCAGTATATGATTATTCAGATAAATTCAAAACCGGCATTAACATTGCAGAACCATTACTTGATATAATTGAAAAGACTGGACCATACAATGTCATACAGGTCATCACTAATAATGCTGCTAACTGTAAAGCAGCAGGAGCAATTATTGAGGATAAATACCCTAACATTTTTTGGTCTAGGTGTTTGGTTCACAGAATGAACCTTTTGATGCATCATATCATCAAAAACAAACAACCTCAATTCAAATGGCTTGGTGATTTGTACAAGAGAGGTAAAAAAAATGATAAAATTTATTACAAATCATAGCAATACCCATGGGCTTTTCCGTACTCACTCCAAATTGGAGTTGTTGAAGATAGCAAAAACTAGATTTGCTAGCTATTACCTCACCTTCAAGTGCCTTTTGAAGGTAAGAGAGTCATTGGCTGCAATGGTATCAAGCCCACACTGGCAGCTATTAAAGGACAGGGCAACAACAATAGTTGACAGGCAAGGTTTCGAACATGTGGAGGAGACCGCCCTTGACCATCTATTTTGGGCACGTGTGAGGGAAATTTTGAGTTTTACCAAGCCCATTTATAACATGATTCGCTTTGCAGATACTGATAAACCAATGATTGGAGAGGTTTATGAGCAGATGGATAGCATGTTGGGGCAAATAAAAGATATTGTTAAGGATAATGATCCCAACTTGTATGCTATGATTCATGACCGTGTGTGTGCACGGTGGAATAAACTCAATGTTCCACTACATGCTTTGGCATATATCCTTACGCCAAAATATTACTCTCCATCTTGGTTGGGCCAACCTGCACCTGGAGGTGGGGCTAGGGTGAAACCTCACACAGATCCAGAGGTACAAGAGAGGTACATGAAGGCATTGGACAAATTGGTACCGACAGGGAAGAGGGTGCTAGATTGCGCCTTGAATTAGGCAAATACTTCAGTTGCACTACTAACTTTGGTTCTTTCCATGCAATGGAAGACAAGGACAGATTTGATGCTCTCACATGGTGGGAAGCATATGGCGGCATGGGACTTTTGCCAAAGTTGGCTAAAAAATTTCTCTCACAGGTTGTGAACACTTCTTCTGCAGAGAGGTGTTGGAGCACCTACAGCTTCATACACAATGTGAGAAGAAATAGGCTGAATGAAAACCGAGCTGAAAGCTTGGTTTATGTGCATTACAACTTGAGGTTGTTGAGCCATTACTGTGATCGGGCAAATGAGGATCAATCATATAGAGTCTGGGACAACAACCCAGAGGATGATAATTTGGAGGACGGCACGTTACATCTAGAAGAATTGGAAGCAGAACTTTATAGGGATGATGATGAAGCATCAGCAGCACCGCCACACACAGGGCCAGTCCCACCATCTACTGGTAGCAGTGCGGGTGCCAGTGCCAGTGCCAGTGCCAGTTCTCAATATCACACTATTGTTCCTTTGCAGATCCAGCCTCCACCTTCTAGTCATGGTCATGGTACTCCTGAGAGTACTAGAAGACCACCATTTCCTCGTGGCTCGCACAAATTAGACATTTCTCGTGGGCGTGGCAAGGGGCCAGCCAGTAGATAAAATAGATTTGTTGTTTACTAGTATTTTCTATTTGTTGTTGACAGTTGAACAGTTGAAACTTGACTCTTTCTGATTTCATATATTTAATGACAATTTAAGTTTGAAGTTTGAATTTGAAAGGTGAAACTTTGAAGTTGGCATTTATAAGTTTACTGTTTACAAGTCATTATGAATTATGAATATGATGCTTCATGAAAGTTATATGGTGATCAATGAATCAATGATGATAAATGTTATATAATATCAATGATGATAAATGTTAGATATTGAATTTTGAAATCAATGAATCAATGATGATAAATGATATATATCAATGATGATAAATGTTATATATCAATGATGATAAATGTATATTGAATTTTGAAATCAATGAATCAATGATGATAAATGTTATATATCAATGATGATAAATGTATATTGAATTTTGAAATCAATGAATCAATGATGATAAATGTTAGATATTGAAATTTGAAATCAATGATGATAAATGTTATATATCAATGATGATAAATGTTATATATTGAATTTTGAAAGCTTGAAACCTTCAGATTGATGATTTGCGAGACTCGAGAGTCAATATGTTGTATGCTTCCAACTCATGGGCGTGGTTGATGAAGATTATAACTTCTAGATGATTGATGTTATATGATTCAATCTATGTTTTTATGTTTTTTATGTCTAATTCATCATTCTACATGTTTTTGTTGACATATATGCATCAAAATATAAAAAATATAAAATATATATATATATATATATATATATATATATATATATAAACGCTCCAGACCGGAAGCTTCTAAAAATGGCGCTCCCGCTCCTGCTCCCAAGTAACCCAGTCCCAAAGTATGACCTTCATGGACTATTCTTCTCTTGGGTAGCTAGCCCTCAAAGAATATCGATCCCCGACTACTCTTATCTTGAATGCCCTAACACATTCTCATAGAGTATCGAATGCCAGATGATTACCCAATCCTCCATTCTGTCTTCCCAAGACCAGAATGATGTGTCTATCTCTCCCTCTCAACTAGGGAGGACCTATTCCACAAGGGAATGTACTCATTCCTATACAAGGAATGTACCTAAGCTCATTCTTAGGAATTACCAAGTTTCTTCCAAGTAAGAAACTTATCATCAGGCTCCCTCTTATCCAGAGACCTTCAGCAGCAATGGTGAGACACCCAACTGCTCAAGAACAATTTATGTCCTCGATATAATGGATTTCTATATTGAGGAATCTCCAACTTTTAGCTTCATAGGGCACAGATCATCCATCACTTTCATCCTGAGTCATACCGGCTATCAAAAAGTGATTCATCAGACTTCCTTATCTGGTCCATTGTTATGCCATGTTGTTTTACTTCGAATCATCTCCAAGGATCATACATCCTTTCTCATGATTGGCAGCCCTGCACAAATTCATCCGAATAAACATATACATGTGAACTTTTAGAACAAAAGTTACCTTAGTGATGATCCTTCACCATGACATCTTCTTGAAGGCATCGGCATCCTTCATACAGATTGACACATCTCCTAATGATATGTTTTTTCTAAGGGTTTTCAGACTTCCATCGGAGTCTACATATCTTCCCAGGAGATCTTCTAGTCACATCTACTTGGCCTCGGAATGATAACTCCCTTATGACATGGTTGCATTTCATGATCTCTTCCTTTCTGCATATTTTCCATTCCCAGGAACTTACAACTTTTCTAGTTTCTCGTTCATATACAACCACCTCACATATCATGAGGACATATTATGTTGATTTCATCTGTCCGTGCACTGAGGGATACTCTTTCATAGATCATACTTCTAAATACAGAAGTTCAATACCTGCAACCATAAGACATGACTTCACAGCATCCAATGTTATCATATAAGTCTGCATACCTCATACCTGTTTTCCTTGAGTCATCCTGTAGGTGTTTCTCTTGAATGAAGAGCTTCATTCCTTTGACCTACTTCATCAATATGTCATCGCATCCAAAACTTTGTCCCCATGATGACCCTTGATCTGATGACTGTTTTACTTCAGTAGGGAGGTTTTCCAGAAGTTGTTACACCGTGAGCTTCTTCCATGCTTCTTTCAAGATGCTTCTTAATGTACATTGCTATCATACAAATTTTACAACCAATCAAAGATCATTTAAAGAGAAAGGTGATCTCAATCATAATAGAGATCTCTTGCTTCCTCCTTGGATTTTTTAGTGTCAGGTTCTTCTCTTTCATACGTGACATGAGCTTCTTCCTTTTTCCTTTTAACATTTCCAGATTTAGAACAATCTCTTTTATAATGTCCAAGTTCATCACATCCAAAGCATCGCACGTTGTCCATATTTCTTCTTTTATTCTGAGGACCAAATTTTCCGAATCTTCCTTTCTTCTTGTATGAGGCTGCAAAGGCATGATTCTCTTCACTTGATCCTGTATCAGCTTTGGCCTTTAGTCTTGTTTCCTCTATTTTACATAGAGACCACAAATCATGGAATGGAGTGGTTTCTTTCTTCCCATATAGACTAGAAGTGAAGCTTCCTCATTCCTCTGGTAGAGCATTCAACACCACTATTGTCATCTCAGTGTCAGACATCACTTCTCCTAGTTCCTGTAGTTGATCTCTTATTTCAGAAATCCTCATAAAGTATGGGACGATTCCTGCTTCCTTTGATAATTTCATTTTGTATAGTTCTTGTCTCAGAAAAATTGCTTCTCCAGCAGTACTCACAGAGAACAGCTCCACCAATTTTTCATATATTTGTTTTGCAGTCTTTAATTTTGATACATAGGGAATGAGAGAGTCTTTGATGGATTCTATAAGAATCCTTTGGGCTCTAATTTCTCCCTTCATGTACTTAGCATGGGCTGAAGTATCTTCTTTTGGAAGTTGAACAGTAGATCCTTCGATATAATTCATTACTTCGTCTTCAATTAAATTTAAGTCCGTTCTCTTCTTCCATGCACTGAAATTTGATGATCCAACCAACTTGTTGCTTTCTTTACAAAAAGGCATCTTGATAGATAGGGTCATGAATACTTACTTGAGTGGATTTGCTTGCAGCTTCCTTTATGGTGATTGAGAATGAAGTCAAGAGTTTCCCTTCTTCAATGTTGTTGTACTTGAACCCTTGATAATAATGACTATCTTCAGATGTTGTGATTTCCTTCAAATAATGTTTTGAGTGCAAATCTTTTGATACCAAAGATTAATGAGTTGATCTTTTCTTATGAAATAGTTGGATAGTCTTCCTTGCAAACTGGTTTGTCTTTCCAATCCAAACTTTGGTCTTCTTTGAGTGTCTTTGTTGACAAGTAGCCCTTATGTTCAGCACCGTACCTCTGATACCATGTTGAGAAGTTGGAGAGCTGGTGATTAATACAAAAATTCTCTTCTTGATAATTACTTGTGAGCTTACTTATGTATTCTCTTCTTTAGCTTAGTTAATCTTTCATCAAGTCAATTATCAAAATACTCAGTCAAATGTAGAGACAGAACTATTTTCACTTGTAACTGAATTCCTTGAAATGTAGTTAGGAAGGTAAATCTCTGATTTACCTTCCTCACTTTCTCCCACCTTTAGCTCAGCCTTTCTTCTTATAATCACTGTCTTGACTTTGGCGAATTCTTTCCTCAGATACTTTAAACTCAGAGATGTCCGCATTGTTCCCTTCCTGCACCTATCTGCAATCCTGTACCTTACTATACCTATCCGCAATCTGTATCTTCCTGTACCTTCCGCAATCTGTACCCTTCTGTACCTTCCGCAATCTGCACCCTCCTATACCTTCCACAATCTATACTCTCCTGTCCCTTTTTCTTCAGATTAATCTGCATTTCTTGTTCTCCAAATGAGCCACAGGACAGTCATATATATATAGGTGACTGATCCAGCTATTAGGCTGACCATTCAGCTGATATTTAGACCGACTTTATAGCTTGAAATTTAAGCCGACATGTAGTTTATTTTCTCCGGCATTTTATGAGGTAATACTTCACATATATTCCAATATTGTTGAAGGTTGTTTCTGCTATATTTTGAGGTTGTCTTCCAACACTTTTTGAGGGCTGTTGAGAGCTTCTTTACAAGGTCTTTGGAGCATATAAGTCTGATCTAGATCCTTCATGATTTTGACACTTAATTCTATTTATACCTAGAAGACAAAAACCTAATAGACATCAAGAAGAAGTCTATCTACATGATAAAATCTTGCTCATGAAACCCATGAAGCAAGTACAACAAAATACATTTTATTATCTTTGTCTCCTTCTTTTCATAAATACATAATTACACAGTCAACATGAAGACCGACATAGTTACACTTTTCAACATGGACCCACTTGCGAACATACTGACTTGTGGGTTCTCGGGGGTTCTCATTGAAGCTAAGCTTCCCCATGTAAGATCCCCTTGCAATTTCCCTTAACTTGGAAAGGCTAAGACTAGAAGAGACTCAAACCTTAGACTAGCTTTAATTCACACATTGCATGTTGTGCACCCACACACCTAATTAACCTAAAAACCCAAGTGAAAATCTAATTTTAACTAAAATCAACCAAGTACACTCCAACACATTTCACTTTGCAGCACTTGGATCATTATCTCATTGCCATTTCACATTCAATTTTATTTACTTTTGGCACTTTACTTTCTAAGTTCAAGTACACTTACATTCAAAGCACTTTATTTTCCAAGTACTTTTACTTTCCAACATCTTACTTTCAAGTCTTTACTTTTCAAGCATTATCTCACGATTTGATCATTTGCTTTCCAAGCTATCTTACTTGGCACTGGTCTCTATTTGGTTATATCATTTGTGAGCATTTTATATCATCGTTACATCTAATTGTTTATCAATGATCATGGTGCTTATGGTTATTTACTTGTGAAATCATTTACACGCTTATAGGTACATGCTGTAATTTGTTAATGATTGAATGTTTCTTGGGTAACTCATTTAACTCCTAGAACTTGATTTAGTTTAGCTTAGCTTAAGTCAAGCCTTAGTCGTTTTTCTCTCATAGGGTCCACCCCCCTTGGCTTCGCTAGGAGTTAGCACAGACGGAGGACTTGAAAATTCAGTGACAGCTACTCAACTAGACTTGCCCCCAAGGCCACACCAAGTGGAGTTAAAGATTTTCTCCACGTTAGCCCAGGTGTGGATTTAGGCAACACTCACTTCAACTTTAAATGAAATATTTGGAGGAGGAGGAAGAGAGTTATTTTTATTTGAGTCTCTAAGATTATCACTTTGGGATCCTCTAGGTCAGCCTTGTCTTCTTCATGCTCAATCTCTTCTGGGTGTCCTTCCTTACACTTAATTACTATTAGTTGTGTTACCATCTCTATCAATAGAGTAATCTCTCCTCGAGCTGAGTAGACATGGCTTTTGGATCTTCTTTGCCATGTTTTGCATGAGAAACCCCTGCTGTTCTTAGTTTTCTACTCCACTCTAGGCCTTGCAGAAATGCTTGTCCACTGTCCTGATATTCATTGTGGGTGTTTATCACACAAGTTCTTCACCAAGTGTCTTCAAACTTGGACTCTGATACCTTATGATATGTAAACGATACACTTATGGCTCATCCATCTCACTAACAGAATCTTTATAGTGGAAATATAAATATAATGTCTCTGAGATTCACAAACAAGTTGAAACCATGCTTCTTATTCTCTATTCAGATTTAGTTGCAATGCTTGATTTGCTCACTTTTAATGACAAGTTCAAGGTCCAGCAAAGGATTCATGTGTGCTCAAACTCTGTCTCCACAATTCTATTATGCTAGCAATAAAACTGACTCTGCATATTAACCCAACACACGAGAATAATTCATTTATCCTTCAATACCATCAAGCATATATATATGCCCTCCCAATTCAATTAAGCAATAGACAGGATATCCTAAATTGCTCTTGTTATACTTTCACAATAGCATGAGATGTTAAATATAAATACAAAAATGAGATTTCATGACCATATGTATGGTTGTAACTTGTAAGTGAATGTCCATGCTTTGGATGGAAAGTGTGGTAGCCTTAAAAAAAAAGTGGCAAATACAAAACAGAGTACACAATGCAAATACGAAACTGGAGCATGCAGTTGACACGGCAACTGAATACACCAATGCACCAACAAACTCACTATGTCAACGATAAAGCAACTGGTCTATTAAGTTCTGAATTCCACCCAAAAATGCCAGCAAACAGGGCTGTGGATAATTAATTGCGTGAAACAACTATAGAGTTGACACGGCAATTGAACACACCAATGCACCAACAAACTCACTATGTCAACAATAAAGCAACCGGTCTATTAAGTTCTGAATTCAACCCAAAGATCCCAGCAAACAGGACTGTGGATAATCAATTGTGTGAAACAATTATAGACATGCTTCAAAGAATTAGAAATCAAATCACTTGCTAGCAATGGTACTGTGATCAATTAAAATTTCAATAAGTACATAAGACGAGAAATGTGTATAGTTTCTCTCCAAGCTTCAGCGGCTAGTGTAGGGGATGACACGCTAATTTTTAGCAACTGAAATTAGAAATTCAATCTAGGATTGGCAACCATGCCAACGACACTTTACTGCAGCCATTGATTTCCTCTTAATCAATTAGATAGATGATGTAAGGTAGCTAGTTGTTCATGTTGTGGCCACAGAGAAGCTTGGGAAAATGAATTTCAGGCAACAATTGGCATTTCTGCAAACTATAATTTGAACAACAATACACAGAACAAAGCACACAACCAGAACAAGATTACCTTGGTGAAAAACCAAAGGAAAAAACCAACATTGAATGGCTTGATCCATCTTTTTTCTCAGTAATTGAAGAGTGACAATGGTGTTTTAGCTCTCTCGATCATTTCAAATTACAAACTTGGAAATTTCTTACATAATCGCTCTTCTCTACCAAAGAACCCCTTCTCAAACAATGTGCAAAAGTTTATAGGCATAATTGGCTTGTTGAAAGCAACTAAAGGCCAGGCATCTCCAACTCTTCAGTTCCCCATCTCCAGCACTCTTCCTCCCCTTTGCCTTTTGCTGGCAACGTTTTGGTTTGTGATTCCTTCGTCATTTGTCTTCTTATTTTCTTTTAATCCTTTAGTTATTTAATTATTTTCTGATTTCATTGGAAATGCAGCACTTTGTAGGCAAGCAGTAGCAGATTGGACAAGTGTGGGGCCCTTCATAATGTTAACCACATCCTTTGACATTGTCATCAACTAGCCTCGAGCTTCACTTATGTAACCAACCTTCTAATTTTGTCGAGTCTTCTTCATTGAACTGAGTCATTGTTAATTTCCAAACCCAGCACCAAGCAACTAATTCCTAGCAGATTAACGTCCAATGGATAAAAGCACAGCTGGGCTCTTAACATAAACAAAAATTATTCAGCAGAAGCAGATTAAATTAACCAATCTCACATATACATACACAAATTTATGCCCAATCACACTTATTCATTTTATTAAACAGAACTTACTTGGGCTCCCTTAATAGAAAAATGGCTCAAACTGAAGAAAATGCAGACAACAATCTGGATTTAACCCAGCTGATAAAGCCCTAGACTTGGATGATCTGGATCTCCTTGCTGCCCCCTTTGCACCTTCCTCAGACTCAGCACACTTGAATAGAATTCCTTCTCCACCCATCACCAAGATGCATCTTTCAATGCCTTGTGCTCTTGTGCGTTGTTGTGTCTTCTCTCTTGGCCTAGCCTTTCTTTTAAAAGCTTGAGTTAGGACCAAATCCACAACCCTAATCTCCAAAGTGATTGACGGCTGAGATTAGATCTCACCTCACTTGAAATTGATGGTTGAGATTTACTACTGCAAAAAACCTTTGCATTAGATTGGATTAAACTCACCTTTTCCTTATAAAAAAAGTCCTTTGATTATTAAATTAACTACTAAGGTTCAAGATGTTGGAAAATGCAGTATGGCACCTATTAATTCAGATTTTCCTTAGCCTTAATAATTGCTCGTGAACTTCATTTATCTTCTTATGATTATTTATTAGATCTTCTTCATCAAACAATTACCAATAACAGAAACAATAAAGATAGTGGACACATAAATTAGGCTCCAAGCCAAGGCAAAACCCCTCTAAGGGGAAAACCCAAAAACACTCTTCTCTTCTTATAGAATTTGCTTCAAATGAGACACCAAAGACCCAAACCCTAGACCAAGTCCTCCTCCAAGTACCAAGTCAACCCTCCAAGAAGTCCTTCTAGATAGATCATCAGATCAACAAGGCTCAATCTTGATTGAACCAGCTTCAACTTCGACCCTATAGCTACTATAAAAACCTTAATTCAGCTTCTTCAATAAATCCCTCTTTGAGCAAGATAGATTCTCCCAAGGTCAACGAGGTCAAGACAAAATATTCACTCTTACAGCAACTTGATACTGCAACTCGACTTCTTGCAATATGGACCTGCAATTTCAGCCTTCCTTGATGCTGCAAAACCCTAGATTTCAAACGTGTGAGAGAGATAGAACCCAAAAACAAATTTTCTTCCTTCTTCTCTCCTTCTAGACGTTCGCTCTTCTTTTCTTCTTACTTCCCAACTACAAATCGAACTTCCTCTCTTGAGATCAAACTTATGTGTCAAATGAGGTTGAATCTGCGTCTTTATATAGCCTTTTCAAGGGGCCAAATTCGCTTCTTTAGGCCGACCTGTAGTTGCCAAGGTCGACTTGTATTTTGGAGGTTGCCAAGACTTTCTAGACTCAAAATAAATTCTTGTTCAAGATACATTTTTCCTAGAACTGTCTTATAATCATGATTTTGACTCTCTTGACTCATGACAATAAATCCTATGACCTAACAAACCCTAGAAGCATGAAGAACATGCTTTTACCTAGAAGACCATCAAGAAAGAGCATGAAACCCATGCTTTAAAAATAATAACTTCTTATTTTCTTCTTTTTTTCATTTCTCCTATAATAACTAATAGGAGCCATTGATTGAAGTAGCATGTCCAAGGTAATCCATACTTGTCACCTTCCATGTTTCCCTTATTATCCACGTCCATTCTTTGGGTTGATTGTCATTTGTCATTAGCATTAGTACCTTACATCCTCAACTCTAATTCAAGGCCCGTAGATTTTCCCTAAGAGGTTGATACAGTTGAAAGAAAGTTAGAAGTATATGTAGCCACAAATAAAGAAAAAGGAAAAATGCAAAATATGGTTGGAACATAGTAAGCATGTGAGCAAAAGGCTAGCATGAGCTCTACCCCCCTCATTAGCAATCACTTAGTTCCTCAACATATCATTCTCTATCTAAGAGGAACTCTTAAATGTCTCAACCTTAATGAGCCAAAAACTATTACATCTTTAAGGGGTATCGAAAAAGCATAAAGCAAGTTGGACCTCCTAAGCTAAGCAAGAACGAAAGATAAATCATTAAAATAAAAGGCGCACCAGAGAAATGGAAAAAGAAATTTGAGGAAAGGGGTAACTCGTTCCTCCACAGTTGCTCCCTCTTCTTATTGGATTACTTAGAGATGTTGCACCTCCTTCAACTAGTACAATGGATATCACCATCTTCCTTGAAGTCTCGCCCCATTCCATCACCACCTTTATCACATGCACTTATGGATTGATGGGCCTACCTGTGAAATGTCCTTCCCCTTAAGGGTTGGAAGCAACTAATAAGGTCGACGGAATAATCATACCTAACACAAATGTGGTAACTTACTTACAAATCCTAAGCTAGAAACACAATGGAAGGCAAGGTTGTGGGAACCATTTTTGTGCCCCTAAACATTGAATATGGTCCACTATGATACGTTACTGGTTTTTGTCCCTAATGATGTTGATGTCACTCGATCTTGAGGGTTTTTTTTAGGTGGTTCATTAATCATGCAACAAAGATCATTTGAAGGATGGTTTCACACCTATCAAACACCATTCAGAGGATGTTTTACCTAGTCTTCAGAGTAGGGATGACCTTGCACCCCAGCGCTCCCCTCTTGAGATGAACGTTGAGCTTTAAGGAATCTCCACATGGTTGTGTGCCCATTGCTACTCTGTAATATCCCAAATTGGGAATAGACAGTAATATAAAACAACATAAGACTAAAACTACAACAAATAGAAGCATGCATGAAAAACACTGCCAATAAACTAGAATTGTTGAGCCATTTATTAATATTTCTGAAATGAGGAACAAGTATAAATAGTGCTCAGAAGGATAGCACCTTGGCCTGCTCCAGGCAGGCTGAATTTTGAAATGGTCTCTCTTTCCCTGCTCAAGAACTCTGCTCCTCTACTACTCTGTGTGGCTCCTCCTCTACGCTGCCCTGCTGGAAATGTTGCTGCTGGCTGGAAAGGGACTGCGAAAAGGGGTTGTTCTACTGCTCAGAAAAATCCAGGACTTGGACACTGGACTCTCCTCCAAAAACCCAGAATAACCCGCAAAGGGTTTCCGAAAAGGCTGACCCCGGAAAATCACCCTCTTGGGCTGGGTACACACTTCTGTTGGGTACGCTGGCCTTTGACTTTAACTACTAGAAAGAATGGTTGCCAACTACCCAATAACTCTTCTATGGAAGGGTTGATCCCCTCACAAGACTCCGAACTGAAATATCTCAGCCTTTCTCCTATTCCGGAGCTGCTCCACTATTGGACTGCGTAATTCCTTGACTGACTGCACTACCCTAGGAAGAACTGTGTATTCCTGGTGCTAGACAGATGATGTTGCTCACAAAACTGAAGGTAGGACTCCTTTCCCGAGAGGGCATTCGAAGTCCCCCCAAGGACGAGGTTGGGATCTCCCCTCAGGGACACCCGTGTGCTAAACAACACTTGTACACTTGACTGAACAACTCTAGTGTGCTCTCGTCTAGATAGACAGAAATTCTGAAGATGTATGAATGAATGAAATAACTGCCCCCATCCCCTTTTTATGCTATTGAGCCTCCAACATTCCCTTGGGCACACTAGTGTTGTGTTGTCCCACTGCCACGCTACGTTGTCTGTCCCCACGCTGCCACTGCGTTGCCTATCCCCATGTTGCCTCTGCCTCGACTAAGCTGCTACCTCTCCTGCGTTGTCACTAGGACACTGTCACTTGGCCTCATGGGCCCCACCTTGCTTTTAATTATCTATCTTAGAGAATCTAGGAAAGTAAATTTATTCTAAGGTTGGGTTATGGGTCCCTTCACCCCTTTATTTCCTGTTGAACATTAGAAAAGCAAAATTTAATAAAAATTAATGTTCCAATTAGTTGTCTGCTAATTGGGAATATTACAGTCCTCCCCGCCAAAACGTTTCTTGTCCTCAAGCAACTGCAAGGATGGATGTTGCAGGATCTTTTCCCCCTCCCAAGTGGCATCCTCATCTGGAAGGTTCCTCCATCTGATCAGATATTCCTTGACTGTCCTGCTCCTCAGTTGTCTCTCCCAAGTGTCTAGAATGGCCTCTGGTTGCAGCACCAAATGCCCCTCATCATCTGTAGGTGGGAGCTCCATAATTGCAGTCACCTGCTGCCCAAGAGCTTTTTCAAACATGAAACGTGAAAAATGTTGTGGATCCTGCTCCCGGCTAACAGCTCCAGCTCATACGCTACCTCCCCAACACGTCTGATCACCCTGTATGGTCCATAGAAGCGGAGCTTGAGCTTCTCAGCTCCTTTTTGCTTCAGCGTGGACTGCTTGTACAGCTGAAGACAGAGGTAAACCAGATCATCCACCTCAAACTGCCTCTCTATGTGGCCTCTATCTACATATAATTTCTATTGGTTCTGTCATGTAGCCAGGTTGTCCTTGAGAGCCCGGAGTATGTCTTGGCTCTCTTGGATCCAGTCCTTGGCCCTGGGGGCCTTGCTAGCTCCAAACATCACATCAACAAAAGTTAAAGCATTATAACCATATAAAGCGTAAAACTAAGACATACCAATCGACACATGGAATGTCGTGTTGTAACAGTGTTCCCCCAAATGAAGCCAACGCAGCCAAGCCTTCTGCTACCCCGTGACATAGTTTCTCAAGTAACCCTGCAGGCACTTGTTCACTATCTCTATCTGTCCATCTGTCTGTGGGTGATAACTGGTACTAGGTGTCAACTCGGTACCCACAAAACGGAATACTTCTTACCAAAATCCACCCATGAACCGGTTGTCCCTATCACTAACTATGGTCTTTGGAAGACCATAGAGTTTTAAAACATCCTAGAAAAACAATGCAGCCACATGTGAAGCAGTGCACCATGTGGAGATGGCAAAGAAATGCGCATACTTTGTCAATCGATCAACAACTACAAAAATGCAATCCTTGCCCTGCACCATGGGAAATCCCGTGATGAAATCCATGGAGATGCTCTCCCATTTCCCCTCCGAATGGGAAGCGGTTGTAGCAAACTTGTGGGGTGGTTCAGCTCCCCCTTGTTCCTCTGACAAACTTCGCACTCCCTGACATGCTGGAGTACGTTCTCCTTGAGGCCCTTCCATGAGAACCTCTCCCTAATGGACTTGTATGTTTTAGTGAACCCCTAATGGTCTGAAAGCGGTGAGTCATGGGATGCGCGCAAGATCTTCTCCCTGAGCTAAGAGTTACCTGTCAAGAAAATCCAGTCCCGGTAATAGATGACTTCATCCATCACCCGATACCTCTCACCTATGATCCGGATTTATGCAGGAACACAATAATATACAGAAATAAACATAAACACAGAGATGCAGCGGAAATAAAACTTCATTTCATTAATAACAAATGACTGAAATATGCTTACAGACATAATGGAAATAAACAGCTAAGGCACTGGTAGGCGTATCTCTGAGAAGAGATGTGGCGGCTACAGGCCTCTGAACTGTGTTACAATGAGGCTCGAGGGCCTATTTATTATTGAGAAACAACGAAAAACCCTAAACATTCAAAAACCTAACCCTAAGAGATGAAGCGCCAAAACTATGGGCCCCGTTTGGGTAAATTGGTGTTTCAACTTCCCGGGGACGCAACTTTGGCATATGATCTTCATTAGACGCGCACCATACCTCGTTAGAAAGATCTATCCCGGTTTTCCCAAAAAACGTCATTTAGGGCTTCAAAACGGCTCCAGAAGTTCAGGACCTGAAAAACTGCTAAAAATAGTAAGTTGTACTGAAACTGAAAAACTGAAAGAATTGATGGTGCGGGTCCAAATGGAATCGGTGGGTGGCCACCGATATCCACCTGCATCATTCCTCCCTCCTTGGGAAGCAATGGTCCCCATTGCGTTAAATTCCTCCATGAGAGGCAAATTCTGCTGAACTTGGTATTGGATTTGTCCAGGATGTCGCGGACCTATTGGCGGACGTGCTGGATGCGTTCAATAAATTTGGTTGCCTCAGACAATACATGTGAGGATTCTATCTGTGTAGTCACATGAGGTATGGCAACATCAAGCGGCAGTGTGCCGAGGGTCAGATCAATGGAGTGCTTGTCCTGACAGTGTAGAGGAACCCCTGTGGATGAGGAGAAAATGTCCTCGTATTCCTCCATGCCTTTCTCAATCTGTTGCTGCCCTGCAGGGGAGCCCTACTTCGAGGTTGTGGCCATAATCTTCTTATTTCCTTATGAGCGAATGGTAATGCAAATAAATTTTCTAGTTTGGGAAACAATCTTACTGCGTTGTTTTGCAGTAGTCAAAGAGATGGCAGGAGGCAATATTACCTCCGGTATCCTGTGCAAGTTATTCCCCAAAGTAATAATAACAGCTCGAGGCCTAGACTCATACACAACATGTCCCCTCCACAAGTATGGTTGGCCCAATAATACATTAGACACCTCAAGAGGAGCAACATCACACAATACATCATCCGTGAATAGCTTGATGTTGTACGTAAGG
Organism: Pinus albicaulis; assembly: GCA_034641835.2. NCBI lineage: Eukaryota > Viridiplantae > Streptophyta > Pinopsida > Pinales > Pinaceae > Pinus > Pinus albicaulis. Next base: position 1,522,359,160 of record CM076575.1, on the reverse strand, counting down.
CGGCACTGCTGGCAGACGCAGAGATCTCTTCCTTCGTGAAGCCACCCAATGGTATACAGCTGCGAGTGTGCTATGGTTGGTAGGCCGAGCCACTTCACGAGCTCTACAGAAATGAGGTTCTTTTGGCTTCCGCTATCAACAAGAAATTGCAGTGGAGAACCCTTCACCCACATCTATGAATGGAAGAGGCGCTCCCTCTCCTCTAGATCCTCGGGGTCCTCCCTCTGGAGCTTGGTGGTGGCAACAATGGCACTGGCGTGCGCATCAATGATCTACTTCGATTTGTAATCTCCCTTGTCTGGTTCTGGCTAAGGATCAGAACATGCATTTGATTCAGGGGCCTTCAGTTCGGCCACCAACGACTATTTGGCCCGACACTCGTTTGCGCTGTGAGTGGGGTTGTTAAGAAATTCACACCACTTCCCCGTGTCCTTCTTTGGATTTGTGGTGGTGTTCTGAGTCGCACCGCTTTGGCTCTGCCCCCTGTTCTGTGGTTCGGGGGTGCCTTTCCCTAGCTTCGAATTCGCGGATCCAAAATCTCGCTTCTTCTGCTTAAATTTCTGCTCGATCTTAGCAGCATAGCGATATGCCGTGCCAAGCGAGGTAATGTCGAGGAACTCCAATTCCTCCTAAATGTGTCTGTGCAGACAGCTACGGTACTTGAGCACCAAATGTCTCTCTGAATCTTTAATTCCCAACTTTGTGCGCAGGGTATGGAACAAATTTGTCAGTTCGTGCACATCTTGATACCTTTGCTGCCTTAGTGTGGGCCATTGGATGTACTTGTCCTCATTGCTCCCCACAAGGTAATATTGTTCCTTGATGCCGTCTCAAAACGAATTCCAAGTGGGTGCGGCCGAGAACAGAGAGGGTTCCCCTTCATCTTTTTGCTCACAGTATGTTTCCCACCAGTCTTTGACATGGGGGGGCGGCTTTGAGGAGTGAAAAAATAATCTTTTCTCGACCGGAGAAATCATGGACAGAGAAATACCCTTCTAGCAAATTCAGCCATCTGTCTACGACATATTGTTAATTTTGGACAACTAGGTCCAAACTCCATGTTGTGATGCTCAGATGAAGATACCAATATTTTTATTGGGTTCCTCTTTTGGAGAGGTGCAAGATCGATCTAAAGATCATCTTGATCCAATGAGCAGAACATTTATTTCGAATTTATTCAAAGATATGTGCAGGTCGGCCTTAAGGTTTTATGCCCCAGCAGCTGTGTCACACACCCTCATTGATGGATATATATTGGTCAACATTGGAGGACATTTTCACTCATCTCATCCTCACACATTTCTCCCTCCTCATCTGATTGGTTCGATGACCTTGGTGGCTCTTCTCTCCACACATGGGAAATTTCCAGCAGCAGCACATTTCTGATTTTCGTCTAGGGTTTCTACAGCAAACTTTGACCAGCGTTGACTTTGGTCAACGCAAGGTGAAATCGACCGAAAACTCTCCCAAAAGTTCGATTTTCCTAATCTGCAATTTCTAGCACTATTCTCGAGCCAAGAGGTTGGCTTTGACTTTTTAGTGTTGACCTAGCTGCTGCTGTTGTGTGTGTTGACCGTTGACTGACAACGTTGACTTTTGAGTTGACCGTTTGGTTGTCCTAGAGGGTTGTGTGACATTGCTGGTTGGCTAACCATATTGAGACTTTGTTGGTTGAAGCATCCTGTTGACCGTCGTAACGCACCAACACACTTATATATTTATGGCTTGTCTTTTGTCGATCTACTGATATGTTCTATCATCATTTTACTTTATTGTTTATGTGATTGTTGTCTAATATTGAAGAGAAAGTAAAGTTTCATCAAGCATATAACATCTACATAAATTTACATGGTATCGAAGCTGAGGTGAAGACAAAGCCCTAATTTGCAGCAATCACCGAAGAAGAGGATGGGTTCCTCAAACTACAATGGCTTTAAGGCTGATGACAAATTGACTGGGAAGGATGACTTCCATGCTTGGAAGATGACATTGGATCTTAACTTGGACGACCAAGATGTCATGGACTATGTGCAGGGTAAAATCCAAGAGCCTCCATCCACTGCTACTGCTGCTCTATGTACCTAATTTGAAGAAGAACCTTGTGTCTATATCGGCCATGGAAGACAAAGGTTTCAATGTGCAATCCATTGATGGGAAGGTGCACATCTGGAAGAAGAGCTTTAAGGAAGCTATCACGATTAGGTTTAGAGTTGATACACTCTACCAGGTTGGAGGAAGTCCACTGGAAGCGATGACGTGTGATACTATTCGACAGACTAAACTATGGCACCGAAGGTTGGACATCTTCACTACAAGACCCTTCCCGAAGAAAGGAAGGTGGTGACAGGGATGCCCAAGTTTTCAAATAATCATGAAGGTGTATGTCAGGGTTGTGCCGAAGGAAAGCATACAAGGGGACCTTTCCCCTCAAGTGTCACAAAGACATCTGATGTCTTGCAATTGATACATTTTGATCTGTCTGTGATGCTACTCGTGACATCCTTGGGAGGATGTTCTTATTATATGACATTCATAGATGACTTCTCTCGCAAAACCTGGATATACTTCTTGAAGAGGAAGGATGAGGCTTTCATGTGGTTCCGTACCTTCAAAGCCTTGATGGAAAATCTGACAGAGAAGAAGATCAAGATATTGAGGACCGATAATGGCACTAAATATGAGACGAATGAGTTCAAGAACTTTTCCAGAGAAGTTGGCATCAAGAGGGAGACCACAACTGTCTATACTCCTGAGCAGAATGGCATTGCTAAACGAAAGAACAGGACCATTGTGGAAGTTGCTTGTGCCATGTTATGTGACCAGGGTCTACCAAAGTTTTGGTGGGGAGAAGCTGCGAACACTGCTGTGTACATACAAAACCGATCCTTGTAATCCGCTCTAGACGCCAAAACTCCTGAAGAGGTTTTCACTGGTAAGAAACTTGACGTCTCACATTTTAGAGTTTTTGGATGTCTTGTTTATTTTCATGTGCCGAAAGAGAAGAGGAGCAAGCTGGATGCTTCTGGGAAGAAGGGAATGTTTGTAGGCTACAGCAAAACTTCAAAGGCCTATAGAGTCTATGTGCCTGGTCAAAGGGAAGTGAAGATATGCCACGATGTCACCTTTGACGAAGATGCTTCCCTGAGGAAAGTAGTCAATCTTCCGAGATCCGAGGAAGATCATGAAGCAAGGCCAAGAAATCAAGAACAACCAAAGGATGAGACGATGACCGATGCTAAAGGAGCGATGGACCCGATTGATCCACCTCCTTCACTGGGGAAGAGACCATCATGGCTCAGGGACACTCTCGAGGATGCCGAGGGACATATGGCCCCAAGGGGGGCATTCCGTGAAAGCAAGAAGCCGAATAGATACCAAGGGTATCTAGAAGCCATGAGTACTATTGTACAATCTGAGCTTGGATCTTTTGAGGAAGCCGTAAAGCATCATGTCTGGAAGGATGCTATGCACGAAGAGTATGAGTCCATATTGAAGAATGATGTCTGGGATGTGGTTCCAAGACCGGAGGACAAAGCAGCTGTCACCTCGAAATTGCTCTACAAGATCAAGCATGAATATGATGGAAGTGCTGAAAAGTTCAAGGCAAGATTCGTTGCCCATGGCTTCTCTCAAAAGGAAGGCATAGACTATGATGACATATTTGCACCTATGGCCCGATATACCACCATCTGATCTATCATAACCCTTGCTGCTACGCAAGGATGGAGTCTTCATCAGATGGATGTGAAGACCGCATTTCTGCATCGTGCGATAAAGGAAGAGGTGTGTGTGGAGCAACCTCTGGGGTTCGAAGTCCAGGATCAAGACACCCATGTCTACAGGTTGAAGAAAGCCCTCTATGGGTTGAAGCAAGCACCCAGAGTTTGGTACGAGAGGATAGAAAGCTACCTGATGAAGTTGGGCTTCACTCGTAGTAATGCTGATCCAAACCTTTACTTCAAGGTTGATAGAGAGAAGCCTCTCATTCAGGTGCTGTATGTGGACGAACTCTTCCTGACAAGTGTTGACCATCTCATTCATCAGTGCAAGAGGGAGCTCGCTGTTGAGTTCAAGATCAAGGACCTAGGACTGATGCATTACTTCCTAGAACTGGACGTCTAGTTAAGACCTGGCGAGATTTTCCTTTCTCAAGGAAAATACATTGTGAATCTTCTGGAAAGATTTGGTATGGTGGACTGTAAGTCCGTGTCGACACCGATGGAGCTCAACTTTAAGAAGTTGAGTGGCAGTGTTGCTGGGCCCGTGTTAGCAAATCCTACTAAGTATCGTCAACTCGTAGGGGCCCTGATGTTCTTAGTGAATACTCATCCGGACATATGTTTTGCAGTGAACACTTTGAGTCAAACGATGGTTGAGCCTCATCACACTCACTGGATTGGTGCCAAGAATCTTCTGAGATATCTTCGAGGCACGATAAACCATAGGCTGAGATACACTGCCGAGAGCGTGACACTCCTTGGATATAATAATGTCGATTAGGCCGACAGTGTGGTGGATCGTAAAAGTACATCAAGATGCTGCTTCACACTTGGATCTACTTCAATATCATGGATGAGCAAGAAGCAGAAGTCGACGGCTTTGAGCATCGCGGAGGCCAAATACATTGCAGCAAGTATGGCCTGTTGTGAAGCAATTTGGTTGTGAAGCTCTTCAGTGAGCTGTTCGCGCATGTGCTAGATACCACCGTGATACTCTGTGATAACGAGAGTGAGATTTGATTGTCCAAGAATCCCTTGTTCCACGATCGATCTAAGCATATTGATATTAGGTATCACTTTATCCGGGATATGGTATAGCGAGGCGTCGTAAGGCTCAATCATATAGGAACTAATGAGAAGGTCACGGATATTCTCATAAAGCCCCTGGGGAAGGTCAAGTTCCTAACCTTCCGTGAGAGTCTTGGTATCGTGGAACGACCCTATGCTGAGGGTCCTGTTGGATGATGAGCTCTGGGAGCTTTGGGGGGCTTTGGGGATAGCTTCTCGGAGCTATAAGCAACCACAGGCTTAGGCTTGCCGAACCTTGTCAGTGAGCTTCTGCCCCACCGTTGTGATGATTGAGTTAGTTCACCTCTCATTATCTGTGCCCCGTATGCATCCTACCCATTGAGTTCAGGGCTCATGGGAAGTACCTCTCATTTGGCCAGTGAGGTGGGAAAAGTTAAAGACTAGTAGCAAAGACTGATAGATGCATCAGAGATTGTCGTACTCTCTATCTAGGATGGCAAGGTCCAACCACTTGATCTGGAATCAAGTCTAGTGAGGTTTCGAACCTCCTACTCACTTCAGGTCAAATAAACCAACTTCGGGTCGGTATGAGACTCTTTGTGAGTCCTATAGAGGTTTCGAACCTCTAGGCTGAATCTGTCAGCCGAGAATGATGTCTTTCTGACTGACCCACTTCTGTTCTGAAATAAAGAAGCCAGCAAAGCAAGTTACGATGGGATGACTTACGATGTTTGGATTGCAAAGGTGGATGGAGTTCTCCCTAGTCGGGAGGGAGTGTTAATTTTGGACAATTAGGTCCAAACTCCATGTTCTGATGCTCAAATGAAGATACCAATATTTTTATTGGGTTCCTCTTTCGGAGAGGTGCAAGATCGATCTAAAGATCATCTTGATTCGATGACCAAAACATTTATTTTGAATTTATTCAAAGATATGTGCAGGTCAGCCTTAAGGTTTTATGCCCCAGCAGTTGTGTCACACACCCTCATTGATGGATATATATTGGTCAACGTTGGAGGACATCTTCACTCATCTCATCCTCACACATTTCTCTCCCCTCATCTGATTGGTTCGATGACCTTGGTGGCTCTTCTCTCCACACGTGGGAAATTTCCAACAGCAACACATTTCTAATTTCGGTCTAGGGTTTCTGCAGCAAACTTTGACCAACGTTGACTTTGGTCAACGCAAGGTCAAATTGACCTAAAACTCTCTCAAAAGTTCGATTTTCCTAATCTGCATTTTCTGGCACTATTCCTGAGGCAAGACGTTGACTTTGACTTTTCAGCATTGACCTAGCTATCGTTGTGTGTGTGTTGACCATTGACTGACAACATTGACTTTTGAGTTGACTGTTTGGCTGTCCTAGAGGGTTGTGTGACATTGCTGGTTGGTTGACCATATTGAGACTTCGTTGGTTGAAGCATCATGTTGACCGCCGTAACACACCAACACACTTATATATTTCTAGCTTGTCTTCTGTTGATCTACTGGTATGTTCTATTAGCATTTTACTTTATTGTTTATGTGATTGTTGTCTAATATTGAAGAGAAAGTAAAACTGCATCAAGCATAGAACATCTACATAAATTTACAAATATGCATCTATTTAGCCTTCAAATACAGGAATGTCAAAGTTTACATGTACCTTGAAGGTAGTGGCGCCTCCAGAGTGGTTGTTGGATGCAGATGCGTCGTAGGTGGGCAGCCATTGAAGGATCTGAGCAAATTTATCCATCATCGCGTTCCTTTGTTTCTCGAGGACCTCCTCGAGCAATATTTTGATAGGATCTCCTGCTCCCTCGTCTTTCTTTTCTTCCACCATGGGAGGTCATCGGGGTTTGCGACGCTGATCTTGCAAGGGTTCAACCAGATCGAGCCCTATCTCCTTATACCCTGACCTTGTTGGGGACATGGAAAGAAAAACAGAGAAAGCACAGACCGCTCTGATACCACTGATCCGGATTTATGCAGGAACGCAATAATATACAGAAATAAACATAAACACAGAGATGTAGAGGAAATAAAACTTCATTTCATTAATAACAAATGACTGAAATATGCTTACAGACATAATGGAAATAAACAGCTAGGGCGCTAGTAGGCGTATCTCTGAGAAGAGATGTGGCAGCTATAGGCCTCTGAATTGTGTTACAATGAGGCTCGAGGGCCTATTTATTATTGAGAAACAATGGAAAACCCTAAACATCCAAAAACCTAACCCTAGGAGATGAAGCGCCAAAACTATGGGCCCTGTTTGGGTAAAGTGGTGTTTCAACTTCCCGGGGGCGTAACTTTGGCAAAAGATATATGTTTAACGCACACCACACCTCGTTAAAAAGATCTATCCGAGGGCTACAACTTTTGATGTGAGCAACATCGGTCCATGGATCCATGTTGCTCTCGATTTTCCCAAAAAACGTCGTTTAAGGCCTCAAAACGTCTCCGAAAGTTCAGGACCCAAAAAACTGCTAAAAATAGTAAGTTGTACTGAAACTGAAAAACTGAAAGAATTGATGGTGCGGGTCCAAATGGAATAGGTGGGTGGCCATCGATATCCACATGGATCAATCTGTCACCTGCCCATCTAATACCTCACAAGCAAAACAGTGCTTGGATTGTTCCACCAATAGCTCAACCCTCCAATCTGCGTCAAGACTCATCAAGGACAGCGCTGTCGATCTCCATGACAAAGCATCTGCCACCACATTGTTCTTCCCCTTGACATATTTGATGTCAAAATCATATGCCTAGATCTTGCTAACCCATTTTTGTTGTCTCTCCTGCAATTGCTTCTACTCAAGGAAAAAACGAAGACTGTTGTGGTCAGTCCTCACCCAGAACCTGTTCCCCACCAGATACTGCCTGAACTTAGCCAACACATGCATGATGGCCAGCATCTCTTTGTCATATATGGGGTAGAGTCCCTAATGTGGTAGCAGCTTCCGACTCTCGAAAGCTATTGGATGACCTCCCCGCATCAATACTGCGCCCACACCTTCTCTTGAAGCATCACACTCCAACACAAAGGGTTGCATGAAATCAAGCAATGCCAACACCAGGAAACTGCTCATCACCTCCTTGAGCCTGTCAAAGGCCCTCTATGCAGCATCTATCCAACTGAAAGCCCCCTTCTTGGTGAGATCCATAAGGGGTGCTACAAGCTATTAAAATCCCTTGACAAACTTCCGGTAGTAGGTGCAGATGCCTACAAACCCCCGTAGCTCTGTCACATTCTTCAGTTTTGGCCAAGCCCGAGTGACCCGGATCTTCTCCTCATGGACTCTCACTCTGTCCACTCCGATAATATGCCCCAAGTAGAGCATCTTTGTAAGCCCAAATTTGCACTTGGACAACTTGGCTTAGAAATGTTGCACCTCCAAGATACGCAGTACAGCCTCAATGTGTTGCAAATGTTCCTCCCATGTGTGGCAAATACCAACACGAACTTCCTCAACTGACCACGGAAGATGTGGTTCATACAAGGCTGGAATGTGGTCAGAGCATTGGTCAGCCCAAAGGGCATCACCAAAAACTCAAAGTGGTCGTAGTGGCATCGGAATGCAGTCTTGGGGACATCCTGGTCCCTCTCCTTGATCTGATGGTACCCCGACCTCAAATCGATCTTGGAGAGGAACTTCGCTCCCCTACCTCATCCATCAACTCATCGATTCTAGGGATGGGGTAGCGGTTCTTCATGGTTTTCTTGTTCAATGCCCTGTAATCTATGCATATCCACAATGTGCCATCCTTTTTCTTTACCGAGACCACTTAAGAAGCAAAGGGACTAGTTTTGGGCCTGATGTGTCCCAATGCCAAGAGCTCATGTATGGCTCTCTCAATCTCATCCCTATAGGCTTTGGGGTGCATGTAGCGTGTGGTGATCACTGCCTAGATCCCCTGCTCCAGCTCAATGGCATGCTCAAACCTCGGTCCAATGGCTATCCTGGTGGAATGTCCCCAAAAACCATAGAGTAACGATCTAGGAGAGTCTGCACATCCGGGTACGTAGGTTGTCCTAAAGCACCTGTCTCTCAAATCCTCAGCTCTACTGCCCACTCTATATCTCCCTTCTAGAAATTTGCCTCCATCTGATGGGCAGAAACTGTCTGTGGCAGGTATGTGTGCATGCCTTTGATCATCTCATGCTTCTCGGTCTTCTTGTCATTCCACTCCATCTCCAGAGTCTCCCAATCTGTAGTGACTTTCCCAAGCGTAATAAGCCACTGCACACCCAACACTACGTTGGTGTCTGGAATGTCGACCACAAAGAAATGATCCATCAATGTGTACGTCCCCATGGTCACTGCCAATGCTAGGACATAATGCATGCACTGCATGGTCCTGGCACCTGGAACCAACACAGAAAACCGGTCAAAGCTTTATGTTTGTATGCCCCTCCTCTGAACTAGTTGGGCATCGATAAAGTTGTGTGTGCCTCCACTGTCCACCAACACAGAGACACGCTTTCCCTGAACTATCCCGCGGACTCTCAACGTGAGATACTTGGGAACTCCCCGCAAAGATGCAAGGACCCCTCCTGTGGGTGCAAACGTTGATCCTCCAACTATTGGGGGAGGTGGTGGAGGATGTCACCCTCCAGTTGTTCCAATGTCTGCATCTCCTCCTAGCTCCTTGTATGCCTCCTCTTCTCCCTCATTGTTGGAGAAAACCTCCATGTAATGTGCCTTCCCTCCGGCACATCTGTGACACGGTGCCCATGGCTCCTGGAAAGTGAAGCAAAGCTTACTCCGTCTCAAGTCTCACCGGGTTTCATCATCTAAAGGCCCTTGTCCCTGGTTCCCTTTCAAGGGTGGAGCTCTCACGTCTTTCCCCTTCTGCTGGAATGTTGGTCTGTGGGGAAAAGGAGCTCTGGTCCTTGGCAGGGCATCCTGCAAGTCCCTAGTCCTCCCTACTGCATCCTGTAGCGTGGTAGGCCTAATAGATCCGACTAGCCCACGCAAAGGTTCAGTCGGCCCATCAATAAACATGTATACTCTCCTAGGTACGGATAAATTTGGAACCATCACTGAGAGCTTCAAGAACTCGGAAATGTAAGTTTCCGGGTTCCCCGTCTATTTCAGCTTGGTCAGCTCAACAAAATGTTCCTCTAGGTCCTTCCGATCAAATCTCTCTGCCAACCTCCGGGTGAACTCTGCATACGATGTCACTCCTGCGTGACCCAGCGTGGACATCCCATGGAACCACCAATCGTGAGCTTCTCCCTCAAGGTGCAGCGCTGCCATCTTGATGGCCTCCACTTCTGCCATTTGGTTCAACTAAAAGTAAATATCCAGCTTCTCCACCCAAGCTTTTGCCAAACACTTAGCTGACCCATCAAAGGTAGGCAAGAAAAATGTGCCCATTGTACGTTGCAGATCATTACCCTACATGTATCCTCCTCCTCGGTTTTGGCTCTGTGGTTTGTTGTTGTTCTTCAGCTGGCAGACTTCGTTGAAAGTGAGGGCATCTCCAAAATCCGGCCCATATGATTGGTATTCCGCGAAATATTCCCTGTAACGAGCCACCTCTGACTCCTATGGTCCTCTTGCTCCTGCCCTTGTCGTCAAGAATGTGGGCATGGTAGAGCGTGGTGGGGTGCGTGGCACCACCTGCTCCTCGGGTAAATCGTGAGAGGTGTTGGATCCTTCTTCGTTCTGGAATTCTCCCGAGATTTCCCTCTGCCTGTTCTCTCCAACAAACTTCTGTCCCATTTCCATATCTTTTTGGAAAGCTCTTGCACTGATTTTAAGAGGCTACCAAACTCCTTCTCTTCATCTCTTTCTTCTGCCATTGGTGCCTTCCCCTTGCCTTCCTCCACCAGAACGTTGTCCTCTTGATCAGGTGTGATTTCGAGCCTACGCTCTCTGCTCCTGTAACTCTGCTTCTGGTATGTAACGTACTCTCTATCTCCGAGTGTCATAGACCAATTGCTCCACAGGATGAGCCAAATCTGAGCTCTGATCCACTATAATATAATTGGGAATAGACAGTAATACAAAACAACATAAGACTAAAACTACAGCAAATAGAAGTATGCATGAAAAACACTGCAAATAAACCAGAGTTGCTGAGCCACAAATTAATATTTCCGAAATGAGGGAAAAGTACAAATAGTGCTCGGAAGGATAGCAACTGGGTCTGCTCTAGGCAGGCTGAAATGGTCTCTCTTTCCCTGCTCAGGAACTCTACTCTTCTACTACTCTGTGTGGCTCCTCCTCTACGCTGCACTGCTGGAAATGTTGTTGCTGGTTGGAAAGGGACTGCGAAAAGGGGTTGTTCTACTGCTCAAAAAAGCCTGGGACTCGGACACCGGACTCCCCTCCAAAAACCCAGAATAACTCGCAAAGGATTTCCGAAAAGGCTGACCCTGGAAAATCACCCTCTTGGGCTATGTACGCACTTTTGCTGGGTACGTTGGCCTTTAAAACGAACTACTAGAAAGAATCATTGCCAACTACCCAAGAACTCTGTTATGCAAGGGTTGATGCCCTCACAAGGCTCCAGATTGAAATATCTCAGCCTTTCTCCTATTCCGGAGCTGCTCCACTATTGGACTGCGTAATTCCTTGACTGACTGCGTTGCCTTGGGAAGAATTGTGTATTCCTGGCGCTGAACTGATGATGTCGCTCACAAAACTGAAGGTAGGACTCCTCTCCTGAGCAGGCACTCGAAGTCCCCCGAGGACGAGGTTGGGATCTCCGCTCAGAGACACCCGTGTGCTAAACAGCACTTGCAGACTCGGCTAAATAACTCAAGCGTGCTCTGGTCTAGATAGACAGAAATTCTGAAGATGTATGAATGAATGAAATGACTGCCCTCATCCCCTTTTTATGCTATTGAGCCTCCAACATTCCCTTGGGCCCACTGGTGATGCGTTGTCCCACTGCCACGCTGTCCCTACGTTGTTCTACGCTGCCTGTCCCCACGCTGCCACTGCACTACCTATCCCCACGATGCCTCTGTGCTGACTAAGTTGTTGCCTCTCCTGCACTGTCACTAGGACGTTGTCACTTGGCCTCATGATCCCCACCTTGCTTTTAATTATTTGTCTTAGAGACTTTAGGAAAGTAATTTTATTCTAAGGTTGGGTTATGGGTCCCTTCACCCCTTTATTTCTTGTTGAACATTAGAAAAGAAAAATTAATATTTCAATTAGTTGTCTGCTAATTGAAAATATTACATATACCTCCAAATGCTAAAACGTTGAGCCAGGAAGCCAAGGTGTTGGATTGTTTGATGATGTGCCCAAATGAACCCAGGACACCCCCAAGCTGGCCTTGACCTTGTTTGATGGACGTTGCCTTATTCCAAAGTACAGATGATGATGGAGATTACTGAGATGCCCTGGGACAGTTAGCACATCATGCCTAGATGACAATGCTTGCCCCAGAGGTTGTCACGTCATCCCTACATGCCCTTTGGGGTGATGTGAGCATCCTTGATGATGACATCATGGTGGAGAAGATGTTACTTGGAGATGTACCCATGCACTTCAATGATTAGCTTGGATTGAGGAGCACTCATGGACCCCCTTTGTCACTTGCTTGATGGAGATTGTCCATTCTAGGAGGACGACTTCATGGTGGAGAGCATTTATTCCCACGTGTGGCAGATTTTGATGCATTTATTACGTTTTAAAGCTATCTTAGGCTCAACTTGTGACCTTTAGGCCAAGTTAAATGCTCCAAGAAAACTTATGAGAATTGACTTGGTTGCCCTCATATAAATAGAGGGAAGTCACATTCATCACAAATTCACTCACTCCTCTTTCTCTTATGAAGTGCGCACTATCTCTCTTGTACTTTTCTCTTAGATGTGATGGATATCTAATGGAGCAAACTGCCTTGGGAGGGAGATTTTAGCATGGAGAGACTTGTTTGGGATTGATGAAGTGATTCTTGTTAGAATTGTGTAGGTTTATTGCTATTATCTTCTGTTTTGCATGTTATATTTTTGAAATTAGGGTTTCTATTTGTGTGATATTGAAAAGTGCAAAATCTTTCATGAAATTTTGATTCTTTATGGTATGTAAAATTTGTCTTGCAAGAATCCATCAAGGGAATTTGATTTATGCATCTCTTGATCTTGAGTCTCCCATATAAAGAAGTCGTTAGGGTATAAATGAAAGAAATTTAGTCTTCCACCCTCTTCATCCAAGGCTCTATTATTGACCTAGCCCTAATTGACTCCATTGCCCAATTGTGAGAAGGCACTAGTCCAGTTGTGGTGATCATCTTAAATTTACTTCTTTTCCTGATTTCTAGGTAGATAGGGTTAGGGTTCAGCTTGAATTTGCATGTTATGGTAATTTTGCATCTGTATGTCATTACTCTATGCATAAAAAATTGCATTTAATAAACTGAAAAGGAAAAATATAGCATTTATTGCATCTTTACTCCCAAATTAGGATTGACGTCTAGGCTTATTTTGTTGTTTCATGCATGTTAAGAAAATTAAACCATTAAAACCCCAAAATTTTCCTTTTCCCTAGCTTACCCCTTGATGGCCTTTGATACTTTGTTGAATCTATCTCTTAGAGGCTATTTCTTGGTTGTTATATGCTTTTCCATCTTGTAACTTGCATATCATAAAAACCCTAGCCCTAATTGACGCCATTGCCCAAATGAGAGAAGGCACTAGTCTAGTTGTGGTGATCATCTTAAATTTACTTCTTTTCCTAATTTCTAAGTAGCTAGGGTTAGGGTTCAGCTTGAATTTGCATATTATGGTAATTTTGCATCTATATGTTATTACTCTATGGATAAAAAATTGCAATTAATAAATTGAAAAGGAAAAATCTAGCATTTATTGCATCTTTACTCCCAAATTAGGATTGACGTCTAGGCTTATTTTGTTGTTTCATGCATGTTAAAGACAATTAAACCATTAAAACTCCAAAAGTTTCCTTTTCCTTAGCTTACCCCTTGAGAGCCTTTGATACTTCGTTGAATCTATCTCTTAGAGGTTATTTCTTGGCTGTTATATGCTTTTCCATGTTGTAAACTTGCATATCATAAAAACCCTAGTTTATAGCAGCCCTCTTCTATTCCATTGGGGTTGATGGAAAGTGTACTCGATTGATTGTATCACTTACCACGGCCATCAAGGCTCTTCCTTCCTAACCATTAGACCTTGTATCACCATTAAGCCCTTGTTTGTTGAATATGTTGTTGGACAATTTCGTTAGGCAAGCCTCCCTTGTGAGGATAACATCCACCACTAAATAGCTGGAGAGAGGCCATTGACGTGACAGTGGTGGCTGATCTCTTTGTTGCCTAGTGAGGCTTTGCACTAGGCCTGCTAGATTTTACAGTAACAAGACCCACATAAGTTGGGGCACACTCCCCAAGAGGGCTATTGAGCCTACATATCAAAGTTGACTAGGTCAGCAGTCCTAACCATACCTAGGAATACAATAGAAGAGCAATGTACAACTTGAGCCATGATTACAACTAATGATGCATCTGAAAGTGTCGTAGCCCCAGATGTACAGATTAAAAGGTATACTTTTAAGGTGGTGATATACCCAGCTAAATAAATGATTAGCAAGCTAGTCCCGTGCTATGAATGATGTGATAGTCAATATTCCCCCTTGAATAGCTTTCATCCCCTCATCCTGCAATAGGGCAAGATCTAAATAACCATAGCTTTATCACCAGAAAAGTTCAACTTTCGAAACTTCAGTTTTTTTCCGGCCTCTTTGTTTCAGTAAGTATTTCTGCAATGTAGTTTGAGTTTGACCAACTACATAAAGCGTCCCGGTATGCTGATTAAACATCCCTTGCGCTAACTCTGTTCCATCAAGCATTGTTAGAAACTTAGATCACAAGCACTCCTCATTGCAAAATATGTTCCCCACAAAGTTATATGTTGTAACAAGTATTCAATACTATTTTGTACAGCACTTTGTGCCATGTTTCACCAATACCATGCAATACTTGCGCAACTACATGAATGATGGCTAGGATCTAACTGGCCACTTTAAACATATTATTGCCTTCCAAACTCAATAGGATTTCTCATTGTAAGTTCCCAGTAGAAAATATTTTAAATGAGCCAAAAATATAGTCAATACCAATCACCCAACCAATGACTCTCTTGAAGTAGAAAAAATGGTTATGATCAAATCAACAAAATAATTCCTCTGAAAAAAAAATAACCAGTAGACTCGATGACTAGTAATCAGGAGCTTTCTTAAACTTTGATTTAGAAACAAGCATATGCTCAAAGGGAGCCAAATCAGTTTAGTCAAACCATTGAGATAGGCAGAACTTTTGCTCCTATGTTTTTAAGGAGTAACAAAAAGAACATGAGTACTTACTCCCGGCCTATAGTTAGCAGTGAACGTCAAACCTAGCATCTACCGCTCATACCTTATCTAATCCACCAGATTTTGTTTTATGTACAAGTCAGATAATGGTAAAAGACAACAGTTTCCAAGACACAAAAAAATTAGAACATTACTCTAGCACTATCTTATTAGACCGCAAAGTACTGCTTTCATATTTTCTGTCAAGATGTCTCATGCAAAGGCTTTTCACGAATAAGGATTTTATGTACAAGAAGTTTTATCGATAAGTGGAGTTTAAACAAGAAACTAAGTTCTAGTATTGTTTCCTGAAATCCTGCAATCATTTATTTCAAGGATCTTCCAGAACATTACCAATTTAAGCACTATTCAATCTGCAATGGTTTTAGATGCATCTTGTACCTTGTGCAAATGAATAAGTTGATTTTAACAAGAAAACAAGTTCAAGTGTTGTGTACTACATCCTGCAATCATCTCCTTCAAAGATCTTCCAGAACATTACCAATTTAGCATTCTTCAAGCTTCCAAGGTTTAGATGCATATTATACCCCTACTTGTGCAAATGAATATGTTGTTCCATTGGAATGACAAATTTTTGTGTCAATAATATTCCTTGTTTTGGTCCTCGAATATCATCTTTACATGAGAAATTTTGGTAAATTTTGAGTTAAGACCTGCAAAATCTTGTTTCAAACTGATATAGTTTAGAAAAATGAATCAACCAAGTGCCAACACTATCCTCTGTATGAACTTTAGAAAACAGAATCAAATCTTACTTGGGAAATGCTTCCATGAATGGCTGCCCTCTCTCGTAGCAAACTTGGTCCAGGTGACATACTTCCAGAAGCCTAAATGAAGTTGCCCAAAAACACAAATTTCTTCTTCAATTAAGCAAAAGACATGCCATGCAGAGAATGCAGTCTGAAAAACATATATTATTTAAAATAAACAATTACTTCTAATACATCCCAGAGCCTATATACACACCTTGTACTCACTGATGTCATTACGAACAGACGTAAGGAGCTCAGCATGCTCCCTCATGGCATTAATGTTTCCTTTCGTACGCTTGAATTCCTACCCAATAAAAGAAAGAAAGAAAAAAATAAGCACAAAACCAAAACTTGTAAACGGAGTCAAAGAATAAGCAAAGAAATACTAAATAATACAATAAAACAAGGCAATGGAGCTGTTCAGGCAACATGTCATTAACCATCTCTAAACATGTCAAAGAATATGGTTGCAACATCTCTCAGAAGTATACAAGGGTCTGTGTTAACATGTTCACTCTACATCGTTGGAAGAGAAGGGCTCCCAAATTTCATGAAGGATCATTCCACACCCAGATTTTGCATTGTTACCTCAAGCTTCTGATCTGTACAGATCCTTAGGCCTTAAAATTGGATCATAAACAATATCAGAAAATGCTCAACACTTTATTCAATCCAAAACCCTTTTGTGGAAAGATCAATTGATGTGCACTTGCATCTTTGAGGGGATAACCCCCCAATGAGCTAAGCTCCAATACAATAATATTGTGATACACGATTCATGTGGAGGACTCAATCCTTATTTATAGCTAGCTAGAAAACCCTAATCATAACCAAATGCAAACTACCTAGTGGGCCATCTTTAACGAGGCCACAATACATTTACTCAATGCTCACTATCTTGTGGACCTTATTCAATAATAACAAACAAAATGGACTTACACCTTACATTACATGACCACCATACCTACACTATTATATGGGCCACATTACATGGTAACCATACCTACCAATGTTTTTAAAACTCGTATTCAATCATTCCTCAAACCAGTTTGAATTGCCTCCTCTTTTCTAACAAGTCCTTGGCGAATTTCTTCTTGATATCTTAACTCTCTTGTTGTGTTCTTTTACTGAATTGTTTGTCATCCTTCACCCTCTTGATTTGTGAAAGCAAGCTCTGATTAAGATTTCTAAAGCAAGAATTTTCTCCATCATTACTTGATAAGTACTTGTCAAAAAAATTCCCAAGTTCCTACATCCTCTATCATAAATTCATATCATTTTGAAGGATCTAGTCAAGTACATATACTATACCTTTTTATGAGGGAACTTCAGTGCATGACTTCATTGTAAATCCCTGCAATGTTATCCTCATTGTATCATGGAAAAATGTCAAATATTTCTTTCAAGGTAAAAGCAGCCAATGCTTCCAAACATGACCAAGCTAAATTTTCCAAATTCAGGGTAAAAGTGTTGGACAATGTAACTAAGTTTGGTCTTCATAATTTGTACCACTATGTCTTTTATGTAAAAAACAAAAGAAAAGAAAAAGAAAAACTATTATTATTATTTTTCTAGACAAGCATGTTCTTCATGCTTCTAGGTTTTTGGGTCAAACTATCAAAGTCTTATTTGGACCTACTATAAAAGGAGAAGAAAAAAAGGAATTTTAAATATGTAATTTTGGGTCAAAAACCCCTCTAGGTACCAAGTTGGCCTACCTGTCAACTCGGCCCTGCCCCAGTGGACATGTCTATTCACACTCCCTCTAGACTGTATAAATAGTGGGAAGATGGAGCTCATTTGGACACACACACTTGATGGATTGTTGGTGCAAAGGGAAATATAATTAAATAAAATCACACTCCAAAGCTTGAACATTACAAACAATTACATGGCTATTTATTTAGGATGGAAGCAATCTCTCGAATCTCTTCAAGGGAAACTTCTTCCTAGATATTTGGAGGAAGTTGAGAATTATCCTCTCAACTTTAGGAACCTATCCTAACTTCCTAATCTCCTAATTAATTCTAGAATGACTCATAAAATCTAGAAAATTCTAGATTTCTCAATTTAAATAATTACAACAAATAAAATATGTGATGCTCCTACATCATACTACTGGGGAAGAAAAAAATACAATCATATGTTTTGCTTATGAAGTTCTTCAATGCTGGTACCATATTTTGAAATCTTTGTTTCTGTCATCCAAGTAGAATCTTCGATTGCTTGATTCTTCTATTTGACCAAGTATTGAAGATATTCTTTCTTTCTGGTCCTTTTAGCCACTCTTTGATCGATGATGGATTCAATCTGCTTTCTTGGTGCTGAAGGTAGTTGTTTCTCCCATTGAACTTTGTCACTAATAGGTGCATCTATAGGATCACTGGTTCCTTAAAGGGGTATAGATCTGAAACATTAAATATTGGTGAAATGCCAAAACCTTTGGGTAATTCTATTTCATAAGCATTCGGGGAAAATTTCCTCAAAACTTTGCATGGTCCAATCTTTTTCAGTTTTAACTCATTAAATTCCCCTTTAGGAAATATTTATTTCTGAAGATGTGCCATAACCAAGTCTCCAACATTAAAGTCTAATTGTCTTCTTTTGGAATCTGCTCATCGTTTATACTTGTTGTTGCTTTCTTGTAGTTGCTACTTGACTCTGTTCTGTATTTCTTGCATTCTAGCTGCAAAATCTTCACCATCTACACTTCTGAATTGTTGTTTTCCCAGGTTCCTCAATTCATAAAGATTGATGAAATGCCAAAACCTTTGGGTAATTCTATTTCATAAGCATTCGAGGAAAATTTCCTCAAAATTTTGCATGGTCCAATCTTTTTCAATTTTAACTCATTATATTCGCCTTTAGGAAATATTTATTTTTGAAGATGTGCCATAACCAGGTCTCCAACATTAAAGTCTTAAGTGTCTTCTTTTGGAATCTATCTTCGTTTATACTTGTTGTTGCTTTCTTGTAGTTGCTACTTGACTCTGTCTTGTATTTCCTGCATACTGGCTTCAAAATCTTCACCATCTACACTTCCGAATTGTTGTTTTCCCAGGTTCCTCAATTCATAAATTCCTCTTGGACGCATCCCATAAACAATTTGAAATGGACTCAATCCAGTGCTTTTGTTGGGTGAATCGTTATATGCAAATTATGCCTGAGCAAGAACCTGATCCCACTGTTTGGGATGTTCACTTACCAAACTCCTCAAGATATTTCCAAGGCTTCTATTTAACACCTCTATCTGACCATCAGTCTGGGGATGATATGCTGAGCTGAAATTGAGATTGGTTCCCAACATTTTCCATAGAGTTCTCCATAAATGACCCACAAACCCGGTGTCTTTGTCAGGAACAATACTTGTAGGTAATCCATGCAATCTAACTATTTCTTGGAAGAAAAAGTTTTCTATGTTACTTGCATCATTCGTCTTTTTACAAGCTATAAAGTGTGTCATTTTTTAGAATCTGTCAACAACAACAAATATTGAGTCATTTCCTTTTTGTGTTTTAGGCAATCCCAGTACAAAGTCCATGCTTATGGAGTCCCATGGTCGACTTGGTATTGGTAGGGGTTGATAGAGTCTAGTGTTCTGACTTCTTCTTTTTTCATATTGACATATTCTGCATATTTCAACAAATTTCTTTACATCTGTTTGCATCAGAGGCCAATAATAAAATGTTTGTAGTTGTGCTAGAGTTTTATCTTTCCCAAAATGACCTGCTAAACCCCCACTATGTTTTTCTTTCAACAATTTTTCCCTCATCGAACATCTTGGAATGCATAATTGTTTTCCTTTGAACAAAAGTCCCTCCTGTATCATGTAGTCCAACCACGGAGGTCTATCTCTACTTGTAGGTTAGAGATTTTCACAAGTTTCATAAGCTTCTTTAAAATCTTGAACGTCTTTATACATATCTTTCAACTCATCCAATCCTAAGACATTTACTTGGAATTCTTACAAAATTGAATTGATTATGCTTAATGCATCTGCTACTTTATTTGATTGCCCACTTTTATGCTTGATGACAAATGTGAAGTTTTGTAAGAATTCAATCCATTTAACGTCTTTAACTAAATTTTGTTTGATTGTTGATATATTGTAAAGCATGATTCTTTGTGTAGAGGATGAACTCTTTTCGCATAAGATAATGTCTCAATTTATTTAAAGTTTGTATGATGGCATAAAATTATTTATCATAAGAAGAGTAATTTTGCTTGGCCTCATTAAGTTTTTCACTGAAGTAGGCAATTGGTTTTCCTTCTCGACTTAAGACAACTCCTATTACAGTTCCACTTGCATCAATCTCAACTTGAAACAACTTATTGAAATCTGGCAGTGCTAAAATAGGTTAAAACGTGATCTTTTCTTTAATAATTGGAAACTTTTATTAGTTGCTTTTGTCCAATGGAATGGTTGATTTTTCTCTTTAATAGTTTCTACAGTTGGAGCACATAGCCACTGAGATTTTTGATAAATTTCCTATAAAAACTTGTCAATCCACGAAAATTGCTTACCTCTGAAATGCTTCTTGGACTTGGCCAATTGATTATGGCCTTCACTTTCTCTCGGTCCATCTTTAGGCCTTCCCTTGAAATCACAAAACCTAAGCACAATAGTTTTGTCTTCATGAAACTACACTTATTTAGATTGATTAACAAATTTTCTTGTTATAGCTTCATTAAAACCATCTTAATATGTCTTAGGTGCTCTTCTTTTGATTGACTATAAATTAAGATATCATCCAGATAAACTATAACAAATTTGCCAATGAATTCTTTAAATACTTCATTCATTAGTCTCATAAAAGTGTTGGGACCATTGGTAAGTCTGAAGGTCATTACCAACCACTCATATAAACCATTATTAATTTTGAATGTTGTTTTTCATTCATCACCTTCTCTGATTCTGATATGATGATATCCACTTTTTAAATCTATTTTAGAAAAATATGCAGCACCAATTAAGCAATCTATAAGATCATCAATACGGGGTAATGAAACATGTACCTGATTGTGATTTTGTTGATTGCTCGAGAATCTGTGCACATTCTCCATCCGCCATCCTTCTTTGGAGTTAACACTGTTGGAACAGCACGCGAACTTAAACTTTCTCAAATGAAGCCTTTATCTAGCAATTCCTGCACTTTATTTTTAATCTCTTCATTCTTCTTTTGAGTCATTCTGTAAGTTGCTTTGTTTGGAAGGCTAGCACCTTGAATGAGATCAATATGATGGTTGATGCTTCTAATGGGAGGAAATTCATCAGGCAAGTCATCCACTACAATATCAATAAATTCATTCAACATGTTTTTAATTTCTTCTAGAAGATCATTCAAATTTGTAGTTGTGAGGACTACCTTTTGCTTACCAATCTTTCCCACCAAGTAAAATTGCCTTGGATTGGTCTTCTTCTAGAGCTTTTTCATTCTTCAGAGACAAAAGTACATGCTTTTCACCACCCTTTTCAAAAGTGTATGTATTGTTCCTTCCATCATGCATTTCTTTCCTGTCGTATTGCCATGGTCTTCCAAGCAAAAGATATGACACACATCCATAGGCATGACATCACAAAGAACTTTATCCTTATAACATCCTATTTGAAACTATAATTCACATTGTTCATTAACTAATATATGATGTCATTTTTGCAATCATGAAACTTTGTAGGAAGTAGGATGTTTAGTTTTCTTTAAATTCAACTTTTCTACCATCTCCGTCGATACTAAATTATCAGTACTCCCACTATCAATAATGATTTTACAACACTTTCCTCCTGATTTACAAATAGTTTTCAACAATGTTTTTCTTTGTGTGAGTTCGTTTACTTCTTCAACAATCTTTAATAAAGTTATTTTCATCATCAAAGATTCACCAGTTTCAGGTGCATTTTCATGTGTAGAGGATTGTACACTTTCTGTATCAATATGTGTTATGTGTGCTTCCTTGACTAGAAAATATTTTTGGACATTCATTAGCTTTATGACCAACTTTGTTACATAGGTAACATCTTACCACAAAAGATTGACCTCTGCCTCTTTGATATGGTCTCCGTCCTCTAAAATCTCCTCTTGATGATTCTCCCTATTGTGAATTGTTGCCTTCTTCTCTTTGAATGGGAAATCTTCCACTTGAATATCTTCTACTTGATTGTCCTTCACATGATCATCCTCTGCTTCTTATTGTGCTTCATCCTCTTCCTCTTTGACTATGCTTTCTTGCCAATTTTTCTTCAATATTAAGGGCTATCTGGTAGGCTTCTTCAACATTTTTTAGAGACAAAACATTCAATTCATCATGTATTTCAAATCTAAGGCCATTAATATACCTTGATAGTTTTTCTTCATCTACTTCCATTTGACTACATCTTATACTCAATCTATAAAATTCATCTGCATATTCTTTTGCAGACATAAATTTTTGCTTGAGATTTTGCATTTGGCGAAAAAGATTCATCTGATAATCTCGAGGAAGAAATTTATCTTTGAGCTTGGCCACCATTCGATCACAACTAGTGATCTTCCCTTTGTTTCTATTTCTCCGTTCAGTTTACACGCTATCCCACCATAGTGCAGCATGTCGAAATATTATTTCATGGTGTCGATCCAGTCGATCATTTCTTCAGTATTTAAATTTCCTTCATACATAGGCATGTCCAATCTTGGCTTGGTACTTATTCCCGCGATCATCTTGACCAATTTCTCTTTTGGAGTCTCTTCTTCAACTTCTTCTGAGTTTTCTTCTGCTTCACTGATCTAACCAATATCGACATCTCTTTGACGTGTTGTGTCAACTGCATCTAATCTAGTTCTCGTAGAAATTTCTTGTTTTCCCACCCCGGTTTTCAGTTTCACCTTATTTCTCCTTTTAGTTAAATGCCCTTTCCCATATCCTTACATTCAACAACAGGAAAATAATTTTTTTTTGCTGAAAACACAAATTCTGGAAAATTTACAGAATGCTAGAAAATGCAGAAATAAAAATCAGCAGATACAAACAGCCATTCAACACATTATAACACAGTGATTTTCAGTCAAAGTGACCCTGGAAAAACCCCCTACAACTCTTGGGGAAAACCAATTCGAAAGCTCTTTCTTATTTCTGGGAAAATGCCTTTTACAGTAAGAGGAAAACTTAGAAAAATCAGCAAGTACAGATTACAACTTATCTCGTTTTTCGTGCTTTACCACCACCTCGAAAAACGTGCAAACAGCACTCTTAGCTGTACGAACTTGTTGAAATCATGCCTTGGAATATGTGCCAAAGCGCTGCATCTTTCTCCTCACTACCCAGAAATCTCCCTTGCTCTCTTTCTCTCCTTCTCCCAATCTGCTCATGAAAGAATGAATGACCTTTTCCTCATTTTCCTCCTTTAACCTAACCCTAAGTGACTTTTAGGGAATCCCTGAATCCAATGGCTGAAACAGATTTAGATCTAGGGCTGAGATTAAATGCTTATTTAAATCTCACTTTCTATTTTTTAATTCACCCCACTTTAATAAAGACCCACTTAGTCATTTATTTCCAAAGTCACTTTTCCTTTCTAATTTTACATTGACTTTATAAAAGTCACTTTAAAATTAGACTTTAGTAACTTTATCACTTAAAGTCACTTTTAAATTAGATTTGACTTTATAACTTTATAAAGTCACTTTAGGAGAAAAATTAAATTCTTTTGGACACTTTTCCCTAGGCCAAAGATCAAAGCCTTAGGGAACCACCTGTCCTCCGATAACAAAATTTCAACACTCCCTCTTACCGAGGAAGGTGTTCCTCACCACACCCATCTTGTCTCTGAAGTAGACATGCTTGCCTCGTGGTAAGGCTTTGGTAAGAATATCTGCAACCTGCTCATCAGTGGGAATATACTCAAGCTTCACAGCTCCCTTCTGAACATAGTCTCTGATGAAATGATATTTGATCCCAATATGCTTTGACCTGTCATGAAATATTGGATTCTCCGTGAGTTTAATGCAACTTTGATTATCACAGTAAATCACTGAAGGTCTCAACGGCTGACCAAATAAGCCAAACAACATCTTGCGAAGCCAAATGGCCTCACAACTAGCTAGACTGGCTGCCATATACTCTGCTTCCGCTGAACTCAATGCTAGTGACTACTACTTCCGGCTGAACCATGACACAACTGCTAAACCCAACCCAAAACAACACCCTAAAGTGCTCTTCCTATCAGAATCACAACCTGCCTAATCAGAATCAGTGTAACCTGCCAATCTCACTCCATCCCCCTACCTGTAGTCCAGACCATAATCCACTGTCCCCTGCAAGTACCGCAAAATGTGTTTTGCAGCCACCCAGTGAACCTTCCTAGGCTCACACATAAACTGACTCATCGTGTTGACTGCAAAACAAATATCTCGTCTAGTGTTCACCAAATACATCAAGGAACCAATCAGCTGTCTGTACAATGTGGGATCCACCAACTCGGAATCCAAAGCATGGAGCTTCTTCCAGTTGGTGATCATCGGTGTCGACATGGGTTTACAGTCCTCCATGTGGAATCTCCCAAGGATGTCCACAATATACGTCCCCTGCCCCAATAAGAAATGCCCCTCCTCCTGCCACACCTCCAAACCCAAAAAGTAATACATCAAGCCGATGTCCTTCATCTCAAACTTCGCCACAAGATCTCTCTTGCAGTGCTCTATGAGTCTCTCTACACCCCTAATGACTAAGTCATCCACATACAGCACCAGAATGAGAGGCTCCTCACCTATCACAATATAGTAAACGTTCGGATCTGCCTCACTCTTTGTGAAACCCATCTCCTGCAAGTATATATCTATCCTAGAGTACCAAGCTCTGGGAGCTTGCTTCAGGCCATAAAGGGCCTTCTTCAGTCTGCACACATGGGACTCCTTCCCATGCACCTCAAAGCACTGTGGTTGCTCAATGTACACCTCCTCCTGTATGAAGCCATTAAGAAATGCGATCTTCACATCCATTTGGTGGATCTTCCAACCCATCTCTGCTACTATCGATATAATGGAGCGGATCGAAATATATCGAGCCACGGGAGCGAAGGTCTCCTCATAATCAACTCCCTCTACCTGGGAGAACCCTCTAGCCACAAACCTCGCTTTGAATTTCTCAATGCTGCCATCTGCAGCATGCTTTACCTTGTAAAGCCATCTAGAAGTAACCACGGATTTGCCCTCAGGCCTCAGCACCACCTCCCAACATCATTCTTCATGATAGAAGAATACTCCTCCTGCATGGCCTCTCTCCAGACCTGCTGGCTAGCTGCCTCCTCATAGCTAGAAGGCTCAGAGTCAAGGATGTTGGTAGCCATTGCCATATAGCTACAAAACCTCTCAGGTGGTCTGCTCTCTCTGACCGGCCTCTTAGGCTCAGCAATAGATGTGGCATCTCTCAAGGTGTCCTGAAGCCACTTGGGCTTCCTCTTCCTTGAGCACACTTCTCCCGCTGGAGAATAAAACTCCTCCTCCTCAACATCAGGAGCCTGAACTCCTGACTGTCTGTCTGCTGTCCTCCTGCCTGCACCTGAACCTGTAGATGCTGAGGTACCGTGTGAACTGTCCATCGGTGGACTCCCCAGTGAACTGCTCTGTGGACTGCTCTGCGTGCTGCCCATAGCACCACCCCTCTGACTCTGCGAGCCACTCCCCACTGACGGACCTGACATCGTCATAGATGTACCTCCGGATCCTCCTGATCCCTGCCCACTGGATCCCTGCGACTGACTCAACTGCTGCTGAGGGTCTGGCTGATCCAAATACTCTAACTCCCGTGACCTCCTAAAGGCCCTGTCCTCCTCGAACTTTACATCCCGCCTGACAACAACTTTCCTCTGCGCAGGAATGTAAATCCGAAAGGCCTTGGAGGTCTCATTGTAGCCCACAAAGATACCCTTCTCTGCGGTGGGCTCTAGTTTGGTCCTCTTCTCCTTGGGTATGTAGGAGTATGTCATGCACCCAAAGATACGAAGATGACCCATATCAGGCTTCTTCCCAGAAAAAGCCTCCTCCGGAGTCATGTGCCCCAAGGCACGATGCGGACTCCTGTTCTGCAAGTAAACAGCTGTGTTGCAGGCCTCTGCCCAAAAAAACAATGGCAACCCCTGATCATGTAACATGGCTTTGGCAGCCCCTCCGATGGATCTGTTCTTCCTCTCCGCAACCCCGTTCTGCTGGGGGTTGTAAGGAACAGTGAGCTCCCTCCTAATGCCTGCCTCCGCACAATAGTCAACAAACTCTCCAAGGGTGTACTCTCCTCCATTGTCCGACCTTAGGGACTTGATCTTCCGACCTGTCTGTGTCTCCACAAGAGCTCTGAACTCCTGAAACTGCTTGAAGACCTCACTCTTGGTCTTCAAGAAATAAATCCAGGTCCTCCTGGAGTGATCATCAATGAATAACACATAGTACTCATATCCACTCAAGGAAACATGAGACATCCGACCGCTCACATCGGAATGAATCAGATCAAGTATCCCAGTCGCTCTGCTGTCACTGCTGGGAAAAGGGGATTTGGCAAACTTGCCCATCGCACATCCTCTGCAAGTATCAAAGTGATCAGTACTGAAATCTGGCACACCTATAGTGATCTCCCGCAAAGTCCTCAAGGCTCCATGATACATATGCCCCATCCTGCGGTGCCAAATCTCACACAGCTCAGAACTGCTAGCTCTGCTGTCGGTACTACTGCTCAATGCCAAAAGGGGTTGAAATGCAAACTTGTACACCTTTGCATGGCGTACACCTATCACTCTAGATGAATCAGCTGGAGCGCCCTTGGGATATATCAACACTTGTCCTCCCCTGAACAGTATCTCATATCCTCTATCCTCCAAAGCTGAGACGGATATGAGGTTCTTCCTCATCCCTGGCACATAAAGAACATTTGACACCTTCAAGGGAGGTTTGGGTTCCCTATGAAATGTCAGTGTTCCCACACCGACTGCTCTAACAACTCTGTCATCACCGAGTACTACCTCTATATCAGTGCCACTCTCTAAAAGCTCTAAGAAGTGCTCACGGACTCCTATCATATGACGTGAAGCCCCACTGTCCACATACCAGATACCCGAAGATGCTCCGCTAGTCGAGGGAAATGCATGCTCCCTCTGAACCTCTGTGGCAGGTGATCCTGCACTAGAGGACTCACACGCAATGAACCCAAACTCCTGGTCAAAGCGATCTGTAAAGTCCTCAACCTCTGCTGATGCTGCCATGCTCTGGTTCTTCCCCTTCTTCTTCTTCTTCTCCGGACACAAGACTGCATAGTGTCCCATCTTCTGACAATTCCAACACTTCACCTTGGAATAGTCCTTCTATGTGTTACCCTGTTTACATTTACCTTTGCCTTTGCCCCCACCATTGCTTGTGGAAGCCTCCTTCTTCCCTTTGCCTTTCTTGCCTCCTGCCAATAGTGCTACATCATCATCCTGCTCAACTGGCTTGGCTGCCCCAAGTTGACCTTTCCTGATCTCTGTCTGAATGCAATCATCCCAAAACCTCTCCCATGTGGGAAGGGCCTCACATGCACAATCCCCATCAGCAAAGTTCATCCATGAACTGGGGAGGCCATTCATTGCAATCCGCACCAACTCAGTGGGTGGAATGACCTCTCCAACTGCTGCCAACTCATCTCTCACGTTAGTAATCTTTGTGAGATATCCAGCTGCACTATCAGTCTTACCCATCTTAATGGTCTTCAGCTTCTCCCTCAGGACCATTTTCCGGTTCTCATTGGTACTCTGGTAGAGATTGGACCATGTTGTCCACATCTCATGAGCATTTCTCTTTCCTCTCACATGAGGAATGCAATGGTCCTTGACTCCGTCTAGAATCAGTCTCTTACCCTTGTTGTTCTTTTTATTATATGCTGCCAACTGAACAGCATCAGTAGGCACAACAACAGGGTTCTGTGTGGTATGCACCATGATGTCCTGGACTTCTGCCTCCTCAACGATACTCTGCATTCTCTCCTTCCAAACGCTGTAATTGGTATGCCCATCCAACCTATCCTCCACCCTCAATCCCAATGACATCCTGTTGTCCTAAAAACTGAAAAATAGCACTGTTGTAGTAAAGATAAAAATTGTGTGAGAAAAATTAGCTTGCTGGAATTTTCTGAGTGAAAAATCAGCAGACTGTATTTTTCTTCTTGCTGTCCCAAACTGCACTTTCAGCACTCAAGCTCTGATACCATGTAGAAATTTCTTGTTTTCCCACCTCGGTTTTCAGTTTCACCTTATTTCTCCTTTTAGTTATATGCCCTTTCCCATATTCTTACATTAAACAACAGGAAAATAATTTTTTTTTGCTGAAAACACAAATTCTGGAAAATTTACAGAATGCTGGAAAATACAGAAATAAAAATCAGCAGATACAAACAGCCATTCAACACATTATAACATAGTGAATTTTGGTCAAAATGACCCTGGAAAAACCCCCTACAACTCTTGGGGAAAACCAGTTCGAAAGCTCCTCCTTATTTCTGGGAAAATGCCTTTTACAGTAAGAGGAAAACTCAGAAAAATCAGTAAGTACAGATTACAACTTATCTCGTTTTTCGTGCTATACCACCACTTCGAAAAACGTGCAAATAGCACTCCTAGCTGTACGAACTTGCTGAAATCCTGCCTTGAAATATGTGCCAAAGTGCTGCCTCTTTCTCCTCACTGCCCAAAAATCTCCCTTGCTCTCTTTCTCTCCTTCTCCCAATCTGCTCATGAAAGAATGAATGACCTTTTCCTCATTTTCCTCCTTTAACCTAACCATAAGTGACTTTTAGGGAATCCCTAAATCCAATGGCTGAAACAGATTTAGATCTAGGGCTGAGATTAAATGCTTATTTAAATCTCACTTTCTATTTTTTAATTCACTCCACTTTAATAAAGACCCACTTAGTCATTTATTTCCAAAGTCACTTTTCCTTTCTAATTTTACATTGACTTTATTAAAGTCACTTTAAAATTAGACTTTAGCAACTTTATCACTTAAAGTCACTTTTAAATTAGATTTGATTTTATAACTTTATAAAGTCACTTTAGGAGAAAAATTAGATTCTTTTGGACACTTTTCCCTAGACCAAAGATCAAAGCCTTAGGGAACCACCTGTCCTCCGGTAACAAAATTTCAACACTCCCTCTTACCGAGGAAGGTGTTCCTCAGCACACCCATCTTGTCTCTGAAGTAGACATGCTTGCCTCGTGGTAAGGCTTTGGTAAGAATATCTGCAACCTGCTCATCAGTGGGAATATACTCAAGCTTCACAGCTCCTTTCTGAACATAGTCTCTGATGAAATGATATTTGATCTCGATATGCTTTGACCTGTCATGAAATATTGGATTCTCCGTCAGTTTAATGCAACTCTGATTATCACAGTAAATCACTGAAGGTCTCAACGGCTGACCAAATAAGCCAAACAACATCTTCCGAAGCCAAATGGCCTCACAACTAGCTAGACTGGTTGCCATATACTCTGCTTCCACTGAACTCAATGCTACTGACTGCTGCTTTCGGCTGAACCATGACACCACTGCCGAACCCATCCCAAAACAACACCCTGAAGTGCTCTTCCTATCAGAAGCACAACCTGCCCAATCAGAATCAGTGTAACCTGCCAATCTCACCCCATCCCCCTGCCTGTAGTCCAGACCATAATCCACTGTCCCCTGCAAGTACCGCAAAATGTGTTTTGCAGCCACCCAGTGAACCTTCCTAGGCTCACACATAAACTGACTCATCGTGTTGACTGCAAAACAAATATCTCGTCTAGTGTTCACCAAATACATCAACGAACCAATCAGCTGTCTGTACAATGTGGGATCCACCAACTCGAAATCCAAAGCATGGAGCTTCTTCCAGTCGGTGATCATCGGTGTCGACATGGGTTTACAGTCCTCCATGTGGAATCTCCCAAGGATGTCCACAATATACTTCCCCTGCCCCAATAAGAAATGCCCCTCCTCCTGCCACACCTCCAAACCCAAAAAGTAATGCATCAAGCCAATGTCCTTCATCTCAAACTCCGCCGCAAGATCTCTCTTGCAGTGCTCTATGAGTCTCTCTACACCCGTAATGACTAAGTCATCCACATACAGCACCAGAATGAGAGGCTCCTCACCTATCACAATATAGTAAACGTTCGGATCTGCCTCACTCTTTGTGAAACCCATCTCCTGCAAGTATATATCTATCCTAGAGTACCAAGCTATGGGAGCTTGCTTCAGGCCATAAAGGGCCTTCTTCAGTCTGCACACATGGGACTCCTTCCCATGCACCTCAAAGCCCTGTGGTTGCTCAATGTACACCTCCTCCTGTATGAAGCCATTGAGAAATGCGGTCTTCACATCCATCTGGTGGATCTTCCAACCCATCTCTGCTGCTATCGATATAATGTAGCGGATCGAAGTATATCGAGCCACGGGAGCGAAGGTCTCCTCATAATCAACTCCCTCTACCTGGGAGAACCCTCTAGCCACAAACCTCGCTTTGAATTTCTCAATGCTGCCATCTGCGGCATGCTTTACCTTGTAAAGCCATCTGGAAGTAACCACGGATTTGCCCTCAGGCCTCGGCACCACCTCCCAAACATCATTCTTCATGATAGAAGAATACTCCTCCTGCATGGCCTCTCTCCAGACCTGCTGGCTAGCTGCCTCCTCATAGCTAGAAGGCTCAGAGTCAAGGATGTTGGTAGCCATTACCATATAGCTACAAAACCTCTCAGGTGGTCTGCTCTCTCTGACCGGCCTCTTAGGCCCAGCAACAAATGTGGCCTCTCTCATCACGAGCCACTTGGGCTTCCTCTTCCACTGAGCACACTTCTCCCCTTGGAGAATGAAACTCCCTCCTCCTCATCATCGGGACCTTTGAACTCCTTGTATACATTGTCCTCCACCTTTACTTTCCTCGGCACAGCCAGGTGTTGAGGTACAGGTGTGAACTATCCATCGGTGGACTCTACAGTGACACTCTGTCGGGCTTGCTGCATGATGCCGAGAAGCACCACCCCTCTGACTCTGTGAGCCACTACTCACTGATGGACTTGACATCGTCATAGATGTACCTCAGGATCCTCTTGATCCCTGCCCACTGGATCCCTGTGACTAACTCACCTGTTGCTGAGGGTCTGGCTGATCCAGATACTCTAACTCCCGTGACCTCCTAAAGGCCCTATCCTCCTCGAACTTCACATCCCGCCTGACAACAACTTTCCTCTGTGCGGGAATGTAAATCCGAAAGGCCTTTGAGGTCTCACTGTAGCCCACAAAGATACCCTTCTCTGCGGTGGGCTCTAGTTTGGTCCTCTTCTCCTTGGGTATGTAGGAGTATGTGATGCACCCAAAGATACGAAGATGACCAATATCAGGCTTCTTCCCAGAAAAAGCCTCCTTCGGAGTCATGTGCCCCAAGGCACGATGCGGACTCCTGTTCTGCAAATAAACAGCAGTGTTGCAGGCCTCTGCCCACAAAAACAATGGCAACCCCTGATCATGTAACATGGCTTTGGCAGCCCCTCCGATGGATCTGTTCTTCCTCTCCGCAACCCCGTTCTGTTGGGGGTTGTAACGAACAGTGAACTCCCTCCAAATGCCTGCCTCCGCACAATAGTCAACAAACTCTCCGAGGGTGTACTCTCCTCCATTGTCCGACCTTAGGGACTTGATCTTCCGACCTGTCTGTGTCTCCACAAGAGCTCTGAACTCCTGAAACCGCTTGAAGACCTCACTCTTGGTCTTCAAGAAATAAATCCAGGTCCTCCTTGAGTGATCATCAATGAATAACACATAGTACTCATATCCACTCAAGGAAACATGAGACATCCGACCGCTCACATCGGAATGAATCAAATCAAGTATCCCATTCGCTCTGTTGTCACTGCTGGGAAAAGGGGATTTGGCAAACTTGCCCATCGCACATCCTCTGCAAGTATCAAAGTGATCAGTACTGAAATCTGGCACACCTGTAGTGATCTCCCGCAAAGTCCTCAAGGCTCCATGATACATATGCCCCATTCTGCGGTGCCAAATCTCACACAGCTCAGAACTGCTAGCTCTGCTGTCGGTACTACTGCTCAATGCCAAAAGGGGCTGAAATGCAAACTTGTACACCTTTGCATGGCGTACACCTATCACTCTAGCTGAATCAGCTGGAGCGCCCCTGGGATATATCAACACCTGTCCTCCCCTGAACAGTATCTCATATCCTCTATCCTCCAAATCTGAGACGGATATGAGGTTATTCCTCATCCCTGGCACATAAAGAACATCTGACACCTTCAAGGGAGGTTTGGGTTCCCTATGAAATGTCAGTGTTCCCACACCGACTGCTCTAACAACTCTGTCATCACCGAGTACTACCTCTATATCAGTGCCACTCTCTAAAAGCTCTGAGAAGTACTCAAGGACTCCTATCATATGACGTGAAGCCCCACTGTCCACATACCAGATACCCGAAGATGCTCCGCTAGTCGAGGGAAATGCATGCTCCCTCTGAACCTCTGTGGCAGGTGATCCTGCACTAGAGGACTCACACGCAATGAACCCAAACTCCCGGTCAAAGTGATCTGTAAAGTCCTCAACCTCTGCTGATGTTGCCATTCTCTGGTTCTTCCCCTTCTTCTTCTTCTTCTCCGGACACAAGACTGCATAGTGTCCCATCTTCTGACAATTCCAACACTTCACCTTGGAATAGTCCTTCTGTGTGTTACCCTGTTTACCTTTACCTTTGCCTTTGCCCCCGCCATTGCTTGTGGAAGCCTCCTTCTTCCCTTTTCCTTTCTTGCCTCCTGCCAACAGTGCTACATCCTCATCCTGCTCAACTGGCTTGGCTGCCCCAAGTTGACCTTTCCTGATCTCTGTCTGAATGCAATCATCCCAAAACCTCTCCCATGTGGGAAGGGTCTCACGTGCACAAGCCCCAACAGCAAAGTTCATCCATGAACTAGGGAGGCCATTCACTGTAATCTGCACTAACTCAGTGAGTGGAATGACCTCTCCAACTGCTACCAACTCATCT
Organism: Pinus albicaulis; assembly: GCA_034641835.2. NCBI lineage: Eukaryota > Viridiplantae > Streptophyta > Pinopsida > Pinales > Pinaceae > Pinus > Pinus albicaulis. Next base: position 1,522,326,307 of record CM076575.1, on the reverse strand, counting down.
CTCACGTTAGTAATATTTGTGAGATATCCAGTTGCACTATCAGTCTTACCCATCTTAATGGTCTTCAGCTTCTCCTTCAGGACCATTTTCCGGTTCTCATTGGTACTCTGGTAGAGATTGGACAATGTTATCCACATCTCATGAGCATTTCTCTTTCCTCTCACATGAGGAATGCAATGGTCTTTGACTCCATCTAGAATTAGTATCTTACCCTTGTTGTTCTTTTTATTATATGCTGCCAACTGAACAGCATCAGTAGGCACAACAACAGGGTTATGTGTGGTATGAACCATGATGTCCCAGACTTCTGCCTCCTCAAAGATACTCTGCATTCTCTCCTTCCAAATGCTATAATTGGTATGCCCATCCAACCTATCCTCCACCCTCAATCCCAATGACATCATGTTGTCCTAAAAACTGAAAAATAGCACTGTTGTAGTAAAGATAAAAATTATTTGTGTGAAAAATCAGCTTGCTAGAATTTTCTTTGTGAAAAATGAGCAGACTGTATTTTTCTTCTTGCTATCCCAAACTGCACTTTCAGCACACAAGCTCTGATACCATGTAGAAATTTCTTGTTTTCCCACCCCATTTTTCAGTTTCACCTTATTTCTCCTTTTAGTTAAATTCCCTTTCCCATATCCTTACATTCAACAACAGGAAAATAATTGTTTTTTGCTGAAAACACAAATTATGAAAAATTTACAGAATGCTGGAAAATGCAGAAATAAAAATCAGTAGATACAAACAGCCATTCAACACATTATAACACAGTGATTTTTGGTCAAGGTGACCCTGGAAAAACCCCCTACAACTCTTGGGGAAAACCAGTTCGAAAGCTCCTTCTTATTTCTAGGAAAATTCCTTTTACAGTAAGAGGAAAACTCAGAAAAATTAGCAAGTACAGATTACAACTTATCTCGTTTTTTGTGCTTTACCACCACCTCGAAAAACGTGCAAACAACACTCCTAGATGTATGAACTTGCTGAAATCCTGCCTTGGAATATGTGCCAAAGTGCTTCCTCTTTCTCCTCACTACCCAGAAATCTCCCTTGATCTCTTTCTCTCCTTCTCCCAATTTTCTCATGAAAGAATGAATGACCTTTTCCTCCTTTTCCTCCTTTAACCTAACCCTAAGTGACTTTAGGGAATCCCTAAATCCAATGGCTGAAACGAATTTAGATTTAGGGCAGGAATTATGCATTCATTTTAAATTTCACTTTCTATTTTTAATTCACCCCACTTTAATAAAGACCCACTTAGTCATTTATTTCCAAAGTCACTTTTCCTTTCTAATTTTATATTGACTTTATTAAAGTCACTTTAAAATTAGACTTTAGTAACTTTATCACTTAAAGTCACTTTTAAATTAGATTTGACTTTATAACTTTATAAAGTCACTTTAGGAGAGAAATTAAATTCTTTTGGACACTTTTCCCTAGACCAAAGATCAAAGCCTTAGGGAACCACCTGTCCTCCGGTAACCAAATTTCAACAGTTCTAATATCTCTTACTTCATCAAGCAAGACTTGATTTGCAACTAGTCTTCCTCGACCAATTCCAGCTCCTCTGACTCTATGTGCCATCTTTATTGGAATAAAATATAATATCCTTAGTACTTAAAAATTATTTTCTTAAGGCCTCCTTTTAAAAAAACACTATGAATTTTTAAAATAATAAATAGTATAAACTGTTTTAAGAGGTATTCACCACATATAATAATCTTTATCTTTTAAATAAATGGAGCATTCACTTTTCACCTTTCAAATAAATCGAGAATTCACTTTTTAGACGAAGCATTCACCAAAACTCATGTATGAATGAATAAGTCCTTCTCGCCTTTATGCACCATAACCATTGTTAATCCAATAAGGATTCAGTGCTTTCAAAATAGCATGAACCTCCAGGTTAGGTGAAAGCCCAACCACACTTCTACTGCGCAGTTTTCATATTCAACCAAATTGACTATTATAAACATAATTGAAAATTTGATACACACATCCCATATAAACCGAATATGATTTACGCATGGATTTTATGGTTGCAGTAATAGGAATTCAATGGTAGCGTTCTTCAAATGGCTTTAAGATAACACGCTGCACTCTTCAAATGGCGTTAAGGTAGCACGATGTGTTCTTCAAATGGCTTTAAGGTAGCACGCTGCCAGAATCCGCATGTCTACAATTGGACCACTGCAACCTGCGTAATTTTCTGTGCACCCATCTTGCAAATTTTATAGTGTTGGAATGACAGTGTAATGGAGGATATGTTGTTGTCCACTCCCTTCTGTTGGCGATGAATGATGCAATTGCTCCCAACTATGATCCATTTTGCCCTTGCTTTGTGTTGGAGGAACATAGAGTCAAATAGCGTAATGGATATGCAAAACATCACAGAGAAAGATTGTATTCTCAATAAAACTGGAAAAAAAAACAATCGCAACAAGCATAAAGATTGAGATTTAAAAAAAAAGGATGGCAACAACAGGCTCGGATTTCTCCACGTTGGATATCTTCTGCCAAAGGAAACACATCACAATTCGCAGGAATCACAATTTTCACAACTCGCAGGCAATCGAACTGGCAGCCATACTGAAATGGAGGCACTAAACAGTAGAACATGGCCATACAATAACAATTTTTAGCGTAGCTTCATGGTGTGGCAGTGATACAACAAATCTCAACAAAACACTCAGTTGTCCGTTCGCTCCACGCTACGTATAATTCAAACAATGACCTCCCACATCGAACAAGCTCCAACTGCTCTTCCACGCAAGAACAATCAAAACCAGGCTAGACTCCTCGTCAGGTTACGACTTCCTTTAGCTTGAGCTATCTGGCGTGACTCTCATCTACTGGTTCATGCAAAAGCTATGTAAATCGATACTCAAATCTTTGAAGAAATCAATCGGTGCTTAGAATCCTCACACAATAGCGATCTATTACACATCGAACTCAATGCAGCAATCTATCACACACTCAACTCTAACCTTGCGCTCTGATACCAAAAAGGGTGCAGAGGATTAACAACTAAACACACAGAGATTTAATTAAATAAAATCACACTCCAAAGTTTGAACATTACAAACAATTACATGGCTAATTATTTAGGATGGAAGCAATCTCTCGAATCTCTTCAAGAGAAAATTCTTCCTAGATATTTGGAGGAAGTTGAGAATTATCCTCTCAACTTTAGGAATCTATCCAAACTTCCTAATCTCCTAATTAATTCTAGAATGACTCATAAAATCTAGAAAATTCTAGATTTCTAAATTTAAATAATTACAACAAATAAAATATGTGATGCTCCTGCATCATTTTTGATCTGAAATATTGCAGAAAGCATAGAGATGAAATGGAAGGTTGAAGTCTGAAGGAGAGGTTCTTCTTCTTGAGCATAAAGTTTGTGGAAGTTTTGCCTTGGTACTGTTGACACCTAAGATGTACACCTAGATGTGGGAAAACTTTCCAACCACACAAGGTATAATCTTTAGGGCACAATGCTTAGAGAAGGGGTTGTCACCTATTCCCAACTCTCTATTTAAGCTCTCTCTGAAGCAAGCTATGGGGGGTAGTCCCTAAAGATGATTATGGAAGAAAAACTTGTTTGAACAAGAAGTTCTAGAAGACAAAGGGCAATGCAATTACCACTAAATGTAACTTGAAATAAGGGTTAATTAGCAAGTATTAAGATTAATGAGCAATGTAATTATCAAAAGATAGATTCAATTAGATCAATATGACACTCAACAAGATATAAATATAAAAGATTAGTGCCTTATGACAATGCTCAAATGAAGATAAAATACTTGGAAAATAAGAAATGATACTTCAACTTACACAATTGGCAATGTTGCAAAACAAGCGTTAGTACAAGAGATAGCACAATATTGAAATATGTGCAGTAGAGCAGAACTTTCAACGTAAAATGAAACTTATACTTTAAAGAGATGCTCAGAAAACATAGAACACTATTACGAACTAATTAGCAAGTAATTAAAACGACAAGTACAAGAGAGATAAAGTGCAATGTTACAAGTAAGATGAATATGCTCACAAACCAACAAATGCAAGATGAAACAATGTTAGATGAGTGAATGTAAGACTAAACTATGTGAGATGCAAGAATATTGGTTGATTTTAAATTATATGCTTAAACTGATGGTGAAAACTTCCCCTCAATTTCTCAAAACTTGGTAAGGACTAGGATTGATTGCAAAAAGATGGGTCAAAGAGGCACTCAATCCATCATTAACGATACCCATCTATGCTTCTTGAAAGCCCACATGCCTTTGTTCCTACAAAGGCTTGGCCACAAGAGAATTGTGAGGTCACATGTTTGAACCTTTTCTCCAAACTCAAATTTCTTGAATTGAATCAAGATTAGGGAAGGTTTTCCTAAAATTTCTATCAACCAAGCTTATGCTTGGAGGTAAATTTTAAGGATGAAAACCTAGATTTAGAATGAAACGCAATGCAATGTTTCAATGAGATAAAATTATAACAAGATGCTTCAATAAATGAAATGCCAATCCTCTTATATTCAAGATTTACGATAAGCACTTAAAATACAAGATTACAATTAGACTAGTTTATAAAATAACCAATGAAGCATGTAAGGATTACTTAATGAAACAAAGCTAGTAAAGGAAATGACAATTAGACGAAAATGTTAGAACAATAACTCAAATGTCTTTAATGGAAAGTGCTCTTAAAATATTTCTTCACTTATGTTTAGTTATGACAAATAGATCAAGTGAAAATTATATAGTGAAAGCACAAGTTAATGATGGAAGATGAGATGGCTAATTAGAAAATTGAAAGACTACATTAAACCTTGAAACAAGAGTTATTCAAAATGCAACAAGATCAAATCGCCAATAAGGTGACAAAAGCAATTAGATCAAATGACACAGAAGAAATGCAACACAAGAGATTAGGTCTAAGATATAATGGAAATGAAACTCCAACAAATCAAATGAGAGCAAGAAAATCAATTAGTAATCAGATCTAAAGACTAATGAGCAAGAAAACTAGGCTAAGAACACAAGAGATCCTCCCTTTTAAATGAGGAGGGATACCATGGGAGAATCCCAAGCTCCCTCAAGATAAAAGTTCTTTTTATTAATGATATTACAGTGAGAGGAACCCTTTAGACAGAGAGAAGGGTTTTCAAATCCCCAAGGAAGTTTTACAATGATATTAGACTTTGAAAGAAGATCCCTTTCTCAAGAAGACAAGTGATAGTGGATTCAGCTTCAAAACTTGAATGAAATTCCTCCAAATAATTCGTTTTAAACCTCCAATAGCTCACGGCCTTCACAAAGATGAAATATGATCTCCAAATGCTCATGGCCTTGGAGAAAAAGGCCTCAAAGGTTCACGGCCTTGCAAGAGAATTAACCCAAAAAAGAATTAATTAAATTTTACAAAGTTTTATAATTGATTCCTTGAAATTCCAAACCCCAACTCCTCAAAAAGAATTATGTTATCCTGAAAGACATCTAAGGCAAGAAGGTTTTCAAATCAGAAAAGGTAGACAACCTCTTTGGAGGACAAGGTTTGGAGAAAAAGTCCTTCAAGGCTTGTGACTCTCTCAAAAAAATTATGGAAATAATTTGCAAGCCTTCAAAAAAAATATTCCTCTACCAAATCAAGCCCTAAAACCTCCAAATATCGATGAAGAAACCACAGCAAAATTTGTATTTTCTTCTGCAAAACACTCGAGGGTTAATTAATTTAAACCAAGTGAATGATCAATCTTCCAAAATTCTTGCAGCGGCGAAAATTTGTGCAAAAAACGATTGTGGCCCACTAAAAATTTCCAATAAAATTTGTGAGCCACCAAAAAAAAAAATTTAACCCTCGCTTCAATATATAAGAAAAGCCTTTTATGAATGGGAAACCCTTGAAGAAATTGGATTTAGATACAAAAGAGGGCTCTCAATGCTTGCGACCTGAAGAGAGAGGCTTAGTGTTGAGATTTTATGTATTTGGGGTATCATCGGATGTGCTCTAGCACCCAAATTTTGTGGAGGGACTACAATACACTTGATCTACAAGACTTAGAAAGGGATTTGGGAAATTTCACCTGGTTTGGGAGATATTTAATTAATTAATTATTTTAATGTATTTCCTAAGTCTAAACTTAGGAAAATGAAATAATTAAAGTTAATTAAATTAAACATGTGATGAAATTGTCTTAAGTGACACGAATCAAACTTTCTTTTAAACTTAGCCATTGATTCAAGATTTGATCATGGTCGTTGGTTTCCCAACGAGAAAAGTATAAAGGAAAGGCTTGGGGTCATCTGTAAGGACACACAAAAGTAGAGCACTGAAGCTAAGTTGAGATTCTAGGGCAAGGTTTGCTAAGAATTCTCAGAAGTGTTCCAGCTGCAGAGAGGGGAGTTTAGACAAAGGGGATGATTTGATCCCAGTGTCTAGAATCAGCAACAGACAGAGAGAAGCTTCAAAAAAGCAGCGCAGAGGAGCAGGGGCTTCAGCCGGAAGAGGGTAGCAGCTGCACAGTGAGGGGAAGCTTCAGCTACGCAAGTGTTGCGCAGTCACTACCAGGGCAAGGTAAGGCAGTTGGAAACCATTAGAGATTACGCGGAGACCCTTAGGGGCAGCGTAGGGACTGCGTCACCTAGTTTGGGGTAACGCAGCCATTTCCAGGCTAGCGTTGAGGGACGTAGGGGCTGCAGAGGCTGACGCAGGGGCTTCAAGGGTAGCATTGGGGTTTCTAGGGCCTAATTTTGGCTGAGTCCTATAAATCTCGCTTGAGGGTGTGGATCAGTCATTAATTTGGCTTCAGAACAGCCAGTAAGTTGCAGATCTATTTTTTCTCTGTCGGGTTTTCCAGATCTGGAACCCAGATTTGTTGTATTCAGAAAAATTTTAATAATAAAACCCTCCAGCAGCCAAAGACCAGTTTTCCAACATTGGGTTTTTTCAGAGACTACTTTTCCAGAAAATCACTGTGTCACTTTGTCTATGTGTGCATGTACTTTTTCTAGATCTGAATTGGTGAAAGTTTGTTATGTGTTTTGCTTCGATATTAATCTGAATTATTCAGTTAATAACTTAATTAAGTAGGAGGAGCATAACCAGATCTAACATTAGATTTCTGCATAATTGTAACATTCAGAAATTTTCACATGGTATCAAAGCAATTGCAGATCTAGGAGGGTCACCAGCAGAAGACTGAAGGTTCTTGCTACAGAAAGCAGCAGGAAGAGCAACAGAAGGGTAGATATGAAGGGACAGCACAGTTTTCAAAGAAGCAGAGTTACGCAGAGGGCAGGGTGACGGAGTCTAACGCTGTCTCCCAGCAGGCCCATGCACTTACTGTGCAAAGGCAGCGTAGAGGCAGCACTGGTATTGTCCGAAGCCAACCAATGTGATGCAGATCTCAATTTGTCAGATCCAGAAGAGCCTAAAGCAGAACTGCAGAAATCCCGAAGGTGATGGTGGGGTTAAATCTCTGAAGTTTTCAGATTTTTAACCTAAGCATTAGTGACAAAGAGGGGGAGGAGATCAGCTTCTCTAAGAGATTCTAGCCAAAGAAACTTGCAAATTTATTAGAGGATCAAAGAGAGTTGAACCATTGTTGATTTGGTAGATTTCCGAGGAGGGAAATCAGTTGTCAGAGGGAGTAGAAGGTGCCTGTTTCGCCAAGGGCCTTAGATCCAGATCTCTAGTAAAGAGAAAGAAAGCTCCAACACATTTCTGAGCAAATGGCTCCTCATGGTCTACATGATCAGGACAGATTGGATGGCCTATCCAACTTTTCAGTTTCGAAGGCTAGGAACTAGATAGTCCTAGAGGCATATCATCTAAGAGACCATGCATAACAAGTTTTGGCCACACCGACTGATGCAGATCTCCTAAGGAAGCATAATGAAGCTGCTGGACATGCTAAGCGGCTAATCATGGATGGAATTAAGGACCATATTGTCCCACATATAGCTGAAAAGAAGACAGCTAATGAGACGTGGAAGGCCTTAACTTCCCTATATAAGGGAAAGTTTGTCCAAAGGAAGATGTTGTTGGAGACTCAGATGCAGTCATTCATGATGACCAATGGAGAAGACATGGAACATTTCCTCTTCAGATTACAGTCGATCACAGATCAATTGACTGCAACGGGTGCTAAGGTGGAAGATGAGTTGATGGTCAGGACTGCTCTCAACGCAGTCATAGATGAGTGGGAAACCTTTGTCCAAAGCATCTTGGGCAGAGCAGACCTCCCAGATTGGGACAACTTGTGGGCAATTCTACGTCAAGAAGAAATCCGCAAAATCACCAAGAAGCAATACAGCTTTGGATCGAGCAAAGTGAAGAAGGAAGATGAAGAAGATGCAGCCTTGGCATCAAAGAAGCAACAGGGAAAGAAGAAGAAGGATCTATCAAAGATCAAGTGCTTCCAATGTGGTGAATTAAGACATTTTGCCAACAATTGTCCTCAGAAGAAAAAGGACAAGGAAGCTTCTTCTTCCAAGGCTACTGTGGCGGTTTCTACTCCTGCTAATAGTTTAGCACATTCTTTGCTGCTATTATGGGGTCCCGAAGCACAAGGAGATTTTACTCGTTGGTATCAATTAGGTAGAGGTTCAATTTTTGATAGCTTTTTTTCTTGCATTTACAGCAAGTATTCTAGCTCTCAAATTAGGTCACAAATTGTGGATAAATTGTTGATTCTAAATCCTCGTAAACCCAAGGAAATTTTCCTGAATCTTTTTTTTTCTGTCCCCCACCACCAATGGGATTTAGATAAAGATCTGGATCAACTAGTGGCTATACGAAATGACCTCTTGGTGATGATCGACTATCGGCTGTCAATGTTTGTCTCTCGATTGACCGGCTATCATGATGGGTCGGAAGATGATGCAGCCATGAGCACTCATGAACCACGAAAGTGGGGCGACATGGATCTATAGAGTAGCTATAGAATGATTGGCGGGATCCTTGAGCAGCTCTTCTCTTGGATCACATCCGAGATACGGGAGCCTTAAGACAGTAGCGGGACAAGTGGAGCAGTGGGCGCATAGATCATGGATGAAGCGAAGGCAAATCTGAAGGCTGGAAGGAGCAGCGCAGTGCAAATGCAGCAGCAGCAGCGTAGGGGCTGATGTGACTTCAGCAGAGCTGCAACAGCGTGGAGGCTTTAGGAGGACAGCGCAGCACAACAACAGCACGAGGGATTTCAGCACAAGGGGTTGATGTGACTTCAGCAATGCAGAGGAAGTCTACTTACGCAGTGCAGAGCTGTTGTTGTGCATCATTCTTCAGATGCCAGCACAGATCAGCAGTCTATGGAGCTTCAGTGATGAGGATGCATCATGCAGCCCAGCTGACCTGTCTATCAAAGATTGGGCAAGAGATTCAATTGTTTCTCTCAACAAATGAAGTTGCAGTGCAGCAGATCAGCAGTGGCAGTGCTATGGCCAGCACGGATGAAGCAAATTGAGAGGGAGCTGCAATACAGATGTTGCAGTGGCAATGGCAGCGTCATGGGCAGCAATACAGAATGGCAGCAACAAGGCAGAGTTGAGTGGCAGCAGGCCAAGCATCAGCAGCACAGAAACCAGTGCCAAAAATCTTATAATGCATGGTGTGATGTATTGCTAGAGCACACTCTTGATGCTAAGAGGGAGTGTTGAGATTTTGTGTATTTGGGGTAGCATCGGATGTGCTCTAGCTCCCAAATTTTGTGGAGGGACTAGAGTACACTTGATCTACAAGACCCAGAAAGGGATTTGGGAAATTTCATCTAGTTTGGGAGATATTTAATTAATTAATTATTTTAATGTATTTCCTAAGTCTAAACTCAGGGAAATGAAATAATTAAAGTTAATTAAATTAAACATGTGACGAAATTGTCTTAAGTCACACGGATCAAGCTTTCTTTTAATCTTAGCCATTGATTCAAGATCTGATCATGGTTGTTGGTTTCCCAACGAGAAATGTATAAAGGAAAGGCTTGGGGTCATTGGTAAGGACACACAGAGGCAGAGCACTGAAGCTAAGTTGAGATTCTAGGGTAGGGTTTGCTAAGAATTCTCAGAAGTGTTTCAGCTGTAGAGAGGGGAGTTTAGACAAAGGGGATGATCTGATCCCAATGTCTAGAATCAGCAAGAGACAGAGAGCAGCTTCAGAAAGGCAACACAAAGAAGCAGGGTCTTCAGTAGGAAGAGGGCAGTAGCTGCATAGTGTAGGGGTAGCTTCAGCTCCGCAAGGGTTGCGCAGTCACTCCCGAGGCAACGTAAGTCAGCTGGAAACCCTCAAAGGTTACGCAGAGACCATTAGGGGCAGCGTAGGGACCATGTCACCCAGTTTGGGGTAACGCAACCCTTTCGAGGCCAGCATCGAGGGACGTAGGGGCTGCAAAGGCTGACGAAGGGGCTTCAAGGGTAGTGTTGGGGTTTCTAGGGCCTAATTTTGGCCGAGTCCTGTAAATCCCATTTGAGAGTGTGGATCAGTCATTATTTTGGATTCAGAACAGCCGGTGAGTTGCAAGTCTAATTTTTCTCTGTCAGGTTTTCCAGATCTGGAACCCAGATTTGCTATATTCAGAAAACTCTTAATAATAAAACCCTCCAGCAGTCGGAGACCGTTTTTCCCGCATTGGGTTTTTCCGAGGACTATTTGTCTAGAAAATCACTATGTCACTTTGTCTATGTGTGCATGTACTTTTTCTAGATTTAAATTGGTGAAAGTCTATTATGTGTTTTTCTTCGATATTAATCTGAATTATTCAATTAATAACTTAATTAAGTAGGAGGAGCATAACCAGATCTAACAGTAGATTTCTGCATAATTGTAACATTCAGAAATTTTAACACTTAGAATGCGTAGGGCCTAGATGGCCCTCAAAAATTTTGATCTAGCATATAAACCCTAGTCATTTAGTCAAGATAAGGATTTGGCCTCAAAAAACTTCGATTTTCTCTTGGTCTCGTAGCAAAATCACCTGCAAAATACTTATCAAAAAATCCAAACCAAAAACCCGTGCCCTCGTCTTCAAATCTGCAAGAAAACAATGAAGAAAAACCTCAAAAACAAAATACAATATGAACAAAATTATATCAAAGTGTTAGAAAATAATAAATATATAAGAGATTTATTTACAAATTTACAATGGCTAAATCAAAGGAAGATGAGTACAATTTGGTTCCTTGATTAGCAAAAAATAGCTCTTTAATAACCAAATATATTCAATAAAGCATTTTAGAAAAAGAGAAAGTTAAAGATAAATAAGTTTTTATTGAGCAAATGGCAAGAAAACTCCCTCAATATTTTGAATGATAAGTCTTCGAAAAATCCCACTGTGGGTTCTTTAGCTTCTATGCCTTGAGTAGTTGGTTAGTTCAGTCGAGAACGTCCCCAAGTGCCCAAGATCTAATCAAATAACGTCATGAATTTCTGGTATATGTGGCTTACGAGCTGCTACATATACCCGGGGAGCTTGTTGTTTCCTGTCTATAAAAAAAAACATTGATTTCTACACATTTTCGAAAAAAAATTGTACGATCCACAGGAATTGTATGGCACAGTGAAAAGGAAAGCAGGGGTTAACTGAAAACCCACTAGATTTGCTTAATCTACAATGTTTCTCCAACTCAAATAATGATGCACCAATAAATCCAAACGAAAAAAGGAAATAACAAATTATAACATCAGTCGAATATGAAGCACAATAGATCAGAGTGACTTTACCATAAAAGACTTTGAGAATAACACCATAGCTTTGCCCCCAAAGACTTTCTTTTATTATTAGAGAAAATATTGCAAATGCAATAGAGCTTCACTTAGCCAAGAGCTTGAAAATATTCATGTTACAAATGAGGATCCTTAAGCTTAATTTATAGAAAAAAATGGGAGATCTAGATCCCTCTCCAAGTGAAAACTGCTAGGTCCAATGAGTTGCACAAATTTGACTTGATCCCAGAAGAAATTTGTTTCATTTTGTAATATTCCTAAAGGAAATATTAAGTGAATAACAGAAACATGCACTATAACAACTAGGAAATTCAACATACACAGAAAATCAACACACAAGAGGAAGTGCACCAAAATTCTAAGCCATATTTATTTCTTAGCAAAATGGAGTACAAATGAGTAAGGAAAATGTACCTTGGGCTTGCTACTGCAAGCTATGCAAAACCCGGGTAAGACAACTCCAATCTAGAGGAAATACTGGCCCAAATTGGTATTGCGCACTACCCAGGAAATTATTGTTGTTGCTACTAGAATGGGATTGAAGATTTTGATATGAAGAATGCTTGGATCACCCTGAAATTGTAGCCACGGGCTCCATTCCTCGTACCCAAAAATACCCAAAAAGGGTTTGGCCCAACTCCATGCCAAAATTGAACCCACAAAGTGATGCAAATTTACCAGCTAATCAGTAATATGCCCTTCTATAAGAATGAGGAATTCAGGCCCGAATATCGCCCGGAAAATTCTGAAAATTTAGTCGGAGACTCACAATAAACCCACAAAAACCCAAAAAAGGGTTTGGGTAAAACCACCAACCCCCAATGACCCCCAACAAGTGTGAATTGCCCAATCTAGCCAGAATACACCCCACAATTTTGATACTATTGAATTATGCTCAAATCTACCATGGGGCATTTCTCCCAACTTCGGCCAAATTCTCCACTGAGAAATACCTCCTATTTCCATCCCTTATCTCTCTTGACTCCACTTCTCTAAACCACAGCGCAACACTTGGTCAATAGCTTTTGTACCTGTTGACAGTTGAAAATGTCTCGCCAACAGTAAGGGGATCTCCTCGGTGCAGAATCCCAATTAGACTCTAGACAGTTTGGTTTGGGGATCCCATCCAGTATGTAGGCCCGGTTGCCATTAAATTGGTGAATAGGTTTTCCAAATAGAGAGGGGACTCGCTGAGATGGAGAATGCATGGATGTTGAATGAATACAAGTCAGTGATTGACGAATGCCCTGTGAAACATAATACCATGAATAGCAAAGCGGAATTTAAAGCATGAAACTTATGAAAAGCATTGTTAGCAAAACTTTACCAAGATCATACTTATTACAAGATTCACTTAACAAACGAGAAAAAGTTCACAATGGTTAAGTGATTCATTTATCAACTATGCATATCCCAATAAAGATTTAAAGCAAATATCAACAAAGTAGTTCATCAACATTTCTTTAAGTTACAACATCATATATCATCCACGTGTTGCAAGGAAGCTCATAACACAAGGGAATACATGAATAGAAATGTGCACCAATATTTGAAAGAAACATTCATTCATTCGAAAAGACCATATTCATAGCATAACCACACAGGAGACTTCCATCGAATTCAATAGTGAGATCCAATAACACTTCTTTGTATTCATTAAGAGGCATTCATTCAATAAAAAGCAACGTGTCTCTCTCCAAAGTCCTGAAGCTTTGTCATAGATCTGGATGCTTTGTACCTATCGGCTCCTCGTCAACGGTGGAGATGTCTCTGTTAGTTTTTGTAGCATCGGATGTGTTCTAGCATTGAAATTTCGTGGAGAGGCTAGAATACATGAGATCTCCAAAACCCAGAAATCGTTTCTGGAAATTCCACCTAGAGAGGACTTAATTAGATGATTAGTCAGTTTTTAATTATTTCCTAAGTCTGAACTTAGGGAATATGATTAACTAATCAGAATTAAATTTTAATTAAGTCGTGGTGTGAATGTTCTAAAAAGTCACATGGATCAATTTCTAGTTAATCCTAAACATTGATTAAGATCTAATCTTGGTCGTTGAAGTCTAAAGTTTAAATGAAGGATTATAAAAAGAAGTCGATGGGGCTTGGAGAAATCACTCGAGACACTTGAGAGTTCGATTTCACTGGGAAATCGATTTCCAAAGTAGCAGGGTTTTGTTGTCGAAGGGAAATTCAATGAGATCGAAGCAGTGAGAGAGGAGCAAGGATAGTGAAGTTGGAGGAGGCATTCCAAATCTGGCGAGTACATTTGCAAAGAGGTAGAAGTGCCACAATGAGGCAGCGTAGTGCCCTCTAGAGGAAATTTTGTTTTGCTGGAGAGAAGTCGAGATTCAGTGCCAGAAGTTGAGCAGACGTTCCAAAGGCCAGGAGAATCAGTTTCCCAGACAACAGCTGACGAGATAGCTTAAGGTGACACAGAGACTACGCAGAGGTAGTTAAGATGGCTCCATTTCGAGTTGAGGTCAGTGTCGGATTCGCCTGTGGAGTGAGGAATTTCCTCACTAGATATTTTTGCCAATTTCTCTCTGTTTCGATTTCCAATTTGGGCATCCATAGATTGTTCTTGGATATTTCACTACTGCGTAATAATAAAACCCTCATATCTACACCGTGTTTCCCGAGTTGGGTTTTTCCCGAGATATTGGTCCAGAAAATAACGGTGTTATTTTGTGTGTGCATATATTTCTTCCTGCGTTTGTTTTTCTTCCGTAGTTTATTTGTGTAGGTTGCAGTGTGATTGATTCAATGTTTGTCATAGTAGACTGGAAACAAATTGTTAAGAGTTAATTTAACAATTAGGAGAATTATTTCCAATTGCTACAATAGGATTTGGGGTTGGCCGAATTTTCACAGTCTCTTGGCACCTCATCAACCTACGGTGTGTTGTTATCACCTGAAAACTCAATCACAACACTGGGTACCTCATCAACTATCAGCATTATTACCCACCATTTTGTGGGTAATATCCCTAGGAAAAAATTTTCTCCAAGATGGTCCTCCACCGACATCCAGCAGCCCCTTGCAGCCATCAACTAGCTCGTTGTGCCATTTCTCTGCCACCTAAGCCAGCCACGTGGTCCCTTCACCTATCTATCATGATCGTATGTTTGAAGGTGGGCCTCTCGAACCTAAAGGTATGCCTTGTCATTTAGTAATTGAGTATTGTGGTTTACTTATCATGGAATCTTTTGGGCATAGTTTAATGGGGGATTCGGTGGAAATAGTGGGCTAGGTTTGTGCTCTTGTCCCCTAGACCTCTTTTGGATGTTACCCATAGATCCTAGTCCTGTGGGATCTCTTTTGTTAACCTTAGGGCTTTAGAGATGGTACTACATGGGAAACCCTAATTGTGGTTGCATGGTCCTACTTCCCCATCCGCGTACATCACTCCCCTTTTGTTTATTATAACCCCATTCATCATATTTCTCATCTAGGTCCACATTTCTCCACTAGGTCCACATAGGGTTAGCCTCCCCTTCCCATTTCCCACACCTTGGGTCGGGCTTGAAACGATGCCCCGGAGGTTGATGCAGCTAAAAATAAAAGTAAATGCATTATTGGCCACATTCGACAGGAAAATGTACCACAAAATGCAAAAGATGGTCGGGACAAACACAATTAGCATGTGGGAAAAATCCAAATGCATGAGCTCTACCCCATACCACCATCACCTTGGTTCCTATAGGCCCTAGATGAGCCTCCTTTATCATTCTGCAACCCATGATTGTCCCAACCCCTGGTGGGCAATGAACCACCCTACCTTGAATGGGGTATCCACTGCTATACCTTACAGATCATGCTCTTATCCTTCGAGCCCCGAGTAGTTAATCAAAGAAAAATCATAAAAGGCAAAAAGCATATATAGAAGGGTAGAAAAATCAAGGTCGGGTTATCTCATGCACCACGATTACACCCTACTATACATCCCAAGTGTGGGCTTCCCTTTACTAGCTACCCTTGTACCCTGACATGTGGCCCAGGATTGCCACTTACCCTATCATTGACTTATTTATTTTTTGGTCCTTATTATATCGGGTCTCCTCCCATCGGTGAAAGTCCATAAAGAGTAGGGAGCCCTTGATCTGGTAGTAGCACTCCAAGGATTCCCTTTTAGGAACCCTGCTAGTTTGAGTGGTAACATTGCCGACGTCGTTGTCAAGGAAACGAGGTGTGTGTTTTGTTCCCCATAAGACATATTGACATATCATTATTGGCGGCTCCATTGGAAGAACGAAGACCTAGTTCTTCATTGAACTTTAAAGCCAATGCTTGTAGGGTGAAGCAAGCATATTTCTAGGCATCTTTAAATTCACCCTGGTTACTCCTACATATTTTTCATGTATATCTCAAATAGGTTGTCTTCTATGTTGCCAGTGAACGTGGCTTCAAGGACGGGGACGGGGACAAGTACAGGGACGGGTACGTCACATTTTGAAACAGGGTGCGTGGGTTCGTCGAGGGTATATTATACTTATATATATATATTATATTTTATAAATTATAATATATCTAAATTTGTATATTTTCCAACTTTAAACAAGAAAAATAAAATATTTATGGTTCAAATTTTAAAGATTTAAACATGCTCATGATTGAACATTCAACATTCACATTGAGATTTCAAAATTTCTAGTTTGATATCAAGTGCAAATTGGTGTTTACATATTGATAAGAATCATGATATATGTCCAGCGTCATACGAAATTCAAAATTTGCCTTAAGGCATCTTCAAACATGAACTAGGAAATTTCAAAATAGTGAACAATGGCTTCCTCAAGCCATGTCATGAGCATCACTTAGATCTTTAGCCAGCATGCTCTCCAGCTACATAGCTACAATAGTAATGACATTCGACCTACACAATGAATCTACAGTAGCCATCTCTAGATCGAAACTGCAGAAAGAGAAGGCAAAAGGTTGAGCTTGAAAAAAATTTACTACAAAATGAGTAAAAAAAATTGACCCTAAAGTTCCTGATTTTGGGGTTCCACGCACCCGTTGTCAGGGTTCGGCGCACCCAATTAGACAAAAGAACCCAAATTTTGGTTGTGAAGAACCTGGTGCTTACATGGAGAACTTGGTTCTTTTGGGTGCATTTTGGAACCCATACCCGAACCCGGTACTTGGGGACGCAAACTCGGGACGGGTTCGAGAACCCCACCCCGGGTTCGCAAAACCTGTGCAACATAGGCTATCTTTCTTTGATAATTTTCCCACTTTGGACATCGCTAGCATCCCTACGCACCCTAATCATGTCGTAGGAGGGATGGTACGTGGGGTGCCCGTGTTTGATGGTGATCCACTCTCCGCAATTGACCATGTAGAAAGAGTTAATGCATATGCTTCAAGAGAGAAAGTGGTTCACCAAGATGTCCTTATGTTGTTGTTCATGGGATCTCTCGGTGGTCATAGCTCATGGTTGCATCATCAGTCATAGCTCATGGCTACATAATCATGAACCTAAGAGCATCTCATCTATTGAAGAGTTCATTGATGGCTTTCTTAGACATTTTCAAGTATACCCTACATTAAGCATCCAAGAGGAAGCCTTCATTGAGCATCATCAAGACATTAAGAGTCTAAGTAATGAGCAAGTAAACGAGTCCTCCTGGGGTCCACATGATGAAAAGAATGATTTTGAGAACACGTGTCGGGAAGGATGAGTCTATGGAAGGTGAAGTTGAGACTAACCTTACCTTTCTCGAGGATATTACTCCTGATGATTCTCTTTTTGAGAACCTTGAGGAAGGTGATCCCATCAGCCCCTTGGAAGATAACATTGGAGATTACTTCCACATTGAAAAGGAGAAATGGGAAATTGTTGATCCTCAATTTGATAGTGCTCCCATTTACGACACCGAAAAGGAGGATGAGGCTGAGATTTGTCTTCTCTTTCTCTTGAACACTATTTATGATGACATATCCATTGATACCCTTGGGAAGGGGGATCATTTTCCCTTGCATAGAGAGGGGCAATTGGAAGTGATCAATTTTCCTTTTAGGAGAGACCCAATCTTAGATACTAAGGAAATCAATAATGCTCTCACCTCTCCTGAGTATGATTCTATGTTCAAGTCACTTGAGCCTTTAGGTTATGATGTTGGGGAAGAAAAACCCGTTGAATGCAATACTTCATCCTCCCTTTTGCCTTTTCCTATTGGTCATCATCTTGAGTCTTCATCAATTGTTTCCCTCACCCCTTGTCATGTGATTTCAAGTGGCAGTGAGCCTTTTCCCCCTTCCAAGTATAATGTCAAGGAAGAGCCCCACATTGATGTGAAAATTCCAGGATGGAATCCCTACTGCAGCGATTTGATGTTATTTCTTCTACTTGTTAATTCCGATACAGGTTATTTATGGTGTTACATAGTAAACATCGAAATAAATACAATTGCAGCCTTCACAACATATAAAACCAAAAAAAAAAAAAAAAAATTACGATGGAAACAAGTACAGAGCAAGAAAGAAATATACACACACATATACATTGAGTTTTTGGACAATGTCTCCGAGAAACCCAATGCGGGAAAACCGGTGCAACAACTAAGGGTTTTAATATTATGTAGTAGTTTCTGAATACAAATCTTTGGATGCCCAAACCAGCAATCCGATATAAAGAAACTGGCAAAGAGATAGTGAGAAATTATCTCACATTGTCACTGGCGATCCGACACTAATCCAGCATCTGAATGGCTCGCCCCACGTTGCCTCTACGCAGCCTGTACTCAGTCACTCCATTGTCTCTGCATCATAGCTTCTAGGGACTGCATCACTCCTCTAGTTGATCGATCTGCCAACTGGAAACTCAGATCTTCGACCCTCGGGTCTCACACCCCAGCTCCCGGCACTAGATGTGGATTGCTCCTCAACAGATCTGTGAATCTCCTTAGAGACTTTGTGTTGCCTTAGCGTAGCTTTACGGTGCCTCAGCGTAGCTCTACGCTGCCCAGCATGGTGTTGCGCAACCTCTCTGAACCTCTCTCTGCCTCCTCTATTTTTCACTCTCTGGATCAGGAAAATCTTCCACCGACAAACTATCCCTGCCCCTCACTGCAAGTAATAAACTCGATCTCTCTTCGGCAACTGTTGCGTTGCTCTCTTGAGAATTTGATCTCTAGATCTCTCACTCGATATTTTTTCCAAATGCCCATCAAGCTCCTTATAATCTCTCGTTGACATATCAACGGCCAAGATTAAAACATAATCAAAGGTTAAAGATTAATTGGGAGTTGATCTGTGTCTTTATCTAGAAGATTCACACCCAATCTAATTAATATACTTTAATTAATCACATTTCCTAAGTTTAGACTTAGGAATACATTAAAAATGATTAATTATTTTAATTAAATCCTCTCCGGGTGGAATTTCCCAAAACGCTTTCTAGGTATTGTGGAATGCATGTCTTAGCCTCTCCGCAAAATCTCGGGGCTAGAGCACATCCGATGCTACAAAAATCAACACTCCATCTTAGCGAGGAATGTGCTCAGTCTTGCAATCTCCTGAAGCATCACTCTAACTTTTGCACCATCCCAGCTGCGTTGTTGATGTCTGGTTGCTACTGCCCACCAACTACTGCGTAGCTCTCTCTATGTTGCATCTGTGTTGTTGTTGACTCTGCTTGTTGTTGTCAACTACATCTGCACTGCAACTGCCTCTCATTTGTTGTTGTTGCAACAGAGAGATGTCCATAAACTAAACCAAATGCGTTCATATTGATGCATCTGTCCACCGAGTTCTGATTGCCGCTAGCAAGTTTGCAGGGGAGCACACCCCCCCCCCCCACAACCCCGCTCCTAATTCGTGCTCCACGCGAGATCGCATAGGGAGTGACTTTGGGAGCATGCTCCCGAAATCACTCCCCCCCACCCCTCGGGAGCGATTTCGGAGCCCGCTCCCGAGGTCCAAAAAACGCTCCTTGGTTTTCACGGAGCGTTTTAGGGAGCGCTTGAGAGCAATTGCTCCTCGAGCACTCCCTCCTTAAAAAAAATGCTTTGAGAGCTCTTTTTTTAAGGGAGCGATCGCTCCTGAGCACTCCTCCCTCAAAAAAAGCACTCTCGCCCAAGGATGTTTGTCGTAGTCGCGCGAGCGGAGAAGGGAGCTGGCAGAGGACATTTTGGAGGGAAAGAGGGGGAGGGGGGCAAGGGAGGGGGAGGGATAAAAAAAGCCCTCCCTCTCCCTCATTATCATCATTCTCAATTTGTGAGCAAGAGAGTGCAAGAGAGAGCAAGGGAAAGGAGAGCTTGGAGAGAGCAAGAGAGAGGAGCTTGCAAGGGATATTAGAGCTTGGGATTGAAGGGAGGTAGGATCTACACTCTAATATAGAATTTTTATTTTTTTTTATATGTTGCATTTTAATTTTTTACAAAATGAAAAATTGAGAATGTTTTATTCTTTCTTTCCTATTTCCATTTGGCTTTCCTCCATTTTTTTTGTACGCTAAAAACTTGAACCATCATGGTTATATGGCTTGGCATTTTCTTCTTGTTGGTTCATTTTTTTGTTATTATGGTGTTGGAGAGTAGAAGAAAGAGAGTTATTCAAGAAGAGGAGGATGAAGAAGTGGGTTATAGTGGATTTGATGAAAATCCGGATATAATGAGACCACACCAACTAAAATTGACCAAACACCATTGTGGAAATATGTTACTAGGCCTGAAGCAGGGAAAGGGGGTGGAACCACTAAATTATACACCAGTGCCAGAAGGCACCTTTGTGGGAAAAGGCCATGGGATGGAGATAAAAAAGTAGGAATCAAAACCTGTGTAAGTGTGTCAGCAACAAATAGAGCCAAATACATAAGGGAAGAGGAGGAAGCCCAACACAAATCTAAAAGATTTAAAGATTTCTTAGAACCTTATCCACCATCACATCATGCACAAAGTAAGTCCATCAACTTCCCCCCATGGCAGTGGATATGGAGGCACACTTGGCATAGGAGCAAACATCTCTTTAAGGCGTAGAACCATATCAGATTTCCTTGACAAAGGGTCTAGGAATAATGTGGATTCAGAAATTTTCCGGTTTCTCTATGCATGTGGGGTACCATTCAATGTTCTTCGCTCACCTTACTGGCATGAAATGGTTTATGCCATTAATGATGCCCCTAAAGGATACAACAGCCCTAGGTATGACACGGCTAGAACCATCGGACTTGATCATGAAAAAGCAACAATAACTCATTCTTTGAGTAGAATGACAAGTTCTTGGAATGAAGATGGGGTGTCCATCGTATCTGATGGATGGACAAATGTAAAAGGCAAGCCATTGATAAGTGTTCTTGCAGTGTCTGTTATTGGTGCAATCTTCCTTTCATCATATGATTACTCATATAAGTTCAAGACCAGCATCAACATTGTAGAACCATTACTTGACACAATTGAACTTATTGGGCCATACAATGTCGTCCAAGTCATCACTGATAATGCTACTAATTGTAAGGCAGTAGGAGCAATTATTGAGGGTAAATACCCCAACATATTTTGGTCTGGGTGTTTGGTTCACACAATGAACCTTTTGAAGCATGATATAATAAAAGCAAACAACCTCAATACAAATGGATTGGTGATTTGTACAAGGGAGGCAAAAAAATAATAAGATTTATTACAAATCATAGCAATACCCATGGGATTTTCCACAGTCACTCAAGATTGGAGTTGTTCAAGATTGCAAAGACTAGATTTGCTAGCTATTACCTCACCTTCAGGTGCCTTTTGAAGGTAAGAGAGTCATTGACTACCATGGTATCAAGTCAATATTGGCAAGTATTAAAGGACAGGGCAACAACAATAGTTGACAGGCAAGGTTTTGGGCACGTGTGAGGGAAATGTTGAATTTCACCAAGCCCATTTATAGCATGATTCAGTTTGTAGATACAGATAAACCAGTGATTGGGGAAGTGTATGAGCAGATGGATAACATGTTGGGGAAAATAAAAGATATTGTTAAGGAAAATGATCCCAACTTTTATTCAATGATTCACAATTGTGTGTTTGCACAGTGGAATAAACTTAATGTTCCACTACATGCCTTGACGTATATCCTTATGCCAAAATACTACTCTCCATTTTGGTTGGGCCAACCTGCACCTGGGGATGGGGTTAGGATCAAACCTGATACAGATCTAGAGGTACAAGAGGGATTTATGAAAGCATTAGACAAGTAGGTCCCTCATAGGGAGGAGTGTGCCAATCTGCGCCTTGAATTAGGCAGATACTTCAATTGCACTGATTTGTTTGGTTCTTTGCATGCAATGGAAGATAGAGACAGATTTGATGCTCTCACATAGTGGGAAGCAAATGGCGGCATGGGATTTTATCCAAAATTGGCAAAAAAAAAATTCTCTCACAGGTTGTAAATACTTCTTCTAGAGAGAGTTGTTGGAGCACCTATAGCTTCATCCATAATGCGAGAAGAAACAGACTCAATGAAAACCGAGCAGAAAGCTTTGTTTATTTGCACTACAACTTGAGGTTGTTGAGTCATTATTGTGATAGGGCTTACGAGGATCTATCATATAAAGTTTGGGACAACAACCCAAAGGACGATAATTTGGAGGATGGCACTATACATCTAGAAGAATTGGAAGCAGAACTTTTGAGAGATGAGGATGAAGCAATAGCAGGCATGCCACCACCACACCCACCATCCAATAGCAATGCCAGTGCCAGTGTTCAAGTTCCAACTATTGTTCCTTTGTTGACACTGCCTCCACCTACATCCTCACGTGCAGGGCATGTGCCTTCTAGTTATGGTCGTGGTACTATGCGGGAGGAGACTACTAGAAGACAACCACTACCATGATCTGCTCAAAAAGTAAACATTTCTCGTGGCAAGAGGCCAATCAATAGATAAAATAGATTTACTAGTCTTTTCTCTTTTCTAGTTTCTAGTAGTTTTTAACTTTTTATAACTGTTGAAACTTGACTCTTTCATATTTATTATGATATTTTTTGTAAACAATATATGACAATTCAAATTTGAAGTTTGAAACTTTGAAGTTAGCAGTTATAAGTTTATAACTCATTAAGAATTATGAATATGATGCTTCATGAAAGTTGAAAGTTGTTTAATTTTGTTTCATTTTATAACATTTCATTTCATGTTAAATATTCTTTGATGTAATGGTTACACTTAGCTTAGAAGTACAACTATGGTGATCAATGAATCAATGATGATAAATGTTGTATATTGAATTTTGAAAGCCTGAAACTTTAAGATTGATGAATCATGAGACTCAAAAGTCAATATGTTGTATGTTTCTAACTTGTGGACGTGGTTGATGGAGATTATAACTTCCAGATGATTGATGTTATATGGTTCAATCTATATTATTATGTTTTTTATGTCTAATTCATCATTCTACATGCTTTTGTTGACATATTTGCATCAAAATATAAAAAAATACAAATATATATATATAGTATACAAAAGACGCTCCCCGAAACGCAACTAGACCAGGAGCTTCCGAAAATGGCACTCTCGTTGCTGCTCCCAAGTAACCTTGTAAATCTCGTTTGAGGGTGTGGATCAGACAGATATTTGGTCCTAGATCTATAGGGTAGTTGCAAATTTGATTTCTTTTATTCTTTGTCGAGTTTTCCAGATCTGGAACCTAGATTTTTGGTACTTAGAATCTACTTAATAAAATAAATCCTCATATCTGCTTTATCGGTTTTCCCGCTTTGGAATTTTCCGGGGACTTGTGTCCAAAAATCCACGTGTCACTTTGTTGGATAAGCGTATAATTCAGTAAATGATCTGCATGTGTAGACTGTAGTTGTGTTTATTTTGGTATTTTCTGAATCTAATTTCTGGAAATAACTTGTAATATTTAAATCAAGTAGGAGAAATAAACCATGATACTGCAGTAGAATTTTCACAACATTAACATTAAAAGTTTTGAGATCATGTTGGTCTACAATGAAGGAATCCCTTGCCTTCCAGATAACATAGTTGGAGGCACCCTCCAACCAATCTTGATCTCGCAACCCAGTTGATGCCATCTCGCCAATCAAATGTCGAACTGCCTCCTCTCTCCTCTGCACCGTTGCTGACTAGCTCTACGCACTCCCTGCTAGAGTAAGTAGATCTTCTCCTGACTACCGCTGCTCTACAGTGAGAAATAAAATTCCTTGGCTCGGAATTCTCCAAGGAAGAAATTCCCTCAGTATGTGCCCTTCCTTCCTCTTTTGATGCTTTTTTGTCACGCAATTTGCATCAAAAAACTGCGTCCCAGCTAAAGATCTGCTCAACGTTGAATCTGTTGCGTTGCTCCCTCCGCCTCTGACAAGATCTCAATCCGGAAAATTTACTCTCTGTCGACTCACTCAGAGAAGTAATTTTCCACGAAAATCAGCCTTCCTGGCCAATGGACTGCGTAGCCCCTCTGGGGTTCGATCTGTTGCTTACGCATTCCTTCGAACTCCTCCTGCTCAGCGCTGGACTCTTCCTTCTCTGCTCTCCTGCTTCTCCTGTGCTCTGATACCATGTGAAAATTCTAGGATGGAATCCCTACTGCAGCAATCTGATGTTATTTCTTCTACTTGTTAATTTTGATACAAGTTATTTACGCTGTTACACAGTAAACATCGAAATAAATACAACTGCACTCTTCACAACATAAAAAAAAAATACGGCGGAAACAAGTACTGAGCAAGAAAGAAATATACACACACATATACATCGTTGTTTTTGGACAATGTCCCCAAATAAACACAATGCAGGAAAACCGGTGCAGCAGTTGAGAGTTTCAATATTATGCAGTAGTTTCTGAATACAAATCTTTGGATGCCCAAACCGGCAATCCGATACAAAGAACAAACTGGCAAAGAGATAGTGACAAATTATCTCACACTGTCACTGGCGATCTGACACTAATCCAGCCTCGGAATGGCTAGCCCCACGTTGCCTCTGCGCAGCCTCTACACAGTCGTTGCGTTGGCTTTGCGTCACAACTTCTAGGGACTGCGTCACCCCTCTAGTTGATCGATTTGCCAACTGGAAACTCAAATCTTCGACCCTCCGGTCTCACACCCGGACTCCCGACACTATATCTGGACTACTCCTCGGCAGATCTATGAATCTCCTCAAAGGCTCTGTGTTGCCTCAGTGTAGCTCTGCGCTACCCAACATGGCACTGCGCAGTCTCTCCGAATCTCTCTTTGCCTTGCACTCTCCGGATCAGGAAAATCTTCCACCTGCAAACCATCCCTACCTCTCACTCGATATTTTTTTCAAATGCACATCAAGCTCCTTCTTATAATCTCTCGTTGACATATCAACGGCCAAGATTAAAACATAATCAAAGGCTAAGAATAATTGGGAGTTGATATGTGTCTTTATCTAGAAGGTTCACACCCAATCTAATTAATACAATTTAATTAATCACATTTCCTAAGTGTAGATTTAGGAATACATTAAAAATGATTAATTATTTTAATTAAATCCTCTCCGGGTGGAATTTCCCAAAACGCTTTCTGGGTATTGTGGAATGCATGTGTCTTAGCCTCTCTGCAAAATCTCGAGGCTAGAGAACATAGGATGCTACAAAAATCAACAATTGATTATACTTTACCTCCTTGTACACACCCTCAGGGTTTCGATCACTCCATGACCTCCCCTCTCCAATGTGACCATGAGCAGCGTATCTACAAGGAACAATACTATGAGCAATGATTGTGATAAGGAGTTCTTAAGGATAATCATTCATTCGACCATTGTGTGCTTAGAGGGAAGGCCCTACACTTCTAGATTGACTCGTATTCCTTCTCTTAGGGATTCCTCCCACCTCACATGGAAAACATAGGTTCCCACCTCCCGGCCACATCATCTTCCATGTGCTTGGGTTTGCATTTTCTTTAGGATTTGTTGCATGAGTAATCATATAGGAAAGTATATTTATATTGATTTGATGATATGTTGGTTGCACTGGCTTTATGATTACACTAAATATTAGGTATATCATATGCATGTTAGAATAGGATGCATCGCATGCTGATTTTCGCATTAGAACTAATGTCATCTGATATTTCTCATGGTAGATTAGTTGCATTTTGATTAAAATTTGCATATTTTATTATTTGTTAATTTTACGACCTAACATTAAGCATTGGTGATCATAAGACACTTTACAAACATGTTGCCTCGTGGGTTTAGTCTTTGATATGTGCAAGTAACAGGTCTACGATAACCAAGAGATTGTTGGTATTCCCATGACCTCCCATTCGATTAGCTTCGCCATTTTTCGAGATCACGTCTCAATTGGAGCCAGAGGTTACCCACCATTTTGTGGGTGATATCCCTAGGAGAAAATTTTCTCCAAGATGGTCCTTAGTCGGCAACCACAAACTAGCTCGTTGTGCCATTTCTTCGCCACCTGAACCAGCCATGTGATCCCTCACCCATCTGTAATGATCGTATGTTTGAAGGTGGCCTCTCGAACCAAAAGGTATGTCTTGCGATTTGGTAATTAAATATTGTGGTTTACCTATCATGGAAACTTCTGGGCATGGATTAATGGGGGGATTCGGCGGAAAGAGTGGGCTAGGTCTGTGCTCTTGACCCCTAAACCTCTTTTGGATGTTACCCGTGGATCCTAGTCCCGTGGAATCTATTTTACTAACCTTAGTGCTTTAGGGATGGTGCTACATGGGAAATCCTAATTTTGTGTAATGACTCTCGTACAAATTCAAACGGAATGTGAATATTAGCATACATACGAGACGTCCATGTGATAGCTACATATGTATGGACCGCATGTGTTGCACTACTATACCTACTAACTAACATTGGGAAGTTTGAAGGCAGAAATAAGAAGTTGCAAGGTAGATAATGATAAAATCATTTAGGGATAGGAGAAACAAGCAGAAGTTATTGAAGTAATCCTTTAGTGTTTGTCATAATTGCAGAGGCAGGGACCACTTCGAATCAACCATGGACAAGAAGCAGGACTAATGGGGCATATGGTAGTAGATCTCATGGTGGGCCTAGAATGGATAGGGATGACACGATCATAGGTGCCAGGGTGTTGGATACTCTGGATAGGAGAGCTGATGGACACAGGCTATTCTAGTTCTAGTTCTGAAAGGAACTATGATCATCATCGTTATCATCCTTATAGGAGGAGTGAGAGGGGATATTTTCCAAATGAGTTAAAGAAAGAAAATCCACCTGCATTTGATGGAGATTTGAAGAAACTAAAAGATGTAGAGGCATGGATACTTGGAATGAAGAATTTCTTTGAGTTGAAGGAATACACAAAGAAAATGAAGGCCATAATAGATATATTTAGCCTCAAAGGGAAAGAAAACATCTGGTGGGAAGATGTGAAGCGGGTTAAAGACAACATGACAAAAGACTTGAGTTGGCATGAATTCAAGATACTTTTCAGGAAGAAATATTTGTCAGAGAGGTACTATGACAAAAAAGCTAAGGAATTATATGAGCTAATTATATGATCAAGTTCCTAGAGTTATTGAAGTATGTTCCATATCTTAAGGATGAAAAATACAAGGTTTAAAGATTTGTCAGTGGATTTCCATTAACATTTAAAGAACAAATCGAGTATAATGATCCTCAGTCACTTGAGGAAGTTATTGGGAAATTGAAACACTATTATGAGCAGTCAAAATGTAAGAAAAAATCACAAGGTTGGAAATGGAAAGACAAAGATAAGGGTAAATGGAAGTTGAAAAGAAAAATACCTCAGAATGCAGAAGAGAAATAAAATGTTGCACCTTATAATAAGTTCAACGTAGTTAGACAGGGACATGGGTTAAAACATGGAGGGCAACAAAATAAGGGTGATGGTAGAAAATGGTTGTAGTGCTCGACATGTGGTAAGGAGCATCCTAAGAGGGATTTTCCGTAGAATCGGGGTGGTAGGCCTCAAATTTACAATGCACAGGATGCACAGAGTATTGGGGATGTTGGGAAGAGAATTCCTTGTATCTATGCAACATTGGATAATAGGCGGGAAAATAACTAGGCATCTATTATCGAGATGGATGGCAAGCTTTGTGATTAAGTTGTTTCTATTTTGATTGACCGTGAATCTAATTATAGTTATGTTAACCCTGAGTTGGTGGATAAGTTTGGCTTGAATAAAGAAGTGCATGTAGAAACTTGGTTAGTGCAGTGCTGATTGTTGGTGTGTTGACCAGCGTTGGCTGTGGTCAAACCCTGGAGTTTTGACCTCCAACAAGTGCAAAAATTCCGATCTCTTGAGGTCGCATTTGAGGGCCACAAAGATGGAGGAAAAAGCAAAACAACCTTCACAGAGGATATGACAAAAGCCCACATGAGATTCTAGAGGATAAGACACCAGAGGAACATTCATAGGAAAGAAGCCTAAGATAGAACATCTCGGGATATTTCGTTATCCAGTTTACATCTGCATACCTATGGAAAAGAGGACAAAGTTGCATCCCTCAAGTGAGAAGGGCATCCTGGTGGGATACAGTGAGGATTTGAAGGCTTCTAGAGTCTTCTTGACAGATCAACGTCAGATAGTGATGTGCCGAGATGTTAAGCTTGAGGAGAACTGGGCATCTAAGAAAATTCAAGACCTACCAACAGTTGTAAAGGAGACTCATGAGGAAGAACTGAAGGAGGAGTCGAGTGTAGAGACTTCCAATAGCAGAGATAGACAACCTTCAGTGTAAGAAGAGAAATCATCTCCTTCGACATTAGTAGTCAAGAGGTGTAGGTGGGCAAAGCAAACCTTGCAAGATGCTCGATAGCAAATCGAGCTACCTAGGACCACTTTCAAGGACAACAAACCTCCACGGAAGTTTTTCACATACATGGATTTGATTACCAACATCATAGACTCAGAGTCATCCAACTTTGAGGAAGCAGCCAGGCAGCAAGTGTGTAGAGATGCCATGAACAATGATGCTTAGGAGATTGTGTCGAGACCAAAGGGGAAGTCAACTGTGACTTCCAAGTGGCTTTACAGGGTAAAGCATGCAGCATATGGCAGTGTGGAGAAACACGAGGCCAAATTTCTGGCTCGTGGGTTCTCTCAAAAAGAGGGAGTAAACTATGAGGATACTTTTTCTCTCGTAGCTAGATTCTCCTCTATTTGAGCAATTCTTTTGATAGCTTCTGAGATGGGATGGAACATCCACCAGATGGATGTGAAGCCTGCCTTCCTCGACAACATCAATGAGGAAGAAGTCTACTTTGAGAAGCCATAGGGGTTTGAGATCCATGACAGAGAGATACATGTATGCAGGCTTAAGAAAGCCCTATATGGACGCAAACAGGCACCCAAGACCTTGTATGCCAGAATTGACAATTATTTGTAGGGCATAGGCTTCACCAAGTGTGAGGCAGATCCCAACCTATACTTCTTGTTGGTTGGATCTGAGCCCCTCATTTTGGTGTTGTATGTGGCCGACCTCATTCTAACAGGTGCAAAGAGACTGATTGTGGGTTGTGAGTTAGATCTAGCGTTAGAATTTGAGATGAAGGATATCGGGTCGATGCACTACTTTATGGGACTTGAGGTTTGGCAACAATCGTAGGAGATTTTCCTTGGACAAGGGTAGTACACTCTAGAGATCCTAAAGAGATTCAGGATGCAGGACAACAAACAAATGGCCACTCTGATGGTCATCAACCTAGAGAAGATTGATTCTTCAGTTTCAGAGTTGGCAGATTCCAAACAGTACAGGCAGTTGATTGCCTTGTTGATGTATCTGGTCAACACTCGACTAGACATTAGATTTGTTGTTAAGACCCTGAGCCATTCATGGTGGAACCGAGGGAGGTTCACTGGGTTTCAGCAAAGCACATGCTCAAATATTTGCAGGGCACAATAGGATATGGATTGCAATACTTGGTGGAGATGGTGTGAGGTTGCATGGGTACTTAAATTCGCAGGCACTGATAGAAATTAGAAGAGCACTTTTAGGCGTTGCTTTAGTTTGGGATCAGCAGTCATTTCCTAGTTCAGCGAGAAGCAAACCGCACTAGCACTGAATTCAGTTGAGGCAAAGTACATGGCAGCCAGTCTAGCTACTTGTGAAGCATTTGACTTTGCAAGCTACTCACAGGATTATTTGGTCAAAAGCTTTAGCCGATAGTGATCCATTGTGATAACTAGAATTGTATCAAACTCTCGAAGAATCCAGTTTCACGATAGGTCAAAGCACATTGAGATCAAATACCACTTCATCAGAGACAGGGTGTTGAGGGAGCAATCAAGCTCCAATATATTTCTACAAAGGAGCAGTGGGAAAACATTTTTACCAAGCCCTTGGTGAAGGGCAAGTTCATCTGGGTTCAGGACAAGCTTGGAGTGGTGGAGTATACCTTCCTTGCTAAGAGGGAGTGTTAGTGTTTGTAGCTCAGACAGGTATTTCCATGAGGTTGTATACTTAAGGTAATCATCATTAAATGTGTCCTATATTTTTTCTATAAGTTCACTTTCTCAATTAATTAATTAAGTGACCATTTTTTGTTGAAGTGAATTTTAATTAATAAAGTGACTAAAGTAGGGGTGGAAGGAGTGGGAGGGATTATCACCTATCTCGATGGAGAAACAAAGATCAGGTACACCTCAGGCCTGAGGAAGAAAACAAACAATGCAGTAGAAATGTACGACCTCCTCCTTGGGCTTCAATTAACAAAGGAATTAGGTATTCCCTCCATTAGAGTGTTGGGGGACTCTCTATTGATCATCCGCCATCTATGCTTGTCTTCCCTCCCTTCGAATAATGCTCTTTTTCTCCTCCTCCGTAGAATTTTTGACACCTTGGGTTTTTTTGCTCATAAGACCTTCCATCATATCCTCCACAACTAGAATCGAGCAGCCGCTGAGCAAGCCGATATAGCTTGTCGTCTAGAAGAAGGGCAAATGAAGAAAACTAATGATACTCTCTCTTGGAAAGGTATCCCATGAATCTAGTTTAATTCTTGCTAAATCACTCTCCCCACAATGTGAACATGATGAACAATTCAGTGGGTACTTCTTGGCTTACGTTCCCACACAGGCGAAAGATCATGCTCGGCATTGAAGTACAAATGGGAGGCTTCACACCAATTTCATATCATCTCAATCCTTGTGCGGAGTTCCTTTACAAGAAACTTCAGTATGCAAATGTTTCCTCAAGGACATCCTCTTTGTACAGAGGTCCAACTCGTATTCTCATCTGCAGTGGCTTGGAGTTAAATCATGGCTTCTCGATTTGCATTCACTCATCCCCAGTACATTGTGTAATCGACGTAAATCATTTCCTTTTCCAAGTATTGGCTCCAATCGAGATCAGGGAAACATGGAAGATCTTGATCCATTGGCAACATCCTAGACACGTTGAGATCATGTTGAAGAGTACATTCCAACTTGGGGTGATTATATTAATGGTTCAAACCGCAGTCCAAGCCAGAAATTGGTCCCTTCTAAATTCAGACTTTGTCTCTCTAGCCTCTTGAAGCACCTCCTCCTTTTTCTCAACAGCAACATGTTGAAGAAGGCAGTGATATTCTATTGCAGGCTCTAGCATTGGGCAAACCACTCTTGTCAAACAAAATTGCACCCATGGTCCAATGGAACAACTGTCATTTCTACCCTCATCCTCCAATAGACTGGTTTGCAAAGATCTTGAAGCTTAGGTAGCAAATTCTTGACCTATCCGAAATTGTGCAAAACTAGCAAGCTCAAATTCAAAGAACGAAAGATGAAATGGAAGATTTGTACCTCCAGCTAGCAGATTTGCAGAAACAACAGAAGAAGGAAGACTCCAACACCTCAACAAGCTTCGACCACCCTCAGTAATCTATGAGAATCCCTTGTAAATTCATTTTAATAGTTGGCGAGTTTAGTAGAATTTATAGTAGTAGATGTTTAAGCCTTGGCAGAAAGAAGGAATGCAGCAAATATCAATTACACCTTTTGGAGAATTCTCCTTCTTCTCTCTTAGAATTTTCATCCAAACAGAGCATGATGTAAATCTCTCGGGTTTCTCGCTCTGAACAGGCAAGAATTAATAGCAAGTTGTTCTTATTTTTGTCAAAAAAAAAAAGTGACTAAAGTGGGTCACTTAATGATTTAATTAAAAGAGGGCCATTGATCTCACAGTTAGATCTTAATCATTGAAGACTAGGTTTTTCGCTCATGTCAAAGTTATAAAAGAAAGAGAGTGAAAAGGACAAAGACAAACAAAGATCATTTATATGACAAGTCACGTGAGTGAAGGAGAAAATCAAACATCTGATTTTCAGCTATTGGCGAGGAGTTTTCAGCACTAGTTTAGCAAGGAGAAGACAGCCAGTCAACAGAAAGGATAAGAGCAGTCGTACAGCCCAGCAAAGCAAGTCGCACAGTCATCCGTATGAATTCCATAATAGGATGCCTCGATTTCTATGCAGATTGAAATTTTTAGGTTTTTTGTTTGTTTGATTAATTTCTCAGAGCCATTTTTCCCTGTAGGGACCTCTTATAAGTTCTAAAAATATTTTTAAATGATGAACTAATCTAGAAGAACATAAATAAATTGTGCATTGTGTGATTGCTTCTCTCGTTTTCTACTACATGCAAGAGCTAATAAATTAATAATTCCAACAAGTAACTAAATATGATTTGTTTGCTTAGATAGCTAGTTTCAAGATAATTTAACATACAAGTGATGTAATGTCCCTTCCTAAATTATTTTGGAATAGGACTTATTTTTATGTCATGAGGGCCAATTTTGGTGATATCGGGGCCCATTTGATTTTTATTAGAGACTTAGGAGTTAGAAGTTAGTTAACATTATGTTATGATATTTTGTTGGTAATGTATGGGGGACTAACCACACATGAAATATGCACACCCTTGATAATTGGTTCGAAAAGCATGAGTGGGAACAGCGTATGGAGGAAAAAGGTCGGAAGAAGGCTCAACTAAGGTTATAAAAGGAAGGAAGTTCACTTCATTTGGCATTCTTAGCTTATCAATTTTATCTCAGTTTCTCGAGCTGCTTAGCCGGGTCACTTGTTGTTTAGCACAAGTTTTCCAAGTGGAAAACTCACCCATTCTTTGGGGGACTTCGAGTGCCACCCTATATCGGTTTTCCATTGTCATCCGAAGGAGTTTCATCAAGTTATCTTTAGCATTTGCATTCAGTTTGCCCCAACAGTGCGTATTTTTGGAGGACGCAATGGCATTTCTTGTGGGATTATTGCAGCGCTTTTCCGAAGGCTGATTGACGAGAGAATATTTGGTGGAGAAAGGTTCATTAGCTTGTTAAGCTATAGGCGAACCTCGAAGGTTGAGATTGATAGCGTATCTTAGGAGCAGCATGCCAGTCACGGGGCCAGCGCAGAGGAGGAAAAGCTGGGCACATTTATGGTAGAGTGCTTCAGCCATTTGGGTCATTGTTTGCCAAGAGAAATAAAACAAGTGTTGGTGGAGATGTTTGCTGCATTCTTGGAGCATTGATGGAGTATTTTGTTGGTGATTTTGCAGACTATGTGCTTCAGCAACCACTGAGGAGCGTAGGGCCTGTTGGAGGTCCATTTTGGAAGGTCAAAGCTAGGCCAAACCATTTCCGGGTTTTTCTGGGTTTTTGACAAGGACCTCATAAATAATTTTGTAGAATTTTCTGAGCACTAGAGATGGGGCTTTCAGCCATATATTTGCAGTAGACAATGCAGATTTGCTAGGGCTTTTGGAGGTTGCTTTTGGAAGGTGAAAACCAGACCAAACCATTGCTTGGTTTTTCTAGGTTTTTGACAAGGATCTTAGAAATAATTTTGCAAAATTTTCTGAGCACCGAAGGTGGGGTTTTCAGTGATTCCTTTGCAACAAATAGTGCAGAATTGTTGGGACAGCACAAAGCCTTCACTAGGCAGTTTCTGGTTTATCATTCTCTTACCTGGGTTTTGCTCCGCTTGCCAAAAAGGCAAGCCCAAGTACATTTCTTCTGTATATTTGTACTCTGGACCATTTCTATAATAAAATGGCTCAGTGCTTCCATGAATTTGATTGTTCTGGGTATTTACTGCATTGTTTAAAATTTCTATGGTGCAAATTTATTATTTTCTGCAGTAGCATTGTTTTTCATATTTTGGAACATTACAAGTGATGTACATTTTGAGGTATGCAAAGGAGGATGAACATAATTAGATAGGCACACTCAAATTCTTGGACTTTTAGAAAATTTATATTCTTAGAATCTTGGTCAATTTTAGCAACAGATAACATTTTTGAGCACCTATTCAATAGTTCTCCTACGGGTTACTTTCAAAATTTCAAGATTCACAATCTTTAAAAAAATCTATTTTTAAAATTATCTTTCTTGAAATTTGATTGTAGATTTGTATGCCCTTTTGGGAAACATACAAGATGTTTGATTTGCTGGCATTCCAAATGTTGGAAAATGTAAAGTGGCAGCTTGTAATTCTTAATTTCCTTAACCTTAATATTTCCTCGTGAACTTTATTAGTTTCCTTTATGTTCTTTAGTTAGATCTTTTCATCAAACAAATATCAAGAATGAAATAGCAATAATAGAGGACAAGAAATTAGGCTCTTGGGCAGGGAAAAACCCCTCCAAAGGGTAAACCCATAAAAACTCCTCTTCTTAGAATCTGCTACAAATGAGATATCAAGACCCAACCCCAAACCAAGTTCTTCTCCAAGTACCAAGTCAGCCCTTCCAACAAGTCCTTCCTTGAACTTACACTAACCAACCACAACCTACAACATTGACCTACCAGCCTCAAACCTGCAACTCACATAGCTACTTTGACCCTTCGGTCTGTTACCTCAGTTCTGCACTTTCGACCTATTTTGCGCCTTCGGCCTGTTCTGCACCTTTGTCTCAGTTTTGTACCTTCGTCCTGTTTTGTACCTTCGGCTCAGTTCTGTACCTTCAGCATGCTCTACACCTTCAACTCAATTTTGTAACTTCGGCTCAATTTTGTAACTTCGGCCTGTTCTGCACCTTCA
This sequence comes from Pinus albicaulis, assembly GCA_034641835.2. Classification (NCBI taxonomy): domain Eukaryota; kingdom Viridiplantae; phylum Streptophyta; class Pinopsida; order Pinales; family Pinaceae; genus Pinus; species Pinus albicaulis. The sequence goes on along the minus strand of CM076575.1, from coordinate 1,522,291,627 downwards.
ACTCAATTTTGTACCTTCGGCTCAATTATGTACCTTTGGCCTGTTCTGCACCTTCAGCTCAATTTTGTGCCTTCGGCTCAATTCTGTACCTTCGGCCTATTTTGTACCTTTGCTAGAAACTTCGGATTTGATGATCGAATTTGTCTAGGTTGAATAATTGTTAAATGAGATCGAACTACTCCTTTATATAGCCTTCTCAAGTGGTCAAATTCCCTCCTTTAAGCCGACTCGATGTTCCCAGAGTCAACTTGTACTTTAGGAGATTCCAAGACTTTATAGACTCAAAACTAATTCTTTTTATAAATACATTTTGTCCAAAAGGATCTAATAAACATGATGTTGACTCCTTTGACTCATGACAAAAAATCCTAAGACCTAACAAACCCTAGAAGCATGAAGAACATGCTTTTACCAAGATTCCTAGAAGACCATCAATAAAGAGCATGAAACCCATGCTTCAATAATAATAACTTTTTCTTTTCTTTTCTTGTTTGTTACATAGGATACATACTGAAATGAGTACAACAACAATTATGAAGACCAAAATTAGTTACATTTTCAACACCAAGGCGATCATGGTCTTGGTCAAAACTGGTCAAATGTAAAATAGAGATAGAACTTTGGCATTATGGAAATAATCACTTTTTTGGATAGATATTGAGTACAAGATGGGTGCCAAATTTGAAAGCAATCGAAGATTGTAATTCAAATTTTGGACTTACTTTTAACCTCGAGATTTCTGGGATTTTGTCATATTTTTGGACGCCTAGTGTTGTAAATAGCATGGTGGTCAAATTTCAAGTCATTGTGACAATTTTTGGTTTTGGTCAAAATTAGGGGGTCGAGATCTTTCTAGATCATTCTAAAAGCTACCATAGTGAACCCACTTAACCCAATGTTTCATCTAGAAGAGGTGTGTTCTAATTGAGTTCCTAATTATGGATTTGACCTAGTAGTGGCAAATAAATGGGGATTATTGCTAAGTTACTCCATTTACGCTTCATTCCAATTCAATTTGTTGAATCTATAAAAACCATCAAGTTTGTTGAATTTCAAATGGGATGTCAAATCCAATTTTCTTCATATGGGGTGCAATGACACTAGAACTCCTCTCAAGGATCCTAGAACAATTAATGGTTATATATAAAACTAATGTAAAAGGGTAAAAAGGAAAATGGAAAATTTAAAGAATTTTATACTATCATTCCAACTTGGCTTGTGTGTTAAGCAATGTCCTAATCAAAACCTTGGTTTCACTTTTCCTTTATGCGCCCAACGTTTGCGAAGGGAATTCCACTTGGTCTACTACCAACGGATTCTTGTGTTATTTCCAGTATTAGAAGGATGACACTCCACTTCTTCTATTTTTATGCAAAGCTTGTGATATTTTCATGCCATGTTCCAAAGATGGAAGGAGGGCACATTACTTGGCATATCTTTGACACTCCCATGAGTTACTTCCATCTCTAGAGGAGGAGCACCCTACTTAAGCTATTCTTGCCAAAAGACTTATTCTATTTGCAATGGTGTTCTAGATTTAGTCTCCTCTTATATTCATAAACATGGCCCATATTTGACTATCCTTCTCCTATATTTTATTCTCTCCTTTCATAGATCTATTCTATTCTCTATATAAGAGTGTACAAGAAAAGGAGGAAGCTATCAGTGCCTTACATCCTATCACTTGCTTAATTTCATTATTTCGATAGAAATATTGTGAATGGAAGCTAGCAATAGAGCACTTGAGCTAGTTGGATGACTCTAGACTCTAACGTCCTGATTGTATCCAATTTTGTGTGGACAAGTTGAAAAAACTTAGTTCCCAAAAGATACTTGAAAGCATTTGTGTGTTCCCACTTATCTGAGATTTTGTTCTTTCTACAACCCTTGGCAGGAAAGATCAAATCAATTACTCTTTTAGCGACCATACTCCAATTAAAGTGTGTAAGAACTTTTATGTTTTTTCATAGAATTTTACATGTTTTCATTGCAAATTTAAACAAATCCGAACTTGTGGGAATCAAATAGTTTTCATTTTCCCTACTTGTTTTCTTTTATCCATTCATAACTCCATTTCTAGGACAACGCATGTAACACACCCAACCCCCTAATGTCACATTAGGTCTATGGGGCATATAATATAATTAGACCCAACCTTCATGGTTTATTATGAAGATGGGGTTATCAAAATTTCTCTTTCCTCTGTCTCCGCAAATCATATTTCTGATACCGCCATCATCTTCTACTTGTAAAGATTGTTCCAACGATATAATTTTTATCCCATTTTGAGCATAACTTGATGCACCTATGAATATTTGCCCCTTTTAAGGCCACATCATCATTCATATAGTCATGTGGCTAACACATGGCAGCCTTGGCCACAAATCCCCCCACACTAGTCCACATCCCTGGCCCACATGTCATATTGACCACTGCCATATCAGTGATTTCCATAACACTCGCATGGTCCATTCCTCCAAGGTTCCGATATCCAGGTACACTAGTATGTTGTTGAGAAATCAATGCAAGTAGACTTAGGTTTTCATTTCTCTTTCTTGATAATTACTTGTGACTTATGTTCGCTTCTTTTACTTCTTTGTTATATTATCTTTCATCAAGCAATTACCAAATTATGTGTGTATGAAGATCACAAAACACGAGACACAAGATGTAGGCACTCTGCCAGGGCAAAACCCCTATCTAGGGGAAAATCCAGTCAAAATCTCTTCCTTTAATAGTTTTCTTGAGATAATCCAAGACTCTTCAACCTAGACACAGACTTCCTCCAACCACCAAGTCAGCCCTTCCTTCTAGCATCTTCGATCTAGATCTTCGACCTGTTAAAATTTGGGTACTAGAGGACAAGTGGTTCCCTAAGGCTTTGATCTTTGGACTAGGGAAAAGTGTCCAAATGTATTTTGTACTTTTCTCCTAAAGCAACTTTATAAGTGGTAAAGTCAAATCTAATTTAAAAGTGACTTTATAAGTGATAAAGTTAAAAGTCTAATTTAAAAAATTAGAAAGTGAAAAATTGGCTATGAAAATAAAAGGCTAGGTGGGTCTTTATTTAAGTGGGGTGAATTAAAAATTAGAAATGCACACTTATTCTCAACCCTTGATCTAAAGCTATCTCAGCCAGTGGACTTAGGGAATCCCCAAAAGTCACTTAGGGTTAGGTTAAAGGAGAAAAGAAGAGAAAAGGTCATTCATTCATTTCATGAGCAAATTGAGAGAAGGAGCAAGAGAGAGCAAGGAGAATTTATGAGCAGTGAGGAAGAAGAGAGCAGAACCTTGGCACACATACCAAGGCAACATTTAGCGAATCCGTACAGCAGGTTTACACGTAGTTCAAGGCAATTCTTGGGCAAATTTTTCAAGGCAGAACTGTACAGCAACTTTGGCATGCATTCCTAGGTAGTCGTACAACAATTCTGGCACAGATTTCAAGGTGCATTTATTGCTATTTTTGTGGCACATATTTTGAGGCAGTCCGTACATCGTATTGTTGTTTCTGTGCACAGAAATCAAGGCAAAAATAGTATGGCATTTATTGTTGTCCCTCTGCACACAAATAGAGGAGGTCGTACAACAACATTTATTGATGTTCTGCATGCAAATCGAGGAGGTCGTACAGCAGCATTTATTGGTGTGTTTTCTAGGCACAAAAATCAAGGAGTCCGTACAACATTTAAGGTTGTTCCTGTTTTGACTGTTGGCACATTTTTTGAGGCGGAGGTTAAGCATGGAAAACGAGATAAATTGTATTTTTGTGGTTGCTGGAATTTTCTGTGTATTTCTGTTTCACTATAAAAAGCATTTTTCAAAAATAAAGAAGAGCTCTCAAACTAGTTTTCCCCAAGGGTTGTAGGGGGTTTTTCCAAGGTCACATTGACCAAAAATCAGCGTGTTATTTTTCTGTGTGTGGCTATTATAATTTCCTGTGTTTTATTTCTGCATTTCGAGCACTGTGAAATTCCTAAATTTGTGTTTTCAGAAAATTTCATTTCCAGAATTTTGAATGTATGATTATGGGAATGGGCATTTAACTATATGGGAGTGATAAGGTGAAACTGAAAACCAGAGTGGGGTCTAAAATTTCTACATGGTATCAGAGCTTGGATGGCTGAAAAGTGCAGTTTGGGACAGCAAGTGAAAAACTACAGCAAGTTATTTTCACACAGAAAACTGAACCTTTACCTCAGATTTGAATACTTCAATTTGTTAGGACAGCAAGCATGTCTTCGGGCTTGAGGGTTGAGGATAGGTTGGATGAGCAGAGCAACTATAGTGCATGGAGGGAGAGAATCCAGAGCATCTTTGAGAAGGCAGAAGTCTGAGGCATAATTGTTAACACCACACAACACCCAGTAGTAGTGTCTGCTGACCCTGTTCAATTGGCAGATTTTAACAATAAGAATGCTAAGGGAAAAAGACTAATTCTAGATGGTGTTAAAGGCCATGTCATTCCTCATATGAGAGGAAAGACACATGCACATGAGATGTGGACAGCCTTGACCAATCTTTACCAGAGCACCAATGAAAACAGAAAAATGGTCCTAAGGGAGAAGTTGAAGGCCATTAAAATGGCTAAGACTGATAGTGCTACAGCATACCTCACAAAAATCACTTCTGTGAGAGATGAGTTGGCAGTTGTTGGAGAGACCATTCCACCCACTGAGTTGGTGCGGATTACATTGAATGGTCTTCCCAAGACTTGGGAGAGTTTTGTGGATCAGATTGTTGCACGGGAGAACCTTCCCAGCTAGGAGAGGTTGTGGGATGATTGCATTCAGAATGAGATAAGAAAGAACCATCTTGGGGCAGCCAAACAGGTAGAGGAGGATGACAATGTAGCATTGTTGGCAAGGGGCAAGAAGGGCAAAGGAAAGAAGCAAGCTTCCACAAGTGGTGGTGAGGGCAAAGGCAAAGGTAAAGCTAACCAGGTGAATAAGGAGAAGGACTATTCCAAATTCAAATGTTGGAATTGTCAGAAGTTGGGACACTATGCAGTTGTGTGTCCAGAGAAGAAGAAGAAGGGAAAGGACAAGACCATGGCAGCATCAGCAAAGATAGAGGACTTTTCGGAGAGCTTTGACCGAGAGTTTGGGTTCATAGCTTGTGAGTCCACTAGCGCAGGATCACCTGCCACACATATTCAGAGGGAGTGTGCACTTCCCTCTACTAGCGGAGCATCTTCAATTATTTGGTATGTTGACGGTGGGGCTTCCCGTCATATGACAAGATTCCGGGAGTACTTCTCAGAGCTTTCAGAGAGTGGCACTGATATAGAGGTAGTACTCAGAGATGACAGCATTGTTAGAGCAGGCGGTGTGGGGGCATTGACATTTGATAGGGAACCCAAACCTCCCTTGAAAGTGTCAGATGTTCTATATGTGCCTGGAATGAAGAAGAACCTTATATATGTTTCAGCATTGGAGGACAGAGGGTATGAGGTGTTGTTCAGGAGAGGGCAGGTGCTTATATATCCTAGGGGCGCTCCAGCAGATTCAGCTAGAGTGATTTGTGTGCGCCATGCCAAGGTGTAGAAGTTTTCATTCCAGCCCCCGATGGCATTCAGTAGCAGTATCGACAACAGATCTAGCAGTTCAGATTTGTGTGAGATTTGGCACCGCAGGATGGGGCACATGTATCATGGGGCCTTAAGGACATTGTGGGAAATCACCACAGGTGTGCCAGATTTCAGTTTTGATCACCTTGATAAATGCAGAGGATGTGCCATGGGGAAGTTTGGCAAATCCCCTTTTCCTAGTAGTGACAGCAGATTGACGGGGATTCTTGACTTGGTTCATACCGATCTGAGCAGTCAGATGTCTCATGTATCCTTGAGTGGATAAGAGTATTATGTTTTATTCATTGATGATCACTCCAGGAAGACCTGAATTTATTTCTTGAAGACAAAGTGAGGTCTTCAAGCGGTTTCAGGAGTTCAGAGCTCTTATGGAGACTCAGACAGGTCGGAAGATCAAGGCCCTCGGGTCAGACAATGGAGGGGAGTATACCCTTGGTGATTTTGTTGATTATTGTGCGGAGGCAGGCATCAGGAGGGAGTTCACAGTTCCTTACAACCCCCAGCAGAACGAGGTTGTGGAGAGGAAGAACAGATCCATCATTGGGGCTGCTGAAGCCATGCTTCATGATCAGGGGTTACCTTTGTTTTTGTGGGTAGAGGCCTGCAACACTGTTGTGTACTTGCAGAACAGGAGTCCACATCGTGCCTTGGGGCATGTGACTCTGGAGGAGGCTTTTTCTGGGAAGAAGTCTGACGTTGGTCACTTTCGTATCTTTGGGTGCATTACATACTCCTATGTTCCCAAGGAGAAGAGGACCAAGCTAGAGACCACTACAGATAAGGGCATCTTTGTGGGTTACAGTGAGACCTCGAAAGCCTTTCGGATTTATATTCCTACGAGGAAAGTTGTTGTCAGGCAGGATGTGAAGTTCGAGGAGGATAGGGCTTTCAGGAAATCACGGGAGTTAGAGTATCTGGATTCACCAGACCCTTAAGAGCAGCTGAGTCAGTCACAGGGATCCAATGGACAGGGATCAGGAGGTACATCGATTATAGTGTCAGGTCCATCAGTGAGCAGTGGCTCTTAGAGTTAGGTGGGTGGTGCTTCGGGCAACATGCAGAGCAGTCCACAGAGCAGTTCACAAGGTAGCCCACTGATGAAAAGTTCGCACGGTACTTCAGCATCTACAGGCATAGATTCAGGCATGAGGTCAGTTGGAAGGCCTTCAGGGGTTCAAGCTTTTGATGATGATGAGGATTCTTTCACTCCGGTGGGAGAAGTCTGCTCAGGGAAGAGGAATCCCAAGTGGCTTCAGGACATCTTGCGCGAGGCCACATCAGTTCCTGGCCCAAAGAGAGAGGTTAGAGAGAGCAAACCACCTGAGCGGTTCTGTAGCTATATGGCATTGATCACTAGGATCGTTGATTCTGAGCCTTCTAGCTATGAGGAGGCAGCTAGCCAGCGGGTCTGGAGAGAGGTCGTGCAGGAGGAGTATTCTTCTATCATGAAGAACGATGTTTGGGAGGTGGTGCCGAGGCCTGAAGGTAAATCAGTGGTTACTTCCAGATGGCTTTACAAGATAAAGCATGTTGCAGATGGCAACATCGAGAAGTTCAAGGCTCGATTTGTGGCGAGAGGGTTCTCATAGGTAGAGGGAGTTGACTATGACGAGACCTTCGCTCCCGTGGCTCTATATACTTCCATTCGCTCCACTATATCGATAACAGCAGAGATGGGTTGGAAGATCCACCAGATGGATGTGAAGATCGCATTTCTCAATGGCTTCATACAGGAGGAGGTTTATATTGAGCAGCTGCAGGGCTTTGAGGTGCATGGGAAGGAGTCCCATGTATGCAAACTGAAGAAGGCACTCTATGGCCTGAAGCAAGCTCCGAGAGCTTGGTACTCGAGGATTGATACATACTTGCAGGAGTTGAGTTTCACAAAGAGTGATGCAGATCTGAACCTATACTTTATTGTGGTAGGTGAGGAGCCTCTCATTTTGGTGTTGTATATAGATGACTTGGTCATTACAGGTGCAGACAGACACATTGAGGGATGCAATAGAGATCTTGCTTCAGCGTTTGAGATGAAGGACATTGGCTTGAATAATTACTTTTTGGGATTGGAGGTGTGGCAGGAGGAGGGGCATTTCTTCCTGGGACAGGGGAAGTATATTGTGGACATTCTTAGCAGATTTCACATGGAGGATTGCAAACCCATGTCTACACCTATGATCACTAACTGGAAGAAGCTTCACGCTTCAGATTCCGAGTTGGTGGATCCCACTTTGTACAGACAACTGATTGGTTCTTTGAAGTATTTGGTCAACACTCGACCAGATATATGTTTTGCAGTCAACACGATGAGCCAGTTCATGTGTGAGCCCAGGAGAGTGCATTGGGTTGCTGCAAAACACATACTTCGTTACTTGCAGGGGACAGTGGATTATGGTCTGGATTATAGATAGGGAGATGGAGTGAGACTGGAAGGGTACACTGATTCAGATTGGGCAGGTTGTGCTTCTGATAGGAAGAGTACTTCATGGCATTGTTTTGGGTTGGGTTTGGCAGTTGTGTCGTGGTTCAGCCAGAAACAACAGTCAGTTGCAGTGAGTTCAGCAGAAGCAGAGTACATGGCAGCCAGTTTGGCTAGTTGAGATGCCATATGGCTTTGCAAGATGTTGTTTGACTTATTTGGTTAAGCGTTGAGACCTTCAGTGATTTACTGCGATAATCAGAGTTGCAGTAAACTCACGGAGAATCTAGTATTTCATGACAGGTTCAACCATATTGGGATCAAATATCATTTCATCAGAGACTATGTTCAGAAGGGAGCTGTGAAGCTTGAGTATATTCCCACATGAGCAAGTAGCGGACATATTCACTAAAGCCTTACCACGGGGCAAGCATGTCTACTTCAGAGACAAGATGGGCGTGGTGAAGAACACTTTCCTCGGTAAGAGGGAGTGTTAAAATTTGGGTACCAGAGGACAAGTGGTTCCCTAAGGCTTTGATCTTTGGACTAGGGAAAAGTGTCCAAATGTATTTTGTACTTTTCTCCTAAAGTGACTTTATAGGTGGTAAAGTCAAATCTAGTTTAAAACTCACTTTATAAGTGATAAAGTTACAAGTCTAATTTTAAAGTGACTTTATTAAAGTCAATGTAAAATTAGAAAGTGAAAAAGTGACTCTGGAAATAAAAGGCTAAGTGGGTCTTTATTTAAGTGGGGTGAATTAAAAAATAGAAAGTGAGAATTAAATGCACACTTATTCTCAGCCCTTGATCTAAAGCTATCTTAGCCATTGGATTTAGGGATTCCCCAAAAGTCACTTAGGGTAAAATTAAAGGAGAAAAGAAGAGAAAAGGTCATTCATTCATTTCAAGAGTAGATTGAGAGGAGGAGTGTTGTCGCACAAAATGTCTAGGCACCGCGACAACGACTCAGATCGAGGGTTGTCACCCTGATCCCCAATCTCTCTATCTAAGTTGTCTCCTTGCAAGCTAAGGGACGTAGACCCTAACAAAAATGAAGGAAAAGAACTGGTTGAAAATCAACCAATTCAGGAGACAGCTAGATAATCAAATACTTGTTAAGATTTACGAGATTTTACAAATCCAATTAGATCCAGAAGTTTAAAACTAGTGCCTTATGGAGTCAAAATATCCCGTTATAAAAATAAAGTTAAGTATCTGATATGTAACTACTGCTATGAAAAATAGATTCACCACAATGATATTCAATAAAAAGCACCACAACTATGCATTAAAATATTGTGAACACACAGCAATGTTATCATGAGATGACCATCGAATTGAAATGCCAAATATTATCAATATTTCCAAATTTATGATGTTCTAAATAATCCCAATCTAGAAAATAAAAATTAACAACAACAACAAACAAAATTCCTATAGTCAAACTTTAGATAGAAATTTAAAAGCTCATCTGACTATGAAATAAAAAAATTTGAGAAATTTTCTAGATTTTTATATTTTTTATTTTTTTATTATTTTTAAACAAAATCTAAAAGCAAAAAACTAAAACTATGGACAAAATTAAAACCTAGAATTAAATCTAAAACAAAAAATTTAAAACTAAACTAAAGCTAACGTTAATTAAAATCTAAAAACTAAGAATTAAAACTAAAAGTTAAATAAATGAAACTTAACGCTAACTAAACAACTTTTAAAAAAAAAAAAAGCTAAAAATTAAAACTAAAAACTAAGACTAAAAGGTTTTAAACTAAAATCTAAAATTTAATTAAAACCTAAAAATCTAAAAAAACTAACACTAAAGTTAACGTTATTGTTTGTGTTTTTAAAAAATATGAAATGTCGTGGGTTTTGTTTGCAGGTTGGATGTAAGGAATGGGAAGGACGAGGGCTACGGAGTCCACAGATCCGAGAGAGAAAGTCGGGATTAAAAGAAGCCGACGAAATGAGCTGCAAGCAAGACTGAGAGATGGCAACGAAGGCGTGAGCAAGGTAAAGAAGAATGAGCACGCAGGTGAAGGGAGCCAGAGAATTGAGGCAGCATACGGAGGGCTCGATGCAGGTTTGCAGAAGCGTGAGGAGGGTGGACGCTGTGTAAGGAATGAAGGCAGCGTGAAGATGGAGGGTTGCGGATCCGTGAGCCAATGAAGGTGGTACCAGCATTTTGGAATGATAGAAATTGAACAGCCACAGCAAATGAAACCCGTACGGATTTGCAAATATCGGTAGAGGAAATGAGCAAGGATATGAATGCAGAATGCAAAGATTATCTCAAGAAAAACCCAGTACACTCGAAATTCCTCCAGCAATTAAAATTTTTCCAACATAACTCAGATTTTTAGAACACTGATTTAGATGCACCTGAGATTTTCTCTTTTGTAACAAAATAACACTCAGATCTGTCAACAGAAACAATCCTGAGGCCAAATCTTACCCTCTGGAGGTTAGTTCTGGCTCAGATCTAAAAAAAATTCTAAGAAACCCCCTGCAACCTTGCAAAAAAACCAGAACAGATCCAAAACTATGCACAAAATAAATAAATAAATAACCCCTTACACCCTAGAGAATATTTGCAAATTTACAATGCTAATTTACAGATTAGAGGCCCTCTTGGCCAGATTTAAATCGTTTTTGCACAATTAATAAGAAGATAAAAATTTAAGAGAGGCACAAGCTCTAGAAAACCCTGCAAAAAACAATTTCGTAAGATAGCTTTGGGAATTATGAAACCATGAGCTTTTTCAGATTTACGAAATCTAAGAGTCGGCTGGTCTAACTGAAGACTTCCCCAAATGCTCAAACCTTAAAAAAAACGATTCCCTGCACACTTAGATCTGAACTTTAGATTGATAGAGATTTAAGAAAATAAACATGAGACCTTTCAGAAAAATAGAGAACTAGTTTTTCTGTCAAATCAAAAATGTCATTTTATGAACCCAGAAAACTGCACAAGATACCTGTATGCAGATTAATCCATAAAGGCCATCAACCATAAAAATGTCAAATAAAGTAGCAGAGTTTAGAGACAAATCACTACATAGATCTGGAAAAGCAACACCAAAGTTTGTAACCCCAAAGTCTTTATGTTTTATTGATCAAAGAAAATCACAAAAGCTTCCAAGAACAAGTGCACGATTTCAAGATCGAATGCAAATGTCATACCAAGACCTCTAATTTATAAGACACAATCTCCAACGACTAGTTCGCTTGATCCATGTCAAAGTAATCTCGACCGTCGAAAAGATTTGATCATCTTTTAATTTGGACCGTCGAAATTATAAATTTGAGGAAAAACAAATTTATCATTTAATTCCATTTTAATTAACTCAAAAATAATATTTTTGAGTTAATTACCTCAAAATTTTGACTTTGACTTAACCACCTAGGCCCAAGGGTCCAAAATTTCTTGAAGTTCTCAATATTCCCTTGGCCTGGGACCTTTAAAAATTCATTTTTTAAGGACCATCGAATTTTGCCTTTGAAGAATTTTAACTCATCTAGGACCTAAAATTAATTAAATTTCTGGCTTAGGTTTTTTTAATTAATTTGGCCAGAAAATTTAATTAATTGACTGAGAGGGGATTTAATTATTTTTTCCAACCCTCTTTACATAAGATAAATACATTTAGACACATGAAGGGAGAATACCCATTCATATAGACCCTCAAAAAGGTACCCAATTCTGCGACTCAAAACATGATCTAGTAGACTAAGTAGCTTGTAATAAAATAATCTAGCCAACTAGCTAGGATTATTTCCAAATTACTTTTACAAAGACTACCATAGGACTCACTTAGCATCTTGATGACAAAATCCACCCTAGCTTTGGGGTGAGGTTGGAAGGAAAAACTCTGTCGATCACTTGTGTCGAAAAACACAAGTAAATCAGTGAGATAAAAAACCTCCTAGGATAGAAATCGTCGCCAACATACTAGGCTTACCTAGGTTGTTACATACAAGATGGTATTACTTAGATCATTTACATCATAAACATGCAGAATGGGTTTACATCATTTATAAAATTTCGGTTGTCGATGAAATCTGAATGGCGTGAACCTCGAACATGATGAGTCCCATTTGAAAAAATGGGGGTGTACTACTATGGGGTCGTTAACAAAGTGTGGTCAACATCTGGCTCTACTTGGAGACACGTTGCTTCATTGAAGGAATGTGAGAATCCAGAATCTGCATCCAGGCAACACACAAAATTACATAAGTAGTGTCCATCCAAATATCATCATATAACATTAAGCACGTGAAAAATAGAAGCTCTTGTAACATTTATTATTCTACTTGACATGAAAAGTAAATCTAATCTAACTACAAAATGAAAAGCTGAAAGGACGAGGAGTAGGGTTAGAAATACAATACAAAGGATGCCCAATGGCATCAAATGTCATCTTTGAAGAACAACTTGAGCAATTGGCCATTCGTAGGTAATTGAAGTGGTTCGCCTTCCAACGTGCTCAAGTGGAATGAGTTTGGTCCAGCAATGCCTCTGATAATATAAGGTCCCAGCCACAAACTGTCAAATTTCTTGTGTTTTCTGGGCTTTTCATTTTTTCGGTCCCAAAGTAATACCATGTCTCCAACCTACAAAGATCTAGATCGAGATGATTTATCAAAGCTTTTTTTAATGTTAAATTGATTCTTACACATACTATCTAAAGCTTTCCTACGAGTTTCATCCAACTCCACAATCTGATAAATTCTATTTTGAACAACATCTTTATTAGTGGAAAAATGTTTAAGGACTTGGTAAGCTGGTAATTTAAGGTGCACAAGCAAAGTTACATCCAAGCCATAAACTGATTCAAAAGGACTTTTACCAGTAGCTTTCTTTTTAGTAATTCTATCTGCCCACAAAGCATACTTGATTTTGCTATCCCAAGATCGCTTATTATCTCCTACTATCTTCTTGATAATGGTTATAAGATTTTTATTACTTGATTCAGCGAAGCCATTACCCTAAGGATAGTAATTAGATGAATGAGATAAAGTAATGTCATACTTAAAACAAAAAGATGAAAGTTCAAAAGAACTAAAAACCTTGGCATTATCAGTAGTGATCTTGGCAGAGACACCAAATCTAGTAATGATTTGATTTTCAATAAAGTCCATAATGACCTTTTCATTGGCATTCTTAGCAGGAATGGCTTCAACCCATTTTGTAAAATAATCAGTCGCAATTAAGATCTAGGAGTAGCCATTGCTAGAATTTTCATGGAATTTCCCGATGAAATCCAGACCCCAATGCTGAAAAGGTGCCTCAACAACCACAGGTTGTAGGGGCAGGGCAGCTAGCTTCTGTTTCCCAGTGAATAGTTGACAGGCTTGGCAACTTCTGACAAATTTATGCACATCTGAAAAAATCGAAGGCCAAAAATAACCAGCTCTCAGAATTTTGTGGGCAGTAGTTCTAGTAGCATAATGACCACCACAAAATCCTGAATGAAACTCAGAAATCAACTTTTTAGACTCAATCTCATCAACACACCTAAGTATTATCCCCTCAGGATTTCTCCATCCAAGGCCATCCTTTATGAGGCAATACTTAGTGGCTTTTAAACTAAGAGCCCTTCTTCTATGAGCAACTAAATGGTTAGGACATGTAAGATTTAACAAATAATAAATAATGTCCTTATACCATTCATGCTCTCATAACCTTTGCAGCTCAGGCGAAGACGCATTATTAAGAAAGATCAAACCAAGCGCTTTCTCATTACCTTCGGTCATCATTTCAGCCAAGCCTTGACCTTTGACTAACTTGGTGGGCTTAATCTCTAAATCATACTCTTGAATCTTAGTAACCCACCTAGCACGAGTCCCTAAACAATCAATTTGAGTTAAGATATTTTTAATCGCAGAATGCGGGACGAAAGCAATGATTTTAGAATAACTCACATAAGTCCTAAAATGCTTAAGAGACTTAACCAAAGCATAGGCTTGCTTTTCCATAGTAGTATAATTTAATTCAGAATTTTGAAGCGCTCTACTCATGAAAGCAATAGGTTGTTCGTGACCTTCCTTATTCTTTTGTAACAAGACACCAGCAATAGTATCTTCAAAAGCGAAAGAGAAAATCATAAAATCCTTTGAATAATCAGGACTCGCCAAAATAGGAGCTTGAGCAATAGCACCCTTAATCCTTTGAAAAGCCTTTTTACCATCTTTCCACAAAAATTTTACATCTTTTTTCACAAGACTTTGAATGGGCTTAGCTATTTCTGCGTAATTTGGAATAAATCTTCTAAGAAAATTAGTTTTTCCTAGAAAACACTGAAGGGATTTAAGATTATGAGGTAGAGGAATCTTTTGGATTGCCTGAACACTTTCAGGATCAATCTTGATCCCATCCTTGGAGATGATGTGACCAAGTAATTTCCCTTCAGTTACTCCAAAAATAGATTTAGCAAGATTCAAGGAAATCTCGAATTCTCTACATCTATCAAAGACCTACTTAAGATGACCTAAGTGAGTAATACTATCTTTAGAAAAAACAGGAAGATCATCCTGATAAATTTCAATAATTTTTCCAATTAAACCTTTAAAAGCATAATCCATAGCCCTTTGAAAAGTAGCCTCAGCATTAGTCAACCCAAAAGGCATTCTAATGTATTCGAAAGTACCCCATGGTGTGGTGAATGTAGTTTTGTGACGATCTTCTTTTTTAACCCAAACTTGATTGTATCCAGAAAAACCATCTAGCAATGACATCATTCATGAACCTGTTACTCTTTGCAACATAGTCTCCATGTTGGGCAAAGGGTAATTATCCTTTTTACATGCTAGATTAAAGTTTCTAAAATCGACACAAAGTCTAATGGTACCATTCTTCTTTCTAACAATCACCAGGTTGGAACAACATGTTGAATGTCTAGTTTGAACAATGATTCCAGCTGCGAGCGTTTTTGAAAGCTCTTTCTGAACCAAAGGGGCTAACTTAGGATTTATTTGCCTAAGCTTTTGACGAAAAGGTTTAGCATTCTCATCTTTCAAAAGGATAATGTGTTGCATGACATCTTCCCTATATCATTTTAACTCATCATATGAAAATGCTAAAACATCCCTATATTCATGAAGTAAGTTGGTCAACTTTTTCCTTTCTTCTTCATTAGTACCTTTACCAATTTTGACCATCTTAGGGTCCTTAGAAGGACAAAGATTTACTTCAATGAATTCACCCGGATCCATTTTATTCTCCTCTTTCAGCTTTGTGGCATCATGCCGATCAAAGTGTTGCTTTAAAGCAACAATATTCCCAGGAGTAGGATTTATAATATCATCATGATCCTTAGATCCATCCTCCTTAGAACTTATCCGAAAATTTTCAAACTCATCCAAACTATTAAGAAAACGAATGGCCTGCTTTTCATCATTAAAAAATTGCCAATGCTCTAAATTATCTGGGACTAAAGGTCTGAAAATAATTTCCATTTTTAACTTTTCCTTAATTAATTCATCAGATAATTGTAAAGTAGAAGCGGCCACAACGAGCTCATCCGCTAAGGCATTCTTTTCTCTTGGGATAGCTTCAAGGTTAATGGCATCAAAGTATTCCATAACATCCCACACAACATTTCGATAATTCTTTAACCTTCGATTTTTACATGTAAATTTATTCTTAACTTGCATGATAACCAGCTCAGAGTCCCCCTTGATATTAAGCAACTTAATTCTTAAAGCTTTTGCCAACTCAAAACCCAACAACAAGGCTTCATATTCAGCCACATTATTGGTTGCATCGAACTCAAGTCTATAGGCAAACTTTAAAACACGACCAAGGGGAGACTTCAAAACAATTCCAACACCCTTACCATACCTAGATGTCGCACCATCAAAATGCATGTACCAAACCTAATCCTTTAGGTCCTCAAATTTCTCATCAACCTTGTTATCTAAGGGAACCATGAAATTAGACATAATAGCATAATTCCCCATGTCAGGTTGTTCCTTAATTATTTCATTATGAGGTCTTTTAGGATCTTCTACATGGAATCTTCTCTTAGGTTCTCTATTAAGCTTCGCAAACCCTTCACCTCTAGGGGAAGGAATCATAGCATAAGACCAGTTCATCTGAATACTTCCTCCTAGATCAGAGGCCCACTTTCTAGATAACAACATACCCCAAGCATCCGGAACATCAACTACAACTATGTCCATAACAATCATGATGTCAGGGTAAACCGATAAATGAACTTGTAAATCCTTGATTAACCCATGAACTTCAATTTTCTTAGAATCCATGGCACATATGTTGAAGTATGGTCTAGAAACTCTTAAATTAAGTTGCTCCATGACCCTCTTGGTCATGACACAAGCTGAAGCACCAGAGTCCAGCATACAATTATTCAATTTATAACCATTAACCATTAAAGTAACAAAAAATGGTTGATGATCCTTGTTATCCGATTCCATTTTTTGCAGATATATAAGGGCATCTTGATAAGAAACTTCAGGAGTCTTATCTTGAGCAACATTAACATGCGAAACTCCAAGAACATCTAAAACTTTAGCTCTCTAAGTAGGAAGCTTTAAAATCTCAGTAACAGGCTCCAAGATCTTAGCATTATTCAACCATGCACCGAAATCAATATTCAAACCAGGACTAGGATTAAAAATTCGAGGGGGAGTTTGATTATGACCTTGCTCTTTATCCCTTCTTTGATAAGTTAATCCTTTGTCCTTAGCAATTTCCAAAACTTGATCAGAAGAAGGCTTTTCACCAAATAATTCAATCATCAAATCCCAATCAAAATTATTGATACTATGCGAAGATGTAGAAGGCCTAACATCTTGACTATTTTCCTTAACTTCCATCCAATCTTCCATAGACAAAGAGAACTCCTTACCAACAACATTTATCTAATTACTTGCCCCAAACATTCCACTATTCATGATTCTTTTAACAATGGGACAAGTAACCTCCTCATGAAAAGCATCACAAGCTCTACAATAAGGTGGAGCTTCATCAACCATATTAGTAGATTCAAGCAAATTAGGAGGTCTCTGCTCACTCGGTTGACCCTTTTTCTGCCAAGTATTATTACCTCGATTATTATTATTATGATTCCTAGGTTGGGAATTTTGTGTTTGAGCCCTTTTCATTTGGACCAACCTAGATTGTAAAGTGCTTATTTCCTTAGCATGGTCAGAGATTAATTTCGCTTGGTTAAGTTCCATGCTTTCAAGCTTTTGCATTAACTTTTTCATAGGGTCGTCATCATCTTCTAGAGGTTCTTTACCTTTAGGCCCTTTTAATTTAATCGAAGCCCTATCAAAACCAGGAATTTCAGACTTTCCTGATGCCCTTTTATCCTTTTCAAGTTCTTCAGCTAAAGATTGGCAAGCCTTATAACTAGCAGTTTTAGCACGCCTTAACTCATATGAAGTATCAGAATTAAAAGCATCAATGTAAAAATTCAGAAGAGATCCATCAGGAGGTTTATGAGTTTGAGATATTTCTCTAAGGATACCATTAAATCTCCTGTTAAATTCTTCAATCGTTTCATTTTCTTTCTTTTTTATGGTATTGATCTCTTTCACCAAATGCCTATCTTCCCTTTTATCACCATACTTGTCCTTAAAGGCAGCTACAATTGAGTCAAAGGTATCGAAAGAATTATCAGGTTTTTGAGTAAACCATTCTATAACATCTTGGTCAAAAGTAAGAACAAAGAGCCTCATCTTTACATCATCGAAATTGTTATTTGCAACCACAAATCTATTCCACCAATTAGCGAAAACAAACAAATGAGATTTGACACTAACTGCATTATTTCCTTGAAAAGAAGGTAATTTATCCATTCCAGTTTGAGGGAAAGCATGGGGATAACCTTGAATATTAGCAAAATTACACGGGGCAAATAATTCCATGATATCGTGTGGAGGCGGATCACAAAAAAGAGAATGGATATCCGAGAGAGCTTCCTGGCCGAGATTAACAAGAAGTGTACGAGAAGAGAGCTTGTGTAATCAGACTCTGAGAACCCTTTCAAGATCTGGAGTAGGATTAATCAAGCTACTTGGATGTCTTCTAGTACAAATTCTTATGGAGGATGAAGCCAATGGAGTCGCCACTAGGACAGGAAGCTAACCCAAATCCCTGAGATGAAAGATGAATAAAGAGATGAAAGTCGTAAAGCCAAAGTCCAATAAATTGGTCCCCAGCAACGGCGCCAAAAAATGTTGTCGCACAATATGTCTAGGCACCGCGACAACAACTCAGATCGAGGGCTGTCACCCCGATCCCCAATCTCTCTATCCAAGCTATCTCCTTGCAAGCTAAGGGACGTAGACCCTAACAAAAATGAAGGAAAAGAACTGGTTGAAAATCAACCAATTCAGGAGACACAGCTAGATAATCAAATACTTGTTAAGATTTACGAGATTTTACAAATCCAATTAGATTCAAAAGTTTAAAACCAGTGCCTTATGGAGTCAAAATATCCCGTTATAAAAATAAAGTCAACTATCTAATATGTAACTGCTGCTATGAAAAATAGATTCACCACAATGATATTCAATAAAACGCACCACAACTATGCATTAAAATACTTTGAAGTTTGAACACACAGCAATGTTATCATGAGATGACCATCAAATTGAAATGCTAGATATTATCAATATTTCCGAATTTATGATGTTCTAAATAATCCTAATCTAGAAAAAAATTTCCTATAGTCAAACTTTAGATAAAAATTTAAAAGCTCATCTGAATATGAAATAAAAAAAATTGAGAAATTTTCTAGATTTTTTATTTTTATATTTTTTTATTATTTTTAAACAAAATCTAAAATCAAAAAACTAAAACTATGGACAAAATTAAAATCTAGAATTAAATCTAAAACAAAAAATTTAAAACTAAACTAAAGCTAACGTTAATTAAAATCTAAAAACTAAGAATTAAAACTAAAAGTTAAATAAATGAAACTTAACGCTAAGTAAACAACTTTAAAAAGAAGAAAAGCTAAAAATTAAAACTAAAAACTAAGACTAAAAGGTTCTAAACTAAAATCTAAAATTTAATTAAAACCTAAAAATATAAAAAAACTAACACTAAAGTTAACATTATTTTTGTGTTATTAAAAAATATGAAATGTTGTGGGTTTTGTTTGCAGGTTGGACGTAAGGAATGGGAAGGACGAGGGTTGTGGAGTCCACGGATCCGAGAGAGAAAGCCAGGATTAAAAGAAGCCGACGGAATGAGCTGCGAGCAAGACTGAGAGACGGCAACGAAGGCGTGTGCAAGGTAAAGAAGAATGAGCACGCAGGCGAAGGGAGCCAGAGAATTGAGGCAGCGTACGGAGGGCTTGATGCAGGTTTGCAGGAGCGTGAGGAGGGTGGACGTTGTGTAAGGAATGAAGGCAGCGTGAAGATGGAGGGTTGACATGTAATATCCCTTTTCAGGGATATCTCTCAAACACAAGCAAACTCCAACCAGAGATGGACTGGGAGGGCATTTACCAGATATTTCACCTCTGAAAAGAGGGTGAGATCTGGAGGCTACCTGGCCCTTTCCAGACTCTGTCTAAGAGTATGGGGAAAACACACCAAGTGGTATAGTAATTGGAATGCTCGAAGAGAAAAATAACAGTAGTGCAAGCATACAACAGCATATATGGAACATGTAACAGATACTCAAGAAATGTAGAGAGAATGTTAAGCCATTTTATTATACTGAGGAATATAAGTGAGTACAATAGGTGATCAGACTCCAAAGTGATGGCACCTAGTCTTGCACCAGGCAAGTGAAGAAATACTCTCAAAATGGCAAGGAAATGGCTGCTCTATGATCTGCGTCCAAGCTGCTGGGGAACTGTTGTGTTGCTGCTACTGCTGGAACCAAAATGAGTATTTGGGGCTGCTCCCTTACTCGGAAATAGCTGAAACTTTGGAATCGGCCTCTACTCACCAAACCTAGAAAAGCCCAGAGAGCATTTCTGAAAAGGCCGACCCCCGAAAATCATCCCCTAGAGGATCTATGCTATCCTCCAAGGCTCTGCGCTGAGGCTGAATGGAATCCACCAAAATACTGCCACAAACTCTGCCAAAAGCCTCCAATAGGCAAGGGCTAGCCCCTTGCACAATCTCTAGTCCCGAAACCTCCAAAATGACATCAACCCGAAGCTCCCACGAAATGAACTGCGTCCTCCCTCTCAAGACTGCGCAGTCACTAGATGCAATGCTCCATAACAAAGCCTCAACTCGATTCTCCTGCAAAAATACTGATAGGAATGCCTCACCCGAGCAAGCACTCGAAGTCTCTCGGGGCTGAGGGTGAGATCTCCAAACGAAGACACTCGGTGCACTAAACAGTGCTGCAAACAAGCTAAACAACTAGCGTGCTCAAGTAGTCGAAGTGACCAGCTCAATATGCATAAACATCGAATGAGGAAATGAGGAGGCTCTCCTCCTTTTTATAACAATGGGCCTCTCTTAACCCTAGGCCCCACCATCTCCTACGTAGCCTCCATTTGGCCCACGTTGCCAACTAAACTGCGTTGTCATGGCCCACGTGGTCTAAGTGGGTCCCCCTCTACGTGGTCTCTTGGCCCCCCCTTGGCCCACTTAAGTCACAACGTTGAGTCTACTAGGGAGTGCACTTTATTTTAGTGAGTTATATTCTCCTTCCACCCACTTTAGTTTTATTTTAACTTTATAAAGGCAAAATTAATCAAAATTAATATTTCCAATTAGTTGCTGCTAATTGGGAATATTACAGTCCTCCCTGCCAAAAATTGCTTGTCCTCAAGCAATGCCTGAACAAGCATCCACTCTAGCTGATCCTCACTGTAAAATGTGCCTCGGTCCCAGATGCACCACTAAATCTTCCCTGTCCTCTATATCACCCTGATATGGAGGAATCTCTCAGTGTCGGGATCCAAAACTGATCTCTCACTGTACCAGCAAACAAACAATCCTCTCGGATCCCAATGCCACCATGGACAATCATCTCCCAAGTCCCACAGCTCAGGTTGCGCACTGCCTCTAGCTATAGCTGATGCCCCATGAAGTGAAGCCCGCTAACAAGCATCAATGCTCCCTAGCTCCTGTTGTGCTGTACCTCTAACTGTATAAGCTCCCCCACCAACTGCATACCAACTCATCACCTCTCTCCAATCCAAGTCTTGACTCAATCCCATGTTGATCATGACCTCCTAAAATCGAGATGGAGTGCTGAAGAAATGATGACCTGGACCCCACTGCCAGCTGGAATCTGTAACATCGGCTATGTTTGAGGGCCCCTGCTCTGTTGTGCTCCCTACAAAGAAAATCGTACCATCAAGAGGGTACCAACTCATGATCTCCCGCCAGTCCATCATGGAAGAAGAATCCAATGTAGCAACAACTGCACATGGAACATGCCCAAAGTGTTGCCGCCAGCCCGTAATCAACTTCCACTGCTCTGCCCTGTCTGCTAATGGAAGCTGCCTGTAGAAGGAAGCCCCTCTCTCTATAATGGGCCAAAGTGGGCAAGATATGCTGAAAGCCCCATCAATGTACTCCTGGAGAGTACTACTCACTGAAAGTACTGCAGCTCGGCCGACTACACATATATCTATCTGTACCTCATCACTGTGTCGGCCCAAAGATGGATGCTCCACCATCTATGACAACTCATCCCTCTCATCGGGAATGTAAAGCTCCTGCCGTCTACTAGCCCCCTACAGAACAATCCCATCAACCTCCAATGCCTCTAGAGGATATGGATCTGCAACTGTTGTCCCCGTACTCGATGTCAGTGCATCTGACTGCTCTACCTCAATGGCTGACCCCAATGTTAGCCGCGTATCCCTCATCGGCTCAATGTGGGCACCCATCTAGCTCTCCCCCGAAGGAATATGATGCCTGATGTGAATAGGGTCCTCCTCTGCCGACTCAGGCTCCATCACATGCTGCTCTGGCTGAATCGTCACAAGTGACTCTTCACCCAGAGTATCTCCCGCGGAGTCCCGTCACTGCTCACCCTACACCCTGGAACACAGCTCCGGTCTACTGTCATCATCTCTGCATGACTGCTTTCGCTCCCCAGAAGCGTCCTCAACTGATCCTATGGACTCATATAAAGAAGAGTCCTCACCCTGGCATACAGAAGGAATTCCCTCCTGTTCTACCTCCGCCACCTCATCTGCATCGAATATGCCATCCACGCTCTCGATAATGTGTCGATACATTGTTTAGAGCCCAGACACATACTGTGATGCTACCTCTGCTGTACCCAGTATCCTCTGCTCATGCATGGTCTCGACACACCCTGAGAAAAGAGTGACGCATGTCTCCCTCATGACCTGCTCCCAAATCGCAGGCTTAGCGATGACTGATGTGCCACCCCTGCAGAGGATCATCTCATCCCCTGACCTGTGGCTATCAACTAGCGCACCGACCCAGTGCCACTGCTGAGAAGTCTCTCCCCTAGTGTGCTGAGTGCCATCCAAATATCTTGGGTGAGCCTCGCGTATCTCGCTGCTCATGCCCAACGTGCCAAAGGATAACAACAAAATCGACTGTGCCCGTGAGTGGTGTAGGAGAGGGTTGGGTGCGTGAGTCCCCACAGATATCGTCAAGTATCGCTCATCTGTCTCCCCATCGATCCTAGGTGAAATACCCCCCAAGGTAAGCCTGGTGTCCCTGTCCGTGAGTCTCCCTGGAGGCAATGCTCTAAGACCCTGTTGTGCAGCACCGTATGCCCTCGCATACCACCGATCATCCATGTACTCCTCGACACGCCACTGCACACTGAAGCATACCCCTGTACACTAATGGATACCCCCTACTGCTGCACCACCCTGTATCGTCTCGTGTTTGGTCTGTGTCAAGGCATCGGTAATTCCCCGTGTGTTCTCAATGTGATGTAGGACACTCCTACTCCACAATGCAGTCCCACACACTATGGTACACCACCATGCGACTCCATGCCCACCAGTAGCCCACTGCTCAATGCTAGAGGCTCCCACACACCCGTGGATGTGATGACCTAGAGTTGTGCCTCTACAAGTCGAACCACCCCCAATCGGTATCATCGTCTCCACCGTCGCATCACTATATCTGTCGACGAATGGATCATCACTCCAAACCCTCCCCGAGGGGTCCGAGAAGTGAATCTCCCTATGTGTCAGTAGTGATACCACCACTGCTCGGCTCCGCTGCGTCCTCTGTGCCCCACACAAAGGTAAAGAATCCTTGGTCCCATACAAGGCACCATCTGGTGGCCTGCCAATGCCACCTCCTCCGACAAGCTCCTGCCAAGGTATGTTGACCACCCCGTGATCCCGTGCATAAGTGTCATACCCAGACAACCTAGGGAGTCTATCCATAAACTGGTTGGCCACTAGAGCTGACCGAAACTCCCCTAGCAAATGCGCATGATCAACTGCTAGGCCAACTGTACCCTCCAAGACATAGTCAACCAACCTGCCTGGGAAACAACAAGTAGTCCCGCCTAGATCCCAATGCCAATCTAGTGTTCTTATATTCCCAGCACCTAGAAACTCCTGCTGAACTACACCCGGGTCCACCACCATCATCATAACCCACTCCACCGGGTACCAACTCAAAATCTCTCGCCATCCCACCTCAACATGTGGATGCTGCACCCTGTGCAACTCTGATCGTCTCATCCTGCTAACCAAGTCAACGTATGATATCTGACTAGGTGGCTTGGCCTCTCTCTCTCTCCAATGGAAAGAGGTGACCCAATAATGCTACTAGCCCCGTCTATGCGCCTGAAGAGGGTTGCTCTGACACTCCAATGTGCCCTCTAGCTGTACCATTAGGGAATCCAGTCGTTCCCCAATGTGGGCCAACTTGGCCGCTGACTCGACACAAACCACTCTCATGCCCTCTAGCTCCTCGTTCTGTAACAAAATAGCCTCTCGTATTGATGTGGCCTTCCCTCTAAAAACTAAAAGGTCACCTCGAAGCCGATGACATTGCTGTGTGTGACCATCGTCCCATACCTCTGTATCTCCTAATGCCTCATCAAAGGTGGATACATCTCCTGGCACCGCACCCATCTGCCACGTGCTGCTACCACCCAAAAACTCGGACGCTACCCCGGTCATCACCTCAATGGATGGCACTACTGGGGTAAGCTCTACTCTCTCTACTAAGATGTCAACCGATATGGTCAAAGAAGTCTCCAACACAGTTGACCCCTGCGTCATACTGGGTGTATCCACATGCTCCCCATGATCCTGTGTGCCTTCATCCTCCAAGTGCGAGGTAGCCATTTTGATGGCTTCCCCCTCCGTTATTCGGTCAAGCTGGAAAGAGGTATCCAGCTTTTCCACCTGATCCCGAATCATTCAATCAGTGGATCCATCGAACGTGGGAAAAGGTGTCCTCCCAGTGGTATGTTGCAGCTCTGCACTCTGCATGCTAGAAACCCCACTGTTCCTTCCTCCTTCATCCTGCCTGAGCTGACAGTAATCTCTAAAGGGCAAAGCCGCTCTGAAGTTTTCCCCCATGGACTGCCATTCACGGAAATAATCTCCAAAAGGTATATGATCATGCCGCCTACCTTTCTCACTCGGTACTGGAGGTAAGAATGTAGGCATTGTGATTCTGATTGGCCTACCGAAGGCTGGTAAATGCTGGTCACACTGTTGTGAAACCCCAATATTTTCCACCTCTACTGCCTTTGGTGGGTAAGATTCTGCCTACCCTCTTTGTTCATAGAAAAATATCCCCATGGCTTCTCTTCCGGTCTCATAGACAACTTACTGCACCGGCTGAGCCAGATCTATGAGCTTCAATACCACTGTAATATCCCTTTTCAGGGGTATCTCTCAAACACAAGCAAACTCCAACCAGAGATGTACTGGGAGGGCATTTACCAGATATTTCACCTCTGAAAAGAGGATGAGATCTGGAGGCTACCTGGCCCTTTCCAGACTCTGTCTAAGAGTATGGGGAAAACACACCAAGTGGTATAGTAACTGGAATGCTCGAAGAGAAAAATAACAGTAGTGCAAGCATACAATAGCATATATGGAACATGTAACAGATACTCAAGAAATGTAGAGAGAATGCTAAGCCATTTTATTATACCGAGGAATATAAGTGAGTACAATAGGTGATCAGAGTGATGGCACCTATTCTTGCACCAGGCAAGTGAAGAAATACTCTCAGAATGGCAAGGAAATGGCTACTCTCTGATCTACGTCCAAGCTGCTAGGGAACTACTATGCTGCTGCTGCTGCTGGAACCAAAATAAGTATTTGGGGCTGCTCCCCTACTCGGAAATAGCTGAAACTCTGGAATCAGCCTCTACTCACCAAACCCAGAAAAGCCCAAAGAGCATTTCAAAAAAGGCCGACCCCCGAAAATCACCCCCTTGAGAATCTATGCTATTCTCCAAGGCTCTGCGCTGAAGCTGAATGGTATCCACCAAAATACTGCCACAAACTCTGCCATAAGCCTCTAATAGGCAAGGGCTAGCCCCTTGCACAATCTCTAGTCCCGAAGCCTCCAAAATGACATCAACCCGAAGCTCCCACGAAATGAACTGCGTCCTCCCTCTCAAGACTGCGCAGTCACTAGATGCAATGCTCCACAACAAATCCTCAACTCGATTCTTCCGCAAAAATACTGATAGGAATGCCTCACCCAAGCAAGCACTCGAAGTCTCTCGGGGCTGAGGGTGAGATCTCCAAACGAAGACACTCAGTGCACTAAACAGTGTTGCAGACAAGCTAAACCGCTAGCATGCTCAAGTAGTCGAAGTGACCAGCTCAATATGCATAAACATCGAACAAGGAAATGAGGAGGCTCTCCTCCTTTTTATAACAATGGGCCTCTCTCAACCCTAGGCCCCACCATCTCCTACATAGCCTCCATTTGGCCCACGTTGCCAACTAAACTGCGCTGTCATGGCCCACGCAGTCTAAGCGGGTCCCCCTCTACGTGGTCTCTTGGCCCCCCCTTGGCCCACTTAAGTCACAACGTTGAGTCTACTAGGGAGTGCACTTTATTTTAGTGAGTTATATTCTCCTTCCACCCACTTTATTTTTATTTTAACTTTATAAAGGCAAAATTAATCAAAATTAATATTTCCAATTAGCTGCTGCTAATTGGGAATATTACATGACAGGAGGGTTGCGGATCCGTGAGCCAATGAAGGTGGCAGCAGCGTTTTGGAATGATAGAAATTGAACAGCCACAGCAAATGAAATGCGTATGGATTTGCAGATATGGGTAGAGGAAATGAACAAGGATATAAATGCAGAATGCAAAGATTATCTCAAGAAAAACCCAGTACACTCGAAATTTCTCCAGCAATTAAAATTTTTCCAACATAACTCAGATTTTTAGAATACTAATTTAGATGCACCTGATATTTTCTCTTTTGTAACAAAATAACACTCAGATCTGCCAGCAGAAATGATCCTGAGGCCAGATCTTACCCTCTGGGGGTTAGATCTGGCTCAAATCTAAAAAAAAATCTAAAAAACCCCCTGCAACCCTGCAAAAAAACCAGAACAGATCCAAAACTATGCACAAAAAAATAAATAAATAAACCCTTACACCCTAGAGAATATTTGCAAATTTACAATGCTAATTTACAGATTAGAGGCCCTCTTGGCCAGATTTAAATCGTTTTTGCACAATTAATAAGAAGATAAAAATTTAAGAGAGGCACAAGCTCTAGAAGACCCTGCAAAAAACAATTTCGTAAGATAACTTTGGGAATTATGAAACCATGAGCTTTTTCAGATTTACGAAATCTAAGAATCGGCTGGTCTAACTGAAGACTTCCCCAAACGCTCAAACCTTAAAAAAAACGATTCCCTGCACACTTAGATCTGAACTTTAGATTGATAGAGATTTAAGAAAATAAACATGAGACCTTTCAGAAAAACAGATAACTAATCTTTCCATCAAATCAAAAATGTCATTTTAGAAACCCAGAAAACTACACAAGATACCTGTATGAAGATTAATCTATAAAGGCCATCAACCATAAAAATGCCAAATAAAGTAGCAGAGTTTAGAGACAAATCACCACATAGATCTGGAAAAGCAACACCAAAGTTTGTAACCCCAAAGTCTTTATGCTTTATTGATCAAAGAAAATCACAAGAGCTTCCAAGAACAAGTGCACGATTCCAAGATCGGATGCAAATGTCATACCAAGACCTCTAATTTATAAGACAAAATCTCCAACGGCTAGTTCGGTTGATCCATGTCAAAATAATCTCGACCGTCGAAAAGATTTGATCATCTTTTAATCTGGACCGTCAAAATTATAAATTTGAGGAAAAACGAATTTATCATTTAATTCCATTTTAATTAACTCAAAAATAATATTTTTGAATTAATTACCTCAAAATTTTGACTTTGACTTAACCAACTAGGCCCAAGGGTCCAAAATTTCTTGAAATTCTCAATATTCCCTTGGCCTGAGACCTTTAAAAATTCATTTTTTAAGAACCAATGAATTATGCCTATGAAGAATTTTAACTCATCTAGGACCTAAAATTAATTAAATTTCTGGCTTAGGATTTTTAATTAATTTGGCCAGAAAATTTAATTAATTGACTGAGAGGGGATTCAGTTATTTTTTCCAACCCTCTTTACATAAGATAAATACATTTAAACACATGAAGGGGTAATAACCATTCGTATAGACCCTCAAAAAGGTACCCAATTCTGCGGCTCAAAACATGATCTAGTAGACCAAGTAGCTTGTAATAAAATAATCTAGCCAACTAGCTAGGATTATTCCCAAACTACTTCTACAAAGACTCGATAGAAAACATTAGGACTCACTTAGCATCTTGATGACAAAATCCACCCTAGCTTTGGGGTGAGGTTGGATGGGAAAACTCTGCCGATCACTTGTGTCGAAAAACACAAATAAATCAGTGAGACAAAAAACCTCTTAGGATAGAAATTGTCACCAACATACTAGGCTTACCTCGGTTGTTACATACATGATGGTCTTACTTAGATCATTTACATAATAAACATGCAGAATGGGTTTACTTCATTTATAAAAATGTCGGCTGTCAATGAAATCTGAATGGCGTGAACCTCGAACATGATGAGTCCCATTTGAAAAAATGGGGGTGTACTACTATGGGGTCATTGACAAAGTGTGGTCAACAAGGAGCAAGAGAGAGCAAGGAGAATTTCTGAGCAATGAGGAAGAAGAGAGCAGAACCTTGACACACATACAGAGGCAACATTCAGCAAATCCATACAGCAGGTTTCCATGCAATTCAAGGCAATTTGTGGGCACATTTTTCAAGGCAAAACTGTACAACAGCATTGGCACGCATTCTTAGGCAGTCATATAGTAGTTTTGGCATAGATTTCAAGGTGCATTTATTGTTGTTTTTGTGGCACAAATTTCGAGGCAGTTTGTACAGTGTACTGTTGTTTCTGTGCACAAAAATCGAGGCAAAAATCGTACATCATTTATTGTTGTCCCTCTACACGCAAATCGAGGTCATACAACATCATTTATTGTTGTTCTGCACGCAAATCAAGGCCATACAACAACATTTATTGCTGTGTTTTCTAGGCATGAAAATCAAGGAGTCTATACAGCATTTAAGGCTATTCCTATTTTGACTGTTGGCACATTTTCTGAGGCGAAGGTTAAGCACGGAAAACAAGACAAGTTGTATTTTTGTGGTTGCTGGAATTTTCTGTGTATTTATGTTTCACCGTAAAAAGCATTTTTCAAAAATAAAGAAGAGCTCTCAAACTAGTTTTCCCCAAAAGTTGTAGGGAGTTTTTCCAGAGTCACATTGACCAAGGATCAGTGTTTTATTTTTCTGTGTGTGGCTATTATAATTTCCTGTGTTTTATTTATGCATTTCCAACACTGTGAAATTCCTAAATTTGTGTTTTCAAAAAATAATTTCATTTCCAGAATTTTGAATGTATGATTATGGGAATGGGAATTTAACTATATGGGAGTGATAAGGTGAAACTGAAACCGGAGTGTGCTCTAAAATTTCTACACGACCTTGCAGCAGCAAGAACTCTGATCTATGCAGCAGTAGCTACTTTGACCTATGAAGCACTTCGACCTATGCAGCAGCAGCACCTTGACCCCAGCAACTTTGACCCTCCTCCAGCTTCTACCTCTTGCAACTTTCGTCCTATTACAGCAACAGAATTTCAACCCTGCAACACCAGCCACTTCTATCCTGCAACTACCCAGTCACTTTGCAGAAAAGAGAGAGAGAGAGAGAGAGAGCCCAAAAACTTTGATCCTGCACTTTTTACTGCAATTCTTCTTATGTGTATCGAACTTGTTGAGTGGATGAGCAAATAGATCGAACTGCACTAGTATATATAGGCTTCTTGTGGGTCGAATTGCTCCCTTTCAAGCCAACTTGGTGTGGGGGTGACAAAATTAATTTTTGACTCAAAAATAATTCTTTTTTCATGATTCAAAAGCCCAAGAAGGATATCATAAAATGTGCAATGACTCTAATGACTCGATATAAATCCTAGGAGTCTACAATGGGGACTTTGACTAATAAAAGATGACCCAAGCATGAAACCCATGCTTTAATAAGTCATTGTAATAATAATTTAAAAAAAAATTCATTCTTTTGTTAAGTACATTACATAATGACTCAAATACATTAATGAAGACAGAACCTAGTTACATTCTTCAACAAATATACACAATAGGAAGCCAAATTGACCAATATGTCAATAGGTCAGTGTGTCAGTATGGCGATATGGCCGATATGGAGATACTCCGGTAGCCAGATGCTCCAATATGTAGATATGGGCATAACTCCTCCAATACGCTAATATAGCGATATTCCCACATGGAAGACCAGGTTATCGGCAAATTCTTTATAACTGAAAATCATTGCAATTCACTGATGTGTCGATAGGTCAATGGCCAGCTTGGCATGCCACCTCATATCTGTGACACCCATTTGCAACCCACCACGTGGTACTCCTAACGTGTATATCGAGATATTGGGATATTTGAGACTTTTCAAAGCACCATCCCTCAAAAGTCCCAATATGCCAATATGACAACTCAGCATACCATATCATCCTCCAACATCTAATCACCGCTTAACACATGGAAACTGCCGACATGTCCTCTGACACATGGCACTACTAACCAAAAAGGCCAAATCTGGGTGACACGCATCATAAATGTGGCATCGCCATGTCACCTGATGTCATTCCTCAGAAGTCTGTGTCTCTAATACTCCGAAACTATTAGTTGACAGGACTGATAAACAGAGGTATGGTTGTCATATGACAGTCCATTGCCTAGAGCCGCACCATATCAAGGTTTTTCCATATAATGTGAATTCTCATAGATACTACCAAGGTCTGACATTCCGATAATCCCCTTTTCCAACTGGCTCCTGATTCTAGCTCCCATCGGGCCACGTGACTAGGGGCTAAGGCCGAGGATTCCCCAAAGTCTAAATTTTCGGAAAAGTCCAATGTTTGTTGTATAATTCCCTTTCTGAAATTACAAACTCTTCAACCACTTCCAAGGCCAAAACAATTCTCTGCCTTAAGCAGCTCCAACCCTCATCATCTCAATTTATGAACATACAACTCACAGAGGTCACAATTAACATAAGAGAAAGGGGTCCATTTCACACAGCATTCATATCCATAAAAGAATGCATATCAACATTCAAGTGTATTGAACATTACACTCAGCTTACTTATCATATACATTCAAAAAGGCAATACAGCAACCTTCAACCTACCACTGCATTCATACACAATGAATCCAGCATAGTATATAAACATGAAGCATTTAATAGCATTTACATGGCATTTGTTGAAAATTGAAGAAGGGACAGCCACTTTCCACCCAACCATAGGCACAACTACACAACAAATTTCTTGCAGTTGACCAACCCCCCACCAAATCCAATGTCTGAAAGACGCTTTACTTAGGGATTTTCAACCAAGATTTAATTCATGGTATAGTGTATAAAGGTCATTCTCCTTCACTTACAGGAAACAAAAAACAGAAGTGTTGCCTCTCAAACACTGGGCCTGGGTTATGGCCACTAGGGGCTGGTACAGCACAAAGGGAGACCCCTTCACTGCTTCCTACAGTACCCTTGGAAATCCTCCCTCTTTCTAGTGCTTCTTATGCACGATACAACTAGACAATCGATTTCTTTCAGTCTACCCGACTCAGTCTGAGGGCTTCTTCTCACCGGTTTCCAATCACAAGTCAAACAGGGACTCCCTCACAAGTATGTCATGACTCCAAGGGAAATTTCATCTCCCCTTCGAGAGTCACTCTCTCACAGCCTTTATGGTCCTCAATAGACACGCAGCTTTACAGGTCACTGGTTTACCAATGCTTCTGGGTTCTTATCCCACAGTCTCTCTAATGGCTACAACTCGCATGCACACACAGTTTTCTTCTCTTCCTCACAATAAGGCTATTCTCCCCGTTCCTCGTGTTGCCTCATTGCACGAGAGCTTCAGCGTCACTCCTCAGGCTGCAGAGTCAACCAAGTCTGCCACACGCTACACAGCCCATGCTTGGATAGTTCAGTACCTCTTCCCCCACTCTCTCTCGTAACCACTTGGCAATTGATAGTTCAACTAGAACATCAGGGTCAGAAACATTGACTTTAGGAAAGATAGGAAACTTCCCACTCCCCCTTACAGGCTTCCTCAAGCAAGCTATCCTTTCAGACATTGGGATCCGTATAGGCTTGTCCATTTCTTCACCTTTAGCAATTTATAATTAAATTAAATAGGGTGTTTATATCAACAGTTTTGGCATGATATCCATGCTGGTCCTACAGCATTATCATCCTTTAATTACATTACAGAACTCGGGGATTAGAAAAGGGATGTTACAATGCACCAGTCATTTACTTCTTTTAATCACCTTTTATAAATGCAAATTAATTGAATATCTTGCATCCCCACAAGTCACATTCGACTAGATTGCAAGAGGATCAATTGGGATCAACTTTTAAAGTTATTCCCGAGTGTTTTCTGCACTTTTTAGCCCAAAGTAGGTAGCTACTCTGCATGTTTTATGCAGAATTGGGAAGATACCATAGCATATTTTAGATTTGCATGCACTGGAAATTTATAGTAATCAAAAACCTGCATTCATCAAATGTGTTTCTTCAAATTCAGAGTATTTTGCACTTTTTAGCATAGTTTAGTGGGAGATAATCACCTACAAATGATCATATTTAGAGATTTTATCATACAGGATCACTTTTTATGCTTGTTTGCTTGCTGCCTTTTCATCGTACTTGCTGGTTTTATCTGATTTGTTTAGGACAGCAGAGTACTTTATCAACTTAAGGTCAATCTAACCCTGTAGGAACGACATTGCATACCTTATATCATTTAGGGAACCCCCTAATGGTTAGAAAAGCACCAAACCAAAGCGAGAAAGGAATAGAGTGAGATGGCATTGGTTCTTTTGCTAAGAGTTACCCAGACTCCTTTAGTCTTTGCAGAAAAGGAATTTCCAAGTGATAACATGTATTAATATATGTGTCAATTGTATTTTTCATTCAGGTATTCATCTCTTATCTTTATTTGAAATATTTCACTCTGGAATAAGGAATTACACTTGTGTCTCTTGCAGGTTGAGGTCTAATTGGAAGAACAAGTTTGTCCCTAAGCTTACTAGTTGCACATTGCTCAGATTTGCCAACACGTTCTCAAGCACAAGATGGTCATCAACAGGAAGTGAATGTGACTTATTTTAACATGTTGCAAATTTCTAAACATCATGAAAAATGATTTCATGGCCGCTTGTTTTAGACTTCCTCCTTGGCATATGACTCATAACATTGTGATCAGATCTAGAGGGGAAATCAACAAATCAATACGAGCCACCAAAAGATCCTAACCATACACATGAATCACTCCTATGGTCTAGAACCATGTTTTGTATCTCCTAATCACCTAAAAGTCACATGCACACAATTTTGTTTGAGGCAACCAAATGTCTTGCCTCTGCACTTGACTCGCTCCTAAAGTGAAAAAGACATCAAACAGACTCCTATTATGTCTTCGCATCAAGTACTCTATCTTGACATGGCTTCACCAACCAAACTACCATCCTCCCTTGCCAAACAATCACAATGTAGAACATGCCACCAACAATTAATCTAGCAATCCTGCTTGTCAAATTCCAAACCAAGCAATAATTCCAATTGTTGAGCATGAAACCCACTGAATGTTGCGAATTTGGAAATTACAGCTAGACAAAGTTAAGAACCAATTTGTGTGCACATGATTTAAATAAATAGGAGACAGAAAGGAAAACACAAAAGTATTCACAAGAACACAACAAATGTCATTTTACTTTTGAAGCTTTTCTTCAACTCAATATTGTATGTATATATGCAATGTGCATGCATATTATCCATAGAGACCAAACTTCAAAGTGTGATGCATATTATATAATGATGTTGCTTCTACTCACTATAATATCTAGATTAAAAATGATGAGCCTCTAAATACAAATAGAGTTCCACAAACATGAATGTTCGGAACACAACCATGCAACCAACGAATTAGGATTTCTTATAAGCACTTAATAATGACACTTTCCTATCAATAACCTTGTGACTTGTTAACCCACTCATAAACTTATC
The DNA here is from genome assembly GCA_034641835.2 of Pinus albicaulis. Classification (NCBI taxonomy): domain Eukaryota; kingdom Viridiplantae; phylum Streptophyta; class Pinopsida; order Pinales; family Pinaceae; genus Pinus; species Pinus albicaulis. Next base: position 1,522,257,993 of record CM076575.1, on the reverse strand, counting down.
ATCATCATATAATGATACTTTAATCACCAATGTGCAGAACACTAAAAGTCAAAATAAGCTATAAGACAAAATGCCACACAGTGGCTATTCTAGAGCTAACACTGATGTTAGTAGAGTCATCAAAGATCATAATACCTTAGTGAAACTAGTTGATGAAAGATAACTTCGGATATTCAAAACATCTCCATAATATGGTTCAAAGGTATACATATTAGAAATTATAAGCTATAACTAGTTGTGCGGCCATAAAATTTGCTTATTTTGACCTTGAGAGATGGACTAAAAGGATATAATTAATGTATATAGATATGAGCAACTTGTGAGCCCTTAATTCATCTTATGTTTGAGATATTGCCTCGATGGTTGCTGTCTCTATCTTAAAGACAATTGCTATTATGTTAATTTTGACCTTTTTTGCATGTCAGAGTATTTTGGTCAAGCAAGCTCAAGAATTTCTTGTTAGCTGTGCTTATAAAATTGCTAACAAGCCAAAAAAAAAAAAAAGGTCAAACATTTCCGACCAACACCTGCACCTAAATCAATACAAAAACATATAAAATTAAATCTAATGAATCAATTTTCACCTGTGTAAATTCATGAAGAATGTCTCTATGCCTTGCAAGCTTTTGTGTAATAGAAGTAGTTGGTGTTGCAGTGGCGGCACACCGACTCATTGCATCATTTATATCCAACAATTTCTCAAGTAGTGACTGAATTTCCATTTCCATGGATTTCCATGACCGATCCCCTGCAATAACATCAGTTGATGATCCAGTATCTGCATACCCTACAATAGAAAAGGAAATTAGAAAGCGACAGATTTTTGCAGATATTTCATTATTTGATAGTCAATCAAAACTCCTGGTGAACATGAAAAACAACTCAACTTTCAATTCACTCAGATAAAAAGGAAATGCTCCATGAGATATTAATAGAGAGAGAGATAGCATAATGTCCAAAACGACCAGAATTTGAACATTGTGTTAGACGTGTATCATTGTGCATTTCTTCATGAAGTTTATTTCTTGTAGGGAATGTTGTTGATTTTTGGGTAGCTGCGGGAGGTATACCCCAGCTACATGAGTTAAAAGGAAAAAAAAAATTATAGTTTAAATTAAAATAAAGAACATTTAATTTAATTTTAAAATTTAATTTGCAAAGAGACATGCCCCTTGGGCACCCTAAAATCACTATAAAAATACACTTTCTCTCTCTCACACGAGGGAAGTAATCTGAGGAAGAGGCCGAAGTTTCTACGGAGTCAAATTTCTAAGACAGTCAATGTTTGACCAGTTATATTTTCTGAGTGTAATTACTTAATGATGTTCTAGAGTGCGTTAAAGTAATATCATATATCAGTGGAAGTAATTATCAGTTGCAGAAAATTGTGCTTGTCTAATTAGCACTAGAAAATCAACATGGTATCAAAGCTTTGGTGGAGAAAGGCCACAACGGAGTGTTAAATTTTTGGGGTTGTTACAACCTGTTGAGATTTTGTGTATTTGGGGTAGCATCAGTTGTGCTCTAGGTCCCAAATTTTGAGGAAGGACTAGAGTACACCTGATCTACAAGACCCATAAATGGATTTGGGAAATTTCATCTGGTTTAGGAGAAATTAAATTAATTAATTATTTTAATGTATTTCCTAAGTTAAAACTTAGGAAACATAAATAATTAAAGTGAATTTAATTAACCATGTGATGAAATTGTCTTCAGTCACACGGATCAAGCTTTCTTTTAATGTTAGCCATTGATTAAAGATTTAATCTTGGCCGTTGATTTGTCAACGAGAAAAGTATAAAGAAAAGGCTTGGGGTCATTTGTAAAGACACACAGAGGCAGAGCACTGAAGCTAAGCTGAGATTCTAGGGCAGGGTTTGCTAAGAATACTCAGAAGTGTTTCAGCTGCAGAGAGGGGAATTTAGACCAAGGGGATGATCTGATCCCGGGGTCTAGAATACACAAGAGGCAGAGATCAGCTCAAGGACAGCGCAGGGGAAGGCAACAACAGCAGCAACAAGGGCAGCGTAATTTTCAAGAGACCCTTCAGGGGTTACGCAGAGACCCTTAGGGGCAGCGTAGTGACTGCGTCACCCATTCTGGGGTAACGCAGTCCCTTCCAGAGCAGCGTTGAGGGTTTGGAGGCCATCCAAGGCTGACGCAAAGGCTTTCATGGGCTTCAGACGCTGACGCGGAGCGGAGCCTTTCAGGGACAGCGCTAGGGTTTCTAGGCCCTAATCTTGGCTGAGTTCTGTAAATCCCGTTTGAGGGTGTGGATCAGTCATTATTTTGGCCCTAGATCAGCCAGTGAGCTGTAGATCTAGCATTATCTCTGTCGGGTTTTCCAGATCTGGAACCCAGATTTGTGTATGCAAAAATATTCTTAATAATAGAACCCTCCAGTAGCCAGAGACCAGTTTTCCCACTTTGGGTTTTCCCAGGGACTATTTGTCCAGAAATAACTGTGTCACTTTGTCAATGTGTGCATGTGCTTTTTTTCTAGATCTGAATTGGTAGAGATCTGTTATGTGTTTTGCTTTGATGTTAACTTGAATTTATTCAGTTGATAACTTATCTAAGTAGGAGGAGCTTAACCAAATTAACAGTAATAATTTCTGCATAAGATATAAGATTCAGCAATTTCTACACAATCTTTATGTACAACATATTTACTTTTACTCCTAACTAAATTTATGCAAAGAATTGCATAAATTATGGTGGGCAGTAATTCCTAGTAAATATGTTTAATTACCGAAATATAAAAAATGTACTCCATATTTATTTTTTACCTCTACCTAAATTTATGCCAAGAATCGCATAAATTATGCAGGAACAATTTAACAAAGTCAAATGCTATGTGGATGGATTATAGCCTAATTCCAATGGGGTAAAATACAAATTTTAATATCACGAGAGATTTAACCTCATAGCACCAATGAGTAAATGGTTAGAGAATATGTGTGGGGTGAATAGTGACATAGATCCACTAGTGCTCACAAGAAATAAACGTAGGAGATTTGAAAGGAATCTCAAAGGATTCTCCCAAGATCAAGCATAAACTCAGCAAAAGTGATTTGTGTTCAAAAGGGAGAAATTTGTACAGACATCTAGAACCGTGCCAGATGACCAAAAGAGTTTCTAGTTCAAAGGGAGCAAACAATCAAGTAGAATGGAAGGATGCAGCCTACTAGATATCCAAAGGATCTCACATGGATGGATATTGATGATGAGGAGCAAGAGGCTCCCAAGGATGTGGGTTTAGGTCCTTTGGTACCTATGGAACATCCTTTATATCGTCAGGAAGACCCAAAAGGGCCCATTGAGCCAGTGGACCCATTTAGGGTTGTTCCAAAATCCAAGAAGAGGTCAGCATGGCTTCGAAGTACATTGAGGGATGCAAAGGGGCATGCAACTCCCCATGGCACTTTTAGGGAAAGCAAGCATCCTAAGAAGTGTTGAAGAATTCAAGAATGTAACTAGTGTCGATCTTCATAATTGTATTTGTCAAAAGAAAAATTTATTGTAAAAGAAAAATATTTTTGAAGCATGGGCTTCATGCTCCTTTATTTATTTTCTAGGTCATAGTCTCCATTGAAGGCTTCTAGGTTTTGTCATGAGTCAAAAGAGTTTTTGTCACATTCAATAGACCCTTCTTGGGCATTTGTATCATGTAAAAAAATTATTTTTGAGTCAAAAGTTTCACCTCGTCACCGAGTCGGCCCTGTCCTGATGAAGTCAGCCTAGATTAGGACCCAACAGAATCAGTATAAATAGAGGTAGCCCGACTTATTTGGAAGCACACACTCACAAGTTCGATCTATAAGAGAAGGAGGACAAAAAAGAGAGTGAATTGCAGAAGAAGACCTAATTGAAAGAAGAAATAAAATCAAAGTTTTGGCCATCTATCTTTCACACCTGCAAAGTCTTCTAAGGTTTCTGAACTGTAGCTGGGGGCCGAAATTCTAGATTGAAGTTGCATCTGGAGAGCTGACACTTGGAGAATTTGGCAGAATACATCTACTTGAAGGAGGGGTTGACTTATTGACTGAGGGCCTATATCTTGTGTTCCTTATTCTTGTGATCTTCGTACATTTATTTTGGTACTTTCTTGATGAAAGATAACACAATAAAGAAGTAAAAGAAGCCAACATAATTCACAAGTAATTATCAAGTAAAAGAGGAATCAAACCCTAATTCCTACATGTATAGATATCTCAACATGGTATCAAAGCTAAGGTGAAGGAAGGATTATTTGAAGATCACTCTCTCGATGGCAAGCTATTTGAACATGGGACTCAACCTCTTGAAGATTGCAGGAAGATTTTGTGTAAGGGTCATCTACAATCTAACTAGAAGAGTCAAAAGTGAAGGATTTTTGGTTCCACTTACAAGTACACTTGATGATGACAATGCATGGATTATTGATAGTGGAGCCTCAAGACACATGACAGGAGAAATTGGACAACATCATATTCTATCAAAAGAATCATCATCACATGTAGTGGAACTTGGAGACAACAACTATGCAGTCAAGGGCCTTGGATCTACATCATTAAAGCTAGAAAGTGGAGCAAAGCTACACCTCAACAACATCCTCTATGTCACAAGTTTGAAAAAGAATTTACTTTCCATTCTTGTTTAGAAGATAAAGGAGATAGAGTTGTTTTTGTAGATGGTAAAGATTTGGTTTGGGGAAAATATTCTAGTGTTGAAGGGTTATTGGGATTCGTGAAGGAAGATTATATAGAGCTATAACTCCATCTCCTCAAGCCCTTGTTCATATGGAAATTAGTCCCATCGAACTTTGGCATAGAAGATACGGTCATATTCACAATAGGATAATACCCTCTCTAAATCAAATGGTGAAGGGCATCCCCAACATCAAGGAAGACCTTGAAGGAGTATGCAATGGATGTGCCTTGGGAAAGAATACTAAGAAACCATTTACAAGCAGTGATACAAGGTCTAAGGAGACATTAGATCTCATTCATTCTGATGTATGTGGGCCCATGTCTAATAAATCTCTTGGAGGCCACCAATATTATGTGACCTTCATTGATGATCACTCTAGAAAGACATGGCTCTATCTTCTCAAGACAAAGGATGAAGTATTTGACAAGTTCAAGGAGTTTAGATCCGAAGTTGAGACCCTTAGTGAAAGAAAGATAAATACTCTGAGATCCGACAATGGAGGTGAATATACTTCAAAAGAACTTATAGCATATTGCAAAGAAGCAGGCATTAAGAGGGAGCTCATTGTTCCCTACAACACCGAATAAAATGGAGTAGCAGAAAGGAAGAATAGAACCATTGAAGAATGCATAAGGACTATGATATTTGATCAAGACCTACGAAAATTTATATGGGGAGAAGCAACCATGATAGCAGTATACATACAAAATAGAATCCTTAACAATATGACACCAGAAGGAGCATTTTCGGGGAAGAAGCCATGTGTATACCATCTATAAATCTTTGGATGTCCCGCATACATTCATATTCCAAAAGATAAGCGAAAGAAGTTAGACTCTACAAGTATAAAAGGTATCTTCATTGGCTATAGCCTTTCATCAAAGGCTTATAGAATCTACATCAAAGATGATAGACGAATTGAAGTTAGCAGAGATGTTATATTTGATGAAAATCATGCCTACAAGAGATCCAAGGATATACCTATCGAGTTCGATGAAGAAGATGTACCACTATTTGAAGAAGAAGAGCAACATGACAGGTCACCTACAAACCTAGATGAAGAAGGTCCAAGTGAACATATCCAACCTACAATCATTCCTGAAACAAAGAAGATGCCAAATTGGTTAAAAGCCACACTTGAAGATGTCAAAGGACATGGAGCAACAAAAGGACCTTTCAGAGAAAGTAAAAGACCAAAAAGATACTCGTGGTATGCAGCATACATGGCAAAGTTAATCGAAGCAGAAACAACTACTTTTGAAGAAGCCGCTCATGAAGAAGAATGGAAGAAAGCAACGCAAGAAGAATATCAATCTATCATAAAGAATGGGGTTTGAGAAATCGTTCCTAGACCTAGTCACAAATCTATTGTCACTTCCAAATGGATTTACAAAAAAAAACATGTCGTGGATGGAAGCATAGACAAATACAAAGAAAGATTTGTTGCAATGGGTTTCTCTCAAAAGGAAGCAATAGATTATGAAGAAACCTTTGCTCCCACTGCCAAGTACACTACAATTAAATCTTTGGTTTCGCTAGTTGCAACTATGGGATGGAATATACATCAAATGGATGTTAAAACAACCTTTTTAAATGGACCCCTTGATGAAGAAGTATATATTGAACAACCGGAAGGCTTTGATATAAATAGCAAGGATACTCATGTTTGTAGACTAAAGAAAGCTCTATATGGTTCGAAGCAAGCTCCTAGGGCTTGATACGCAAGAATGGATGCCCATTTTTTAAGGATTGGCTTTGTCAGAAGTTCGGCTAAGGCAAACCTCTACATCAAGATAGTGAAGAATGAACCAACTATTATACTTTTATATGTGGATGATTTATTTATTACAGGTGTGGAGCGCAATATTCTAGAATGTAAGAAGTTGATGGTTGTTGAATTTGAAATGAAAGATCTAGGACTCATGCACTACTATTTGGGATTGGAAGTTCGGTATGATGGATTCCAAGCTTATGACTACTCCCCTGATCACAAATCTAGAGAAGTTAAGAAGCTCCAACTCTAGTCACGTTGATCATACAAGCTATCATAAATTGATGGGCTCTTTGATGTACTTGGTGAATCCCAAACATGACATATGCTTTGTTGTAAACGTTCTGTCAATTTCAATTAGAGCCTCGCCATGACCATTGGATAGTTGCCAAGCATATTTTTCAGATACATATGTGGAACAATTCATCACTGCCTGAAGTATGATGGAAAGGAAGTTAAACTAGTAGGTTTTACTGATTCTGATTGGGGTGGCAGTGAGACTGACAGAAGAAGCACTATCGGTGGTTGTTTTAGTTTGGGATCTACAATGATTTCATGGATGAGTAGAAAACAAGATCCTCTTGCTTTCAATAGTGTTGAAGTTGAATATGTTGTTGCATGTGAAGTCGGAAAAGAAGCAGTTTGGTTAAGAAAACTCTTGTCAAATTTGTTTGGAAGGCCACTGGATCCTATCGTGATAAATTGTGATAATCAAAGCAACATCAAGTCTGAAGACCCCATGTTTCATGCCAAGATGAAGCATATCAAAAACAAGTTCCACTACATTAGAAGTTTGGTGTAAGATGAGGTCGTGAAGCTACAATATATTCCGACAGATAAACACCTAGCTGACGTCTTGAAAAAATCTCTTCCAAAAAAGGCGTTTGAATATTTTAGAAGCGTGCTTGGATTGGTTGATATTACAGATTTAGTAGATAGGGAGAGATGAAGCATCTTGGGGCTACAAGATGCTTGGGAAGACATTTGGTCGGCCTCTGATGATGTCTAGATCCTGAAGTAGGGAGGGTGGCGTTGGTCTTGGAGCTTCGACCTTAGATACGCACCTAGAACCCTGGGTTGGTGTTAGAGCTAACGCCTTATGGTACCTAGAGTGGCTAAAGCTTGAAACACACCTTAGTGTGGAAATTTCTGAATCTTTACGCTTTATGCATAAATTATTTACTGTTAATCTGGTTATGCTCCTCCAACTTAGACAAGTTATTAACTGAATAAATTCAAGTTAAAATCGAAGCAAAACACATAACAGATCTCCACCAATTCAGATCTAGAACAAGTTCATGCAAATATAGACAAGGTGACAGTTATTTATGGACAAATAGTCCCCGGAAAAACCCAATGCGGGAAAACTGGTCTTCTGGCTGCTGGAGGGTTTTATTATTAAGAATTTTCTAAATACAAGAAGCCTGGGTTCCAGATCTGGACAACCCAACAGAGAAATAATAGATCTACAACTCACTGGTTGATCTAGGGCCAAAATAATGATTGATCCACACCCTCAAATGGGATTTACAGAACTCAGCCAAAATTAGGGCCTAGAAACCCTAGCGTTGCCCCTGAAGCCTCTGCGTCAGCCACTGAAGCCCCTCTGACCCTCAACGTTCCTCCAGAAAGGGTTGCGTTGCCCCAGACTGGGTGACGCGGTCCCTACGCTGCCCCTTAGGGTCTCTGTGTAACCCCTGAGGGTTTCCTAGAGCAATTTACGCTGTCCTTGAGGGACTGTGCAGCACCTGCATAGCACAAGTGCTGCCTTTCCTATTGTTGCTTCCCTGCTTCTCTACACTGCCTCTCTGAGTTGATCTCTGCCTCTTGCTGATTCTAGACCTTGGGATCAGATCATCCCCTTGGCCTAAATTCCCCTCTTTGCAGCTGAAACACTTCTGAGTATTCTTAGCAAACACGCCCTAGAATCTCAGCTTAGCTTCAGTGCTCTACCTCTGTGTGTCTTACAAATGACCCCAAGCCTTTCCATTATACTTTTCTTGTTGGGAAACCAACGGCCATGATCAGATCTTGAATCAATGGCTATGATTAAAAAAAATCTTGATCTGTGTGACTTTAGGACAATTTCATCACATGCTTAATTAAATTCACTTTAATTATTTAAGTTCCCCAAGTTTTAGTTTAGGAAATACATTAAAATAATTAATTAATTTAATATCTCCTAAACCAGATGAAATTTCCCAAATCAATTTCTGGGTCTTGTAGATCAAGTGTACTCTAGTCCCTCCACAAAATTTGGGAGCTAGAGCACAACTGATGCTACCCCAAATACACAAAATCTCAACACTTAGTCCCACCCGGCTAGATACCTTGGTCAAGTATCTAATCTGTAGCACTGCGTGTGTTGTGACTCTTCATAGAGCATATCATTTTGAGATCTTCCATTTACCTTTGTATATATGTAATTATGAATACCTCCCTAGTTACGACAAAGTGTTGAAGAATGTAGCTAATGTCGGTCTTCATAAATGTACTTATCAAAAGAAAAAATTATTGTAAAAGAAAAATACTTTTGAAGCATGGGTTTCATGCTCTTTTATTCACCTCTTCACCAAGTCGACCCTGTCCTGATGAAGTCAACCTATATTCAGGTTATTCGACTTAGCAAAATCAATATAAATAGAGGCAGCTCGACTCATTTGGAAGCACACACTCACAAGTTCAATCTACAAGAGAAAGAGGACGAAAAAGAGAGTGAATTGCAGAAGAAGAAGACCTAATTGAAGGAAGAAACAAAATCGAAGTTTTGGCCATCTATCTCTCACACGTGCAAAGTCTTCTAGGGTTTTTGTACGAGTAACTGGGGGTGAGAAATCTGAAGTAGCTACAGGTCCAAAATTTCGTAGTTGGGGAGTCGAAATTTTGGATTGAAGTTGCAGATGGAGAGCTTATACTTGGAGACTTAGCAGAATACATCTACTTGAAGGAGGGGTTGACTTGGTGATTGGAGGAGGTCTTTGTCTAGGTCAAAAGGGTCTTGGATTCTCTGATTTTGATTTGAATCTACTAGTGGAAGATTTGGGTTGGGTTTTCCCCTAGATAGGGGTTTTGCCCTGGCTGAGTGCCTATATCTCTACATTCATACCCTAATTCCTACATGCATTGATTTCTCAACAAGAGGTACTCAGGATATGTAGCATTGATGAGTCACATCATTAATTCTGAACCATCCAACTATGAGGCAACAGGCCAACAGATTTGGAAGGATGCCATGATGGAGAAATATCAATCCATCATGAAGAATGATGTGTGGGAAATTGTGTCGAGACCTGAGGCGAAGTCAATGGTGACTTCCAAGTGGATCTACAAGATCAAGCATGCGTTAGATATAAATACAAAGCATGCATGGAGAAGTACAAAGCGAGATTTGTGGAAAGAGGGTTCTGCCAGAAAGAGGGAGACGACTATGAAGAGACATTTGCTCTAGTCGCCAAATACACTTCTATTAGAACTATTATTTCTATTTCTTCTATTATGGGTTGGAAATTGCATCAGATGGATATATATAGATCAACCTCAAGGCTTTGAGGTAGATGAGAAGGAGACTCATGTCTGCAAATTGAAGAAGGCTTTGTATGGACTCACGCATGTTGAAAATATGTAGCTGCAGTCGGCATTTTTGTCAACAAAGTCAAAAGCAAAAATATTACTATTATTGTTCAAGTCTGCCATAGTTTGACAGGTCAACCCCACCTCATGAAGGGTCAAAACCCACTTGTTTTGACATGTATATACTGACAAGTGATCCTCCTCATTTAGCATCCATCCAACAACAATTCGGACTTGTTCTAAGTATCTTTTGTTCACACATTGGAAGGAGGAGAGAGAGAGAGAGAAGTTGATCAGCAGAGTTTGACCAAGTTTTTTCTATGTCTGAGATCAAGTACCACTACATCCGAGACATGGTACAGAAGGGAGCAATGAGGCTCCAATACATTTCTACGAATAAGCAGGTTGCTGACATTCTCACAAAACCTTTGTCCCGAATGAAGTTTGTATACTTAAGGGGCAAGCTTGAAGTGGTTGACAATGCCACCCTAGTTGAGAGGGAGAGTTGATGTTGTAGCATTAGGGAAAAAATTCTCCCTAGGTCAAGGGTATTGATCAGGTTCCATGTAATGTGGCTAGGGGGAATGGCCCAGATAGCATCAGGGTCTGTAGTGCTCCCCCAATTAGAAGGTTTTGACCATATTGCTAGGGGTTACTTGGCTAGTGGGTAGAGTGAGTGCCTCAAAGCATCGGGCAAGTATTTTTACCATTCAAGTGCTTTCCATGTGGTTTTGGAATGAAACATGAAGTGGATGGATGCATTAACATAGCGAGCTAGTTCAATCTTTTCCTAGGATGGAGAAACATTTCAGCTAAGTGGATAAGAACTAACACTCCAAACTCAAAAACATGATCAATATTTTCCACAAAATTGGTATGCTTCTAATTCTCCACAAGAGATGTTGTATACTTGACTTCAGTGGTTGCTCTTTCAACAAGGCTCTGATACCATGTTGAATTCTCTACAAGATACATAATAGAAGCCAATCTTCTGATCTGATAATTATTACCTAATAATCTTCATTTAGTTTATTTTATGCCACAAATACTATTGAGATAATTATACACAAAAGATTTGAACATTAAAGCAGTGAAAATAGTAAGATCGTAAAGAGACAACCATGCACAATAGAGACAACAAAATTTACCCTGGGAAACACGAACTTGGGACAAAACTGAGTAATTTTTCTTTTAGGAGAAATTGTAGTTCAACAAGGTTCACAATTACAAATTATCTTAGAGATTTGTGCCAAATACTAGTCAAACTTGGTCAAAATTCCAGCTAGTCAATGTTGATCAACCTACCCAAAAATAGAGATGTCATTTCTGGTCAATAGTCAAGCTTGGTCAAACTTCAAAAAGCTTTGGTCAATTTGTCCTCTAATCTGCTCTTTTTTGCGGCTATTTCAGAAGATATGTTGTTATGAGTGAGTGGTCAAAATGAGGATGTCTCTTTATGTATTTATACTTGTCAAATGGGTGGGCTTTGACCAAGGGTCACACACTTTCATGGTGGGGCCAACTTGATAGTTTGGATCCTACATGAACCCCAAAAATTAAACTTTTTATTTTAATTTCCATAATATTCGCAGGTCGACTTAGGAGGCCTCTTGGCATGCGAGAATACCTCTCCATGCCACACAAAAATCAAAATAAAGAATACATGATGAAAACAGAAAACACCACTATCATGAACAATGATATAAATATACAAATAAGACACACGAAGAAAGAGAACATATCATGAACAAAGATATAAATATACACATAAAACATATAGAAAGAGAAAAAACAGCAAAATAAATTTGTATTTTAAATAGACAAATAAAACCAATGCTTATGTTACAACTCCATAGATGGCTACATAAAGAGTCTCTTTATTTTAATAATTTGAACGTCACCTGCACCATCTACCATACGAACATTGTCTCGTCAATTTTTTGTGTCAAAATGCATCTCGTATTAGATTAGCACCAACTCCTTGCTCCAATATATTCTTGCTTTATCACCATTAAAATACTCTCCACTACAGTTACAAACATCTAACAATTGTATGTTTTACAATATCGTGCTAAATCTACTTCAAGAACATTTCTATTTTTGGTCTCGCCAATGGCACAACCAATATTTTCATTTGTATAAATTTGAAGATACATACATACATACATATTGTTGGAAACCAGGAAAATACTGAGAGCGGGAGTGAATCAGTTTTTTAAAACTTTTAACAATTATTTAACCTCATAAAAGCATTCAACCATGCAACAGTGTACCAATCACATAAATTTTGAACACAAGATGTTTCCGTGGAAGCCCATACAAGAGAAAACCACAATTTTTTTTAATTATGATGTAAATTCAAGTACCAGCTCCAAATTACATCAAATTATGTAGGCACCAACCAATAGGAGGCTCCAACCCTTTTTTTCTTTGCAAGCACCCACTTGCTGGAAGCACCAACTCCATGATCTTTACAGGCACCAACCTGAAGGAGACTCCAATCCCCTAATTTGCAAGCACTCACTTGCTCAACCTATCAAATTCCTTATTTCATACATTTTCAAACTTAAATCTAAGGCTCTTTAATTGAAATGCCACTAACCCAATCGGTAAATCTCATATTTGAATATCTTCTTTGATCTTTGTTTTGCATCACCCTCCTCCTCTCTGATTCTCTGATTCAGTTAAGATTCCTCACCCAATCACAACTTCTCCCTCTCTAATATGCTCTTTGATTAAACTTATTTTCGATAACTTACTTCTCAACGGTTTAGATTTGCATGTCTCCAACTCACAGTCGCTAGAGTTCTCAATTTCTATTCACATTTAGCCTTTAACCAACACATAATCTTTAGCTATGTCCCAGCTCTGCTTCTCTTCTCTTTGTTGCTCAACTCCTTTTCTCTTTATTCTATTCGAGCTTCATGTGCCTTTGTGTGTCAATAGCGACTACAACTCTTCGATTTGCATGGGAACTCCTACATCTCACATCATCTTTCTACCTTTTATAGATGTTGCCACCATAGATTTCTCCACACAACAAACTTTAATAATTTCAGCACTTTATAGAAATTTGGAGCACGAACGCCAAATTTTATCCAATCATAGCCCATTATTTTCATGCTCCTTAGAGCATATGACCATAGGCCGAGACCGAGTGCTAAAGCCCCATGGGTGCTTAGGCCTAGACCCATACAAACAGGTTATCACGATTTGTTGCCCTTGGCGCTTATGCTTGGCTCCTCGTGACTGATGACAGGAACCACAACCTCAATGCCTCCAACTGAATTCGACATCTAAAACATCAAAGACCAAATTTGTTCAATATCCACCAATTTTTTTAAGCATGCCTCGTGATCCAATGATCTAATCAAAACAGATAGCAGAGAGGTCACTTCGGGGCCCCCCAACTATTTGAACTTGTCTGCTTTTTTGTCCTATGTGCAATTATATATCCACCACTTTTTATAGTGCACCCAGTGATCCTGTGATCTGATCAAAACAGACGGCAGCGAGGTCACTTCATGGCCCCCTCAACTATCTGAACTTTAACGAGGGCCCGCTTTTTTGTCCTATGTGATTTACTCTCATGCAACATGGACCTAAATGAGGTTAACCAAGCCTACTACATGTCCCTGCCACTATGCATCAATGGCTTATGGACAATGGGCCATGTCATGTTCACGTTAGTGTCTGCCACTTGTTATGCCACATCACCACCACATGTCACTCTAAAAAGGGCTAATTGGCCACCCAAAAAGGCCAAAACCACCTGCCATGTGTCATAAACACAAGGTGCCACATCATCATCTGCCACATGTCTCTACCAAGTCACCTTGCCATGTTATCTAGGCCCACCTCGAGTTTAGTGTTGGGAAATCTTATATCAAGCTTCATTCGTTGTGTGTTACATGTTGCACCTTCCACACCTCAAATGTAGGAATTTACAGGGTAAGTTCCTTAGATCAAACACCAAAGGTCGTCGCTCACAAACAAATCACAAATCAGTACACTAGTATTTGACGTGGTTAAAACCCTCAAAGAGGGAAATAGTCCACAGCCTGAGCCAACATGGGCACTTCAGGCAATTTATTAATATAAAGAAAGAAAAATTTACATAAGCTTCTCTCATAAACATTTATCGGATAAATGACCCTCCATGCTCTTTAAATAGAGATCATGGACCAATCAAGTGTTAAGCCACGGATCAAGAGTCGGTAATACCGAGAAGAGAGTGAACCGTCGGATCACTACATATCATGGTTGTTGGATTATAAGTTACGAATGTACATAGTAAAGAAACACACTTCACCTAACTCTACGCTACACCAAGTTATACTTAACTATTTCCTATGTGTCGGAATATCCTAACATTCCCTCTTAAGAACAACTTGGGATAGGATTGAAGGATTTACAAAGGTGACACAATAGGAGACTATTTCCTATGTGTCAGAATAACCTAACATCGCCCCTTAAGAACAACTTGGCATAGGATTGAAAGATTTAAAAGGTGACACAATAGGAGAAGGAAGGAGGCATTAGAGCCTATCCGCCCTTAATGATAACTTTCCTAAACTCCAAGTATAGATCGAAGTTTGGTAAACTTCACTTCTGTGAGAACCTTTGTAAAGATATCAGCGACTCGATCATTGTTTGAACAATATTGCACTTCAAGAACACGATCATGAATGAGCTTTCTGATGAAGTGTATGTGTAGCTCAATGTGTTTCATACTCTAATACCATATAGGAATTTACAGGGTAAGTTCCTTAGATCAAACACCAAAGGTCACCGCTCACAAACAGATCACAGATTAGTACACCAGTATTTGACGTGGTTAAAACCCTCGAAGAGGGAAACAGTCCACAGCCTGAGCCAACGCAGCCACTTCAGGAAATTTATTAATATAAAGAAAGAAAAATTTACATAAGCTTCTCTCATAAACAGTTACTGGACAAATGACCCTCCATACTCTTTAAATAGAGACGATGGACCAATCAGGTGTTAAGCCACAGATCAAGTGTCAATAATACCGAGGAGAGAGTGAACCGTCAGATCATTACATATCGTGACCGTTAGATTATAAGTTACAAATGTACATAGAAAAGAAACACACTTTACCTAACTCTACGCTAGACAAGGTTATACTTAACTATTTCCTATGTGTCGGAATATCCTAACATCAAATGCCCGGATAAGCACTATGACCTCGAATCAATCCGGTCATCTACCCAACTTGGCCCCCGGATGGTCGGATATCTAATGTCCATTCGAAACCATGACCCCTCTGAACCATGCCTGGACTGCATCACTTCAAACTCAGATTTTTCTTCACCCCTAGAGAGTTACACTAAGTGCCATATACCACTGGAAATCTCTCAGAGGGCTATCCAACCAAGCACTTTTCATGTGTTTTTAAACATGTTACCTGCAAACAAAATGCCTTCAAAGATAGGCTACTCAACAAACAACCATGTCATCATAATCATAGCACACTATTAATAGAAATAACCAAGACATCAATAACAACATAAGCATTGTTACCCACCAAAAGGGGTGACCCCTAGGAGAAGCTTTTCTCCTATTCATCTTTTCCAGCTAGCATCCAACAACCCCTGAGAGCCACTTTGTAGCCGATGTGATGTGTTATTCATATCTCTACCACCTACATCAGTCATATGTTTCCTCGTCCATTTGTCAAGAACACATGTTGGAAGGTGGGCTTCTAATCAAAAGGTACTTTATTCTTTTCACAATCAGGTGCTTATGCTTGTTTGTATTTGGGCATTCTGACGAGGATTATGGAGTAACTTGGAAGAAAGAAGGGTCTTGGTCGTACTCTTATTCCCTCGCCTTAAATGGGGGGTCAATTTTCAATCCTAGTCTAGTGGGACCCCCCCTAATAGCCCATGACTTTAGGAAGGGTCACTACTTGGGAAGCCATGATTGAGATAGCATAGCCCCATCTATCCATATTCCATACTTACCACTTTCCATCTTAGATTACAAGCCCTTATTCCACCTCCATTCATCGGGTTAACTGACCACTGGTCCACTGGGATTTGGCAAACACACATCCTCATACCTCGGGTAGGGCCTGGAAATGCACCCTGGGAGGTTGATGTAGTTAAAATAAAAAGAAAGGGCATATGATGGCCACAAGAAAAATCAAAATGAAAAAGATAGTTGGAACTTACAAATTAGTATGTGGGCAAAAGCCAAGCATGAGCTCTACCTCTATCATATGGCCCTCACCCAGTTCCTGGGCCAATGTTGTCTTATCTCATAGAAGACAAGGAACCCTTACATGTCCCAACCCCTAATGAGCGATGAATTGCCCCATAAAGGGGGAAATAATTGTTATACGTCAAACAAATCAAGCTTTCATTCCTCGACTTACCAGCAGTAATACAAAGAAAAATCAAGAAAAAGTAAAAGGAAATATAAAGGGGTGGAAAAACAAAGGTCGGGGTAACTCATGAATCCACGATTGCTCCCTCCTCACATCTATACACCCAGGATCAGGTATTCCATCATAGTTGGTCCCTTTGACCATGGCATTTGGCCATGGAGTCCTTTTCCCCTCTGTTACATCATTATTCACATGGCACCTATCAATTTAACAGTGGACCAAGGACATGTCACTTCCTTTTGGGGGTTGGGAACACTTAATAGGGTCGTCTATTAACCAGTCCTACCTAGGGAGGTAACACCATTAAGTGACCAAGACCCCAATTTTGGAAGAGAAGCCATATATGAAGTGTTATTATGCCCATTTCTTTCAAGCTTGGTTCACTTAGATGCAATAATGATTAATGTACCTAATGATGAAAGTTGCAACACTAGATATTGTGTGTAATTGGCAAGTGGTTCCATCTATTGGGTTAGGCAACTTAACTGGGGTCCAGGTCCTCCAAAGGGACATATTGACACCCACAGGTGATGCATTGAGAGCCATGGGACTTCGGATAGTTATGGAGCATCATTCATATCCATAGGCACCTTCAGCACCCAGAGCGTTCCTACATTTGCTTTATCATTCATGGGATGATGCACCTGGACTATCATGCCCCTAGTCGACTTAGCAATATACATGGTGTGGTAGTTGATCCAGGGCCTAGATGAGGTTTGTCTCATGCCTTGAGACATGGGAGGGCTAGCAACATCGTTAGTGCCCTCAACGTTGGAGCAGGGACAAATATTATACCACTTGGAGACCCATGAGACCCAGTTTTGTGCCCCAAACCCACATTTGGGGTCCACAGGATGATTTTCACTAAGATACAGGGGCCGACCCCTAGATCTTGATTTTAGAGGCCTTCTACACTTGTCATGGCACCAAAAGACCTCAACATCAACCCTCAAGAAGCCCACGCAAACATGACGTAATCATTTGTGTAGATAAAATCAAATTTGCAAAAGTTACTAGGTCGACTTGTGACCTAGGCCACTACTTACACATCATTTTATGATTAGAGGGGCTTATAGGCTAAAATAGGATACGATAGAGCACATATATATTAGATATCTCTCATTTGATCTCTTCTCATTATCAATCATTGGAATTTTGGCCTCTTTAGAGGAATTCGCACTTGCTCTTTTGTAGACTATATTAGATCTTGGATGCATTTTGATGTTTGGCACTGATTTTTGGATATTCTTGGGAGCTATTCTTTGGATTAATGGATGGATTTCTCGCACCTGGTATTGTAAGTACTCTTAATTGTTGAAGCTCTATTTTCTATGTCTAATGTATGGAATGGTTGATTGAAAATTCTAGTTCATGCTAAAATTGTGCCCTAATTTTATTGAAGATTAATTGAATGCTAGCTAGATGAATGTTGCATGCATTACTCATACATGACATGTTGAGAATTATCATAGCGGTGAACTCCTAGTAGCTCTCCCATAAAGCTCCATTACTTCATTGAGTGGGTAAATGCTTGAAATTTGTTGTTAGGGCATCAAATTTCGGCATCCTTGGAAACAAGATTAACTAATCTAACACATCCTTGACTCCATATGCCCAAAGGACAAGGCACTAATCCAAATTGTTGGTGATCATTCTCACATTTTCTACATATTTTCTCTCCTAAATTTCAGTCCTTTCAAGGCTAGAGAAGAGATCCAGGTCTTGGTGCAAATTTCTAGGGAGGGAGAATTTTGGTGATTGGAGAGCCCAAACATCAAGTAGGTAGGGTTTGCCACAAAACCTATCAATTTGGTGGGCATCCACTTCAATTTCATCCATAAATTCGCCTGCCCTAGGTGTTTTCCCTAAGAGGGAAACCCTAGTGTCTCTTCCCTCAACATAAGAACTTTATTGAATGTTTCATGAGCCTTGACTTAGATAACATACATTGAAGGAAACCTTTTCTCTTTGCCTTGACCTTGAGATGCCCTAACACTCGTCAAACCAATCAAACCCTAGGTCTTAAGCATTTGCTTCTAGGTCTCTTCATAGAAAGTGAATTGCTTCCTTATGAAGCCTTGAACCTAAATTGTGTCTTTCTAGAAGACTCCCTAGTGTGATCATTTCACACTTTAACCTTAGATTACCTATTATAAATTATCTTTACTACCGGGACTCCTCTCATCAATGAAAGTCCATAAAGGGAAGGGGTTTTGGTTGTAGTGACAGTGGGCCGCTACCCCATTGTTGCTTATAGGTCTAGTTTATACCTTGTAAGGTTTCCCTCTCCGAGGCCTGCTAGATTTTGCGGCAATAAGCATCGTGGATGAAAACTCAATAGGCTCCCCCTGAACTTGATATCTCTTCACATCAATGACTAGAATTGACATCAATGACAATAACTGCCAACATACTCAACAATCTATCCATTTGGCATTGATGGTAACACCACCTAACATTGTTGGTCAATAATGGTTTTTGGGTTTGACTCCCCCTGTCAGGTTGATGAAACTACCATTGTCTGCTCACTCTCCCCCTTTTCTTTTGAAGTGCCAATGTCTTATCATTCTCCTCTTGGCCTTGAGGTTCCAATGGCTAATCATTCTCCCCCTTTGACATCAACAACAAAGGGCTTTAGCTACTCACCCTAAATGGATATAATAGGTTGTTGATTTTGATTGCTATTGAAATTTAACGGTAATTGTAACTTAAATCAATTGATACGAATGCAAGGAAAAACAAGGAGAAGTTATGATACATGCAAAATTGCCATTTCATCGTCCTTGGATTGCACTTTGCTCCCCCTAAACATGTACCACTCCTATTGATCTTAAAGCTCCCCCTGAGCTTGGTCTATTTTCTTCTCTCTAACTATATAGGTATCCATGGACATATTTGGAAAGCTCCCAGCTTTGTTGGTGAAGAACATTAGTGAAGCGATGAGTGAGACACCACTCCCAACTTTTGCCTCGAGTACTCAAAGGTCTCTAGCGCAAGAGGCGTGGTGAAGATATCAGCAACTTGTTCTTTTGTGGATATGTACTCCAAATTCACAATCTGATCAACCACTTATTCTTTAAGAAAATGGTACTTTATAGAGATATGTTTGGCTTTTGAGTGAAGAACGGGATTGTTGGTTATACTAATAGCACTTGTATTATCACACATATAATGGGAATAGGTTCATCACAAGTTACCTTCATGTCTTGTAATGTTTGGTTTAACCACAAAATCTAAGTGCAATTTGTTGCAATTGCTATGTACTCGGCTTCAGCAGTAGAAAGTGAGATAGAGGTTTGATTTTTGCTCAAACAAGCCACCAAACAATTTACTAGAAAGAAAGCACCACAACTTGTGCTTTTCCTATCATCTACACTTCCAGCCAAACAGCATCTGCATATGCAGTGAAAGAAAAAATTTGTCCCTTTGGATACCATAGACCAAAGTCCATTGTGGCTCTGAAAACCCTCTTGGAAGCTAAGAAATGACTTCGTTTGGGGGCTTATTGATACCTTGCAACTATGCCAACAGCTTGCAAAATGTCTAGCCTTGAGGCTGTTAGGTACAAGAAGTTGTCAATAATTGATCTGAACATTGTTTGATTTACTTGTAGCGACTCATCATCTTTGTTGAGTTTACATCCAGTGACCATATGGGTGCTAACAAGAGAACATTCTTCCATCCCAAACTTCTTAACATTTCTTTGAGATACTTGCCTTGGGAAATGAATATACCTTTTGTTGATTGTATAATCTGTAAGCCAAAGAAAAATGAGAGTTCCCCAAGCATAGACATCTCAAATTTGGTTTGCATATCAACTGCAACTTTTTGCCTAAGTAAATATGCATCACTACCAAAAATGATGTCATCAACATAAACAATAATAACTAAAAGAATATCATTTTCAGATTTGATATACAAATTACAATCAGTTGTCCCTCTTTTCAAGCCTTGTCGTTGTAGGTGTTTGTCTAATCTTGAATACCATGCCCTACGTGCTTGCTTTACTCCATACAATGCCTTTTTCAGCTGGCACAGTTGCTCAGGATTGTCTAACAGCTGAAAACCTTCAAGTTGTTCTTCAAGCTTACCATTCAAGAATACTGATTTTAGATCCATCTGATAAACTTGGAAATTTTTATGACAGGGAAATGCTAGAAACATTATAATTGCCTCTAATCTTGCTACAGGTGCAAAAGTTTCCTCAAAATCTATTCCTTCAACCTAAGCATAGCTTTTGCATACCAATCTGGATTTATTACTAACCACTTGTCCATCCTCATTTAATTTGTTCCTAAAGACCCATTTTGTGTCAATGACAATTTTATTTATTGGTCTTGGAACTAATTCCCAAGATTGTTTTTTCTCAATCTGATCTAGTTCCTCATTCATAACTTTTCTCCAATGCTTACCTTGGCTTGCCAGAGAAAAATCTTTTGATTATATCATGGACAGCATAGCAATATGTGTTTGACTTGAGGTATTTATAAGCTTTCTTCTTGTTTGAACTCATGCTTCCTTATTACAACAATTTGATTTGCAGGGTGATGCTTTTGTAGATACCTTGAAAGGGTTTTTTGATGAGTGCATGCCACCTTTTCTTCTTGTTCTCCTGATTCTTCACGTTGTCCTGGTTGCTTTCATTTGAGAAGTAAACCTAAAGGGGATCCAATGGGGTCACCGGAGGTGGGAGCCCATATACTCTCAGACTGAATTCGTGAGATCTACAAAGGGATTCCTCATTCAACTTTGCTTGTACCACTCCTTCAACCACAGCGAGAAAAGGTGGTTGTTCCCTTTTCCGAAACACCTCAACCCAGGTATTAAGTGTTTGTTGTTGTGTTTTTGTTTCCTATTTAATGAAGGGTTGTTGCAATCTCATTTCTTCAAGCAAAGTTTTACAATTTGAAAGTTCTGTTCGGAGTGTGGGGGAATATACAGTTGGTTGTTGTAAGTGTATATTTTCATGTCGTTTTATTTCAGAGATCAATTGTTTGAGGTCAGTTACTTCTGTGTGAAGTCGTTTGTTTTATGCCTCGAGGCTTTCTACCCTACTCAGCAAGCACTTGACCTTGGTTGCCCAACATAAGAAGTCCCAATCTAAGGCAATATCAACAAGGCTGTATATTCCTTCCTATCTGTCATTGTTGTTGTTGGGGATCTAGTTTTGTTACACTTCTGTGAGGTGCAACAAGTTGGGTTCGCAGAAGGCTGCGGATATTCCTTATGTGCATTCCAACCTTCGAATGGAATCTCGTAGGGATCCAGAATATGGTAGTGGGTCTTATAAAGAATGGGGTGTGGATACAAAATTCCCTGACTTGGACATCTCTCTTGCTACACTGAATCTTGAGGAATCTAGAGGAAATGGACATACTTTACCAATCCATATTACTCTGTTGAGCATGCATCTTGTTCTATTTTCCAAGATGAATATGAAGATTAGATTTTACTAGCTTAACTAAAGGTCATGTTTGATTTTTGTATTCACTATTCAAGGTTCAAACATGTAGCACTTTAGCCTCAAGGCTCATATATAAAGGCTAATTTTGGATACATTGCCTCATTTATACATAATAAAGGTTATTTTTGTATATAATTGCTTGCATTATGTATCACTTGTCCAATGTTATTTATTCCTGAAATTATAGTCTCAATCATAATGTTAAAACTTAAATGCCTTCTTTCAAGGTTTTGCTAGTTTTCTTGAAACCCGGAACCTAAACACTGAATATCTAAAGAAAAGTAACTGAAACTAAAACTTTAACTAAAATTCAATGTTATGTTGTGTTTCCTAACTTGCATGCACAATGGAAAAACTAAAGATAAACACACCATAAAAACAGTACACCAGAAATTTATCTAGGAAACTCCAACTTCGAGGAAAACCTGCAAATTTGTGTGTTCTTATTATGCTTCAGTGATTTACAATATCCAGAAAATGATTACAAAAAGGAGGGAGGACTTCCCTTCACTCTAAAGATCTCTCAACACAAGTTGATCTGCGCTCTGCTCCCTCTCAGCCCCATTGCCTGCGCAATGTACGGAAATCATACAAGTCCTTACGGCCTGAGTACGGCCCCTCTGCGCAATTGAAATCGGCCTAGCTAAATATGAACGATGGTTGGAAGATTTTGTGGTTGTTTGACCTCTCTTTCGTGCCCTAGTTGCATTGAAATGAAAACCCTAGGTGTTGAACTGAACACCCTTTCTCTGATGAGTTGAACACACAAGTTGTCTAGTGCATAATGAGCCAAGCCTGCGCCCTTTTTGCTCCTTTGAAGTCGACCTGGGCCCACCATCTCTACAAATGGTTAAGATTAAATCTCAATGGATGGTTAAGATCACTTCAATCATTTTACTATAGGAAAATTTTAATTTTCCTAAGTCAAAATAATGAAATAAAGTGTAAACTGTGCCTTTAGCCCATGTGTGGGTCCCCCTGCAAAATTTAGTGCACCTCTAAATTTACTTGAACCTTTCCTTGTCTAACTCCATTTAACACTCCCTCTTAGAGAGGAAGGTGTTTTGTACTACACCGAGTTTATATCCGATATAGACAAATTTTCCCCTTGCCAATGCCTTGGTCAGATTATCTACTGTCTACTCCTTTGTAGTCACATATTGGAGTTTGACTTTACTCCTCTGAACATAATCTCTGATATGGTGGTATCGGATCTCGATGTGCTTTGAGCAGTCATGCAACACTGAAATTTCATATAGCTTAATGCAGCTCTAATTGTGACAGTCTATGTCACACGGTTCGGGTTGGAATTCGAGTTCGGCAATGATTAAGTTCAATTTGAATTCGAACTTTCTGATGAGGTTCGTAAGAGTTTCAGCATTAAGTGTATATAATATATATATATATATATATATATATAATCAAAATCAATCAATAAACACTTATGAGTAAGAATTATGATTAGTAAACATACTTGAATAATTTAATCATAGTACATCTAATTATCAATGACATTAGTTAAATATAAAAATACACCACAGTAGTTTGCAAATGCAAAAAGAAATGGCATAATTGTCAGTCTTCAAAATTTAAAAGAATGTCTATAATGTCATATACTTGTAATCTCTGAAAGAATCACAAAATTTAAACATACAAATTACAATACAACTACATTGTAAAATTACAGAGAACATTTTCAAATTTCAAAATTTTAAAAAGGAAGTCAATAATGTCAAGTAGTTTTAATCCATAAGCGCAAACCTCAATTTTTTTTATCAAATTCAGTTGTAGATTCAACTTGAGGTTTGAATTCGATCAGGATCAACTCGAAGTTCAAATTCGATTCGGTTCAAATTCGATCAAGTTCGACCTTTTGGTTTGGATTTCAAGTTCGGCAAACTGGAATGAATCTAAAAAAAGATTTGGGCTTTGCCAAACTTCAAACCTCAAGGGTTCAAATTCAGTGAACCCTATGACATTGGTCACAATGTATGACTGTGGGCTCTAACTTTTGACTGAACAACCCAACAAGTAGTTTCCTCTACCATATGGCCTTCCAGGCTACAGGGCTCGCAACAATGTACTCAGCCTTAGCTAAGCTCAGTGCTATTAATCTTTGCTTCCTGTTGAACCATGAAACAACTGCTAACCCAACATTGAAGGTACAACCTGAAGTGCTCTTCATGTCTATTTAACCCCCTACCCAATCTGCATTTGTGAAGCCCTGAAGCCTCACACCATCAACCTACCTATACAACAACCCATAATCTGTTGTGCTCCTGAGATACCTCAACACGTGCTTGGCAGCAACCCAATCCACTCTGCTCGACTCAAGCATGAACTGGCTCAACTGGTTAATTGCAAAGCAAATGGCGGGTCATGTGTTCACCAAATACATCAACGACCCAATAAGTTGCCTGTAAAGAATGGCATCAACTCACTCTTCTCTAGTAGCGTCCACCTTCCTCCAGTTTGTGATTAGAGGCATGGTCATGGGCCTGCAATCCTGCATGTAGAACCTCTTGAGAATCTCTTGTGTGTACTTGCACTGTCCCAAGAAAATCTCCCCATCACCATGCCATACCTCTAGCCCAAGGAAATAATACATCATCCCTAGGTCCTTCATCTCAAACTCCCTTGCAAGATCCTTCTTGCAATCCTGGATCAAACTATCTACTCCTATCAATATCAAGTCATCCACGTGCAGCACTAGAATGAGTGGAAGACCTCCAACCACAATGTAGTACAGGATGGGATCTGTCTCACTCTTAGTGAAGCCCAATCCTAGAAGGTAGTTGTCTATTTCCACATGCCATGCCCTTGGTGCTTGTTTGGGCCCATAAAGAGCCCTCTTCATCCTATAAACATGTGTGTCTCTACCCCTCAAGTTGCTCAACATAAATCTCTTCCTCAACAAGTCTGTTAAGGAAAGTAGACTTTACATCCATTTGGTGGATCTTCCACTCCATCTGCGATGCAATCGCCAATATGGTCTTAATGGACTATCAGGCCACGAGTGCAAACATCTCATTGTAGTCTATGCCCTCGACTTGAGAGAACCGTTTGGCCACAAATTTAGCTTTTCACTTCTCCACACTCCCATTAGCCCCATGCTTTATCTTATACACCCAACGTGAAGACACCATTTATTTTCCAATCAGTTTCTTGGCACTATCTCTCAGGTATCATTCATCGTGATGGAGGAATACTCCTCCACCATGGCATCTCACATTACCTGCTGAGAGGCTAACTCCTTGTAGCAAAAAGGCTCTGAGTTTATCAACACAGTCATCAGTGCCATGTACCCTGTATATCCCTATGGTTGTGAATGTGGAGTTGGGGGCTCCAGCTACCTCCTAAGCCTCCATGATCAACTGATCCGCCCACTTAGCCCGTCCTCTCCTTGTGTTGGGAGTAACTAGCTGAGTGGACTCCACTTGGTCTACTCTCTCCTTTTCTTACACTTTCTCCTCATCAATGTGTTGCTCAGCTTGCCCAATAGCCGGTTGTGATGAAGTCTGAGCAGTTGGTTGAGCCTTCTCCTCCTCGTGTGCTACACATTGCTCACACTCCAAGGACTTCCTAAGAGGCTTTTCTTCGTCGAACTTCACACCACACCTAATTACGATCTTCCCGAGTGTTGGGACGCACACCCTGTACGCCTTAGATGTCTCACTGTAGCCCACAAAAATACCCTTCTCTGTTGTGGGTTCCAGCTTCTTCCGATTATCAAAAGGCACATAGCAGTAAACTAGATTGCCAAAAATCTGGAAGTGAGACACGTCAAGCTTATTGCCTGTGAAAACCTCCTCTGGCGTGACTCTACCTAGCACCCTGTGTGGGCCCCTATTCTGCAAACGGACTACATTGTTGCATGCCTCTTCCCAAAGAAACATTGGCAACCCCTGGTCATGCAACATGGCCTTAGTCGCTAATGCCCTAATTCTTGCACTTAGCCAACCCATTCTGCTCAGGCTTATTATGCAAGGTGAGTTGTCTCATAATGCCCTCCTTGGCACACAAGTCCCTAAAGGCGTTTGAGATGTACTCCCCACCGTTGTCTGACCTCAATGCCTTGATATTTTTACCTGTTTGGTTCTCCACCAAGGCTTTAAACTCCACAAACTTCGAGAAGACTTAATCTTTCTTCTTCATGAAGAATATCCAAGTCTTTCTCGAGTGGTCATCAATGAAGGAGACATAATCCCTGTATCCCATAAGGGATGGAGAGGAAAATGGTCCACAGACATCTGAAAGCACCAGCTCCAAGATGCTCTTGGACCTATTGTCTCGGGAAGAATGACTTGGAATACTTGCCAAGTGTGTAGCCCTTGCACACGTCACGCTAGTCTACGTTGCACTGTAGCATCCTTGCGACAATCTCTCTGAGAATCTTCAATGCTCCATGGTGCAACCCATACACCTATGCCAAAGCTCCCAAGGTCACAGCTCTGCTCACTAACTCCTCTACTGCTCAAGGTTGCGGAAACCTCAAACTGTAGCCTGTAGAGGTTCTTCACCCTAACTCCAATCTGCTTAGCTACTCTGGAGCTGAAAGGCTTTATAAATACCTTTCCTCTCTTGAAAATAACCTCATGACCCTTGTTCTCCAAGGTTGAGACTAAAACAGGATTTATCTTTAATTTTGGGACGTAGAGAGGATTCCCAGACTCCCTCTCAAACTTGACAGTACCCATGCCCTTGGCTAGGTGTCTACCATCATGTTAACTTTGGGAAACTAGGTCCAAACTCCATATTGCATTGCTCATATGATGATGATGATATTTTTGTTGGATTCCTCTTTCGGAGAGGTGCAAGATTGATCTAAAGATCATCTTGTTTGGATGCGCAAAACTTATATTTTGAATTTATTTTCCACACGTGCAAATTGTCAAGGTCAGCCAGATTTGTAATGTAGGCTCACAAGCCCCAAAAAATGTGTCACACACCCTCATTGATGGATATAAATTGGAGAGATATGATGCCCATTTCATCATCATCTCATCACACATATTCTTCTTCATCTGATTGGTTCATACAGCCTTTGGAGGCTTCTTTCTCTCTCCCACGTGTGAAGCTGAAGCTGGAAAATTTTGGACTATTTTTAGGGCTTTCTGGACAGCATTGACTTTGGGTCAACCATTGAAGTTTGACCGCAGTTTTAGCAAAGAAATTCTGATTTTTGGAGGTCGTACTGCTGGGCACAAAAATTGAGGTTGAACGTTGACTTTCACCGCAGCGTTGACTTCTGCATTGACTGGTTTTTGTTGACTTGCGTTGACTGCTTGGGAGTTGTCTTTGAGGTGTGTGTGACTCCTAGAGGAAGGTTGATCTTGTATGTTGGAAGAGCTGGTTTGGCCAGCCTAAGTCTTTGTTGGCTAGGGCATCCTGTTGAATGCTATAACAAACATTTCTCTCTATATTTTCTGGACAAGAAGAATTACAAATTCTGATATATTATTTGGTTTGTCTTCTGTTGATCTTTTATTATATGTTCTATCAGCACTTTACTTTCATGTTTATGTGATTGCTAAATTGAATTGCGCCTATATGAAAGATTGAAGTAAAACTGCATTAAGCATAGAACATACCATGGTTATCTAAAATTAACATGGTATCAGAGCTAAGGTGAAGACAAAGCCCAAGCTAGTGTGAAAAGAAATCATCGAAGAAGTTGTCTTATCAAGGACAAATGGCCTCCTCAAGCTACAAGGGTTTCAAATCTGATGTGATAAGCTGACTGATAAGAATGATTATCATGCTTGGAAGATGTCTTTGGATTTGGTATTGGAATATCAAGATGTCATGGATTATGTGTAGGGGCAGACAAATGAGCTTCCATCAAATGCATTGGCTGCCACAAAGACGAAGTATAGAAAAGGGGAAAACAAAGCGAAGATGATTATCAGGGATTCTATACATAAGCACTTGGTTGCTTATATCTCTGAGTTGGGCACATCTAAAGAGATGTATGATAAGTTGTTTAGCATGTTCAAGGCTAGCAATGCTAATCAAGTTCTCTTCTTCAAGAACAAGTTGGAGAATATCAAGAAGGGCAAAGATGAATCCATTCAATCCTATTTTATGAGGCTCACAAAAATCAAGAATGATCTCCTAGATATTGGAGAAGAAGTCGCTGACTGAGAGCTCGTCCTCATTGCTCTTGAAGAACTCCCCCAAGACTGGTACGTATTTAATACTACAATTCTTAATAATAATGTGATTCCTGATTTTGATGAATTTTTGACGAGATGCACTCGAGAGAAGACAAGGATAATGGAGAGAGACCATCCCTCGAATGGGAATGGAGGTGACCCTACTGCCTTCACCACTCATGCAAAGAAGAAGAACAATGGTGATCCGAGAAATCAAAACCATGGAAGAGTGGGTCCCAAAGGAAGAAAATGAAGATGTTACACTTGTACAAGTTTGGTCACTATGCAAGAGACTGCCCCAATAGAAGGGACTCTCCTAGAGATGATGACAACAACAACTTCAGAGAGAATGGAAATCAAAGGAACAACAGGTTCAAAGGAACAACAGGTTCAAAGGAAAGAGGAAGGCTCCCTCTGATCGAAGTGGAAATGGGCAACCTTTCAAGAGGTCAAGGAATTCCAAGTATGATGAATCTAATGTTGTTGATAGGAAAAACGAATATATTCTTATATCTGCCCTCTATGTTGCATCTCCTTCCGATATGCTAGATAATTGGTTGATTGATGGTGGTGCCTCAAGGCACTTCACTGGATATAAGGAAGCTCTCTCTGATTTGATTGAAAATGATACTAATCTGGAAATTATCCTTGGAGACAATGCCACCGTGAAAGGGACAGGGATAGTGACCCTTCATCTAAATCAAGGTCAAGTCCTCAGCTTGCAATATGTGTTGTACGTACCTGACTTGAAGAAGAATCTAGTGTCTATATCGACAATGGAAGACAAAATATTCAAGGTGGCATTCATCGATGGAAAGGTACGCATTTGGAAGAGGAACTTCAATGAAGCGTTCATTCTTGGTTTTAGAGTTGCTACACTCTATCAGGTTGGTGGAAGTCCATTGGGGGCTATGACACGTGACACAACCCTTCAATCCGAGCTATGGATCCAGAGGTTTGCACACCTTCATTTCAAAGCCCTTCCCGAAGCAAGGAAGGTGGTGACAGGGATGCCTGAATTCAAAGATGATCACGAAGGTGTATGTCAAGGTTGTGCCAAAGGAAAGCATAGAAGGGGATCATTCCCGTCAACTGTCATGAAGACATCTGATATTTTGCAATTGATACATTCTGATCTATCTGGTATGCTACCCGTAACATCCTTGGGAGGATGCTTATATTATATCACTTTTATAGATGACTTATCTCGCAAGACTTGGATATATTTCTTGAAGAAGAAGGACGAAGCATTCAAATGGTTTTGTACCTTCAAGGACTTGGTTGAAAATCAACCAGGGAAGAAGATCAAAATTTTGAGGACCGATAATGGGACCGAGTATGAGTCAAATGAATTCAATGACTGTTGCAGGGAAGTTGGCATTAAGAGGGAGACCACCACTGTGTATACTCCCGAGCAAATGGTGTTGCCGAAAGGAAGAATAGAACCATTTTGGAAGTTGCCAGTGCCATGCTTTATTACCAAGGTCTCCCGAAATTTCTATGGGGAGAAGTTACCAACACTACTATGTACGTTCAAAATAGATGCCCACATTCCGCATTGGACTCCAAAACTCCCGAAGAAGTCTTCTCTTGTAAGAAGCCCGATATCTCTCATTTTAGAGTTTTTGGAAGTCCCGTTTATTTTCATGTACCGAAAGAAAAGAGAAGCAAGTTGGATGCTTCTGGGAAGAAAAGAATATTTGTGGGCTACAATGAAACCTCGAAAGTATATAGAATCTATGTGCCTGGTCAAAGAGAAGTGGAGATATGCCACGATGTCACCTTCGATGAAGATGTTGCCCTCAAGAAAGTGAGGAATCTTCCTAGCTCAAAGGAAGACAAAGAAGAAGAAGGAGAAGTTGGAAGGCAGGAAGAACCGAAGGATGAACCGATGCCCGATGTTGAAGATCTGATGGATCCTATATATCCACCTCCTTCAAATAAAAGGAGACCCTCATGGATTAGTGACACTCTCGAAGATGCCGAGAGACATATTGCTCCAAGGGGAACATTCCGTGAAAGTAAGAAGCCGAATAGGTACCAAGGGTACCTAGCAACCATGAGTACTATTGTACAATCTGAGCTTGGATGATTTGAAGAAGCCCTAAGGCATCAAGTTTGGAAGGATAATATGCACGAAGAATATGAGTACATTATGAAAAATGATGTCTGGGATGTGGTCCCGAGACTAGAGGACAAATTTGTTGTCACCTGGAAATGGCTCTACAAGATAAAGCATCGAGCCGATGGAAGTGCTGAAAAGTAAAAGGCAAGATTTGTTACTCGAGGCTTCACTCAAAAGAAGGCATAGATTATGATGATATATTTGCACCTGTTTCCCACTATATCACCATCTGATCGATCATTTCCCATGCTACAACGCATGGATGTGAAGACTTCCTTTTTACATTATTCAACCAAGGAAGAGGTTTATGTGGAGCAACCTCTGGGGTTTGAAGTCCAAGATAGAGACACATATGTATGCAGGTTGAAGAAATCCCTCTATGGGTTGAAGCAAGCCCCCAGGCCTTGGTATGAGAGGATCGATCACTACTTAATGAAGTTGGGCTTCACTCGATGTGATGTTGATCCAAACCTTTATTTTAAGGTTGATAAAGAAAGGCCTCTCATTCTGGTTCACTATGTGGACGATCTCTTCCTGACAGGCATTGACCCTCTCATTCATCAATGTAAGAGGGGCCTAACTTCCGAGTTCGAGATGAAGGACCTAGGATTGATGCACTATTTCCTAGAGTAGGAGGTCTAGCAAAGGCCAGGTGAGATTTTCCTTTCTCGAGGAAAATATGTTGTGAAGCTGCTGGAGAGATTTGGGATGGTGGACTGCAAGTCCGTGATGACTCCAATGGAACTCAACTTTAAGAAATTGTGTGGAAGTGTTGTTGGGCCCGAGTTGGG
The DNA here is from genome assembly GCA_034641835.2 of Pinus albicaulis. Taxonomy (NCBI): domain Eukaryota; kingdom Viridiplantae; phylum Streptophyta; class Pinopsida; order Pinales; family Pinaceae; genus Pinus; species Pinus albicaulis. Next base: position 1,522,227,013 of record CM076575.1, on the reverse strand, counting down.
AAATCCCACCAAGTATCGTCAACTCGTGGGGGCCTTGATGTTCTTAGTGAACTCACGTCCGGACATATGTTTTGCAGTGAACACATTGAGTCAATATATGCTTGAGCCTCATCACATTCACTGGATTGGTGCCAAGAATCTCTTGAGATATCTTCGGGGCACAATCAACCATGGGCTGAGATACACTATCAGGAGTATGAGGCTCCATGGATATACCGATGTTGATTGGGCAGGTAGTGTGGTGGATCGCAAGAGCACATCTGGATGTTGCTGCACTTTTGGTTTTGCTTTGATATCTTGGATGAGCAGGAAGCAGAAATCGGTTGCTTTTAGCACCGCCGAGGCCAAATAAATTGCAGCGAGTATGGCCTGTTGTGAAGCTGTTTGGTTGAGAAAGCTCTTGAGTGACTTGTTTGGACATGTGCAAGATACCATTGTTATCCTTTGTGATAACCAGAGTGGGATTCGTCTTTTTGAGAATCCCGTGTTCCACAACCGATCCAAGCACATTGATATTAGGTACCACTTTGTCTGGGACATGGTACAGCGAGGCGTCGTAAGGCTCCATCACATTGGGACTGATGAGCAGGTCGCAGATATTCTCACAAAGCCCCTCGGGAAGGTCAAATTCTTAACTTTCCGTGAGAAGCTTGGTATTGTGGACAGACCCTATTTTGAGGGTCCCACTTGAGTTGGACTATGAGCTCTAGGAGCTCCAGGGGGCTTGGGACGAGGTTCGCTAAACCTTGTGGTGTGCTTCTTCCGCACCGTTGTGATATTGAGTTGGTTCACCCTCTCTTTGATCTATGCCCTGCAGGCATCCTACCCATGGAGTTTCGGACTAATGGGAAGTACCTCTCATTTGGCTAATGAGGTGGGAAATGTGGATAGAGACTGATAGCATGACCGATGGATGCATCAAGGATTGTCGTACTCTCTTTGTCTAAGATGGGTTCTATCCAACACCTTGATCTCGGATCAAGTCTGATGAGGTTCTTACCTCTAAATTGGCTTCGGGTTAGTATGTGGCTCACTCTTGAGTCTGGTTGAGGTTTTTACCTCTAAGCTGACTTTGAGTCAGCAGAGTGTGATGTTTTGTGACTCACTCTCATTTGTTTGCCCCAAGAGCCAGCAAAGCATGTTACAGCAGGATGACACAGGATTGCAGGATGATGATGATAGTACATGATGTACTGGATGACAGGATGGCACAGGTGGACATATGGAGTTCTCCCTAGTTGAGAGGGAGTGTTAATTTTGGGCAACTAGGTCCAAACTCCATGTTGCATTGCCCATATGATGATGATGATATTTTTGTTGGATTCCTCTTTCGGAGGTGCAAGATTGATCTAAAGATCATCTTGTTTGGATGAGCAGAACTTAAATTTTGAATTTATTTTCCACACGTGCAAATTGTCAAGGTCAGCCAGATTTGTAACGTCGGCTCACAAGCCCCAAAAGATGTGTCACACACCCTCATTGATGGATATAAATTGGAGAGAGATGATGCTCGTTTCATCATCATATCATCACACATATTCCTCTTCATCTTATTGGTTCGTATAGCCTTTGGAGGCTTCTTTCTCTCTCCCACGTGTGAAGCTGAAGCTGGAAAATTTCGGACTGTTTTTAGGGCTTTCTAGACAGCATTGACCAGCTTTGACTTTGGGCCAACCCTTGAAGTTTGACTATGGTTTTAGCACAGAAATTCCAATTTTGAGGTCGTACTACTGGTCACAAAAATCAAGGCTGAACGTTGACTTTGACCACAGCGTTGACTGGTTTCTATTGACTTGCGTTGACTGTTTGGGAGTTGTCTTTGAGGTGTGTGTGACTCCTAGAGGAAGGTTGATCTTGTATGTTGGAAAAGCTGGTTTGGCCAGCCTAAGTCTTTGCTGGCTATGGCATCCTGTTGACTGCTGTAACAAACATTTCTCTCTATATTTGCTAGACAAGAAAAATTACAAATTCTAATATATTAATTGGCTTGTCTTCTGTTGATCTATTATTATGTTCTATGAGCATTTTACTTTCATGTTTATGTGATTGCTAAATTGAATTGGGCCTATATGAAAGATTGAAGTAAAACTGCATTAAGCACAGAACATACCATGGTTATCTAAAATTAACACATCATCTCCCAGCTCTATGTGAAACTACATGTCCTTTTCAGTCAACTGGCTTAAATACTGTGTTCCTCGTCATGTGACAGGATGCTCCACTGTCAACATACCACACGTTGTTAGCTAGTGAGCTTGCCATGCAAGATATGAACGAGAGCTCCTCCTCAAAGTGAGAGGTGAAGTCCTCCACCTCTGTTGATGCTGCCACATAGTCCTTCTTGGACCCCTTCTTCCTACATGGATATTTGGTCTAGTGTCCAAACTTATGGCAAGAGAAACACTTTATCTTGTTGAGATATTTCTTTTTCTTCTCGCCTCTGGAGCTGGACTCAGCCCCTCTTGCGCCTTTCTTGACCTTAGCCTTGCCCCCTTTGCCAGCTAGGGTAAAATTCTCTTCTTCCTTGCTCTTTACATGAGACCCAACTTTGGCCTGCTTTCAGATCTCCTCTTGGACACGGTAACGCCACAACCTCTCCCATCCTAGTAGGTTTTCTTTGGCACTGATAGCATCAATAAAGTTTTCCCATGACTTGGGAAAACCCAACAATGCAAAACTGACAAGGTCTTTGTTCAAGAATGTCTCCCCAACTCCAACTAGCTCATCCCTCATTTGGGTGAACCTGGTGAGATATGAGACCATGGACTTAGACTTCGCCATCCAAATATTTTTGAGTGTCTCTGAGTACCAACTTCATGGCCTCACTCGAACCCTCGTACAGCCCTATGATGGTTGTCCACATAGCCTTAGTGGTCTTCTTACCGGATAAGTGAGGTATGATGTGATCTTTGACTCCAAGGATAATTCTTCTAACCTTTGCATCTTTGTTGTTGTGTTAAGCCAACTTACTAAAGGTTTGTTGGTTGGGTTGGTGGACTGTCCACAAACTCCCAAACTCCTTGCTCCTCCAGCACTACACCAATCCTCTCCCTCCAAGAACAAAAGTTTGAGGCCCCATCAAGGCGATCCTCAAATATCAACGCCAAATATGCCATATTGCAATTCAATCTGCACAGAATTCCTAGCACAACCCCTTAACTAAAGTGTGTCCTTCTTTGCGCCTTTAACCTACTCTTGAGATCGAAACAATGATGTTGGTCTTCAATCAGAGGCAACGCTCTGATACCAGGTTAGTTTTCTTGAAACCCAGAACCTAAACACTGAATATCTAAAGCAAAGTAACTAAAACTAAAACTTTGACTTCAATTCAATGGTATGCTGAGTTTCTTAACTTGCATGCACACTGGAAAAATTGAAGACAAACACACCATAAAAGCAATACACCGGAAATTTACCCAGGAAACCCCAACTCCGAGGAAAACCTACAAAACTTGTGTGTTCTAACTTCTTATTATGCTTCGGTGATTTACAATATTCATAAAATGATTACAAAGAGGGAGGACTTCCCTTCACTCTGCAGATCTCTCAACACAAGTTGATCTACGCTCTACTCGCTCTCGGCCTCACTGCCTGCGCACTATATAAAAATTGTACAAGTCTGTATAGCCCCTTTGTGCAACTAAAATCAGCCCGGCTGAAAATGAACGTTGGTTGGAAGATTTTGAGGTTGTTTGACCTCTCTTTTGTGCCCTAGTTGCGTTGAGCTGAAAACCCTAGGCGCTAAACTAAACACCCTTTCTCTCCTGAGTTGAACACACAAGTTGTCTAGTGCATAATGAGCCAAGTCTACGCCCTTTTTGCTCCTTTGAAGTCGACCTAGGCCCACCATCTCCACGAACGACTGAGATTATATCTCAATGGATGGTTGAGATCACTTCATTTTTTTATTACAGAAAAATTAAATTTTTCCCAAGTCAAAATAATATGATAAAGTGTAAATTGCGCCTTTGGCCCACCTATCAGTCCCCCTGCTAAATTTAGTGCACCTCAAAATTTAGCTAAACCCTTCCTCCTCTAATTCCACTCAACAAGTTTCAATATAATTTCCTGAAATCATGGTTCCCCTTTCCTAATTTTTGAGGGGTCGCGATTCCAACACATTTGCGTTTCGAATACACAATTTCATTTCCCCATATCATGCAACTTAGGTTTTGATGGTGCATCCCCTTCATGAGCATTATTTTGTGCACACTACTACTATTTTTGGATAAGGGTGAAATGCCTTTGATGGACTCATGTTGTAACATGGCCAACCATGGATTTAGGAGAGTCATGGAGATAGTTAGAAGGATGATATATTTTATTGTATGAGAGATTTAACTCTGTCTATATGAAAATAGGAGATTCTCTCCATTTCAAAGCAACGGAAGGCAATTGTGAAAGAGAGAAGTGATAGGAGAGTGTATATCTTGGAGATTATTGATGTTGAGCTCCCTTGTATATCAAACGATTGAAGACTAATAAAGAAGTGAGGTATTGATCTACTTTGTTGTATGGTTATATATAAGCTCTTCAATTTTCTTGTTAATTATGTGTAGAAAACCTCTTGTTATCATTTTAATTTTAAGGCATATTAATCATGTTGATTTTTATAGCTCAAGCAGGTACTTTTGCACAGGCCTTGTGTCTAGGCATGCAGAAATCACCCACATTCTCCTTAGAACACTTGCTCTAGTATGAGTAAGTTGCTAGTGTAACTTAGCCAAAGTCGCACTTAGGAAAAAATACATATTAATATGTTGGCTCGTTGAGCTAAAAGAAACTTAGGAAAAGTAAAGTAATTTACTTCCGTAAGCTTTAATCTTAGTCATATATCTCAAGTGAGGCGAGATCTAATCTCAGCCATCAATCACTTTGAGATCAGGTTTAGGGTTAGGGATTTAACTCAATGTAAAGTTATAAAAACAAGGCTAGGGAGAGGGAGTTTGAGGGGGATCCAATGAGTCTAAAAGTGTATCTCATGCATGACTTCGACTAGGAGTAATCTCAAAAATAGATTCTTGGTTGAAAGATAAAGACAGCTCAAGGTAGAGGCTTTCTCACACACAATGGAACAATTGAACAGGTTGAGCAATAGATAGAGGGAGAGAGTGCAGACAGCCAGGGAAGAGACATTTTCTGGCAATGTGTAGTCTTGTACAAGGATCCATGCAATTCCATATAGTCATATGGACAAGACCATAAGAATCCATAGTCATATGTAGACAATACATGCTTGCATACATTCCATGCAATATGTCATACTGCTATACAGCAAGTCGTACTCTCTCAATAGGTGTTCCACTCAATTCGAAGTGATTTTGGTAACTGTGTAGTGTTGTTTTCAAAGGCACCGCATGGAGGTTTCGCGTAAGTTTTTTTGAAAGAATGAAAAGTTTATTTGAAGGAGTAATTACTTATGTATAAGTGAAATTAACTTGTATGCTTCCCTTATTTAATTTCTATCTATTGTGTGATTTGAAGGTATGGTTTGAATTTTTTATTCAAAATTAATAAATTCAGCAATCTACTTGTTTGATTAATGTCATCAAGACAATAGTCACCTAGGTATTGAAATTTTCACATCATATCAAAGTTAATTCCCTGATTAAGATTCTCAAAGATTTGCAGTGGTAAATCAACTAGGACCTACAATTAGATGATTTCAAACTAATTCTCAAATATGGGAGCTTGTGCCTCAAGTTTGGGGATAGATTAGATGGTGCCTTGAATTTCTTAGCATGGCAGGTGAGAGTTACACTCTTACTAAAAAGAATGATCTCTGGGATATTATCAAGAACATTGCGACTCTACCTACAGATCAATGGGACTTGGTAGCTCACAACAAGAAGGAAGTGAAGGCCAAGTAGATGATCTTGGATGTCATAAAGGATCATTCGATCCCTAATATATTCAAGAAGAAGATGGCAAAGAAGATGTTTAATGCCATGGTTAGCCTTTACCAGAGCCAAATCATAAACAGAAAGATAATATTACAAAACAAACTCAGATCCATAGTAATTACACAGACACGGTCAATAGTTACCTTATGAAGGTCACAAATTCATGATCACATGTCGCAATTGAGGTGGTTGAAGATGTAGAGCTAGTGAACATGGCACTAAATGATTGCCAACTTCATGGGAACCATTTTTCAAAGGTAGTTGTGCTCATGAAAACCTTCCTAACTTTAAGAGGATTTAGGATGATTGTATCCAAGAGGAGACTCAGATGGAGTCAAAGACCCGTAAGAAGGGTGATGATAAGAAACTAGCTCTATTTGGTCAATCAAATAAAGACAAAGGTAAAGGCCCTAACAAGGGTAAGTGAAAGAGTGAGAAGTCAACCTCACAACCAAGAAAGAAAGACCTGAGTAAAATTGCACAATGTCCCAAGGGGATTTCTTTTCCCTTGGGTTTCAAAAAATTGAATTTATTGCACTAATAACATAACATTATTCACAGCCTTCCCAATGGCAATTAAAATGCAACAATGGACAAATAAGCAAAAGCAATAGGAAACATAGGCAATATGAAAAATTCAGTAACTCAGCTCCACTTTAACAATCATTTACTAGGGCTACTACACCCCAACAGTATCAATCCTTCCAAAACTGAAAATAGAGTCCAAATTACCCTTAGTTAATTGTAATGTCCCCAATTAAATTTATTTGCTAAGAAGAATTTCCACTTTTGCAATTTGGGTGTTGGGAAAAATTTTGGAGGAGAAACTTAGGAAAAGTGGGTCGAAGAGCTTTTAGTGGAATGTGGGGGGCACTCACCCACAAAATAATACGCACCACTTGGTAAAGAATTCGATTTCCTAAGTGAGATCGAAATCATAGGAGGGACCCACATGAGACCCAAGACCAGTAAACATAAATAGGAGGAAAGAAACATCATTTGGGGTCTTTTGTCAATTTGAGAATCGAATTTGCCTTCGTTGTTCAGCTGAACCAAGAGTGTTGTTTAGCACAAGAGCTTCCCAAGGAGTGAAGCTCAACCTTTCTTCGGTGGACCTGGAGTGCCACCCTAGGAAGGCTTTCTTCCCTATCAGTGAAACCAGAGGGGAGACTCTCACAGGCTCTACGCATTTCTGGAGGTATTCCCACGCAGTTCTGGAGCAATTGCTGCGCAGAGGGAGGAGCCACGTTGTTACTGGAGGAGCAGAAAAGTGGGGTGTTGTTTAGAGGAGATACAAGCACATTTTGTTATCATTTCCAACGGGGAGGAGTGCAACTACAGCAGGGATGAGGTTCCCATACGCAAAACTCACTGCCCAAGCTTAAGAATTGCGTCACCCTCTCCATGACTGCGGAGTCATTAGAGTGAGGTAATTTGTGGCAGCATATTCTAGAGGAGTTGGGACCTGCGGTGTTAAGGAGTTGTTTGGAGGGCTATTGGAAGGAGATTGTTGGAGTTTGGGGAGCAGAGATTTATTGGTTCAGCCACAGTGACAGTTTTTTGGTTTGGAGGAGAGCCAAGCTGTGAGGGACCAATTTTGGAATGTCAAAACCAAGGGAAATCCTTTCTGGGCTATTCTGGGTTTTCGGCAAGGAGCTCACCCACAATTTCCTAGAATTTTTTGGGCAGTTTAGAGGGGGCAAACAAACAATTGAAGTTGGCCAACAGTGCAAAACCAGAGGGACAGCGCAGCTACCTGGGCAGCAGATATACTGTAGCAGTAGGGCATTCCTATTTCTATCACCTGAGGCTTGTAGCTTGCCTTGTGCAAGCCTAGGTGCATTTTCTCCAACTCATTTTGTACTACAGCGCTGTTATAAATAAAATCTTGGCCAGTTTGGTGGTTTGGAAGAATTTCTGGTTTATGTGTGTGATTTCTAAAAAATTTCTGTGTTGTTATATTTACATGTCTTTGCTTATCATCGTAAATTTCCAGTAGGAATATTACATTAATCCAATAGTTGCTACGCTTACAGTACTGTAAATCCACCACCTCAAACAGCAATTGATCCCACAACTTTAATCACTTACAGAATAGTAGCCTAAGAATTTTGTTGTACCAGTAATGCCCTAATTGGCTGAGCAAATGGTTGCCCCGACTGACTTACTTGTTGCTAATTATTTAGTCAAACTATTCGACCCTGACTAGTTCTGTTGTTCTAAATGAGTGTTTGAGGTGAGGAAAAGTCATTTTTACTACTGTAAAAAGCCTTGACCATGAGTTGTAGGGAATCCTTGTTTAGCCACAATGTGTCTTTATTCCTCCAAAAGGTTACCTTCAATCTGTCGTGGGAGGCCTTACTGCCGCATGGGCCTATTTTGATATGTGGTTACCCTAGCAAGTTGTCGCAGGGAGCTTGATAAAATGCCTAGATTGATGCGCAAATTACCATAACCAGCTTATAAAATCCCTAAATTGTAACCAATATCACAAAAACATTCTTAATTTCAACTTTAGGAGAATGCAAGAGAGCGTATCCTCGAGATTATGCTTTCGTTGTTCGTGAAACAAAGCCTATTGACCAACACAATACCGGGAGAAACTCCTTTTCTTGCTAATCAAGACAGAAATGAGCTGCTTCAAGTGAATATGTTGTACCATAACAGAGAAAAGAGGGTGCTAGCTAGGGTGGGACCACCTCCACCGAAACTAGTCAAAAGAAAAGGGGTCTTAAAACCCTCAGAGCTTCAAGCTCAAAGAAAACACAGATAATTCAATCCAATTTGATGATGACAAAATGATACCATCACTCCTTTATTTATAGATTCCTCATGGGGGTTTCTCCTCCTTAATCTAATGTGAGGGGTTACAAGTGCAACCCCCAAATTAGGCGCTTGCCCCAGCTACCCCAAAATTTACCCAATGTTGCCCGAAAACATTGGATAATGGGTTTCTCCCTTTATCAACAACTATAGCCTATGAGATTGGATAGGATACTTCGTCCTCCCTTGGGCAATTAATACATAGGAGACATTACAAATCGAGTGCTTCATTTGTCATAAGCACAGTCATTATGCATCATGGTGTCCAAAGAAGAAGGATAAATGGAAATAGTAGCAAAAGCATAGTAGCCTCTAAAAAATTCAAATGAACGAATTTCCTAGCAACTTTGAGAAGGATTCTCAATGATATATTGCCATTCTGCCAACGCAATTCTAGGGGATGAGTGGCATGTTGATAGTGGGGCATCTCACCATATGACACCAACATGACAATTGTTTTCTAGTCTAAAGAAGCAAGAGTTGGGAATAAAGTTGAGCTTGGTGATGATGTCAAGTACAAAGTAGCAGGAGTTAGTAATATTCCCTTCCAACTCGTGTCAAGTAATTCTTTAGATTTTGACAAGTCTTGTTTGTTCCAAATCTCGAGAAGAATTTGCTTTCAGTTTCAATTCCAAAGCATAAGGACTTTGTAGTGGTATTCAAGAACTAGCAAGTCCTCATCATTCCAAAATTTTCTAGCCTAGATATAGCTTAGGTAATTTGTACAAGTTGTAGGGTGAACCTATTCGAGCTTTGGTGCATAACAGTGATAGCTTGTGTGAGTTGTGGCATAAGAGGATGGGGCACCTACATCATAGGGCATGCCCTATTCTAAGGCAGATAGTCACAAGACTTCTAGATTTCGGTATTGAGCAACATGGTGTATGCATAGGGTGCACACCTAACAAGCATCTCAAGGTTGCTTCTTAAGCAATGAACATTGATCTAAGGAAATTATATACCTAGTACATTTGGTTGTTTGTGGATCAATGTTAGTAGCACCTGTTGACAATGTATATATCAACAGTTCCAAAAAGTAGAGTACACAACACTAGGTAAAAGAAATTTAAGTCATTGTCATCAATGTAGTCCCAAATTCTGCAATTTTATTGTAAAAATGATTCTAATATGACTATGAAGCCAAGTAAAACCACCTAGGTAAGCCTTTGATTCTTAACAAAGGTTCCACTCTAGAGAGTCTTTTAACCTCCCTAGTTATTTGTTTTTTTAAACACGAGTAATTAGTAGAGATTTTCTCCCAAGCATCCCCCGAAGCTACAGTGGGATCCTCTGGTAAGGTCTTAAATAAGCCTTAGTGTTATCAAGTCAATGTATTTTAATCATGCTAGATCATGTGTCTTGTGTCACAGAATTTGGTTGAATCTAAAGAGGTCATGTCTATTGTAAATTTCCCCTTCTATGGTTGATTATTGTAATATCTTGATGTAAAAGTGTTGTCTAGGAATATTTTTGGTGAATGGTTACTCATAGTTAGACACCATTGCCAAAATATTGTTTAGACCCACTTAGAGGGTGGAAAATATGTGTAATCCCCTCTTGAGTCTTTTATTTAATTTTCTAGAAAAATAAAAAATAAATCAAGGTCAAGGTCAAGTGAGTAGGACATCATGGATGACTTGTTTGCTCCTTGTGATTTCACTAGCTTTCAAGGAGCTCCACACGATATTCCGCATTCAGTCGGCATGGCCATCGACGAGGTGCCCCTTTTTCGAGGTAACAAATCCACTACTGTCGAGATTCGCCTTCAGAATGTCAATCTTTGCATAAGCAAGTGTCGCCCATATACCGACTATGAAGATGTGAAGATGCGGCTTTTCATTCTCACCTTAGGTGATGATGCTCTGGATTGATTCTTAGAGTCCCCTAACAGCACTTTTGATTCTTTACAATCAATCATTGATGCTTTTGAAGATAAATATGGAGATAAGAGAAAGGTCAAAGTGAAAGCCGAAGTAAAGGACACTAAAGACGCTGAAAATGATCTTATCAAGGAATTAACTCAAATGGTTAAAGATATGCAACTAAATCAAGCATAGGTAATCAAGAATATGGAGGTCAACCAGGCTCAACTCATTGCGAATATGGAACTTAATCAAGCAAACTTAATAGCAGATCACCCCAAAGAAATGAGTTCCATGGAAGCCAATCAGATCACTCTTCAAAACAAGTTGTTAACCATAGAAGAAAAACATGTTGAGGAAATGAAAATCATGGACGTTAATCACTCTAATTAGATAACCACAATACAGGATCATTTGAACACCATGAAAGCAAATCATGAGACAGAACTAAGTGTTATTCAAGTAAATCATAACAAAATGATAAAGGACATGGAAACTAGTCAGATATCTCTCCAAAATAGGTTGTTGACCATGGAGAAAAAGCAAGTACAATTAATAAAAATCATGCCAGAGAAATCAGTAACATAAAGGATAAGTATTCTAAGCAAATGAGCACCTCTCAGAATAAGTTGGAAGAAATGGAAAGATTACAGGTATAGATATTCCAACCCAGGTCAGATAATATGTGGCAAGGGAATTGTTGAGAATTTGGTAGGGCGGAGTTTAATTCAATTCTCTTACTTGATAACTGCTTGCGTTATACTTATTATGCTTCTATTATTTAGATCTTATCTTCATTAGCTTATCTTTCATCAAGTAAATTATCAAAACACAAGAGACACGGGATTTTGCCTCTTTAAGCCAAGGCCAAAACCTCTCCCTCTTGGAAAGGAAAACCCGAAAGTAATTCTTCTAGATCTTCAATTGACAAGTACCATGACCATGACACAGACCCTTGACACCAATATGCCTACAAGACCTTGTCACTGCTCTTCTAAGCTCCTTATGATGAACTTCTTTTTTGCACTATCTTGCACCAGCGCTAGGGAAGCTCGGTCCCTATTCTTCTATTCTTTCTTCCTTGATCTTGCCTCGGTCACCTAGACAACCCTCCTCGACTTACCTTCTAGTACCCTTAGTATCCTAGTTCGAGGCTTCTTTCCCAATTGTGATGCCTTATCCACGTTGTGTATTTGCCCTAGGCTCTTTCAAATATGGTGATCCAGGACTGACGCTTACACTGATTGCAGCCTCCTTTACGCATAGTATACTACTGAGATATCTGAGATAAGAGGCCTGAGTTACCTTCTCCTTGCACTCCTTGCAAGGTCCTAGTCTTTCGTTGTCAAGACACTTACTGCAGTTCGGATGTGTGAACCTAAACAGAGATCTGAGACTACTAGCCCAAAACAGAGATCCAAAGGATCTCTCTTCCTTCGTTGGATAGACTTCTCTCCTCATTGTACTGTCTTCTCCTCTACGCAGCAAACCGCAGTCTTTTCCTTTATGTGATTTCAGACTTATCTGAATCCCTTATCCAAATTGCCTTCTGTAATCTAGCCCGAGAATCTCAGAGATATCCAAGATTTTTTTGTGCTGTAATGCAAGGTGCCTAGGCACCTATTTATAGTGGTTCGACCCTGTTTATTAGCCGACCTTTACTAGTGAACCGTTGTGACTTATTTTTGTGAGCCGACATGACTAATTGTGCATCTAGAGGCCAACATCAAGGAGCTCTTTCCATCATATTTTGAGTCGACTTGTTGGAGCATGTTGACAAGGTCTTTAGGCATACATTTACATCAATAATTGTCCTTTGAAAGTGTAACAACACTTCATATATATGACTCTAAATTATACATTTATGACAAGATGACAAAGCCCTAAAGACATTAAGAAGAAGTCTTTGACCTATAATAAAAATTTCTTGCTCATGAAACCCATGATGCAAGTATTAAAAAATACATTTTATTATCTTTGTCTTCTTCATTACATAAATTCATAATTCAAGTCATTATGAAGACCGAACCTAGTTACACTTTCTAACAATCCCTCTTAACTAGGGAGGTATTCATAATGGTACATAGTCACTTTCAATCTGAAGAATCTCATAAGAAGAATTTGATTAGTAATCCATCTGTTATAGCATCATATTAACCAGCATTGTTACAGTGCAAGGCCTTGACTAACAGCTCCATCTCTCCACGAGACCATGGGCTACAATGCTGACGAGACCAATGATTATAGACACCTTCATCATTGTCTCCAAGGTACATACTCCACCCAGATGTTCACCAAGTGTGACATCTTAAGACTATTCTTATCGGGATAGCTAATCCTCAAAGAATATTCGTCCTTTCACGACTACTCTGTCCATGGATGCCCTAATACATCCCAAAAGAGTATCAGATGCCAGATAATTACCTAATCCTCCATTCTTGTCTTCCTAGGTGAAGACCAAAATGATGTGTCTATTTCTCCCTCTCAACTAATAAGAACATATTCCACAAAAGAATATACTTATAAAGAGTGTACCTAAGATTTCTTCTTGGCTTAGGAATTACGGAGTTTCTTCTAAGTAAGAAACTTATTACTAGGCTCCCTCTTAATCGGGGACTTGCAGCAGCAATGATGAAAAACACCCCGCTGCTCATGAAGAACTCCTTCTGTTGACGTCATGAATTGAGGAGCCTTCAACTTTGGGATCTCTTCATAGGGCACAGATCATCCATCACTTTTATCCAAGAGCCATGTCTTCTATCAAAAAGTGATATATCAGTCTTTTCATTTGATCTAGCTTTATGCCATGTTGCTTTCTTTCGGACCATATTTCTTTCGAGGATTGGTTATCAATTGTGGAACATATACTTACCTTTGGCAGCCCTGCATATTTCTCTTCCTTCGTTGGATAGACTTCTCTCCTTGTTGTACTGTCTTCTCCTTGTTGTACTGTCTTCTCCTATATGTCGGCTCAATAAGCCCAAAGGTCATGTCCCTTCAATCCCAATCAAATTATATATATAGAGGAACCTTCTCCCTCATTTTACACATCGAATTTCTTGGATAGAAGCCTGAGGTAGCCGAGTTCTTGGAGCGGGTCAAAGGAGAGTTTTGTTTTTGGGTTTTTCTACATCAAGGCCGAGACATAAGTCTGTTTTGGGTCCCCTTTAAAGCTGTTGAGGGCCGCAGTCATTCAGTAGGAGAGTTAAGTAGGTTAAGGCTTGTTTGAGGGCTATTTGTGCACAGTTGAGAGGGTTCTTCCTCATTTGATTGGGTTGCAGATTTTGTCTCACTCCAAGGTCCAAGTTTCATATGTAAAGCAGCCCATAAGAAATCCGCAGTTTTGTTCAAGAAAATGCAGAAGGGTCTGAGCCCTAGTGCTACAGATTGGAGGGAGTCATAAGGCATGATCTTGGCTTAGAACAATTGTTGGATTGGAGGATTAGGGAGCATGACCACAATCTATTTGGTGGATTGTTGCTTCAGGATGGGCCGCTAAGATCAAATGTGTGATGGACCTAATTTGGTCATAGATCAGCTCTCAGAGCCGTGGAAGGGCAACGTCTTGTAGGGCAAGGAAGGTCGTAGTAGAAAGAAGGAATTTTGGACCAATTGTGTTAGACAACAATGAACTACAGTTGCCTTAACCAGAACAACCTTCTTCAGTAGTTCAATTTGACCTTTGTGGACATAGTGCTTGAACTACAGTATTGATTATGCCTAAGAGCAGTGATTTTCGATCTTCTTAATGGCAACTCTTTTGACTCTAAATTATTGTACTCTCTCTCTACTGAACATTTGATATTAATAATAAGAAGATTTCATCAAGGATTTTCCCCATCTTTGGGTTTTTCCCTGGCTTGAGCCATATTCTCGTGTTCCTCTGTCTTAGCTTGTCTTCAACGCGTATCGTTTATGTTCATTCGTTGGTTAAAGTTTGATGTGATTGCTAATGATTTAATGGGCACATGGTTGAATAAAATAACTAACCTAAGCAAAGAACATGTTAATCCAAAATTAACACTGACTCTCTCTTAAAGGTGACAGTGCCAATCTCTTTGTTACTATATCTTCCATCATCTCCAAGCTCTATGTGTAATTGTAGGTCTTTCTCCTCGAAGCTGTTGAAGAACTCCTTATTTTCTGTCATATGAAATGAAGCACCAGAGGCTAAGTACCACACACTACCTTGAATAGTGCTTGCCATACAAGCAATGAGGGCAAAATCCAAATAGAATTGTGATGTGAGAGCATCTCGTCCTGCAGCCGTTGTAGGCTTCTTAGTAGTTTTCCTATGTGGGCACTTGGTTGCATAATTTCCAAACTCATGGCAGTGAAAGCATTTAATTTTACTAAGGTCTTTCTTCTTGCCATGGTTTTGGCTGGATTCTGCCTTGCCTTGGGCCTTCTTGCCTTTGGTTTTCTTTCCTTTTCCAGCTAAAAGCAAAGTTTTCTTCCTCATTAGTTCTGGATGAGACTCCATCTCTAGTGTCTCCTCTAATCTCCTCCTGCACCAAGTCAGACCAAAGTCTCTCCCAATCTAGGAGCTTGTCTCTTTCATTAACTACAACTTGATAGTTGTGCCAGGACTTTGGAAGACCAAGGAGTTGCTAAGCTCACAAGATCAGATGGTTACACAGTCTCTCCAACTCCTCCAAGTTCATCTCACTTGAGTGAATCTGGATAGGTATTGAACAATAGTTTCATTTTTATTCATTCGAATGTTCCTGAGCTTATCTTTCAATGCCAGCTTCCTGGTATCACTGTTGCTTTCAAATAGCTCTATGAGACTTTTCCACATTGCAAAAGCAGTCTCTTTTCCATGCAAATTCGAAACCACATGGTCCCTGACACCCTCTAGGATAATCCTCCTGGGGCCCTAGCTTTTGATATTTCTTCCGCTGAGCCAATTGTTGTGAATTTGATGTTGTTGGTTTTGGAATATCTGTTTTTGTGTACTCTAATACTCCATTGTCATCCAACACAGCTTCTATTTTGTCTTTCCAAGCACAGAAATACGAAGTTCCCTCCAATGCATACTCAAGCCTCAAACCATTGAAAGACATTTTTCTTGCACTGAAGAAATACCTGCACCGCAAACTCTGCTATTTCTTTCAGAGATGATTAGGAACCTAGTTTCTATGCAGTTTTCAAAAGCTCTGATACCATGTAGAAATAACTCGAAATTTGCAGCTACTAAAGAAATCACACTGAAATCAATAAACACAAATTTCTTCTACTAAATTTTGTCGAAGGAAAACTGACAATAGAAACATATGCAATCATTCAATTACAATGCACAAAGATTTTACTGGGGAACCCAACTGGGAAAAAACCCTCCTCTAGTTGTATCAGGGTTACGAACATCTCGATTTTATCTCGAAATCACAATTTTTTGGCCTAGCCGATGTTTGCCGATTTTTAAAGATACTTTTATGGTATCTTAATTTTGGTGATGTTTGGCGATTTTTTACCGATATTTTCTCGATTTTTACGATTTTTTGGTTTTCCGGACCCTTGCCGATTTTATCCCGATGCCGATGTTCGCAACATTGGTTTGTATTATATCAGATGAGAACAATAATCAATTACAATGACTACTTCAATGCTTGAAGCTCAATCTGCACTACAATTTTGATCTCCTCCCAACTCTGCTTTGACCAATACTTAGCCAAAATAGGCCTTCTTCTTCCTCCTATTTCCTTGCGCAATTCCTGCTCCTAAAGAATAGGGAAAGCTCCTATTTCCTTGCACAAATCCCAAGGAAAATAGCTCACCTGCATGCACAAATTCACTCGAAATATAATACAATAATGGTTATAATATGTCTTTTCCTCCAACTTCACTAGGCAATTCGAATTGCATGCATGACAAGGGAATTTTTTATTAAATGAACTAGTTAATTAAGAGTCAGTTGAGTTAACAACAGTTCCACTACTCAATTGAACTCCTAACTAACTATATTCTAGACTAGAGCTTAGTCAACTATCAAACACTAAAGATAACACCTCTAGACAGCTAGATCTTAGCCACCAACTTGCACACAACTTTACTACTAGCCCACCAACTCGAAATGACAGACTTCACTGAGTGATTTGGCCATGTCACTCCTGCTAATTGCCTGCCAACTCATCTTGCTGAAGTGGAAATTTGAATTTCTTCATTTGACTAGGGCACAACTCAAATGAAGCCTTGTCTTGCTACAATTTAACGATAGCATAATATTCATATTGCTTTATTCCAACAATCCAAATGAGGGAAGGTATTATAACAATATTAGAAGTTCTCATGGGATAACTTTCCACCCCAACAATCCATTAACTTCACCCTATCCTACTCCAATATGACAAGCTCGATTAGCCTGAGAGTCTGCTTCTTTGTTTTTCCTCCATAAGATGTGGAAATAAGCCTTTTGTGAGAAAGATTCCAAGATGTTGTTGACTCTGCAAAGGAGAAGGGATAGATGGTTATTCTTCGGAAGAGAACCCATGTGAAGGTGTTGAATATGTGAAAATTCCAAGTCCGGAATCCTACTGTAGCCAATTGAAATTACTTCACCTACTTGTTATTTAAATGAACAAGTTATTTAAGGTGTTCTACTATAAATACTAAAGCAAGTTACTACTGCAACCTTCACTTAATTAATTAAATATGCCGAAACAAGAAACTGAGCAATAAAGAAAAACATCACACAGGACACCGTCGTTTTTGGACAAACGTCCCCGGAAAAACCCAATGAGGGAAAACCGTTGCAGCAGATATGAGGATTTTATTATTAAGCAACAGTTATTTGTGAATACAATCTCTGGATGCTTTTTTGGCAATCCAATACAGAGAATATCACTCGGCAGAAGAAATTAGTGAGATTACCTCACTTTACACTTCAAGTCTCAGCTGACCCGATAGCTGAAACAACGACCTCACAGCACCCTCTGTGCTGCCTCTGCCCAATAATTACGTGGGCCTACTTTAATGGCCTGGGAGACTGCGTCACCTCCTCTACTGGATCGATTTTCTCTCAGGAGCCTGGAATCTAGCCCTCCCGGCTCGGATCTTGGATCTCCAAACAAAATCTCAGGCTACTGCTCGGAATAAACTATGTTGCTCTACATGTCGCCTTCGTGGTGCTGCGTCACCCTCACTAAGCACTGCATTGCCTCCTTTGCGTATCTCTCTACCTTTGTTGCGTATTCTTGACTGCGGAGAAGATCCTCTGACCAAAAACTGTCTGTGTCCCTCTCCGCATGATCACTACGAAATCACTGCATTGCTCGAGGTTCAGCAATTTGACCTGACTCATCAACTCTCGGTGTGTTTCCAAATGGCCCTCAAGCCTTCCTTAAATAATCTTCTCGTTGATATTCAACGGCCCAGATTAGAAGCTAATCAATGGCTAAGATCATTTTGGCTTGATCCTCGTCTTCTTCGAGAAGTCACACCCAAAGTTTAGATTAATACCCATTAATTATTTTAATTTCCTAAGTTTAGACTTAGCGTCCCATTAAAAATAATTAATTTATTAAATAAAACTGTCTCCAGGTGGAATTTCTCCAAGTGATTTTTGGGTTATCTCGAATACATGTGTCTAAGCCTCTCCACAAAGTTTGAGACTTAGAGCACATTCGATGCTACCCCAAATCAACACTCCCTCTTAACGAGGAATGTGCTCTAGCAATACACCCTGCTGCATACTGCTCTGACTCTGAAGCATCTCACTCTGCACTGCTAATGTTCGACAAGTTGTCCACCAACTTCTGCGTTGCTGCTGCAACTGTACTGGTGCTGACACTGCCACTGCCAACATTGCATCTGTACTACAACTCCCTCTCAAATGTTGCATCTATGCTGCTGCTAGCACTGCCATTGCAAACTTTGCACTGCAACTCAGTTGTTGAGAGAAGCAACTGAAAAAAAAATCCAAAATATGAACAAGTGTTCAATATGGATACATCTCGATGTTGAAACTCTGACTGTTGTTAGTCCCACGCTGTCCCTCTGAAGCTACTGTGCTGCTGCTCCTACTGCACTTTGCCTCTCTGCACTACTGCAACTCTGCATTGTGTTGCTCATATTTACCGCTCTAGCTACTGCATCTGTCGCTCCAACACTCCTTTGCACCAACTGAAACTCCTCCAGCCTGCTACTATTGATCTTGGGCTCTCGTAGCAAGGTCATGATCCAAGAGGTGGACTCCTCAAGGATCCTGCCCAACTGAAGTTTTTGCGAACTTACAACTCAATGTCGCCCCATCTCCCTCCTGGAGATGCGTGGGCACTCATGGCATACTCATCTTCTTCGATCTTTGCGGATGCAGCCTTCGGATCATGCTTCTCGTCCTTGTCCTTTTTCTTCAGAGGACACTGTGTTGCGTAGTGACCAAGTTCACCACACCTGAAGCATTTTATCTTCAAGACGTCCTTCTTCCGTCTTCGTTGCTCTTGCTGCCTCTTAGATGCCAGGGCTGCATTCTCCTCCTCATCTTTTTTCTTCGACCCACTCCCACTATTGCCATCAAGTTTACACTTGATTAGGTCCCTCCTTAGCTCTTCTTACTGAAGAGCATCCCACATCTCCTCCCAGCTCAGCAGTCTTTCTCTGCCCATAATACTCTAGACGAAGACCTACCATTCCTCTGTGACTGCGTTGAGGACCAGCCTTACCATTGCGGTAGGTTGAGGCATGGACTCACAGCTACTAGTTGATCATGTGTTTCCTGAAGCCTCGAGAGAAACGGAACAATACGCTCTTCCTTCTGCAGCTGAGTTTGCCGCAGTTTCTGCTCTAACTACATCTTCCGTTGCTCAGAAGATCCTCCGTATAGCGCTGCTAAGGCTTCCCACATCTGCCTAGTTGTGTCCTTGCTAGCTATGTGGGACACTTTGTGATCCTTGATTCCATCAAGGAGCAGCCTCTTAGTCTTCGCCATATCAACCTTGTACTTCTTCAGCGGATCTGGATCTATAGGCACAGCTACTATACTCTCCACGAAAAGCTTGAGAGTGTATTCATCTAGAAGGCATGAAATTATCGCCTTCCAGATTACATAGTTGGAGGCCCCCTCCAACCGATACTAATCTCTAAGCCAGTGAGCTGACATTTCTGCCATCAAGAAAATGTTGAATCTAGCTCCCTTTCCTACTCCTCTACGTAGTGCTCGACCGACTTACACACTCCTTGCTAGAGATTGTAGATCTGCCACCCAGAATTGCTGCTCAAATCTCAAAAAAATAGAATTCCCCGATTAGGAATTCCCTGAGGAAAAAAATTTCCTCACTGTGCTTCTTCTTTCTTCTAACGACTTTCTGCCCAGCAAAAGGTCTGCCTACAGAAAAACTACGTCCCACCAGTGTTAACGTTGAGGCTCTATGTTGCTCCCTCTGCCACAACAAAATTTCGATTTGGAAGCCCTTCCTCTCTATCGACTCACTTAGAGAGAGACTTTCCTCGAAAATTCAGCCCTCTTGGCCTGGATTGCGCAATCCCTCTGGGGATTCGAACTGCTGCCTTTTGCATCTATTCGACCTCCTGCCCAGCACTAGCTTTGCTCTTCTTGTTTCACCTGCAACGCTCTGAAACCATGTGAAAATTCCAAGTCCAACATCCTACTACAAACAACTCAAATTACTTCACCTACTTGTTATTTAAATGAACAAGTTATTTACGATGTTCTACAGTAAATACTGAAGCAAGTTTGTTAAATTTAGATAACCATGGTATGTTCTATGCTTAAAGCAGTTTACTTCAATCTTTCTTATAGGCCCAATTCATATTAGCAATCACATAATCATTGAAAGTAAATGCTAATAGAACATAATAATAGATCGACAGAAGACAAGCCAATATAATAAATCAAAATTACAATTCTTCTTGTCCAACAAAGATAAAGAGATGTTTGTTACAGCAGTCAACAGGATGCCCTATCCAACAAAGACTTTAGCTGGTCAAACTAGCTCTTCCAACCTCCTGGAGGTTCAATCAAACACATACAAGATCATCCTTCCTTCAGTGTCACACACACCTCATGAGACAACTCCCAAAACAGTCAATGCAAGTCAACAAAAGGATTTCCAGCATCCAGATTTTCGAAATGCATATTTCCGGCATCCATTTCCAACATCCAGATTTCTAGCATCCATTTCCGGCATCATCCATGTTTCCGGCATCCAGATTTCCGGCATCCATATTTCCAGCATCCAGATTTCCAGCATCCATATTTCCGCGTGGGAGAGAGAGAACCTCTTCTAAGTTGTACGAACCAATCAGATCATGAGGAATGTGTGTGATGAGAAGATGAGAAAATGAGCATCAAGTCTCTCCAATTTATAGCCATCAATGAGGGTGTGTGACACATCTGTTGGGCTTGTGAGCCTACATTACAATTCAGGCCGACCTTACCAAATTGCACATGTGTGGAAAATAAAATCAAAATATAAGTTCTGCTCATCCAAACAAGATGATCTTTAGATCAATCTTGCACCTCTCCGAAAGAGGAATCCTAAAAAAATATCATCATCATCATATGAGCAATGCAACATGGAATTTGGACCTAGTTGCCCAAAATTAACACTCCCTCTCAACTAGGGAGAACTCCATCTGTCCACCTGTGCCATCCTGTCATACAGTACCATAGTGTACTATCATATATCATCCTACACTCTTGTGTCATCCTACTGTAACATGCTTTGATGGCTCTTCTTCGCACAACGAGTGAGTCACAAAGACAACACACTCTGTTGACCTGAAGTCATCTTAGAGGTTAAAACCTCGATGGGACTCACGAGAGTCACATACAGTCCCGAAGTCAGTTTAAAGGTAAGAACCTCATCCAGACTTGATCTCAGATCAAGTGGTTGGACACATCCCATTCTAGACATAGAGAGTACGGCAATCCCTGATGCGTCCATCGGTCATGCTATTGGTCTCTATCCACATTTCCCAACTCATTGGCCAAATGAGAGGTACTTCCCATGAGTCCAAAACTCCATGGGTAGGATGCATGCGGGGCGTAGATCAAGAGAGGGTGAACCAGCTCAATATCATAATGGTGGGGAAGTAGCACACCAAAAAGGTTCGGCGAACCTAGCCTTGTGGTTGCTTATAGCTCCAAGAAGTTATCCCCAAGCCCCCCGGAGCTCCCAGAGTTCATAGTCCAACTCAAGTGAGACCCTCACAATAGGGTCTGTCCACGATTCCAAGCTTCTCACGGAAGGTTAAGAATTTGACCTTCCCCAGGGGCTTCGTGAGAACATCTACGACCTGCTCATCAATCCCAATGTGATCGAGCCTTACAGCGCCTCGCTGTACCATGTCCTGGACAAAGTGGTACCTAATATCAATATGCTTGGATCGGTCGTGGAACACGCGATTCTCAGAAAGACAAATCCCACTCTGGTTATCACAAAGGATAACGGTGGTATCTAGCACATGCCCAAATAGCTCACTGAAAAGCTTTCTCAACCAAACAGCTTCACAACAGGCCATACTCGTTGCAATGTATTCGGCCTCAGCGGTGCTCAAAGCAATCGATTTCCACTTCTTTCTCATCCAAGAGATCAAAGTGGAACCCAAGGTGAAGCAACATCCATATGTGCTCTTACGATCCACTAAACTATCTGCCCAATCGACATTAGTATATCCAAGGAGCCTCATACTCTCGGCAGTGTATCTCAAACCATGGTTGATTGTGCCCCGAAGATATCTCAAGAGATTCTTGGCACCAATCCAATCAATGTGATGAGGCTCAACCATATGTTGACTCAAAGTGTTCACTACAAAACATACGTTCGGACTTGAGTTCACTAAGAACATCAAGGCCTCTACGATTTGTTGATCCTCGATGGGATTTCCTAGCTCAAGCCCATCAGCGCTTCCACACAACTTCTTAAAGTTGAGTTCCATTGGTGTCAACACAGACTTACAGTCCACCATCCCAAATCTCTCCAGCAACTTCACAACATATTTTCCTTGAGAAAGGAAAATCTCACCAGGCTTTTGCCAGACCTCCAAGCCTAGGAAATAGTGCATCAGTCCTAGGTCCTTCATCTCGAACTCAGAAGCTAGTTCCCTCTTACATTGATGAATAAGAGGGCCAACACCTGTCAGGAAGAGAAAGTCCACATAGAGAACAAGAATTAGAGGCCTATCTTTATCAACCTTAAAATAAAGGTTTGGATCAGCATCACTTCGAGTGAAGTCCAGCTTCATCAAGTAGCTATCAATCCTCTCATACCAAGCCCTGTGGGCTTGCTTCAACCCATAGAGGGCTTTCTTCAACCTACTTACATATGTGTCTCTATCTTGGACTTCGAACCCGAGAGGTTACTCCACACAAACCTCTTCCTTGATTGAACCATGTAAGAAAGCAGTCTTAACATCCATCTGATGGATACTCCATCCTTGCATTGCAGCAAGGGCAATGATTGATCGAATGGTGGTGTAGCGGGAAACAGATGCAAATATATCGTCATAATCTATACCTTCCTTCTGAGAGAAGCCTCGGGCCACAAATCTTGCCTTGTACTTTTCAACACTTCCATCAGCTCCATTTCAAGGTGACAACAGATTTGTCCTTTGGTCTTGGGACCACATCCCAGACATCATTCTTCATAATAGACTCATATTCTTCGTGCATAGCATCCTTCCAAACTTGATGCTTTACGGCTTCTTCAAATGTTCCAGGCTCAGATTGTACAATAGTGCTCATGGTTGCTAGGTACCCTTGGTACCTATTCGGCTTCTTGCTTTCACGGAATGTTCCTCTCGGAGCAATGTCTCTTGACATCTTGGAGACTGTCTCTAAGCCATGAGGGTCTCCTTTTATTTGAAGGAGGTGGATCAATAGGATCCATCGGACCTTCAACATCAGGTATCGGTTCATCCTTCGATTCTTCCAGCTTCCCTGCTTCTTCTTCTTCTTCTTTGTCTTCCTTTGAGCTAGGAAGATCCCTGACTTTCCTGAGGGAAACATCTTCATCAAAGGTGACATCGTGGCATATCTCCACTTCTCTTTGTTGAGAATTTTGGAGGGCTTAAGGTTAATACAAATTCTCCTCTTGATAATTACTTGTGAGCTTGTTGTGTTGCTTATGTCTTCTCTTAATTAATCTTTCATCAAGTCAATTATAAAAAATGCATAGGACACAAATGTTAGGCAGAAGTAACACTTTTATTGTGGGAAGGTAAATCACAGATTTACCTTCCTTACTTTACACTTCAAAATTCTAATCATTCTATACTGTCATTTATCTGCACTTGCATCCTTCCTTTATCCGTATTGTGTTTTGCACTGTAATCTATCTATCCATAAAAAGATCATTGTTTTACACACTCCATATCATGTCTTATCCGCATTGTATTCATTGAATTATCTGCATTGTATGTTACGCACTTCATATCATGTTTTATCTATGTTGTATATCACGTATTATCCGCACCTTTATATCATGTATTGACCACACTTACTTTCATGTATTGTCATCACTATCTTACAAAGAAAGCTCGCACTTTTATCTCTGAGATATCCGATTACTTGTTCATCTAATCATGACGGCACATCACATGTATATATATAGCATATCTCTTTTAAGCAAGCCGACCATAGAGTTATGAGTGAGACCGACTAGTTTCATGGTGAATGAGGCCGACTAGATCATGATGAATTCCATGCGTTGGAGAGGTATTTCTTCACTGCGTTTAAGGGTTGTCTTCCATCGTTGCATCGAGATTTGTTAGCTTCTTTCACAAGGTCCTGGAGCATACTTAATACAATCTTGCTCATGAAGCCCTTGAAGCAAGTACACTAAAAATACATATTTACATAGTCAACAGGAAGACCGACCTAGTTACACTTTTCAACACTCCCTCTTAACTAGGGAGGTATTCATATAGGTACATGGTCACTTTCAAATTGAAGAATCTCATAAGAAGAATCGGATTGGTAATCACATCTGTATAGCATCATATCAACCAGCATTTTCCTAGTGCAAGGCCTTGACTAACAACCCCATCTTTGAACGAGACAATGGGCTACAATGCTGGCGAGACACATGACTTATAGACACCTTCATCAATGTCTCTCCAAGGTACATACTTGTTAAATTTGGACAACTAGGTCCAAACTCCATCTTGTGATGCTCAAATGAAGATTCCAAAATTTGTATTGGATTCCTCCTTCAGAGAGGTGTAAAATCGATCTAAAATTGATTTTAATCTGATGAGCAGAACATTTATTTTGAATTTATTATTTATAATAAATTTAATTGCAGGTCGACCTTAAGGTTTTTACCCCCAGCAGATGTGTCACACACCTCTCATGATTGGTATTTATAGGGTCAACATCGGAGCATTTTTCCACTCATCTCATCACACATCTCCTCCTCTTATACGAGCATCTGAGAAGCAGGTTCATCTCACACGTGGGAAAGAAGGTCGAACTTTACCACAGCAAGAAGGTCGAACTTTACCGCAGCAAGAAGGACGAAATTCACTGCAGCCAGAAATCCGCGGTTAGGGTTTCTAGGGAAGTTTGACCAGCGTTGACTTTGGTCAACGCATGGTCCGATTGGGCTGAATTTCGGACGAGACTTCGATCTAAGGAGGATGTACTCTTTGGCACAAAAATCGAGGTAAAAGGTTGACGAGAAGTTGAGTTGCGTTGACTTTTAGTGTTGCTGCCCTGCGTTGACTTTTCTAGGCAGCGTTGACTTTTCTAGGCAGCGTTGACTTTTCTAGGCAGCGTTGACTTCTGAGTTGAACATGTGATTGTTTTGAGGACTGTTGTGACACATACTGGGTTGGCTAACCGTGAAGTCTTTGTTGGTTGAAGCATCCTGTTGACCGCCGTAACGCACCATCACCTTTATCTGTTTCTGACTTATCTTCTAAAGGATCACTGGTATGTTCTATCTGCATTTTACTTGTAAATTCATGTGATTGTTGTTGATAAAAGTAAAGTTGCATCAAGCATAGAACATCTACATAAATTTACATGGTATCAGAGTTGAGGTGAAGACAAGCCCTAACTTATAGCAATCACCAAAAGAGAAAAATGGGTTCCACGAGTTATGGCTTCAAGGAGGATGACAAGCTGACTGGAAGGGATGACTTCCATGCTTGGAAGATGATATTAGATCTCAAATTAGAAGACTATGATCTCATGGAATATGTACTAGGTAAGATACAAGAACCTCCATCCACTGCTACTGCTACTGCCAAAACCAAGTATAAGAAGGGGGAGATCAAAGCAAAGGCTAATGATCAGGGAATCCATACATAAAAGTCTGGTTGCCTACATATCTGAGCTAGGCACATCCAAAGAGATGTATGATAAGCTGATACAAATGTTCAAATTAAACAATGCAAACTAGGTGCTATTCTTCAAGAATCAATTGAAGAATCTGAAGAAAGGCAGGGATGAGTCTATCCAAACATACTTTCTGAAACTGACCGAGATCAGGAACAATCTGCTGGCTATTGGGGAGACAATAGCTGATCGTGAGATGGTACTCACCGCACTTGGAGGGCTCCCATATGAATGGCAAGTATTCAACACTGCCATTCTCAATAATAATACAATTCCTAACTTTGACGAGCTACTGTCAAGATGCATGCAAGAAGAGACAAGAATGAAGGAATACGAAAATGACAGAAATGCTGCCTACGCTGCTCATTCTAGAAAGAAGAACTTTGGTGGTTCAAAGAACAAAGGAAGAGCAGGGGCCCAAGGAAAGAAGGGCAAGTGTTTCACTTGTCATAGGCCAGGTCATCATGCTAGAGAATGTCCTTTCAAGAAGGATTCTCCCGATAGTGATGACAACAACAACAACCGAAGGAATGGAAATCAAAGAAACAACAGGTCCAAAGGAAAGAGGAAGGCTCCCTCTGGCGAAAACAATCAACCTTTCAAAAGGTCTAGAAACTCCAGGTATGAGGAGTCAAATGTTGTTGATAAAAGAAATGAATACATTCTTGTATCTGCCCTCTCTGCTGCATCCCCGCCCGACACTATGGATGTCTGGCTGATAGATAATGGTGCCTCAAGACACATCACTGGGTTCAAGGAAGCACTCTCTGACATGGTTGAGAAGGATACTAATCTGGAAATTATCCTTGGAGATAATGCCACATATCCCGTGAAAGGGACAGGGACTGTGACCCTCCACTTGTCTCAAGGACAAGTCCTACATTTGCAGGATGTACTCTATGTACCAAATTGAAGAAGAACCTTATGTCTATATCAGCCATGGAAGACAAAGGTTTCAATGTGGCATTCACTGATGGAAAGGTGCGCATTTGGAAGAAGATCTCAAAGAAGCTATCGTGATTGGTTTTAGAGTTGGAACAATCTACCAGGTTGGAGGAAGTCCACTGGGAGCTATGACATGTCATACTATCCAACAAACTGAACTGTGGCACCGGAGGTTTGGACACCTTCATTACAAGGCCCTTCCCGAAGCAAGGAAGGTGGTGACAGGGATGCCCGAATTTGGAAATAATCATGAAGGTGTATGTAAGGGTTGTGCTGAAGGAAAGCATACACGGGGACCTTTCCCCTCAAGTGTCACAAAGACATCTGATATTTTGCAACTAGTCCATTCTGATGTATCTGGTATGCTACCCGTGACATCCCTAGGAGGATGTTCTTACTATATGACATTCACTGATGACTTCTCCCGCAAAACCTGGATTTACTTCTTGAAGAAGAAGGATGAGGCTTTCATGTGGTTTCGTACCTTCAAAGCCTTGGTGGAAAATATGACAGGGAAGAAGATCAATATTTTGAGGACTGACAATGGCACTGAATATGAGTCAAATGAGTTCAAGGATTTTTGCAGAGAAGCTGGCATTAAGAGGGAGACCACTACTGCCTGTACTCCCGAGTAGAATGGCATTGCTGAACGAAAGAACAGGACCATTGTGGAAGCTGCCCGTGCCATGCTATGTGACCAGGGTCTACAGAAGTTTCTGTGGGGAGAAGCTGCGAATACTGTTGTATACATTCAAAACCGATGCCCTCATTCCGCTCTGGACTCCAAAACTCCTAAAGAGGCTTTCACTGGTAAGAAACCTGACGTCTCACATTTTAGAGTTTTTGGATGTCCTGTTATTTTCATGTGCCAAAAGAAAAGAGAAGTAAGCTGGATGCTTCTGGGAAGAAAGGAATATTTGTGGGCTACAACGAAACTTCTAAGGCCTATAGAGTCTATGTACCTGGTCAAAGGGAAGTAGAGATATGCCATGATGTCACTTTTGACGAAGATGCTTCCCTGAAGAAAGTAGTAGATCTTCCGAGATCTGAGTAAAATCATGAAGCAAGGCCTAGAAATCAAGAAGAACCGTAGGATGAGACAATGCCTGATGTTAAAGGACCAATGGACCCAATCGATCCATCTCCTTCACTGAGAAAGAGACCATCATGGCTTAGGGACACTCTTGAAGATGTTGAGGGACATGCTGCCCCGAGGGGGACATTTCGAGAAAGCAAGAAGCCGTGTAGATACCAAGGGTATATGGCTGCCATGAGTACTATTGTACAATATGAACCTGGATCTTTTGAGGAAGCCGTAAAGCATCAAGTCTGGAAGGATGTTATGCACAAAGAATATGAGTCCATAATGAAGAATGATGTCTACGATGTGGTTCCAAGACTGAAGGACAAATCAGTTATCACCGCGAAATGGCTCTACAAGATCAAGCATGGATCTGATGGAAGTGTTGAAAAGTTCAAGGCAAGATTTGTTGCCTGTGGCTTCTCTCAAAAGGAAGGAATAGACTATGACGACATATTTGCACCTGTGGCACGATATACCACCATTCGATCAATCATAGCGATTGCTGCTATGCAAGGATGGAGTCTTCATCAGATGGATGTCACGACCGCTTTTCTGCATGGTGCAATAAAGGAAGAGGTTTATGTAGAACAACCTCTGGGGTTTGAAGTCCAGGATCGGGACACCCATGTCTGCAGGTTGAAGAAAGCCCTCTATGGGTTGAAGCAAGCACCCAGAGCTTGGTACGAGAGGATAGATAGCTACTTGATGAAGCTGGGCTTCACTCGAAGTAATGTTGATGAAGCTGGGCTTTACTTCAAGGTTGTCCAGGGGAAGCCTCTCATTCTAGTGATGTATGTGGACGACCTCTTCCTGACAGGTGCTGACCCTCTCATTCATCAATGCAAGAGGGAGCTCGCTGCTTAGTTCGAGATGAAGGACCTAGGACTGATGCACTATTTCCTAGGCCTGGAGGTCTGGCAGAGACTTGGCAAGATTTTCCTTTCTCAACGAAAATACATTGTGAAGCTTCTGGAAAGATTTGGTATGGTGGACTGCAAGTTCGTGTCAACACCAATGGAACTCAACTTCAAGAAGTTGAGTGGTAGCGCTGTTGGGCCCGTATTGTCAAATCCTACTAAGTATCATCAACTCGTAGGGGCCCTGATGTTCTTAGTGAACACACGTCCAGATATATGTTTTGCAGTGAACACTTTGAGTCAACAAATGGTTGAGCCTCATCACTTTCATTGGGTTGGTGCCAAGAATCTTTTGAGATACCTTCGAGGCACGATAAACCATGGGTTGAGATACACTGCCGGGAGCATGACACTCCTTGGATATACTGATGCCGATTGGGCTGGCAGTGTGGTGGATCGTAAGAGCACATCGGGATGCTGCTTCAATCTTGGTTCTGCTTCAATCTCATGGATGAGCAAGAAGCAGAAGTCGGTGGCTTTGAGCATCGTTGAGGCCAAATACATTGCAGCAAGTATGGCCTGTTGTGAAGCAGTTTGGTTGTGAAAGCTCTTTAGTGAGTTGTTTGGACATGTGCTAGATACCACCGTGATACTCTGTGATAACCAGAGTGGGATTCGCTTGTCCGAGAATCCAGTGTTCCACGATCGATCCAAGCATATTGATATCCGGCACCACTATATACGAGATATGGTACAGCGAGGCGCCGTAAGGCTCGATCATATAGGAACTGATGAGCAGGTCACGAATATTCTCACAAAGCCCCTAGGGAAGGTCAAGTTCCTAACCTTCCGTGAGAGTCTTGGTATCGTGGAATGACCCTATGATGTGGGTCCTGTTGGACGATGAGCTCTGGGAGCTCTGGGGGGCTTTGGGGATAGCTTCTCGGAGCTATAAGCACTCACGGGGCTAAGCTTGCCGAACCTTGTAGTGCTTCTGCCCCACCGTTATGATGTTTGAGTTGGTTCACCTCTCATTATCTATGCCCTGTATGCATCCTACCCATTGAGTTCAGGGCTCATGGGAAGTACCTCTCATTTGGCCAATGAGGTGGGAAAAGCTAAAGACTAGTAGCAAAGACTGATGGATGCATCAGAGATTGTCGTACTCTCTATCTAGGATGGCACGGTCCAACCACTTGATCTGGGATCAAGTATAGTGAGGTTTCGAACCTCCAACTAACTTTGGGTCAGGTAAACCAACTTCGGGTTGGTATGAGACTCTTTGAGTGTGATAGAGGTTTTGGACCTCTAGGCTGAATCTGTCAGCTGGGGGATGATGTCTTCGTGACTGACCCACTACTATTCTGAAATAAAGAGGCCAACAAAGCAAGTTACGGCGGGATGACGCACGATGTTTGATTGCACTGGTGGATGGAGTTCTCCCTAGTTGAGAGGGAGTGTTAAATTTGGACAACTAGGTCCAAACTCCATTTTGTGATGCTCAGATGAATATTCCAATATTTGTATTGGATTCCTCTTTCAGAGAGGTGTAAAATCAATCTAAAATTGATTTTAATCTAATGAGCAGAACATTTATTTTGAATTTATTATTTATAATAAATTTAAATGCAGGTCGGCCTTAAGGTTTTTACCCCTAGCAGATGTGTCACACACCTCTCATGATTGGTATTTATAGGGTCAACATTGGAGCATTTTTCCACTCATCTCATCACACATCTCCTCCTCTTATACGAGCATCTGAGAAGCAGGTTCATCTCACACGTGGGAAAGAAGGTCGAACTTTACCGCAGCAAGAAGGACGAAATTCACTGCAGCCAGAAATCTGCGGTTAAGGTTTCTGGGGAAGTTTGACCAGCGTTGACTTTGGTCAACGCATGGTCCGATTGGGCTGAATTTTGGAGGAGACTTCGATCTAAGGAGGATGTACTCTTTGGCACAGAAATAGAGGTAAAAGGTTGACCAAAAGTTGAGTTGCGTTGACCTTTAGTGTTGCTGCCCTGCGTTGACTTTTCTGGGCAGTGTTGACTTAACTGAGGTTGACTTCTGAGTTGATCGTGTGACTGTTTTGAGGACTGTTGTGACAAATGCTGGGTTGGCTAACCGTGAAGTCTTTGTTGGTTGAAGCATCCTGTTGACCGCCATAACGCACCATCACCTTTATCTGTTTCTGACTTGTCTTCTAAAGGATCACTGGTATGTTCTATCTGCATTTTACTTATAAATTCATGTGATTGTTGTTGATAAAAGTAAAGTTGCATCAAGCATAGAACATCTACATAAATTTACAATACTCCACTCGAGTGTTCCCAAAGTATGACCTTCTTGGACTATTCTTGTCTTGGGTAGCTAGCCCTCAAAGAATATCGGTCTCCGACTACTCTTATCTTGAATGCCCTAACACATTCTCAAAGAGTATCGAATGTCAGATGATTACCCAATCATCCATTCTGTCTTCCCAAGACTAGAGTGATGTGTCTATCTCTCCCTCTCAACCAGGGAGGACCTATTCCACAAGGGAATGTACTCATTCCTATACGAGGAATGTACCTAAGCTCATTCTTAGGAATTACCAAGTTTCTTCCAAGTAAGAAACTTATCTTCAAGCTCCCTTTTAACCAGGGACCTCTAGCAGCAATGGTGAGACACCCAGCTGCTCATGAATAATTCTTGTCCTCGATGTCATGGATTTCGATATTGAGGAAACTCCAACTTTTAGCTTCATAGGGCACAGATCATCCATCACTTCCATCCTGAGTCATGTCAGCTATCAGAGAGTGATTCATCAGACTTCTTTATCTGGTCCATTGTTATGCCATGCTGCTTTCCTTTGAATCATTTCCAAGGATCATACATCCTTTCTCATGATTAGCAGCCCTGCACAAATTCATCCAGATAAACATATTCATATTAACGAAAGTTACCTTAGTGATGATCTTTCAGCATGACATCTTCCTGTAGGCATCGGCATCCTTCATACAGATTGACACATCTCCTAATGATATGTTTTTGCCAAGGGTATTCATCTTTATCAGACTTCCGTCAGAGTCTACATATCTTCCCAGGAGATCTTTTAGTCACATCTTCTTGGTCTCCGGATGATAACTGCCTCTTGACATGGTTGCATTTCATGATCTCTTCCTTTCTGTGCATTCTCCATTCCCAGGAACTCACACATTTTCCAATTCCTTGTTCATATACAGCCACCTTATATTTCATGAGGACATATTATGTTGATTTCATCTGTCTTGTGCATTGAGAGATACTTTTCCATCGATCATACTTCTAAGTATAGAAGTCCATTACCTGCAACCATATAACATGACATCACAGCATCCAATGTCAGCATATAAATATATACATACCTCATACCTTTTTCCCTTGAGTCATCCTGTAGCAATTTTTCAAGAATGAAGAGCTTCATTCCCTTGGCTTGTTTCATCAATATGTCATCACTCCCAGAAGTATGTTTCCATGATGACCCTTGCTCTTGATGACTACTTTCTATTAGTAAAGTTTTTCAAAAAGGTTTTCCCGAAGTTGATTCACCAGGAGCTCCTACCATGCTTCGATCAGTATGCTACATTGCTTCTTATCATATAACCAACAGAAATCAATTCCTTATTCATAGGTTTACCTGGTTTTCCTTGAACTTGTACCTTGTGATTGGACTGTTAATTCAGGTCTTCAAGGCTTGAGACTTCAAATTCCCTCCAAACTGAATACTTATATCAGTTGTAGATACCTCAAATCTTTGGTAGATCAGCTATTCCAAGATCCTTTAATGTACTGCTTCACTGTATATACATATCACTGAGAATCCTTCTTTTGAAATCCGAAGTCATGACTATGACTGTGATTTACATCGAAACTCCTTCTCTGAAGTTGATCGAACTTATCTTACTCACATACACCGAAAAACATTACTGAACTGCTTGCTGAGATTAATATAGAGTTTATATTGCACTTGTTTCTGAGATAGTACCGAGACCTTCTCCTTGAGATGGCATCGAAATCCTTTACTGAGATTTCACCAAGACTGTGGTACTGTGGTGAGACTTCATCTCTGTGTCTGCACTAAAACCTTTGTTGCAGTAGCACCAAAATATTCCCATCGAAAGAACACCGAAACATACATGTGATAGCACTGAAAAGTAACATCAAAACTGTGGTCACTTTGGTCACAGTGGTAACACCGAGCCTCTGTAATTGTCATCCGAATCTCTTCTAGACTTGCATCATGGTTGCCGAGATACGGAGATCATCACCATAGAGATAATACCTTTAACGAATTGTAGTTACAATGTTATCAATGAGACCTTACTGCACTAAGACAGAGGTATACTTCATTGTTCCTTCACCGAGTCCCTTCTTCTTTGATGGTTGTAATAGAGATCAAGCCCATCACTTTTTTCTATCCGAAAGATATCTGAGTTATTGTCAATGATCATTTTCTAATAGAATTTGAACTCTCTTACTATGCCAAAGATTCGATTTTTGTCTTACCCATACAAAACAGAGATATTACCGAATTGTTATCTATACTCCATCATCGAAATTTCAGATGAGATCCGAACCAGTGAACTGTAATATTGTATGTGCCTTTAATCTTGAGGTCTGAGATATAATGCCGAGACAGTGAGAAGAAGTCACTGTGGTGTACTTGAACCTTCTGTGATCCAAACTAGATTGAGATCACCTAGATCATGTGTTAACTTGACCGAACTCTTTCTTGAGTGCCTCTTAGATGAGTTGTTGACTGTGATCTAATCCTTAAGTGCCACTTATATGCCCTTCTTTGACTGCCACCTTAGCTTTGAAACCATGTTGAGAATTTTGGAGGGCTTAAGGTTAATACAAATTCTCTTCTTGATAATTA
This sequence comes from Pinus albicaulis, assembly GCA_034641835.2. Taxonomy (NCBI): domain Eukaryota; kingdom Viridiplantae; phylum Streptophyta; class Pinopsida; order Pinales; family Pinaceae; genus Pinus; species Pinus albicaulis. Next base: position 1,522,193,341 of record CM076575.1, on the reverse strand, counting down.
CTTGTGAGCTTGTTGTGTTGCTTATGTCTTCTCATAGTTAATCTTTCATCAAGTCAATTATCAAAAGTGCACATGACACAAATGTTAGGCAGAAGTAACACTTTTATTGTGGGAAGGTAAATCACAGATTTACCTTCCTTACTTTCCACTTTAGAATTCTAATCATTTACCTTCCTTACTTTACACTTCAGAATTCTAATCATTCTATACTGTCATTTATTTGCACTTGCATCCTTCCTTTATCCGTATTGTGTTTTGCACTGTAATCTATCTATCCATAAAAAGATCATCATTTTACGCACTCCATATCATGTCTTATCTGCATTGTATTCATTGAATTATCTACATTGTATGTTACACACTTCATATCATGTTTTATCTATGTTGTATATCACGTATTATCCGCACCTTTATATCATGTATTGACCACACTTAGTTTCATGTATTGTCCGCACTATCTTACAAAGAAAGCTCGCACTTTTATCTATGAGATATCTGATTACTTGTTCATCTAATCATGACGGCACATCACATGTATATATATAGCATATCTCTTTTAAGCAAGCCGACCATATAGTTAGGAGTTAGACCGACTAGTTTCATGGTGAATGAGGCCGACTAGATCATGATGAATTCCATGCGTTGGAGAGGTATTTCTTCACTGCGTTTAAGGGTTGTCTTCCATCATTGCATCGAGATTTGTTAGCTTCTTTCACAAGGTCCTAGAGCATACTTAATACAATCTTGCTCATGAAGCCCATGAAGCAAGTACACTAAAAATACATATTGACATAGTCAACATGAAGACCGACCTAGTTACACTTTTCAACACTCTTTGACTAGGGACATAGATACTATACGCCTTCAAAGTTTCACTATAGCCCACTATTGGAAATACTGAGAGGGGGGTGAATCAGTATTTCTATTCAATTGTTAATTTTTGCCAGTTAGATTCTTCACAACTAAAAAATAGAGAGGTGTATAATAATGATATTATTAAGGATTAATAAGAACTTCAGTCCCTTTTCAAAATAATTGAGTACAATAGATGTGTGAGGGCACCAACCCTTCAATGAATCAGGCACCAACCTGTTGCCAAGCACCAACTTGGACTTTGATGAGGCTCCGACCTCTAAGGCTTCGACCCTATCTTCTCAAGGCACCAACCTTGTGTTTAGGGACACCAATCCTTCAATCTTATTTTGATAAAAATAAGTGGTGTACTTACTTGAATTTCTTCAATAGAATTCTGCACTCCAACAACAACTTGAGTTTGACTGTCCAAAGTTCTTCAACTTTCAAACCTCCACTATTTTCTGCTTATGCCTTGATGATCTCCAGCACAGTTGCTTCAAGGTGTTGGACTGCATCTCAGTGCTATCCTTGTAGCCTTAGACCTCCATCAATGGTGAGTTCACTCCACTGAACATTTTCAACATTGTCATACCAAGTTCAAGTCATGGCTACCTGTGGTGAATTTTAGTCTTCTAAACTGACTGTCATAACCGAGTTCAGTATTGGAGACAGTCCTTCACATGTCAACCACAGTCACAAGTCTGAAGGTATAATGATATGAGACACCTTCTTCGCGTTGTAGCTATCTCCTCCACAAGACTGCAATACTGAGATTGTATGTGATTGTAATTTCTGCACCAAGATTAACTCCAACCAGCCCACTGTACTGAGACTCTTATGTCAAGGTCGGAATTCAGGTTTTAGGCCGAAATTCTATGTTATTACAGTCACAGATTTGAGTTGTAATTGGCTACAGGACCACCTATATTCTTGCCTCAGGTTCGTGCTTATAAAAGACACAGATCTTATCCACCATGTCCGAGTATTAGTGCTGCAACAGGTCTTAAATTACAAGATCCGAGCCATAAAGAAGTCTTGTAGCTGATGCAATAGATTTGACCTTTTAAAATATCACTTCCTCGGTCTCCTCAGTTCACGAGTTGTGAACTACCCTTGCTGTGCTATCCTCCTGAAATAATCACCGAAACTTTTTTTGCTAGAAAATGAGGGTTGTACGTCACATAAATAGAGATGTGTCAAACGAAGAGGTATGTTAGGGCAGCCGACATGAGTAGGCAAGGTGAGGCCGGCTCAATAAATGAATATATATACCTCTTGAATTAAAAATTCAATTTCTCCCTAACCAAAGGGAATTTGGAGGCGTGTGAGGGCTCGATGGAAAGAGGAAACAAACCTCTTTCAAATAGTGTAAGGCTCATTGTGAAAGAATGACTCTAAGATGGTGGAAAAGGCTTTTTATTGTGTCTGGTTATTTATAGGAGCAGAAATGGAGGTAGGGTAGAAAGTCTTGGGATTCTTGATGTTTGATTCTTCATCATGCCATACTTATATATGTCTTCATGTAGTCTTCCATCATCTATCATCTAGTCCTTCAACAAGTATGTTCATTCATTCATCCTATTGCCATCAATGACAACTTAGATTAGCACCCACAAACATTCCTTTATACCCAAAGGAATCCAACTTGCTTCTCTTTCCCTTCGGCGCATGAAAATAAACAGGACTTCCAAAAACTCTAAAATGGGAGAGATCAGGCTTCTTACCAGAGAAGACTTCTTCGGGAGTTTTGGAGTACAATGCAGAATGTGGGCATCTATTTTGAACGTACATAGTAGTTTTGGCAGCTTCTCCCCATAGAAACTTCAGAAGACCTTGGTCATAAAGCATGGCATGGGTAGCTTCCACAATGGTTCTATTATTTCTTTCAACAACACCATTTTGCTTGGAAGTATACACGATAATGGTCTCCTTCTTAGTGCCAGCTTCCCTGCAAAAGTCATTGAATTCATTCGACTCATACTCGATGCCATTATCAGTCCTCAAAATCTTGATCTTCTTCCCTGTTTGATTTTCCACCAAGACCTTGAAGGTATGGAACCACTTGAATGCTTCATCCTTCTTTTTCAAGAAGTATATCCAAGTCTTGTGGGAGAAGTCATCTATAAAAGTGATATAATACAAGCATCCTCCCAAGGATGTTACGGGCATCATACCAGATAGATTGGAATGTACCAATTGCAAAATATCAGATGTCTTCGTGACACTTGAGGAGAATGGTCCCCTTGTATTCTTTCCTTTGGCACAACCCTAACAAACACCTTCATGATCATCTTTGAACTCGAGCACCCCTGTCACCACCTTCCTTGCTTTGGGAAGGCTTTGTAATGAAGGTGTACAAACCTCCAGTTCCATAGCTCGGTTTGAAGAGTTGTGTCACATGTCATGGCCCCTAACAGACTTCCACCAACCTAATAGAGCATATCAACTCTAAAACCAAGAGTAAGAGCTTCATTGAAGTTCTTCTTCCAAATGCGTACCTTTCCACCGATGAATGCCACCTTGAATCCTTCGTCTTCCATTGACGAAATGGAAACTAGATTCTTCTTCAAATCAGGTATGTACAACACATCTTGCAAGCAGAGGACTTGGGCTTAAGTTAGATGAAGGGTCACAGTCATTGTCCCTTTCACGGGATAGGTGGCATTGTCTCCAATTATAATCTCCAAATTAGTATCCTTCTCAATCAAATTAGAAAGGGCTTCTTTATATCCAGTGAGCTGCCTTGAAGCACCACTATCAATCAACCAGACATTCAGGGTGTCGGGACAAGATGCAGTAGAGAGGGCAGATATAAGAATATATTCATTTTTCTTATTATCAACAATATTGGATTCATCATACATGGAATTCCTTGACCTCTTGAAAGGTTGACCATTTCCACTTCGATCAAAGGGAGCCTTCCTCTTCTTTGCATGAGCGATAAAGGCAGTAGGGTCACCTCCATTTCCATTTGATGGATGGTCTCTCTCCATCATTCTTCTCTCCTCTTGAGTGCATCTCGTCAAAAATTCATCAAAATCAGGAATCACATTATTCTTAAGAATAGTAGTATTGAATACATACCAATCACGGGGGAGTCCTCCAAGAGCAATGAGAACGAGCTCTCGATCAGCTAATTCTTCTCCAATAGCTAAGAGATCTGATTTCAGTGAGCCTCATAAAATAGGATTGAATGGATTCTTCTTTGCCCTTCTTGATATTCTTCAACTTGTTCTTGAAGAAAAGAACTTGATTAACATTGCTAGCCCTGAACATGCTAACAAACTTATCGTACATCTCTTTAGATGTACCCAGCTCGAAGATATAAGCAACCAAGTGCTTATGAATAGAATCCTCAATGATCATCTTCGCCTTGACTTCCCCTTCTCTATACTTCGTCTTTGTGGTAGCCAGTGCATTTGATGGAGGCTCATTTATCTTCCTTGCACATAGTCCATGACTTCCTGACCTTCCAATATCAAACCCAAAGACATCTTCCAGGCATGATAATCAGACTTATCAGTCAGCTTATCATCACTCTTGAAACCCTTGTATGTGGAGGCCATAGGTCCTTGATAGGACAACTTCTTCGATGATTTCTTTTCACACTAGCTTGGGTTTTGTCTTCACCTTAGCTCTGATACCATGTTAAATTTAGATAACCATGGTATGTTCTATGCTTAAAGCAGTTTACTTCAATCTTTATTATAGGCCCAATTCAGATTAGCAGTCACATAATCATTGAAATTAAATGCTGATAGAACATAATAATAGATCGACAAAAGACAAGCCAATATAAATAATCAGAATTTACAATTCTTCTTGTCCAACAAAGATAGAGAGAGATGTTTGTTACAGCAGTCAACAAGATGCCCTATCCAGAAAAGACTTTGGTTGGTCAAACCAGTTCTTCCAACCTCCCGGAGGTTCAGTCAAACACATACAAGATCAGCCTTCCTTTAGTGTCACACACACCTCATGAGACAGCTCCCAAAAAAGTCAATGCAAGTCAACAAAAGGATTTCCAGCATCCAAATTTCCGGCATCCATATTTTCGACATCCATTTCCGACATCCAGATTTTTGGCATCACCCAGATTTCCGACTTTCATATTTCCGCATGGGAAAGAGAGAAGCCTCTTCTAGGTTGTATGAACCAATCAGATCATGAGGAATGTGTGTGATGAAATGATGAGAAAATGAGCATCAATTCTCTCCAATTTATATCCATCAATGAGGGTGTGTGACACATCTGTTGGGCTTGTGAACCTACATTACAATTCAGGCCGACCTTGACAAATTGCACGTGTGGAAAATAAAATCAAAATATAAGTTCTGCTCATCCAAACAAGATGATCTTTAGATCAATCTTGCACCTCTCTGAAAGAGGAATCCGACAAAAATATCATCATCATCATATGAGCAATGCAACATGGAGTTTGGACCTAGTTGCCCAAAATTAACAACTACTGCAGCCTTCACTCAATTAATTAAATATGTCGAAACAAGAAGCTGAGCAATAAGAAAAACATCACACAGGACACCGTTGGTTTTGGACAAACGTCCCCAGAAAAACACAATGCGGGAAAACTAGTGAAGCAGATCTGAGGGTTTTTTAGTTAAGCAGCAGTTATTTTTAATACAATCTCTGGATCTTTTCTGGCAATCCAGTACAGAGAATATCACTCAACAAAAGAAATTCGTGAGATTACCTCACTCAACAATGCAAGTCGCCGCTGACCCAATAGCTGAAACAACGACTCCCCTACACCCTTTGCGCTGCCTCTACCCAGTAATTACATGGGCATGCGTCAATGGCCTGGGAGACTGCGTCACCTGCTCTGTTGGATCGATTTGCTCTCAGAAGCCTTGAATCTAGCCCTCCTAACTCAGATCTTGGATCTCCCAACCAGCAAAATCTCAGATTACTGCTCGAAATGAACTGCATTGTGGCCTTCGTGGCCCTGCGTCACCCTCACTGGGCACTGCACTGCCTCCTCTGCGTATCTCTCCGCCTCACTGCTGCGTATTCTTGGCTCCGGAGAAGATCCTCTGACCAAAAACTGTCTCTGCTCCTCTGCGTGATCACTACAAAATCATTCCACTGCTCTAGCTTTAGCAATTCGATCTGACTCATCAACTCTCAGTGTGTTTCAAATGGCCCTCAAGCCTTCCTTAAATAATCTTCTCGTTGACATTCAACGGCCCAAATTAGAAGCTATTCAATGGCTAAGATCATTTTGGCTTGATCCTTGTCTTCCTCTAGAAGTCACACCCATAATTTAGATTAATACCCATTAATTATTTTAATTTCCTAAGTTTAGACTTAGGGTCCCATTAAAAATAATTAATTTATTAAATAAAATTGTCTCTAGGTGGTATTTCCCCAAACGATTTCTGGGTTATCTGGAATATATGTGTCCAAGCCTTTCCACCAAGTTTGAGACTTAGAGCACATCCGATGCTAACCCAAATCAACAGAATAGTGATGAGGGAATCCCCCATGATTACTATCGAAGAGACATCTCGATCTTTGGCTAGTTGAAGACCAAGATAAAGACCATAAATTTCTGCAAGATTGTTCGTTTTTTGACCAAGTGGCCAAGCATACTTTACTTCTTGTATTCCATTGGGATTTAAAAGAATCCCTCCCCCTCCTGCCACCCCTTTATATGAAGGATTAATTACCTATGTGTGTGATTGATGCTATGGTCTAAAATTTAATTTCAACATTTATTAAATTAAGCAATCTACTTGTTTGATTGAGATCGTAAGGACATTAAATCACGTAGGGCTTGAAATTTTCACAGAGATAGTCTTTTTAGTAAACATAACTATTTGGTCATGTTGACAATTGGTGGATAACCTATTTCATTCCATGTGTTAATGGTCTACTTTTTATTATATAGCTTAAATATTTGTATATTTGTTTGTAATTGCTAGATGCTTGAGGCTGAAATGATTATTCATTAATGTACTATGGATGGCATTTCTAACTTCATAATAATGTAGTATTCATCTGCAAGTAGCACAAATATGTGTGTTTTCATTATTATGCGACTAATCTAGCATTTGTGTGCTTTTGTTAATATAAATGTGTATTGTTATTATTATTAACACTGCCGAAATGCTCCACTCCCAAGCTCTTTTGGGAAATGGTGCTCCTGCTCCCATGCTCTTGCAACGATGGTTGTGACCATGGGCATTCTCACCTGGTTTGAATTCGAATTCTAGTTCAACAATCTTGAAGCTCAACAAAAATTTGACAGTGTGATAAATTTGGCATTAAATTTGATATACTTATTACTATTAAATCCGTGGAGAGCAAGGGACTGGCACTATTACAGCCTACAGGCTTACAGCTGCATGGTGAGAAAGCAAAGTGGCACTCGGGCACAAGCACAGGCATGGACATGGACAAAATAAATAGAAAACCATCGGCATGGGCAAGATGAAAACCATGCACTCATGCTGCAGACAGCCAAAACCCACATGAACAGCCAAAACTCGCGCAGAAATTTGAGTTTGCTGAATTGCATTCACATTAATTTGCCCCAGCTTGAAATTCAGCGAATTTTGAATTTCAAGCTATAAATTGGCCGAATGCGGTGACACAGATCATGGGTAATTTGGTATGCTGATTTTTCTCTTGTTTTCATGTGGATCTCTTGTCATCCTTTAAAAACTTTGGGAGTCGAACTTGGAGTAAGAGATGTGACCCTTGGGTAGGTCCTTTGCAATTATATTGTGAAACAGGACCTGTTGTAATCATAAATACTATGCTTCCAAGGTTTCGGTTCATGACATATTTGGCTCCTTATCTATTGTGACGATAAAGAATCAGAGACTGTTATAATCATACACACTCTACCTCTAAGGTTTTGATTCATGACATATTTGGCTATTCATTCTACGTGGTTAAGTTAGATACTTGTAGTTAGATGTGAAATTTGTTTCTGTTTTAAGCATTTTCATTCAGCATTGGCTTGATCATTTGGTTGATCTAAATAGCACGAACAAATCTTATATTTGATTGACTTGTTGATCTTCTCCACCTTCACTTTGAGCCCTCTTTGTGTAATCGGGACACCATAACCCAACAGGGCAGGCACTATCCATGAATCTATCCTTCTTGAAATCATTTATAAACTCACATCTTGCCAGTGCTATCTTATGACATTTGTAGCTTTGTTGCAGATCAGCAGCATTATTTAGGGATACCCCCTCGTGCTGAAAAGGCACAAGCTGAGAAGGGAGAGGAGGGGCTGCTGTGGTTACAGTGGGCACCAACTCGAGTTTCACAAGACCTGCCCTAATTGGTGTTAAGGACTTAATTATTTCAAGTGCAGATCTGGGAGGTAACAAATTGGCGTCTTTGTCAGGGACAACGTCCAGTTCCTGAAGTAAGTAGATCAGCTACAACATTTGATGACTGTGCATGTGTTGAACATTCCATCACTCACCTAGCGACTCCACTGCAGAAAAAATTCCCATTCCAATAAATTAAAGTCTCGTTGTTTGGGGTGAGACCAAGCAGTATTGTTCAAGGCATTGAGGAAAATCTCACCTAGCAACTCCACTATTGAAGAATCAAGATAAGTTACACATACAATGATTTTTTATAAGGGATCCTAAATTGGCACAGCGGGAGCAGAACAATATGTCATTGTTCGACAAGTTCTTTCACATTATAAAAGGAGAAGTTGAAACTGTCTAAATTTTTCATCTTAGAATTGTCAAGTCATTGTATGAAACTCATCCACCATTCTAACCAATAAGATGTGTTTTAATCATTTAGGTTATTGCTTTTAATTTAATATTTCGTTCCATCTTATGGAAATAACACCCAGCAGGTTTAAAGAAAGCCTTCTGCACTGCCCTAAGAGTGGAAAAATCTCTTTTGGCCGCTAGGAGAGAAAAGGATGATCAAAACTTCGCATGCAAAGAAGAGGATCTATACCAAGTGCAAAACTATGACTATGGAGAAGACCTTGAGGTCAATAAAGCCAATAGTGGATTATGTAAGAGCCCTGAAGAACGCAAATATATGGAAGATCCCGTTAAAGATGCTGTTGAAGATGAAGAACTTGATGGAAACCATAGTTTTGAAAAAAAATTGATGACAGACACCCTGACATAGAATAACCACAGCAATTGGAACATTTTCTTCCTGAAGATGGCTCGAGCCTAGAGGTTGTTGAAGACCGCATTGCTGCACAGGACCAGACATGTGATACCGGTAACGATTTTCTTGCCTACATTTCTACTTCTGTTGAGCAATGCAAGATTGTGGGTACTCCTATGCTTGAGAATTATTTTGGATCAGATATTGAAATGATCGATGAAGAGGGCTTTGAAACCATGACCATGCGGCTTGGATTCTCTTATGTCAAAGGGATAGAGGGTGGATAAGGCTTGGACTCAATTGCAATTAACAACATAACCTATGGATGGCATTCACGAAAATCAATCAAGAAACGCCTTCGGGTGTGGCTACATAATATTGGCCATCTAATAAGAAGCTTCAACTAAAGGGTAGTTTCAGTTATCAAAACAATCAAACAAATTAACGACAGTTTACTAATTAGCGACTAAGAAGAGAAGAACGCATTGATAAAATTGTGGGTACCTCCGTGAGCAAGCCTCCCTCCCAGCTTGGCATAAGAAGAGAGTCTGACGTCCAAATCACCTTCTAATTTACGGGCTTCCCTTCTCAGTTCCTCCCATCCCACATCCGTGGCATCCAATGTTTCCCCCATTTTCTTTCTTCCCTCTGACAGGCCCTTCGTTTCTCGTACTTAATGTATATTTATAAGATCACAATGCGCATCATTCATAGCTTCAACAGAATTAAATCCCTCCAGCTCCGATCTCCGGAAATTAGGTTCCGATTCTTTTTAAATGGCACAGTGGATCTGCTTGCCGTCTGCTTGTCTTGTAAAATTGATTAATGTTATGGAGGATCCAGCAGTGCATCAGTCGTGCGCGCTTGAGAATCCATTACCGTCGTTCGAAAACTATAGAGAGTCCTGTGAACAATTTTGCCAGTCTGTGTCTCAGATATAGAACCCCACCCTGGTTTTTAATTTTATCTCCCCACCAATAGAGGCATAATTTTGAAGGTCAAGTGACCGATATTACCAGACAACATTACAAGACAACAGTGTCTTGAGCGGCACGTGGAACAAAAATTTCTCGTTTATATTGACATTTATTGAATAATCTAAGATTTCTCCTATAATTTAATAATAAAGCTCATTAAGGTTTGATTAAGAATATTGCACGAAATGAAATGATAATGTTTATTAGATTAAAAATATTTTATGAGATGATTAATTACTTGTTTTTTGTTTTTTGCAATTTAATCTTTTCCTTATTCAAATTGATGATGAGCTGGTCCAACATTTTAGCAATCTTCTCGTTGAAAAGACACTCGTTTTCCAGCACTGTGGATAATCCGGAAAGCTCTTTGAAAAGACAATGTCCAGAAACGCATCCAAACATATTCTCATAACTTTCTGTGATGTCTTTGAACGCATCACATTCTAAAATGAAAATGTACACCCCCATTCTTCCCAAGCTTCTTTCGGCCTTTTCCACCGACTTGTTTCACACCAAAGTTGATGCGAGTCGGTTCTTAATTGAGCAATAAAAACCTTTGCCCTCTATGGAATATTAGCTCAAATGTACTCTTTTTGTTGGAGATCACACCTAGGGTTGAATTCTTCAATGTAGTACTTATTCTTTCTACCCAACTCTTTTCCCCATACTCGTAAACTTCTCCATAACAAAATTCATTAGTTCCTTGCTATTTGTGGGACAAGCATTGAGGTAGATATTCCATTTTTGCATCCATGTGTGGCTTTGTCTCATCTATGTTTTCTTTCTTTCACTCATGTCTTCCTTGAATATAACATTAAGCCATATACCTGCTCCCATTTGCTCAATTCTCTTTACATATCTTATGAGCCGCACCATAGCAATTGCTTCGAAGGGAGTTGCTCCTGTTTCACTCAACATTATCTCATAAGGTATCGAACTTTTTATTTTGAACTTGCTCGTCGTCAAGCGTTTTTGGATTTTCTCTATTTGTTTCCATTTTGAGATGGGGGGGTGTTGCTAGCCCACAATTCACACCCATATAGCATCACTAGACAAACTAGGAGTCCAAAAAGCACTTTAATCGTTTTCCAGTCCCATAACTATGCCTCTCTACATCTGTTTTGAAGAGCATATAATGTTTTCCACCCCCTAAAATTCTCTTCTTTCTGCAGTCCTCCCAATTAAGTTTATTTTTGAAATCAATCCCGAGGTACTTGTACTCATTTACTTCTTCAAGAATGTTTCCTTCAAAGAAAAACATATGTTGTCTCTGCTTCCTTTTATTATAGAAAATCATTATTTTGGTCTTGCTAGTATTGACTTGCATCCCCACTACTCTACAAAAATGCTCAAGGGCATATAGGTGCATCTATAATCCATGGGCCGATTTAGAAATCAATACAAGATCATCAACATGTAAAAGAAGCTTTATCACAAACTCCCCCAACTGAACACCATCTCCACCTTGCAAATTTAGCCACTCTTCTAGATTATCAATATATAAACCAAAAAGAGTAGGGGATAGAGGGCAACCTTGCTTGACTCCAATGTCGCTTCTATAGCTTTATGAAATACACGTTGAAGTTCTAATTTTGACTTTCACCTCTTCATAAAGTCTATGGACAGCGACTCTATAATGCAACGAAAATTCTACGCCACAACTTATCTCTAAGGACTGTGTCAAATGCCTTTTTGAAGTCAACAAAGCAACAGAATACTTCTTCTTTGTCCCCCCCAAACCTTTTCAATAATGTGTCTCAACATGATACCATGATCCATTGTAAAATGCTTCAGCCTAAAACCCGCTTGTCCTTTTGCCCTCTTTTCTTTTACTTCGACCCACTTGTTGATTCTATTTTTTGCCATGTTGCCGAAAAGCTTTGCAAACAAAGGATTGATCATAATAGTTCTATAATTTGAAGGATTATTAATGTCTCCACTTTTAAAAATGGGTATTGCTAGGCTAGTTGTTCATTCTGTTGGGAATTCTTATTGAATGATGTTGTTGAATATTTCCATGATGTGTGATGCAAGAGTGTTCATTCCCTATTTTATACACTCTGATTGAAGTTCAACCAAGTCCTTTTCCTTTCCTATTTTAAGCTTCTTAATTCCAATCTCCACCTCTTGTAATGTGAAGAGCCTTGTAGTTGTGTTGATCCTTAGGGGACGCTTAGCCTCTTATTCTTTCTCGTAGAGTTTTCTTACATATTCAAACCATTGATTAGCTGTAATATTATTTTCAATTTCCTTGGTTGAAGTTCCTGCCAAAAAAGCTTTGGGTTACTCTTGCCTAGATATATTAACTCTCATCACCTTGTTTGCATGAACTCATCTTTTTTCCTTTTTAGTATGTGCTTATATAACTTTACATTCACCTTCTTCTTGCCTGTCTTTTTCAAGGTTCTCCTTGCCATTTTGCATTCCTCATCAAATCAATAATTTACAGGAAAACAATTTTATTATGATTTCCTATTTTTTGCTCTTTTACACTTCTCAAGTGCACTTTGAATTATATTTGTTGACTCGTGACTCTTAAAGCTTTGGAAACCAATTTTCTCCTTCTGAATTAATCTCTCTAGCGTTGCCTGAAGATAGTGCAATTTTCTTGTGTTAGAAGAATTTTGCCCCTTGATAGTGATTTCCAAGAGCGTTGGGTTTTCCTCCTATGATTTCTTCCTTCTAATCATGATAGCTTTATATAAATTGAGTTATGGTCTGATTTTAAATCCAAAATATGCTCTCCAATCTTAACTTCGCCTATCTTTTATATCAAGCTTTGTGAACAAATCACATAGTCAACGACACTCGCCCATTGTATGTGTAGCAAGTGAAGTTCTGAGACCTTTCCGTCTATCTAGACCATTACAAATAATTAAGTTGAAAGCACCACACATTATAAGCAACTCCTCTCCAAAATGATTTCTAACTTTGTCATCTTCTTAACATCTCACCCATTGGGGATTCTCCTCTTCAGTGAGCCAAATAAGGATATGATCCTCTTTGCAACAAAGAATACTAGCTTGTTGATTTGTTGTTCTATCATTAAAATGTCCCACTAAAAGAACTTCTCCCTGCTGAGAGTACGTGGAAATATCTTGCTTTAAAGCTTCATATGAATCCTTGTTGTCTAGCCCCTTCTTTTTTAAGTTTTTGAGACTTGAGGGGCAAAATAACATGTTGCAATTCTTATGTGATTCTCATTTTCTGATATTTTGAAACACAAATATTATTTAATTGCATCTTTTTTCATTAACTGAATGTGACAGCCTTCTTTTTTTCACTAAAACTAGTATTCCCACATACCCTTTTCCATTTTCTGCTACCTTGTTCCAAACTGCTAACTTCAAATAATCGTCAAACACAGGAGTTTTGCAACCGTCATGTTCATGAGTTTCTGTGAGACAAATTATGTCTCTACTTTCTGCAATATGCCCTAACCCAAGTCCCCTCCTCCAAGGGTAACCTCTCCCAACAAACTAAACTTAGGTAGACCTGGGTAGGATTTGACTGCTACGTGGTTTGGCACATAAGACTCAAATTTGAGTTTTCACCCCTTTTCATCCATGTTTCTCTTATTGTTTTCCTCCCTATTATCGAATTCTCTGTTTTTTCTTTATTGCTAGCTTGCTGCCCTGTTTTTCCCTGAGTCCCAAACACTGCAGTAACTACTTTACCATTGTACAACCATGCCCTTTTCCCTTCATTTCTTGCAGCCCTAATTTTCTCCACTTCTTCCCTTCTCTCCTCTTGTTGTTTGCTAGTTAAATCTTCATCTAGGAAGAAGTGCGGGCCTTTCAAGAGTTTATTTTTGCTCAAGAGATGGTGTTTGTCTTGCACGCTTGCCATGGTGACTTTTATGGGTCGAGGCCTCTCTTCACATATCTCTATTAGATCAAACATTAATTGCAAGTATGCCACAAAAGTTGTATTGGGTTAAGATTTGTGATTATATTTTTTTATTTATAAAGTAAAATAAAAATATTGGGAGTCACATACTTCATTATTGATTATTTATATTTGTATATTAAATTAAGGTTTCAATTCATTTTTTCATCATTATAATAACGTATAGTTTTAATTAGAACCTAAGCTAGGAGGAGGAGGTGTATTGATGTACTTAGTGGGAGTTGAATTAAGATTTCCAACTAGTCAGTGTTTAGTCATGGTTAACTAGTTGATTGCTTTGACCCACGCTATTTTTTGTATTTTATTTATAAGAGAGTGTTTCATTATGAAAATTTTGGGCATGGTTGGTTCCATGTTTCACTGAAAAAATGTTGGGTATGGTCTACTCCATGTTTCACTAAGAATATGTTGGGCATGGTTAGTTCCATGTAAAGTTAGTGTTTGGAGTTGTATTGTTACATTGTCTCGTGTTGTCGTATAAGACAATAAACAAAGCTTAGTTACAAGGGTGTGATAGAGAGTGGCAAGTGCATATGTCTATGTGGGATATGCGAGACATGTGGTCATGGATGTGGGACAATTTATATGAATGAAGATAATTGGTTTAGAGTTGATTGTTTCTCTTCATTCTTAATTTTTCCACTATAAATTTGTCTCTTATTTGTGATCATTACATCTTATGTTTATGTTTTTATTGTGTTATGGTTTTGAGGTGAACATACCCTAGATTAATGCTTTAGTAAGGGAAACAATTATGCTTAATGATATGAATTATGATAATAACCTAAGTTGTGTGAAAGACTATATGAACTTTGATGTAGTAAATGTTTAAGATACCATACAATTCTACTTAATGTTGGCACTAAGTGTTCTTAAAATTTAGCGTTTAGCATTTTGGGGTCACTCCTTGCAAACTCAATTGCTACTATTTCATCATTAAGTGAGTAATCTTTATTGGGTTGGAGTGTGTCTCTGTACATGACAAATGGAAAAACACATGTACAATATGATAAAATAATCAGAGATAGACAAAATGTAGTGGGTGTAAAATCAATTGAGAACAATGATTAAATTATCATTGGACAATTTTTAACCCATATAAATGATGGTGTCAGTTGCAAAGGAAAGAGGAAACCAAAAAGGGCAAGGACAAGCAAGTCAAGTTTTGGTTCAAGACAGGTCTCCCATTTAAGTTTTTATGAAATGTGGGATAAGACACCCAATACCAATTAAGTAGCATATACAAGATAGATTAAGGCCAATGAAACGGAGGACACATCTTAAAAACGAGACAAGGTATGATAGGAAGATAGTGGAACACAAGTGTGGGATTTAGGAGGGACACAATTTTCCAACTAGTTCATACTTGCAAGTGGGACAACAATTACGATAAGATTATCACCGATGGACGGTGGGTGGGATGGATTCCCACAATGACTATTGAGTGTGTTGGTAGCTATTTTCACTGATGCCAAGTTTAGGGGGAGCTTGTTAAGTATTCATCCCCATTAATCTCATTGTCATATGCATGAAGTTGTCTTTGATTCTAGAGTGTTGGAATTTTAGCTTGTTTGTTGAGTGTTGGGTGTGGAGCCTGGATAGTTTATTTCTGAAGGCATTTTTCTTACAGATACTTTATTCAAAAGTGCATGAAAAGTGTTTGATTTGATATCCCTCTTGGAGAGCTTTTCAATGATATATGGCACTTAGCCTAACTCCCTAGGAATGAAGAGAAACACGAATTGAAACTAATGGAGCTCAAGCATATTCCAAATGGTCATGGTTCTGATGGGTCAATGGATATCCACCTTATCCAACCACCTGGGGGTCAAGCTGGGCAGATGTTGTTTGAGTAGGCCAAATGGGCAAATGTTGAATTAATTTGGGCCTTCACTACTTACCAGGGCTTCCAAGGTGTGGGAGGTATAACTAGTAATACATAGAGAAAAATGTCAAATGAAAATTGGATGTGATGCTAAACAGAAGTGGACCTCGATACGACATGATAACACATGTGGCATCAAATGGTAGAGACAATTGGCAGGTTGATGATGTGGCACCCTAAGGTAAGGAAATGTGGTAGGTGGATTTGGAATTTTTGTTTGGCCAAGCGGCCCTTTTTCGAGTGACATGTGGTAGTGATGTGGTAATGACGTAGCACAAAAGGTGGTAGAGAGTGACATGGTAGAGACGTGACATGATAAGTAGCAAATAAATGATGTATCAGTGATGTGGCATGACAGGTGGCAGAGAGACAATGTACCATGCCTTGGGATTTACACCAAGATGTTGTTTGTAAGGCCTCATAGTGTTAAGAATTTTAGTGATTTTATGTGTTTTTCTAGTCTAGAGGAAAAAGGTCATCCAAACATCTAGTGGTCTAGAGGTACAAGGTCACATGAGCATCCAATGATCTGCAGGATCTAGATGTCCCAAGAGTGTTTACCCTTTGGTGAGACTAGATGATAGATATACCTTTATTACTACAACGTGGGTCCCTTTCCAGATAATGGTCTTAAACTGGAGGTGGCTCGTGGATCCGTGAATCTAGTGATTCGAGACATGGATTCCACTTAGAGTACCAACCACTATGTTATTGGTGTATTCTTACCCAATAGGGGAATCTAGTGGCATATCACAATGAGACACTTTTAGACACCGTCCGAAAGTATCCCACCTACAAAAAACAAATGTATTCCATTTTGCAGGCCTGCCAACAATGGAAGCATTACATTATGGGGAAGGAAACGATGATCCGCACAAATCACCGACCCCTGCGGTTCAAAAGACACAAGGGAATTTTCATGAGGATCACCATCATAAATGATCCACATACCTGCAACAGTTCAATTTGAACATTAAGTACAAGAAGGGGCAACACCAACAATGTTGCATATTGTTGGCGCTGACCACCGGTCATGGCGTTGACCACTGTGCTTGACTCTTGTGGGAATGAGACTTCGGGATGGCCACATCTTTATAAGAGTGATCAAAAATTCGAAAACACATACCAGACACTCCTGGAAGGAAAGAAAGTTCCAAATTTTCACCTCCAGGATGCACTGTTGTGCTACTTGGGACACCTATGTGTTCCTTCAAGCAATCATGCCAAGATGATTTTGGAGGCACACTACAGTTGGGTCACTGGACATTTCAGAGTAGAGAAAATAATGGCAGTGCTACAGAAGCATTTTTTTTGGCCGAACCTTTGACAGGATGTTGGGAAGTATATCAGATCCTACACTGCCTGCGCCATTGTGAAACCGACCATCAAGAAGCAAGGCTTGTATACTCCTCTGCCTACTCCCGGTGGACCTTGGGAATCCATCTCAATGGATTATGTTGTAGCTCCTAGAGACAACCCCTGGGTTGATTTGAGACCAATGCCTAGTACATCTTATTGAGTGATTTCAAAGTTAGCTAAGAATTCATGTCACACTCAGTAACTAATATACTTAGAAGAAAATTGAATAATTACTCCTTTGGAAGCATCAATTGTGGGTCTGCAACAACCAACATATCTTAATTCTATAGCTTATCAGCCGTCATAGTGTGTTTGTGACAAAGGAGACAAGAAGCAGAGAAATTCAATATAATGGGCTTAAGTTCGAAGAATCCAATGCATCAAATTAAGAATGAAAAAGAATGAACGAGGATATCGATGGAGTGCGGAGATACATGGAGCGCATTTAAGGGTCTAGTTGTCATAACAATACAAGTGTCCTTCATCAATATTTGATTTAAACGAATCCATACATTTATGAAAACACGTCCAGCAACTACAATTACATGATATCCAAGAAGAATGATAAAAACGCATATGGAAGCACATAGAAAGAATAAATACTACATACTCAAATTAGCCGAAATCGCCATGAATTTCTATTAATATTCCATGAAACAATATATTCACCAATAATACACTGTAATTCTCTTTCAGAAATAAAAAGATTTCCAAAATTATGAATCTTTTGTTAGTGTTATATGTTTGTTTATATACGGCCTTAGAGGGAGAGACCGTTATCAAAATATTATTTTCTTGATTTCGTTATAATGCATAATCATATCAAAACTTCAACATGCTTTGTATAATAGTTGTACTAACTAAATAATAAAAAAATGACTAAAAACATAATATTTACATAAAAATAGGAAATAAAAGTGTCAGGTCGACACGATCAGAAATATCTTCATTCGTGGTCGGCTTGTGGTGGAGGCTACATTGAGGGCTCAATGATTCAGATGATAGGCAGATTGATGAACTTCTCACACCTCTACCACCACGTTGGAGTTGATTAAGGAGCCCATGAGAAAAGATGATATGAGATCCTAAGATTGGTCATGCCTGAGTAGTCCAACCCGGAGTGGAACAAAATTTTCACCAATCCTAATAACTGGAAGTCCCTCTTTAGATAATTTACTATTGTTTTTCCCTTCATAGTAGCAATATTTTCATGAGAGGAGTCCACTTTTCTCTTGGCTTCTACGAGTATATGACTGTATTGTTCCCACTCAATTAGCTCTCCTCCAAAATCCCAATAGTTGGGCAATCCTGCCCTGGCGATCCTTTTGAACTCAGTGTTGAAGGCTTCAACATTCTTTATACCTACATCCAGGTACTCCTCGGCTTTGACCTTCACCTCCTCCTTCTGGACAACCTTAGTAATCTCCATGACAACACTGACTATGTCCACCATATCTATAGGCCTCGGTTCACTAATTGGTCTTTCATTGACAAACTTAATAAACTTTTTAGCAATTTGGGAGCTATTATCTCCTTCATTTTTGGCTGATAAGACGAAGAATTCATATTCCTTGATTACAATCTTCTATTCATCAATCAATGTTATGTGCTCCCAATGATTTTTCATTTCGTCAATGATCTCATCCCACACCAGTTTCTTCGATTGCAATAAAGACATGTTACCCATTTAGTTCCCCCTTTAGCTCAACTACCTCTTGATTTATTGCCCGCGGGTTCTTGCTGATGATTTCAGTGTTCATTCTAGCTAGTCTCAAGTTGCTCATCCTTTTAATTTGGAATTTCCTGGGCAACATCCAAATCCTTTTGCACCTTCTGAGAGTTGGAGCTCAGTCAGGGCTTTAGTAAGCTGCTCAATGGGGTTCTGAAGTTCCTAGAGTACAACCATTGTGCACATGTGTGAGTATATGTTCATTTGCAGCTCTGTTACCTGCTAATTGAGGGCCATTATTTCATTATTTATTCCAATGAGATCATGGGTCAAGATCTCCTTCTCTCCCTCAACTTGAGCAAGTTCCTAGGACTGTACATGCTCACTGCCTGGAAATTTTAGTTTGTGCCTCAACTCTTGAATCTCCTTTTGGGATTTTTTAAGGAGGGCTTCAACAATTGTCTTTTCCTTTGGATTCACCCCCATTTTCATGATTAGCTCTTTGAAGCTCTCATTTTTCATGTGGAGAGACCTAGAGTTGGCTATCTCTTGATTCAATATGGTCGTAGCCTTCTCTAGCAATTGCTCTACCTTGTTTATACTCATTTCATTCTTATTGAGCTCATTATATAACATTTCCCCAACCTGTTTGTGGAAATTTATCTTATTTGTCAAGGGAACACTTGCTAGATCTAAAGAGACATCTAAAGCTTTAAATTGGGAACTTGAAGGAAAGGACCATGTCATTGGATGTTGTAGTGAAAACTTCATTTGATTTCACTCTAAATCCATGGCGTCCAGGAGTCTGATATGATATGATACTGAGTGTAGTGCCATTTTCGGTTGCATCTCTGTTAGGTCCCTATATTACTAGTGTAGTCCCTTATTGTGTTAGTGTAGCCCCATTATTGTTATTGTTATACCCCTGTAGTCCCCATATTTTTATCATTGTGCCCCATAAAACGCCACTATTGTTATTTTTGTGCCATTACATTATTATTGTTAGGTTGGCTAGGATTATATTGTGACCCCATGGACTCCTATATATAGAAAGGAGGTTTTGTCCTTTGAATCATCCAATAATTATTAATTTATGTAATGTAAAGGAAGTTTCCCCCTCAAAGTGGATGATTTCTAAGGCGTTGATCTCTCTTTTCTTATATTTTTGGAGCTGGTTTCATAACATTTGGTATCAGGGCTTTGGATTCTAGGGTTTCGCTGGTTCAAACAGGTCATAGTGGCATTTGCGCTATAATTTTTTTTTATAAAAAGGTTAAGACACTAAAAAAAAACCATTTCAAAGAAACCCTGAGGAACTTCGTGTAAAAATTTTAGATCTTGGTTCGCAATATTTTCAGAGATATGATCTATGGAAGTTAGGGTTTTTGCAGGATCCCGAATTTCATCTAAAAGAGGTGACCTTGGGAAATTGCCATAACTCTCTCTTTGAGCATCGGATTGGAATTCTGTAAAAAGTGGCCGAAAGTACACAAAATCTAGTTTCTTGTGTATCAATTTCAGAGCCGAAGGAGAAAATAGTGACACGTGGCACGCCGTACAAGTTCGCTCTACTGAACCAGTCCATAATTAGGTCATTGTGGGAGATTGGGCATAACTTTGTCTTGAAGAATCCAAATCAATTCATAACTATGGAATTTGAATGAAGATTCAGAGGGCTACTACAAAACCTAATTTCGGATATTGAAGATCCTAAATCACATATATAATTCAGTTTCAATATCGAGCTCCTCAAAAGCAAGAAAAAGCTGCATATTTTTTTCATATTGCATAAGTCTTGTTTGAAAAAATAGTTTGAAGTGATTCCAAGGGCATATTGAATCATATATATCAGTATTGGGTTATAAATTCCCCTAAAAATAATTCCACACCCATTAAGCCCTCATAAAGATCCACTATGACACATGAAGAGGAAGAATTGCAGTATGATATATCAAAATTACGATACCAAGTGCAACAAATTTCAAGCTTACAAAGAGAAATCAAAGATGACATAGATGGTTTAAAAGAAAAAATAAAGGCTAAGTTGGATGGTTTGAAGGATCAAATGAAAGCTAATATGGATGATAAAGTAGTGGAAGATCACATCGAGCATCAACAACAATTTCTCCAACTCTCAAAGGATAACTTAACTTTGGTGCATAATCGAATGAAACAATAGGAAGATCAACATCATAGCGAAAGAAGTTCTGAAGCAGTCACAGAAACAAGAACTCAACAACTATGAAATCGATTAATTTCAGAGTATCTCAGCAAGTGGAAGAATTTACCCATTGAATATTCCACATGGGAGGATGAGAATTTTATACAGAAGCATGAAGACATAATCAAGCGTTGAGGACAACACTTGTTTGAAGGAGAGGGGCATGTTAGGTCCCTATAGTATTAGTGTAGTCCATTATTGTGTTAGTGTATCCCCCTTATTGTTATTTTTATACCCCTGCAGTCCCCATATTGTTATTATTGTGCCCCATAAAACCCCACTATTGTTATTGTTGTGCCCTTAAATTATTATTGTTAGGTCGGATAAGATTATATTGTGACCCCATGGACTCCTATATATAGAAAGGAGGTTTTTTCATTTGAATCATCCAAGAATTGTTCATTTATGTTATGTAAATGAGGTTTCCCCCTCGAAGTGGCTGATTTCTAAGGCATTGATCTCTCTTTTCTTCTATTTTTGGAGTTGGTTTCATAACAATCTCCTCCCTTACCTTCTTATTCCTTTCTTCAATGGCCTTCCTAGTAGGCCAAATTGATTTAGTAGCAGTTGTGCTATATTTAGCACCCAAAACAGTTACCTTTGAAGAAGATGAGGCAACGGCCCGTGATAAATACTCCAAGGTTACTTGGAAACCTAGTTGGCTTGGTCTTGCTTCTACTAGCTTGGTCTCAAAATATTCTTCTTCCGACTCTTGGTTCTTTGCCTTTTTTGCTTACATGTACATATTCCAACTCAATATCTCCAACTTGGTCAACGATCCTTTTTGGCACCTTCTCCTTGTTCGTTGGGGTATTGATCTCCATTTCTGTATCCAAAGGCCATGAATCAAGATTATTTTTCCATTCGACTCTAGGTTTGGGTTCATGTTCATAAGTCAAAGCTTTTATTTTTTCTCTCCTTCAGGAAATGCCACCCTTAGGATCATAATTCCAAATATCTTCCCATTCAAAATCCATCTTCTGAGTAGAACCTCAACTGCTTTGAAATCTTACCTTGAGTTGACAACAAAAGGCCCTATAATATTCCCAAATTTAAATATATCCCCCTTCTTTGAAGGGACAAAGTGGATTGGTGTGCGTTGAGCCCCTACCAAATGAATTCTAGAGCAAATATTCTCATAGACATGAACACAGGCTTGTGATAAGGGGGAAGCTCACACCCATAAACTCTTATTTCTGTAAAATTTTGAAATAGGTACCAGTCCCCTACACTGGCATCTTTGCTAAGCTGAAGAAGCTCTTTTTTTTGGGAAGAATTATGGGCGGAGGTACATCGTGAATGATTTTGTATGCAATGGCCATGTAAATTGATATGAACTGAGATTAACCGTCAGGGTCCGATCTCCTCATGACTGTGACATCCCTGTTGAACACAAAATTTATATGTTTATTGTGGGTAACCATATTAAGACCCATGCATTCGAACTCACTGACGTGCGTATACACGAACAAGTAGAATAATAGTGAATAATATCAGAAACATGATGGGGTGGCAAAGTGGTGTAACTGAAACCTTATGACCGCAAACAAGTAAGCTGGAATGTTAAACAAGTAGATGGGCTACATCATTAAGTTCATAAATCCTAGGGCGGATTTATTGGCCATATTGGAATCATTCTCTCCAAGCAAATATGTAACTAAGGATAGGATGGGTTGGATAGGTTCAACAAAATGGGTGACAGGGAAATTGTCATTCAATGGTAGAGTTTGTAAGCCCGGGGCTAGGAATATTGTAAGAGAGACTGATGTTACTTGGCTAGGAGAGTAGAATAGTGATAAATTAGAGTGACATCAATGAATTGATGCAACTTAGGAGAAGTGGGATAAGCCAGATCCTTTCAAATTAATTCTGGACTTACATCGAGTATTTTGTTTCTAGAGGAAGAAACAAAGTATTTTTTCTTATCGATGTAGGTGGCCGCCATTTAGGAGAAGAATTCGGGAAAATAATGCACCGAAGGAGTGATTTGGTAATATAGACCGGAATCGACTACTCGGAAAGGGTCTTCCCCTCTGACATGGTTGCCGAATAGGTCAAAACGAAGGTCGGCAAGGTGATAAGCACATACAGGGTCGACAATATTTTCTTTTGTGTCCATGAGGGGTTCAAGGTCAGAAGAGGGTTTGACCTCACGAGATTTTGGAGTTTTAGGAGCCATCTTCTTCATCCTACGAGTATATGAATAGAATTACAGGTGGACAAGGGAAATTTTTTACCAGGTGGTTGTGGATGAGGTCAAAAGCAATGTCTGGAAAAAATTATTGGGCAGGTGGGTGTTTGGACGATGTCATGTGTAGGCGTCTGGTAGGAGGGAGTGTTTCGGGAATTGGCAAGCAAACTTTGGGATTATGAGGCGGGAAAAGTCACTTTTATAGTTGGAGGGGCAACGGTCGGATGACGTGGCATGATGTCATTTGGGGGGGGGGGGGGGACACAGGACCCAACGGGATTGGATTAGGGTGATGGACATGTGGATAGGAGCAGGGCCTCTACTTTACCGTTTACCATTGGATCACTCTTGCTTAATAGAGGCGTAAGCGGGTTGGCCTGTGCCGTGTGTGGTCCCCACTAATCCCGATGGGTCAACTAGCAGACAGGAAAACCTTGCCCTCACCCCCCGAAATCAATCTGAACCATCAAATCGAGATCTGAATTTTCAACTCCAGGGGGTCTAATGCACTTAACGTCCGCCTGGTTTGCCCTGCCGATTTGGTTTCGGGGGTTGTTAGGTGGAGATGGACGATGATATGCCTTGAAATTTGCTCGATCTTTAATCGCTTACAACGCTTGTGTATGTTTGATTTTTTCTGTTATGCTATGTAGCGCGGGTAAGAACCCGATGGGTATGATTTCACATTTTATGTCCTTCCACATGGGGCACTAGTGCTTGACTCCTTCCCACATAGGTGATTTGGCAAATTTGATTTCCATCTGCCACACCAATGGCTCTTTATCTCCTTTGATCATCGCATAGAGGGTGACAACATTGGCTCCAACTAGGGGCGGAGTATTGGATGCAATGCACTGATAACTTGCAACTTAGTGCCTTTTTCCTTAGGTATGGAGTAATTTTATTGAAAAGTTTGCTCAAACAAAAGAAATAACATAAATATTAAAGCACTACTAATTATTTATAGGTAGCTTGATGGTATTTACAATGAGTGAGGGCAATACCTTTAGAACTAGAAGTAAAACTTGAGGAACTTCCCATTGACTGGAAGCTCAAGCACTTCACATTCTAAGTTTTCCAGGAAGAAGGTATTGTTCCCCTTGGGTTCGACAATCTTGAAAGGCCTGAACCATATAGGGTCGAATTTCCCATGCTTCCCTTTTTCTGCTCTCCTGACATCCCATCTTAGAACTAAATCCCCTAACTGGAAACATTTGTCTTTTGCCTTCCTATAAAACAAGGATTTCATTTTTTCTTCGTAACTAATCAACTTTGGGTTCACTTGCCTATGCTCTCCTGAAGTTCTACCAATTGGTTTATCCTCCTATTTAAAGCATGAGGCTCTTCCTCACAATATTAAAATATCTTAGCTTTTGACATAGCTAAATGTATGGGGAAAATGGCAACCTTTCCATTAACCAGTTCAAAAGGTGATTTCCCGGTGGATCTCTTAGTGGTAACCTTGTTGGCCCACAAAGAAAACTCCAGTTGTGAGTCCCAAATTCTCTGATTTTTTAATATGGTTTTTTTCAACATTCTTATTAGAGCCTTATTTGAGGATTCAGCTAATCCATTTCCCTGTGGGTAATAGGTGGTGGAGTTACCTAGTAAAATGATGTACTTATGACAAAAAATCATGAATTTTGTTGACTTAAATACATGAGCATTGTCTGTCACAATATTTTTGGGACAACCAAACCGAGAGAGTATGTTTTCTTCCATAAATTTATGACTACCACATCAATTGCATTTCTGGTTGGGGCTACTTCAACCCACTTAGTGAAGTAGTCAATTTTTATGAGGATCCACCTATGCTGGTTACTTGAGGGTGGATGTATTTCCCCGATAAAATCTAGCCCCCACTTCCTGAAGGGTTCTTCAACAAAAACTAGGATTAGAGGGAAATATGTTAGTTTTTGTTTCTCAGCAAACATTTGGCACTTCTCACAGCCCCAAACATAAGAATGAACTTCTTCAATCATTTTTGGCCAATAAATACATGCCTTGAGTATTTTTTGTGTTTTAACCCTCCAACTATAAAGTCCTCCACAAACACAACTGTGGAGTTCATCCATTACCTTGTGAATTTCATCCTCAACCAAACATAGAAGTAAAATTCCAACAGGGTCCTTCCTATATAATTGGCCATTTGAGACAATGAATTTTTGGGCCATAGTCTCAAGGCCCTATATTTCACCTTATCAAAGTTCACCGGGCATCTTAGAAAAATTAGATAATGAACAATGTCTTTATACCAATAGGACAAAATATACTTCATTTGAATTTTCTAGATTGTTGTTTCAATCCCTTGTTGTTGCTCCATATTTCCACTTTCTCGCTCTCTTTCAGCCTATATATTTATGCCCAACGCTTGGAAATTTGCTTCTGATACAATCTTAACCAATACTTGTCCTTTAATGAGCTTTATGGGCTTGATATCCATGTCATACTCTTCGATTTTGGAAATCCATTTGCCTCTTTTTCCTCTCTGTCTCCTTGTACTAGAATGTATTTCATGACAGTTGTAGGAACATAAGAAATTATGTTGGATTGCAAAACATAGATTCTAAAAGCCTTAAGGGATTTGACCAAGGAATAAGCCTACTTCTCTAGGATGTTATACTTTAGCTCTAATTTTCGTAGCACTTGACTGACGAATGCTATTGGTTTCTCGTGCCCTTCACTATTTTTTTGCAATAAGGCAACAACTATTATATGAGGAGAAGCAAAAGAAAATATGAAAATTGGTTTCAAATAATTAGGGTTGATTAACACAAGAAATTTATAAAATTCCCTTTTCATTCTAGATAAGGATTCATCGGATTGTAGAGTCCATTTCACTTCATTTTCTTTCTTCAACATTTTTGTGATCTCTTTAATTATCTCGACGTAGTTTGGTATAAATCTCCTCAAGAAGTTAATCATGCCTAGGAAAACCTGAACCTCCTTCTTGTTCCTTGGTAGTGGGATGTTATTTATGGATTCCACCCTCTTGGGATCAATCTTCACGTCCTCTCTTTCTACTATGTGTCCCAACAGTTTACCTCAACTTAGAGCGAATTGAGAATTTTTAGGATTCAAGGATAAACCATGTTTCCTGCATTTCTCAAAAGTGAGTCGTAGATGTTCAACATGTTCTTCATCTGCTTTGGAGAAGACAATAATGTCATCCAGGTATATGAAAACAAACTTATCATACCCCCCTCAAACATTATATCCATTGCTTTTTGGAGCATTGCTCCTGCATTTATGAGTCCAAATGGCATTCTAACATACATGAAGGTTCCCCAGGGTGTAGTGAAAGCATTATTCTTCTGATCTTCATATGTACAACCACCTAATTATATCCAGAAAATCCATCCATCATAGACATATAAGTTGACCCTACCACCTTCTGTAAAATGTAATTTGTTATCACTCCACCAGATCTCTAAGGCTGAGAAAGAGTCCAAACAGAGGTAACCATAGATCAATATTTTAGCTTGGTAGCTAGCCCTACCAAACCGGAGAGGGATCTCTCCACAAAGTCACAGGCAAGAGGGCTGGATGAATTAGGATTTTAGGCTAGGTATGATTACAAGGGTTTGTTTGTTTGAATTGGTTTGCTGGATGGGTGAATTAGGTCAAAGAGGCTAGGTCAAGGGAAATAAGATTAGGATTGCAGTCGATTCAATGGGGCAAGGTAGGTAGGAAGTCTAACACTGTAGGGTTTGAGGGTGAGATGGACCAGACTGATGAGGAGCTAGAAAGAGCAAGGCAAAGCATGTATTCTTTCTAGACTGAAGAAAATGAACAAACTATGAAGATTTTCCCAAAATAGAGCATGAGAGATGTATTTAGCTTATTAACTTGAAAACCATCATATAATAGAGATGAAATGGATCATGAAGACAAAAAATTCATACTTATGTAACATAAGAAGAAGCTATGCTAAATTACCATACCATAGGTATCCCAAAGAAATAGCTGCAACTCTTTCATTAATTTCCTACCAAATACTGATTACATTAGAGCCTTTGATCAATGCAACAACATCCAACCTCTGAAATGAGTCAAAAAGTACAAGATATAGACCTCAAAACAACTTCTCCCAACCTCCGGGGTCGAATCCCTGAGTGAAGGAGAATTTCCACCAAAAACTGAACTGATACCTAGAGTGTAGGGAGGTCAAATTGACTCATCCCTCACTTTGTGGAAACTGATTCATTACATCATCATCAAAAGTTTTCATCTAATATTTACCATAGGTAAGTGTAAAAAAACTAAAATT
This sequence comes from Pinus albicaulis, assembly GCA_034641835.2. NCBI lineage: Eukaryota > Viridiplantae > Streptophyta > Pinopsida > Pinales > Pinaceae > Pinus > Pinus albicaulis. Next base: position 1,522,165,881 of record CM076575.1, on the reverse strand, counting down.
ACCTTTACAGCATGAATTAAATTTGTAAAAACACCATTTACCAAGTGAAACTGAGAAAAATTGAGAAAATTTGGAAATATCAACAAACTCAGAAAATTTGTCAAAAGCGCAACGCCAAGGTGAAAAGTGTAGCGCCTACTTCAGCTCCACTTTTGAGGGGGTTCCAGGTGTCCAAATTGAGCTCAGGATAGCTCATTAGAAATCTTCTCTAGTCTAGTGTCCATATATATTCTTTGTTTCTAAAATGGTGTTGATTTGAACCTCCAAAATTTGATTCTCCCAAGACTGGTCAAAAGCGCAGCGCCGACCTCCACAACAGGGTAGAAATGTGATTTTTTGAATGTTTTTTGACCTTTTGACTGCTCATCTGACCCAATTTTTTTTTATAAATTTGTTTTCATAACTGTAATTGGCCTTATGAATCCAATGGTGCTTTCATTTTGGCCATTTGATGTCCCTAGAAAAAGCACACTGATAGTGGGATTGTGTAAAATTGCCAAAAGTGCAAAAATTTCCAAAATTTTCAAAAATTGCTCAAATTTCTTCAAATTTTCTTTTGTGGGAGCCTGATGAGGTATTTTAGGCAATTAGTGATGCCTCAGAAATAATATCAAGCTTTTCCCCTTCATTTTTCTTAGTTAGTGTTTCAAGTCTTGATTTGGCTTTTTGGAGCTTTGACCTTGAAATCTGATTTTTCTTGCAGTAGTGTTTTTCCCTTTTTCTTAGTATGTAATTGTCCTTATTTTCCTTCTCCAAGATCTTCTCAAGATGCTCATTGGTCCTCTCAAGCCAATGCTCCCAGTTCTCATTGACCATGATGGAAACTGCTCATTTAGAGTGAGCTCATTGGCAAGTTCAACCTCCTTTTGCCTCTCTAGTTCTAGAGCTCTTTTCAACCCTCTAGTCCTAGGTATTCTTCTTGGAACTTGTTCTTCTGCCTCATTTGTTTCACCATACCTCTCATAAGTCTCATTATATGAAATCACAAACTTAGATCTTTCTAATTTGGTATGAATCTCCCTGATTTGGGCATCCTTCTTGTTGATAATCACACTGGAGGCCTCATAATCATGCTGCTCATCTAAGTCAACAAGGTCAAAATGTGTTTCTGTCTCATGGAGGTATTCCTCCTCATTAATGGCTTCCTCATGTACATCTTCCTCTGCCATCTTTTGTTTGCCCTTATGTACCTTCTTTGTTGATGAAGAAGGTAGGGACCCTCCCACAATATGTGGGGCAAACACATGCCTATTCCCTCTCTGATATGTCTTTGCCAATGTGATCATTTCACGCTCTTTAGTTTTGCTGACCATAGCCCTTCTAGGTGACTCAATTTGACCATGAAATGGTGATGGTGAAGTGGACTGAGGTGGAGGCATATATGTAGCAGGATGAGATGAAGAAGGCATATCTTGAGCATGTGGAGCTTGTGGAGCAGTGAAGATGTCATTGGCAATGAAGGTGTCCTATGAGATATTCAACTGGTCAAGGTGATGGCGTACAATGATTTTGATCAATGAGTGGTGGAAGAGGCTATTCATCTACTGGTCATAGTCTCTCTTTTGTACAATGAATGCCATTTTTTCTATGCTCCCGAATAAAAAGAATGGGATATTTAGCAATCTTACTCTTGTGAAGTGCATTAACAGTCTAATGTGGTATGTGTAGAGCCTAGATAACCTTCCTTCACAAGAGAATTAATTCATGATGATTTTCATCATGGGGGCATACCTATCAAGAAGGTATTTAAAAGGGAAGACCCTCTTCCTCTCATCTATGTACCTTGGTTTAATGAATGGTTCATAGTAATGATCATCCAAATCTTTGGATTTAAACCACTTATCACCCATATTTGGAATATCTGTGGCAAAAACAATGATATATGTAGATATACTGAAGGTCACACCTGCAAGGGTCACTTGATTGTCTCTGAGGTTTGAAATGAAAAGTCTACTCGACATAGTTTGATGTTGGACCCTCTGAATCATGGTGCAAAAATCAAGGCAACCTACATACTCAAAACAATTGACAATAATAGGAGAGGCCATCAGTTCATTTGTGTTTGTGGGCTCCAGCCTTAGGATTCTTCCTCCTTTGTGAGGCCTTCTCTGTTCCATATAGTCTTTGTCTTCTTCCATAGTGTTTGGTGGCGAAGAAACCCTAAGGATGAGGTAGATAAGAATGGGGAGTAAAGGTAGGTCTAGAGAATAGGAATAAGTCTAAGAAAATTTAGGGAGATGGGGGAAGGGGTTATAGAGATTTGGGAGGTGAAGTGAGGTTAAAATGTCAAGGGAGTTGGAAATGACAATTATATTACAGGTTTGGGGAAGTGGCTTCCTAGGAAATTTAGAAGCCTAGGACTTTGAGTTTTATGGGAAAGGGATTTAGGGACTATGAAATATTACTGTAGGGGTAGGGATAGGGTTTTTAGATATTTGGGAAGGAAATGTAGGGTATTAGGGCATCAAATTTGGGAATTAGGAACAAAAGTAGGGTTTATTCACTAGACCAAATGCCAATTTCACTTAGGAACAAAAACACTATGAATCAATGTTTAGGAGCGCAAGGAGGCAATAAATTTGATGTACTTACCTGTTAGAGAGTGTTAGATGCATTTTTTGAAGCTTTTGGAGAGTTTTGTTGAGTTTTGGTGACTAAAGGGTTTGTTGGACAAAAGCGCAACACCTTACCGAGAAGCGCAACGCTGCCTGCTGTAAGTGAAACACCAGTTGAGAAAGTGCAACGCCACCCTCCTATAAGCACAACGCCACAAAAAATTATGCCTCTTCCCCTGTAATTCAATTTTTTGAACCAAGGGAGTGTGTGCTCAATGGATGCAAGAGAAAATGAACTTCATTTTGATGTCTTGGTGGTCTTTATACTTCATCATTTGAATGAATTGGGCCTTGGGACCCACTTTCTCCTTTCTTCACTTCACTTTACACTTTGAATTTTTACCTTTGCATTTGACTTTTTCTTTGACAAATTTATCACTTGATGACTTTGAGAACTCTTTGATTTGACATTTTTGATGCTTTGGCATGTTGAAACTTTGAGTTAGCAGCTTGGGAATCGTGAACTTATTACATTTTTAATTACATAAAATTACATAATGAAAATAAAAATTACATCTTAAAACCAAAATTACATGCTGAAACAAGAATTTTTCTTTACAAATCATCTTCATATGGTGAAGAGATGTTATTGGATCACCCTTTACTTGTTGGTCTTATGCAGTGGAAATGAAGTTTTATTGGACCTTGGAAACCCCAATGACCTAATGACAACCTTGATTAACCCTAAAAAACCTAATGAGACCTTGAAAGAATAGACTTCATGATGACATGACTGATGTAATGACATGATGACATTAACTTTATGGATGGCGTACAGTCAACAAGGTATGAAACTATGCCAACAAGTAATCAAATTTGAAGAAGAGTGATGTTTTTGGACTAGGGCTACCATCAGTGACTAAATTTTTGCATGACCTAGGGCATGATAAAAAAATTCCGAGTGGGACCCTTAAAATGATATGAAAAGAGGATTTTTGATCACTGGTGGCAGGATGCAAATAATGAAACTATCATAATCCATTTTAGGCAACGGGTAATTATCTTTTAGTGAGGCCTTATTTAGATTCCTAAAGTCTAGACATAGCCTTATCTCTCCATTATTTTTTCTTACATGAACCAAATTTGCCACCCATTCTGAGTATCTCAGAGGTACAATGATTTTGGCATGAAGCAACTTCCTTACCTCCTTCTCAATGGATGGGAGTAGAAGAGGATTGATTTGCCTAAGTTTCTTCTTGTATGGTTCTACCCCACCTTTCAAGGGAATCCCGTGTTGAATAATATTGGTATCAAAATATTTTTAGTTAGCATATGACCAAGAAAACACATCCTTATAATATCTAAAAAAGTTCAAATACCTTTGCTTATACTCATGGGGAATTCCTCTCGCTAACTTGATTATTAGAGGCTCCTTTTCTAAACCATTGTTGCAATCCTCCACTTGTTCTTCAATTTCTTGTTTAGTTGGTTTGTTAGCTATATCATTTGAGTTGAACAATTTTTCTAAGGGAACCAAACCCCCGGGAATAGTATTACACTTCAACTGTAAAATATTATTCTGTGCAACAGTTTCCTCCCAATTGACATGGTGTTCATCTACCATAGTTTCCTCCCCTTGGTCAATTACTGAATTTGAAAATTCCCCAATGACTTCCATAAAGTGTTTAATCTTCTCCTCATCTTAAAATACCTGCCAATGTCTGACATTATACAGAACTGATGTTATATATATTACTTCATCCTCGTATCTAAGAAGTGGATTTTGAGGCGGTTTAAAATTTCGAGCAACTATAGACAAGGAATCAACCATCCAATTTTTTTCTCTGGGAAAAAACTGAATGTTGAAGGCTATGAAAAAATTATCAGTCATATCGCATACTTCATTTTGATAAGCCTTCAGCCTTGGGTGCTTATTTTGGCACTGATTTATGATTTGTTTCACTACTAGTTCTGAATCTATGAACACATCCAAGCATTTGATATTAAGGCTCCTTGCAGCTTATAGACCTAAAAGTAAAGCTTCATACTCATCAACATTATTTGTGGCTTCAAAATCCAATTTAAAGGAAAGAAGGATCAAACTGCCTTATGGGGATATTAACAACACACCTACCCTGTTTCCTTCCTTGGAATAGGCATCATCAAAGTATAACTTCCAGACTTCATTACATTTCAGTGTCTGTTGGTTTAGTTGGACTGAGGACTGCACCTATGTTTCTTCCAGGATTAGATCATCTTCCTCTCGTAGTAAGCAGGAGAACTCTTTCTCTTTACCATACACATGGATGCTATTTGAACAATCAACTCTCATAACCATCTTTACAAACTTTAACTCTCTGTATAGTCGCCTTTCCTCTCCTCCAAACACCAGGATAGTAGCATAAGTCAAATCCAATATAATGTACCCTTCAATCTTGGATCCCCTTGACTGGGATAAGGCATAATGAACCTTGCAGGGATGTCAGCCACTACAATATCCATTACAACACTTTTTTCAGAGATCTGAGCCGAATTCACAACGAAATATTTGATCATCCCTATACATTTCACCCTCTTGGCATCAAAGGAATACAAATATTTATATGGCATGGCTATTTGTAGTCCCAACTGCTCCATGATAGGTAGAGGCATCAAGTTATGGGAACTGCCTAAGTCTAGCATGCAGTAATGTAACAAGAGGTCATGCACTACCGAGGTAACATAGAAAGGAGAAATGGGGGGGTCTTGTTCTTCGACATGAGGTATAAAGAATACTATGGGCCTTTCTTCTTGAAGGTTCAAACTATCATGTAGGGGGACTGTGGTGGATGGACACATAAACTGAGACACTTGAGCTTTGTAATTGGGTTGCTTTAACAATTTGGTCATCGGGACAAATATTTTGACTTTCGCTATTTATTTTTGGAGGTTAAAAACAAAAATAAATTTTCCATCTATGAAGAACTCAACGGGCTATTTCTCCCTATTACATACTAGTTTGGGTGGTAAGGGTGACTTTTCTAATTTAGAAGATTCAGACCTATGAAGAATAGAATTTGGGTTTTCATTTTCATTGGATGAGACTGAGTCTAAAGTTTTCTTTCCTTTTTTCTATTGATTTAGGAGAATTTTGGGGAGAGGAGTCTTCATTTTGGTCTTGCATCCTATATCTCTTCCTAGAAGATCTGAGGTTATGTTTCCTGTGCTGTTGTGATTGCATGAAGTCAACAAACTTCCTACAATAAATGTCATTCTCGCTATCATCTGGAGGTGCATCTAAATCATCCTTTCCCTCTTGCTGTACTTTAGATTCATATTCCTTATCAGAGAAAGAAGATAATTGATTTTCTTGAACCCCCATGGCTTCTTATGCCTGCTCTTCTGGATCATCCTCTAAGTACAATGGGGAATGAATGTGATCATGCTGCTCTTTTCTCTTTGTGCGTAAGATTTTAAAAGGAGGCTTCCTATAATGTGGATTGAAACCTTGGTTAGGAACTGGTTGATTTTATCTAGGAGGATATTTTCTAACTCCATATTCACGAGCTTGTTAGATAGGTTTATTATCAATTTATTCATTTCCTCAAGTTTTTTCTCTTAAGTTTCCTTATCTTTGTTTGAGGATCTGGCCTCTTCTTTTCTCCTCCTCCTTTTTCCATAATCAGTCCTCCATCTTGACTTCCCGGTAGATGTAAATTTGGCTTCAACTTCTAAAGCGTCTATTTTAATCTGGTCTAAGGTCTGAGACTTCCTCTCCCTAAGCGTGAAACCAAACTTTGGTTCAAAAGCTCCAACAAAGACTACTTTGGCAACTACCCGTGGAGTCTTGATTTCAGTAGGGAGGCTATTATACAACTTATTAAACCTCTTCATAAACTTTGACACATCCTCATTGTGTTTTTTCTTCATAGCATTGAATTCAATGAGAATATACCCATGGTCCCTCTTCTCCCCCCATTTATGTGTGAAATATTTTTCCTTCGCTTACTAGGTGGTGATTGAAGCATTCCACAGGGACTTAAACCATTCCATGGCTTCCCCATCCAAATATTGGACAAAGAGTCTCAACACTACATCAATATGTTCAACATTTAAGTTTTTTGCAAAGCACAAGATGTTTCTATATGTCTTTGTGCTAGAAGGTCATCCTCACCTATGAACCTTGGCAAGAGCTTAAGATAGTCCCGTGGCATACCATTTAAGGGTTGTGGTAAATCCAACAGAGCATATTTGTTTAAAAGGAAACTGGGGACAAAAATATGGAGCAAGGGAGGTGGTGGTAGGTTTAATACAGGTCCTTGCAGAGGAGTTATTTGACTAGCAACTTGTTGGATCTGAGTTGGGAGGTTGTTTATACTGTGGGTCAGAATATTTATAAGGATGTCTTTGACCTCTTCTGTTTCAGGGGAGGGATGCAAAGAGAAAGAACGTGTAATTATAGAGGCTTCTTCGATGTTGATTCTTGAGATGAATGTATCAAACAATGAACCTCCTTCTTAAGGATATTCTAGCACTTTTGAGGGAAAATTTGGATAGTTTATCACTGCTTTTTGGGAGCTCGAAAATTATGCTTCTAGAAAAAAGGTTACACGAGTAGGAGGGGATGTGGTTCTTTCCTTCCAAATCCTCCTATATATTATCCTTTCAAGGTCATATAGAAGAGGAGTTCTTTGTTGTTAGGTATTTGAGCGAGTGTGTGGCCTTTTGAAAGTTAGGGTGATTAAACTGAAATTTAGAAAGTGGAGTCACCATGGTGAGAAATATTCAACCCACACCCCTTTCTTCTCACCTTACCAAAGGGTGTATAAATTTCATACCCAAGGAAAATATTCTGATGTGTCCCCGACAACAACGCCATAAGATGTTGTAGCTCCTATAGAGAACCCCTGGGTTGATTCGAGACCAATGCCTAGAACATCTTAATGAGTGGTTTCGAAGTTAGCTAAGAATTCATGCCACACTCAATAATCAATATACTTAGAAGGAATTTGATTCATAACCTTCCTCATGGGAGAAAGTGCAGCAATCTAACGTGAATAATTACTCCTTTGTTAGCATCAATATTGGGTCTACAACAACCAACATCATTTAATTTTGTAGCTTATCAGATGTCGTAGTGTGTTTATGAAAAAGGAGACAAGAAGGGGAGAAATTCAATACAACAAACTTAAGTTCTAAGAATCCAATTCATCAAATTCAGAATGAAAAAGAATGGACGAGGATATTGATGGAGTGCAGAGATACATGGAGTGCGCTTAAGGATCTGGTTGTCATAACAATACAGGTGTCCTTCATCAATATTTGATATAAAAGACTCCATACATTTATGAAAACATGTCCAACAACTACAATTACATGAAATCTGAGAAGAATGATACAAACAAATATGGAAGCACATAGAAAGAATAAATACTGCAAACTCAAATGAGCTGGAATTTCCATGAATTTGTATTAATCTTCTATGGAGCAATACATTCATTAATAATACACTGTAATTCTCTTTCAGAAAAAAGAAGAAGAAGAAGATTACCAAAATTCAGAACCTCTTGGAAATGTTATATGACTGTTTATATAGGGCCCTAGAGGGAGAGCCTGTTATCAAAATATCATTTTCTTGATTTCATTACTATGCATAATCATATCAAAATTCCAGTGTGCTCTGTAGCACAATTGTACTAACTGAATACTAGCAAATTGACTGAAAACATAATATTTACATAAAAGATAGGAAATAAAAGTGTCAGGTCGACACGATCAGAAATATATCCGTTTGTGGTAGGCCGGTGGTGGAGGCTGCAATGAAGGCTCAAATGATTCAGAAGACAGATGGATGGATGAACTACTCACACCTCTTCCACTATGTTGGAGCGAGTTGAGGATCCTGTGAGAAAATATGATATGTGATTCTGAGATTGGTCAGGCCCGAGTAGTCCAGTGTGGAGTGGAACAGATTTTTCACCAATCCTAATAAACTGTAAGTCCCTCTTTAGATAATTTACTATTGTTTTTCCCTTCAGAGTAGCAAAATTTTCATGAGAGGAGTCCAATTTACTCTTGGCTTATACCAGTCTCTGGATGTATTGTTCTCATTGAATTAACTCTCCTCCAAAATCCCAACAGTTGGGCAATCCTGCCTTGATGATCCTTTCAAACTCAGTGTTGAAGGCTTCAACATTCTTTATAACTACATCCAGGTACTCCTCATATTTGACCCTAGCCTCTACATTCTGGACAACCTTAGAAATCTCCGTGATAACACTGACTCTTTACACCACATCTATAGGCCTCAGTTCATTGATTAGTCTTTCATTGCATAAATTAATAATTTTTTTAAGAATTTGAGATTTATTCTCTCCATCCTCTTTGGTTTATAAGAGAAATAATTCATATTCCTTGATTACGATCTTCTATTCATTCATCAAGGTTATGTGCTCACAGTGATTTCTCATTTCGTCAGTGATCTCATCCCAGACCAGTTGCTTGGCTTGCAGTAAATACATGTTCTCCTTCAGTTCCCCCTTTAGCTCAACTACCTCTTGATTTAATGTTTGTAGGTTATTGCTGATGATTTCAGTGTTCGTTCCAACAGTCTCAAGTTGCTTTTCCTTCTGAGCTAGACTTCCCTAGGCAACATCCAAATCGTTTTGCACCTTCTTGAGTTCTCCTTATGAGAGTTGGAGCTCAGTCAAGGCTTTAGTAAGCTGCTCAGTGGGGTTTTGAGGATCTTCGGGTACAACCACCTTGCATGTGTGTGAGTCTATTTTCATTTGTAGCTCTGCTTCCTGTTGCTTGAGGGCCATTATTTCATTATTTATTTCAATGAGCTCTTAGGCTAGGATCTCGTTCTGTGCCTGAACTTGAGCAAGTTCCCGAGACTGTACATGCTCACTGCCTCACATTTTTAGTTTTTCCCTCAACTCCTAAATCTCCTTTTGGGAGTTTTTAAGGAGGGATTCAACAACCATCCGATCCTATGGATTCACCCCTAGTTTCATGATCAACTCTTTGAAGCTCTCATTCTGCATGTGGAGATCCCTGGAGTTGGCTCTCTCTTTCTTTAATCTGGTTGCAACCTTCTCCAATAATATCTTTTCCTTATTGATAGTCATTTCATTCTTATTGAGCTCATTATATAACATTTCCCCAACATGTTTGTGGAAATTTATCTTATCTTTTAGGGTAACACTTGCTAGATCCAAAGATACATCTAAAGCTTTAAACTGTGAACCTGAAAGCAAGGATTGTGCCAACGGATGTTGTAGTTAAAAATTCATTTGATTTCACTCTAAATACATGGTGGTTAGGAGTCTAGTATGATATGATACTAAGTGTGCTGTCATTTTCTGCTGCATCTCCTCCCTTACCTTCTTATTCCTTTCTTCAATTGCCTTCCAAGTAGGCCAACTCGATTTAGTAGAAGTTGTGTTATATTTAGCACCCAAAACAATTACCTCTGAAGAATATGAGGTGACAACCCGTGAAGGATCCTCCAAGGTCACTCAGAAACCTTCCTAGTCTAGCCCTGCTTCTTGGTTTGACATCACTTCTACTAGCTTGGTCTCAAAATATTTTTCTTATGACTCTTGGTTCATTTCCTTTTTTACTTACATGTATGTATCTCATCTCGATTTCTCCAGCTTGGTCAATGGTCCTTTTTGGTGCCTTGTCCTTGTTCGTTGGGGTCTCGTTCTCCATTTACATATCCAAAGGACATGAATCAAGATTAGCTTTCCATTCGATTCCAGTTCTAGGTTCATGTTCATAAGTCAAAGCATTTATCTTTTCTCTCCTTCAGGAAATGATACACTTAGGATCATAATGCTAAATAGCTCGCTGTTCAAATTCCATCTTTCCGAGTAGAACCTCAACCGCTTGGAAACCATGCCTTGATTTGAAAACAAAAGGCCCTATAGTATTCCCCAATTTAAACATACACCCCTTCTTTGTAGGGAAAAAGTGTAGTTGGTCTGTGTTGAGGCTATGCGTAAAGAATTCTAGAGAAAATATTCTCATAGTAATGAACACAAGAAAGTGATCAGGGGGAAGTTCACACCCATGAACTCTGATTTTTTTATAATTCTCAAACAGGTACAAATACCCTACACTGACATCTTTGCTAAGTTGGAGGAGCTCTTTTTATTTGGGAAGAATTATGGTTGGAGGTTCATCATGAATGATTTTGTATGCAATGGCCTTGTAAGCTGATATGAACTTAGAGTAATCGTCATTGTCCAATGTCCTCCTGAATGGGGAGGTTTCATATGGTTTACTTATACCATTTTAGGCTCCTTTTACATTTCGCTCATAAGCAGCCCCTTGATCTGCCTTTATTTTTTTTAGGAGTTTAGGGAAGATGTTTGATAAGGTCCAAGCTAGGGCTGAAGGCAGTGAGATAACAATTTTACACCATGGCCTAATTAAACTCTTAGTACTGGAAGAATTAAAAAAATTAAACAGAGATTGGGCATATTTTCTTTTCCTTGGTGGATATAAAGTTGATTCAGTGACACCTAAGAAGATTTCAAAGCCAAAAACTACTTCATCTCCAATTGTGACAGAAGGCGTTAATGAATAAGGGGCATAACCTACCTTGGAGCCAATGGAAGTTGAAGTAGAACCTATACTAGAGGCATATATCCCACAATCATCACCTGCAAGCCACAAACAGAAAATTAGCAAACATGGTAGTAGAAGGATAACTAGAAGCCAAACTATTGCCAAGGGAAATAGTGAAGACATCCTCTAAGAAATAGGCATTGAAGAATCTTTAATTGTCCAAGCATAAGACATTAAAGGGGAAAAAAAGGAAGAAACAGAAAGGTAAGACTGTCAAAAAAATAAATTTTGAAGGAGAATATGCAAGCTTTATATTCCAGCCAAGGAAACCATTCACTAGGTTACAGCTTGAAAAAGGAGTCATGGAAAGCAATATGACAGAAAATGTTGACAAAGGAAAGCAACGTATCACATAAAACATTATAGACCTATCTCCAGCAACATAAGAGGTTTTTGTGCAAAGGAAGGGAAAGGAGAAGATGGTGGAAAAGACTGAAGTACAGATATTGCAAGAGCAGTTAAGAGAGGCCAGAGAAGAGGTCATTGAAGTTAAATTGGAACTAAAAGAGGCCAAGGTAGACTGACAACTGATGGAAGATTTTGAAGGAAAAATGAATGATCAATTGAACCAATATGAGAAATCACTGACAAATGCCAAAAGGTTGCTGAAAAGAACTCTTTCTTTAAGGAGAGTAATGAAGAACACCAGAAAAAGAAACCTATGGTTACAGTTTGAGAGGAAAAATCTTAAGGGACAGGTGAAAGAGCTAGAGGACCAAATGGAAATGATTCAAGAAGAATTGAAGAAAAGAGGGCTGAAAATTAAAGTGATAAATGAGCCTGCAGAGGTAAAACCTTCTACTGCTAAGGATGGAGTGCCAAAGTTTGAGGGATTGGCCTAAACATTTTTGATAAATTTTGCAGCATGCAGGAAACATCATTTTCATATTTGAAGCCAAAAATTTGAAGAAAAATAAAAAATCTGTGTTTTTCAGCCAATTAGGCAATTTCGTAGTGAAGCCCAGGCTTGAAGTGCAGATTTCGCTACGAAATCCTTGTAGAATGTTTTTTGCTACGAAACTTATTTTTGCTGGAAATTAAAGGAGGGAAAGAGTTGTATTTAGCTAATATTATCCAGCAAACATATCCTAATCATAAAAAGAAGCAAAAATTGGTTTAGATGGATGAAATGAATATGCTACTAAACTAAACTACGAAACTGCCTAGTGTAATTTGTTTGGGCAATGAAGTGTTTTTAGTGATATTTGGAGGTTTGGAAATTTTTTTGAAGAGCAGCCAACCACGTGGAGATATTCAAGATGGCAGTGGGCCACTCCAACATAGATTCACTACTCGACAAAAATGTCACCTATCCAGCTCAGCATGAGGACAATGATCAAAGTTATGTTTATATTTTCCTAAAAGTTAGGGGTGTTAGTTCCTAAATCTAGTGGGTATATTTATGTCTTGGTGATGGTGAATTCCACTCGAGCACCTGGTCATTATCAATGTAATTATCCTATTCTACAGATAAGTGATGTAGTAAATGAAAAATAAAGTCCTAATAGACTTGTAAGTCTTAAGTTATTAAGTGTCTTTTGCAGTTCCAGGAAAATATTTTATGGTTAAGATAGGTGTCAAGATTATGGTTTGATGATCTAGCCAGCTGGGCAGATCCAATGTAAGGAGAAAAATCCTATTAATAGGCAGAACTTCGAATGAAAAAGGGTTGGATAATGTTACTTGACACTACCACTATTGTGAATTTTTATCGTTAGTAATATACGTTGATTGTGTTTCTGCTTCAATTGAGATTCTTGGAATGTTCAAATGAGCTTATGTCTTATGTTTCTCTTTATCTTGTTTCCAATATCTTGATGTTGAATTACTCAGAACTCATGTTATGCATGCTCTGACTTCCTTTTAACATTGAGCTATTGAATATTTCTCTGTGTTAGTATTGTCCTTTCATTGAAATAGTAAAAGCCTTAGCTTCCACAAGAAGATCCACTTGTCATTGAATTCCTTCTTACTGACTCCATAATCCCAATGGTAGTGAAACCTATTTCATTTTTCATTTGCAATCAAATATATTAAAACACTTATCACAGAGTTAGCCATCTAAATAAATCCTAATTGAGCAAATCATAAGTTTATTTGAGAGAGCCATCTCATGCTAAAGAGGCTAATCCTCAGTCAAAAGCTGGTCTAAAAGAGTTACTTTAAGTTGTCTGGTGAAGCAGTCCATCAATACCAATTTAGAGATAGCATGTCCCATCCTCTAATGCCACAACATGGTCTTATTGACTTAACAATAATTTGACCTATAAGTTTCAGGAATGATTGCACTACTACATCCAACTAGGTCGACATGTCCCAATTTGAACTCCTCTCATCAATACCATCAAACCACAATCCATCTTGCATGTATCCTTATCAAATATAGTATGCGCAAATATATCTCCATATACAAACTTGGAATGTGTAAGACACTTGGAAAATTTCTATTTTTGCCATTGTTGATAATTAGTTGAAATGGCACTCATCCTACTATTCTATTTGTTGATTCATCCCCCAGGTAGACATCCCCTCCATCATATTCTTTATACTCATAAAATCACTCCATGTGGGTTGTCACATTATAATATTCTCTTAAATTTATCAACCAAACCTCATGATATACTTGTGTACCTATTAAAGCTAAGTACACATCCCCTCTTTCACTCAAAAAATTCCTTTTTTTAGTCAACTACTCATCGAATCCCTTGCTCTACTCAATAAAATTCAACTTGCAATCTCTTTTGTCTCGCCATGATTTACCATAATTCTTCCCTTCGACCTAGATCTATATTTGGAGAATTTACCTTTATTTCTATTGACTAGTCAACATCTCAATGAAAACACATCCTTGGTCATCCTTCTATGTTATTTTGCACTTGAATAAATAAATGTGTTGTAGAGTGGAATAATTGTTGAGTTTAACATATAGCTCAATGGTTGTATCAAGTAGCATACAGGTTAAATACCTAAGATTCCAATCACACTGATAAAGGAGAAGTTGGGACTCAAAATTACATTTATAGCATAATCCTTACAACCATCATAAGAATCAAGAGACAAAGTTCTTAGCGACTGAGAATTGGAAAAGTTTAGTTTTTTTATTGTCTTGATTATGATTTCCTTGTTATCTAACTATCAGGCGCGGGTTACATTATATATTAATGGGAAATTCATTGTCATATTGTAATCCTTACAACCATTTGAAGGATCCTAAGAACATAACAGTTCATTTGAAATGGAGTTGGAGACCTAACATTGATTCAAATATTGAGAAATAACATGTATTTACCATTGCATAGTCATATAGCTTCTTGTTTGTAGGTTATATAGGTGAAGGAACCAACTAGATAATCTATGGCATAGGTTGCACAGATAACAATTTATGTATTCTTAAAAAGTACAAAAGTCATTGTACAAGGTAGAGGATAGAGGCCTAGTAACCTCCGAAAAGTATAGTTCTTTGTACAAGACTAAGAACATAGACAAGAGAGAGAAGTACTTAAATTACGTAAATGTTATATGTTATTAAACCAAGTGGACTATAATTCCCTCATCTACATAGAATTTTGGTGGATGTTTTACTGATGGATTCATGCCATATGACGGTACACCCAATTACTGCATTATGTAGTTGTGATCCATGGCTACTTGTGCCTAAAGTAACTTCAACCATTTATTATAAAAACCAAGAGAGCACTTCCTAAATTTCTTGGTTCATATATAGTGCAAACATCCATGTCATCAAGCTCTCTATGCCGCTCATGCATGTTATGTGAATTGTGTGTCTAGGGACAAGGCTAACCGCAACAACTTTATTTTCCTTCTCTAGCCATGTTCTCTTCCAATACTCTCTTGGTGCATGCAATTAGTATGAGGAAGTGTCTATGGTGTGCCTTATCTATGAGCAAGGATGTTTTGTTTTCCCATGGTGTGCCTTGCAAATGTCCCAAGGCATCCAAAGCTAATTCGTCTAAGGCATCAAATTTTCATTATGTCCATCTACGTTAGTAACTGATCATCAAGGTGGTAATGTGGAAAAGTCATATGAAGGCACTTAAGGCTTATAGTCTACCTCTCATGCAAGTTTTTGGGGCACCGTATTCTCTAAAGTGAGACGTTGAGGTTAGAAAACTAATTTTTTAATATGTAAAATTAATGATCGTATAAATAGTATTGTAGCAATAGGGATGAGTTTAAATGTAACAATATCATATTTTTAATTATTAGGAAATACTTTTTAATGGTTGGTTGAAATTTTAGGGTAAAAAAAATTGATTTTCGTTGATTATTATTTTATTGTTGTTCTTCCTAGTATTACTATTAAGGTCCAAAATCAACACTTATCACACATTGATTTTAATTTTAATTTTTTAAATGGTTTCATTTTTTTCCTTAGAAAATTTTGAAACTTTAAAAAACCTTACAAGCATCACTTTAAATTTAATGCTTCTAAACATCATATAATCATGAAAAGTTTGGACACCTCACTTTGTTCTTAGATATTTGACTAGGTTTTCACTTTGGAATATTGCTTGATTGCGTGTCATTTTATTGACATTAAAATTTTTGTTTTTATCCATGTTCAACCATTGATAAATTAATGCATAAGCATCATTTCCATTGCATAAAAATCATTTTGAGGTATGTTCGGAGTCTAAAATGCCTAACTTGTTTTGAAGAAGGACCTAAGTGTAATGTGCCTAATTATAATGTGCAACACATATATATTATTGTTAAACCAAATGGACTCATCTGACATGCTCAACTAAAATGAACGTTAGTCAACATCCTGTATCACTAAAGGGGAAAAACATGCCATGTCACTATAGGGAACATTGCAACTTTCTCCATTAGTTCATAATCACATAACCTTCTAACAAAAGAAGTGTAATACATCAATTCATACATCAATTCATACACAATAATCCATGAGTCCTAAATACAATACATAACATAAGTGAAACTAGGGACCTATGCATTATGAAAAATGCACCAAATTCAATAATAAGGACATGATTGACTCTCCCTTGATCCAATTCCAAGGAGGACATATAAATCTTATTTATATTGCCTAAACATTAAGTTGGATAGGGTGAAAATTATTCATATGAGGTGATTACTTGTCTCTTAAGGTATAGGCTAGCGGTATACAACTAATAAGGACATGTAGGTTTATATTGATAGGGGATTGAGTTTAAGGTTAATTAGGGGTCATTACAAATATAATGGTCAGTAGTTAATACAATTATAGTGGTTATAAGGTGTTGTTTAAAGGGTTTTAAGGTTAAGGTCAATTAGGGTAGGGGATTTATATGTATTGGGATCAAGAGATATTAGTTATTTAGTAGTTAGTGCTAATTTAGTGGGGTTGTAACCATCAAGGGTTAAGGACATTAATGATACTTTATAGGGTTATAATAATTATATGATAAGGTAAATTAGAGGCTAGTGGGGTTGTTAGATTTCATATGGTAAGTATGTGGTAATTTTCCCACTTGGTTATTACTAGTAAGGAACTCTTGGGGTTATATATCCTTAGGAGCACCATGGGGGAAATAGACCAATGAGTGGGGAAGTACGAGAGTGTCATAAATGTAATATTTTACTAGAATTCCAAGTGTCTTTATCCCAAATAATTTGTATCTTGTTGTATTATACTCCATATGTTATTTTCCAAGATTTATGGAGAGGCATGCGGTCTCCATGCAAGTCTTATATTCATGTGAATATTGGGAAGGAATTTATTCCACCTTTGGAGAAAATATTATTCATTCTATCATGTGAGAGTTGATGGTTAGGTATGCTAATATGTTGGTGCTAAGAATCCATTGCTGCAATGGTGAACTTATTGCCTTACTTTTGTTTACATACATGTATGAGAAAATTATAATTGATTTTATGGGTAATGGATGAATTAGAATTGAGATTATTTGGTTCCCAACCTTAGTTTTTTCCTAGCTAGCCTAGATTGGAGCATTGGAGGGAATTAGGATAAACTAAGGGACTATTTAGCACTGAAGGGGATCATATGCCTTGTGATATGCAAGACTTTAAAGGAGGAAAGAGAGGTTGGTGAGTAGGATTGTTGTTACAAATACGCGGTGAAAGTTAAATTCCCTAGTTATAAGATTAAAAATTTTCTTGAGTATGTAAAACGAGATCAATATCCAATAAATTCACCCTTGTTTCATTACTTGGCATAGGGGTGAAACCTGCACGAGTTGGTACCAATGACTAGGAGGAAAAATGCTCAGTGAATTCCTTTCAACATATGAGTGTGCTCTTTTCCATTCATGAGTTATTTATTTTCAAGAGCTATAATGATTTCTTTACAAGTTTCATTGCCATAACATTTTATTTCAAAAACATTAAAATGTATAAATTCCCTTTTCTAGAATTCAATTTTATCTTCATGCACAAGATTGATAGAGAATAAGAATTTTTAGAGACTAACAAATAAATTAGTTAAGATTTATTCACAATATAGAGGAAGTTTGTTTCAATTTTTTACAGAGTAGAAAGCATGTTGATTTTTAGAACTTAATTGTTATTTAAATTTATCAATTTCATTAGGAAAATAAGAATAAAAACATCCTTAGAAGTAATCTCTACAAATCCAATCATCACACCAATAAACTAAATGAATAAAAGAGGTTTCTAGCATATATTGTGCACTTTCACTTCACAAGTTTACCAAATCTGGTCAATAATTTATGTAATCAATTTAAGACAATTAAATTGACTAAACATTTTGGCGCTGTTGCTGGGGAAGTGTAAATAGGAGCCTTTTTATTTTCATTTAAAAGAAAGAAAGAAAGAAAGAAAAAGACAAAAAAAACTTCAATCACCTACCACACCCACTATATCACGTGGTGTAGTAAGAGCCACACATCGAGAACATGAATTCTTATTTTTGCAGGTAGAAGAAGATGTGACAAAGGAGCTTAAATAAATGGACGAAGATGACGAAAATGAGGAAGTTCCTTTTGGATTTCACATTCAAGAAACTGATGTCAATTGTCATATGAAGAGCATCCCTCCATCTATACTGCCTAACTTCAAAGGTATGAGATTAGAAGACCCATAAACCTTTCTTTTTGAATTTGAAATCATTTGTAGATCTTATGGATACTCATTACACATTCAAAAATTGAATTTGTTTCCAGCAACATTGAAGGATAGAGCTCTTATATGGTTCGTGACTTTAGGAACAAATTCTATAAGGACATGGGATGGTATGAAAAGAGTATTTTTGGAAAAATATAAAGAATGGAGCTATTTTCCCAATCATTATCTTATAATATATAAGTAATATGATGTTTATTGTTATGTATTGATGGCAAATGTTTTTGTTTCTACTAATATGAAGATTACGTGGTTATTACTGTTGAATTTTGTAACTATGGTTGGTATTCATAATGTTTCATTTGTACTTGTATTAATGAAATATAAATTATATTTGTAAAAAAAAAAAAATTGAAGCATTTTCTTCATGCTTGTAAGAAAAGGAAAATATTTATTGAGTTTAATTCAAAATAAAATTTTATAAGGCATGTTCTTCATGACCTTATCAAGAGCAGGAAAATGAAAATTTAAATTTTCATTCTAGACACCACAAGATGCCCAAGTTGGCCTGCCAGTGATGAAGTCATCCCTTCCCCAGGAGGCACCTATTTGACCCCTTCTAATATGTATAAATAGATACCACTTGATCTCCACTCCAAGTAATTTGCATCTCTCATCAATCAAGTATATTTTTGATTTGGTATAGTAAAGGAGGACGAGGAAGAAGAAGGTCAAGTTGAAGGGATAAGAATAAGTTGAGTCCAAGAAGATACTCTCGCACATGTTATCCTTTTATTACCCTAGCATGTGTGAAATTTTTGGTCTGAATTATTTGTGGTAAAGTATGGTCATATGTTTGAAATTCTGAGAAAAAAGAGAGCTTGAAATTTGGCCTTTGTACAGACCTGGAGTGAGTTTGTGGAAAGGATTCTTGTAGTGATTTTGGTGATGTTTGAATTGGAATATTGAGGCATCTTGTGTCTTTCATCTTATTGGTTAGTTTGACTTTGATGTATCTCTTGTTGCATTGATTCTATAAGGAAAAGGTTGGTTGGATTTTCCCAAGGTAAAAATCTTGTCTCTTTGTGCATTGTGATCTCGCTTTCTCTATTATCTCTATGGTTGATTTTTTCAATGTTAATTTATAATAATACATTGAAAGGGAAAAATAACCATATACTTCATTGGTAGTAATTATCAAGTTTCATAAATAATTGCTAGTATAATTTGCACTAGAAAAATCAACATGGAATCAGAGCTTTGGTGAAGGAAAGAGAACAAAGATCATTCTTGAATAAGTTTTACCTTGATATCACTTTGAAGAAACCCCATATCTATAATCAAGTTGAATACATGGCTTCTATGTAATCAACGAACGAGTTGGAAGGGGCTACCAACTTTAGAGCTTGGAAGACAAGAATCGATTTAATTCTCGCAAGGGAAGATATTTTCAAAATTGTGTAAGGAAAAGTAATTGAACCTACAGATGAAGAAGGAAAGAAGAAGTACAAGAAACATGACATCACTGCCATGAGCATAGTTTTGGACTCCATCAAGGATCATATAATTCCATACATATCAAAGCATGACACTTCAATGAAGATGTATGATGCTCTAACTAGTTTGTATACCATCAACAATATTGGCCAAGTCTTTGGTTTGAGAAATGAGCTTCACAGTATCATAATGTCAAATAATGATAAAGTGGCTTCATACTTTATGAGGGTATATCAACCGAGGGATCAACTAAAATCTATTGATGAAATTGTGTCTGGTAAATAACTTGTGATTTCAGCAATCAATGGACTACCATAGTCATGGGATTCATTTGCATCAGGTATAATTAGTCGAAAGGAAGCTCCAAGTTTGGAATAATTATGAGCATATTTTTCTCAGGAAGAATCAAGACTTTATAGAGGAATAAATTCAAAGGAAGAAGAATATTGCTAAGGATATGCAGTTTGTTCCAAGAAAGTTGACGGAAGAAAGAAGTTTGGTTTTTAGAAGAAGAAGAAGGATTCTAATAGAATACCTAATAATCAAAGGAAGAAAGATATGCATGGGTTCAATGTTTACATTGCAACAAATTTGGTCATTCCAAATACTAATATCCTGAAAGATTCAATGATAGGAATAGAAAAGGTAAGCAACATGCTACAACGACAGAATTTGATGAGCATTCCAAGAGACCCAAAGTTGAAGGAGATAAAGATAAATTCTACCATTATGCACTTACAGGATCTCTCACAAATGACAACAACATATAGTTGATAGAAAATGGAGCTTCAAGGCATATGAAAGGGGATCATGATCATCTTACAAGTTTTATGGAAAAGATATTGACTCAAAAGGTGGAGCTTGGATACAATGACAGCGATGCAGTCAATGGAATTGGGACATCATCTGTTGATTTGGAAATAAATGAATGAGTTTACTTGAGAAACATACTATATGCTCCAGGTTTGAAAGATAATTTAGTTCCAATTTCATGTTTAGAATATAGAGGAGATAGATTATAGCCTTTATTGATGGGAAATTCCTTGTGTGGGCTAAGGGCCCAAGTATAAATTATATTAGGGTTATTGGGACTCATGAAGGAAGTTTGTATAACTCCTAGGGAAACCTTCTCAAGATTTATTACATAGTGATATCAATCCATGTGAACTATGGAATAGAATATATGATCACCTTAATTATAAAACCTTTCCAGATTTGTATTAGATTATCTCAGGTGTACCATATTTTAAAATAGATCATAAAGGTGTGTGTAGTGGATGCACTCTTAGAAAGAATGTCAAGAAACCCTTTCCAAGAAGTGAACACAGGTCCAAAGAAATATATGTGGTCCGCTATGATCATGTATGTGGTCCTATGTAGATGAAATATATTAGAGGTTCTCTCTACTATGTATCATTTATCGATGACTTCTCTCGCAAGACGTAGATCTATCTTATGAAATCAAAAGACAAAGTCTTTAGAAAAAATCAAGAATTAAAATTTGAAGTGTAGAAATGGAAAAGGAAGAAGATCAAGACTCTAAGATCATATAATGGAGGATAATACACCTCCAAGGAACTCATTTCCTTCAATAATGAATCTAGAATTAAGAGGGATTTGATAGTTCACTGTAATCCTCAACATAATGGAGTGGTTGAGAGAAAGAGCAGATCTATCGAATAAATGTGAAGGCAATGATACATGATCAAGATGTGCCAATTTTATTATGGGGAGAAGAAACCAGGAAAGTTGTGTACATTCTAAATAGAATTCCTCATTGAATTATAGAAGATAAGACTCCTAAAGAAGCATTCACCGATCAGAAACCACAAGTTGAACATCTGAGAATATTTGGTTGTCCAATGTTCATACATGTACCCAAGGATAAGAGAAATAAGTTAGAGCCATCCTAAAAGAAGGGGATATTTTTTTGGTACAGTGATTCATCAGAATCCTATAGGATATATGTTCCAAGGCAACGACAATTTGAAGTAAGCAGGGAGGTGAATTTTGATGAAGATGTCACTTATTGGTAATACAGAGAAGTTCACATGGACACTGATGATGAAGAGAAGGAGCATGTGGCACCCAAATAAGAAGTTACAGGTCCTCTCACATCCTTAAGAAATCTTGAATATCATGAAGAAATTCCATAAAGACCTTGTGAACCAGTAGATCATGTGGTTGTTCGAGAAACTAGAAAAAGACTAGCTTGGATCAAATCTACTTTGCAAGATGCAGAAGTACATGTGGTGCCATGGGGAACCTCTAGGGAATATACTATACCTAATGGGTATTATGATTATGTAACATTGACTCTAAACTTTCCAACTTCGAGGAATTAAACACCCAACAATATTTGAAGGATGCAATGATGGAAGAATACTAATCTATTATGAAGAACGATGTCTGGGAGATTGTTATAGGACATGAAAGAAATTTTTTCGTAACCTAAAAGTAGATATGTAAGATCAAGCATGCAACATATGGGATAATTAAAAAATCAAGGGCAAGAACCATGGCTAGAGGGTTCTCCTAGAAAAAGGGAGAATATTATGATCAGACCTTTGCATCAGTTTTCATGTAAACCACGATTAGATCTCTCGTTTCTCTTACTTTGTTTATGGGATGGAAGTTACATCAAATGGATGTAAATACTACCTTCCTTAATGGTGTGATTGAGGAAGAGGTGTACATAGAGAAACCTTGTGGTTTTTAGGTTCATGGGAGAGAATATCACGTGTGAAAATTGAAGAAGGCCTTGTATGGACTTAAGCAAGCACCAAGAGCTTGGTATTCTAGAATTGATGTATATCTAATGAGGCTTTATTTCTCCAAGAGTGATGTTGAACCAAACATATATATCAAGGTTGTGAAGGGTGAGCCTGTGATACTACTATTATTTGTTGATGATTTGTTCCTAATAGGTGTGAAGCATCTTATTATTCGTATTAAGAGGGATTTGGACTCTGAACTTGACATGAAGTATCTTAGCTTGATGAATTACTATTTTGGATTGGAATTTTGGTAGAAACCTATTGAAATCCTTATCGGACAAGGAAAATATGCAATCAAGGTCCTTCAAAATTTTGGAATGATGGAATGAAAGTCTATGGAAACTCCTATAGTTACGAATATAAGTTATGGTATTTTGAGTTTGATATGGTAGATACATCCATGTACCAATATTTGATTGGATCGTTTATCTATTTGGTTAACGCTAGGCCAAACATTTTCTTTGCAGGGAACACCTTGAGCCATTTCCAGATGGAACCGAGACATGAGCATTAAATTGCAACAAATCATATATTGATATATTTGCATGGTATTGTTGAATTTTGTTCGATATATGCCTCAAATAGTGAGATACAACTGCAAGGAGATACATATTTTGACTGGGTATGTAGTGCAGATGACAGGAAGAGTACATCTAGTGTATGTTTTAGTTTGGGCTCTATTATGATATATTGGATGAGCATGAAGCATACATTTTTCACACTCACTACTGCAGAAGCAAATTACATTTCATATTTTTTGGCATGTTCGGACGGAATATGGCTTTGTAAGCTACTCTTTGGATTTTTCAATTAGGTGTTGGAACTATTGGTGTTATTCTGTGATAATCAAACTTGTGTGAAGTTGAAAAACAATCCAGTGGTTCATGATAAGATGAAGCATATTTATATCAAGTACCAATACATTTTTGATATGGTATAGAAAGGATCAGTGAGGCTCCAGTATATTCCCACTTATGAGCGGGCAGTTGATATTCTTACAAAGCCTCTGTTCCGAGAAAATTTTGTATACTTCAAGACAAGCTTGGACTTGTGGAGAACCCCTATATTAGTGAGAGGGAGTATTGTTGTGATGCCAACAGGAGCATGGATCGAACTGTTAGTGACAATGGGAGCCTAGCCTATAATTTTGATGAGTGGACAACAGGGGCAGGAGGATTTCATGGACTGTTGGTGAGATAGCATGAGGGACGAACATTCTTGAGAGGAATGGTCCCTAAGGCCTAGACACTCAATGGAGTGGGTGCCTTTTCAACGTCGTGGCCTAGAGTGAGGCATTTGGAGTTGGGGCATGGATTTGTTTAGGGTTTTACCATGGGTGATGGCAACCCTGGACTAGTCGGAGTACCGTGAGGTGAGGAACCTATCGGATCATGGTGACTAGTTGAGTGAGTACCATTGGTTAGGAATGCTAACCTAGGTTATGGTAGTGATTGGATGATAATTATGTTGATGTAGGTCAAGATTGTTGACCAATATGATGATGCGATCAATTTTTTGTACCTTTCCTTAGAGAAAACATATTGTTTCAATTGTACTTATAATAATGAAATATAAATTAGATTTGTAAAAGAAAATTTATTTGAAGCATGCTCTTCATGCTTGAAAAAACATGGAAACATTTATCGATTTTATATTCAAAATAAAATTGTATAAGGCATGCTCTTCATGACCTTATCAAGAGCGGGAAAATGAAAATTTAAATTTTCATTCTAGACACCACAATATGCCCAAGTTTTCCAGCCAGTGATGTAGTATGCTCTACCCCAAGAGGCACGTATTCAACCCCTTCCAATTGTATAAATAGAGACCACTTGATCTCCACTCCAAGAAATTTGCATCTCTCACCAATCAAGTATATTGATGATCTAGTGTAGTAAAGGAGGACGAAGAAGAAGAAGGTTGAGTAAAAGGGAGAAGAAGAAGTTGAGTCCAAGAAGATACCCATGCATGTGTGATCCTTATACTTCCCTCACACATGTGAAATTTTAGGTTTGATTTTTTTGTGGTAAAGTCCGGTCACAGGTCCAAAATTATGAGATAAAGGAGAGGTTGAAATTTGGCCCTTGTGCAAACCTAGATCGGGTTTGTGGAAAGGCTTATCGCAGTGATTTTGGTGAATTTTGACTTGGCATCTTGAGGCATATTGTGGTTGTAATCTTGCTGGTTAGTTTGAATTTTATGTAACTCTTGTTGCATTGATTCTCTAAGGAAAAGGTTGGTTGGGTTTTCCCAGGGTAAAATTTGTGTTGCCTCTTTGTGCATCATGATCTCTATTGTTCTATTGTCTCTATGGTTGAATTTATGATTTGGTAATTGCTTAATCTACATCATTGGGAGTAATTATAGAGTATAATTTGCACTAGAAAAATCAACAATTACATGAAAATAGAAGCTTAGAAATTAGCATTGCCTTCAAAGGGAATTTTGCAATGTCTGATATATATTTATTTGGAGATTTAAAAGGCTATTATAACCATTAATTATAATGTAGAGGCAATACTTACGCCTCTATTATGTAAATTAAGTTTCAACTGTGTCAAATGGTTGTAAAAAAAAATTGGGTAACCCAAATGATTCCACATTCATGGAGAAAATTGAAATAAATATTTACATGAAAACTTGCACAAGAATATTGTTATGTTTTCTTTAATAGACCAATTGTTTATATTCCATGTATAAGTATAAATTACAAGTTATATTTTGGAATGGATGAATGTGTACATTGGTCATGCATTAATATGTTGTGGGCATTGTTATTTCTATTTCTATATGACAATTCCCTACACTATTTATTTCATAATGTTGATTATATTTAAATTAGGTGATTGGCTATGTTACAAAATAGTATCATCCCAACTAGTATATCATTGATGTTATATGGGTCATAAATTAGTTTGTATTGGAAAACTTAGAATTTGTGTGTCAAGTGTTTCACAAAATGCTTTATTGAAAAAGAAAAAAAAAATGGGGAAATATTTGAAAATTGTAAGTGCTAAAGCAATGGCTCCATTTCCAAAATTAGAATGGTTAAAATATATGGACATGTTAAAGAAGAAAATTTAGTTCAAATCATGGATAGAAAATTTGTGTTCCATGGAAAATTGGGTAAAATGTGATTTTCATACTATTTGTTTGATAAATTCCCATGAGGGTGGTGTTCCTCAAGACTATTCTGTGGAAAAGACTAATGATGAGGAATTCTATGGAGGACAATGTCCTCCCTCCTTTTGGTTAATTCAAAATTTTCAATATCTTGAGTGGATATCCCCCAATTTAATTAAAATTTAAAATTAATTTATTCCCAAAATATGGGGAAAATTATAATCTTGATGTATTGTGGAATACTTCTAGGAGACAGGCCTTGGTGTCCAAAATCACAAAGGAGAAAATGTTGTTATAGAGAAATTGTGTCATCTATGATGGTGGGTTATTTTGATGGTGCTTCAACAAATGGAGTATGTGGGTGAGGGGCACACATTATTTTGGTGTCTCAGAAGTCTTGTCACTTCAGTTGGTTCGAGGGTGCAGGTACTAATAGCATAGCAGGGCTTCTTTCACTATGGGGGTTACTACGATGTGCTAGTTGGATGGAAATTGAGGAGATGGAGGTTGTTGGCGACTCCAAATCAGTAATTGAGTTCGTACAGGGGCGCTCTACTTTTGGTCCACCCTCTTTATATCACTAGATGCAACAAATAAAATAACTAATGGTGTCTTTTAAGAACATCTCTTTCTCCCACATATACAGAGAGAAGAACATGGTGGTTGATCTCCTATCTAAATTTGGGTAAACTACTATGCGAGGTGTTACATGCTATAAGACCTTCGTCAATGGTAGCCTTCACAACTCTATATTTTTCTTCATATAAAGTTCATTGTTCTAGTTTATCCTGTTCTGCTTCAATGGAGAAACAACATTTTCTAGTCATTTATCGGTTGTAATTTTACATTTGAGCTATATTACCATCAAAGAGGACCCAACACGGGGTATCTTATGAAGCATTTTGTACACATGACAAGATTCAACACCCCTAATTTATGTTAGTTAAACTTCTTTTTGTTTATTTTGGGTCATAGCAGCTAAAATCTTAGGCATTGTATGGAGACATTTTGTTTGTCTCGGGATTTGTATGGGGGCACTCTGTTTTTTTTCTTTTCCAATTAGAGTAATTTTAGATCGGGTAGGAGTCCTTTTTATATTCCGGTGTCTAGTAATACATATCTTGATTCTAGATTTAGAAGGAAAATGTAGTCCATGCATAATATGATACAATGGAATGATACGAGATACATATCTATGGAAATGTAACTACCTTAATTTTAAATAAAATACAGTTGGTTTTTTCTATTTGAAAACAAAAAAGTCCAAACTACACAAATTTTTATTTTATAGCAAACATACAAGAATTCCAATGTAAAGAAAGCTCAAGTATACAAAGGGCACTTGTATCTTTCTTAAGCATCATAAAAAGGATAATGGGATAATTAACTAAGATTTATTAGATACATTAATACAAGATAATCATTTCAAAGCAAAGAAATGAGATATGGGAAACAATAGTAGAAAATATGTAACACTTTAGATATAAAAATACTACCTACTCATACTTCCAACAATACTAAATATTGTTCTAGTAGAGTATGTATGAGTAGATATACAATTTCACATAAAGATAAGCACATAAAATTTCTTCAATATTTGAATGTTTACAAACTTGAGTTTCTATGAGATTAAATCTCCAAAAATATTTAAGGTTTCAAAGCTAAATGTTTCAAATGCAAAATAAATGAACTCACAATTGGTGAAGTAAGAGATGAATCATTTGCATAAATAAGAAATTTAAATAAATAGCATGTATTTCTCTTTGATCAATTTAATTCAAGTAAAATAAAGTCCTAGCCTTTGCTAAGCAACAACCATTAAAAAACTTTTGATACTCCTCTTTAATATCTTTATGAGGCAATTGTAACTTTCAATCTTTAATAATTGTATTTTTAATTATCATAGGCATATTTTTATTTTTCTTTGGTTTTTTTCCCCCAGTTGACGACTAGCTAACCGGACTACTCGAAATAGTAGAACTTGACCTAATTGTGGTTGTTGTAATTATCAATGTTGAAGAAGGTTTGAAATGTTGAGAGACGTTTAATGATGGCCTTTTATTTCTTAGACATGCAATTATATGTTGCATCACTTAACATAAAACAAGGTACACATTCACCCTTCGCACAAAGACATCCAACTGAATATAGAGATTATAAGTCATCATGATAAGATCATATTGAAGTTGTGAAATCACCACTAAAATTGAAAATTTGAAATTAAATTTCAAAAATCAGAACGTCCTTGAATGGGACCTGTAACATCTTGAAATTTTTCTTAATCATTTATATGTTTCTCTAAAGTTTCTAAATAAATATCATCATAAAATAAACCTTCATAACCCCAAAGAGTAGGCAAACCATATTCAAACGCTTGAGAGAATTTACTTCTCAAGCCTTGAGCAAATATCTTGATATCTTTACAATTCTCATAAGTTGTAGATATCAGATTATGTTTCCCTTTCATTTTGATCACCTCCATAATAAAAGAGGTTTTAACTAATATTCAGAGACTTTTAGATTATCCCCTATTAAATTTGATTACTTCATCAACTATCTCAACCTCATTTCCAGGTTTTTCCCATGCCTTTTAAATGTTCACGCTAAGGCTAATTTCTAGGTTTTATATGTCCTTCAAAATACTGAATCGATCTTTAAAATTACTCATTTTCACTTTGAATTTATTAGCTTTTAATCATTAACTAACATTTTTCAACTCTTCATAAGAAACCACTTTTTTGTTGTTTTAGCTATTTGTTTTTCATTCTAGGCAATATCAATATTCCTTTGATTTTAATTGTGTTTCTTTTTTCCAACAATAATTGCAAATCTACTATTTTGTTTCCTTTTCTTGGCATATTTTTTTTTCTTGAAAATTTTGTATTTAACGAGATGATTTTTTCTTTTTCAAAATGTACTTCAGGTTTTTTTTTTTTTAATTCCTCCAGCGAAAGCATTTTCTCTCTCTTCCTCTAAATTTTTGATAATATTTTCTTTCTTTTCATTCCTCTCTGTCAAGGCTCTGATTTGGTTTGTCAGTTGAATTCTCTCCTTTTCAAGTTCTACTAACTCCTTGTTTTGGCTATGCTGATTTGTAGATAACTTCAATTTATCTCTAAGACTTTGGATTTCATTGTCTTTCTCCCTTAACATCAAAGCAACATTTACCCTATCTTGATCTGCAATTTCCACTATAAGAAGCTTCTATGGTATATCTACAATAATTATAGATCTAACCCTGTTACTTACCTCCCCAATGTGAAGATGTTCCTCCAACTTATGAAATTTTACTTCCATTCTTCTGACACTAATTTAATCTTGAATCAAATATATACCTACCATACAAATTTTATGTTTATGCCTATCAATCTTATCATATGGAGGAATATTATCTAAATCCATTGATAGTATTATAGTATCATAAACCTTTGTACTAAGTTGACTGACTAATTTATCAATCATTGGCTACAAAACAACCATTTGTAACTATGTTTTTTTATAATAAAAAAACACATACCAGCTTGGAAGGATTCAGGTCCTCATGAGTTAATTGATCATACAAATCTTGTTTTTCATGATTAGATACATTCTTATCAAGATTCATTTCAATAAATTCAACTTCACTTGCATTCGTAGTTTTAATCATTTCCAGTGCTCCTTTCACTTAGAAAAATACATTTGGTGCTATTGATACATTTTTTTTTCTTTTTCGAACAGATTCGGTTATAGTGTACTCTCTGAAAAGGGTGAGGAGAAGAAGTTCCTCAGTACAAAATTTTCCCAATTTTGATGCAGAGTGAAATCTGCTTGGGGATCATTACTTTATATATGATACTTGGGTTGCTATTTTTTTCCCTTCTCTTGCAGATAGAAACTATTACATTTGTATTGTACTGCTTAACAAACTGGTCCAATAACAAAATACATCTAACTTTCATTGTAAAAATATTTTCTGATGCACTTTTAAACAAAAAACATGGAGATTCAGAGGTTGTAAAGAGTCGTTTATACATCGTGTTTTCACTGCCTCTGTATCTACTTCCTTGGTCTTGAGAAGTAGAGCCTTGCTCTGATTTATTGTTGAGTGCTTCCTTTATGAATTTGAGAGATTCTTCCAAGTGGTTGCAATGATTTTTGACTGACCTCATATCCTCGTTGCAAGTTTTCCATTGAGAGTGAATGTAAGCCATTTCTATTTTTGTTCATTCCTTATCTTGCTGGATTTGGTTTCTTAAACTTTCGATCACAACTCGATGTGATTTGCAAAAAGCGCATGGGTGTTGCCTATCTTCCAGGTGGTCCATTTGCTGATGAGAATTGTGATCACTTGAGCTGATTTCCTCGCTGATTGTTGTTTCTATTGTTTTGAATGCTACTTCCCACTTTTCCAAATTCTGTGAAGAGGGATATCTAATTTTTTGTTGCTGCGTTTTTTCCTTATTGGTGAAGAAAATCCATATGAATGAAATTGTGACAGAGCATATTACAGAAGGCAGAAAGCAGTGAGGGGAGGGATTATGGGTGTGGAGGAAGAAGTGAAAGATGGGATGGGAGAGCATAGTGTGCAGGAGGGCGATGCGAGGATGCGTAGATAACCAACACTTCAAATAAAGAAGACAAGGGGCAATATGAAGGTAGTACGCAGCAATAGGATAATGATGTGTATGATGATTTAAGAGATTAACAAAGGTTGTGAAAGCCCAAACTAGACTGATATTTTTATGGCCTAACAGAGCTGATTCAATTTGCAGAGAAGTCACGAGAGGTTGTGCGTTTTGGGAGAATAAAGTACTGGACATAGATATTTGAAGAATCTTGCAGAGATCATGTTTGATTTTCTCTTTGGACATTTTCTGAATTAAGAGTTTGAATATGATCTTGCGAGATCTCTTGATGTTCTTTTCTGTGATAAGATGGATATACTTTGTCATCAGGAGATAATATAGAGGGAATCATGGGATGGGAATTTGGGATATGTTGTCCCCAATTTTGACTTGTCCTATATTTCTATGAACTCATTCATTTGCTTGCAAATCTGCTTGCTTGTTATTCTTTCTCAAGATGTGGAAATAGTCAATCTTGCCTATGTTCTTTGCTAGCTTTTGAGCTCTGCTTAGGATTTGATTGAGGCCTACATTTTTAGTGAGAGACTTGCTTACCATTGCATGGATTATGAGAGAGGAATCTTTGAATACAATAACACAATTTTTTTTTTCGCTTAGGATTTTGAGACCTAATAATAATCCATAAGCCTCTGCTTTGTTATTTGTCATTTGTCCCAACCCCAAATTGTAGGGTATCTGAATTGTTTTGTCTTGAAGAATTATGAGTCCTCTAGATCCTACCTTGCTTGGATTTTTGACAGGCTCTGTTGAGAGAGGGTACCCAAGATTGAAACTCAGCGTCTGTCTTTCTGATTTTCTAATTTTGTTGCACCTTTCTATTTTTTTGTTGGCGACCATGGTTGATCCAAATTCTTTCATCCTCATGTAGGTGGACCATATTTATTCCTTGGAGCCCTTTAGCTGAGAAAAATTCTACCATCATCCCCCATGCCTTTAATGTTTTTGTATTTACTGTAGGAACTTTGTTTTTGAATATTTTCCCATTTTTCCTAGCCATATTTTCCAATAGAGGAAAGATTGGAGGTTGTTTCAGAATTGCTGCATTTTCTATTTATTTTTGAAAGAGTGAGGATAAATGCTTTTCCATTTTCTAATAAACTGACTTATAGGTAGATTGAATTTCATATTTTCTTCAATGGGTTCCACCATCGCCTCCCAACAACTTCTTGAAAAGGAACATTCCAAGAAAAGATGTTGGATTGTTTCCTCTACCTTCTTGCAGAGAGGACATTATGAAGGTCCAAAAATTCCTCTCTTCTTTAGATTCTCTACTGTTAATGATTTGCAGTGCAATAGAGTCCACATAATTTTTTTTATTTTGGGGAGGGATTCAACTTTCCAAGCTAGTCTCCAATATTTCCATTCATGCTTCCTCTGTTCCTCTTGAATTTTTTGGTATCCAGTCCTTATTGAGTATTCTCCTCCCGCTGGAATCCAGTAGTGGGCATATTTAGAGTTTTTGTCTATCGGGGCTGCACCTACTAGGAGAGAAGTCATAAGGTTCCATTGAGTTGTAAGATCGTTGGGCATATTGGGCTTGGCCCATTCTTTCCATTCGCCATCCAACTCCCAGTTGGATATATCTGTCAATTTTTGGTATCCTTCCCTTATCATCCATATTTTTAAATATTTAATATATGGGTTTCTGTCTATGGGAGGGTGTCCCATAATACTGTCCTTCCATATATTTATTTGTTCCCCATTTCCTGGCCTCATCGAGATGTGATCCTTGATTAGTTGGGTTTCTCCAGAGATTGCTTTCCAAATCTGAGTGCATGGTCTGGTCGGAGGACTTTTTTCCAGAATTGAAGTTCTTGTTGCATTGAGGTATTTTTCCTCGAGTGCTGCCTTCCACTATAATTTTTCCCCTGTTAAGAATCTCCGTGCTATCTTACTTCCCAAGGCCATGTTCATTATTCCTGGTATTTTTATGGAGAATCCTCCATTTCTGTATGGAGCTGTCACTTATTTCCAGTTTATTAGACTGAATTTTTTCCTTTCTCTTTTCTCACCGTGCCAAAGGAAGCTTCTGATTATTATTTCTATTTGTTTGTGAATACTTGTAGGAGAAACAATAAGAGAAAATTGATATAATGGCAGAGCTGCCAAGATGAAATTGATGAGAATGATTCGCCCAACTTGATTTAGCCAAAGCATACCCCATGCTTGGATTTTCACTTTCATTTTCTTGACATATTTACTCCAGATTTCAGTCTTCATATTTTTCTTGGTTATGGGCAGCCCAAGATATTGGAAATGATCCCAATTATTTTGAAAGGGAATATTCAGAATTTGAGAAATCCGTTGTAGTGTTCTTATGGGAGTGTTCCAGCTGTATATGCAACTTTTACCATTATTAACCATACCACCAGAGACATCCAAGAAATTATTAAGAATGATTTTGAATCTTCTAGCGACAATGCATGAGGCCTCACCCAGAAGGAGAGTGTCCTCAGCGAACAGGGAATGAATTATTCTTTTAGTTCCACTACTAATGGAAAGGCCAATTAAGGTGGAGTTTCTTCTACTGTGCTCTAGTTTTCGACTTAGAGAGTCTGCCATGAGAATATAAAGAAAAGGGGACAATGGGCAGCCCTGCCTTAGTCCCCCTGAGATTTGAAAAAAATTACAAGGTCTGCCATTTACAACGGGGGCTATCCAAGGGCCTATTGTATAGGCTTGAATTATATCAACAAATTCATTAAAGAAAGCAAATATTTTAAGGACAAATGTAAGAAAAGAAAGGTTTACTCTGTCAAAGGCATTTGCCATATCCATTTTAAGGATGAACCCTTTTTCATTTTTAGTGAGGCTAGTGTGAAGTGCTTCTTGCACGAGGATGATGTTGTCAACAATCTACCGGTTGGGGAAAAAACCACCTT
This sequence comes from Pinus albicaulis, assembly GCA_034641835.2. Lineage (NCBI taxonomy): Eukaryota > Viridiplantae > Streptophyta > Pinopsida > Pinales > Pinaceae > Pinus > Pinus albicaulis. Next base: position 1,522,132,741 of record CM076575.1, on the reverse strand, counting down.
GGTTATCAGAGATAAGGGAGGGCAGAAGGGGTTTAAGCCTTCCAACAGTGATTTTGGAAATGATCTTGTAAGAGGCATTACAGAGAGAAATTGGCCGAAATCGATTAAGGGAAGAAGGGAGAGGGTCTTTGGGGATAAGAGCCAAGAAAGTGGAATTAGTGAATCCCCCAAATTTTCTTTTCCTCATAACATATCTTATCATTTTTAGTAAATATTTTTTGATGAGATGCCAGAAGATACGATAAAATTCTATGGGGAAACTATCTGGACTTGGTGCCTTTTCCGGATGCAAATCCCAAACAACTGCCTTGAATTCATCTTCTGTAACTTCTTTAGTGAGGGAGTTGTTTGTTTTTGTGCCAATTACCCTTGGAATGTGCTTTAGGAATTCTTTTGGATTTTCTTGACTGTCCACTGCTGATAAGAGGGTTTTGAAGTGATTAAAAACCTTCTTTAAATTTCTTCTTTCCCTTTTACTTCTTGTCCATCTTCTCCTATTGTTTTTTCTATATTGTTCTTTATCATCCTTGTTTTAGCTGAGTTATGGAAGAATGAGGTGTTCTTATTTCTAGCTTGCATCCAGAGCTGTCTAGATTTCAGCCTCCAAGTTTCCTCTTCTTGCCTGTTGTTCCTGTAGATTTTCCACTGCGCTTCTTTTTCCTTTACTTGCTTCTCAATAGTACTGTCATTGCTTTCAAGATCCTCTTGAATTTTTATTAATTCATTTTTTAGAATCTCTTTCTCTTTGTGTGGCTCCATGTAGCTGGTTTTAGCCCAATCTTTTAGTTTCGCTTTGGTTTCTTTTATCTTTGTTTCCCATATGAAAGTTGGTGATCCACTAATGTTTTTCCTCCACACATTTTCTTCCTCCTATTTGGCTTCTTCATTGCTGCCCTATATCTTTTATATCTGAAAGGTAGGGGGCCATAGTTTTTAGCCATTCCAAGTTCTATTAGAACTAGTTTATGATCTGAAGCTACTGAATGAATGATTCTAGAGGATGCTCTACTGTAGTTGGCCACCATTTTGTCTTTGATGAGGATCCGGTCCAATATTTCTTTGATATTTTCCTGTCATATTATTCTGTTATCCCAAGTGTATTTTCCATTTTTTGGGGGAATGTCAAGGAGATTGCACTATTCCATTATTTCTTCTAAGATTTCGCTATTTGGATCAGGAAAAAAAGTACCTCCTCTTTTTTCTTCTGCTTTGAGGATGAGATTTAGATCTCCTCCTACAATAAGGTTTTCTTTAAGATCCTCCATTGTGCTATCTCTTAAAGTTTGCAATCAAGTCTCTTTGTCCCTGTAATGATTGGGAGAATATATGCTATAAACGTTGATTTTTTCCCCATTTTCTGCATTTTCCAGTTTTGTGTTTATCCAGTGCTCTTTTTTTGTGAGATGGTGTATGTGCCATTTCCCTTTTTTCCATATAGTACATATTCCTCTTGATGCTCCATTAGATGATATTGCTTGCCCTTCATAGATTCTCGATTTTGCTATTATTGTATCCACTTCTTGGCTATTAATTTTTGTCTCTTGGATTAAGAGGATTTCTGGTTTTTCAGTTTTGATGAGGTCTTTTAAAAAATTGACTTTGGAGTGGTGACCCAAGCCTCTACAATTCCAAGAGACAACTATCATTATTTACTATTGTTGGTGACTGAGGGACCCTTCCCTTTTTGTGCCTGCTGTACTTTCTCCTTGTTCTTTAGTCCTTTTTCAAGGTAACTTTCGAGACCCTGTTGCTTTCCTAGAGAAATATCTTTTACTGCTGCCATTTCCCTTTTTTCCATATAGTACATATTCCTCCTGATGCTCCATTAGATGATATTGCTTGCCCTTCATAGATCCTTGATTTTGATATTATTGTATCCACTTCTTGGCTATTAATTTTTGTCTCTTGGATTAAGAGGATGTTTGGTTTTTCAATTTTGATGAGGTCTTTTAAAAAATTGAATTTGGAGGGGTGACACAACCCTCTACAATTCCAAGAGACAACTATCATTATTTACTATTGCTGGTGACTAAGGGACCCTTCCATTTTTGTGCTTGTTGTACTTTATCCTTGTTCTTTGGTCCTTTTTCAAGGTAAATTTCAAGACCCTATTGCTTTCCCAGAGAAATATCTTTTGCTGCTGCCTCGTCCCTGATTTCCTTATTTGATTTCCTTCCAACTTTCTTTGTATTTTCAATGTTTTGAGGATTTTATTTGGTTTGATTCCGAGTGAGGACTCGGTCCAAGATTTGGGGAAGAGGGTTGGGAGGGAGGAGAGGATCCACCTACTGAGAGGGGAGGCCTTGTGGGGGGGGAAGAGCTAGGGGAAGAAGGAGAGGTAGAGGTCATGGGGTTGGGGGTTGGGGATGTGGTGGAGATCGGGGGCTCGGATGGGATGAGGGCTTTGGATAAGATGTTGAAGGGGTTAAACCCCAGGAAGGATTCTGGGAAAGAGGCAAAGGGATGAGAGGAAGGATTAATGGATGGGGAAGAGGGGCCAGGCGGAGGAGGAGGTTGAGAGGCTGGATGAGGTTTTGAGGCCGTCTTTTCTTTTTTTACTTGTTCCCATTTCGGATATGGGTTTCCTTCAACAGTTTTTTCAGATTCTTCTCTCTTACTACATCAGTTTGAAAAATAGCCATATTCATGACATACCTTGCATTTGAAGGGCATTTTATCATAATCCAACTGCTGTATATGTGTCCATTTGTTGACCTTGAGCTTGACGGCTTCCGGGAGTCCCTTTCCTAGATCGACCTCGACTATGATCCTCGCACATGCCTGCATGTTGTCTTTAGTTTCACTCCTGTCTTTATATTTTTCGACTGCATTTCCTATAACACGCACCGAGTCATCTCCCCAATAGTGAAGCAGGAGATGTGGTAATCTGACCCAGACTGGAACGACAATTGGGACGTCCAATTCTGGATCAAAATAAGGAGTCCAACAGTTTAGATATAGTCCTCTAGTGTCCATAAATTAAGGTCCACTATGGAAAATGAGGTCCCGATCGCTCTTGGATTCAAAGTGGAAGGTGTAGTAGCCCCTGACACAGAAGCGAATGGAGATTTTTCCTTGGGTGAATTGAGCCTAGTTCCTTTCCACCCATTTCTGCACAGTTTTTGGGGAAGGCCACAAGCCTGTAAACTGACCAACCAATCCTTTTTCAGCAAGTGAAATCACAACTTTCCTGGGAAAAGGTGGTGGTAGAGAGATCTTGGGTATGGAATCCAATTTTTTGACAAACTTGGTAATGGTCGGTCTTGTTCGTTGAGGTCCCAATTAGTTTATAAAAGACACAAATGTTGTTTTTGAATCATCAGGCTGAGCACTATTCATGGTGGAGGCATCAGCGGTGGGAGAGGGTGGCCCCAGATCGGGCTCTGGGGAGGTCATGGGAGCGTAGTCCCTACTCTAGGAACGCGAATAACTGCGACAGCTGCTAGGTCACGCAACGCAGCTCTATTGCCTAGTTTTTGGTTGCTATTGATACATTACTTGAAGGAATGTGTGTAAGTTTCATTAATTTTGAGTCAAAATAGGCCCCACCTTAAGTCATGATTTTTGCTTTCTCACCAAATCTAGTGTTGTGGGGTTAACAACTCTAATTTTTCTTCATTGATACCTTGTTGTATAGATGGTCAGCCTATCATTTCTTGGATGAATTCTATGCAGGAATTTTTGTATATTTTTTGTTATCTAGAACAAATATTATGGGGGTTATATATATATAGGTAACTTATATGGTTTAACTTACTCCATAAATTATCAAAATTGTACAATATTTTTCCACATAAAGTCACTACATTTGAATTGCAAATTCAATTGTAAGAAAAACTTGTAGTCATATGCAATCCTTGGAGGTGAGTGACCATACATCAAAGCATGAAACATACGCAAAAGAATGAAACGTAGACATGAACTCGTCATTGAACACTTGCACATGAACTCATCAGGGATTTTTATCTTTTGGATGGTACCAATTGTACATAAATTTGGTTTAAAATAGATGCATCATAATTAAATCTTGTAAAGTGAAACAAAAAATTATGCAAGAAACTTAGTATAGGTATGTTATGTCTAAAGAAATGAGATCGCAAAAGGTCCAACTGTCATAAGCCATCTATGCTCACTCTAGATTTTAATATTCCATGGGGATTCTTCGACAAACCAAGTCAAGGGCATCACCCTATTTGGGATGGGATTGGATATTTCGTTAAATGTGCACCATTACTTACACATTCATTATTCCCCAAGACATGTCTCCAACACTAAGGCCCAAAAAACGAAAAAAAATTAAAATCATCAAGTGGTTTTCTACCATTCCAGCAATAGATTGTCAACTTAGATTGAACCCTAAAAGGCCAAAAATTAAGAATTATTATTGGTAATATCTCATCAAGGCTAAAAAAATATATAAATTTAAACTAAATTTCATTATATTATATAAATTGGGTATAATTCCTACCCAAATCTTTGTTTGGTTTTTTTTTCCAATAAATTATGACCCTTCCAAATATGTCAAGCAAACCTTAGTAGGCTTGTTTTCTTTTAAGCTCTGGTTTTATATGCTTTGTAGAATAGTTTCAATTTGAGTGCAATTTATTATGCTATACACTAGTGTACTTGTTAGTAAACATTGTCAAAAATTAATAAACTACTCTAAATTATTTGGCAATCATTCTAAAATTTTGGCTATGCTTGAAACTCTAATATTAGACATTGCAAATTTTGTTTTGCACTAACTCAATATACAGTGTAATAATCATTCCTTTTTAATACAAATAAATATCATTTCATAATAATAATAATAGTAATTGGTTTAGACAAAAAAAACATGTCTACATCCAATATGGACAATAATTGCTTCCTCCACAATTTAAAAAATATACATGTATGAAATTTGCTCAAAAACACACTAAACTGAAAATATATTTCTTACCAAAAAAATAGAGCCACCATGCTAATCACAGTAAATTTACAACATGATCTAACACCTTATATAAAATCTCACTAACATTGGTGACACTCCCATTGTTTCTCATTGTTTAAATAACTTAATGAAGTGTTGACCCCTTAACGTTGTTTATAACAAGAAATATAAGGTAGAGAAATGTTGACCAACCTTATGGTGAGCCTATTATTAGAAGAAATCTAAAATAATTCATTTCCAATTTTTATTGTCATCTTATAAAGTGTTTTAAAATAATATATCATGCATTCGAGTGTTTTTTTATAGGTAATAAATTCAATAATTAGTGAATGTAAAGTTTTAAGATGATATACCATACATTTCCATATATCATGAATTTGAATTCCACAATTTTGATTATATTTCAATGTACTAAAATATAGATTCAATTATTTCCAAAAACAATATGGGATGTCCTTGTCTAAGGATTCGTCGGAAAATTGTTCATAATATGGTAAAACACTACTATGGTTACAAATATTACCATAAATATTTTCCTCTGCAACTTTGAGATTTTTAATGGATATAGTGATTTTTATGTGGCTAGAAAGATAGATCATGTGCGTCTCTACCTCTGCTCCCACATTGGTCACAAATGGGCCACGATACTAGAAGGAAAAGCCTTCTCATTTTGTGAAGAATCTAGAAGCAAATCCAAAGGTCTCAAGGATTTTCATCATAGTCAAGAGCATGATCCTTGCAACTATCTGAATGTGGAATAGTAGGCCAATTCTTGGGGATATGCGCCTTCCCACATTATGTGATTTTATGGATTGAAAAAAATGGAAACCCATGATCAAGGGTAATTTCACTTCCAATTTCTATAAGAAAAGTTTTCTTACCTTCTTGTTTGAAAACAAATATGATCGGGACCTGATATCTCAAAGTGGGCCTTACTTCATGGGAGCCCAAGGGTTATATTTGAATTGATGCAACCCAAATTTTAACCATGAAAGTGATGTCCCATATTTCATCCTTGTTTGGATAAAGCTTCTTCTTTTTTCCCTTGCATTGTTAGAATGATACTACTTTCAGAAATATCAACAATGCACATGGGAAATACATTAATCGAGTTGAGTCATCAGAGAGTCTTTTATCTTATTCAAGGATATGCATGGAGGTAGATCTCGATAAGGGGCTCCCAACAGCAATAACCCTAAATTTGGATAGTTTGACCCATATTCAAGAGGTTGACCATAATAAACTTCCTTTTAAATGCAAAATTTTCCATGAATATGCCCACTTTGAAATACGTTTCAAAATGAAGCAAGAGGATCAACAAAAACAAGGGTATAAAGGAGAACAATGGAAACAAGAAAAGAGGAGAAGATGCCCAGCTAAACAATAGAATAATCCATTAAAGCAACAAAATCGGAATGGGAACAAAGGGAAAGTCCCAGCTTCCCTAAGCAATCCACCTTAAGGGGAGGGGAATGATATTTTCAAGGGAAAAATGAGAAAATTAACAGCTTTGAGGCTCTCAATTCAGTGACTAAAGAAAGAGAAATTTTCAAGGCATGTAAAATAACAAAAAATTATGAATCCATGTCGCCATTAGAGAATTATATTATACCAGAGCAACAAACAATGGAATCTTCCTCGGAAGAGAAACAATTCCTCTCCCCCAAAAACTCTGAATTGGGGCCTTCTTTCTGTGCTCAGTTGATGAGAAGTCGAAGGCCTTCCTTTCTGTGCTCAATTCCTCAATAGACGTCAGGGACATGAATTTTAGATCAGAATGCATATTGGATGGTGAATTTAATATAACTCTACATCAGTGGGAGAAAAAATGGGGATCTCACATTAGAGATCAGTTCCAAGAACATTTAGAAGACCTTAACCATGAATTAATTTTTTTAGATATAAATCCTTCTACTAAAAAATTCACTTGAAGCAATAAGCGGACTAGACCATGTCATATTGCAACACAGTTAGACATATTTTCAATTTCATATTCATTCTTATCCCAAAAAATATTGTTCAGTGCAAAAATCCTCCCTTGAAACATCGTGTATCATAGGTTGTTCGCTCTTGATATCTCAAAAGACATTAACTTCGGGCCACTACTCTTTCGTTATTGTCCAATTTGGGAAAACTCACCAAAATTCAGGGATCTAGTTAAGAAGGCTTGGAGCGAGTGGGTAATGGGAAGCTCAGTTACGATATGGGAGAAAATATCAAGATCTTGAAGCTTGAAATATATCAATGGGCTCAAGACTAATAATAAGAAAAACAGGGAAAAATACAAGTATGTGAAAAAAGAATGGAAATTATAAATGATAAGATGGAGAATGGGTTAGTGGCCATTAGAGAAAATTTGAGGTCTAAAATGGGCCTACTAAGGAATATTATAAAATAATAGTGGAAGTAATAAATTAAGATTGGAATACCTCGTCAAATTTTAAAGGGGAAATAAAAACTACTTTTCAACTTGTATTTTAAACTTATCTCCCCACAATTTTACTCAATTTTCGAGTGGAAACACTCGTTGGATGCATAATTTAATTCTTCATATAAGGTGTAATATTCCTAATTTAGCTTTTAGCTAATTATAATATTAAATTTTCCCCTCCTTAATTAATATATGAATAAGAGGGTATAGGGACCCATAAATCCCTTTAGTAGAATAAAACCACTTCACTAGTGTAAGTGGAACAACGCAGTGGTGGAGGGGGCCAAGAGGTCAAGTGAAAAACGCAGTCAAGGTGGACAATAAGTGTTACACAGTATTTTGTCACCATCCCTGCAATCCCCATCCCGTACATTGGAAAAAAATTTCAATGACCCTCGTGTATTGTCATACATTTCCATAAATGTCATTCCATCCCTTCGCATGTCAGGAATATAATCTTTATTGATCATTCCTCAAGCAGACCTTCATAAACCTATGTTTTTGGGTTGGCGCTAGCAGGCAGTTATGGCCTCGTACCCGTGAAGAAATTAACATTGAGCCTTGTGCCCTTTGGCATTTTGTCTTAGAAGGGAACCCGCGCCGAGCTGCTTTTGGAATTTTTTTAAAAATAGAAACAAAGCTTCCATGCTCTAACAACTTCGTGAGCGGAGTCATGATGGTTTGTTCGACTAGATCAAGTCAAGTTCCTCCATTTGGCCTATTAGTTCCTACAAATTTGCAACTCTCCAAAGGGATAAACCTCTCCTCCACCTTATGTGGATCCCAAACCTCCTCCTCCTCTCCTATAAATCCTTCTTCCTCACATTGATTTAGATAGCTGAACAGTCATTAGTTATCGCTGGTGTGTTGAAGAGAGCAGAGAAGAATCCATTGTTGAGAGAGAGTTTAAGCCCATTTCCTCATTAAGTCGAATTCCGAACGAATGCTTGAGACGTGCCCGACTGAACCCATCGAAGGAGATCTGCAACGTCAAGGCATAAGGTTGTAAACTTATTTTTCATATATCAATATTACACGATTGGTTAATGGTTCCAACTTTGTTTCCATTTATATTAAAAGTGTTTAGCTCTCTTTGACTAGTTGAATAGGTGTAGATGAATGTATATGCTTGCATGATGTAATCTTTTGTTTGATCTTTGTGTAGGTGCATGGACATCGTCACCAATGAAGTGCAAGGCGTGAAGACAAAGATCGAAGGATATTTGCTGCGTGTCACAAAAAAAGCATTGGACTGAGGTAGGATATCTATTCCAGTCCATATTTAATTTATAAGCTAGGAATTTAGGAATTTAGCGTGTTCCCTTGTTGCTAGACCCACCCTAGGGCTAGAGGGATCGCCTCTATCCGCAGAGGGTATTTTCCTGCTCAACAATAAGGACCAAGAGAGAAGCATATTTATGATGTGGGCTCAAGGGTGTGAGGGTTCCAAAATTATAAGAAAGGGGTGAGGGCAGCCAAAGAGATCATTCTAGATTATTATTATTTTCTTTTCGTTCATGACTTGAGCACGCTTGAGTTGTTTAGCCAAGTTTGCAGTGTTTTTTAGCACGAGGGTGTGTTCGAGCGAAGATCCAACCTCATCCTCAGGGGAATTCAAGTGCCTACTCAGGATAGGATTCTTGTTGTCCATGTGAGTTGATCTCATCATCCGGCATTTAGGACACTTGCAAACCCTCTAGTGTTGGGCAGTCACTCAGTGACTTACGCAGTCCAGTAGCAGAGTTCATTAGAAGAAGTTGAAATTCCATAACATTTCTGCTTGGAATCCATTGAAGGAGTCAACCCTTTAATATTTGGGCTTGGGAGTACTTGCAACTATTCTATCTTTTAGTTCAGCCCATAGTTCTGCATACCCAACAGTTATGCATTGTCAACCCTAGGAGGGTGATTTTCCGAGGTCAACCAATCCGAAAATCCTTTCTGCGTTATTCTGGGTTTTTCCCATAAAGTCTGGATTCTAAATCCCATATCTTTCTGAGCACCAAATCACCCTCATCTACGCAGGCCTATTCACCCAACAACAACATTTCTAGCAAGGCATCACAGAGGGTGAGCTCCAGCAGCGCAGCAGAGAGCAGTGTTTTCAATGGGAGATATTGAGGCCATTCCAGCCCGCTTTTTCTAGGTTTAGTGCTATCTATTTTGTTTTTGTATTGTTTTCACCTCCAAAATAATAAAACGGCTCAGTTGTTCTGTCTATTTTTTTGGTGTTTTAATTTTATTTCCATAATGTTGTATTTTCTAGTCTTTTGTGTTTTGTATTAATGTCTTTTCCTATTTGGAATATTACAGTGGTATTAGAGCTCATAGAATTGGCTCATCTTGTGGAACAATCGATCTATGACACCCTAAGATAGAGAATACATTACGGATCAGACAAGGAGATACAAAAACGGAAAATGTAGAAATCCGTTGGGATAAAAAGCGATGGTTTTAAGTTGGATTTTTCGGGAAAATGAAGATGAATCTCGAAAATCAGAGACATGGGTTTTGTGAAGAGCCGACCAATTCAGATTCCCTTCGAGCAGTTTTTCCAAATTCAATCTGGATTGAGAGCAATGAAAGGTTCTCTGAAGAGAATTTTCTCATATTTGTTGTGGTGGTCGTTTTCCAAATTCTTCCAATTGCAATACCAGATTCATCTTGTTTCAAAGTTCACATTCGGAAAAGAAAACCGTGTTCCAGTGGAGGAGGATAAAGGAAGTCTTCAATGGCAGAAGAAGGTGATGGGAAGGAGTTTGGCAATCTCCTTGTCATATCAGTGTAGGATCTCACTAGAGCAATAAGGGAGATGAGAATAAGAAGACAAAGGGAAATCCCAGAGGGGTTTCAGAATGGAGAAAGTTTGGGTACTTCTTACCATTTGACTGAGAAACAAGTGGTGCCACAAGTCTCACAACGTTCCACCATGCCCACTTTCTTATTAGTGGGGACAAGAGCAGGCGAAACTCAAAATCCGAAGGCAGATCACTATGTTGAGTATTTGGTGGAGTACTGATCTCATGGGACAAATTTCAGAGATCACCTAACCTTCAAAGAATTTTGTTAACTGAAGAATAACCGTAGACCCCATAGCTAGAACCGAGGAGGGAGGTCTAGCACGCGGAGCTCATGGTTGCACCGTACCATTGGGGGTGTTGTACATAATTTGACTCAGCTAAAAGTCAAGAGAGGTTCTGAGTAATTCAAGGTTGTTGAGGAACAATTGTTAAAATTTCAAGAAGACCTGCAACATGCTCAAAAGGATAACCACAAGCTCAATGAGGATTCATCATCACATGTTCTTTAGAACCAAAATCAGGGAAGTGACAACATTGGAGGTGTAATCCAAGCCAGATGAGCAGTAAAGAAGAAAAGCATGTAGAAAGGGTCAAGTCGAGCTTTTCGCATACAGACTAGTTCAGGAGTCGGGCTAATCGATGCATTCAGAACACTGTAAATAGGTTAGGGTGGAGTCATGCAAATATACGTGTAGAATAGTGCTCGGAGGCTTAATCGCAATCGCATGTGGAAGGCCTAATCGCATATCGCAAATCGCAATCGTAAAGCTCAGGAGGAATAGAACAAGGTTAAAATTGTTGAAATGTGAAATGCGATACGAGGACCAGATGCGATATAGTTCGAAGATCGATTCTAAAGTATTTAAAGTCCGGTTGTGGGACCCTCTCGCACATCCCACATCGCAATCTCAGGAGGAATGGCGTTAAGGAATATGCTATAAATGTTGAAATGCGAAATGCGACAAGGTTTCATATCGCCGATTGCGATTTGTGATCGGGCCCACCTCCACTTGCCACATCATCCCTACCTTTATCGCACATTGCAAGCTCGGGAGGAATGGCGCTAAGGAATATGTTATAAAGGCTGAAATGAAAAGTGTGACAAGGTTTCATATCGTCGATTGCGATTTGCGATCGGTCCCACCTCCACTTGCCACGTCATGCCTACCTTTATCGCACATCAGAGGCTCAGGAGGAATGGCGCTCATGAATATGTTATGAATGTCGAAATGAGAAATGTGATAATGAAGCGGACATGATGGAATTTATCGCTAAATTCTAAAGGTTTTTAAGTCTGGTACATGGGTTTTTCCTTTGTAAAAATCACATCGAAGGGAAAAATCAGATTATAACGTAGAACGTTGGAATGTTGAAATGCGACAGAGAAGCGAACACGATACAATTTTTCAAAGGTAATGGAATATCTTTTAAAGTACAGTATTATGGTAGTTACAAAGGAAAGTCTGAACGCAGGGAAGACTTAGGTAAGAAAAGACTCGACGCTACATGCAAAACAACAATATGCGTTTGCGACAATTCATTAATCAAAGACTAAACACTGCAGGAATGAGCGAAAGAGGAAGAGTCAGGTAGTAGGTAACATGATGACAGTGTTTGAAATGAAAAAGCATGGGAAGAGTCGGGTGGAGATGCGTTTATGCAGACGGTTAGGATATCACAACCGAAACTGAAGGAGACACATCAGCAACAAATCAGATTCAACAAAAGGATTATATTTCAAGTTGTATTTTATTTTCTTTGTGTAGATAGAAGCTACAATGATGTCCTTGATTGCAATGTAATAAGTAGTTTAACAGTTTAGGAAGTCTAGGAGTTTCAAGAATCTCGAGCAATTACAAACTGCTTTTGTTTGTATTTAAGAAAGAGAGAAAGAGAGAGGAAGGGTTCAGAGTTCTGGATCTCTTAGAGATTACATTTTGTACTTCCTTTTTTGATGGGTGAATGAAAGAAGCATCAAGTTTCCTGCAACTGTTGATGGTGATTCTTGTTTCTTGTGTCATTTTATGTTGTTTCTTCCTTGTATGAAGTGAAGTAAAGAAGCAGTTGGTCTCTGATTTACGTTTTTAAGTAAGAGTTAGATAGCCTTAATAAGTGCTCCTTCACTCTGACTCCTCTCCCTTCACAAACTCTCTCTGAAACTTAAAAGTAATAGATTATATGTTTACATCATATTATTTTGAGTTTCCCTTCTCTCCATGAACTCTCTCTGAAACTTCAAAGTAATAGATTATGTATTTAAAACATATTATTTTGAATTTCCTCTCTCTCCATGAATTCTCTCTGAAACTTAAATTAATATATTTTGTGTTTACATCATATTACTTTGAGTTTCCCCTACAATTCTTCTTCTCCATTTAGATATCACCAGTCAATGGCCTTGTGAAATCTTTTATTATTCCAGATTATTAAGGGTTATAGAAAAATAGTTTCCAGAGGGATAGAACAAAGACCTCATGATAAAATTATTTCTGTGACACACTTTTAAAATGTCTTATGCACTGATTCCTTTCACAACTGAGGGCTTGTCTCTTAAGATACAACAGGGGGGATACCTTCTCCCACGTATAATGGATCCGCTGAGTGCACGTCTCGGGGTCGGATGGAAAATTTGGATACCCCTTTCCAGCTTAACCGGATAACAGATAGGGAAGCCATCAAAGTGGCTACCTCGCACTTGGAGGATGAGGGCTCACGGGATTGTGGGGATCTCGTAGATACACCTAGTGTGACACATGACTCACCCTTGTTGGAGTTGCCTTTGGTAGCTCCAGTTGACAGATTGGAGGAGGTAGTTAAGCACACATCCATTGATGAGGCATATCGATCTATGACAAAGCTTCAGGACAAAAACCACCTACAGTTGATTGATGAACACATATTTCATGTTGGGTTGTCTATGGAGGAGCAGTTGGAGGCTCATATCGAGTCCATGATGGAAGAAGATGAGTAGACATCCTTTCAGCTACCCATTGATGAAGGGAAACATAGAGACCACACGTTGGGATTCCAGCACATTTCTCTTCAGAGGCGCACTGACAGGATCTACATCGTTATTAGCCCACCCCTACGCCTTATATTGAGAGAGGCAGAGTTTTCTAGACATACCAGAGGGGATGACCAGGATAGCAGCACGTAGCATATGGGTGGGGTGCCAAGAGATGTATCCACCCTTGATGAGACACTAGGAGATATGGTAGTATTGGGTGATGGTCGCACACACCAGTGCCATCAGTTGCCCGACCTTCTAGCTTTGAAGGAGAAGGACACATTAGTACGAGAGGCTATCCTATGGTAGAACGAGTAGTTGGAGGAAATGAGATTGGTTTGTGCCTAGTCAGCAGAAAATTTGGCCCACATTAGGGAACGGTTGGATTCCCTAATGGTGCAGTTAGAAGGCACATTGGAGAGTTAGAGCACCTCCCTTCAGGTATACATAGACAGGGTGCAGCACTCGCAGGATGGAGGGATTATTATATGTGCGGGGATTCTTACATTTGATTCTTTTCTCTAGGTTGGATGGCTAGAGGTACTGATCTGGCACCCCATGGAGCAGGCTAGGAAACTGGATACATCCATGGCCACATTTCAGCAGATTCCATGGATTACCAGAGGGACACGAGGGCCTGATTATTGTTGGGATCCAGGTGGGATTTCCCATCACATCCTAGAGTCAGTAGGTGATGGTATTTGTTGCACAATGGGTTTGATGTTTTGGTGCACACACATTTTTAGATCTCTAGGGCTATGCAGCGAGGAGTAGTGGCCTACAGAGGAGCATGGAGAGGCATGGGGGTATTTTGTAGTATGTCAGACTACATTTTCGAGTAGGAGTTCCTCCCATCACATTGGGTACATATGGGGAGCGATAGATGCAGTGAGACACGAGGGATACATGACGTTACCAGATAGTATAGTCGTAGCCGGGGGTATCTGGTGGTGTACAGGGGAAGGTTTCAACATACAGTGGCATGATGAGGAGTGCAGAGACACTTGGTGTTATGTAGTGACCCATGATACAACGCAACAAGCACTTGGAGCGTTGCCTCCAAGGGGACTTATGGACAGGGGCATTAGGTGTACCCTTGGATGCAGCTCACGTAGGATTGATGAGGATATTGTTGAGAATCTGGAGACACCATGTTTAGCATAGAAAGGGCTACGAGGGTGTTAATGGCAGATCCGAGGCAGAGGGAGTGTCATCCGGAGGATTACTCTTGAGAATTCATGCAACAAGAATGAGTTGAGAAGGAAGGGACTTTCCTTCATCTACAAAGAATTTTGGAGGCCTGATCACTCATGCTTGAGTGATGCAGATGATGTGGCAGAGGTAGATCAGAGGTACATTCCTTATGTATGCCAGGACAAGGAATCTTCTTCAGATGATTCCATGGGGACATATGAGGATGCTTCTAGGGAGCATAATTTGTCAGTGGAGTTGATGAGAGTAGGTTAGATTTGTCTCCCAGCATGCAGGGTGAGCAGTTAGAGGACTCGATGAGAGATATTTAGGATGATCAGTCACTTGTGATAATTCATCCTGAGCAGCATATGGTGGAGCATGGGGCATCTAATGAGGAAGCTATGCACATTATGCATGATAGTACTTTGGGGGAGAGCTAGATGGAGGCTCACAGTGAGTCAGTGCTAGATATGCGGCTAACCTTGGGGTCAGCCATTGAGGAGGAGTTGTTGGAGATGGTGGTGCATCCATATTTGGGCCGAGCCATTTATGAGGTGTCGGTATATGCACATACAATTAGCAAGAGTGTAGTACTTTCAGGGAGTAGCACTCTCCAGGAGTAAATTGATGGGGTTTGCAATGTACCTTGCCCAATTGGGCCTATTATAGAGAGAGGGACCTTCATTTTCAAACAATTATCATTGACAGGCGGGACATAGCAGCATGATTTGAGTATGGATTAGCGACCACACTCCAGACGTGTTCCATATGTAGATATCACCACCTTGGATTCTTCGATCGGGATATACTGGCAGGAGATCATGATTTGGTATCCTATTGATGGTATGATCTTCTTATTCAAGAGCATCGCAGAGTAGGGACCCGTAGACATGAAAGATATTACAGTTTCCAGTTGGCACTGGGGCACATGTCGAAAACTCTTCAACAGTCCATCCCTACTTTGGGAGAGTAAGATCGGCATTGGATTGAGTTAGGGGTTGGATTGGAGAGAGGTGATGAGTTGGTACACAGTTGGTGGGGCATCTTATACAGTGAGAGCTACGACACAACATAAGCCATGGAGCATTGATGCATGTTGGTAGTCTTCACCTCACGAGGCAGTAGTTATAGCCAGATGCAATGCGCAGTCCAAGCTAGGGGACTTGAGTGGTGATTGGCCATGGTGGCATTGTGATCCAGAGGATTGATTGATGATAGGTGTGGTGAGAGATCATTTTGGGATCCCAACATTGAGGGGTATATTCCGAGTAGTCTGACACGGGCGCATAGCTGTACTGAGGGGTTTGTATGGGATCCAGGCATTAGGTCTTAGTTGCATCGGGCTAATAGGGTGGCCCACATATTTTCAGTTTCTTGAGGACAAGAAACGTTTTGGAGGGGAGGAATGTAATATTCCTAATTTAGATTTTAGCTAATTAGAATCCCCTCCTCAACTAATAGATGAATAAGAGGGTAGAAGGACCCATAAATCCCTTTAGTAGAATAAAACCACTTCACCAGTGTGAAATTGGAACAACGTAGTAGTGGAGGGGGCCAAGAGGTCAAGTGAACAACGCAGTCAAGGTGGAGGATAAGGACCAAGAGAGCAATGTATTTATGATGTGGGCCCAGGGGTGTGAGGGTTCCAAAAGTATAAGAAAGGGTTGATGGCAGCCATAGAGAGCATTCTAGATTATTATTGTTTTCTTGTCGTTCACAAATTAAGCACGCTTGAGCTGTTGAGTCGAGTCTGCAATGCCCTTTAGCACGAGGGTGTCTCCGAGCAGAGATCCCAACCTCATCCTCGGGGGACTTTAAGTGCCTACTCAGGAGAGGGATTATTTTTTTCCATGTGAGCTAATCTCATAATCTGGCATTCAGGCCACTTGCAGACCCTCTAGTGTTGTGCAGTCACTCAGTGACTTACGCAGTCCAGTAGCAGAGTTCATCAGAAGAGGGTGAAATTCCATAGCATTTCTATTTGTAATCCATTGAAGGGATCAACACTTCAATAGTTGGGCTTGGGAGTACTTGTAGCTATTCTATATTTCATTTCATCCCATAGTTCTGCATACCTAGCAGTTATGCATTTCCAACCCTAGGAGGGTGATTTTCTGAGGTCAGCCAATCCGGAAATCCTTTTTGGTTTATTTTGGGTTTTTTCCATAGAGTCTGGATTCTAAATCCTAGATTTTTCTGAGCACCAGAGCGCCCTCATCTACGCAGTCCTATTCACCCAGCGGCGACATTTCCAATAGGCAGAGCAGAGGGTGAGCTCCAGCAACACAACATAGAGTATTGTTTTCAGTGGGAGAGATTGACGCCATTCCAGCATGCTTTTACCGGCTTGAGTGCTATCTAATTTGATGCACTGTTGTATTGTTTTCACCTCCAGATTAATAAAATGGCTCAGTTTTTCTGTCTATTTTTATGGCGTTTTCAGTTTATTTCCATAATGTTGTAGTTTCTAGTTTATTGTGTTTTGTATTACTGCCTTTTCCTATTTGGAATATTTATACCCATGTCACATACTTTTGATGGATCTTGCTACACGAAAAATGAGAAATACATGAAAAAATGTGATCACAATTACATGTTTATATATATTTATATTTTTTTTCGTATAACAGGGTCCATCGAAACTATGCAACATGGGTACTCCTTAGATAAGGAATTAAATTTTGCATCCAATCAGTGTTCTCACTCGAAATTTGAGTAAAATAGTGGGGAGATCATTTGAAAATACCAGTTTAAAATAAACTTTTTTATTATTTTATTTTTTAACCTTTTTACTCCAAAAATGGCCAGAACCATCCCCCGTGGTTGACATCGTCATCTTGAATCGTATTGGTTTATATAAAGTTTATTTTGGTTGTTTTTTGTTTTGTTTTCAGACCCATTTTTTATTTCAAAATTTCTCTAATGACATTATTTGTTGCAAAAATAAAGAGAAGAATTTGTAGCCTATCATAAAAATCTCAAAGAAGAAGAAGAGATTTGGTGTTTGAAATCTTGAAGCATTTGGTTAAAGGCCAAAGGTATAAACACACAAAAAATTCACAAGTAAGTAAAATACCGAGTTTGGAAAATTAATATTAAAGAGATTGTTGCAAGAAGTATAAAAAATAATATTTTGCATCACATAGAGGAGTTGGTTTGTCACTTGAATTATTTGTATAGCAACACGGGCCTCGGCAACCCTGAATTGAAACAATCAATGTTTGAACACATTCCCAAATCTATTTCACAAGAAGACAATAATGTGTTCACAAAGGAACCCACTGAAATTTAAAATAAATAAATAAAAAATAAAATAAAAAATTCCACCAAGTTGTCATTTCCTTCAATCCGAACAAAGCTCCAAGACCAAATGGATTCTCTACTGATTTTTACCACTAGTTTTGGTTGGTAATAAAAATTGTCTTTTTCATAATGGTCGGTTATACTTCAAAAAATAACTACATTGGGGGGGGGGGGGGTAATCAATTTTTCCTTTTTAGCCCTGATCCCAAAAGATCTAAATCCTACTTCCTTTTCAAGATCCATCGATATCACACTATAATTTATCTTGTACATTGATCTCAAATATTTTGGCCAAAAGGATCAATCCTATTATGTCTAGAATTATCTCATAAAATCAAGGAGGATTCATGCATCAGAGACAAACATTTTAGAGTATCATCTTGGTTCAAGAGACAATCAACTCTAGCCAAAATAAAAAATACAAATGCATGATCATCAAATTAGATATGGAAAATGTCTTTGATAGATTAAGTCATGAATTTGTCTTCAAATATGTTATGCCTTATTTGCATTTTCGTTTATTATATTTTTCAAAATACAAAAAAAAAAAACATATGATTTAGAAAATAGGACAAAATATGATATTTTCATATGCCGAATAACAGTTTTGTTATATCTGTCGGTCAATTAATATGTTGTTTAAAATATGTGAAGGTGGGACTGACTGTTGGATGAATGTCTGTGCTAATCATCGGATGGGATTTAAATAAATGAAGGTTAATCCCAGATCAGCAGAAACCCGTGGGCACAAATAACCCGCAGGTTATCGGCGTTGGTGCCTCCATAGTTGACTTCGCCAGAATTCTGTTAACCAAAGATCTACGGCACACAATAGCTGCGGAGACAGACCCCCGATGGGTGTGACTACCCCAGAGCACCCCCACAATGATTTAAGCAACCCGTGACGCAGACAGCACATGCCGCCATCTAGGAGACAACTCATCTGTCGCATAATATTGTCGTTACCTGTCCAGTCAAGCATTGAATTAGCATTAACGTTCAAAATTCTATGCCATCTATATAAGGTGTTGAATTTCTTCTTTTCTCCTTATTGATTTTCATTCCCAATTGTCCAAGAAGTCATCATTTGCTTACCTCTACATTTAATTATTCACCACCCTGAAATAATTCATGGCTAAACAATAATCTTTGTCTGGATCTTCTAGACATATCCATCTCATGGACACTGAGCAAGATGTTAGGGATACTATGAGCACCCTTGAGCATTTACCCTTCTACTAGCAATTCTTTCTAAATGAGAAAAGTTCCCCCATTAATTCAGCCATGGTCAAGTCTGACGTTTTGTCTGCATGTGTTCCTAGAACTTATCTGTTTCCCGAATTTGTGCACTAGTTAGTGTCTGCATTTTATCTTGGAAAATGTTTCGTTATGAATTACTTGGGGGAGAATTTTCTTTGTGTCACATCTCAATTAATTCATCAAGCCCTGTGTTATCCCGAATCTGAGTCTTATTTCCAGTTTACGGAAGAATCATTGGCAGCATTATATGACAGTATTGCTTGGCAGGAGTTTATACAGGTTGTCTTCTTTCTAAAGCAGGAGGCAGGACGCTTTTGAGCAGACGATAAAGAATTCCCTTTGGAGATTTTTGACGCAGAAGTCAAACCAGAACTACAGTTCTTGTCAAAGATACTTGGAAAGGAGGATGTTGCCCAAATTGACTGGTCAGTGCTCGGATTATTTTCCCTAATGATGAAGCCTAATCTGGTGTGGGATATTCCCTCCTACTGGTAAGAGAACGTTAACACTCAGCTAATGAGCCTATCCCTCACCGGGTCTTTCAGGTTTCCTTCACTGATCACTTATTTATTCTTGTATCAAAATGAAGAAGAATTTTTACATTTAGGGCTAAATATTATGGATGCAAATAAGAAAAGACAGTCAATAATATTTTGGATAGATATAATAATAAATGAACCAGATGAGGGAGGGGTGTTTGATTTTACAGCTTATTTCATGCCAATTGCCTATAAGGTCTTGAATGGAGTTCCTCCTCCATGTTTTCTTCCAAAAGCCCAAGATTTTCTTCAGTTAAGTGCTAATTGTAAATTTGGGGATTGGTTTGTATATGATGATCATTCATAGATTAGATTATATGGAGTTGTGTTGAGATTCAACAAGAAGATCCTAGTGAAAATTATGCACCTACACTAGGATGGAGCCTCAGGCTATTTTTAGGTGGATGTCTATTTATATATGCAAGAGAAAATTTTATTTATAGATGAGGTCTATTTATAGATGTATGTGCAAGTTCTATTTATAGATTTCATGTCTATTTATAGATGCATGTTGGCTATTATTATCCCTTAATATTAGTTGGACAATAAACAATAATCTATTCTCAATGAGCACATGGAAATAGTTAAATGAAGTGGCAAATCAGTTAGCTAAAGGAATTTCTAGTTAATAGGTTGGTTGGTGGGACATGCAGGTGGACTTAGTTGTAACTGAGTGATTCAAAGTTGTAACAGAGTTGGAAGTGCAGTTATGAAAGTTTTACAGTAGTTTAACTCAGTTAAGTGAGTTAAACTTAGTTGTGCTATTTGTAACTGAAGATACACAAGTGAGAGATCAAGTGAATTAATTATTAATTAATTCACAATCAGTGGCCTCGCATGCAACTGAATATTTACTACTATTAACTGTGTGCGTGTCAGATCCAGTGGAGACCCAGTCGAGTTCTAGGTGAAAGGGCAGATAACTATCATTTGTGACATTATCCAGTTGCACACATGAAACCACACACACATTTGATGTGCCCATGATGATTGCGCAATCAAGGCAAGAGGATTCCATTCATTCAGGGATTGCTATCAACTGGGATTGCGCAGTGGAGGCAGACTGTCTGGAGACAGTAAATTGGCTAAGGAACTTGCCAATTTTTGTATGACAGTGAGACAGTTAGCTCATGTACTGAGAGCTCTTGGATTAGATATTTGTATGTAATTGTTTCATGCTCCATGATATAATACATAATAGAATATAGTGGGGTTTTTAGCTATATGCTTTCCCCAGGTAAATTATCTGTGTTATGTGTGATTGATTTTTCTTCATGATATTGTGATTGGCGATTGAGTTTCAAATTCTGCAAAGATTTTGTAGAAGAAATTATGTATTTAACAGTAGCATATTATTGTTAGACCAGGAGAATCCAGGCAATACATATTTTGTATTAAATTTCTACATGGTATTGGAGGACGGGAAATTGCAATTTTGAAGCAGGAGCTGAGTTTGTTGGTGGAAAGAATTCGAATTTGCAGAAAGACTTTCTTGGCGTTATAGTTGATTCAAGATCGAAATGGATTTCAATGGCTTGAGGTTAGGGTATGCACTCAAGGGAATCTCAAACTACATTTCTTGGAAGGACAAGATGGAGGCAGTACTCAAAGACAATGGATTGAAGGAATTCATTGAAAAATATGTTCCTAAGCCAGATGCTGCAAATGCTGCAAATCTTGATGCATGGCGAAAGAAAGTGGCAAAGGCGAGGAGGATTATGTTGGAGGAAGTATGAGACCACATTGTCTCAAGCCTCCATGGAAAAGCCACACCATATTCTATGTGGAAGGCTTTGACGGATCTATTCCAAAGCAACAGTGACCATAGGAAATTGGCGCTCAAAGATAAACTCAGAAAGATCAAGATGGAAAAGGGCGACAACATTCCAAAGTATCTCACAAAGTTTTCCCAATGTCAGGATGAACTGGGGAGTGTGGGAATAACTGTTGCTGATGACGATTTGGTGAGTTTAGCTCTCTTGGGACTTCCTAGGAGTTGGCACAGTTACGAAGACTCTGTCAACGGACGAGAAAAATTTCCAGATTGGGAACGACTGTGGTCGGATATGGTGCAGGAGGAGTTCAGGCGGGGCACCAGAGATGGCTCTTCATCAAAGCATGATGATGAAGAGGATTGTGATTTTCCTACCAAGGCGAAGAAGGGGAAGGGGAATAAATTCCATTCTAAATCTGAGTCTAAAGGCAAGAAGCTAGATATGTCCAAGGTGAAGTCTTTTCACTATCACGAACGTGGGCATCTTGCTACTAACTATCCGCAAAAGAAGAAGAACAAGAAGGCTACTGGAGTTGCAGCTGTTGGAAATACTGAGAGGGGCGGTGAATCAGTATTTCTTTAAATTAGAGCATTAGTTAATCTTTAATTATTATCAGTGTTTGTACAATGATAGCATAAAACAAGAGGAACACAAATGCACATAGTTTTTAAGGTGGAAACCCACTCTGGGACAAAAACCACCTAATGCTTTTCTAATAATTATTTTCAACTCCAATTGAAAATAAATCTCCAACTTCCTAGAATCTAGAAAAGAATTCTTCTCCATCTCCCACTGGATGGATGCTCCAACGCCCAATATTCTTCAGTAGTCAACTAAACGGATGCCCCAACACCCAATGAGCTACAACTCACCCTAGCACCATCCTACCACCCTATAGAAGAATAAAAGAAGAATGGACTCCCGTACCAGGGAAAATGGTCCACTTTACAATGATATAGAATGATGCAGAAGAAAAAGATACACTAGACCATAACCCCAACTTGGACACAACCACCTAATTATTATCCTAGACCTCCCAACACTGCCTCTTCAAGCCTTGGCAGATAGACACTAGTACAATTTGTACAATAATGTATTTACAATGACTAAGTACAATGATACCTTTACAATGATTGTATGCAGTGCTGCCCACTTGACGACTTCATATGATGAACTTCTTGCTGCTGTTGTGCACCTTGGTTGCTGCTCTTGTCATGCTACCCTATGCTGCACCTTGTTTTTCTTTTCTGCTGTAGAAAGTCTGGTCCTTTGCAATCCTTGACAACACATGATCTAGTTTTTTATTTTGCCTTCTAGGAGCTCGATATTGAATCTGGTGTATCTCTGTTATTTCAGATATTAAATATCTAATTTTTGGTCCTATAGTATTCCTCTGAGTTTTCTTTCCAATGCCACAGGTGTGACCCAATTTGGATTCTTCAAGAGAGAGTTATACCCAATTTCTCACACTGCCATAATTATGGATTGTTTCAGCAAAGCGCACTTGTACGAAATGCCACGTGTCATTTTTTATTCATTTGCCTCTGAAATTGATAGAACGAAAACTACAGACTGTGCAATATCTTCCACTTTTTACGGAATTCCAATCTGATACTCAGAGAGAGAGTTATGATGATTTTACCAAGGTCACTTCTTTGAGATGAATTTCAGGAGGCTGCAAAAACCCTTACTTCCACAGATCATATCTCCAAAAATGTTTTGCAATTTGATTTGAAATTTTTACAGAAGCTTCCTCGGGATTTTGGCTTCGCCTCATAAAAATTTCAGCTTCTGATCCTTCGTAGAAAAAAATTTAGAGCGAAAATTCCACGATGACCTGTTTCAGATGGCCGAATCCCTTGCCTAAAGAGGAAATGAAGATCACAATATATATGAATGCTTAAGTTGAGAGGGGCTTCAATAGGTGAACGTGGGAGGGATTTTAGGAGCTTAAAAAATATTAATTATGAATTTTCAATGATCGATGCCCCAACCCCATGGGGTTTTAGCCCACTAACTGGGGTACAAACTTCAAACATGAATATCTCTCAAACCGTGAAGAATTACATGGCGTGCCATATATCAACGGAAACATATCGACAAGTAGAAACCATCAAAAGAATTATTGACCCAGAATATATTAATTTGGTAGGTCAAACTTCCCATTCAATATTGGGTTAGCCCCTGGTGCTGCTTGGGTTGACATCAATGACAACCGTTGATCAACAACAGCTGGTGAGGCCCTTACCTTGCAATTTGATCTTGAATTCTCTTTGATCTCATGCATGGTTTCAAGTGCATTGGGATTTGTGTGGTATTTGGATAGTGGCTCTTCCTTTCACATGGCAGGAGATAAGGAAATTTTCAGTGACTTGGAGGAGAAATATCTCCAATCCATATAGAGATGGGCAACGATGGATGATACAGTGCTATGGGAATTGGTACCATTACCTTTCAGAGGGATTCAGGTAAACCATTTCAATTGAAAGATGTTATGCATGTTCCAGGTCTGAAGAAAAATTTGGTCTCAGTCACAATGTCGGAGGATAGAGGCTATGACGTTGTTTTCAGCAATGGAAAAGCTTTCCTGCGACATAAAACAATGGGTCAAGCCAAGAGGATAGGGATTCGAGTTAAGAATCTGTAGAAATTTGCTGAATAATTATTAATTATCCACCGAGACTATCCTGATCACATATCAATTCGAATTCATATGCAACACATAATCTCTTCCACTCAGATCATCAAACATGCGGAAATAAAACAAGCGATAGCACATCAATTCATCATACACATTAACACAGTATGTATGGGGAAATCTTATAGTTGAAAACCCCGCAGCTATTGTGTATATTATAATGGAGAAATCATGTAACAAACTCAATACAATACTCCTCACAAGTACTCAGTACTTTCTCATAAAGTTACACACAAACTAGCTTGGTTTTGAACAGGTTACTGGTTCAAAACTCACCACTAATTGCCTTGCCTCTATTGCGCAATCATGGTCTGTCTATATAGAGATCCAAGGTTCGAATCTCCTTGGCTTGACAGCGCAATCATCATGGGCAATTCCTCCAAGTGTGGTGCAAATCTCATGCACAACTGATGTCGCCACTGATAGCTAACTCCACCCTTTCATCTACCTCTTTCACCGGTCTCCACTGAACTGATCATGCACTGTAGTGAACTGATGTGTTCTTGAGTTGAATAATGAGTTACTAATTAATGAATTAAATAATATTTAATTCACTCCACTCATTACTAGTTGATTAGCTAGTTAAAATAATCTCAACTAGTTCAACTAAGTTAAACCGAACACAACTCCACTAGCTGCCTCATTAACTCCACCAAACTTGTGCCACTTAAGTCTTAACTGAAGTCAACCATGCATGAGCTCACCAAACCCTTAGGAATAGTGTAATTCCTCTGTCAGATGCATGAGCCACTTCCAAGGCTCGAACTGAAGTGCTCCAAGAGAGTAAACTGAAGTTTATAGTCCAAATATTATTAAGGGTAAATAATATTTGACTTCCTTATTTTAAGGAGAGGCAGTCTAAAAATAGACTTCGACCTATAGGTCCAAAAAATAGAGTCCCATCTATTTTTACCAACATGACCAATACTCCAAGAATAACATACCGCAATCCCTGGACCATGCTCCATATGTCTAAAAATAGACATAGTCTAAAAATAGATTTTGCGCCAGAATTTGCCTGCGGGCCCACTTAGTGAAGGCAACTTCATTTCACCAAGCTCCATCATCTTGCTGCATTCTCAACACTCCCTCTCAGCAAGATATGGATTATCTGCAACCCCTATCCTGCCTCTGTGGAATTCGAACTTGCTCCTGGTGAGCGCCTTCGTCAGGATGTCGGCATCCCGATCCTCCGTGGGAACATATGAAAGCATCATGATCCTCCGCTGAACACAATCTCTGATGTGATGGTACCTGATGTCGATATGTTTGGACCTATCATGAAAAACTGGATTAGCCGAGAGCTTGATGCAGCTCTGGTTATCACAGTAGATCATCGTAGGCTCCAAATGCAACCTGAACAAACCTGCGAGGATCTTCCTCATCCAAATAGCCTCACATGCAGCCAAGCTTGCTGCCATGTACGCACTATTTAAAATGAGTGCTAATATCTCGTTCCGCTGTACCAAGAACTGCCGTTGACCCAATGTTGAAACTCCTCCGTAAGTGCTCTTCCTGGCCCATGTGCTTCCCGCCCAACTGCACTGCCAGGGCTTTAAAGCTTCGCTCCATCCTCCGTCTCTGCATTTCATAGACCATATCCCGATGTGCCTCTCGATATAGCGCAACACATGCTTGCCCGCTTTCATGCTTGCCTGCCTTCCAAAAGAGCTTGGTAGGCTTAACCATAGTGCGAAAGCTGGTTAACTGCATAGCATATATCGGGTCGAGTATTGACCAGATACATCAACGACCCCACCAACTGTCGATAGACGGTGGCATCCACTACCTCCTCCGAAGTAGCATCTCCCTTCCTCCATCCACCAGGAAGAGGGGTATCAACAGGCTTGCAGCCTTGCATGTTGAACCTCTCGAGAATCTCCCGGGCATACTTGCCCTGAGAAACAAACAGTCCTCCACTGCGCTGCCAAATCTCCAATCCCAGGAAATAATGAAGGATGCCCAGGTCCTTCATCTCAAACTCTCGTGCAAGATCCTCCTTGCATGAAAGTATCAACTGCTCATCGCTAGTCAAAATCAGATCATCTACATACAGTACGATGATCAACAGCTTCCCCTCCACCACAATCTGGTACAGGTTAGGATCCGCCTCACTCTTGGAGAATCCAAGCCCAGTGAAGTAGCTGTCTATTCGAGTGTACCAAGCACGAGGTGCTTGCTTCAGCCCATACAGTGCTCTCTTGAGTCGGCACACATGCGACTCACTGCTGAAGATCTCAAAACCTTCAGGCTGCTCTATGTACACCTCTTCCTCAATAACTCCATTGAGGAACGCAGTCTTCACATCCATCTGATGAATGTGCCACCACATCTGCGCTGAGAGAGCAAGGATCGTCCGTATGGAAGAGTACCTTGCGACAGGTGCAAAAGTCTCCTCATAGTCAATCCCCTCGATCTGTGAGAAGCCACGGGCGACAAATCTCGCCTTGTACTTCTCCACACTCCCGTCAGCCGCCTTCTTCACTTTGTAGATCCATCGCGAACCCACCACTGATTTCCCCACCGGTCTTGGGACAATCTCCCATGCACTGTTCCTGACGATCGAATCATATTCTTCGATCATGGCATCAACCCATGCGGGTTCCTCCATAGCTTCCTCAAAAGAGGATGGCTCCATCACGACACGTTGACTCACAAGAGCCATGTATCCAGTATACCGATCCGGTGACTGCCTCTGTCTGCGCTGTGTTGTAGGTGGTCCTACAACCTTCTCTGCATCTCGAGCCAGTCGCTCAGCTTCTGTAGTGCGCATGCGCCCTTTGATGGTTGGCGCTGCATGGGTGGTTTCTTCCACCTCCTGGACTTCCTCTTGTGGCTGATCCACATCCGGAAGCTCCTCCTTAGGAACTAACAGCTCCTCATCTGCATCCAAGTGTAGCTCCCTCTCAAGCGAACACTGCATGGCTTTCTCCTCTTGAAATTTTATATCCCGTCGCACAATAGTCTTTCGACTGTCTGACAAATACACCCGATAGTTGTGAGGTGTATCAGTGTACCCCACAAATATTCCAACCTCAGCAGTTGGATCCAGCTTCCTTCTCGCATCCTTCGTCACATGCATGTATACAGGAGAACCAAAGATCCACAAATGGGAAATATCAGGCCTCTTGCTAGAATAAGCCTCCTCCGGTGTACTCATGCCAAGAACCTTGTGAGAACAATGGTTCTGCACATACACTGCTGTATTGCATGCCTCAGCCCACAAGTGAAGGGGTAGGCCCTGATCATGCAACATCGCCCATGCAGCACCCACGATCGTTCTGTTATTCCGCTCAGCCACCCCGTTCTGCTGTGGGTTATGGGGTGCGATGAGCTCTCTCTGAATCCCTTCTGCGCTGCAGAACTCCTTGAATTCAACCGAGATGAATTCACCACCGTTATCACTCCTTAGAGCAATCACCTTCTTCCCCGACTCCTTCTCGACCAGTGCTTTAAACTCACAGAACTTCGCGAATGTATCACTCTTCTTCTGCATGAAGAAGATCCAGCACTTTCGAGAGAAATCATCAACAAAAATCACATAATACCTGTGCTTTGCTGTCGAAGCAACTGAGAAAGGACCACACACGTCTGTGTGAACTCTCTCAAGGATCGTCGTGGCGCGACTATCCTTCTCGTGAAAGGTGGCTTTCACATACTTCCCTAAAGTACACCCCTTGCACTGATCTGACTGCGCAAGGGTGCCCTTAGGAAGTCCAGTAGAAATCTGCTGCAGAATCTTCAAATCTCCATGGTGAAGATGGCCCAATCTCCTGTGCCATAGTTCGCCCTCATCATCCCGGCTCACCACATCTCCAGCCTTGCATGCCATAGCTGCGCAGTCATCTACCTGCAACTGATAAAGGTTCTGAGTTCGAACCCCTATCTTCCGGGTCTCTCCAGTAGTCTTACTGCGCAGGAAAGATTTTCCTTCGCTGAAGACCACATCATAACCCTTATCCTCCAACATCGCTACTGAAATCAGGTTCTTCTTCAATTCAGGTACATGCATGACATCCTTTAAGACAAAGGGTTTACCAGACTCCCTCTGAAAGGATACGGTACCGATACCAGTCGCACTGTATCTACCGTCATCGCCCATCTCGATGTGCATACCCAAATCCTTGTCCTCCAGATCTGAGAACAACTCCCGATCTCCCGTCATATGAAATGACGCACCGCTGTCTAAGAACCACACCGATCCCATCACACTTGAAACCAAGCATGCAATCAGTGAAAAGTCAAGCTCGAACTGTGAAGCCAAAGCTTCTCCATCTGCAGATCTTCCCGCTTGCTTGTTCTTCTTCTTCTTTAGACAATTGGTAGCATAATGTCCGTGATCATGGCAGTGAAAACACTTCACTTTCGCCATATCCTGCTTCTTGCCCTTTGCACCAGAATGAGAGGTTTTATTACCCTTCCCCTTCTTTGCTTTGGAAACCAAAGCGCAATTTTCTTCATCAGCTCCCTTTGATGAAGATCCATCTCGAGTAGTCCTCCTTATCTCCTCCTGCATGAGATCCGCCCAAAGGCGCTCCCATCCCGGAAGCTTCTCCCGACCATTGACACTATCTTGATATGAGTGCCAAGCCTTCGGAAGACCAAGGAGAGCCAGGTCGACCATATCCTCTTCATCGACAGTAACTCCCACACTTCCCAGTTCATCTCTGCATTGAGTGAACTTCGTGAGGTATTTAGCGATACTGTCGCCCTTCTCCATCTTGATGTTCCTGAGCTTGTCTTTGAGCGCCGGCTTCCTTTGGTCACTCTTACTCTGGAATAGATCCGTCAAAGCTTTCCACATTAAATATGGAGTATCCTTTCCATGCAGGCTGGATACAATATGATCCTTGACGCCCTCCAACAGGATCCTTCGACATTTCGCCATCTTCTTTTGCCATGCTTCGACTTCAGCAGGATCGGTGGGCTTTTGGACATCCATATCCACGAACTCCTTCAGTCCATTATCTTCTAATACTGCCTCCATGCGATCCTTCCATGCAACATAATTCGAACTGCCTTCAAGAGCATATTCGAGTCGCAAACCGTTGAAAGACATTTTTCAACACCGGCACCAAGAAAACAAAACTGCTGCAAAATTCGAATTCCACCTCAAAGCTCAACCGCTCTAGATCTGTGAGAAAAAATTATTTCTAGCACAGAGATTGACTGCAAGGGGCGTTTACCAGACCTTTCACTTTTCGAAGAAAGATGAATCCGGAGGCTACCTGGCCCGCATGCAGACTCTGTCTACCGAAATAAGTTTGTAATCACTGTGATGATCAATCTCTGCTTCAATAGCTCTGATACCATGTAGAAATTTGCTGAATAATGATTAATTATCCACCGAGACTATCCTGATCACATACAATTCGAATTTATGTGCAACACATAATCTCTTCCACTCAGATCATCAAACATGCGGAAATAAAATCAAGCGATAACACATCAAATCATCATACACATTAACACAGTATGTATGGGGAAAGCTTATAGCTGAAAACCCCGCAGCTATTGTGTATATTATAATGGAGAAATAAAGTAACAAACTCAGTACAATACTCCTCACAAGTACTCGGTACTTTCTCATACAGTTACCCACAATCTAGCTCAGTTTTGAACAGGTTACTGGTTCAAAACTCACCGCCAATTGCCTTGCCTCTATTGCACAATCCAGGCCTGTCTATATAGAGATCCAAGGTTCGAATCTCCTTGGCTTGACTGCGCAATTGTCATGGACAAATCCTCCAAGTGTGGTGCAAATCTCATGCACAATTGATGTCGCCACTGATAGCTAACTCCACCCTTTCATCTACCTCTTTCACTGGTCTCCACTGAACTGATCATGCACTGTAGTGAGCTGATGTGTTCTTGAGTTGAATAATGAGTTACTAATTAATGAATTAAATAATATTTAATTCACTCCACTCATTACTAGTTGATTAGCTAGTTAAACTAATCTCAACCAGTTCAACTAAATTAAACCGAACACAACTCCACTAGTTGTCTCATTAACTCCACCAAACTTCTGCCACTGAAGTCCTAACTGAAGTCAACCATGCATGTGCTCACCAAACCCCTAGGAATAGCGTAATTCCTCTGTCGGATGCATGAGCCACTTCCAAGGCTCGAACTGAAGTGCTCCAAGAGAGTAAACTGAAGTTTATAGTCCAAATATTATTAAGGGTAAATAATATTTGACTTCCTTATTTTTAGGATAGGCAGTCTAAATATAGACTTCGACCTATAGGTCAAAAAATAGAGGTCCATCTATTTTTACCAACATGACCAATACTCCAAGAATAACATACTGCAACCCCTGGACCATGCTCCATATGTCTAAAAATAGACATAGTCTAAAAATAGACTTTGCGCCAGAATTCGCTTGCGGGCCCACTTAGTGAAGGCGACTTCATTTCACTAAGCTCCATCATCTTGCTGCATTTTCAACAGAATCTCTACAAGCTGGAGGTAGATGGATGTGCTGCCATGACGAGCAAGGCAGAAAAAGTCGTGAACCGAGATGAGGGCGAATTATGGCACAGGCGATTGGGCCATCTTCATCATGGAGCCTTGAAATTCATGCAGCAAATATCTATTGGACTTACAATGGGAACTTGCTCAGTTAGATCAATGCAAGGGTTGCACCATGGGTAAGTATGTAAATTCCACCTTTCATGAAAAGGAGAACCGTGGTTCGAGGATCCTTGAGAGAGCTCACACAGACGTGAGTGGACCATTCTTGGTTGCTTCAACATTAAAACATAAGTACTATGTTATTTTTGTTGATGAATTTTCTCGTAAATGTTGGATCTTCTTCATGCAGAAGAAGGATCAAACATTCTCAAAGTTCTGTGAGTTTAAGGCATTGGTGGAGAAAGAGTCAGGGAAGAAAGTGAAGGCTTTGAGGAGCGATAATGGTGGAGAATACATCTCTAACGAATTCAAGAAATTCTGCAGCAAAGAAGGAATTCAAAGAGAAATCATAGTGTCTCATAACCCACAACAAAATGGGGTCACAGAGAGGAAGAACAGAACGATCGGGGGTGCAGCACGAGCAATGTTGCATGATCAGAGCCTACCAATGCATTTGTGGGTGGAAGCATGCAACACTGCGGTTTATGTGCAAAATTGTTGTTCTCATAGAGTACTTGGCATGAGTACACGTGAAGAAGCTTTCAGTGGTAAGAAACCAGATGTTTCACACTTTAAGATTTTTGGCTCATCTGTTTATGTGCATGTGACCAAGGACGCCAAGAAGAAGCTGGAGCCGACTGCTGAAGTTGGGATTTTTGTGGGGTACACAAAAGCACCCCATAATTATCGTGTGTATTTTCCAAACAATCGAATGACTGTGGCGCGACGGGATATAAAATTCTATGAGGGGAAAACCATGTGGTTGTAGCTTGAGAGGGAGCTGGACTTGCATGCGGAGGAGGAATTGTTGGTTCCCAAAGATGAGTTTCTAGATGTGGATAAGCCACAAGAGGAGGTTCATGGAGTGGAGTCCAGTCACATAGAGCCAACCATCAGAACTAGCAGAAGGCGTACCACAGAAGCTGATAGGCTGAGACTTGATGCTGCACAGGATATAGGAACCCCTACTTCATAGCGTAGACAAAGATAGTCTCCTGACCGATTTACTGGATACATGGCTCTCATGAGAAAATGTATTATGACCGAGCCATCTTCCTTTTCAGGAAGAAGTGCAGGAGCCCACATGGGTAGATGCAATGGTGGAGGAGTATGACTCCATTGTCAAAAAAAATGCTTGGGAAATTGTTTCAAGGCCGGTTGATAAATCAGTGGTAGGTTTGAGATGCATCTACAAGGTAAAGCAAGCTGTTGATGGGAGTGTTGAGAAATACAAGGCCATATTTGTGGCCCAGGGCTTCTCACAGATTGAGGGTATAGATTATTACGAAACCTATGCACCTGTCACAAGGTATTATTCCATAAGGACCATCCTTGCTCTCTCAGCGTAGATGGGCTGGCGCATTCATCAGATGGATGTGAAGACTGCATTTCTCAATGGGATCATTGAGGAAGAGGTGTACATAGAGCAGCCTGAAGGATTTGAGATCTTCAACAGTGAATCGCATGTGTGCCGACTCAAAAGAGCATTGTATGGGCTGAATCAAGCACCTCGTGCTTGGTACACTCGGATAGGCAGCTATTTCACCGGACTAGGCTTCACCAAAAGTGAAGCAGATGCAAACCTATACCAAATTGTGTTGGAGGGTAAGATTTTAATCATTTTTCTTTATGTTGATGATTTAATATTGATTAGTGATGAGCAGTTGATACACTCATGCAAGGAGGATGTTGCAAAGGAGGTCGAGATGAAGGATAGGGGCCTCCTTCATTATTTTCTTGGATTGGAAATATGGCAGCGAGATGGTGAACTATTTGTGTCTTAAGGCAAGTATGCAAGGGAGATACTGGGTAAGTTTCACATGGAGGGATGCAAACCCATGGATACTCCTATTCCAGGAAACTGGAGGAAAGAGGATGCTACTTCTAGAAAGGTAGTGGATGATACTATCTATCGAAAGTTTGTGGGTTTGCTAATGTATCTATTGAATACAAGACTCAACATTTTCTATGTGGTTAACGAACTGAGTCAAGCTATGGTTAAGCCTACGAAGCTCTTTTGGAAGGCAGACAAGCATGTCCTGAGATATCTGAGGGGCACATCAGAGTATGGTTTATGGTGTAGACAGACGGATGAGGTGAAGTTGCATGGCTTCACGGATGCAGATTGGGCAAGCAGCCCATCGGACAGAAAGAGCACATCATGGGGGATCTTTAGCATTGGATCTATAGTTGTTTATTGGTACAACAAGAAGTATATATATGTGGCATTTAGTTCAGCGAAAGCGGAATACATGGCAGCGAGTCAAGCTGCATTTGAGGCTATCTAGATGAGAAAGATCTTGGTTGGTTTGTTTGGTTCTCATTTAGATCCGACAATGATTCATTGTGATAATCAGAGTTGCATTAAACTCTCGATTAATCCGGTGTTTCATTATCAATCTAAGAATATAGATATTTGGTACCATCATCTCAGATATTGTGTGCAAAGGAGAATGATGTTGCTTCAGTACATTCCTACGGAAGATCAGGATGTAGATATTATGACGAAGGTGATCACCGGGAGCAAATTCGAATACCATAGAGATATGATCGGGGTGAAGGATAATCCCCTTCTTGTTGAGAGGGAGTGTTGAGATTCAACAAGATGATCCTAGTGAAAACTATGCACCTACACTAGGATGGAGCCTCGAGTTATTTTTAGGTAGATGTCTATTTATAGATGCATGAGAAAATTTTATTTATAGATTACGTTTATTTATAGATGTATGTGCAAGTTCTATTTATAGATTGCATGTCTATTTATAGATGCGTGTCGGCTATTATTATCCCTTAATATTATTTGGACAATAAAAAATAATATATTTTCAATGAGCACTTGGAAATAGTTAACTGAAGTGGAAAATCAGTTAGCTAAAGGAATTTCGAGTTAAGAGGTTGGTTGGTGGTACATGAAAGTGGACTTAGTTGTAACTGAGTGATTCGAAGTTGCAACAGAGTTGGAAGTGCAGTTATGAAAGTTGTAAAGTAGTTTAACTCAATTAAGTGAGTTAAACTCAGTTGTGCTAGTTGTAACTGAAGATACACTATTGAGAGATAAATTTAATTAATTATTAATTAATTCACAATCAATGGCCTCACATGCAACTGAATATTTACTACTATTAACTGCATGCATGTCAGATCTAGTGGAGACCCAGTTGAGTTCTAGGTGAAAGGGCAGATAACTATCAGTTGTGACATTATCCAGTTGCACACATGCAACCACACACACATTGGATGTGCCCATGAGGATTGCGCAGTCAAGGCAAGCAGGATTCAATTCATTCAGGTATTTCTATTAGCTGGGATTGCGCAGTGGAGGCAGGTTGTCTGGAGACAGTAAATTGGCTAAGGAACTTGCCAATTTTTGTATGAAAGTGTGAGACAGTTAGCACATGTATTGAGAGATCTTGGATTAGATATTTGTATGTAATTGTTTCATGATCCATGATCTAATACATAATAGAAGATAGTGGGGTTTTTAGCTATATCCTTTCCCTGGGTAAATTATCTGTAATATGTGTGATTGATCTTTCTTCATAATATTGTGATTGGCGATTGTGTTTCAAATTCCGCAAATATTTTGTAGAAGTGATTCTGTATTTAACAATAGCATATTATTGTTAGATCAAGATAATCCAGGAAATACATATTTTGTATTAAATTTCTACAAGTTGGGATTGAACCTTATAGATTATCAATATTTGTCCCCATGATATTGTTTGCCTTGGAGTTTATTAGACATGGTATGAATGTAGATCAAATACATTTTGTTCCAATGAAGAAAGGCAATTTATTTAAGTTTCCTATGTCTGTGGGACCATTCATAGTGAATATGTGGCAAGCATCAAATGAAGCTAACAGGATGTTAGAAAACATGCACTTGTTACTAGGTGAGAAATGGGTTTATGATCCACACAAGGTAATCTCTAATAGAAGGGTTGAAAATGGTTATTGTTCTTTTGTTCATGACAATAGGGCTCAAGTAGAGAAGTTAGCTAACAAAGGTTTTGCAGACTCTAATAGTACCAGCATTTAGAATCCAATCATTTTTGAAAGGTTAATCAAAAGAAGCAAAGAGAATGTTGTTGATTCTAAAGATGAAGAACAGAGAGCTGAGAAAAGAGGTAGGTTGACTGAAGAAATACCAAACACCCAGCCTGGTTTCCTTATTCAATTAGGAGATTCTCAGAATGCACCAGCTTCACCATCAAGACATGAAGTTATTCATGATCAAGTTCCTTTGATCAAGTAAGTCTTTGCTCAAATTGCAAAAAAGAATCAGAAGATTAAAGCTAGTATGGAGGCTCAAGCTGAGTATCAGATTACTCCTCACCAAACCAGATTGTTGACTGCCATGGACTTAGAAAGGGACCATTTGAAGATTGCTTTCTCTCACCCATCTGAAATGAAAGTAGGGTCATCCAGCAGTTTTAAAACTGTTAATTTAATTGTTGATGTTAAGAATATCCCTTTACTTGACAAAGTTAATTTTCATATGTAGACAGGTCAATTGTTTTTTAATGACCTAACTAAAACAAGTGCAGTTTCTCATAAGGCAGAAAATATGTTAGGAAAAGTGATTAAACATCTAAAATTGGAGAAGGCTAATTCTAAGGCTCTTTCAACTCAGAATGAAGAGTTGAAGAAGATAATTGTAAAAATTGGAGTGGACCCCAATAATTAATCAGCTGCATAGAAGTTATTACAAAGTGTTGAGTCAGAAATCAATGTATTGAAGAAGAAGTTAAAGTTACCTACTGGAGAGCATCCAATGGCAGCAGAGGTAGAGAATGAAAAGGAAAGTCTTTTACAGTAGTTGTTGCAGAAAGAGGAAGATATTTATAAATTAAAGGAGTCAGTACTTAACTTGCAAAGTCAAATTGAATCTCATTCTTGCACCATAGTCATCTCATCTAGAACTGATGATCCAACAACAAGATTGTCCCAGTTGAGCATAGAGTTAAAGATGGCAGAGATTGATCTTAAGAAAACTCAGAGTGACCTAGACACAACGATGAAGATAATGCATGCCAAATAAGGAGAAGTCAATGCGTATAAATTAGATTTCCAGACAGCTTATGATGAAATCAAGATTCTTAAAGAAAAAATGAAAGGAAAAATGTCTTTCATTTAAGCGAAGGATATTGTGTGGAATGAAATCATTGAATTCATGAAAATAATTTGGGAATCCTTTATTATAGTGTCAGAGGAAAAAAACATAGTCAGAGATTTACAGGAACTTGTTTTGGCTGACAAATAGAAGACTCCTAACATAAATTTATGTGCAAAGAAATTCATTGATTTTATCAATTCCAAGACAGATGAGGAGCTGGAGGAACATGCAATCAAGGATAGAACATTGTGTGTTCTAGAGATAAATAAGTTGATTGTGAAAAATTCTTGTAGGAAGTTGTCAGAGAAGAAATCTGACAGAAAACAAACAGGCTATAAACAGATTTGATAATATATATTCGACCAAAGGACTAGAGCAGGGCTGCCATCATGCTAGGATATGAAAGGCAGTCTTCTATCATGGGATTCATATGAGCCTTTATTAGTGATAGCAAAGAGAAAGATTGATAATACCCATGAAAAAACTGCAATCTTGAAAGGAGCTACAGTTGTTAATTTCTTACAGAGGCATTTTCAATTATTATGGATGGTAAATACTTTATTCACAGAAATGCCCACTTTCAACAGGATCACTACTTTCAGATTAGAATATCAAAAGTTGGTCAATTCTCCTAAATCCAACATTGAAATCTGGAAAAAGTGCAGAGCATGGATGACTGATTCACGAGGTGACACCTCAGCACCTCAGAAGGACACATCAGAAAATCAGGGAAACACGGTGACAACCAATCAAATCCAGATCCGGCAAATAGATTGATACTTTTAGTTTTATTTATCTTTTTTGCTAAGAGATCGATATTGTAATGAAGTCTTTAATCGCAATGTAACAGGTAGTTTACACAGTTTTAGGTAGTTTGAATAGTTACAAGAAGTTCCAGCAGTTACAAACTCCTTTTGTATGTATTTAAACAAATGAGAAAGAAAGAGGAGGGTTTCGAGTTTTGGAACTCTAGATGGCTACAAATTTTGTACTCAATTTTCTGAAAAATTAATGAAAGAAGATCAAGTTTCCTGCATCTGTTGATGGTGATTTGTCTTTCTAATTTCATTCTATATTTATTCTTTTTTGAATGAAGTGAAGTAAAGTAGTTGTTGGTCTCTTTATTATGCTTGTGAGTAAGAGTTAAATAACCTTAATATGCGCTCTTTCACTCCAACTATTCTTTCTACATAAATTTCTTCTGAAATTTAAAATGATAGATTCTGTTTTTCATCATATCATTTTGAGTTTCCCCTGTCAGTTCTTCCTTTCACTCAGATATTAGCATTTAATGGCATTGTGAAGTCTTTCATTATATCAGACTATTGAGGGTATTAAATAATTAATTTCCAAAGGAATTAAACTAAGACCATCTGATATATTTCTAAAATTTCTTAAGCAGTGATTCCTTACCACATCCAAGGGATTGTCTCTTAATATACAACAAAAGTAATGGACAAATATGGCTTTGATGCAAAATTTAATCGATGGGATTCCTTATGTATCAAAGTGTCATGGATTTCCCCTTCGATTAATGGAAGTGTGGTTGGTTTCTTCCTAACTTTTGAAAGGGCTTCATCAACGTTATTGTCTATCTCATTTCTTATATATTATCATGGAAGTTTCTCTTATTTGCAGGTTGGAATATGAAAGGAGATGTGCGAGCCTTTCGAGAATTATATTTTTCAAAGGTATCAAAAGCATCATCCACTTTCAATTTTTTGATGACAAGCTCATGTTGGGGAGTGCCTCCACAATAATAGCTAGAAGGTTAAAAAAAATATGGATTACATTCTGAAAGCCTCTGAAGACAAAATAAACTCAAGGAAATATCAGATTTATACATGGAATGTCTCATTAAGAAAGAAAAGAAAAATCGGAAGAATTTTGGGTTTTCAAACAATTGAATCATGGAAGAAATTCAAATATTTAGGAATTCCAATCTTCCTAAAATCACATTCATCTCAAGCATGGGAAGGAGTCCTAGAAAAATTTGAAGGGAAATTTTCCTCTTGGGAAGCTCAATGGCTCAATCTTGTTGGGCATGTTGTTCTTATCAAGGCAACTCTCTTTGTTTTTCCTCCATACCAATTCTCAGCTCTCCTTGCTCCACAAAACATCCTTTTGGCTTTATAAAAAGAAACCCAGAAATTCCTATGGGAATGTGGTAAGGAAAACTTCAAAAATTTCCATTTGCTTAAATGGGCTCTAGAAGGCCCCTAAAAATCATGGATTTTTGGGAATAATAGGGGATGCAACAAAGAAAAATGATGAAAACTAGTTTGGAGATTTGTCAGCCAATAAGAACTCTAGTGGAAAGCAGTCTTGAAGGAAAAATATGTTCAAGGAGAAGAGCTTGATGCATTAAATCCATCCAGATAATGAAAGATTGTTCCTTGATCTAAAAATTATTTGTTTCAGCATCCCCCTTATTTTCTCGAGATGTTTTGGAAGCCAAGAAATGGTAATAGTATTAATATATGGATTAATTAGTGGCCCTTGGTGACATGATTTTTAGATCTGAATGCATATTGGATGGTGACTTTAATATAACCCTACATCAGTGGGAGAGAAAATGGAGATATCAAATTAGAGATCAATTCCAAGAACATTTAGAATACCTTATCCGTAAATTAAATTTGATATATATAAATCCTTCTACTAACAAATTCACCTAAAGCAATAAGTGGAATGGACCAGGTCATATTGCAACCTAGTTAGACATATTTTCAACTTCATATTCATTCTTATCCACCAAAAAAATGGTAATTTCCAAAGTCCTCCCTTGAAACAACGCAGATCATAGGTTGATCGCTCTTGATATCTCAAAACTTATTAACTTCAGACCACTACTCTTTCGCTATTGTCATATTTGGGCAAACTCGTCAAACTTCAATGATATGTTGAAGAAGGTTTGGAGTGAGTGGGTAATGGGAAGCTCATTTATGATAATGGAGAAAAATATCAAGCACTGGAAGCTTGGATTAAAATAATGGGCTCAAGACTAGCAGTAATAAAAACAGGGAAAGATACAAGTATGTGAAAAAAATGGAAATTATACATGATAATATGGAGAATGGGTTAGTAACACATGATTTGTTGCAAGAATACGAAAAAGAATTTGCAAGCTATCATAAAAATCTTAGAGAAGAAGAGATTTGGCATTTGAAATCCTGAAGCATTTGGTTAAAGGCTATAGGTATAAACACAAAAAAAAATCACAAGCAAGCAAAAAGTTGAGTTTGGAAAAATAATATTAACGAGATTGTTGCAAGAAATATAAAAATTTAATATTTTGCATCACTCAAAGGAGGTGGTTTGTCACTTAAGTGATTTGTATAGCACCACGAGCCTGGACAGCGCTAAAGCGAAACAATCAATGCTGGAACATATTACCAAGTCTATTTCATAAGAAGACAATGATGCATTCATAAAGGAACCCGCTAGAAGGTAGAAAAACTAAAAAAAAAAATATCCACCAAGTTGACCTTTTCTTCATAACTTTAAAAAATAACTACATGGGGGGTGGGGGAATAATCTTTTCCTTTTTATCCATGATCCCAAAAAATCTGAATTTTGCTTCCTTTTCAAGATTTCGACCAACACTGTAATGTCTCTTGTAAAGTGATCTCAAATATTTTGGCCAAAAGGCTTAAGCCTATTATGTCTAGAATTATCTCAAAAAGTCAAGGAGGATTCATGCATCAGAGACATACATTTGATAATATCATCTTGGATCAAGAGACAATCAACTCCAACCAAAATAAAAAATATAATGCATGATCATCAAATTAGATATGGCAAATGCCTCTTATAGAGTAATTCATGAATTCCTCTTCAAAGTAATGGACAAATATGGATTTGATGCCAAATTCACTCTATGGGGTCCCTTATGTATCAAAGTGCCATGGATTTCCCCTTTGGTTAATGGAAGTGTGGTTATTTTCTTCCTTACTTCTGAAAGGGCTTCGTCAACAGTATTGTATATCTCCTTTTCTTACATAGTATCATGGAAGTTTCTCTTATTCACGGGCTAGAATATGAAAGGATATGTGTGAGCCTTCCAGGAATTATATTTTCCAGAGGTACCAAACACATCATCCACTCTCAATTTGTTGATGATAAACTCTTTTTGGGGAGTGCCTCCACAATAATAGCTAGAAGGTTTTAAAAAAATGGATACTTTCTTGAAGCCTATGGAGACCAAATAAACTCAAGGAAATCTCATATTTATACATGGAATGTATCATTAAGAAAGAAAGACAAATTGGAAGACTTTTGGGTTTTCAAACAATTGAATCATGGAAGAAATTCAAATATTTAGGAATTCCAATCTTCCTAAAATCGCATTCATCACAAGCATAGGAAGGAGTCCTAGCAAAATTTAAAGGGACATTTACCTCTTGGGGAGCTCAATGGTTCAACCTTGTTAGGCATGTTGTTATTAAAGCAAAATGTCTTTGCTCTACCTTTATACCAATTCTCAGCTCAACTTGCTCCATAGTGGAAAGAAATATTGAAGGCAAAATATGTTTAAGGAGAAGAGCTTGATCCCTTAAATCCATCCATATAATGAAATATTGTTCCTCGATCTGAAAATTATTTGTTTCAACACCCCCCCCTCATCTGCTCGAGATGTTTTGGAAGCCAAGAAATAATATCAATATTAATATATAGACTAATAATATTATGGACCAACGACCTCTTGAGAAATTACTTGAATCCAATCCCCTACGATAAAATTTGCTAGCATCTCCAATTGGGACAAAGATGGTGAATTCCTTCATGGGCTCCTTGCACAAAAAAATATTGTCTGTTAAGAACCTAGTTAGAGAGGCATGCATGGCCCCTCAATATGCTCTCTCTAAAAAAGGCAAGTGGAAGATCTCTCATATTTTTTTGGGATTCTAAGTATCATAAAAACGTTATGGATGAAATCCTCTTCTCAAAATGTATTCGGAATCCATTACCAAATTTATATCCTGGGAAGTTTGGTTTTCCAATGTGAACTTACTCCCCAAAGCACTGCAACTAAAGCATTAACATTATGTGTCAAATTTGAAGCTCAAAAACAAGATCCTAGCTCCTCTGTGAAAGAGTTGAAACAATAGGAGCAAGTATGGCTTAGTAAATTGGTAGGTATGGATAACATAGCAAAAATGTGGGTGAATATTGCAGAATGATGTAAGCTTAAAATGATAGATGCAGAATTCATAACTTCAAAGAATATTAGACAATGATGGATTCTCTATTTTGATGGGGCATCCAAACAAAATCAAAGAGTGGTAAGAGGGGAGGGGTTATTTATGGCCCTAAGGATGATTAAGCATTCAAGTACTCATGGGGGCTTGGTCATATGACAAATAATCAAGCAAATATTTATGATCTTTAACAATATATCTTGATTGCCAAAGGAAAACATGTGAAAGAAACATATGAAAAATATCACAAAAAAAAACACAAAACAGTGAAAGACATTCCATCAATAACATACTTTCATGTATTACAAGACCATGACAAAGAAGCTAACAAATTCACTGATGATGGATGTGAATTGAAAGAAAAATAATTGCACATCAATGGCCAAATCAGGTCATCAATTATCCCTTAATGGAGTCTAATAACTCAAATTAATTTAACCCAATGCAAATCAACTTATTGAATCAAATTCATAGTCATTTTTTTTAACAATATTGGGTGTTAATTTATATTCCAAAAAAGAGAAGGAAAATTTTCCTTGTTACATGCCAGTGTTTTTGAGGAGCAACAAAGAAGGTAGATACCACAAAATGCTATGCCTTCTTTGTGTTTACTGTTCAGAAAATTCTGAAATATAGATAACGAGTAGATTCAGACAAACTGAGAAATAAGTAGAACAAACTTAAAAGCCATGCTAAGAATAAGAGATGAGAAATCAGTCGATGCTTATTGGGCGTCCGGTTGAAGCATCTGTGTTGTCCTCTGTGCCAACATTTCTCACATTGTTGGAGCTGGAGCTTGGGGCTGAGCGTTTCTCAAGGATGTATTTGAGAATTTGAACAGATTTTTCTGCATGGGCGCAACGATTGGAGAGATCATTGAATTGTTGTTGGAGAGACGTTACCCTGTGTAGGAAGAGTTTCACATCAGCTTCTTGTTTTTCGTTAAGGAGTTTTTGTTGAGCACGAATTTTCTCCAGCTCGGCCTGGAGATTTGCACAATGAAAACAATCTTTGTTGCGTGCCATAATGTTGAGAAAGAGAGTGGTGACTGGTGGATATAAGAGGGGAGGGCACGCTATGGAGGGGAGGTAGATGTGTGGAGCGGAAGGTCAGCAGAGGGAGGTGAGAGCGTGGAGCAAGATTCCATCAGCACGAAGAAAATGCACTAATCAGGGGAACGCTGCAGGAGGATGAGGGATTTTGAGGGGGGCGAGGGGATATTTAACGTAGTGGAGAGGTGAGAAAGCAACAGGGTAGTGAGCAGGAGGAGATAGGGTCACGGGAGAGAAGAGGGAGGAGGTACAGGAGGGTCTGCATATTTCAGAGAATTCAGAAGGGGGGATCCAAAAAAAATATGATTCAGCAGATTCAAGAACATGGCAGGGGAATCAGAGATGGGCTATCATTGCAGAGGATTTTCCCAGTTGTTCTTGCACATGCCTTGTTTGCGAGAGTATCAACAATCTTGTTGTTCGTTATAAGGATATGATGGAAGGATATGTCTTTCATGTCTTTGGATATGCTACGACATCTTCTAACAATTCTGTGAAGGTCTATATTGAGGACGGGGTGGTCTTTGATCATCATGTTGATGATTATAGAGGAATCCTCGAATACCATTGCATTGGTGATGTTGTTTTTTAACTGATGGAGGCCTTGGAGGAGGGCGTAAGCTTCTGCTTTATTGTTGGAGAGGGAGCCAAGACCCCACTCGAAAGAGAGAAGAGTGTTGCCATTTCCGTTTTTTATAATGCCTCCTGCTCCAACAATGCTTGGGTTCGATTTGGATGCACCATTAAATAAAAGAGTAGGCCTTGAGAAACTATCCAAAAATTCAATAAATTCCTTTTCTTTTAGACGAACCTTCCATGCTTCATTTTGATGAGGTTGATTGGCTGGAGGCGTGAAGAAGCCATAACTGTCCAGCAGTTTGCACAAAAAGTTCCTTTCCTCCACTTGGAGGCCACTAACGTTAATGTTGTTGGTGTTTTTAGAGACAATTGTTTCGAGAGCGAGACTCCATGTCTTGTTATAGACCTTCCTAGAAGAAGGATTTTTGTTGTTGAAGATCATTTTGTTTCTGGCGAGCCATATGTTCCATAAGAGCACATAAGGAAGGGTATCCCAGACCCTTCTAGCCATGTTGTTTTTCTTTTTCCCCAAAGGGTAATTTTTCCTCAAGTTTTTCATCAAATCATAAATGGCGTTGATGAAACCCAAGTGAAGCCGGGAGGATGAAGTGAGATCTTCCCAACATTGAGCCGCGAAAGGACACTTGACGAAAAGATGATGCATAGTCTCTTCTGCATATTGACAATTGGGGCATCTAAATGGTCCATTCACTCCCATTTTCTTAAAATTTTATGAGGTGAGAATCTTGCCTTTGAGGAGAGTCCAGATAAAGATCTTTATCTTTGGGATAGCTTCCGACTTCCAAACCAGTTTCCAAATTGGCCATGGAGGAGAGGGAAAGTGATCTTTTTTGAGTTGGCAGTTAGCATCTTTGATGGTATAAGCGGATCCTGTGGGATCCCAACGAAAGCTATCCATACTGTATTTTCGCAAGGGAGCAACACCGTGGAGCGGGACTTGGAGGTTGGAGAGGTCTGCTTCCAAATCAGGAGGGACAGGGGGAAAGTGCCATCCAATGCAATTATTAGTCTGGTCATCCCACTTAGAGAATTGACTTGAAAATTTTAATTCGAGATTCTGTAAATAAGAGATAATGCGTTGAGTGTCAGGGCTTTCCAAGAGTGGATTTTGCCCCATAATTCTGTCTTTCCCAATATTAATGTTGTTGCCCCCTTGAGGGACTTTGGAGAGGTTGCGAATTAAGAAAGTAATGGCTTTCTTAAAAAGGGCCCAGATGTTGGAGCAGGGTCTGTTTGGGATGTCTTTATCTAGGAGTTGTTGTCTGGGAGAGTTTAGGTATTCGGATTCAATAGCTCTTTTCCACCAAGCTTGTTGTCCGCTGATTAACCTCCACACAATATTTCCCCCAAAGGAATTATTCAGAAGCTTGGGTGAGCGGATTCCAAGCCCTCCATTTTTGTAGTCTTGAGTGACATGCCTCCACTTAACAATATTATATTTTTTCTTCTCGTTTTTTCCACCCTGCCAGCGAAAATGCCTTAGGATTGCTTCAAATTTGTGATGTATGCTGGCAGGGGCATGAAGCAGAGTGAAATGATACAAGGGTAGAGATGAGAGGGCGGATTTGGGCAAGACTACTCGCCCAACAAGGTTTAACCAAGAAGAACCCCACTGCTGGACTTTTCTCTTCATATTGTCTATTGTAATGTTCTAGACTTCTGACTTTAGAGGTTTTTCACTGACAGGCATGCCTAAATAATTGAAGTGATCCCAGTTCAGTTTATAAGAAACTCCAAAAATTTGTGCAATGTTGTGAATGGTTTGGTTAGTTGCATTCCAACCATAAATGCAACTTTTTTGAAAGT
Organism: Pinus albicaulis; assembly: GCA_034641835.2. NCBI lineage: Eukaryota > Viridiplantae > Streptophyta > Pinopsida > Pinales > Pinaceae > Pinus > Pinus albicaulis. The sequence continues at coordinate 1,522,088,389 of CM076575.1, read as the reverse complement.
TTATCAGCCCTCCGGAGTAAAGCATGAATTTTTCAAGGAGAGATTTGAATCTGTGAGCAATTATGCAAGTTGCACCACCCATCAAGAGAGTGTCATCTGCAAATTGCGAATGGTTCATATTTTTGACACTATTGCCAAATTTAATTCCAGTGATGAGGCCTAATCTTTGCATGTGATCTAAGGCCCTGCTGAAGGAATCAACCATGAGGATAAAGAGAAAGGGAGAGAGAGGGCAGCCCTGTCTAAGACTGCGGGAGGATTAAAAGAAGGTTGCAGGCCTGCCATTTATGAGGGGGGAGATCCAAGGGCTAGAGATGAAAGATTTGATAAGGGCGATGAAGTCATTGTCGAAGCCCATTTTCTGGAGGATTGATATGAGGAAGGAGTGTCTAACCCTATCAAAAGCATTGGCTAGATCGAGTTTGAGAACAAATCCTTTCTCTTTGTGAGTCATACTTGAGTGGATACATTTTTGTACAAGGAGGATAGAGTCTGAAATTTTACTTTGGGAGATGAAGCCTCCTTGATTTTCCGAGATGAGACTGGGGAGAAAGGGCTTGAGGCACATGGAAAGGATTTTAGTAATAATTTTGTAAGAGGAATTGTAGAGGGAGATAGGTCTAAACCTTGAAAAGGAGGAGGGGTGGTTTTATTTGGGGACAACAGCGAGGTAGGTTGAGTTGGTGAAGCCCCCTATTTTCTTCTTTATTTGAGCCCATTGTATCATTTTGGTCAAGTCCTTTTTTATTAAGTCCCAGTAGGTCTTGTAGAAGCTCATGGAGAAGCCATCAAGACCCGGAGCCTTCTTAGGATGCAGGGACCAAATGGCGCATTGGATTTCAGCCTCTTCTATATCTTTTTTTAAAGTGTTGTTCATCTCCTCAGAGATCAGATTTGGTAGATGCCTTAAGAAGTCAGAGTAATCTTTAGGCTCTTTTGTTTCAGTGAGCAGATATTTGTAATGAGTGGTGGCAACAACTTTAATTAGTTCTTGATCTGTCTGAATTTTACCTTCATTGTCTATGATAGAGGATATGTTGTTTCTATTCTTGCGAACTGTAGCTTGTTTGTGGAAGAAGGAGGTGTTTTTGTCACCTGCCTGGAGCCACAAATTTCTAGATTTTATTCTCCACTTCTCCTCTTCTTTCCTGTTGATTTTATATAATTGCCAATAGAGATATTTTTCATGGTTGGAGTTCTCCTGATTTTTCCCTTAAGAGTCAATGGTGTTATGGACAACCTCCAACTTTGCTTTTATTTTATTTTTGGTCTTATCTGGTTCCTTGTAGTGTAGTTTGGCCCATTCATTTAAGGTCATTTTGACCTTCTTTAGTTCGGATTCCCAAATAAACAATGGATATCCCTCCACATGTTGCAACCAGGTATTGCGTACTAACTGTCTTGCTTCCAGAATATCATTCCAAAGAGGGTTATATTTGAAAGGGAGGGGGCCAAGAGAGGGTTGGTCACCAAGGGAGAGGGTGATGGGGTAGTGGTCAGAGGCGGAGGAGGAGAGGATGTTGGTAGTGGCAATGGAGAATAACGAGAGGAGTGGGACAACCACAAGAAATCTGTCAAGACGCTCCATGATGTTTCCTCCTCCTATCGTGCGATTGCTCCAAGTGTATTTGCGATTTTTTGGGGCAATATCAACCAAATCATGGTCTTGAATGATGATTTCAAGCAGATATTTAGAGGGATTTGTGTTGAAACAACCACCCATTTTTTCATTTTCATAAAGGATTAAGTTGATATCACCTCCAATAATTATATTGCTAGTGTCTTCATTATCAATGTCAATTTTTAGAGCATTCCAACAGATCTCTTTATCCCTATAATGATTAGGTCTGTGGATATTGTAAATGATGATCTCGATGCTCTCTTTAATGTTTTGTAGAGTCACTTTGATCCAGTTTTTCATTTTTGCTAAACTTCTTTGCTTCCATACACTTTGATTCCAAATAGTGGCAAGTCCACTTGAGGCACCCCTGGATTTTGAGTGGGTGCCCGCATGATTTTTCATTCTGTTTATAATTATTTCCATGTCAAGATCTCCCTGCTTAGTTTCCTGAAGGACAATAATATCCATCTTTTCCTAATTCATTAGATATTTTAGGGCTGAATTTTTTGAGGGTGCCCTAAACCCATACAGTTCCATGAGAGGGATTTCATCATTTCAAGAAAGTAGAGCGAGAGCCTATCTTCCCTCCTTGCTCCTTTTGTCCTGAATATTTGTTGTTTTTTCCTAAGATATAAGTTTCAATAGGGTTCTGAGTTCCAAGGGCTATATATTTTTGAGTAGTTTCATCTTTGTGTTGCTTGGATGTCTTCCTTCCAGGGTCAGTTTTATTTAGATTTTCCAGAGTGACCCCATGTTCTTTTACAGAATTTCTAGTGATTTGGATTGAGGAGGGGTCTGAAAAAGAGGAGGGGGGATCAGGATTAATGGGGGAAGGATGAGGGGAGGTAGGCTAAGAGGGGATAGAGAGCAGGGGAAGATCATCTTCAGAGGGGGTGTTGGCAAGAAAATAGGTCTCAGGGGAGACCCAGGTTCAGAAAGGTGGCCAACAAGGGTTACCGCAGTAGTCTAGCAGAACACTGGCGTTTTCACCCTCCTTCGAGGAACAGAGTGTCTCACCCGAGGCATGCCGCGACCTTACTAAGTCTGGGGTTGGATCAGGTATCGATCAAGCATGGTAAATGTGCAAACCATCCATAACTTAAGTACTTCGATTAAGTGTAAATCCCAGACATATAACAATACTCATGAACTTGATCAGAATGATAAACAAAAATTCAAAATAGCCATATATCCCACTAAACCATAACACAAGATAGAAATCGGAAAAACAACCTTATATTAGAAAGTGATGCATTAACAACAAAAGAATATTACAACACTCCTCAGAGCGTGCCTGGCATAACTAACTACAATCATAGTACAAGATATAGAACAAAACAGAACAATGAGAGAGAGAGAACAGGACAACATGAACAGAGCTCTCCTATGGCTTCTGCTCTCCGATCCCTACTGAGCCAACCTCTTCTTTCCGCTGATCGGATACCTATTTGTTCCATCGTCAGCGCGACTAACAGTTCTTCCTTCTTTTCCGCTCGGTTGTTCGCTGCTTTCCATGATTGCTGGGAATCCCACTGATTGTCTTCTGTTGCTTCCCTTTTCCATTTGTACCTGCTTCCGCAACAGCTGCGCCACATGCCCTTCACCTCTTTGCAACCATGAAAGCTCTCAGTCTACCATGGTTGCGCTCCGCCACCTATTCTCCGCAAAAAAAAACTGTTTAATTTCAAAACAAGGGCCCCAACAGGCCCCGACCACATCCTATTGACTCATCTCGAGTCAATTGTTTTAATCCGCCTCGGTTTCCATTGGTCCGCTTGACTCCGTGGCTCGTTCTGTCTGCTCCTTTTCTTCTGCGTGCCCAAACAAGGACCCCAACTCTGGGACCTTTGTTAGTGCGGAAGCTTTCAGCTCTCGAAAGCTGTCAATGGTCTGCTACCATCCTTGCATAAGCAAGTCCATTTCTGTTGTGATCTGGGTGACCTCCTTTTCTCCCGCAACGGTCGGTAGACTGCCGAAGACATTTGAGATCTGAACATTGGCCTCAGTGGCTATTTATTGTATTCCTTGTGCTGTGGTCTTCACCGGCTGCCTGAGCTCTTCGTCCTCAAAGATCATCAGTTCCTTCTTTAAATCTATTACTGCATAGTTTTCAAAAGCCCAGTCGATCCCCAATATAGCTGGATAGGGATATTTGTCTCCTATAATGTCAATGACCTCAAAGTTCGTGTACGTATTTACTCCTGCAACGTCGACTTTGACCTCCTCCAGCCTGCCTATGGGCACAATGCAGTACTGGTTTTCCATACGGAGTTGAATTGGTGAGTATGTTAGTCTTGGTTTCCCCAATGCTTCCCATGTTTTTCTGGGCAAGATATTTACGTTGGACCCCAGACCAAGCATTGTGTCCTTGATATGGAATCCTGTGACTTGAGTATTCATCCAGAACTCTTTGCCTGTCCTTCTCTTATTTCTCTTCACTCTTTGTATATATTTATGTGTTGTGCTAGATGATTCCCCTGGATTCGTCGTCTTCTGCACTAGTCTTTCCAAGTTTTGTTTTAATTGTTCCAACATGGGTGCATTTTTAACAATTTTTAGAAATAGACGGAACCATTCTTCAATTGTAGTACCTGTATTGGCTTGGTTTTCATCCTCTTCCTTCAGTCGTGGCATTTCGATTCCTTTTCTTTCCCTAAGCTGGGCAAATGCTTCTGCTGCCTCTTGAAAGAATTGCTTTTGTTTCTCTGGCCTGAATGTTGGATTTGGAGATACTGGTCTTACCAGTGTTATCAGGTCCATCCTTTGTGCATCTTCCTCGGTTTGTTTGCCTCCCCACGTCACTATAGCTACGCTCTGCATGGTTTGAGCCTTTATTATTCTTGGCTCGACATTTACTAGATTTGTTCCTCTTTGTCTGGCCCTTTCTTCCCATCTTTTGATGAGCTTTGGGTAGTCTTCTGTTGCGTGCGTATTAACCCTGCATTGAGAGCACCAAGGTCTTCTAGGAAGTGGACATCCCCTAGCCACATGGCCCTTTTGGTCACAGTTTTAACATCATACTGGTCCTCTTCCTCCTGCTTGGCCTCCTCTCATGCCTCCTCCTCATCCTCTAGGAGCCTCGTTCACTCTATATGAAGGCATGTCTAACCGTTATGCCAAAGCATCCAGAGCTCTACACTGCTCTGTGATGTGCGTGACAGATACACAGAACTCACAGTATACGTTATTCAGGACACTGGTGTACTTTTGTAGTATGGGGCATAGGCGGGGTGAGTGGCCCACGCTTTTGCAGATCTCAGAATACTCAGTCGTTGCTGAATTTTGTTGTGCGGGGAACCCCGTGTATGGGTGTTGTGGCAGATATAATCCTTGGGTATTTATTTGCGCGACCCATCCTGTTGGTGGAGCTCCTGGTGCCCCTATTCCTGGTGTCCCCACGTTTTGGCCTCGTAATCGAGGACATTCAGTTACCACATGTCCTTCCATTAGACAGTGCGTACACTATACATTTGGCTTCACTGGACGTAGGGGTTGAATTTCCTTTAGTTTTTCTGTCAGGTTAGATATTTGATGTTGTAGTCCCAGTATGGAAGGGTCCTGAGCTGATGCCCCTCCTTTAAACTCTTGCGGGTATCTCGCCACGACCTCTATCTTCATGGTCTATTCTGATGCATCTTGCAACGTCTCGATCTTTTGTTGTGTCAGCGGGGTCCTTGTCAGCGGGAGAAGGGCCTTGATAAACCAATCCCTTTGGTGATTGGGATCGATCTGGTAGTTGAGTTTTCCAACCACATCCTTGAATCTCCTCATCAGATCCCATGCAGTTTCCCCTTCTCGCTGTTTGATCTCCCACATCTCTAATAAACCCTGCTGATCTATTTGGGGTAATTTGAACTCTTTCACGAAATCCCTTTTTACATCGTCTAATGCTGGGTTCTGATGAGTCTTAGACCACTTTACAAACCAGCGTAGAGCTCTCTCCCGGAGAGTAGTTTGAAATTCTACCAACTTACTTGTGTCTGGTGTCTGTCGAGCCCTCCATATGGCCTCAAAAAGGTACCAGTGTTGCTCCACATCATCATTACCCCTCCCAGAAAACTCTGGGTACCGAGTAAATGATCCTGCCATGCTTCCTTGTGTGGGGATTACTAGAACAAATCCCCTTACTCCTGGCTGTGAGATGGTAGTACCAATACTGTTGTTAGTGTGTATCACTGTTGTGGACTGAATGCTACTTGGCTTACTTAATTCCCATAACTTAACAAAAATTTCACCTAGTGGCTGATAGAGTACTAGGGGAAGCTCGATATTAGAGCTACTTGAGCTTTGGGGAATAGAGTTACCTGGGATTATGGGTGCTGGCCTTTCTCGGAATAGTTGCTCCATCGCAACATGCAGCTCTACATCGGATGTCTCTTGAGGCATGTGTCATTTATGTCATACTCATTTCCCTTTTCTGCTGGGGCAGGGCTCCTATACACCTGCCGCACTTCCTTGGTGGCCCCCCTATATCCTAGGAACCCGTCTGACCTTCCATCTGCTTCGTCGTCTGAGGCGCCTCTCCTTTTTCTCTCCCTTTTCATTGTTGTCTTTCTAATTCTTTCATATCCCTTTCTCGCTACTTCTCAGCGAGTTGCGCCTTCCGATGTGCTCGTCGTTCCCTTAACCTACTAGAGGTCTCGGCATCCATATCCCTAGTCCCCCTTTTCAACTTACTTGTAGCATCTCTCCTTCAATCCCTTCCCCCAGTACTGGAGGTTTAGGTCTCCATCTCAGCTTTTTGGAACTCCATCAATCCTTCATCCACCATCAAGGCCTTGATCCACAGAGGGATCTCCCTCAACAGTCCTGATCTAAATACGTCCTCCGCTTTTGAGAAAAACTGGTAGCATTCAGCTGCGAACTCTACTATGTATCCTTCCAAGGTAGATTGCACCCAGAAATCTACAGCGCGAGTCAAATTGGTATCTAACCAATGGAGTGCTACCAGATCTGAGTGCACCCACTTGCGACAAACGGTCTGCAACCCTCTCGGGACTGCCTTGATTTGTAATCTCCGCAACTAGTTGTAGAGATCCTCAGGAAACTTTCCCCAAAATATCTCGTAGATATCATTGGCAGACTCAGAGAAGAGAATCCAGTTCTTGACAGTCTTCTCTTTCTGTTGTCTCACTTCTGCTTGTTGAGCGCGGCTGGAGGCAGAAGAGCAGGCAGCAGAGAGCGGCCTCGGCTGCAGAGCACGAGAAAATTCCTTCTGCCACCTTGGCTTCCTCAAGAGTATTCTTGGAGTCAAATTTTTATTTTAAAAAATAAACAAATTCATAGTCATTAAGGACTTTATTATCAATCAATAATTTTATGTTTTGAAATTATTGTTTTGGTTAGGGAAATTCTATACGGTATACGCTTACACAAACCTTAGTTTTGTCACTCTGCAATATGCTCCAAAAAGTCTAGCATATCTTTTGGATAAGAAAAAAATGATAAAAAAATTGAAAAAAAATTAATATATAATTCCTAATGTATTTGCCACAAGCTAAGCACAGATTTATATAATAAATACTCTTTAATTTTAAAATATAAAATAAAATAAAATAATTTGAAGCAAAAGTGATTGAAACATCAATGTGTATTATTGTTTCAAATTGTTCCAAGGATACCCAATGTTTTCTTTTCTACAACCGCATTCCATTAAAAGGAGTATTTTGAGTTATCTATTAAAAGATAATTGAGAAATGCTTGAAACTTCTAACTAATAAAAACCATAAAGAAAAACAACCAAATCAACATTAATGTTATTTTTCTTATTGATACATAATCATCAAATTCAACCGCACATTATAATCCATTATTTGAGCAACCAAAATAAAATTTACATAAATAACCTAAATCAGTTCTAAAACATAATTAAAGACATGAAAAAAAAACACCAAGCCCTGTAAAAAAATAAACACAAAATGAGGTTGAAAATCATGTTAAAATACCAAATTATCCATATATAACTCTCTTATGCTTTAAAAAAAGCCATATTATCTCAAAACCAAGTCCCATTTCATCCACTACCTAACTTTACACTTTCAATTAATGATACACTTGGGATCCATAGACTTGCATGGAATCAATGTTTAGATGTAATGCAAAAAAAAAACATAAACATCTAGCATGCATCAATTTTTTCTTTTCTATTTGAGCCAATTCCCAGATTTTGCTAAATCTAGAGGGAGAGAGTTCCTTGGCATATTAAGTGAGCACCACCCCACATCTCCCATCTTGAGTTGTGCCAACAAAATACTAACACTGTGGCCTCATGGGAAAACAGAAAGGCCGGCATGATTTCAATTTTTATGGCCTCTATAAATCTTTGAAAAAAACCCAAGATTTTAGTTGTTATGGCAGAGCTACAAATGAAACAATTTTCAAAATAAAATTTTGTTGTGAACTTTTCAAACTCCTCAAGCTCTCAATTTTAAAAATAAAAGTTTGTTGCCAACATTCCAATTCCTCAAGCTCTCAAGACAGGGAGATTTGAAAATGTTCCCATCTTGGCACCCCATCCAAAAAAACATGATTCAAAAGGAATAAGAGCCTTCACCTTCATCCACTAATTATTATTTTTCTTCATTTTTAAAACAACATGCAAATGCATGACATATCATCTTAAAACACTTTTTGATATACCATGTTAGAACACTATTTTTCCTTTAATTTGAAAACCCTTTCTCTTACCATGTTAAAACACTTTTTTCCTCTAATTTGAAAACCCTTTTTCTTACTCATGTTTCACCCTTTATTACTCCCTTTTCACTCACACCCTACAAATGAGCATCACGTTTTACACCTCCACACTATTTTAAACCTTTTTAACTGAATTTCCTTTAAATAAAACTAATCCATGCATTTTCACAATTAAAAAAGACTTCTTTAATTTATTAAACTATATATATATATATATATATATATATATATTATTACTAAACAACTTAAAAAAACATCCTTGCCACAGTTAAAATCTTTTTCATTGAATTTCATCGTACCAATCTATGCATTCACAATTAAAAGGATTTTCAATACACCCTTGACAAATTCACTTTTAATTGTCACCTTTATTAAAAATAAGAAATATATTCACTGTATTCAAAGAAATCAAAATATTTTCTCTTCTCTCTTTATATATATATAAATATATATAATCAAACTTTTAATTTTCATTTTTATTAAAAATAAGAAATATATTCAATGGATTAAAGACATCAAAATAAATTTTTTTTTTCAAATTAATAAAATTTCCAAAAATATATATGTGTGTGTGATTTAATTTGCTTTAACATTGATAAGTTTTACTAGCACAAACAGTTGAAGATGGGTCTCATTAGCAACACGACCCAAGATCAAACCTCACCAGAGTGTGGATGGGTCTCATTAGCAAAGCGACCCAAGATCAAATATGAAGGCGACCCAAGATCAAACCTCACTGAGGATGAGGATGTGTCTCATTAGCAAGGCAACCCAAGATCAAATCTCACCGAGGATGAAGATGTGTCTCATTAGCAAGGCAAGCCAAGATCAAATCTCACAGAGCGCAGTTGTGCTATGTGCTAAAGAAGGAGACATCCTAAAATATCTAATCAGCTTAGGATTGGTGTGGCCCAAACCGGGTGCAATCTCCAAGTAACTTTGACAAATTAGATGCCTCCAAGTTGCGATTTCTCAAATAAAAAATCAAAGCTAGAAAATAAAAAACAACTTCATAAACAAACAAACAAACAAACAAACGAACAAAAACATTCAAACAAAATACAAACAATATAAATTATAATTAAAAAAAAAAAAAACAAAAAAAAAACATACATTTATGATTCAATTAACTTTAAAACACCATAATACATTCAAAATATTATTCAATTTAATTTTATTGTTGTTTCACACTCAACCATCATTTAAAAAAAAAAAAAAAACTATATTTATTCAATTCAAATTTATCACCATATCACAGTCAACCGAGTTATACCAAAAAAATATTTCTTTCAACCCAGAAAAAGCATGGTTCAGTTTACTTTTATAGCCCTATTACATTCAACCAACATACCACATTACATTCAACCTAAATATCACAAGACCAATATTAAGTATAAACATGCTCCAGAGTAACTTTTTCTGACAATAAGAAAACATAAACCATGGAAATCAACATATAGAAGGTAAAACTCAAGCATTCACTCTAAACTACTAAGAATATATAGTGTGAAATAACCATGTGCATAGGGAAACCATACTACACTTAACCCAAAACAAAAAAAAAACAAATATGATTCACTCTACTTTTATAACTCTATTACATTCTACCAACATACCACATATTATATTTAACGAATATACCATAAGACCAACATTAAGAGTGTGAAATAACCATGTACATGCATAGAGGATCCCATATTGCTCTTAACCCAAAAAAAATCAAATATAATTCACTTTACTTTTATAACCTTATTACATTCAACCAACATACCACGTATTATATTCAAAGAACATACCAAAAGACCAACATTAATTATAAACTTGTTGCATTGTTTAATATATCCACGCTCCATAAAACAATGGTAATCAACTTTTTCCAACAATTAGATAAAACACAAACAATAGAAGATAAAACAAGAAGCATTTACTCTTAATAAATTCACATTGTTATTAATGCAAAAAATGTAGAAATGATACAAATATATGTATATCAATGGATTCAATCCGATCTAACAATGTACTAAAGCTAGATACTAAATCTTTCTACAAATCAATTGTAGAAAATAAACACAATCGCCAATCACAAGTAAAGAAAAAATAAAAGCAAACCACAACACAGATAATTTTTCGAGGAAAACTTGTTGCTCAAAAGCCCTCTATCTTTTATTGTATATTCACCAAGGAATAATGAAACAATTACAATGCACTCTTCTCACAAGAATCTCTTGCACTCTCACCACTGTCTCACACTAATCTAGACAAAATCGACCAACACTTAGCCAATTCTCAGCCTGTCTTCAGCCTGCCTTACTCACGCAATACATGAGGAATGCAATCCCTATTCCTTAGGCATTTTAGTGTTTCTCAATTGTGTTGATTATCATGGGCATCCTGTAGTGTTTTAACTGCATTTAGACAGTTTTCTATTAACACAATCGATAGTCAACTTCCCTTTAACCTTTGTCCCAACTAGGGTCTCCACTGGAACTGACATGCATGCAGCTATTAATAGTAAATCATCAGTTGCATGGCATATCACTGATTGTGAATTAAATATGATTTAATTCACTTGATCTCTCGCTAATGTGACAAACAGTTACAACTAGTTCAACTGACTTTAACTCATGTAACTGATTCCTTTGCATTAAACTAATACACCAACTGCAATTCGAACTCCATAACTAATAGAATTAATTTGCGTGTCTCACCAACCACCCTCAACTCAAAATTCATGAGCTAACTAAGTTTATCACACTCAGTTAACTATTTCAAGTTATTATGAGATAAGATTACATTTTATTGTCCAATTTAATTAAGAGATAATTAAATTTGACACATCCAATTTATTAAATAAATTGAATTTCACACTAATGTATCGCTATGACCTATCATTACATGACTTGTGGTCCCACATTGGTGTAAGTGTTGTCATGTTTCTTCTGAATGTCAATTTCACTATTTTTTATTGCAAACTTCAACGCTTCCTCTCAACAATAAAAGAATGTTCTTGCATGCGCACATGCACCTCTTGCATACGACATGCAAAACTTCTCTAGTGTTGTTTGCACATGCAACACTTCTCTAGTGTTTCTCACACATGCAACTTTTTCATGCAACACTTCTCTAGTGTTGTTCACACATGCAATTCTTGCATGCAACACTTCTGAAACAAAATAGCCTCCAAACAACTAAATCAATATATGCATCTGTCCTCAGAGTATTCTGACTGCTGGTACCTACTGCACATGTCTACTAAACTCTCTGTGTCGCTGACATCTATATCCATGCACTCTGCATTGCTGCCAACTCTGATCTGCACTCCAATATCCGATACCTGTCACTTTGATTTATTTCCTCCTAACATCTGACTGCATCAATCTAACCAATCTTGTTACTGATGTACTATGGGCTCCTCATAGCCAGGTTCGATCCATAAGACACACCATCTCAATGAATCTTACACTAATTTCTTCTTGAAATTAATTTTGCACATCGCCTCACCTCACACCTAGAAGTATAGTTGCATGCACTCCTTCTACCCATGTGGCTTGAAATTTCTCTGCTTGAGTGGTTTCTGCCACTCCAAGATCCTCTGCATGTGGCTGCTCCACATTTTGAGGTTGATTCTTTGGAACCAAGAGTTCCTCCTCTGCATGCAAATCAAGCTCCCTCTCAAGAGACAATTGCATGGCTTTCTCACACTTCCCCATGGTATATCCCTTACATGTGTCTATTTGCACAACAATACCCTTTGGAGACCCGTAGAAATCTGTTGCATGACCTACAAAGCTCTGTGGTGTAGATGGCTCGATCTCCTATTCCATAACTCACCTTGCATATCCATCTACATCAAGTTTATAGAGATTTTTCACACGAATCCCAAACTTCTTGGCTTGTCATGTGGCTTTATGTCGAAAGAAAGTTTTCCCTTCATTGAAAACCACATCATAACCTACATCCTCCAACATTCCAACTCAAACTAAATTATTTTTCAAGCCTAGTACATGTATTACATATTTTAATAAAAATGGTTTACCTAACTGTCTTTGAAAAGTAACTATACCAATCCCAATAGCGATATACCTTATATCGTCACCCATTTCGATATGCATCTGGAGGTCATTCTCCTCCAAAAAATTGAAAATTTGTCTCTCATCATGTGGAAAGATGCACCACTATCCAAATACCACCATGATCCCAACGCACTTGACACCATGTATGCGATTAGCGAGAAGTCCAACTCAAATTGTGAGGCCAAAATCTCTCTAGCTACAAATCCTAAAGTCTTCTTGTTCTTCTTTCGTGGACAATTAATGGCATAATGTCCATGCTCGTGACAATGAAAACATTTCACTCTGAACATGTCACGCTCCTTATTTTCTTCATCGGTCTCAAATTTGGAATAGGATTTATTTCCCTTCCTCTTTTTCGCCTTACCAACGAATGCACAATTTTCTTCATCATCTTCCTTAAATGAAGATCCATCCCCGGTATTCCCCTTGAATTCTTCTTGCACCAAATCCGACCAAAGTGGTTCCCAATCTGGAAACTTTTCCCTTCCATTGACAAAATCCTGATAACTATTCCAACTCTTGGAAAGTCCTAGAAGAGCTAGGGTTACCAAGTCATCATCTGCGACAATAATGCCGATGCTCCCAAGCTCACCCTGACATTGAACAAACTTTGTTAAATATTTCGACATAATGTCGCGTTTCTCTATTTTGATTTTTCTGAGCTTGTCCTTCAATGCCAATTTTTTATGATCATTGTTGCTCTGAAACAAATTTGTCAAAGCTTTCCACACTGCATATGGTGTCGTTTTTCCATGGAGACTTGAGACAATGTGGTCTTGCACTCCTTCCAATAAGATTCTCCTCGCCTTTGCAACCTTCTTTTATAGCATCCACTGCAGCGAGTTTGGGAATGTCATTATCAATAAATTATTTCAACCCATTGTCCTTTAGCGCTGCCCCATCATGTCTTTCCACGTAATATAATTGAAACTCCCTTCGAGTGCATACTCCAATCTCAAGCTATTGAAAGCCATTTCAATCCTAATCCACCTGTCGCACCAAGAATATTTTTGCAAATTTGAATTCTATTTAGTCACAAACTCAACTTCTTCTCCACTATAGTGATTTCTTGTACTCCGATACCATGTAGAAATTATACAAACATATGTATATTAATGGTTTCAATTCAATTTAACAACAATGTACTAAAGCAAAATATTGAATCCTTTTACAAATCAATTGCAAAAAATAAACACGATCGCCAAGCGCAACAAATAACAAAAAAAATCAAATGAAACCACAACACATAATTTTCTAAAAAAGTTTGTTGCTCAAAACCTCTTTCTTCTATTGTATATTTACCAAGAAATCATGAATCAATTACAATGCGCTCTTCTCACAAAAGTCTCATGCATTGTCACAACTGTCTCACATTGATCCAAACAAAATCAAGCCAACACTTAGCCAATTCTCAACTTGTCTTCAACCTACCTTGCTCACACAATTCATGAAAAATGTAATCCTTATTTTTTAAGAATTTCAGCGTTTCTCAACTACACTGAGTATCATGAGCATCATCTAGTGTTTTAACTACATCTAGGCAATTTGCTAATAACACAACTAAAAGTCAACTTCTCTTTAATTTTTGTCTCAAATAAGTCTCCACTAGAATTGACATGCATGGAGCGATTAATAGTAAATCATCAATTGCACGGAAAATCATTGATTGTGAATTAAAAAAGATTTAATTCACTTGATCTCTCACTAGTGCAACAAACAATTACAACTAGTTCAATTGACTTTAACTCACCTAACTGAATTAACTAATTACTCATGCACTAAACTAATTCACCAACTACAATTCAAACTCCATAACTAATAGAATTACTTTGCATTCATCACCAACCACCTTCAACTCAAAATTCATGAACTAACTAAATTTATCACACTCAATTAACTATTACAAGTAATTATGAGATAAGATTACATTTTATTGTCCAAATTAACTAATGTATTAAGACCCATAATTACATGACTTGTAGTCTCACACTAATGTAAACTCCATAACTAATAGAATTACTTTGCATTCCTCACCAACCACCCTCAACTCAAAATTCATGAGTTAATTACATTTTATTGTCCAATTTAATTAAAGGATAATTAAATTTGACACATCCAACTTATTAAATAAATTAAATCACAGAGTAATGCATTAGGACCAATCATTAATATATTAGGACCCATCATTACATGACTTGAAGTCCCACACTACTGTAAGATGCTATCATGTTGCTTATATATGTCAATTTCAATATTTCTTGTTGCAAACTTGAACAAAATACAAACAAATAACAAATAGTAATCTAAATACAGTCACACGCTATCATTAAAATCAAATAATAATTTAAAAATATTCACACAAAATACAAACAAATAACAAATAATAATATAAATACATTCACACTACCATTAATACAAAATAAAAACAAATAAACCCTCATTAATACAAAATACAAACAAATAGAAATCTCAATACATTCACACACTACCATTAATACAAAACAAAATACATACAAATAGTACTCTAGATATATTCACACAATTAATGTGCAAACACCGACATTAATGTCTAACTATAGAAAGTAAAGCTTAAACAATAAATTCACACTGCCATTAATACAACGTGCAAACACTAACATTAATGTCCAACTATAGAAGGTAAAGTTTAAACAATAAATTCGCACTGCCATTAATGTATCATTGTAATAATTAAATAATGGATTCAAAATTATTAATGTATCCTAGTGTTAGTTCAGAAATAAAAATTAAAATCACATTATGCATAAATGCATACACCTCCATGTATGGTATGTATTGTTTCTATAATTAAAAATTATTTCAATACTCATAAAATTAACTAAAATTACGAGAATAGGTGTTGTTACTCAATGATGCAACACACATACCATGTAAGACACGTGTAGTTAATTTGTAAGACATTTTAAGAGCTAGAGGTAAAGGAGTTAGAGTTCGCAGATGTGTTTCTTTCTAAAAAAAATCACAAGTTCAAAACTTGAGAGATTTAAGAGGCCAAGTTCAAAATTAGAGGGATAATCTTTTAAGAGCATCTGTTTCCTCCTAAGAGGTCACAAGTTCAAAACTAAAGGGGTAGAGTATTTTTTCTAAGAACAAGTTCAAAAATAGGGTCCTAAAAGCTCGCAAGTTCAAAACTAAAAAGGTAGAGTACTTCCTCCTAAGAAGTCACGGGTTCAAAATTAGAGAAGCCTAAGAGGTAACAAGTTCAAAACTAGAACAGTAAATATGTATGTCTTCATAGACTTAGCGGTCAAATTGCTGCGCTGAGGTGGATTCCATTTCCCACAAACAAAGAAGTCTCATACACCACAAAGGGTATTTCCTCCCAAGAGGTCACAAGTTCAAAATTAGATGGGCCTAAGAGATAACAAGTTCAAAACTAGAGCATTAGAATATGTATGTCTTCATAAACTTAAACAGTCCAATCTCTGTGCCCAAACAAAGTCTCATAGACCATCCCCCTAAATCTTTACACAAAGATGGATCCCTTGCCCCAAAACAAAGTCTCATACACCATCACCCCAAGGGAGTCTTAAAGACCATTTTGATGTCTAGCTTGACCATGACCTTCAAATTAGATAATAATAATATAATAAGTATAAATAGCAATTTTGATGTCTAGCTTGACCATAACCTTCAAATTAGATAATAATAATATAATAAATATAAATAGCTTCTTAAAAAAGAAAGATATAAAATTTTAATAATAATATAATAAGTATAAATAGCTAGGTAAAAAACAAACATATGGATAACTAAGTGACAGACAAACCCCAATTTGCCCCAATTTGTTGTTCTACGTGTTAAAACAATAGATAGCTAGGTGAGAGACAACCCCAACTATATTGTTAAGAATGTAGAGGTGTGAAATAAGCATGTGCTCAGTAAAAACATGCGATAAAATAATCAAGTCTACCCATAGCTTTGTCAAACTCAATATTGCAAGCATAAATATGTAAAACATTCATGCTCACCTAGGGTGCAAAATGTGTTAACGTTATCTCCAAAGCCAAATTGAACTATCAACACCCAAGTGTTTAAACCTTGGACAAACAATCGAAGACGAACAAGACACCTCACATTAACATCAAATGGCACCTCCACTAAAATAATAAAATTTTGAGATCGTCGGCCTAGGGAGGGGAGGATCTAAGGAGTTGATCAGAGTCAAGAAGACCTGGGCCTGATCCAGGGAAGAGGCCAGCTTTAGGGAGGACTCTGGAAGGGCCATGCGCGCAGCTGGAGGTAGAAGAGCAGGCAGAAGAGAGGGGCCATGGCTGCAAAGCACGAGCATATTTCTTCTACCACCTTGGCTTCCTTGAGTATTCTTGGAGTCAAATTTTTATTTTAAAAAATAATCAAATTCATAGTCATTAAGGACTTTATTATCAATCAATAATTTTATGTTTTGAAAGTATTGTTTTGGCTCGAGCAATTCTATAAGGTATACACCTACAAAAACCTTAGTTTTGTCACTTTGCAATATGCTCCAAAAAGTATAGTATATCTTTTGGATAAAAAAAAAATGATAAAAAAAAAATCGAAAAAAAAATAATATATAATTCCTAATGTATTTGCCACAAGCTAAGCACAAATTTATATAATAAATACTCTTTAATTTTAGACAAAATTAGGCCAACACTTGGCCAATTCTTAGCCTAACTTGCTCACGCAATACATGAGAACTGCAATCCCTATTCTTTATGGATTTCAGTGTTTCTCAAATGTACTGATTATCATTGGTATCTTGTAGTGTTTTCATTGCATTTAGACAATTTGCTATTAACACAATTGATAGTCAACTTCTCTTTAACCTTTGTCTCAACTAAATCTCCACTAGAACTGACATACATGCAGTTATTAATAATAAATCATCAATTGAATGACAGATCACTCATTGTGAATTAAATATGATTTAATTCACTTGAACTTTCATTTAATGCAACAAATAGTTATAACTAGTTCAATTGACTAACTCACCTAACTAATTTCACTAATTACCCATGCATTAAACTAATACACCAACTGCAATTCAAACTCCATAACTAATAGAATTACTCTGTGTCTCACCAACTACTCTCAACTCAAAATTCATGAACTCATTGAGTTTATCACACTCAATTAACTATTACAAGTGATTATGAGATAAGATTACATTTTATTGTTCAATTTAATTAAAAAATAATTAAATTTGACACATCCAATTTATTAAATAAATTGAATTTCATACTAATGTATCGCTAGAACCCATCATTACATGACTTGTGGTCCCACACTAGAGTAGGTGCTTTCATGTTTCTTCTAGATGTCAATTTCACTATTTTTTATTGCAAACTTCAAGACTCCCTATCAACAATAAAAAAAATGTCTTTGCAGGTGCACATGCACCTCTTGCATGCAACGTGCAACACTTCTCTAGAGTTTCTCACACATGCAACACTTCTTTAATGTTGTTCACACATGCAACACTTTTGATATTAAATAGTTTCCAAACAACTAAATCAATATATGCATTTGTCCTCAAAGTATTTTAACCGTTGGTACCTACTGCATATGTCTACTAAACTCTTTGCGTCGCTGACATCTACATCCATGCACTTTGCATCGCTACCAACTCTGATTTGCACTCCAATATCTAATACATGTCACTCTAATTTGTGTCCTAACATTTGACTGCATCAATCTAACCAATCCTGTTACTAATGTACCATGGGCTCCTCACAACCAGGTTTGATCCATGAAACACACAATCTCAATGAATTTTGCACAAATTTATTCTTGAAATTCATTTTTTACATCACCTCACCTCACATCTAAAGATATAATAATTCCATGCACTCCCTCTACCCCTGTGGCTTGAAATTTCTTTGCTTGAGTGGTATCTGCCACTCCAAGATCCTCTACATGTCGATGTTCCACATCTTGAAATTGATTTTTTGGAACCAAGAGTTCCTCTTCTGCATGCAAATCAAGCTCCCTCTCAAGGGACAATTGCATGACTTTCTCACACTTCCACACGATATATCCCTTACATATATCTATTTGTGCAACAATACCCTTTAGATATCCATAGAAATTTGTTGCATGACCTACAAAGCTCCATGGTGTAAATGGCTCAATCTCCTATGCCATAACTCACCTTACATAGCCATCTACATCAAGTTTATAGAGATTCTTCGCACAAATCCCAAACTTGTTGACTTGTCATGTGGCTTTATGTCGAAAATTTTTTTTTCCTTCATTGAAAACCACATCATAACCTCTATCCTCCAACATTCCAACTGAAACTAAATTCTTTTTCAATCCTAATACATGCATTACAACTTTTAATAAAAATGGTTTACCTCACTATCTCTGGGCAATAACTATAGCAATCCCAATAGTGATATACCTTATGTCGTCACCCATTTCAATATGCTTCTGGAGGTCATTCTCCTTCAAAACATTGAAAAGTTTCATCTCTCATCATGTGGAAAGATGCACTACAATCCAAGTACCACTATGATCCCATCACACTTGACACCATATATGCAATGAGCAAAAAGTCCAACTCAAATTATGGGGCCAGAGCCTCGAGCTACAAATCCTAAAGCATTCTTGTTATTTTTCTTTTGTAAAAAATTAATGGTATAATGTCCAGAATCGTGACAGTGAAAACATTTCACTCTAAACATGTCACACTCTTTAACTTCTTCGTCGATCTCAAATTTGAAATAGAATTTATTTCCCTTCCCCTTCTTTGCCTTACCAACAAAGGCACAATTTATTTTCCTTTCCCTTCCCCTTCTTCATCTTACCAACCAAGCCACAATTTTCTTTATCATCTTCCTTAGATGAATATCCATCCCTAATGTTCCCCTCAAATTCTTCTTACACCAAATCCAACCAAAGTGGTTCACAATTTAACAACTTTTTCCTTCCATTCACATAATCCTAATAACCATTCCAACTCTTGGAAAGTCCTAGAAGCGCTAGAGTTACCAAGTCATCCTCCACAATAGTAATGCCAATGCTCCCAAGCTCATCTTGACATTGAACAAACTTGGTTAAATATTTCGACATAATGTCACATTTCTCTATTTTGATTTTCCTAAGCTTGTCCTTCAGTGCCAATTTTTTATAATCATTGTTGCTCTAAAATAAATTTGTCAAAGCTTCCCACATTGCATAGTGTCTTTTTCCCATGGAGCCTTAAAACAATGTAATCTCACACTATCTCCAATAAAATATTCCTCCCCTTCGCAACCTTTTTTTGCAACATTTGCTACAACGAGTTTGAAAATGTTATTATCAATGAATTCTTTCAACCCATTGTCCTCTTGTGCTACTCCATCATCTCTTTCTACACAATATAATTGAAACTACCCTCAAGTACATATTCCAATCTCAAGCTATTGAGAGCCATTTCAATCTTAATTCAACTATCACACCAAGAATACATATGCAAATTCAAATTATATTCCATCATAAACTCAATTTCTCCTCCATTGTAGTTATTTCGTGTACTTTAATACCATGTAAAAATTTTACAAACATATGTATATCAATGGATTCAATTCAATTTAACAACAATGTACTAAAGCAAAATATTGAATCTTTCTACAAATCCATTGCAAAAAATAAACACAATCACCAATCACAACATTATTAAAAAAAAAAAAATGAAGCCACAACACAAATAATTTTCTAAAAAAGTTCATTGCTCAAAACCTCTTTATCTTTTATTGTATATTCACCAAAAAATCATGAATCAATTAAAATGCATTCTTCTCACAAAAGTCTCCTACATTCTCACAACTACCTCACATTAATCCAGAGAAAATCAAACCAATACTTAACCAATTTTGAACTTGTCTTCAACCTACCTTTCTCACACAACTCATGAAAAATGCAATCCTTGAAATTTTAGGAATTTTAGCCTATATCAACTACATTGAATATCATGAGCATCATTTGATGTTTTCATTGCATTTAAGCAATTTGCTAATAACACAACTAATAATGAATTTCTCTTTAACCTTTGTTTCAAATACATCTCCATTAGAATTGGCATGCATGCAACAATTAATAGTAAATCATCAATTACACAACAAATCATTGATTGTGAATTAAAAAAGATTTAATTCACTTGATTTCTCACTAGTGCAACAAACAATTACAACCAATCAATTCAATTTAACTCACCCAACTCAACTAACTCATTATTCATGCATTAAACTAATACAACTACAATTCAAACTCCATAACTAATAAAATTACTTTGCATTCATCACCAACCACCCTCAACTCGAAATTCGTTAGCTAACTAAATTTATCACATTCAATTAACTATTACAAGTGATTATGAAATAAGATTATATTTTATTGTCCAAATTAATTAAAGGAAGAGTTTTAGTCTAAGCAAGGGGAATTTGAGAAGTTTTGAGGAGCAAAGGGAGTTTGAAGAGGAGGGGTTCGAGTTGTTTGAGGAGTTTTAAGTTCAAAATTAGGAGCAGCAAGAGTTTGAAGAGTTTTTAAGTTCAAAATTAGAAAGAGGTCAAGTTCAAAACTAAAGGAGTAGAGCATTTCTTTCTAAAAATAGGTTCAAAACTAAAACTAAAGGAGTAGAGTATTTCTTCCTAAGGACAAGTTCAAAACTAGAGGGTTCTAAAAGCTCACAAGTTCAAAACTAAAAGGGTAGAGTATGGTAGAGTGTTTCCTCCTAAGAAGTCACAAGTTCAAATTTAGAGGGACCTAAGAGGTAACAAGTTCAAAACTAGAACAATAGAGTATGTATGCCTTCATAGACTTAGCAATCAAATCATTGCACTAAGGTGGATCTCTTGCCGCACAAACAAGGTGGATTCCTTTTCCCACAAACAAGGAGGTCTCATACACCACAAGAGTATTTCCTCCTAAGAAGTCACGAGTTCAAAATTAAATGGGCCTAAGAGATAACAAGTTCTCACACAACTCATTCTAAGGGAATCTTAAAGACCCCAAGGGATTGGAAGTCACAAGTTCAAAATTAAATGGGCCTGAGAGATAACAAGTTCTCACACAACTCATTCCAAGGAAATCTTAAAGACTCAATCACAAGGGAGTCCCCAAGGGAATCTTAAAGACCATTCCAAGGGAATTTTAAAGACTCCAATCGCAAGGGAGTCCCCAAGGGAATCTTAAAGACCATTTTGATGTCTAGCTTGACCATAGCTTTCAAATTACATAATAATAAGTATAAATATAGCTAGCTTGACCATAGCTTTCAAATTACATAATAATAAGTATAAATATAGCTAGGTGAAAAACAAACATATGAATAACCAAGTGATAGACAAACCCCAATTTATTGTTCTACTATGTTAAAACAACAGATAGCTAGGTGAGAGACAACCCCAACTATATTTGTTAAGAGTATTAGGTGTGAAATAATAATGTGCTTAGTAAAAACATGCGATAAAATAATCAAGTCTACCCATAGACTTGCCAAACTCTGCTATCACCAAACATAAATATGAACTAGCAAAATGTGTTAACGCTATCTCGAAAGCCAAATTGAACTATCAACACCCAAGTGTTTGAACCTTGGACAAACAATCGAAGACGAACAAGACACCTCACATTAACATCAAATGGCACCTCCACTAAAATAATAAAACATCAAATGCAAATTGCAAAACCCCAAGGGAGTACGAACAGACTTCCTCAATGCGAACAAACAAGGCAGCCTCCATTAAAAAAACGTAACTGGATTCAATGATCACACAACAAGCGCACAAACATAAACTAATCATTTAACATTAACTATTAATTCAATATTGACTGGTGTTGATTCATGATACAAATTACAAATATACGAGTAATATCAAACTTGCGCTTCTACATATTTTGACCATATTTTCGGTGATATATTCAGACAAATTGAATCGACCTATTTTAGGTGATATTTTCACTAGCTGATGACTGACTTCAAATATAGCAAAACTACTCAAACCCGCAGAAACCAACAACACTACATGGTTTATTATGCTCTAATAAAACAAGAGCAGGAAACACACCTCATTATGCTAAGGAACTCAACCTTTATGGGAATTAAAAATTAAACGAGGTAACTTCGCACCTAAGCATATCCATCAGGAAGCCTTAAAATATAAAAGGCATATTTTGGAAATTCATGTGAATAACTGTTTTAAATTTTAGCCCAAGTGGTGTACGTTACAGACGAATGTCAGCATTTTCTCAGGGAAACTGAGATATTGTGCCTTACAATCAATCAAATGGTCCAATTTACTCCAATATGGAGTTTCAAAAGGGCATGTATTAAAGGTTAAGAAAGCATCCAATTAATATGACATGATATACCAACCCATGCCTGGCAAGATAAATCTCAATTACAGAGTCAATCAACCTGTAAAGGTCTTATGAATTGATGGCAATGTCTTCTGCGTAGAAATTTGAACATTTTTACTTAAATCCCTAGAATTCCATTAAAATTGCAAGCAAGCTCACTCAGACTCTTCCGTCGTTTGGCATGTCATGGGCGAGAATATTGGCATTGCAATATAGAATACAATTTGTTGCATTAAAGAAACAATAAATCTATAACCACAGAAACACATTAATGGTTGCGATTGGAAGCCTTCCAGAAAATAATAGAAGATATATTGGCTTTGCCAAATAATAGCATACAATTAATCGCATTGAAGAAACAATAAATCTAAAACAGCTGCAACACATAAATGGTTGTAATTAAAAACCATCTGAGAATAAGTAGCAACCAATTTCCACACACGAATCTAATGAAAAGCATCAGTCCTCATTGTACCCACAAAAAACACAATGCATGTTGTAATTAACAGCTGACCAAATTTACAACAGTGCATTTCTCAAACACTACATTCAATCGTTATATAAATAGGTTTTCAAGTTAGTTGCTTGAACTAGCAAAATCCAACAGGCTTTAAAATGTACCAAGGTTAATCAAAGAGGAAAAATCCAATATGATGGTCCATTTAAAATGTACTGCAACCAGAAATCAGAATTGCAGAACTCACATAGCAGTCTAATAAGTACATAGGAGACAATTATATATCAAAAAATGGTGATCTTGAATAGCACATATATTTGAGAGAACATAAACTTAAGCTCTTTCACCGCGAATCCTTCTGGCCAGTTGTATATCCTTGGGCATAATAGTAACCCTCTTAGCGTGAATAGCACACAAGTTTGTATCCTCAAATAAACCCACAAGGTAAGCCTCAGCGGCCTCCTGCAAAGCTAAAACGGCATGACTCTGGAAACGCAAATCCGTCTGAAACAGACAAAATGAAAACATTTAGGAGACTATTCAAAAACGACCCAACATTCGTGTTAACCAAAAAAATAGATTAATAATAACTGTCAAAAGAGACACGTTCATTTCTCATATACCAAAAGCTGAACATTTCCACCAATTCAACAATGGCATAGGCACCGATCGTTCTATGTCGAAATGAAAAAATTGAAGGGCATATCGGAAGACATATTTTAGGCACCGAAGAAGAAAGAAGCGCTTTTCAATTAAAAGTTGACTACCAGACAGATGTGTTCAAACCCTAGGCAGTCTAATCTTAAATAATTAAAAAAATATATCATCACCGCAAAAAGAATTACCTTTTTCCTTTTTTAAATTAAAAAGGAAGAGTACAAAAACAATCAGACCTTGCAATCATAGCCTTACTAACTAGAGGCTATCGAGGTTCTCAGAAAAATACCTTAAAATCCTGCGCAATTTCTCGAACCAATCTCTGGAAAGGCAGCTTTCGGATAAGAAGCTCAGTACTTTTCTGGTATTTTCGAATTTCACTGCAACCCACCCAAATGATTATCAGTTTCAGAAATAAGCTTATAAAAGGAAACTCACAAATATAGAAAAACCACAGCCAAACTTTCACGTGATTTCACAGTTTCAGTACCCCAAAAACCACCAATGCTTAAAATCATCTAAAAGAAAAAATTTAAACCAGTGACAAACATCATACCCTTACATATAACATGGACGACAAAACCACTTACCGAAGAGCAACAGTTCCGGGACGATATCTGTGAGGCTTCTTCACACCACCGGTAGTGGGGGCAGACTTGCGAGCAGCCTGAAACATCAAAACCCCTAACATTAGAAACCCTCATATCTATTAATCGAAACCCTAAAGGCCAAGAATAAGAATCTTAACAGCCTTTGCGAAAAAAAGAAGAGTAAAATTGAACCCAATTGGAGGCAAACACTAACCTTGGTGGCAAGCTGCTTCCTGGGAGCCTTTCCTCCTGTGGACTTACGAGCTGTCTGCTTGGTACGAGCCATGGAGCCAAACTAAAGCTTCGAATAAAGATTCTAAATAGCAACCTGTGCCATAAAAGGGACAGTACAAAAACCTCAAACACTGAACCATGAATGCTAAACTATCTGAGCACATCGTAGCAAAGTATTTACCTTGGGATTTCTGGTAGAGCCTCGCCTCCGCACCGCTATCGAGAGAACCCGTCAACGAACGATAATAATATGAAAGGCGTGCGAAAATGGTTATATACCCATAAACCTCGTTCAGCTGATAATGTATGGAACTTGCCCGCTTTGTCTTAGTTGTCTTGTTAACTGCCGCGTCTCTCGATCGAGTCTTGTGTTTCTTTTGGCTATGATCTGACGGTCCGGTTTTTTTATCGTTTGAAATCGACGGTGGAAAATATTTGTTAGTGATCCTTGGCCTTTCATCTCATTGGTCAGTTTGGTGAAGCCATGGATCGAGTCCGCCCTTTCCGAAAGTGTTGATTAAGATTTTTGTGTTTTTCTAATGTTACGAGGATTTCGTCAACCGAGATTATCCAAGTTTGATATGGACGATGACTTGGCAAAGGGACCAACCAAAATGGATGTTTAATATTTTCATGGGGCATTTATGTTGAGGGTTGGTAACATGGACTAGAGGATGGGCAAACTAAGTTTTTTGGGGATGATTTTTTCTTTTGGAGAAAGTTATAGTTAATATTGGTTTTTTGGTATTGTTTTTTTTTGGTGAGGGGATTTTTAGAAGATTGGGTGACATGGATTAGAGGATGGGTGAACTAAGTTTTTTGGGGATGATTTTTTTTTAGAGAAAGTTATAGTTAATATTGGTTTTTTGGTATTGTTTTTTTTTAGTGAGGGGACTTTTAGAAGATTGGGTTAGCTCATCATTATTTGAGTAATAAAAGGATTGAATTGTAAAAGGCAAAAAGCACAGAGGTTGGACTCTTTAGTCATTGAAATTTCTTTCATTCATTCATTCTAGGATTAGATCAAGGATTAGATCAAGGGTTTTTGGTATAGCAAGTTTTAAGAGTATTTAATGTTTTGTATATGGTTTGTTGAATTAAACTTTAGATTCAACATTGCATAGCCAAGAATATAAAGTATTTAATCATTTATAAGTGAATGCTTATCACTCACTTTTTAACCACTATTGGGTTTGAGTTTTTAGATTTTATTAATTAAACATTTTTTACATGTTTGTGGTCCTTCTTGTCCACTAGCTTGTAGTTTTTAAAACATTACCTTTGTTTCAATTTCCACTCATTTCACTATGGTGTAGGAGATTGCAAACCTTATTTTTTTAAAGAGATAATTGGGGATGATCATTTTGATCCATAAGTATGATTCTATTAGAATTGGGCAACGAGTGGAATTTACCTTTCAACTCAACGTAAAAGGACTTTACCTTGAGTCACTCAAGTTAGAGTATTAAATGTGTCTTTGATTATGTTGGTGCCTCTTCTAAAATATCAAAAGATTAAGAACTTTGTTGCCTCGACCAATTCTTCACATTCATGGAGTAGGGAAAAGAGAACACTAAGGAGGATGACCATTAAGCAATAAACCAACTCGTATACCATGGCTAACAACAACCTAATATTTATGAATGCTATATGTGACAAAGGCCCCTTCCACTGAAACTAATGGACTAAGTCATATTTCTATCTTGGCTATGATTTATTGCCCATGTGGAATCTCTTAGTGAATACAATTTTGTAGAAGTAACTTGTGACCCTCATTTCCTTCTAATTAACACCTTGATAACACATTTAGCACATAATGCATAAGCCTAGGTGTGGCTTTTAATGATTCCCACCCCCAAAGTCTAAGGGTGCAACAAATAATCCAATTGATAAAATGGAAACATTTGCTTCATATTCTCCCAAAGATGATGGTGGAGTGATTTCTCAAAGTGTTGGTAGGCACTAGTTGATAGAACCCAGTATGAGGAATAAAATACATGATGACAACCAATATCTTAGTTAATATTTGGAATCTAGCAACTTGAGAAATTAACTTCGTCTAGCAGTTCCCAAATTTATTCTCCACTCTCTCTATAACCATGTCCTAAATTAAGTCTTAATGTGTAGCTTGAAAGACAAAGGGGATACTAAATAATTTTAAAACATAATAGTTGAATACAAAGACCACACATACTCAACAAACCAACTAGGGAGGTCCTAGGGATTCTATCCTAAATATTGAATTTCAAGCCACTTAAAATTGTATCCTAGATAGACCCAAAAATGAATATAGACCGCCATGTTTCCATAAATTATTTCATTTGATCCAAGGCACCAGGGAATGAATAATTTAACAAATACCTCGCTTTATGTTGAGGAGGTAGATGAGCATCCTTGTCATGTGAATAAATAAGTTGCACACCTTTGGATCACATTTGTCGAAAGAAAAACAAGTTGAAGTATTTGAGAAAAGGGTTTTCATGCAGAGATAATGGATAGAAACTTGTGGGATTGAAAATGGGTAAAAAAATAAGTCATTAAACCCTTTCATGATCCTTTTCAAAGTCAATTTCAAGGAAGAAGGCACCAAGACCTGAGCATTGGCCCACTTCATGCCTTCTCAATATACAAGAATAACATTATCCAAATGAAATTCCCCCTAATGAATTGTGTTTGTTATGGATGCATTGCTTTGGATAGAATATGCTTGATTGATATGGTAAGGCTTTTGGCCACAATGTCAACTAAGTTTAGCCCTGGTGGTTGGAAGGAATGATTGTTATCCTCCCCACCCTATTTCAATCCCCACAAGTGACATGTTGAACTCTAAGAAAATATTATTTAATGTCTTTGAGCTTTGATGTTTACCAACCTTTTTCCCTGAAGATATCTAGGTCTTACCATAGGTACCATCCTTGAAAATAAGGGGAAGTACATGGGGGTTTTTCTCGGGTGCGTGACCTAGGAAAAAAAGGGTCTTGGCTATGATGTTGTAATAAATATTCAAGAGAAAGATCAGTGTCCCATTAGTGATGAGCTCGTTGTCCTTGGGTATGGGGATAAAAAAATAATTCATTTGTTTTTGTTAATCCCCGACTATATTACTACAAATTCTAGTAGCCTAGTGCAAAGGCTCACTAGGTTTTTTAGGTTAAGAGAAATTACGAGACCAACCACCATTATCACCTTAGTGGTTGTTCCCTTATTGTTAAGTGGATGTATGTTATCTACACAAGGGAAGCATCCCTAACAAGTCTTGAAGATTAAGTAACGCAAGGATTCCAAGTTAAATACCCTCAAAGGAACATGTTCATTGGACACCCCAAAATAATATTCAATAAGGTAGCGTTTGGGGTGAAATGAAATTATGAGTTCAAATAAACTATTGCTAAGTTTAGAGGTCTAAGATAAGTCTTAGAGATGCTCAAATAGGTTATAGACATATATTACCTTAATTAAATGTTTTTTGTTATAAAACAGAGT
Source organism: Pinus albicaulis (assembly GCA_034641835.2). Lineage (NCBI taxonomy): Eukaryota > Viridiplantae > Streptophyta > Pinopsida > Pinales > Pinaceae > Pinus > Pinus albicaulis. The sequence continues at coordinate 1,522,060,213 of CM076575.1, read as the reverse complement.
TTAAAATAAAGGCAATGTACAACATGAAAAATTTATGACAACAATAATAAAAGTAGCGCACAAGTTGTAACACCCTCCTCCCACATTTACCCAAGATAACTGGTTCGTTGGGGTAAACGTGTGAGGAGAGGCTACTGTGATCTGATTCAACCTCCTGGGTCACCTTAAGGAAGTGGAACTGACAAAACACAACCAAATTGATCATCCACACAACCAACAGAACCTTCAAGAGCTACCCCACCTTTCCAGGTGACCAACCCTTGAGGAAACTTAGCAATTCAAGCTCATGGAGCCCCAATCACTCCCTTGCCAAGCCCTCCAAGCGATTGTGGGTCCCAGTCGCTCCCATGAGCTTGCGTGAGTGCGATTGTGACCTTTTTATGCTAGTGATATGCCACAGACTATGAGATTTAAGGCTAAAATCCAGGGCTAGGACCCAGTCACTGCCTATAACTTCATGAAATTTACATAAAATAAATTAAACATAGAGACAATGATGTCAATGCATATTATTGAATAGAGACTTACCTGGACCCCTACTAGCCATGACAGGGATTTTGTCAAACACATCATGAACATGTAATCTATAGGTCATAATTACATATATGAGAATAGGGCTCTCATACTTATCTGAGAATTGCTCAGAAGCATTGATGCCTTATCACATCAACTACATTATCATCTATTAGGTCATATTTTCATTGTTCATTCATTTACAAATCAAAACATGATGAGATCCATACATCATCATTGTTATAAAACATACTCATAACCAACCTATAAACAACAAAAATACAAGGATACAACAACCATAAGATCCACATATAAACCAATACATTTTCACATGAAATACCAAGGAGAAGGAACAATTTTTAATGGATGCAAAGCCAACTCGGTATGGAACTACCACGTTCCACCCGACCATAGATTGGCTAAGCCAAATATCTCTTTAGCCAATCACCCCCGTGCTATATTCCAAGCATGAACGTGGGACTTGAAACAAAAGAACCAACCAGGGCTTCTTGATGCTAAACCACTCACCCTCATCAATAGAACCAAACTTTACCGCAATCCTCACTGGATCACTAGGTCATAAACAAGCATGGATGCATCTGGATCTCTCCACCTGAACCATGAGGAATTTGTCTGTCTCAACCTCTTGGCTTTACTGTGTATCCCTCCATTACTGATCAAGGGATTCCTAGGCCTATCGGGTCTCCACCCTCTGGGCTTTATTGAGTATCCCAACATAGGATTCCTAGGCCTAATTAAGGGTACCACCACTGAGCTTTACCATGTATCCCACCATTCACCGATCAAGGCATTCCTAGGCTCAATCATGTGTTCACATCCAGGATTTACCAGGTATCCCATCCCGGCATTCCTAGGCCTTGTGAATAATCATGAGACCACCCCACTAAGCTTTGAGTCCATCCAACAATCCAGCTCAACCAAAACATGAAAATCCCATTACATTGTGGCTATCTAGAAATGGAAAGGCAAGGTTGAAGAACACTGTCACATCCGGAAAAACTCATGTCAACGACAACAAGAGAACTAAGAACACACATGCATAACCATGCATGCCACATCTAGAAAGTAAATCATACAAGAAAATCGATACTTGCAAGTAAACTCGTTGTAGCTTCTTGATCCTACTCTTCCTTGCTTGATCTTTGCTTCCTCTTTGCCTTTCTTGAGCCAAAGTTGAAATGCTTCAAGGAAAATCTAAATGTATAAGAGCGTGTGAGATAAGATAAGCTAATTATATTTATGTCCAACTATTGACCACACAATAGTTCAAAGGGACTACTGAGTACAATGATGTCCATATAGTGCGGGAGAACCAAACAACCTCCTATAAAAATACAATGCAGGAACATAAAAATACAATGTATGGAATGCCCTGGCGGAGAAGATCCAGAAGCTAATGGATCTCGGGGTCCGACCCATCTCTCCTAACATTCGAGGTTGAATGAACACTGAAGAAACTCCACAAAGTCTGTTAGCTTGATGAAGGGTCGGTGGAAAGTGCGCACTGTCCACTAGATTGTTGCCTCGGGGAGTTTGTGCAATGTTGAGGTCTGGAGGACCTAGTCCATCTCCCAGGAACGGATTTTCTGCTGAAATCTCGTGTGGCAGGGTGAGTTTCCATGGATCCTCACTGATTTGGATTTTGGATATGAATTGGTATCAATCGGTCTCTTGGTGCCCATGTCTCAAGGTGGTACCCTGAAAAATGTCGTGATCCTCTGTGTGGGGTCTAGTCTGATGGGAGGCTGAAGAATATGAACTTCAAACCTTTGAGCCTCCTGCATATATAGGGCTAAACATCTTTGATTGGGATACCAGAAAAAGTCGGTGATGGTCTCTGAATCTTTGAACAATCAATGGAACCTTCCTCTGATCTCATAGTAGAAAGGGCATCCAAAAATGAAGTGCACCTCGGTCTCCACTTCTTGTAAATGACATACCTGGTAGATTTTGTCTGGTCTATTAATCTAGTGTTATGTCTTTACCTGAAGTCTATGAGATCCTACTATGAACTGGCCTAGCGGAAAGTGAAGATCATGCATCCAGTGGTGAAAAGTATACCAGGGTCGAACAATGAGACTGTCTCTAAACTCCAAGAAGTGTTTAGCATAGAAGGCCATCTTTGGGTGCAACCCTCCCAGAAGATTGACCCAGGTGACCTAGACGAACTTCCTGTAGATGTCCTCCCTGATGATCTCATTCAGCTCTTGTCTAGTAGGTAAAAGGTGACCAGGAGCATCTAAGGAATATCGGAAAGGAGGGAGACAATCCAACTGAATGGCCACTAATTCCAAGAGAACTGAAACTCGACTAAACCAACATCTAGCTCGACCCAAGGGAGTAGAATGAGCAATAGTCTCATAATAACAATATTCCAAGTAAGGATATCGATCCCTACTCTTTATCAAGTCTGCAAAGCCCCATACATGATGCAAGAATGAGACCAAACTGCAGACCGTCTCAAGTCGAAAGGGATGAGCTCCAAACTCTGCAAGGATGATGTGATGAGGTATTGTCTGTTTGCATCTAATGATGCGGTGTAGAAGAAAAATATGAAATCTCTCAACTGAAGCTCAATCTGACTCAAGTAAAGAAGGTCCCAAAATCTTTGAGCCATATATAACAGTGGGACGAATCAAGGTGTCCACGAGGCTCATCTTGGACGAGATTTCCTTGAAGTGATGTCGAAATAAATGTCTCTTGAGAAGGGCTAAGGATCCATATCCTTTATTGATCCAAGGCTTAAGCATTGATCGCAAACTGAAGCGGGGACCTGATAATTGCACCCCCAAGTAAGTATATGTGTTGGTGATCTCAACCTCCTCCTCTTTAAATAGAAAGTGAATGTTTGAAGTTTTATTCACCCTAGTGAAGATCATAACCTTGGTTTTACCTAGGTTGACCGTCAACTGTCGAAGATCGCAAAACTAAGAATAGAAAGAGAGCTCCAAAACTAGACTAACCAAAACTACCAATTGATTCTCAAAATCCTTTTTATTAATGAGGTCTCTATTTTCTTCATTTTCCATTATTTTCCTTCATCTTCCTCCTCACATGAAACTTGCGACCTTTCACCTTCCTTTTCTCCTAATTTCCATTATTTTCATAAATAAAACGCCAAATAATGTCACTTTGCCTTTCCAAAGCTTTATCATTGCCTTTACCAATTTATTTAGCCATAATAACCGAAATGAACACCCACACTAGGATGTTTTGCCCACCATTCAACTTGGAATACGTGTCCCATGACCTTGGTCTTATTTTTCCTTTATTAACTTTATTTTCAATAAATTTTGACCAAGGTTCTTATAGAACACTCCCCCTTGCGGGAACAAAACATACTACCCATGGAGCTTTAAAACACAGCGCGTCGCAGTATTTACAATGACATATGTTGAAATCCATGACCAACATACCGTTTACTAGAGCATTATAACACAACTCATTACGATATTTAAAATAACAACCACATATACATATGTGCATTTGCTTCAACCAACAAATAATCATATCGTCTATAGAGCTTTATAAATCCATCTCGATACAATATTTACAATAATATACACATATGCACATTTTCTCTAACCATCAAATAAAAGGATATGATGTCTATATCTACAACAAGGGAATCCAAATGATTAGGAGTTCATAATTATTTCTCAAAATTCAAATTTACAGGATTGAATTAAAACTATGATGGTTGCGTGGATCTCGTCTTCCTGATTCCGACGCCGCGAATGGTTCGAAAAACCGATGTCGTATGAGGAAGATATTGCGTTCTGATAGAACATGGCAGAATCCATCAACATGTTTCTGAGTGAAGGACGAACGGATACGGATATCACGCTGCAGAACGAAGATGAATAAAGAATGAATGGACATGATTAGATCGCAGATCTGAAAGGAAATAGATCGATGGTTAGGATGACATCGCAACTAAACCATATAATTTGTGACGCGAAGAAGGGCGAGTAGGTGAGGACCGTTAGATCGAACGCTGATCAACGGTGGATGACAAGTCGTGATGTCGCATTTCGCAACTATTAATGGATATCGTTAAGAGTTTGCAAGGTAAATTAGTTACGACGCGGTAAGATTTGAAACCTGCGATGTGACGAGGGAATGCCACGTGTTGGCATTGCGCACGAGCGCACTTTGCAAGAGTTATGGTTTATCGATATCGAAAGAGTAGTAAACTTGCAAGTGAGTGTTGTGCAAGTAAATCCCCTCTACGAACATAGACAACCCCTCTAGCCCTCGGGTGGGTCTAGCAGCAAGAGGACATGCTAATATTTGGATTCCTAGTTTATGAATGAAACTGAGTCGGGATAGATGTCCTATGTTTATTCCAACGCAGTTGTCGTAGTTGTGGCAGCAGTTTCTTGATCTTCGTCCTGACACGTCGCGATCCTTCAACGGTAGTACTCAGGTACCTGCACAAGGATCAGAGAACGATAGTAGCATATGAAAACATACTTGCATTCATAACTATTTAATTGGTCAAGGAGAACTAAATGCAAAGTGGGAACCAAAACATCAATCATGTATTAATAAGGAGAGATAAAGAGTTTACAACCAAATAAGTCTTAACGTTGCAGCCTCCTTCAGTGGGTCCAGTCAAACGCGTCTCAAGCATTTGTCGGGGAATTAGACTTGGCGAAGAAATAAGCCTAGTCTCTCTCTCGACAATGGGTCTCTCTCTCTGCTCTATCTCACACCAACTATTCAGCTATAGTAAGGACTGCCAGCTATTCAACCATTTCAGCTATAGTCTGGAATTTTCAGCTATTCAACCATTTCAGCTATAGTATGGAATTTTTAGCTATTCAACCATTTCATCTCGCTGCATCTATGTGAGAGAGATGTATTTATAGGAGAGGAGGAGGTGGTTTGGGATCCCTCATATGGTGGAAGGGAGACCTTATCCTTTGGGGAGTTGCTCAAAAGAAGGAAACAAGAAGCCAAATGAAGGCCCTCGACGTTATTCAGTCGAACAACCCATGCTGACTCTACTCACAAAGTGGTTGGGAATGGAAACTTCATTCTATTTTTTAAAAAATTTCCAAAAACAGCTTAGCGCGGGCAGTCCACTGAGACAGAGTGCCAATGGGCACGAGGCCCAATGCTAATTTCTGTATGGGTGTGAGGCCATAACTGCATGCCAGCGCCGACCCAAAATCATATGTTTTTTAGAGTCTGCTCCAGGAATAGTCAACATAGAAAATGTTCTTCTCATGCTAAGGGATGCAATGACACTTTTTGTAAGGTATGACAATACATAGAAGTCACGAGAATGGTCCTCCAATGTGCAGGACGTGGATTGCAGGGACGGTGAAAAAATACTGTGTATCAGATGTCCCCTAAAGTACAAGGTCTGAGAGAGAGGGATGAGTGAAATGCTTTATGAGAACGTGTTCAAACTAAACATCGTCGTCAGAAGACCTGCAAGTACAAGTACAACTGATATCTACACAAACATGTGGCATGGGCACAACCATCCATAATAGAATCCATAATAGAGTACATATAAAAACATGATCTGAGGTATGGACGCAACCATCCAACAAGAAGGATCAATAAATAGACTCAGATATGGTCGCAGCCATCCAATCAAAAGAGTCATGCATATAGTCACGATAAACCAAAATGATCTCGCATCCTGGATTTTATCAGACAAAACACAGGGTCTTGCGCTCCATGTCGTCCCGAACAAGTACAAATTCAAGCATGCGAATATGTGAGCTGAAGTCAAACATGCAAGAATGTCACCTGATTACCAGCCAATGAAGAAAGTTGTTAACATGCACGAGAGAAACCACCAATAATGACAATGGTTCTCAAGGTACAACTAGTACAATCCACGGAATCTGAACATTGATCTGGAGTCGAATAGCCGTGGAATCACTCAATCGAAGGCCAATAATGAGGACCTGCTGTCGAATGGGAAGAACTTGCCATTGAGGCATGCAAGCTCCAAGGTACCGGAAGGGAGTCTCTAGATCAACTTCCTAGATAATGAGTTGAAGTCGACAGGAAGCGACTTGGTCGGAGGAGGGCCATAATGTTTCCCACATCATCGACACGAGACAGAGGAATAAGATGATAGTGAACCAGAACCAAACAAAGGATCAAAGGTTGAAAATTGCAAAATGAAAACTTCTCTTGAACATATCGGCACTCCGGAAATGGCAGTATTTGACATCAAGGGATTTGAGATCATGATGATGTGGAAAAGAGCAGATGAGAATTCAACACAGATTACCCAAGCCCATGGAGGCAAAAAATGACAAAATGGGATGTCCCCAACCCGACATGAATGCATATGAGTGTCATGTTCAAGAGCGACATACTGTCGACAAGACTGAGAACTGGTTCCATTTTCCCCCACCATTGCTGGCGAGTACCCCACTTATTTTTGGAAATAAGCTTGAAGGGGATAACATATGCTTGTCATATAAGTTTGTTCTTCAGACAAATCCATCCTAGTACATTTTATGAGCCCTAGGAAGGAGGAACTCGATTACGTCATGGTGACGATTTCCGATGTCATTTATGTTGTAACGAGTCTGACAAAGGAAGAAATCGACATATTTTCATGTTTAGAGAGTTTGAAAAGAAGCGGAAAAGAAAACTCCAACAGTCCCTTTTCGTAGATAGTCTCACAGATCCGAAAATGTAGAAAACTATGTCTGAGAGAACCTCTTAGTTGTGATAGGCTAAGGTATTCATTTTTCGTAAATAATCTGTCCCAACCTGAAAAAGGGGTAAATGTATATTGGGTAGATATCGTTTCGTGGCCTTTAACGAGTTTAAAACGACAAGAGTCTCGACAATCTTTTCAATCTTTGAGAGTCAGAAAAGAGATGAAAGTTGACTCCTCTTGGAGGAACAAGTGGTATTAAGGGTAGCAACTGGTTCCGGTGATGGTGGAACTTCTCAGAACAAGTAAAGGTCAAGAGGCTAGCTAACAAGACCACTCATTGCAGTTGTTCCTCAGGAATGGGTAAAGCAATCAAGTGAAGACATATGATCGGCCAAGCAGATGGTGATGATGGAATGAGAAAACCAAGGTTCATCTGGAAAACCAGGTTGATAAAATGGAAATCACGAGAGGTTAAATAAGAATGGTTTCATTTTTACACAAGCCTGAAATCAGGAAACTCTGCTTGAAGTTGGTTTCCTTTTTACACAAGCTTGGTACAATGATAAACTATGCTTGAAAAAGTTGACATGCCCCCGACATGGTGACTCTATGCTTGAAAAAGTTGCCATGCCTCTAGCATGGTGACTCAATTTGAGGTACATGCCCCCCAAGCTTCAGTGCATTCACAAGAGTAGACTGCTAGTTATTGACAGGTGAATGGAATGAAGGTTCAATTACGAGATCAAGAGAAAGACTCGACTGGGATCTTACGAGATTTGATCACAGACTCAAATTGAAAAGGGAACCTGTTTCATTTTTTAACGAGGTTGACACAGTAAAAGAACTATCCTCATGACCTAATTCATTTTTTAATGAGGTTGACATAGTAAACGAACTGTCCTCATAAGATCTTGGTTCATTTTTAAGGAGCTTGACACAAGAAAACGAACTGTGCTCTGACGACCTTGTTTCATTTTTTAAGGAGCTTAACAAGAAAACAAACTCTACTCCAAGGACAACTTATCATGTCGAATAAGAAGTCATGGCTTCCAAGAGGTTCTCATCTGATGGGAGAACATCATCTTGGAAATCGCAATTGAATAACCCCAGTAGATGGTAATCGACAACACTATCATTGGATGAGGGTAAAGAACAAGTGGCCACATAATTAACCTGTGGCAGAGAAGATACAACCGGCGGATAAAGACTCAGAAGAGATAATGGTGGATCAGATGTCACATTAGGACCAAAGAAAAAAAGCTGATCAATGGTCACGATCCGACCTTCATGTGGAAAACAAATCACACGAAAGAGGGAAGAGACAAGTGCACCCATGACATATGCATAGTTGCGCCCCAAGAGAAGATTAAAATCCAAAGGGCCTTGGACCAACATCACGTCTATATAGACGGTTTTCCCTCCCAAAGTGATAGGAAACTTCAGAAGGATCCCTAACGGTTGACTGGTTCCTCTGTTAAAAGCCAACAGATTCTGCGTAACAGGGACAAGAGATGGAGAACCACAAGCTTTCCAAGTAGTTGAAGGAAGAATACTCACAGATGCGCCTTCGTCTATAATTATGCTAGGTATGACCACATTGAAGTCATGTACCATGATCTCAAAAGGCACATAAGAAGGAAGACGATATCCCACGAATCTAGTCCAATCGAAAGAAGCGACCAAACTACTTGGAGGGGGCACCACAAGAATGGAATGTTCATCCCCTTGTGTTACGGGAGCAAGAGGAGGATCCACCTGGACCACAAATGTGGGAGCAAGAGGAGCAGTTTCCTGAGCCACACGGATGGGAGAATCTTTCTCCAAGTTCGAGGAATCTAAAGAAACAAGAACGTGAGGGGCATGAGAGCCACTCTTGACCGAAAAGATCTGATGAACTATAGACGGGATCAGATCGACCGATTCCACGACCAATGGTTGGTCAGGAATAGATTCGTGATTTTGAATTTTCGAGGGAGCAAGATCGACCAAAGATGAATCTTGATCGATAGTTCAAACAACTAGCGGAGGACTCAAAGAAAGCTTCTGGTAACCAACCGGAAGGCGGGACACATAAGTAGTAGGGTTATCCAACACTCTTGTGGCTTCATCCATGTACGGTGAATGGGATGATGCCCTTCACACAACTTACATGGATTCGTGATCTTACCCTGCTTCTTATGAGTCTTATCAGTACTAGTCGAAGATGTGTCACCAATATGACCTCCTGAAGCCAAAGACAACGACGAATGACCATCGGACCATACCTCGAGCACCTTGGGGATGCCAGGGAAATCTCGAAGAAGGTGGTCACCCTTGCACAACTTGAAAGGGAATTTGACTTTCCGTGGAAGGTTGGATGGTTTATCGATGGAAGGTGTCTTAGGAGAAATAGCTGCATCGTTAGCCTCTCGCTTATCAGACTTCCTCTTTTTCGTCTTCTTCTTCTTCTTAGCCTCCTAGTTACTCGATTCCAAACTTTCACCAGGCGAAGTAGAAGAGGAGGACGAAGAAATAGGCGAAGAAGGGGAGATGTCCACCTTAGAATCAACATGATGTTGTTCAGGCGGAGGAGACGGTTGAACAAAGGTCAGACCACTTGGGAGCACCGAGGTCGAAAATAACCACATGGGAGAACCAACAGTTAACCCAGGAAGGGACAATGTTGCCATATAAGGAGCACCAACATTCCCAAAAGCAGGAAAAGGACCAAGATTCTCTTCGAGGGGATTCCTTAGTTGGTAAACTCCGAAAATGTTGCCATCAGGAACAACCCTAAAGAATCACTAAGGAAGATAACTTGAACTAGGAATATTTTGTGGGCAGTTAATTTTTTAAGACATTGAAACAAAACTCTGTTGTTTCATGTTTTAAGAGTCAAGAAACAGGCAAAATATGACTTTAGTCACTTTCAGGTTGAAACAAGTGTGAAAGGACAAGTGCTCGAGGAGCTTTTCAAATTTAGAGTCATGAAAAGACCAAAATGAGTACTTAAGAAATCTAAGCAAGAGGGCGTATCGAGTTTCCATGAGCTACAATATACACCTTGGTGATCAAATGAAACAGAAATGACCAAGGACTTAACGTACATGCATGCAGTCTCCCCGAATGTTGTGTTTGGTGTATCACGGTTACAGGGCGACAAACTCGACTTCCTATGGATAAAGGATTGCAACCTATAAGGGTCTCCCTTTACATACTCGATAGTACGAGTAGCACAAGTCCGTGCTAGCGCTGTCTAAAGACAGATGGCGAACGACAACTACTAGGTTTAATGATGTCAGAACACGTCACTAGCCTAGACCTCTACAATATGTGCGTTATGTTTCAATGCTTCCTTAGGTTGATTGAATTCATTTTAAAGTTGATCTTGAATTGATGTTGCAATTTCAAGGCCTTACCGAATGTGATCTCAAATCTTAATGCACAACTACATGCAAAAGAAAATCATTCCATTTCAATGAATGCTAGCTAAGAGAGGGATAATAATTCAAAACAAAGCAGTGATCAATTGAATACAAGATAATTTTTCTTAATGCACTTAAGACAACCAAAGCAAAAATGAAAAGCTCTTTCCTTGTTCACTAAACACTACTAATGCAAAAGAACATTTTCCATTTTCAAGCTAAGAGAAAGAATGCAAATTTTGTATTTTTATATAATTGAGAAGCAAAATGCATTGTTACACTAAAAAGAAAAATGAACACTAGTTTTGAGCAATTTGAATGAAAATGATCTAAAACAAAGAGATCAGTCCAATACAAACATCAAGCACACTAAAAAACATATATGCACTCCTTCAAACAAAAAAGGGCTTTCGAACCGATTCAATGAGCAATGTAATCTATGCTCAAGGTGACGAATGGAGAGCTAAATGAAACACAAGACGATCATCCAACAAACCAAAGACACGAAGAACCAAAATAAAAGCTAAAACAACCAGTCAACGAACTGAAACAATGCAAACCAAACTGACTCGAACTCAACTTAGAAGGCTCAACGAAGTGAGAACCGAACAAGCGACACAAGGCACCTAAAACCATAGGGTGACAAACTCCACTGATAAGATGATGGAAAAACAGTTGAGAAGGACAAGACAAGAGAGTGAAAACAGTCTCAGTGGACCAATTACGAGATACAAATCTAATCCAGAGGCATGAAATACTAACAAAAGTTAGAAAAGAGGCTAAAACTCAATCCTATAGGATTCAGCACGATTGTTTAGCTGTAATCCGTGCTAAACAGGGGTTGGCGCACCTGTAACAAAAGCAGCATGTGCCAATCGGCGCGTCTATTCAAGAAGAAACAACACCAAGCTAGAAAACCATGGGAAAAAATAAAAACCACTGAGCAGAAGTCAGGTCTGACACTCTGGGACTGAACATGATGGCTGAAAAACAATCAGTTAGGCTAATCAAAGCAGAAAAATGATGAAATGACCAAAGTTGACTCGACAAGCAAAATGCTAGACGAACAACGAGAGATGACAAAACACATTGTTCCCCAGCGGAGTCGCCAACTTGTTGTGCAGGGAAATCCCCTCTGCGGACATAGGTGATCCCTCTAGCCCTAGGGTGGGTCTAGCAGCAAGAGGACATGCTAATATTTGGATTCCTAGTTTATGAATGAAACTGAGTCGGGATAGACGTCCTACCTTTATTCCAACGTAGTTGTCGTAGTTGTGGCAGCAGTTTCTTGATCTTCGTCCTGACACGTCGCGATCCTTCAACAGTGGTGCTCAGGTGCCTGCACAAGGATCAGAGAATGATAGCAACATAAGAAAACATACTTGCATTCATAAATATTTAATTGGTCAAGGAGAACTAAACGCATTGCACAAGATTAAACATATCAAACGAAAAGCGGGAACCAAAACATTAGTCATGTATTAATAAGGAGAGAGAAAGAGTTTACAACCAAATAAGCCTTGACGTTGCAGCCTCCTTTAGTGGGTCCAATCAAACGCGTCTCAAGCATTCGTCGGGGAATTAGACTTGGCGAAGCAATAAGCCTAGGCTCTCTCTCGACAATGGGTCTCTCTCTCTGCTCTATCTCACACCAGCTATTCAAATATAGTAAGGACTATCAGCTATTCAACCATTTCAGCTATAGTCAAGATTGTTGAGCTATTCAACCATTTCAGCTAGCTACATCTATGTGAGAGAGATGTATTTATAGGAGAGGAGGAGGTGGTTTGGGATCCCTTATATGGTGGAAGGGAGACCTTATCCTTTGGGGAGTTGCTCAAAAGTAGGAAACAAGAAGCAAACGGAAGGTCCTCAACGCTATTCAGTCGAACAACCCACGCTGATTATGCTCATGAAGTGGTTGGGAATGGAAATTTCGCTTCTATTTTAAAAAACTTTCCAAAAACAGCGCGCACATGTAGTCCACTGAGACAGAGTGCCAATGGTCGCGAGGCCCAATGCTAATTTCTGTATGGGTGCGAGGCCATAACTGCTTGCCATCGTCGACCCAAAATCATATGTTTTTGAGAGTCTGCTCCAGGAATAGTCAACAGAGAAAATGTTATTCTCATGCTAATGGATGCAATGACACTTTTTGTAAGATATGAAAATACATCGAAGTCACGGGAATGGTCCTTCAATGTGCGGGACGGGGATTGCAGGGACGGTGACAAAATACTGTGTAACAGTGAGCGATTGTGATGTGTTGTGATTGGTTGGCATTTTGTGGGACCTAAGAACCCTGTTCTGCATGTATGTAAAGCTATTTAAGGTTATGTGCGCTCTGTTATAAAGAGCGTTGTTGGTTGCTTCGCGTATGTATGTAAATAAACTTCGCAATTGTATTCCGTTGTGTTGTGGTCAAGCCACTTAACGGTTGGGAGTGCGCATGTGGCCACCACTCTAATAGTAACGTTTAATGTGTCGCTTAATAGGCGGAGTGGATAAGGGTGCGCCAAATTTTGCGGTCAACCCTAATTTAACTCTAGTTAATTAAAGTTCTCCACATTTAGCAGAGTTTTCTTAGGAGATATTGGGAGAAAGTGTCAGAGGCTCAATTTTCAACCATTCTGAGTGAATGAAGAGTCATTATTGACTAATTGGAGCATTCTGAAGCCATTGGTGCAGAGAAAACAACTATTAGAGCATTGTAGTTACATGGACTAGCAAAATTTTGAGCATAATGAAATATGGACAAGCCATTGGGAGCTGGACCAGCAAATGTAGCCCAGGAGGGGTGAACTGCTTCATCATACCTGTTGTGTAAAATTCATGTGGTGACTTATTTATTTGTTTTACACTGTTGTTCAGTGTTATTTAGACTTATTTTATGCTTCTAATTCACTAAAGTTCATCTATAATTCATGGAAAAACTCCTTAATACTTATGCAAATTAATGAACCAATTATGCACATGTTTTTAAAACTGAAAGACTCTTGGCACAACAAAACTAATACAGTCATTTCAAATCAAATGGTATTAGAGCTAGAGTTTTTCTCTAGTGTTGTTTAGTGCAAATAATTGTTTAACTGTTTGCAAGTTTTAGATGCTTACCAAGCTCAAGCTCAAAAGGGGAGAACGCAAACTGGTGGAAGCATGAGGGTCTCAAAAGGAGCTAAAGCAAAGGAGAGAAAGATTGCCACAATCTCCACCACCTAGTTCACCTCCTAAAGAAGTAGAAGCTCCATTAAGCATGCCTCATGAGGAAGGATAAATTCATGAAGAAGTTGACCCTAAGGAATAAGAAAGAGTGTTTAGGAAAGCATTTCTTGACATGACTGAGATGGTTAGAATTATTTATCAAGAAAGAAATGAGAGACTTGAAGGAGAAGGATCTAAACTCCAAAAGGAAGGACAAGGATCTTCATGAGGTCGACATGATGAAGACAATTCAAAGAAGGGAAATGGAGGAAATGGAGGCAATGGAGAGCCACCATCTTCACCCTCATCATCATCATCTTCTACCTCTTCTTTAGTACATCATCCACACAAGTCCAAGAGTACTCGTAAATCTCCTTTATTAAAACTTGATGTTAAGTTCAAATTGCCAATGTTTAATGGTGAAGTAAATGTAGACATGCTAGATAATTGGATTCGACAATTGGAGGTCTATTTAAGAATACAAAACCTTCAAGATGATGATACAAAAATTCAATTAGCTTCTTTGAGAATGGAAGATGCAACACTTGTTTGGTGGGAAGCCAAGACATAGGAGGAAATCAAGAAACATGGTAAGATTATTCTATCATGGTCAGATTTTATTACTGCTATTAAGCGACAATTTTATCCATTAGCTCATATGCAAAAAACCATCATGAAATGGTAGAACTTTAGGCAGTTAAAAGGACAAAATGTGCAAGAATACACCCAGGAATTTAGGATAAGAACTCTTTTATTAGGGGTGGATTTGCATAGCCAAAACACTTTGATAAAGTACATAGGAGACTTACGTGGCTACCTAAAACATACTATTCTCATGTTTAACCCCACCAATCTAGATGAATTTTGTGTTCAGGCCACACATCTAGAAGCTAGAGGGAAGAACATTCTTGAAGAGGATAGGAAGAAACCTTTTAAGGGTAAAGCTAAGGAGAAAACCCCAAAAGATAAAAACAAAAAGAATGCATATGTTAAGAAAGAGGGAGAAAAAGTGACTTGTAAATAGTGTTCAAAAGAAGGCCATGATGAAACTCATCATTGGAAATTACATCCAGAATTGAGGCCAAATAAACCCAATAACAAAGGGAAACATAAAACTGTTGCTACAACTCAACATGACTTAGGGTCTGATTCAGGTGATGAGACTAAAATTACAGCCATTGGATTGAAGAACATGAAGGGAAAAGAAATTGAAACTAAACCCCGTACCAATACATCAAACTGTCACATAAACACTCCAAATGAAGAAGAAAGAATATAATTGTTTCATGTGAGGGTCATATCCAAGCAAACCAATATTGACACACTGTTTGACAGTGGGTCACAAGCAAACTTAATCTCTGAAGATTTGGTAAAAAAACTTAACCTTGAGACCATACCACATCCAAAACCATATCATTTGGGTTGGATTTGTAAGGATGCAAGTCTATAGGTTACAAGGAAATGTATATTGAGGTTTGCAATCACTGCAAGCTTTGTTGACACAGTTGAATTAGATGTGGTTCCGCTTGACATAACTGGTATTGTATTAGGGATTCCTTACTTGTATTACAGGAAAGAGATCTTCTATCGGCATGAGAACAAGTATCATTTATTCAAAGATGGCAAAGAGTTCATTGTTAGAGCACACTACAAGAAGACAAATATTGCTTTGGTAAACGCTGGACAGGTAAAGAGGCTGGTAAATTCAAGTAAGAATTTTGTTCTTCTTATGATTAAGCCCAAAGCTAATATTAATTATGAATATTTTGAGGGATGTGATCCTAAGTTGAAATCAGAATTATTTGATGTGGTTAATGGGCATCATGAGATATTTCAGGAGCCAACATGATTGCCTCCAAAAAGGGAAATTCAACATGAGATTCAGTTGCAACAGGATTGTCCTCTTCCAAACATCAGTATGTATCACATGTCGATAATGGAGAATGCTGAAATAAAGAGGCAAATCAAATAGATGTTGGATAAAGGTATCATAAGACCAAACACCTCGCCATGTGGTTCACCCATAGTCTTGATACCAAAGAAATATGAGACTTGGCGCATGTGTGTAGATTTTCGAGCTTTGAACAAAATTACGGTAAAAAATCGTTACCCACTCCCAAGAATAGATGATTTTCTTGATCAATTGAAAGAAGCAAATATTTTCACTAAGTTAGATTTATGAAGTGGATATCATCAAGTAAGAATTATAGAAAGTGATATATGGAAAACTGCATTCAAAACCAAACAAGGACTCTTTGAGTTGCTAGTTATGCCTTTTGGTTTATGTAATGCATCGACAACTTTTATGTGGGTCATGGATAATTTTTTACGACCATTCCTTGATGACTTTGTTATTGTGTACTTAGATGACATTTTGATTTTCAGAAAAATAAGAGAAGATCATGTATTGCATGTAAATAGAGTGCTTGATATTTTGAAGAAAGAGAAATTGTTTCTTAAGATGCCAAAATGTGACTTTGGAAAGACTTCTTTGGTCTATTTGGGACATATTGTAGGAGGAGGAGAATTGAGGATTGATCCTTCTAAAGTGGAAGCCATTGTGAATTGGCCCAAACCCAAAACAGTTACCGAGGTAAGAAGTTTCTTAGGTGCAACTCAATATTGGAGGAAATTTATTGCTAAATTTTCTTCCATCGCAGCTCCTATGCATGCAGTGACAAGTGTGAAGAAAGGCTTCCAATGGGGAGGCAACAAGCTTTTGAAGCTTTAAAAGACAAGATCATTTCAGCTCTAGTCCTTGCACTACCAAATTTTAGGCAACCATTCGCGATACAAACCGATGCTAGTGACTCTGCCATGGGCGCAGTCCTTTTGCAGCATGTTAAGCCTATCACCTTTCATTCAGAAACTTTTAATGGTGTTGTGAATAATTATCATACACATGACAAAGAACTATATGCGTTGGTACAAAGTGTCAAGAAGTGGAAACACTACTTGATGGGTAAAGAGACTATTGTACACACCGATCACCAACCATTACAGTACTTGCAGTCGCAAAAAAAATTACATCAATCAAGACATTTCAGGTGGATGGGATTTCTTCAACAATTTCACTTGGTTATAAGGTACAAAAAAGATATATTCAATAAAGTTGCAGATATGATTTCGAGACCAATCATTAGTGCTTCTACTTTACTAAAAAATGATTCTGTTGTACATGAGAGTTACATAGAACAATATGCACATGACGTTGATTTCAAAGATGTGTATGCTAGTTGATTTCAAGTCGAAGAACGAGATTATCACATGCATAACAATTTGCTGTTTCATTTGGGAAAGTTATGTATTCCACTGGGAGAGAGCATAAGTGTCATGAGAGAAGCTCATTCTTCTCTTATTGCTGGACACTTTGGGGTAAGCAAAACAATGCCGTATCTACATAGGTATTGTGATTGGCCTCACATGATAGATAGTGTGTCATGTTTTATAAGAGGTTGTTCTATGTGTGCAACAAGTAAGCCTAGTAATAGGAAGCTTGGATTGTACACGCCACTACTGGTACCATCAAGGCCATGGAAGAACGTCTCCATGGACTTTGTTGGAGGTCTACCTATGTCAAGAGAGCAACATGATTATCTTTTTGTAGTTGTGGATAGATTCAGTAAAATGTATACAGTTATGCCATGAAAGAAGACCATTACTGTTGAACTTTATTTTCAAAATGTTTGGGTTCATTTTGGATTGCCCACTTCTATTATTAGTGACAGGGATTCCAGGTTCATTAGGAATTTTTGGTCAAATCTATGGAGAATGATGGACACAAAATTGAAAAAGAGTAGCGCTAACAGATAGACAAACCGAAGTGGTGAACATAACAATTGTGCATCTATTGAGAGGATATTGCAACAAACATCCTAAGTTGTGAGACACGCTTACAACCGGGCAAAGGACTCTTCAACACAAACCTCACCTTTTGAAACATACTTTGGGTATTTTCCAAAATTGCCATTAGAATTCATCTTTGGGAAGGATGTTGCAATTGATGGCCATAGTGATATTGATAAGGCTCGAAAGTTCATTGAGCAAATTCAGATGATACATCAAGAAGTTCAAGAACAACTTGAGAAAAGTCAGAGAAAATACAAAGAGAGGCATGACAAACATCGGGTTGATCATAAGTTTCAAGAGGGAGATGAGGTATGGTTGCACATTAGCAAAGAAAGGATGCAAGGAGAAGGTAAAAAACTCAAACCCATTCGCTATGGTCCTTTCAAGATCATAAAAAAAGTTGGTAATAATGCATTCCAACTTGATTTGCCTTCTTACATGCATATGTATTCAGTTGTTAATGTTGAAAACTCATGCTTGTATGAGCTTCCTTTGATCGATGATCAAGGAAGTGATGTTCAACTACCTTCTATTGAATATTTCTCGCCAGAATTTCTGGATGAGCTCAAAGAAAATATAATTATTGACAGGAGCACAAGAGCATCAAAGAGGGGAAGTGTTGACTACCTTCGAGTTGGGATCAAAGGCACTAAACCAAGCAAGGAAAAATGGATTGAGATTGAAAAGTGAGGGAGTTGTACCCTCATCTACTGAACATGTAATCAAGTCTTTTGGAGTCCAAAATCTTCCCAATGGGTAGGAATGATCAGGAGTTCATAAATTTTGCACAAAATTCAAAGTTATAGGATTGGATTGAAACCAAGATGGTTGCATAGATCTCACCTTCCTGATTTTGGCACTGTGAACGGTTCGAAAAACTGATGTCATATGAGGAAGATATTGCGTTTTGATAGAATATGGCAGAATCCATCAACATGTTTCTAAGTGAAGGACAAACATATATGGAGATCAAGCTGCAGAATGAAGAGGAATAACGAATGAACGAACAGGTTAGATCGCAGATCTGAAAGGAAATAGATTGACGGTTAGGATGACATCACAACTCAACCATATAATTTGCGATGCAAAGAAGGGCGAGTAAGTGGGGACCGTTAGATTGGACGCAGATCAACAACGGACAATGAGTCGCGATGTCGCATTTCACAAATATTAACAGATATCGTTAAGAGTTCGCTAGGTAAATTGGCTGCGACGCGGTAAGATTTGAAATCTGTGATGCGACAAGGGAATGCAACGTGTTGGCATTACACATGAGCGCACTTCGCAAGAGTTATGGTTTATCGATATCGGTAGAGTGGTAAACTTACGGGTGAGCGATTGCAATGTGTTGTGATTGGTTGGCATGTTGTGGGACCCGATAACCCTATTCCATGTGTATGTAAAGCTATTTAAGGTTATGTGCATTCTGTTATAAAGAGCGTTGCTTGTTGCTTCACGTATGTATGTAGATAAAATCCATAATTGTATTCCATTGTGTTCCGGTCAAGCCACTTAACGGTTAGGGGTGTGCATGTGGCCACCACCCTAACCGTAACATTTAATGCGCGGCTTAATAGGCAGAGTGGATAAGGGCATGCCAAATTTGGCAGCGATCCCTAATTTAACTCCAGTTCACTGGAGTTCTCCACATTTAGCGGAGTTTTCCTAGAAGATATTGGGCAAAAGTGTAGGAGGCTCAATTTTCGACCATTTTGAGTGAATGAAGAGTCATTTTTGAATAACTGGAGCATTCTGAAGCCATTGGTGCAGAGAAAACAACCATTGGAGCACTTTAACTACATTTAATAGAAATATTTTAAGCATAATGAAAGATGGACAAGCCATTGGGAGCTGAACCAACAGATGTAGCCTAGGAGGGGTGAACTACTTCATCATGCCTGTTGTGTAAACTTCATGTGGTGACTTATTTATTTGTTTTACAATGTTGTTCAATGTTATTTAGACTTATTTTATGCTTTTAATTCACTAAAGTTCATCTATAATTCATGGTAAAACTCCTTAATCTTTATGCAAACTAATGAACCAATTATGCACATGTTTTTAAAACTGAAAGACCCTTAGCACAACAAAACTAATATAGTCATTTCAGATCACCAGAGGTTCACACCTACACTCTCAAAAGCAGTACTAGGATTCACCTCCTTCCCAGGAAGTCCAAAATCCACTGCCAAAATCAAAGTTGCATCCAATGTCCAGTGCTACAATCCTGCGCCATTTTTCCTCTTAGTGAACAGTTATCGGCTCATTGTTCCAGGGAACACTCCCAATGTGAATTTGATTCCATCTGAAAATTCTAATTACCAAAATAAATCCATCCCCGACCTTCCCTTCTCTGTTACACAGTCCCTCATGAAATCCAATACCCCCTTTCGTGCAATCACTCACTTTCGAAGTTCCCTGACATCCCCTATCCGGGGCGATCCATCCCTTGGAAAGGCTTCCTCCAATTAGAAGATAAAACAAACAAGGCATATACCTGCCTCAAAATCATCATACCAGTCATAACATGGAAATCAATGAACACTGTTGAGTACCAGTGTCACACAATGGTCCTACTCCTGAAGGTTTTACCAACATACTGCTGCATGTTCCAATTTTTTTGTTGTTGTCGCTAATTCTTGTAGTCAGTTTCAACCACCTAACCAGTCATTCCATGCTTTCCTGAATCAATAAAATAATTGTCATTAGATTCAAAATGAATTCACATCATACCTCATTGGTGGTTTGTCAATAAGGTCACTTGCAATCTTGTTCACTTCATGTCACAACGAGTCAAACTAGTATCTTTACCAAATCATCAATGTATAAACATATCACATTCGGTTAGCTCAAAACATGATCACCATAATCAAAATCATAGATCACATGAAATCATCACAACCCATAATCATAGATCACATGTAATAATCATAAACCAAAATCATAGATCACATGCATAAGAAAGCTGAAATAAAATACCGATACTTATTCTTCCTCGTTCCTTATTTTTTCCTTTGTTCTTTTTGTACACACACCGGATCAGTTTCCACACCCGGCAAGCACACAATGCATTTTTTTCAACCACGTACACATACACATACTGTGCATCACACAAATCTAACCACACACGGCATACAACACCGTACAATACATACACTTACACCTGACATACAACACAATACATAACCCTATATCTGGTGTGCGACACAACACATACACCTATCTCCGGTGTACAACACAACACAATACATACACCTACCTCTGGTGCACAACATAACACAGTACACGTAAATTCACAAAGTACATCACATCAAATACATATGTCACAATACCACGGCTACCCAATTCACATACGCAGTACCCCACATACACAAAACAACATGTACAACATGCACACAATACCACATGTGCACAACACAACATGTAAAACATACACACAATAACACATGTACAACATGTACATAGTACCACCCACACACAACACCACCTGCACAACATGTACACAACACCACATGTACACTGCATCACCTCCACTACGTGTACAGAACACCGCATGCAGGACATGTACATAACACCACATGTACACAACACCACATGCATGACATGTACATAACACCACCTTCACACAACATCCCATGTACAACATGTACATACACACAACACCATATGTACAATCATACACAAAACACCAGATGTACATAGCACCATATATACAACATGCACACCACACCATATGTACATAACACTGCATAAACAACATATACATAGTATCATATATACACAAAACCGCATGTACACAACATCACAAGTACAACATGTAAAACATATACACAACAATAGTATTGCACATCCACAAACCACACACTAACTCTACCAAGCAACCTTGCTTCTAGGGTCCTTTCACTATTCATGCATGTTCCAAAATGCCATCGATCACTGCTTCCATTTTGTTGATGCATCCCTCGGCATTACCTGTCAATAACATAAACATAGGAATAATACAAACATATAATATCAATTCATATCCACATGATACTGACCTTGTAGATCTATCAGGGCTACTCTTCCCAATTGATTCATCATAAACCAAGAGCCTCTTCGTACCATTCACTCGCATAAGCAATCATTCCTCGACGAGAATGATTCTTGATGACCTTGTCAGACAACGACTTACATACATTCATATATATACATATAAACATCGACGTGAAACAATCATGATCCCTGACCACCCAGTCATACAACTACATAGAGAAAAGGTAGGGGATGATCTAGAAAAACATCTACTTCTAGAAATGAGACTTGCTCCTCGAAATTTTGTACAAAAATTTAAAGATGGGAATGTTGTACTTGATGTGGATTTCCTATAATATAGGAAATTTCCGGATGAGAAGCCCAAATACATTATAAGGCTTTCAAACTATAACAATTATCAGCTAACACGTGTAGCACAAAATCTAGATGACCTATCATGTCAGGACTCCATTTTAGTTTAGATGGTTTGAGTAAAAAATTTTCTGATCATTTTGATAAGTTAAAATATGTAAATATGAAGTTAAATAAAATTATGGAAGTAGCATTAGATTTAAAGTTGAGTCTAGTAAAAGAAATCCCGAGTTAAAAGAAGCACTTACTGTAGTAGAAGTTTATAGCCAGACATTTCAACTAGAAGAAAAGAAACCCGAGGGGAAAAATACCCCACTACTGCTCAGATAGTTCTATGTACATAATCCCATAAATTTTCAATTCGAAAATGTTATTTCATTTACTAGAGAGAAATTGGCTCTAATTCAATCACAAATCCTAGTCTTTGATCTGCCACCACAAAAGAAAGCAAAAAGGAAGAAGGGTGAAATAAGAAGGAGAAGGATCCAAGAAAAGACCCAAGAGTGCAAATGGAGATATACCAAACCAACCTTTTGAATCTGCATGGGAAAAGTGGTGTAATTCCAAGTATGGTTCTCGTGTAAAAACTCCATATGATCCTTCAAACATTGATGAGTTACCTACTCTTAGTCGAGCTAACATAGATCAAGCTCCTATGACGAATATGAACTGCAAATCTAAAAATGAAATCCTCATGACAATCCATACTTGGAGTGCATAGGAAAGCACTCAAAAGTCCATTCACATAAACAAAGTCTCATGGTCAGAATTAACTTTAGGGATAACTTGGGGTTTCCAAGGTAGCTTAGAATTATGGTGGTCTAGAATGCATGAACCTCACAAGATCAATATTATGAATAGTGATAAGCCAATCGTTGAAATCGACAAGGAAATTCTCAATGAGTTTTATGGAGAAATTAAGGTGATGGGCATCATTATGCAGATATGTTCATGAGCCAAAGATTTTGTGATATAAAATAACTTCCTGAGTTTTTTGGCACAATGCAAGATCTTCTTTATAACACAAGAGACCCACAAAATACAACTTATTTGAGAAAATATTTGTTTGCAATGCTTTGCAGAATCCCAGATCTTGTAAGGGCTAGATTTGAAGCTAAAAATATAGATATTGAAAATCATTCTCTTGCAGGATTCCAAGAACAAATTGTATTTACTCTGCAGAAAGAATGCCTCCAAAAAAAGAGAACCAAATCAATAAAGAAACAACTTGGCTTCAATGCAAGTGTTTGTGATATCTGTGTTGAAACTTATAATTTTGGTTGAAAAAGAAAAAGAAATGTTAGCAAAGGACAATGTGGAAGTGATTTCCAATGTAAAAAATGCACGAAGAAAATCCAACCTGGGAGGTTTTATCCTGGGAGACAAAAGTTTCAAAGGCCAAGAAAAGGATACTTCAAGAGAATGCAAGAAGGCGCCTGTTGTCAAGATAAATCCCCTCTACGGATAGAGGCGGTCTCTCTAGCCCTAGAGTGGGTCTAGTAACTTGAGATACTTTTTAATTCAAAGCTTTCTTAGCTAATATTCAAAATGCGACAATAAAATAGATAGAGGTACCTTTTTTCTGATGTTATGTTCAAACACGTTGAGGATGACCTTGATCCACGATCCTTTTAGGCTCGCTCCTTGCTACTGGTGGCACACGAATACTTGTGGATGATCAAGAGGCAACAAAAAACATAATCCAATACATAATAATCATAAACATTAGCTATCCAGCAGATCAAGGAGTACCCAAATATTTGCATAAAAGACTAGACAAATACAGAAAGCAAACATATTATTTTTTATTGATAAATATGAAAGGAAGAGCTTACAGCTTAGGCCTTGATGTTGGAGGCATCCCTTTGGTGAAAATCTGAGTCCTTCACCGAAGCTCTAACGCATTCCTTCTCTCGAACAACTTAGGCGTTATCACAGTGCAAGATTGTAAAGGGAACAAGAGTTTAGACTAGCCCAACAATGACCAACTAGTAGTGGAAGGATGGGGACCAATTTATAGGGATGGAGAAGAAGTTGGGAGCCCATGAAAGGAGGAATAAGGTCCAATTTCTAAGATATAAACCCCCATGGATGAGATCAAAGCTCTAAAATCACAGAGCTCGACTTTATCACCACTGTTAACAACCAACTCGTCACCATGGAACTTCTAGAGGTCGAAGCGTCTCGTCCATTTGAGGAAACACTGCCAGAAAGGAATCAACGCAGTTTTCCAAGAAACAAGAGCGCTGATAGCGCTAAGCCAATACTATCAATCTGAAATTATCACGAGCATGAAACTAGGAAACGTGCTAACCCGTGAAACTAGGATTTTGACAAAGTTCCTTCAGTAATCTTCCAAGGCAGTTTTCTTTGAGTTTTCAAGGGATGTCTTAGCATATTTCTTCACGGTGGAAACATTAGAGAGGGTCTGTTGTGGGGCATTTCAGGATCAGGGATGGGAAATGAGCATGGTGAAAAATTAATGTGTAACAAATGCCCCCTAAAGCATGAAGGAAGAAAGGGGAGTGATGGCTTAAAATGCTTTATGAACCAAAGCAAAGAACTCAGATCACCGCCAAGAAACCTGCCAAATCAAACATATTACAATATATGACATCTCCGGTATGAATATGCCTAACCACATAACTCTGCACTAGGCACCAAATAACACATGAACCCACGACATGGTCGCAACCATTCATCTAAAGAGATCATAAAAATGGATTTGTGGTATGGACGTAACCATCCATATAGATAAGATCATGTATACAATCATGAATACTCAATAACTCCCCGTAGCCTGGATACAAAATCAGATGCAACCCAGGGTTTTCATTGCAATCTCAATCGACCCAATGTAAGTATCTAGCCAGGCGAATAGTTGTGTTGGTGTCGAACATGGCATAAACCACCTGATTACCAGCCAATGATAAAAATCGTTAACAGGCACAAGAGAAACCACCAATAATGACGATGGAACTCAAGGTACAACAACACAATCTACAAGTGTGAATGAATGTGTTGAAGTCGAACACTTGCAAAATAATTTGATCGAAGACCAATGATGTGAACCTGTCGTCGAACACGAAGAACCTACCATTGAGGCATGCAAGCTCCAAGGCACTGAAAAGAAGTTTCTAAACCACCTTCCCGGATAATGATTTGAAGTCGACAGGAAGTGATTCGTCAAAGGAGGGCCATAATGATTCCCACATCATCAACACGAAATAACATATATCTCAAGATGATAGGAGTGATTCAGGATTGTAACATAGGAGGTCAAATAAACAAAGGATGTTTGACAAAATGGACTTCTCTTTAACATAATGTCGACACGACTCCAGAGTGTGGCAACATCTGACTAAAATGGGATCAGAGGTCATGATGACAATAAATGATGATTGAATAGGTGACAAATGGATTTCCCAAACCTGCGAAGGCAAAGTGACGAATGTAGGATGTCCCAAACCCGACACAAACTGCAGATGAGTGTCATGTTCAAGAGTAACAAGCTGCCCAAAATACACATAGGATGTTCACTTTCAATTTTCCCTCGTTATTGCTAACGAGTACCTCTTTATTTTTTATAGCCAATGTGAAGATGATAACATATGATGAGTGTGTAAGTTCATTCTTCGAATGAATCCATCCTAGTAAGTTTAACGAGCCTTAGGAAGGAGGAACTCGGTCTCGTCATGGTGACAAGTCTTTCGTCGTTTAATATTTAATGAGTCCAACAAAAGGGTAACTCGGTAACTTTTCATGTTTAAGGAGTTTGAAAATAAATAAAAAGGAAACTCCATCATGTCCCTTTTCATAAATCGTCTCTCAAATCCGAAAAGGTATAAAACAATATTCGAGAGAACCTCTTTATCGTGTTTGATCAAGGTATTCCTTTTTCATAAGTAGTAAACCTCAACCTGAAAAAGTGGTAAACATATACTGAGATTACATCAATTCATTTACTTTAATGAGTTCAAAATGACAAGTACTCGACAATCTTTTCATTTTTCGAGAGTCAGAAAAGAGCTGAAAGTTGACTCCAAGGGGGTCCAAAAAAGAGATAAAATAAAACTCGTTTGCATAAAAAATAATCACCCATAGTGTAAAGGTCATGTTACTGCACAAAAAATGTGAACATCACTGATATCAAGGAAAAATAATAAAATAATGGCGAAAATATTCCAAAACTATATAGATAGAGAAAAAAATAAATTCATTTTCACCTTTCTATTTTGAGTAAATTGGAGAAGTTCATTTTACCCATTTTCCCTCCGAACTTCAGATTAGTGGTGCGGCCGATCCAGGACACCACTCGACGATCTGTCAGCACCAGTTAAGAGCTCAAATTCTCCTCTTCATTTTAATTCCATTCTTTTAACATTTAACTTTAGAAATAGAGAGATGGGGGGAGGATTTCAAACCTCAAAATCGTCCGTGGCCAGCGCGGGTTAGAGCTATCGGACCCACGCTAGTCACGCTTCGCCCATTAGGGCAGCGTGCCACCAGCGTCGAATTAATTCCAACAATCGCATTGGCCATGAGGAATATTTTGAAACAAGAAATATACCCATTTCCAATGGATGATTTCCAAAACTACTCTGATGAAATCACCTAAAATGTCTTTTGAACATGTTTTGCAGGTGATTTTAGCAGAGATGGTCATTGAATGGAAATAACGAGGCCGCGAGGTGGAAGACCACCAAGCACTTCAAGACCACAATTGCATAAATGCATTACACAATTACTGAAATTATTTCAAGCATCAAGGTTGAGAGCTCAACTGGAGTTGCTTCAGTATTTGATTGGACTGTGGGACACGGATCATTAGATATTTATCATTAGGGACCAGGAACTAGAATTAGATGTCATGGACATATTTTTCATCACAGGCTTATCCAGGAGAGAGGAGAGAATCCAACTCTCCAGAGCTTGCGCATGGGGTGAGAGTACTAGTATGCTCATCTAGAGACACTGTCTCAGGGCTCGAAAGACTGAGAGCGGGAAGATAGGGATATCCTCTATCAGAGTCCTTCCCTTACAAACAATCCTTCATTACATGACTTGAGAGGTGGGAGCCCAGGCGTTGCATGAGGCAACAAAATCCCAATTCCAGTATGCAGTGGACTGTCTAGCCCCTACTATGTTCAACTGGTGCGAAGGGTTATTGGCCAACATTAAGATCTAATTGACCAAGTGCAAAACATGTCAACTGAAACAGCTTGGGTACGGGTCCATTTTTGAGACCTTTTTCTTGGAGAGAGTACCATTGTTCCAGTATCAGCAGTTGGAGATCCATGATCCAACCTCGAGGGACCCAAGACTGATGAGGTGGTGTGAGATCATGCCCCGTCAGGGTAGGGGCCAACAATTGCATTTCCCTACAGTTTTTTTCAGTTGGCTACGTCGTCAACTCATCATGGTTGAGGAATTTGCATATGCAGACATCGACTTCAGGGGAGATCCATATCTACCCATTCCGCCAGGCACACAATGAATTGATGCAAGTAAAAATTGTTTTTTAACATTTTTTTACGTTTTGAATGTTTTTTTCATGTATTATGAGATGTAAACTTATGATGTTTTTATAGATATGTGTCCTTAGAGACCGCCAGGTATGTCATCGATCGCAAGGATGGTAGCTCGCCTGGTGGAGGATGTCCCTTACGAGAAGGGAGCAGTCCCATTAGCCGACTTAGAGCGGAACTTGGTAGGCCTTACGAGAGGCATCACAGAGTATGCTACCTTTGATGGCATTCCTCTTCGCTTTCAGAGGCATACGGTCGAGGTTCCAGGCAGACTGCGTCATTTACTCTGGCGAGTGATTCAAGCGGTCACCTGCTATCACAAGCACCATGTGGGCGGATAACAACCCTGTGTTTTACATTTTTGTACTGATGTAGGCTCAAAGAGCCATTTTTGTCACAAAACACATATTTTTGAGATTTACACTTGACAAACCCGATATATATATGTATATATACATACATACATACATACATATATGTGTGTGTGTGTGTGTGTGTGTTTCTACGGTTACTTGTGTATCATAATGATGTGTTGGTTTTTACATGTTCCGTAGATGTCTATCCATGTGATTTTCTAATGTATCTGTTAATGTGTTTAAACATCTTGGAATATGTTGATATGTAATAAAATCAAAATGCCTTTCCAAACAAACACGCAAATACATACACAAAATTTGAGGATTTCACACAGAATAATGGCCATTTAACTGTAACACAATGAGTTCTGATTCTAACTTAACAACCAAATCTCTAATTCTGAGATCAATAGCATCCGATAATAACTCGATAACCGCACTATATTTGGCAATATTGTTAGTTGTTCGACCCAAACAAATACCTTGTAAATTAATAAACTCGCCATAAGGGGCAAAGAATGCACATGCTGCAGAAGACAACTTCCATGTGCTACGGCAAGTGCATCAACAATACCGACGTAATGATCTGATGACATTTGCAAACCAAGTGGAACACAAGGTGAGCAGAGGAAACATGTCACACCAAAAATCCAATCAATGCACACTAATGTACAAAGTATCACACTCATGATTTAGCGTAATATTTTTTTTAGATAGCCCATTTCAGGGCTCAACCAATTGATTACCTTCATAATATTCTAGCCCATAGGCTCCTTTTTCCAAAACTCATTGAATGATATAGGTCCAATGCCACATTGGCTTAAGTTTTGCGACTCTCAACTTAACGTGGGCTTGGTCATAAATCAAGACCAAGTCACTTTCAGAGAAAACACGAGGGTTGATGGATTTGTCATATTTAGCTTTAACTCGTATTTTTTGTGCTTCAATAACTAAAGCAGCAAGTCTTCGGGTCTCATTAAGATGCTCGAGGAAAAGAAAATGTTCCTCTTCAGGTGAAGTACCAGGAAGAAGTTCGACAACTAGCTTCAGATAAGGAATTTCACACTCAATCAGGAGTGTGGCCTCTAGACCTTACACCAATTGAAATGGTGTGAATCCAGTGGCAGTCTTAGCAGAAGTTTGGTAAGCCCACATAGTTGAGAAGATCATGAGATACCAATCTCATTTGTGCTTCCCAATGGTGCTATGAAGCATGGTCACCAAAACTTTGTTGACAACCTCAACCTAGCCATTGGCCCGTGGATAATAAGGAGTGGAGCTATCGTGGTGTAACCCCAACTGAGCAGCGAGCTCTGTCATCATATGATTTCGAAAGTGAGAGCCATGATCAGTGACGATCACTTTCTGGACACCAAACTGATCTATGACATGATTGAACATGAATTGCATCGTAGTTAGACCTTCATTATCATATATAGGCATCGCTTATACCCATTTAGTGAAATATAACCATGCTCCCCAGTCGAGCGAGGGTTACGGGTCATGAAATATATGCCCCATTTCGCAAAAAGGTCCGACGGTCACAGCTGGGTGCAAGGGTGAGGGTGGGGCGCGCTCTTTTCGAGAGTATATTTGGCAGTCATGGCATTTGCGTACCACAACAATGAAGTCTTTAAATATAGACGACCAAAAATACCCTGCACGAATGATTTTTTGGGTGGTAGCATAACCGGACACAGGACCCAAAGTGGCAGTGATTGAGAAATTTCTCAGCTTCCTCGAGAGTCAAACATCGACAAAGGATAGAGTCAATACCAGTGCGATATAAAGTGTCTCGAACGATACGGTAGGGTTGGGATTGGTAGCGAACTCGTCGTCGCTTAGAGTGCGATAACTCTGGCCAGAAAGTTTGGGTCTGGGGAAAAAAATGATGTCTCCATACCATGGATCAGGAGTGCTGATGAGAAATAGAGATTTGTTTGGACTTGACTCATCAAGAGGAGTGGGATCAAACGCGGTAGGAAGATCACAAATCAACTCAGTAAAGACCAGGGATTTCTTAGACTTAGCAGCAGTTAATTCTAAGTTGAACTCTTGAAGGATGACAATCCGTTTTGATTACTTTACCCCAAGGAACTGATGCGTGAGAATGTAATTCACGGGGTTGTAATTAGAAATCACTATAGTTTTACACAGGAGAATGTAGCGACTAAAACAATGAACAACATGGGAAACAACCAACACGAGTTTCTATACATGAGCGTAACGGGTCTCATCATCAAAGAGATTATGACTCAAGTAGTACACTACATGCTCTTGACCATCGTCATCATCATGAACCAACACCATACTGATAGTGTTGTCAGCGGTGACCAAATACATGCAATAATCGCAGTGATAATTGAGAGGATGCAGTAGAGGAGCACTGATAAGGTCTCATTTTAAAGCATCGAAAGAGCTTTGGGAAATTTCGTCCCATATAAACGAGATTCCCTTTTTCAAAAAGCGAGTAAAGCCTTTGGAAAGCTCTGCATAATTCAGTACGAAGTGACAGAGGAAATTGGCTTTCCCTTGCAAACTTTGCAGTTGATGAACAAAAGAGGGAGTAGGAAAATTGATGATTACCTCGAATTTAAGAGGATCGATGCGGATGCCTTCTTTGGACACCACGAAACACAAGAGCCGATCGGATTCGATGCAAAATACACACTTATGAGGGTTCAACCTGATATTATAGTGTCAACAACGAAGAAAGATGGCTCTAAGGTGGTCCGGGTGATCTCAACGTTTCATGGAATGAGCGAGAAGGTTGTCGAGATATGGCTGAACTATGCGCTTAATGTCATGAAAAGCATACGACATAGCTCACTAGAAGGTGGCCCCATCATTCTTCAAGCCAAAAGGGAGATTTTTGTAGGAAAATTCCCCCCATGGATAGTTAAACATGTTTTTGTGTTGGTAAAATGGAGCGATATTAATCTGGTTGTAACCAAAAAACCGTCCATTAAGGAAAAATTCTAACTCCCGTCACATTCATCAATGATCTGGTCGATAAAAGTAGTGGGGTAATTATCCTTAGGACATGCTCGATTGATATCATCGTAATTAATGCAAACCCGTATGGTCCCTTGTTTCTTAGTAACAGGAACAATATTTGAGACCGAATCTATCAATTGTATAGGATAAATAAAACTGACTTTGAGTCGTTGACAAACGGGTGCATAGGATGAAGTCGTTGACAAACGGACTTCGAGTCCGAATAGGTAGGAATTTCGAGCATGACAATACTCGGATCAATGTCAAGCATCTCTTTGTATGAACGCGTGAAGACATCTAATAATTCGTGAAAAGCTCAGTGTAGATCTTGATCTCATCGAGAGAACAATATGCACCGATGTGAACATTCTCGACAATCCCTGATTTGAGAAAGATGTCGATCGGAATGGTTGGAGTAATATTTCCCATGTTCCCTTCTGACAACACTTCATGAATCAAGATCAGATTTTGAAATGGGTCTGTCGGTACATACAAAGCATGGGATTCCAGACATGCGGAGATGTCACGTAGGGTTGGGGGAAATGAGGAACAATGATGTCCATCATCCCATGGGGTTTCTTCGAGAGACATTACCTCCATGATACCTTTGTTGGTGGGGAAAGTCTCATTCAAGGGATCATCAGATTCCCAAGAACCAAACCAGGGAGACTGCGCATAAGTGTCCGAAGAAGAAACCAATTGGTCGTTGGTTCTAGATGTAGCCTTAGAAGCCATGAGAATACTCTGATCCATTTGTTCAACAGTGCTCAATGGCATAACATCACCAAAATTTCGAGCTAGTCGGGATTGGGAAAAATCCATGGATCATGACCAAACGATATAAGGGACGAACCTTTGAATAGACCCGACCCGATGATCTCATAGGGGGTAGTGGTATTCCCAACATATGGAATACTTCCTGTTAAAGAATTAGAGGAAAATGAAGCTAACTAATCGACAGTCACGATTTTTCCTTGATGAGGAAAACAAAGGACACAAAAAAGGGTGGAGACCACGCAAACCATAGCACGAGTCCAACTGCGTCCACCTTAACTTATAAAGTTACCGTTTTTCCCTCCAACAGGATGGACAATGATTTTAGAATACCATATGGCCGAGAACCTCTGCCGTCGAAAGATTCCAACGTATTCAGGGATTGACTCAATGGAGGAAAGCCGATGGCTTTCCAACACACGATAGACATGATGAAGGTCGAAGCGCCTTCATCAACAATAGTCCTATGAATGTTTTTTCCCCATCACGGTAACTTGAATAAGAAAATCTACCTGAGATGGGAGGCGAGGAACGAAGTTCTAAAGATCGAAAGTAATAAGATTAGAATATACGGGATCAATACCTCCAATAGATGAAATTAGTGCCTTCCGTTGTGATGGACACGACTGAAGGACCTCCAAAGCCAACATCGCCAAAGGCGCTTGAGCTAGATACTCTACAATATTGTAGTGTTGTGCAACTCTCACATTCGGATTATAGGACGATTTCCGAAGAACACCTTTTGGGGGTGGCCGAACGATGGATTCACTACTAGGTCTCTCAATCTGGAGAGGACCAGAAGTAGGAGGCATGGAAGAGGAAGGGTGATGTATGACTTCCGGTTCCATAAGAGCCTTGGATGGATTGGGGTAGTCCTTTGATCTCGTGGTAATAACGATAGGTTCTGTGCCAACCATGAAAACTTGAGAGTTTCTAGACGATTGGGGTTGATCTACCATTTGCGTCTGCTATGAAGGGAAAGGATCTGACAACCAGAGTCCCTCGAGCACCCTTCAAAAGATAGACAACTTCAACATGTTGAGGACAATCCTTGTGTAATGATCATCATCACATATTAGGCAAGGATATTTAGGCTTGGGCGTTGAAGAATCATCAACAGATGACTTCTTTGAATCTTGTTTAGGGTTGTCGGATTTGGATTTTCCTTTACCCTTTTTCTTACCTTTCAAGGATTTTTTCTGCTGCGGTAGATTGGACAACATTTACCTCGGAGGTTTTACCAGGATTCTTTTGTTTATTGGAAGGAGTGGAGGGTGCAGCGGCAGTAGTGGAATTAGACTTCAGAGAAGCTCTGGGTGCACTAGTATAAGCATGAGCCACTCTCTCGATAAGGCAATCAATTGGAGGCGTAGTAGGAGATTGATATGATGGCGGATCAGTTGATGGTCGTGGCGCGTCAGGAAAGAGCTCATATAGAGTCCCAGATTGGGAATAAACCAAGCCAAGGTATTGGGATGTGGAAATGACTTCCTCTTCTGTGATACATCCACCCATGGAAAGATCTTTAGAAATCCTGGGAACGAATGATTTCGTAAACCATTCAGTCAACAACTGATCGGGGATCTCGAATTTTATGAGGCGACGACGACATCTCCATTCGTGAATGTGATTCAAAATGTGAGTAGCAGTTGATTGCTTCAACAAGGTGAGGAGGTGGGTGTCAGTTTCAAACCAGACATGTAACTGGAAGTGAGCGAGGAAATTCATAGTCAAAGAATTGAAATCAAAGAAAATTCCTTGAGGGAGCTCAATATACCACTTCGCCGGAGTACCAGTCAAAGTATACTGGAAAATACAAAGATGACTAGAATCATCTACCCAAGAATTAGAAGATCACCACAAGTGGTATGTCATGACATGGTTTTGGGGGTCTTCCCCAGACTTGCCTTCAAATTTAGGACAACCTCCTAGGATTTTTGTCGGAACTAGTGGCCAATGCAACTGATGTTGGATGGGGTCATTTGTAAGCTTTGACACATCCAGGAGTTCCAACATAGCCAAAAATGGCAGGAGAGGATGATAAGGAGAAAAAGGTCAAGGGTTATAACCTGGTTGATACAGATTCTGCCCCCAATAGGGAAATTTTTGTCCTAAATACGCATATTGCCCCCATTGCTGGTAAGGACCTTGCTACAGCTGCTGCTAAACATAAGGACCTTGCTAGCGCTGTTGATAAAGCCCCTGCTGGATTTGAGGTTGCAGACCTTGCTGGATGTAGGGTCCAGGGAGAGGTCCTTGCTAAACATGAGCTCCAACCTGTGGTACCTACTAAACATGGGGTCCAACTTGTGGTCCTTGCTGAACGTAGGGTCCAACCTGAGGTCCTAATTGGGTCAGTTGGTACTGAAGTATCTGTTGATATTGAGCACCACACTGAAGCCCATGCTAGGGTTTTTGGTATTGACCATGAGGAAGTGGCAGGTACTGAGTACCAGGTTGACCCATAGGGAGATTCAGACCAGTTTGGGTGTAAGGACCAAACTGAGGATTAGTCGCAATAGCACCTATGGGAAGTTGAGGCTATTGTACATATTGCTGAGAGGCGCTTGGTCGAGGAACATACTAATATTGTACGTTCGACTGTTGAACATACTAATGATGGATGTTAGGTTTCTGAACATACAAATATGGTATGTTCAGTTGCTGAAGGGGCTGCTGAACCTGAGAACACTGAGTGTGGGGTTGGTGAAAGACTAATGCAACTGAGGTAGGTTGACCACTCGAAGGAATCAAGTCTATGACAATGTTCGCTAGTTGTGAATACCATGTCCCACTTAGACTAGCATTACGATGTCCCGCCCCAAGAATGGGCCCAGAGTTGAATGGCCCCCCACCCGAGAGGGGAGGTACGTAAAGAGGATTAGACTGCCCCACAAGCACGGACGAAACCATAGATTTTCCACTCAATGGTGGAATATCTTAGATGTAAAAAAGGGGGTAAAGGATCCTATCGAAATAATCATCTGACCAATAGTGACTGTAGGTCGAACAATAGGTTGAGACGTGGTAGCCACATTCGAAATGAACGAGCCAGAATATGGGGGAATACCCATTGACCAAACGGGATCCAGAAATAAATATGTGGCGCTGGAAGCTCTTGAAATAAGATTTCCCAAAGAGGTACGCCCTTGTGGAAGTGGAGATGGAACTTGACTAAAGGATATTTTGGTCCCACTTCCTGAATCGTGAGGTGTGCAGCCGAAAAATTCACCTTCAGAGGGAAATACAGATGAGGAAGCTTCCAGGACATAGGTACCAATGGATTCTTGTAGAGTACTTTGAGGAGCACTCACGAATGGGACATCATCAGCATTGGATGCCATTTCATCAGGAAAAAACCGACGGATAGTAGAGGGAGATGTTGCTGGAGAAGCAGGAAGGGGAACTTCGGGTTGATCAAAAGGACTATAAGCCTGTTGAGGCCAGACCACAATCGAATCAAAGAGCGGATTTTCAAGAAATACCGTAAACTGTGAAGATGGTTAAGGGATTTCCAACTCAAAGTCTTCCGATGTTGTCTAAGGAGAATCGTCAGGCGATGGTCAAGATGAAATGGGTTGTACACTGATGACAATCCCAAGTTCGACACCTTGAGCTTCAAGGGGTACAACTGGAAACTAGGGACCTCAGGAGGAGGTTCTTGAGATCCTTCAGAGGAGGGACGAGGTGAATTCAAAGATTCAGCCACGATTACCTTTCAAAACAAGATCAAAGAAGGAAGAGGTGAAAATATCAAAAATCCACAATTTACCAAGCAATAATGAGGCTAGAGAACTACATAGGTAAGATGCTTTCGTAGGCATTTTTTTTAGAATTAACAAAAAATAAATAAAAAAGGGTGTATTAGGAATAAAGGTTTACCAAGTATTCGTGGACTGTAATATACACCTTGGTGATAAATGCTAGAAAAAATGACTAAGGACTTAGCGTACTACATCTGATCTGCTCGAATGTTGGCTTCAGTGTATCATGTTTACAAGTCAGATGAGTCGGTTATCTACGGTAGGCTTGCAACCTAATGGTGTCTCCCAAATATACACAACGATATGTGGGAGTTCAGTCCGTAGTAATGCTATCTAATGTCTAACCGTTCGATGAGAGCACCCTAAATATACTTATCATACATCAATATACTTCCATACGTGCGACGTGATATCACCCTCGGGCTGTAACGCATACCATTAGCGACAACTCCCATGTTTTACGACGCCGAAACATGTCTCTAGCCTAGATCTCTAAATGTTCTCGTTAGTTCCAAATTCTCCTTAAGGTAAATTGGGTAAATTTTAATGTTGATCTTGAGTTAAGTTTTAGTTTTTGGCTCAAAATCGATGTCACCTGAATCCTATGATGCAATAGGCTAAATGAAAAAAGAAAATATTTCCATTTCGATGAAGTCTAAACTATTTAGGGAAGAGATGCAAGCAAAAGCGCAACCAATGCAACAAACAATGATTCCCCCATGAAGTAGTTCAAAACTAGGAAATGCAATTCTTTCCAAACGAATTCACTTTTCCCAAAAAAGCAACTTATTGAGAAAATGAAAAAATTTCTCTTTCCCACTAAGATGCGTAAAAAAATATTTTTTTTTGCTTTTTACTTTGAAATTCAGCCAAAAGTAAAATGAACTAAACAAATGAAGGAATGAAAAAACAACACTTTTCACTTTTCTTTCAATCGAACGGAAATCAAAATCGCTTTAAAAATACAAGAATGAAATGATTTTCACTCCACACGACCCAACTCGACCGGAATGCGTTTCCTTGGGCGCCCTCACACGACCCTACCTGACCCGCCTGAACGAAGGCACAAGGGAGCAAAAGGCAAACGGGTCACACAAACGTGCGCCACAAGGCACATAGGCAGTCACAACTTAGCATCTTTTATACAACCTCCCTCACATGACCTGACCCGAC
Source organism: Pinus albicaulis (assembly GCA_034641835.2). NCBI lineage: Eukaryota > Viridiplantae > Streptophyta > Pinopsida > Pinales > Pinaceae > Pinus > Pinus albicaulis. The sequence goes on along the minus strand of CM076575.1, from coordinate 1,522,023,604 downwards.
TTGAGTAACCGACTTGAATGCATTTCCTTGGGTGCCCTCACACGGCACAACCCGACCTGCCCAAACGAAGGCACAAGGGAGAAAACGAAAAACAGGTCGCATGAACGTGCACAAGGCACACGGGCAGTCACAACTTAGCATTTTTTATAAGGCCGCCCTCACACGACCTGACCCCATGACCCGCCTGAATGCGTTTCATTGGGTGCCCTTGCATGACTCGACTCGACCTGAACGTGTTTCCCTGGGCGCCTTCACACGACCCGACCCGACTCACCAAACACGTTTCCTTGGGCGCCCTCACACAACACAACCCGACCTGGCCCACCCGAACATGTTTCCTTGGGGACCCTCACACGTTACGACCAAACCCAACACGCCCGAATGCGTTTCCTTGGGCGCTCTCACACGACCCGACCAGACCTAACCCGAATACAACGATAGGGCTACAACGGGTATCAAAGCTTGGAAATTATATTGGTTGGTTTCAATGAAACATTGGCAGAGGAAAGACATTAGTTAGGGTCGAAGCTGCATAACAAGACATGGCAAGTTGGGAAGACTGTTAAGGGAGTATTTTTCAAACCTTGTACAGGTTGAGGCGTGTTAAAGAAGAGCACCTATGGATTCATGTTGAACTTGAAGTATTGGAGGAGAATTTTGAAGTAGAGCTTCTTCGACTTGGTTGGGCAATGGAGTAGGATGGAGCTGCAAATTGCGATGAAGAAGAAGAAGCCGAGACTTGTGAAGAAGAGGATGTTGCAGATGTGTCAATGATAGAGGAATAAATTGATGAACACGTTGGACCGGGATCATGCACTTTGCAGACATTGATGATGGCATACACTTATAGGGGTTACAGGTGTTAGGGTTTAGGGGGTTAAATGGGTTAGGGGTTGAGAATTAGGTTTAAAGGGTTAGGGGTTTAGAGGTTTAGGGTTTAGGGGGTTAAATGGGTTAGGGGTTAAGGGTTTAGGGGTTAGGGGTTAAGGGTTTAAAGGTGTAGGGGTTAGGGGTTAAATGGGTTAGGGTTTTAGGGGTTTACGGGGTTAAATGGGTTAGGGGTTAAGGGTTTAGGGGTTTAGAGGTTTAGGGGGTTAAATGGGTTAGGGGTTTAGAGGTTTAGGTGGTTAAATGGGTTAGGGGCTAGGAATTGTGGCTAAGGATTCAAGCTCCATGGAAAAATCTAAAGTCATAAAAAACCTTAATGGTTTGGAAGAATTTTCTAAAATACCTTTCCTAATAGACAAACCCCATTGGATATAGATTCGAAAGTTGCATTTGTAGCAAGTATTTCATCTTGAAAGGTGGAGGTAACTGAACAAAAAGTGGAAGGAAAAAATCTATTGATTAAAAATTAAGACTAATTGTGGAAAACTCTCAAAAGGAATATTTGGGGATAGAAGGAAAAAGAAGTATGACTATGAAATGGAGCCTTAGAACAATAGGGAGGCTCAAATATAGTTCCTTGGATTGATAAATTTGGTTACTTGGCTTACAATGCAGTCTAAGTAATGGTTCATTTTGTTCATACTTCGTTATGAAATGTTGCAGGTGTTTTCTTTTATAGATTATATTTAGCTACCTAGTGCCCCAACATGACTTGATAAGAATGGAGACTTCTTGCTTCTGTTTTGAGTTTTTTGGAATGCATTGATGTTGGTTGTTTCATAAAGGAAAGCAACATTGATGCCGATTGTTTACCATTGTTTGTAATCAAGCAAAATCCAACAAAACTCTAATTCTGTCCACCAGACAAAATGTCTACCATAAAACCTTAATTTTACAGGCCTATGCATGCTTGATAAATTTGAAATCACACGCTTGTGTACTAGAAATTCACCATTGGCTAACCCACAACCTTGTACTAGAGCCAACTCCAAAAAGAGAAAAATAGCCCAGCGCATCAAGATCCCCATCAAGAAAGGACGATGATGCAATGCAAATCCTATGGAGCAACTAAGGATAACCCCAAGCAAAGCAGACCCTTGGATACTGTTATCACTCCACCAGATTCCCAAGGCCGAGGAAGGAATCCCAACAGAGGTAACTACAAACCAAGCTTTTGACTTGATAGCTAGCCCTATCAAGCCGGAGAGGACTCTCTCCAAAAGGGTCACAGCCAGGAGGGCTGGAGAAATTAGGGTTTTAGGCTAGGTATGATGTGTGGGGGTTGTTTTGATTTGGTTTGGTTGGGGAAATCAATGAATAAAGGAATTAGGTCGAGGAAAGCTAGGTCAGGGCAATAGATTTAGGGTCACAGGGATGAATGGGGCAAGGTGGGTATGATGTCAATCACTTGAAGATAATGGTCATGCGATGGTTTAGAAAATGTAAGGAGGCTGAGGGAAGCATAAGAGATGTATTTCTCTCAGACAGAAGATAATGAACAAAATATGATCAGTTACCCAAAACAAAGCATGTGCAAGCATGTATTCTAAATTTCAAACTTGTAAAAGATCATAACATAGACATGAAAGTGACACGAACAATACATTCAAACATATGTGACTGAAGAAGAAACTATGAAAGACATTAAATACCACAGGTATCCCATAAATGTAGTTGCAACTCCTCTTTATTAGCTTGGCCAAAACTGAGTACAAGTTCCCTTGATCAACTAGCAAAATCAAACTGATTCCAACATCCAACTACTATTACATTGAATTTCTTGACTGTTGATTAAAAACATTACAGATACAACTTGACCTTTTGTCCAGAAAACCCAAGCTATTCAATGTAATGGCAACTCATCATACATTTTGATTTCATAGTAGAAACAAAGCTGGAAAATTAAGCTGAAAAATCCTTCCATATACTCAGCTACAAGATCATAGAAAACAAATTTTGTTTGTTGATTATCAAACAATTCAATAATTTGGTTGTCATGAGGAGGTTGCTCATATGCGTTGTTTAAATCAGACCTTGTTTTGAATTGTGTGATATCACGCAACTGGAAAAAGTCCTCAAAACACTGATTTTGACCTTGAAAATTTTAAGACTTAATTTGAACATCTAATACCTGAATGTCTTTCTCAATTTTGTCAGCAAACTCCATTAAAAAGTGAATTTTATCTCTAGATCTATATTTGCATGAATTTAGATAAATAGATAGAAAATTTGAGAAAGCCTCATCAATTTGATCATCATCAAAATTATCCTAGTATTCTTTAAAACCTGCAATCGAGATAGGTTCTACCACATACCCTGTCATCTTGGATTAATTAGGCCACTGAATCTGCTATTAAGCTCTGAGTTCTTTTGATAGTTGGAGTCGCCATGAATGTTTTGATTTTGGATTCTTTTGCCAGTGGAGTCTCCGGATCAATTTGAATTGTGTGGAGTCGCAAGGTGGATGATTTCAGCCTTCATATGCATATGACCGTTGTCCACCATCAACAATTAGATTAAAATTTGTCGTTATTTCCCATGTACGATTTGATCTTTCGTTCCCTGACAACGACGCCAGTATGTTATCACTCCACCAGATTCCCAAGGCTGAGGAAGGAATTCCAACAGAGGTAACCACAAACCAAGCTTTTGAATTGATAACTAGCCCTATCAAGCCGGAGAGGGCTCTCTCCAAAAGGGTCACAGCCAGGAGGGCTGGATAAATTAGGGTTTTAGGCTAGGTATAGAGTGCAAGGGGTTGTTTTGATTTGGTTTTGGTTGGGTAAATCAGCGGATAATGAAATCAGGTCAAGGAAAACTAGGTCAGGGCTATAGATCTAGGGTTGCAGGGATGAATGGAGCAAGGTAGGTATAATTTCAATCACTTGAGTGAAATGGTTATGGAATGGTTTAGAAAATATAAAAAGGTTGAGGGAAGCATAAGAGATGTATTTCTTTCAGAAAAAAGATATGAAACAAAATATGATCAGTTACCCAAAACAGAGCATGGCTAGCAGGTATCTTGAATTTCGCACTTATAAAAGATCATAATATAGACATGAAAGTGAATATGAACAATACATTCAAACATATGTGACTGAAGAAGAAACAATGAAAGACATTCAATACCACATGTATCCCATAAATGTAGCTGCAACTCCTCTTATATTAATGGCCAAAACTGAGATCAAAGTTTCCTTGATCAACTAAGCAAAATCAAATTGATTCCAACCATTCAAACTATTATTACATTGAATTTCTGCAATTTATAGACCAATTTACAAAATTTGATGCAAATATCAGATCCATAATTATTTCAAACAACAAAGCTTTTTTCCTAACCTCTCGGAACATAAAACTATTTATTTGTTTAAAATAAATTGAACTGCTTTCCCAAGTCTTCGAATTCATGATTTGGAAGCATTTGGAGAAACCTCCGTTGCAGATTTGCACCTTGAGAACAGGGATAAATGTTAATAATCTGTTTTATTATGCTAACTATTGAGCTGAATTGACCCTTTTTTCCTGTGTTGCGTTGTTGCTAATGTGCTGATGTAGTGGGTCAGTTTAGGACGTGGACCATAATTTGCTGATATGATGGCAAATGAGCTGAGAGCTGTGCTGGCATATTTGTTGTATGAACTGAATGCTTTCTGCTGCCTGACTCAACCTTTCTGTCTGGTTTTCGCCCGGAATCCTTTTGCCATGTTAAAACCCTTTTTGTGAATAAAATAGCGTGAAAACCAATATACCCGGACTTGAAACCTTTTAAACTTTATTTCAGAAGTGGCATCGCATCCGCGCACTTCGCAACCTTTACATTTTAGTTTATAAAGAATACAACCGACAATGCGATGTGAAGGGGAGGTGACGTGGAGGGTCGGTGGGACCGGACCGCAGCGCATATCGCAATTCATAGCTTTTAGTTATAAGCGCGGAGGATGTAAATACTAAAAGTGCGAAGTGCAACGCACATGGGAGGAGGTTAATGACGTGGCAGGGAAGAAGTGGGACCAGATTGCAGGCACACATCGTAACTTTTAGCTTTTAGTTATAAGCTGTGGGGTTAACATCTAAAATTTGCGAAATGCGGAAAGAGGGACCCACTGCAATTGGCGAAGTGTTATGAATTAGTGAAATGTTTAAGCGGTAAGTGTGTGAAGTTTATAAGGTTTTTACGATATATTAATGTGTTGCAAAGGCTGTAAAGTGGGCGCGGAGCTGCTGAGGCGGGACCAACCTGCCGCATCGCAAGTTAAAATAAATATGGTGTGGGGGCTTTCAAAAGTAAGTTAAAACATATGCGATGTGATATCGCAAATCGACGATCGCATTTTTTAAAGTTTAGTTCCAATGCGAAACACGTAAAATCTGCGAAATGCGATGAGGGCCCCACTTTCATCGCGATCGGGGTTTTTGGAGCGGTAATCAACGAATATGGTAACATTTCTTGCAATGGTGATATGCGATAAAGGTACAAGGGGTCCTACCAATGGCTTAAGCGGCCTTTTTTTATATATATGATATGCAATATATATAACGATAAGTTTATATAACACGACTGTTAGATGGGTGGCGGCGCTGTTGAGGTGGGGCCGACCTACGGCATCGCAATTAAAATAAATATGTTGCAGGCGCTCACAAAGGTAAAACCAATGCGATTTGATGCATTCGCAATCGCAAATTGGCAATCACATTTTTTAAAGTTTAGTTCCAATGCAAAACACATAAAATCTGCGAAATGTGATGAGGGCCCCACTTTGATCATGATTGGGGAAGGAAAAGCCATGAAACTGTAAAGGTGGAAGGGTAAAGTGGAAAGGCAGAAAAAAAGGGTAAGTTTAATGATTTTCAATGGAAAATGAAATGAAAAGGGAAGCATGGTGGGTAAAATGGGTCCCACTTCATCATATTCTGTCCTTCGAAAGGTTTGTAGGAGATGGTAATGTAAATGATTTTGAGGGATAGGAGTGATGGGAAGTGTTTAGGAAGGTATATTAAGGATAGGGGAAGGTGTAAGAGCACCAAGATACAAGTCTTGTTGATGATTTAACCATGGAAGTCATGAAACCAAGAAAAATGCCCTCAAAACCCTAGGAGAGGGAAATGAGCTTTCTAGGCACAATTGAGAGACAAATATGGTAAACACAAAGCCACTTATTTGGAAATGATAGTTTTAGAACCTGAAATTGTTGAAGACCTTTGACTATTACTACTCCTTCAAAAGATGAACTTGATGATGAAATGACCAATTTTCATGATTTTGACCCTATGACCTAATGATGGCACAACATAGAAGAATGAGCTGAATGATGACCATGATGACTATGGGACTCTTTGGAAAAATGTTTAAAAAATGAAGTGAGGTCAATGATAATGATGGAGATGAGGTGAAAGCAGAGTAAAATAAGGTGGGATGGGTGGGATGCAAATACCAGTGCTAACAGATACGACACGACCCGACCCGACCCACCCAAACACATTTCCTTGAGCGCCCTCACACGACACGACACGACTCGACCCGCCCGAACACGTTTCCTTAGGCACCCTCATACGACCTGACCCAGACGTGTTCCTTGGGCGCCCTCACACGACCCGACCCGACCCACCTGAATGCATTTCCTTAGGAGCCATCAGACGACCTGACCCGACCCGCCCGAACATCAAAGGCACAAGGGAGAAAACGACAAACAGGTCGCAACTCCATCCTTCTTCATAGCAACTACATAATTGACATAGTATGCATTGTATTTTGAGGGGTGGTTTTATTCCCACTAGGTTGTCCCTCTTGACCTCACTCTTCTGATATTGTGTATTGTATAATTTATTTCATGCATACTTGACATGGCCGCAAATTATTGGGACTCATTGATTGTTTTTTGTTGTACATGAGTACTTAACATGGTTGAGAATTGCTAGGACTCATTCAATAGCATACTCCTTAGTTGGGTTGTGGGGTGGTGTTGGGGTACATTACACTCATTAGTTCATTAAGGCACACACTCTGGCCATCATTAGACCCTCTTCCATACATTATTAGGGGCACATATGACCACTTTTCATTTGCTATTGAGCATTCCCTATCATTTTTCAAATTATCTATTTTTAGGGTTTTCTATTTTAATAAGGGTGCCACCTAGGGTGACATGTGGCACTAACTAGACTCTATTTGGAGGATTAAATGGATAATTCCACTCTAGTATGCACTTCCTCCCTACTTTGCAATAGTTAGACGTCATTTTTCTCTCTCCTCTCCTTGTTAAGTTGACTTTTATTCATATTTTGGAGTTCAACTAAGTTTAACTAGTTATTATTTTGCATGCGAGAGTCAGTAATTAGTTCTAATTGATTTCTAACTCCACTTACTTCTAGTTCACTCTATTTTAGAATATTTTGCTAATTTTGGGTCTCCCAATATAATTTGACTTATTTGCAAACTAGGGAAAGTGAATTTCAGATTTACCAAGCACATGCACATGGAATCCCAACCTAATTTGAATTAGTTGGCATCCTAGAGAGTCTCCTTGGTTTATTACTCAATTTCTCAACAATTTTATTCTCTTTTATTTCTGGTTTTGCAAGTATCTAATTGTGTATTTATTTGTTCACATTTAGATCCTGTGATTATGCTTACAATCCAACACATCCCTCTTGGAGATGTTAGGTGATGCTCACACAACCCGACCCGCCGTCATACAACAATCCAACACATCTCTGGGCGCCCTCACACAACCTGACTCGCCCGAACGTGTTTCCTTGGGCGCCCTCACACGACACGACCTGACCTGACCGCCTGAACGCGTTTCCTTAAGTGCCCTCACATGCCTCGACCAAACCCGCACGAACACGTTTCCTTGGGCGCCCTCACACGACCCGTCCTAAACCAACCCGAACGCATTTCCTTGGGCACCCTCACACGACCTGACCCAACCCGACCTGCCCGAATGCATTTTCCTGGGTGCCCTCACACGACACGACCCGAATTGACTCGACCCACCCGAATGCGTTTCCTTAGGCACCCTCACACGACATGACTTAACTCGACTTGCTCAAATGCGTTCCATGGGCGCCCTCACACGAAACGACTAGACTGGACTTGCCCGAACACGTTTCCTTGGGCGCCCTCACATGACCCGACATGACCCAACCCGAACGTGTTCCTTGAGCGCCCTCACACGACCCGACCTGCTTGAACGTGTTTCCTTGGGCGCCCTCATAGTACGGCACGACCCGACCCGACCCGAATGCGTTTCCTTCGGTGCCATGACACGACCAGACCCCACCTGACCCGCCCGTACGTCCATTAAGGCATGAGGGAGCAAACAGAAAACAGGTTGCACGAACGTGCACAAGGCACATGGGCGGTCACAACTTAGCATTTTTGATACATCCCCCCTCACACAATCCGTCCCGAATGGGTTTCCTGTGGTGCCCTCACACGACACGACCTGACCTGCTCGAACGAAGGCATGAGGGAGAAAACAGAAAATGTATCGCACAAATGTGCACAAGGCACACGGGCAATCACAACTTAGCATTTTTGATACGGCCACCCTCACACCACACCACCCAACTCGACCTGACTCGACCTGCCCGAACGTGTTTCCTTGGGCGCCCTCACACGACCCGACTTGCCCTGACCCGCCCGAATGTGTTTCCTTCGGCGCCCTCAAACGACATGACCCGACCTAACCCGCCCGAACGCGTTTCCTTAGGCACCCTCACACGACCTGACCCGACTCGCACGAACGCATTTCCTTAGGCGTCCTCACATGACCTGACCCGAACTGACTCGGCCTACCTAAATGCGTTTCCTTGGGCGTCCTCACAGGACCTGACCCGACCCGACCCGCCCGAACGCGTTTCCTTGGGCGCCCTCACATGATGACCCGACTTGACTTGACCTGCCCAAACGCATTTCCTTAGGTGCTCTCACACGAACCGACCAAACACGACCTGACCTAACCCGACCTAACCAGACCTGACTCAACCTGACCTAACCCGACTCGACCCGCCCGAATGTGTTTTCCTGGGCACCCTCACACGACACGACATGACCCGACCCGACCCACCCGAATGTGTTTTCCTTGGGCAACCTCACACGACACGACCTAACCAGACCTGACCTGACATGACCCGCCCAAACACGTTTCCTTGGGCACCCTCACATGACCCGACACAACCCTACCCGGAAGCGTTCCTTAGGTGCCCTCACACGACCTGACTCGAACTGACCCACTCGAATGCATTTCCTTAGGTGCCCTCATAGTACGACATGACCCGACCTGAAAGTGTTTCCTTGGGCGCCATCACATGACCTGACCCAACTCAACCTGCTCGAACGCCTAAGGCACGAGGGAGCAAATGACAAATAGGTTGCACGAACGTGCACAAGGCACATGTGCAGTCACAACTTGGCATTTTTTATACGACCACCCTCACACGACCCGATCTACCCTGACTCGCTAGAACGTGTTTCCCTGGGCGCCCTCACACGACCCGACCTGACCTGCCCAAACGTGTTTCCTTGAGAGCCCTCACACGGCACAACCATACTTGACCCGCCCGAACGCGTTTCCTTAGGTGTCATCAGACGACCCGACCCGCATGAACGTGTTTCCTTGGTTGCCCTCACACAACTCGACCTGAATCGACCTGGCCCACTCAGACGTGTTTCCTTGGGTGCCCTCACATGACCTGACTCGACCCAACCCGCTCAAACGCGTTTCCTCATGCTACCTCACACGACACAACCTGACTTGATCCGACCCGCACAAACGTGTTTCCTTGGGCACCCTCACATGACCCGACTCGAATTGACCCGACCTGCCCCAACGCGTTTCCTTTGGCACCCTCACACGACCCGACCCAACCAGACCTGCTCGAACGCGTTTCCTCGGGCGCCCTCACACGGCACGAACTGACCCAACCCGACCTGCCCGAATGTGTTTCCTTGGGCACCCTCACATGACGAACCATCCTGACCCCACCCACCTGAACTCATTTCCTTGGGCGCCCTCACATGACTCGACCTAACACGACCTGACATGACCCGACCTAAAACGACATGACATGACACGACCCGACCTGACACGATCCGACCCGACCTGACACGATCCGACCCGACCTGACACGATCCGACCTGACCCAGCCTGACACAACCCGACTTGACCCTCACACGACACGACTTGACCCGACTTGACACGACCCTCACACGGCACGACCTGACCCGACCTGAAACGACCCGACCCGATGTTTTCGTCGCTCTTCCGACGGTTTGACAAGGTTGTTGTAATTCCAACGTGGTGGATTTTTCATTGCAATTCCGATGTTGTGAATTTTTCGTCGCAATTCCGACTTGTGAACATGTCGTTGCAATTCCAACGTTGTGAACCTTTCATCGCTATTCTGACATGTGGAGCACTTTCGTCGCTATTCCGATGTTTGTAGAGTTTCATCGCAAGTCTGACGTGTGGAAGTTTCGTCGCTATTATGACGTTGGGAGAGTTTCATCGCTTTTCCGACGCTTTTTGGCAGGATTAAAAAGATTGAGAAAAAAGTTGCGAACTTTTCGACAATACGTCAAAACTGTCGGAAAATTGACCATATGTACTAGTGCCTTCTTCTTTGAATAAAACAAAATATAAATCTGTCAACATCAAATCTCAAAAGCATGTAATAGAAAATGGAAGGTTGTATTGGAGAGATCCAACTGGCATTTTACTACTCTGTTTAACAGAAGGAGAAACTATAGAAGGTGTGAATGAATAACATGGAAGCCTTTGTGGTGGACATTAAAGTTCGAAGACTACAACACATCAAATTTTGAACCTTGGTTTCTTTTGGCCCTCTCTATTTTTTAATGTTTATAAAATTGTGAGAGGTTGTGGAAAATGCTAAATATTTGCTGAAAAGAAGAGATTAGCACCATTGCCATTGATTCTTGTGTTTGTGGAAGAACCCTTTAGACAATGGGGATTGGACTTCAAAGGAGAAATAAATCCACCCTCCAACGGACAACATAGATGCATTTTAACATGTACATATTATTTTAGTAAATGGGTAGAAGTTGTTCCAACAGGGAGGGCTAATGATGCAGTGGTAATTAAATTCTTGGAAGAAAATATTTTCAACAGGTTTGGTTGTTCGAAAAGTCTGGTAGCAGATAATGCTCAGGTTTTCAGATTTGCAAAAATGTTTGATTTCTGCCTGAAATATAATGTGATACTTTCTCATTCTACTACCTATCACCCCTAGGGAAATGGGTTGACAAAATCTTCAAATAAAGCTATGTTGAAAATACTTAAGAAAACAATTGCAGAAAATAAAATAAAAACTAGGATTCAAATTTGAAAATTTCCCTATGGGAAAACATCGTTACTACTAAGAGGTCGACTAGAAAATCACATTTTGAGTTAGTATATGGAACAATTGCTTTATTTCCCAGTCAATTAGTAAAACCTGTAGTGGCACTCATCCAAGATGCACACCAAGAACCAAATTCACTCACAAGAAGAATGAATCGATTGGTAGAATTGAATGAAAATAGGGAGAAAGTATTGGAGAGTCTAATAAATTACCAAGAGAAGATGAAATTAATATTTGAAAGAAAAGCCAAAGATATTATTTTTCAGCTTGGACATTTGGTTCCTTGGTGGGATGCAAGGAGAGAATATAAAGAAAAACATGGAAAGTTTGATCCCTTATGGTTTGGTCCTTTCAAAATTGCAGAAGCTAGAGCCAATAACACTTTAATTATGTAGAATCTGGATGGTGAATGGTTGTAGCTGCCTGTGAATTGGCAGTATCTGAAACATTACTTCCAACACTGACTTTATTTCATTTTTATCATTGTGTATACCAGTTTGATCATCATGAATATTCGGTGAGCTCTTCATTGTAATGTTCCAAGCTATAATTTTGACTCCATTCCTGAGGTGAAGGCACTAATCTATGGTTCTTAGTGTTCTGTCTGAGAAACACTATCCCCAGGTGGAGCCAGATGTTGTAGCTCGTTTCACTTTTGCTATACATTAAAAAATGTATATAGGTGTTAAAAAAAAACAAAAATCATGAGTCAAAAAAAAAAAAAACAGTGACAAAGTTTAGTGTTAGATGTTATTTTCAATTTTTATTAAATCCATAATGATTGATTAAGGGCGCTAATTTAGTTTGATGTAGTTTTAAATAAATCAATGCAAGTTTTGGTGGGCCCCAATGCAATTACATCATTAGGGTTAAACGTTGTGTGATTGCTCGAGCGCGATGGAAAGAAACAATGGGACCCATCGGATAGAGCAAACCCGATGACACAACTTTCCCAACAGTTAACTCTCCGAGTCCCTTCGTAAAGTTTTTTTTTTAAGATTTTGATCAAGTTGCAGATTGACAATCCAGGATGATTGCGAGGGGACTCTGTCATATTTCTCACGTACCAGAGCCTGCCCCCGTATTACATCACTGGACTAACACAAGTTCCATGTGGCCCTTCTGCCATCACATCGTTCATGACATCATCAATTTTTAAAAGTTCATGGATTGTGTATTTATATTTTAATTTTAATTTTCCAAAATTTAATGATTGAAGGAACAATCAGTTCCCAAGTAGTTTAGGGGGCCAACAATTAGTAGTTGAGAATTTTGTAACTGTCTCATTTTGAAAATTTTGTATAAGAAGACAATTAAGTTTTTGACCTCAGAAGAAGAAATTCTTGTATTTTGGATCTTCATGTGCATATGAATAAACCTTTCAAGTGATTCCAGAATCTGTTGAGTATGATTTTTCTTTCCAGTTACATCTTGTTTTCATGTCATTCTTCTTCAGAAATGAGTAATGAAGCTGTTGGTCTTTAATTTTACAGTTATGTAAATTAAACTTAAAATCCTGAATGATGGCTCCTCTTTTCTATATTTCTCTTCCTAATACTTCAAATTTTCTTCTAAAGTTGGAAACAAGAGATTCTGCATAGGAAGCCTATTGTTAAAGACTTTCCACCATCACTTCTTTCTGTCCTATCTTTTCCATTTGTATTCAACAGCAGAAGGCCACTTTGAAATACTGTTCCCACACTGAATACTAGTAAGGATTAAATCTCTGGGGTTTAAGAACATTGGGACAATAAAGTATTTTCATCATGGTTTTTAATAAATGTCTTGGGCACTGACCGCTTTTTAGCCGAGGGTTGTCTCTCAAGGTACAACACAGATCTTGACCTTTACTTCATAATTATTGATAGCAATCCTTTGATATTATTGCTATATGTGCATTATATGTTCCTCACTTGGGTAGCGAGGCTCATTATCGGGTGCAAGATAAAATTTGAATCAAAGTTGGAGATAGAGGATCTTGTCTCGATGCACTATTTCTTAAAAATCATAGGTGTGGTGGAGACTTGATGAGATCTTACTCAGACAAGGGAAGTGCATTGTTCATATTTTGAGGAGATTCTGCATGATGGAATGCAAGTGTATGACTACATATACGATGACCAATCCGAAGAAGCTGAGCGATTATGCTTTGGATTTAGATTTGGTGGATCCCATGACGTATAGGAAATTGATTGGATCCTTGATGTAACTGGCTAACACCGAGCATGATATTTTATTTCTAGTGAACAACCTAAGCCAATATATGGTTGAGTCGAGGCATGCACAATAGGTTGCATCAAAGCATGCACTGATATACTTGCATGGTACAGTTGGATATGGTTTGAGATATGTATCAAGTGGTGAAGTGAGGCTGCAAATATATACTAATTCAGATTAGGCCAGAAGTGCATAAGACAAAAAAAACAAATCATGGTGTTGCTTCAGCTTGGGATTAGATATGATATCCTAGTTTAGTAGGAAGCAGATTTATGCCACACTCAATATAAAAAAATTAGAGTATATCACAACCAATGTTGCAAGTCAGGAAGAAATTGTTGGAAATACTGAGAGGGGGAGGGGGCTGAATCAGTATTCCTTTCAATTAGAGCATTAATTAATCTTTAATTATTATCAGTGTTTGTACAATGATAGCAGAAAACAAGAGGAACACAAATGCACACAATTTTTAACGTGGAAACCCACTCCGGGACAAAAACCACCTAATGCTTTTCTAATAATTCTTTTCAACTCCAATTGAAAATAAAGCTCCAACTTCCTAGAATCTAGAAAAGCATTCTTCTCCAGCTGCCACTGGATGGACGCTCCAACGCCCGAGATTATTCAGTAGTCACTGAATGGATTCCCCAACACCCAATGAGCTACAACTCACTCTAGCACCACCCTACCACCCTATAGAAGAATAAAAAAAAGAATGGACTCTCGTACCAGGGAAAATGGTCCACTTTACAATGATATAGAATGATGTAGAAGAAGAAGATATACTAGACCATAACCCCAACTTTGACACAACCACCTAATGATGATCCTAGACCTCCCAACACCGCCTCTTCAACCCTTGGCAGATAGACACTAGTACAATTTGTACAATAATGTATTTACAATGACTAAGTACAATGATACCTTTACAATGATTGTATGAAGTGCTGCCCACTTGAAGACTTCATATGATGAACTTCTTGATGATGTTATGCACCTTGGTTGCTGCTCTTGTCATGCTACCCTCTGCTGCACCTTGTTTTTCTTTTATGCCGTAGAAAGTCTGGTCCTTTGCAATCCTTGACAACACATGATCTAGATTTTTCTTGCCTTCTAGGAGCTCGATATTGAATCTGGTGTATCTCTGTTATTTCAGATCCTCAATATCTGATTTTCGGTCTTGTAGTATTCCTCTGAGTCTTCTTTCCAATGCCACAGGTCTGACCCAATTTGGATTCTTCAAGAGAGAGTTATACCCAATTTCTCACACTGCCCTAATTATGGACTGTTTCAGCAGAGCGCACTTGTACGGAATGCCACGTGTCACTGTTTATTCATTTGCTTCTGAAATTGATAGAGCGAATCGTACAGACTGTGCACTATCTGTCACTTTTTACGGCATTCCAATCCGATACTCAGAGAGAGAGTTATGACGAATTTACCAAGGTCACTTCTTTGAGATGAATTTCAGGAGCCTGCAAAAACCCTTACTTCCACAGATCATATCTCCAAAAATATTGCGCAACTTGATCTAAAATTTTTACTGCAGCTTCCTCAGGATTTCGGCTTCGTCTCATAAAAATTTCAGCTTCTGAGCCTTCGTAGAAAAAAAGTTAGAGCGAAAATGCCACGATGACCTGTTTCAGATGGTCGAATCCCTTGCCTAAGGAGGAAATGAAGATCACAATATATATGAATGCTTAAGTTGAGAGGGCTTCAACAAGTGAACGTGGGAGGGATTTTAGGAGCTTAGAAAATATTAATTATGACTTTTCAATGACCCATGCCCCAACCCCATGGGGTTTTAGCCCACTAACTGGGGTAAAAACTTCAAACATGAATATCTCTCAAACTGTGAAGAATTACATGGCGTGTCATATATCAACGGAAACATCTCGACAAGTAGAAACCATCAAAAGCATTACTGACCCAGAATATATTAATTTGGTAGGTCAAAATTCCCATGCAATATTGGCTTAGCCCCTGGTGCTGCTTGGGTTGACATCAATGACAACTGTTGATCAACAGAAATATGGCTTCAAAAGTTACTTGCAAGACTTATTGATTATAAACTAGAGACGACCTTGATATTTTGTGATAATCAAAGTTGTTTTAATATTTTAGAGAATCCAGTTTTTCATAAAAGGTCAAAGCATATATTTTTTTTTCCACAGAAAAAAATCGAACCATCTATTAATATAGAAAGTTACAGAGCATATGCATAGCATTTCAAGAAAACTGCATTTCTCGCTTTTCAAGCAAAGAAACACAGTTTCGGCTGTTGTAAATACATGCAGATATTCACCAAACAACCCAGACAGAAGAGTCTCAAAAATAAATCCTGTCCATTTTCCACCTCCCGTATTCCTTTTAAAGGAGACAGCCGAAACAGAGGTAGGAAAAAGACAGAGTCCTTTGAAGCTTTATGCTTCCAATTAACTGGAACCAGGTAGTAACCACTTTCCTGATTTAACAACATTAAGGAAAACAACCTAGGGTCCGGAAATATAGTTTATCATATGGTTTTTCGAAAATGAAATTGCAATTTATATACAATAACAGAAAAAAACAGTAAGCATATAGATCTTTAAACAAAACTAGGTTGAGCGATTGGATGAGCCAATCCATTCTCCAATGCCACAGCTATCCATGCCCCCATATCTTGCTCATTGCCTTCTTTAGAAAGGCGAACTACATCTTGGTTCCGCTCCCTGTAAATATGGAAAACATATATCTCAGTGAAAAATAATTTTAGACGAGATATCTCATTAAGCAAAGGAAGTAAAATATAGTTCCTGCATCGTTGAGTCCCATTGAAACACTTTACTATATTCATAGAGTCTCCAAAGATCTGAGCCTCACGCACATTCCTATGAGATAACCAGCATAGGAGAAAGTGCAAAGCTTTTAGTTCTGCAAAATTGTTGGTCCCATGCCCTAACCCAACTGAAGCTTTAAGGATTTTTCCAGCTGGGAAATGGATAACCAATCCAGCTCCACACCTCCTGTTTATATCTGACGCCCCGTCAAAATAAGCCCATGGAATATTTCCCCTAATAACTTCCAGCTGGACTACTCTATTTTGTTGTGGGCCTGAAGGAATTGGAATGTTTTCATAAATTGCTGCCCCTTCAACCGTCAGTCTTCTGATTGGAAAAGGAGTGTCTTTGAAGATCACCTGGTTCCTTGCAATCCACATACCCCAAGCAATCAATAGTGGAATGGATCACACTCTGTCATTTGGGGCTTCCTGCCACCACCTTTTCCAAGCTTCCAAAACCTCCTGGCCATCCCACTTTTGTGGAATTTTAAGCAGACGTAGAGTTTCATTCCAGAGACTGATGTTGAAAGGGCAGGTGAGGAAAACATGATGCACCATTTCCACACTTTCTTTACAAAGGGAGCACCAGCCAGGCCCTATCTTCCCCCTCCTTTGTAAGAAGTCCCAAGTGGGAACTTTCTTCTGAAGAATGCACCAGAAAAACAGTCTTGTCTTTGCCGGCCCTTTTAGCTTCCATAAAGGTTTTGCCCACCAAGCTGGATCCTCCCACCCATTCTGAGTCATAAGCCAATTGTATCCCAATTTTGGCGAGTATATCCCAGACTGTGAGTGCACCCACCTTAGCTCGTCTCTTTTGTCGATGATGCGAATATGAGAGTTCTGAAAGTCCAATCTAGAATTCTCCCACTCCTCTTGCCATCTTTCTTCCAATTGCAAGTCAATCCTTGACAACCATTCTTGCGTCCAAATCGTGGAGTTCCCATGGTCGACAACATGATTGAGACAGAGGAAGCCTCTGTTATTCAAGAACTCAATCAGGTCTCTTGTTAGCGCAAATCTCTCTGAGCAGCCCACCCAAGGGTCTCGACCCAATCTAACCTGTGTCCCATCCCCCACATTCCAAGCCAAGCCCTGTTCAATTACCTTGACCGAAACAACCATTGCCTTCCATACCACAGATGAGTTTTTGGAGGATTTTTGGGGCAGTCTCAGCCAATCAAGGGTTGACATTGGATCTATATATTTCCTTTTAGTTACCGATGTCCAGAGGTTCTCTGTAGTGATAAGTCTCCAGGCTAATTTGGCAGCTAGTGACTTTGAAAAAGGGAAGAGATCTTTTATTCCCCAACCACCCCATCCTTTTGGTCTGAAATTTTTTTTCCATGCAACCCAAGGAGTCACGTGTTCCCCCTTTGATCCTGCCCACATAAATCTGCTACAGAGTTTGTTAATGGACGCCAGAATACTTTTTGGTACCCAAATAAGACTAGCCCAATAAATAGGGATTGCCATCACCACATACTTTATTAAAACCAATCTTCCCGCTCTTGACAACCATTTACAACTCCAGTGATTCATCCTATTCTCTATTTTAGCAATTAGCCATTTCCAATCCTGTATACGGTAATTGTCCGGCTTTAGAAAAAAACCCAGATACTTGAAAGAGTCCTGTAAGGATTTGATTTCAAAATGTAGATATTCTTCTATCCTGCCCACTTCATCCCTTGAAAGGCCTGAAGTGGTCAGGGACGATTTTTGCCCATTACTATTGAGACCAATGGCTTTTAAGAAGAGATCCAAAATCTTCTTTAAGCTTCGACAGTCCTCTATACTTCCATTACTGAACAGCAAAATGTCGTAGACAAAAAGAAGATGGGTTACCCAAAGATTTACTGCCACTTCAATTCCTTTGAGATCCCCTTGCCTCTTAGCCTCGTGTATCATTAAGCTTATACCTTCTGCTGGCAGCAAGAAAAGGAGGGGGGAAAGAGGGCAACCTTGGCGGAGACCCCTCTGAGGGTTGAAAAACTCGGAGGCTGCACCATTTATCAGAATTGCAATTGAGGATGTTGAGATGCACCCCATGACCCATCTGACGAAATCAAACCTGAAACCAAGATGAGTCAACAAAATTCTTAAATGCATCCAACTAATCCTATCATAAGCCTTTGAGAGGTCAATTTTTACAATTGCACCTTTCTTCCCACTCTTTTTTAGGCTGTGAAGAGTTTCTTGCGCTACCCCCACTGCTTCATGAATTTGCCTTCCATCAGAACCCAAATTGTTCTGTAGAAATATTCTTGGAAAGAAAAGGTTTCATCCTAGAGGCAATTACTTTAGCAATTATCTTGTAAATATAGGTACACACGGAGATAGACCGAAACTCATTAAAAGAGGCATGATGATCAGATTTAGGGATAAGATCTAAGAAGGTGGCATTGAAGGGCTGGTAGATAGAGCCTGTGCACCTAGACTCTTCTATCACCGCTACCAGCTCATCCCCAAGAGATTCAAAGAAATGTTGAAAGAATTCGACAGTCCAGCCATCCGACCTTGGAATTTTGTCCTTCTGCATAGCTTTTAGCATATCTTCCACCTCTTCTCTTGAAACAGGGTCCATGATATTTTCATTCCCTTCCTCCTCAATATAAATTGGAAAAAATTGTGCCACCCTGATGAATTCTGCAATAGAGACTTCCTTCGGGGCTTTGAAGAGTTTTCTAAACTGATTGACCCCTAGAAGAGCGAGGTCTTCAAAGGATTGGGCCATCTCACCGTTTTCTTTCTACATTTCCAAATAGTGTTCGAGATTTTTCTTCCTTTTGCATAATTCTAAAAGAACCTTGTATTTTCATCTCCTGCCTGGAGCAATATCGCTCTACTTTTTAAGCGTTGGCTTTCCTCTCTTAACTGGAAGATTTTCCTCCTTCAGGTTTCTCAAGAAAATCCAGCTCTGCATTTACTTTCCTTAACTCCTCCTCTTCCTTCATATTCTTTTGAGTCACCCACTCCTTTGTTGCTGACTTCATTCTCTCAAATTATTCATAAAAAGCTGACTCCTACATTCATCTTCACTGAAGTTGTCCTTTCTCCACGTAGCATGGAACAAAGATATGAAATATTCTTCTTTTAACTAGGAGGAATTGAATTTAAAAGGAGTCCCTGGTTTTTTGAAAGCTCCCTTAACTTCCAGGAAGACTGGAAGGTGGTCCGATAATCCCCCTTCCCCCACCCAATGTCTAAACATTGAGAGTCTCTCCACCAGGTCTTCACACAAAATAAAACGGTCCAACTTTTTTCCAACCCATGCATCTCCCACTCTTCTATTCCTCCAGGTAGGTCGAGGTTTGAGTAAGGAGGCATCCACCAGATGAGAGGCAACCAAATTATTTATAAAGAACTCTGTAAGAGGGTTTTCTCTTGCTGAAGCTCCCCATGATTCCGAGGCCCCCAGAGAAAAATTGAGGTCTCCCCCTACAATGAGATTTGAATGGTAGAGACAAGATTTCTTGAAGAAGGGGTTCCAAAACCGCTCCCTATCCGAGCAAGGCCCATACACATTCAGAAGAAGGAAGGGATGGCAGAGCTCATTTGAGTAAAGTTCTATCGCCAGAGAATTTTCGAACCCCTAAGAAGAGATCTATTTAAGTTTCCCGACTTTATATCCCGAGGCCACTCCCCCAGATTTGTCGTTCGCATCAAGTGCATGAAATATCCATCCTGGGAACATTTTTTAGAGAGTTCCCTTAACTTCTTCTCCCTGACCCAATGTCTCTTGAATCAAAATAACTTTCAGGTTATGAGCTTTAACCAACTCCCTTAACGCTAGTTTTTTAGGTTAACTAGCTAAACCCCTACAATTGTAGGATAGAAAAGTCATCACAAACCTTGGAAGGGTGGTCGCGCTGCTCTAAGCACCCTAGAAAAAGACCTCTGCTTCCCATCTGCTATGTCAATTTTTGCTTTCAGCTGGGCCTTTAAGAGGTTTGACTTCCTACCTCTCAACTTGGTTGGTCCTATCGAAACAGGATCCGACCAAGGCCCCCTATGACCAACCCTTTCCCAGTGCGATTAGCGAGAGGTCTAAGATTATAAGGAGGAGCTTCAGGGGAAGAGACTCGAGGAAGGCTTAGGACCTTTACACTCACAGTGGCAGAAGGAGAATTCACAGAGGAGGACGGGATAGACATGATAATGCTATCTATAGGAGCTTGAATAATATTGAAATCTAAAAGATCATTTTGGAGCTGCCTGGAGGGACCAAGCTCAGAAAAATCCAAAGGAGATAAACAAACAGATGAGTAAAGGGAAGAGGGAGGAGAGAGAGTCATACCCGTCTGAGTCGCCCCAGCTGTCTCAGGAGCCAGATAGGCCACTAGAGCAAGATTCCTATCAGAAGTGGGGTTCTTAGTAGCATTCTGTGCTTGTTCCATGGACGCCACCTTCTCCAAAACGGCCCATGTATCTTCATCCATAAGATTCATTTCCAGGTCCTTTTCTTCCTCTGCTTGAGGTGATTCAACATGTTTCCTTACAATATTTTTTTGTCTTCTTCTACGACGATGGCCTAGCAGACATTCCTTGGCCAGATGTCCATATTTGTGGCATATGTGGCATCAGAAGGGTAGACTTTCGTAATCCAAGGTCTGCCAAAACTCTAGGTCCCTGTACTTCAAAGTCATTGCATCTGCCAATCCTTCTCTTGGGTTGAGACTTACCAGAATTCTCGCCACACTCAGATCTCTGGTTTGTATAAACAATCTGTCAATTTCTAAGAACTTGCCCAGGGTATTCCCAATAGAGAGGGATGCAGAGTCAGTCCAGAAAGGCATTGGAAGCCCTGGCAATTTAACCCAGACTGGCGATTCCGCCATCTTTTCTTTTTGAGCATCAAACAGAGGAGTCCATTTGCGAAACAAGATCGGTCTCTTTCCGAAAAACCAGTTCCTTTCAAGCACCCATTCAACATGATCTTTATGCTCAAATCTGATGCTAAACCAACCCCTATCCAAGATTTTGATCTCAGCCGGTTTCCCTGGTGCTTCTTTCCATTCCGTCTAAGCCCAGTCTGTGATGTAATCTGCCGAAAAATTTCTTCCACGAACTCTGCCGACCAGGATTGTCTTCGTAGCTTCCATGACTTCATCTATGCGTATGTCCACTCCAAGAACACAACTTGGACGCTCTTCTCTCCACCTAATAAGCGTCTGCTTCTTTCTTTTCTCACCCACTGCCTCCTTTTTCCCTTCACCCTCTCCAACTTCTTGAGTAACAGGAGCATCTGTCACTTCGATCACAGGTGACCCTAGTCGCCTTGCTTCTGCTTCTCTATTATCCCCCTCTGCAAAAACCCTTGTCAAAACTTGCCCTTCTACCAACCCAACTTCCCGACCCAATCCAATCTCATGTTCTTCTTCCACAAGCCTTCTCAGCTCTCCTTCTACTGCTTCATTTGATGAAACCCTAGATTGACTAAAAACCAGTGCCTCCGCCTGAAGCTGTCGAAACTGAGCCTCTCCCAAAACCGAATTCAAGCAAGCTGCTTGATTCGCAAGGGAAATCAGAGCGATTGAGAAATGCAAACCTTGACCTAGAGAGGGTTTCCGGTTCATAAGGGATTCACCCCTGATTCTTCCACCTCTGGGATCTAAACTTTGCTGCCCATCTTCCCCTAGGGCTTTTAAGCCAGCAAGACCTTGCAAACCATAACTGACAACAATATCTTCTAACCCACCAGTAAATGAAGGAAATAATGGATTACCTAGCCCCGAAAGAGAGATATTGGAGAAAAGGTCGTGATGCTACAACCCACCACCTTTGTCGACCTGAAGATTTTGCTCTTGGACCTAGCTCGAGTTATTTCCAACCTTCCAGCGCCCGCTCAAGGTGCTTTGAAGCGTCTCCTTTAGCAATGCCGCCCTGTTTGTAAGCCCGCCGACTCCCTCAACCTCACTAAAGACTTGAGTATTCTCTACAGCTTTCGGGAAAAAATGATCCAAGTTTTTCTCTGAAACTTCATGGCCCCAACATGTGAGCAGGTCTTCAGGCGTCGGCTCGATGTCCAAGTACTCACAATCAAACCCCATCTCTGCGGCTAAAGCGACTTCTTATCCCGACACCACGATAGCCTCAAAGCATATTGAGATCAAATATCACTTCATTAAGACATGGTGTAGAAGGGAGCAATGAAGCCCCAATACATATCCACAGACAAGCATATTGCAGACATTCTCACACAGCCTCTGTCTAAAGAAAAGTTTGTAAACTTTAGAGACAAGCTTGGCATGATTTAGAATGTCTCCCTCATTGATAGGGATTATTGATGTCTTTACAAGATTGAGTAGACAATCTCTCGAGAAGCCATGCTAATTTGGTTGGGTCATGCTGATTTGACCATGGGAGATGGATACATTCACCTTCGTAGTCATGCTAATTTGACTGGGCCATGCTGATTTGGACAAGGGTGAATGACCTAAGGGAAAGCCTTCTCCTAAGGAGCCATGCTAGTTTGGCTCGGTCTTGTTGGTTTGACCAGGGGATTTGGATACATTTACTTAAGAATCCATGCTGATTTGGTTGGTCCATGCTAGTTTTTCCAAGGTTAAATGACTTAGGTTACTCACATTTCCTACTCCATGATGGAGTGATATATATATATATGTGTGTGTGTGTGTGTGTGTGCATGTGAGCGAACACAACATCAACATAGAAAAATCATGAAATTTTCTTATGGAAAGAGAAACTTCAACTAAGGGGAAATCTATTTGCATCTAAGGAGAATACCTCCCTCACTAAGAGGGATTGTTTGTTTTTTATAGCATCGAGAGGTATTCTTGCATGGAAAAAGGGGTCTCAAAGTCGACCTATAAAAATTTAAATGAAATTTATTTTTGGAGTGACAAGTCGGGCCAAGAAGTCAAGTTGGCCTAGCCAATGAAAGGATGTGTGTTATTTTATCCCATTCGACAAGTATAAATAGATGATGTGGTATCTCATTTTCAACATCAAGCAAGAGAAATTCATCTTCTCTCTCACATAATCTTATCTCTCTTGGAAAACCACACGTGTGAGGAGGCCAAGTTTGATTGAAGTTGACCAAGTTGCTTTGGAGACGACACATGTAATATGTTTAACTGTTGACCATGCCAAAGGGTTGATCATAGTAAAAATTTGATTACAATACAAATTTTATTGAGTTATCCACAGGGACGAACTTGATTGCATATCAAACTTTGAATGTTTGACCAACTTTGACTTTTGTTTATTTTGGTTAGTTTTACCAACATTGGTTTGTTGCTATTTTGACTGGAATTTGTAATTGTATATTAGCACAAATTTCTAGAAAATTTGTTGATTTGTAAACCTTGCTGAAGAATAATTTATCCTAAAGAAAAGATGTTGCATTTCTCCCAAGATTGGGTTTCCCAGGATAAAAATATTGTCTCTGTTGTGCATGACTGTCCTTCTGTGATATTTACTATTTATGTTTCATTACTGTTGAATTTTTCCAAATTATACTCATTCAATGATAGTAGTAGAATAATATATTGTGTGAAAAATAATCAGGAAGTAATTATCTGGTAGAAAATTATTTCTACTATACGTATTGTAGAAATAATTCAACACTTTTCATCCTGGATATGCCCATCCATGAGTTCACACACATATCCATCCACGAGTTCATGCACAAATTTGTTCTCATAATAGTCCAATAAGTCTGCTCTCCAATCAATTGAAATATCCATAAGAGAGCATGTTGTTGATCTCCTAGAAAGGGAATCTACAACAATGTTCTTCTTAGCCTTCATCTACTCAATGTCAAATTCGAAAGATTATATATTTTTAATCCACGTAAGTTTCCTCTCATTCAAGTCCTTCTTCTATGGGAAATATCGTAAAATATTGTGGTCAGTGTTAATTACGAGCTTGACACTTACTAGATATTGTATGAACTAGGCTAAATCATGCATGATGGTGAGAATCTCTTCGTCATACATGGAATTTAGCATATTCATCTCCTTGAGCTTCTAGATCTTGAATGAAATTGGGTGCCTATTCTGTATCAACACAACTCCTATCCCCTCTCATGAAGCATCACACTCGAGCACAAAGGACCGAGTGAAATATGGAAATGCCAAAATGGGGCAAGTTCTCATCACCTTCTTGCACTTGTTAAATGTATCTTGAGATTCTGCTGTCCACTTGAAGGCCCATTTATTCATCAAATTTGTTGGAGGTGTGACCAATTGCAAAAACCCCTTGAAATATCGCTAATATTCATTGCAAATTATCAGGAATCCTCATAACCCTGTAAGGGAGTTCGGTGTTGGCTAATATAGGATTGCGTGGATCTTTTATTGATGCACCTATATACCTTATGCATTGATAACATGGATAAAATATAAGATTTATGTCATACCAAATTCACATTTGGATTTCTTGGCATATAATGATTTCTCCATCAATATTCCAAACACCTCATCCAGATGTCACTAGTGATCCTCCTGTTGAATTTCTAAGTATTCTATACTAATAATTATTTTTTTATGATTTAATTCATTTCATATACTTAAGAATTAATCCATCATTCAATCATTATATAGAAGACATCAACTATAAACATTTAGTACAATAAAAACATAAAGAGATAATCCACACAAAGAACACAAAGATTTACCCTGGGAAAAACCCAACAACCTTTTTCAATAGAAAATTATTTAATAGAGACACATATAAGTCAACAACTAGGTCAAACCTATTCCCTGGTCCATCCTCCTAGTCAAGTCAATCTGGTCCAAAAAGATACTTTGTTCTTGCCTAAAAAACGTTGCTCTATTAGTCCTTTTCTTGTCACTTTATATCTCAAACTTCACTCCTCTTAGCTACCTCAAACACATATTATATATTTCCTCCAAGATATATTTTTATTTTTGCCTCAAAACATGCTGAATCGTAGAAGAATATAATAGAATCTATGCGAGTTTTCTCATATAAGCCATAAGACCTGCCTCAAAGATGCTATAAAAACTGCCTCAAAGATGCCATACAAGCTGCCTCAGGGATAATATATTCACAGTCTTAGACCATCCAATAATACCTCAGACCATGCGTTTTCTTTGTTTTTTTGTGAATAATATATTTCTATTAACAACGGAGGAGAAAAATTACATTATGGTGAGTTGGTGTGAGCGACATGCATCAACAATCAAACTTTGAAAGATATGTCATGGCCATTACACAAAATGTTACAGGTGGAGAGAACAAAATTCCCCAAATTGTTGTGTGAGCTTGAAGTTAAATTGAGGTATATTGTTGAAGCAAAAAGGGTTGCATAGAGGCCATTCGCTGATGACTTGGCTGGCCGAGTAGGGACCAAGGGCTCTCAAGAGCCGAAAACATAGTAGTAGGAAACTGTGAGGCTGGAACCAGAGAGAGAAAACATACCAAAAACCAAAGTTTGAAGTGGTCACAGGTTACAACATATCCTCGACACAGTTAGCCTCTAGGCTGATTGGCCACTCAGGGGTGCTTCCTTCAATGATGACTTCCTGGGCTGGTTTGCTGGTGGTGGCACCCCCGACCTCTCTTTTGACATTGGGCAAGGTGTCCGTAATGGCCATCCTCTTTTTTAACAATGCGAAGTGGGGAGAATATTTGGTGAGGAAGTGGCGATAGTGAACAACGCCGACATAAAGTGTGAACTTTTGGGTGAGATCATCCAGCGTCTTTTCCAAAATATTATTGTGCTCCTAGTTGGCTTGCATGGCAAGACCAATCATGGCTTTGATCTTACAGTGCCATTTGATTGCCCTGCTCAACATCTCTAGCCCTCGTTAAGCCAGGGTCAGGGATCCAATTGAAGTCCTCATCGACATCCTCAATGACAATTTGCTGGCGAACCAGCCTAGCTTGGTTTTATAACTCTGCAAACTTGTGACGAGTGTCAAGATCGACCACAACCTCAGAGTTCATAGCAACCTGTCGTGTCGCAGACTCCGCCTTGGTGGTGGGAGTCATGCTGGGACAAGCCCAGTGTGATGCATGAGCCCTCCTACCATGACCACGACCATGATTATTTCCCCTCTGAGCTGGCGAGTTGGCACGATGAGTAGACTTATTGGAGTAGAAGCGGGGATTGCAGGGCAAGCAGGGATAGTTTGGGCGATGGCTGCAAGGGAGGGTGGCGGAGGGACAGATCATAGAGGGGAGCACATTATGAACACTGGGATCAAATGAAAAAAATGGAGAGAGGGTCGAGTAATCATAAGCATGGGAAGGAGGGGTTGGATGAGAGGACAGGGGGTGGGGAGTAATGAGCACTCGAGCGGGGTGTTGGGAGTTAAAACTGCAAGTGCTGCCAAAAATGGATAAGCCTTTTGGGCAGTTCAACGTGACGTGCTCGGTACTTCCTCTGTTGCGATCACACAAAATGAAGGTAGGTATCATGATTAGTCCGGAGGTGGAGTATTGTGCTCTTGAATCCCGTCAAGCCTGTCCTGATGATCTTGCCTCATAATGATGGCGCATTTATCCTTGAGTGTCCCTTGGATTAGCTCGTCCCAGGCCATTGAGAGAAGCCTATTGGAGCCCTCTACCCCTGCATTGGCCAACTTGTTGACCAGTTGGTTACCAGATCGCCTGATTACTTGAAAGGTGATACCCCTAGAGTGATGAATGTGTGTCTGAATCCTGCTGAGGATCTTACCTAGTCTCCAGCTATCCGACACCTACATAATTGTTCTCTCGTGTTGTATTTTCATGCAAACTTGGGTAGCGACTCAGAAGATGCGATTTTATCTTGGCTTGAAGGAGGAGAAAATTGGGCCTTTACATTGTTTTCTTGGAGGCAAAATAGATGTGTCTTTAAGATGAAACTGACATGAAAATTTTTAGAGGGCTAACTTTACTAGGAGGAGGTAGACCTTAATTTTTTGAGCCAAAAAATTTAATTTCAAAATTTCAAAAATTATTTCTTTTGAAAGTCTAAATGGGACTTGAAAAAAACTATTTTTCTTTTGAATCTTAGCATTAAAATATGATTTACAAATACATTAATGACTCAAGCATACTTTAGGAAGACCAAACATAGTTACATAAATCAATACTACCTCTTAAATAGGGAGGTATTCATTGACTATCCAGGTGTTCTCAAGTTGAGAGCATTTCTTTATGAAAAGGTTATAACAATTTATCATTAATCTTGTCAGCATATCTGACATCAACATCATCACTAGCATCATCATCTATCATCAACTTCTGCTAGTA
The DNA here is from genome assembly GCA_034641835.2 of Pinus albicaulis. Taxonomy (NCBI): domain Eukaryota; kingdom Viridiplantae; phylum Streptophyta; class Pinopsida; order Pinales; family Pinaceae; genus Pinus; species Pinus albicaulis. Next base: position 1,521,996,084 of record CM076575.1, on the reverse strand, counting down.
GCAATATCTAGGGTGGCATCAAACCCATGGCTTACCATCAACATACCAAGATTGACTCCTCCAGAGTGATTGATCCTCAATGTTGAAACTTAACCCTCCCGGAGAGTACTAGCAGGTACTTAGTCAACCCTCCTGGGGAGAAATCAATTAACAGTCTTGAGGAGTAATTGCTTAACCCTCCTCGGGAGCACTTCCTTGCCCCTCCTAGGGAGCACTTTGGACCCTTATGCTAAAATACCTCACTCAACCCCCTCCTAGAGAGTGATCAGGTCTCGATGCTAACAAAACTTACTCAACCCTCTCTTGGGGAGTGATTAGGTTTCGATGCTAACATAACTCACTCAACCCTCTCTGGGGGAGCGATAGGGTCTCGATGCTAATATACCTCTCCCAAACCTCTCTTGGGAAGTGATCGGGTCTCCTCATCGAGAGAAACTCACTCAACCCTATAGAAATTATACAACATGCATGTATATCTTAGATTCACCCGATCTAACAATGTACTAAAGTTAAATACTGAATCGCTTCTACAAATATTTTGCGGAATTAAAAACACAATCTCTAATCACATGAATACGAAGAAGAATCAAATCAACCACAACACAGATAATTTCCCGGGGAAAGCTTACAGCTAAAAACCCCACTATCTTCTATTGTATATTAAGCACGGATCATGAAACAATTACATACAAAACTCTTCTCACAAGAGCCCTCCAGTACTCAATTAATTGTCTCACACTGTCAGGAACAAAACTGACCAATACATAGCCAATTCTCAACCTCTATATAGCATGCCTTGCTTGCACAATCTCTGATGAATGCAATCCCTAAAAGATAGGAATTTTGGCCTTCCTTGACTGCGCAAGTATCATGGGCACTCCAATGGGTGTTTGGTTGCATGTGTACAACTGATAGTCAACTTCCCTTTCACCTAGAACTCAACTGGGTCTCCACTGGATCTGACATGCATGCAACTAATAATAGTAAATCCTTAGTTGCATGTGAGATCACCGATTATGAATTAATTAATATTTAATTCACTTGATCTCTCACTAGTGTATCTTCAGTTAAAACTAGCACAACCGAGTTTAACTCACTTAACTGAGTTAAATTGATTACAACTTGCATTAACTAATGCACCACTGCACTTCTAACTATGTTACAGCTAGAATTACTCTGCATGCCTCACTAACTACCTCTAACTCGAATTCCACTAGCTAGCTGAGTTTATCACTCTTAGTTAACTATTTCAAGTTTACATTGAGAATATATTACCATTTATTGTCCATCTTAATTAAGGGATAACTAAAATAGACATGCACCCAAAAATAGCACTGTGGGACCCACCCTAGTTTGGGTGCTTAATGCAACTAGGCGTGGGTGCTGAAATTTTCTTGTTGAATCTCAACACTCCCTCTCAACAAGAAAGGAATTATCCTTCACCCCGATCTTGTCTCTATGGTATTTGAATTTGCTCCTGGTGAGCGCCTTCGTCAGAATATGTACATCCTGATCTTTCGTGGGAATGTACTGCAGTAACATTATCTTTCTCTGCACACAATCTCTGAGATGATGGTACCATATATCTATATGCTTGGACCTATCATGAAAAACATGATTAATTGATAGTTTAATGCAACTGTGATTATCATAATGAATCATTGTCGAATCCATCTGAGAACCAAACAAACCAACCAAGATCTTTCTCATCTAAATAGCCTCACATGCAATTTGACTTGCTGCCATGTATTCCACTTCCGCTGAACTGAATGCCACAGATCATTGTTTCCTGTTGTACCATGAAACTATTGTCGATCCTATGCTAAAGATCCCTCCTGATGTGCTCTTTTTGTCCGATGGACTGCCCACCCAATCTGCGTCCTTGAAGCCTTGAAGCTTCACTCCCTATGTCCGTATGTACCATAGACCATACTTTGATGTGTGATCCAGGTGGATATTGGTGGCCACCCACGTATTCCACTTGGGGCCCCACCATTGTTTCTTTCAGTTTTTTTTCTTCAGTTTCCTTAATTATAACACAATTTACTATTTTTAGCAGTTTTTCGGGTCCTGAACTTCTGGAGTCGTTTTAAGGCCCTAAACGATGTTTTTTGGGCATTGCTTTTTTGACTAATATGTCTGTTTCAAACTTGATATTCACCATCATTAGTTGTATTCCTCAGATAGATATTTCTAACGATGTATCATATGCATCAAACGGAGATAGTATGCCAAAGTTACGACCCTGGGAAATTGATGTACCAATTTACCCCGACGAGGCCCATATTCTGGCGTTTCATCTCCTACGTTAGGTTTTTAGATGTTTAGGGTTTTCCATTGTTTCTCAATAATACATAGGCCTTCGAGCCTCATTGTAACACATCGTTCAAGGGCCTGTAGCCACCACATATTTTCTAAGAGATAAGCTACCAACGCTCTAGCTAGTTTATTTCCATTCTATCTAGTAAACAAATTTCAATTCTTTGATATTAATGAAATGAAGTGTTATTTCTGTTGCATTTTTATATTTATGGTTATATGTGTATTATGTTGTGTTCCTGCATAAATATGGATCAATGTGCCCCTCATGTATCTTAAGACATGCTTCCCCGCCTTCCAAAAGAGCTTGGTAGGCTTAACCATAGCTTGACTCAGCTGGTTAACTGCGTATCAAATGTCCGGTCTTGTGTTCACCAAATACATTAGTGAACCCACTAACTGCCTATAGACAATATCATCCACTACTTCTCCAGAAGTAGCATCCTCTTCCCTCCAATTTCCTGGAAGAGGAGTATCCATGGGTTTGCAGCTCTCCATGTTAAACTTACCCAATATCTCCTTTGCATAATTGCCTTGAGACACAAAAATTTCACCATATCGCTACCATATTTCCAATCCAAGGAAATAATGAAGGAGTCCCATGTCCTTCATTTCAAACTCCCTTGCAAGATCCTATTGCATGAGTGTATCAGTTGTTCATCACTAGTCAAAATTAGATCATCATCATATGGAACAATAATCAATAACCTACTCTCAACCACAATTTAGTACAAGTTTGCATCTACTTCACTTTTGGTGAAGCCCAATCCGATGAAATAGTTGTCTATCCGAGTGTACCAAGCATAGGGTGCTTGCTTCAGCCCATACAATTCTCTTTTGAGTCTGCACACATGCGACTCACTGTTGAAGATCTCGAAACCTTCAAGTTGCTCTATGTACACCTCTTCCTCAATGATCCCATTAAGAAACACAGTTTTCACATCCATTTGATGAATAAGCCAGCCCATCTGTGTTGAGAGTGCAAGGATAGATCTTATGGAAGAGTACCTTGCAACATGTGCAAAAAGTTTCATCATAATATATCCCCTCGATTCGTGAGAATCCCCGGGCCACAAATATGGCCTTGTATATCCACCCTCCCATAAGCAGCTTGATTTACCTTATAGATCCATCTTGATCCAACCACCGATTTATCGACCGGTCTTGGGACTATCTCCCATGCATTGTTCTTGACAATGGAGTCATACTCCTCCACCATTGCATCAACCCAAGTTGGTTGCTGCACTACTTCCTAAAAAGAAGATGGTTCAGTCAGAATACATTTGCTCATAAGAGCCATGTATCCAGTAAATCGGTCAGGAGATTGTCTTTGTCAGCGTTGTGAAGTAGGGGCTCCTACATTCTCTGCAGCATCAAATCTCAATCTATCAGCTTCTGTGGTGCGCCTTGTGCCATTTCCAATGGATGGCTTTACATGAGTGTTTTCCTCCACTCCATGAACCTCCTCATGTGGCTGATCCACATCTTGAGACTCATCCTTGGGAACCAACAGTTCCTCCTCTGCATGCAAGTCCAGATCCCTCTCAAGGGACAACCGCATGGATTTCTCCTCATCAAATTTTATATCCCGTCGCACAACAATCATTCTACTGTTTGGCAAATACACAAGATAATTATGGGTTGTTTCAGTGTACCCCATAAAAATCCCAACCTCAGTTGTTGGTTCCAGCTTCTTCTTAGCGTCCTTGGTCACATGCACATAAACAGATGAGCCAAAAATATTAAAGTGTGAAACATCAGGTTTCTTACCAATGAAAGCCTCTTTAGGTGTACTCATGCCAAGTACTCTATGAGGACAACGGTTTTGCACATGTTTCGTTGTGTTGCATGCTTCCGCCCACAGATGCATCGGTAGGCCTTGATCATGCAACATCGCTCGTGCTGTACCCACAATAGTTCTGTTCTTTCTCTCCGCGACCCCATTCTGCTGTGGGTTATGAGGCGCTATGAGTTATCTTTAAATTCCTTCTTTGCTGCAGAAGTTATTGAATTCGTTAGAGATGTATTCTCCACCATTATTTCTCCTAAGAGCCTTCGCTTGCTTCCCTGACTCTTTCTCCACCAGTTCTTTAAACTCACATAACTTAGAGAATGTCTAATATTTATTCTGCATGAAGAAGATCCAACACTTATGAGAAAAGTCATCAACAAATATTACACAGTACTTATGTTTTGCTGTCGAAGCAACAGAGAAAGGACCACACACGTCTGTGTGAACTCTCACAAGGATCCCCGAAGCTCGGTTCTCCTTCTCATGAAAGGTGGCCTTTACATATTTTCCCAAAGTACATCCCTTGCATGTGTCTGATTGTGCAAGTGTACCCCTCGGAAGACCAGTAGAAATCTGCTGCATGACTTTCAAGGCTCCATGGTGAAGATGGCCCAATCTCCTGTGCCATAATTCGCCCTCAACCCGGCTCACCACTTGATCTGCCTTGCCCATCATTGCTGCATAGCCATATACCTCCAGCTTGTAGAGATTCGCAACTCGAATCCCTATCCTCTTGGCTTGTCCTATTGTTTTATGTCGCAGGAAGGATTTTCCTTCACTCAAAACAACATCATAGCCTATATCCTCCAACATTGCGACTGAGACCAAATTTTTATTCAGACTTGGTACATGCATTACATCTTTAATTGAAAGGGTTTACTTGACTGCCTCTGAAAGGTAATGGTACCAATCTCGGTAGCACTGTACCACCCGTCATCGCCCATTTCAATATGTATATGGAGATTCTTCTCTTCCAAGTCACTGAAGAGTTCCTTATCTCCCGTCATGTGAAAGGAAGCACCACTATCCAAATACCACACAGATCCAAATGCACTGGACACCATGCATGCAATCAATGATAAGTCAAGCTCAAATTGCGAGGCAAGGGCCTCACCAGCTGCAAATCCTCCAACCTTCTTGTTCTTCTTCTTTTGTGGATATTTAGTAGCAAAGTTCCCATGCTCGTGACAATGAAAACACTTCACCTTGGACATGTCCTGCTTATTGCCATTCTTGGACTCAAATTTATGATGGAATTTCTTCCCCTTCCCCTTCCTCGCCTTGGCAGACAAAGCACAATCCTCATTCTTAGATGAAGATCCATCTCTGGTGTTCTGTCTGAACTTCTCCTGCACCAAATCTGATCACATTTGTTCCCAATCTAGCAATTTTTCCCTTCCATTGATAGAGTCTTGATAACTGTGCCAACTCTTGGGAAGTCCTAGGAGAGCAAAGCTCACCAAATCATCATCAAAGAATGTTATTCCAGTGCTCCCCAGTTCATCCTCACATTGGACAAACTTTTTAAATATTCTGGAATGGTCTCGCCCTTTTCCATCTTGATCTTCTCGAGTTTATATTTGAGCGCCGATTTCCTATGGTCATTGTTGATTTGGAATACATCCATCAAAGCCTTCCACATTGCATATGGTGTGGCTTTCCCATGGAGACTTGAGAAAATGTGGTCTCATACTCCCTCCAACAAGATCCTCCTCGCCTTTGACACTTTTTTTTTTCCATGCATCAAGATTTGCAGCATCTGCCTCAGCAGGTTTAGGAACATCATTGTCAATGAATTCCTTCAAGCCATTGTCTTCGAGTACTGCCTCCATCCTATCCTTCCAAGCAATATAGTTTGAGCTGCCCTAGAGTGCATACTCCAACCTCAAGACATTGAAAGCCATTTCGATCTTGAATCAGCTACAACACCAAGAAAGTCTTTCTGCAAATTCAAATTCTATCCAGTCACAAACTCAACTCTTGCTTCACTTCTACAATTTCCTGTGCTTGGCTTGGATAAGCAGGAGGAAATCCATGAAGGGATGATCCTCTATCTACCCAATTACTCCTTTGCTGAGTTGGTGCACCAGAACCCTGTTATCAATGAAGGTAGCTACAGATCTAGAAACTGTCAAAGTTACAGAAATCTATCAAAGCTACAAAACATCATCAATTTTGTAGCTTACTTAATCTTTTTAAGAAAGGGATGCTCAAAAGAATGGAAATTTTTTAGAAAAGAGAATTTAAGGTGCCAAAAGAATTTTGGTTTTCACGTTGAATTTTCTGTATCAAGCATGCCAACAATCTGTTGGTTTTCATGTTTATACAAAATTTATTATTTATTCATTTTATTTACTTTTATTTTTAAATTAAGATAAATGAAAATAAACTTTTAAGGTTTAGAAGAAGAATTCTTCTCAACCAATTTTAAAGCGGAGTTGTTTTGGAAAATATTGACAAATTCCTCTCTTGTCATTAGCTTTTGGTAGATATTGAGTCAGTGTCCATTTACTAATAGAAGAATTTTCTCTTCATCAATAGTCTTGATTCTTACTACTCCATTGTAAAAAAATTCTTCGATCTCATAAGGTCCAAGCCAGTGAGTTTGGAACTTTCGTTGGGAATTCTTGAATTTTGAGTCGAAGAGTAGTGCCCAGTCTCCTAGATGAAATTTCCTTTCCTTGATGTATTTTTCATGCCATCCAACTCTTTGTTGCTAAACCAAGCTAGTCTTCTAGATAGCATTTTGTCTTATCTCATCAGGCTCATTGAGTTGTCCCATTCTTTTCTTTTGTGCTTATGATAAGTCAAGTCCCAACTTGACTGTTGTTTTATAGGTCTGGATCTGGAACTCTATTGGAAGACTTGCTTTCCATAAACAAGTTCGTAGGGAGTATGAACTGTAGTGCTTCCCCATGTAGTTCTGTCGGCCCATAAAGAATTTGGAAGCTTTTCTGCTGAGTCCCTTCTGTGCAAGTGTACAGTCTTGGTGAGAATGGCTTCAATCACCTTGTTTGTAGATTCAACCTACCCATTTTCTTGGGGATGGTATGGAGTGGACTTCTGGTGCTTGATTTTATATTTTCCACCAGCTTCCGTACTACTATGGATGTGAATTGTGTTCCCTGATATGTTACAATTTCCCTTGGGACACAAGAACGAGTGAAGATATCCTAAAAAGAAAAGAAACTACAACATTCTCGGTAGCAAAGTAAAGTGTTTTAGCTTCTACCCATTTAGTAACATAATCAGTACATACCAGAATATACCTCCTTTGTTTAAAAGGTGGATTAATTGGACCAACAAAATCCAAGGCCCATTTCTTAAAAGGTTCAATGAGTACTTGAGGTTGCGGTGGTATTTCACTTGAAAGAACAGGTTTCCCCATCCTTTGGCAACTGTCACATCTCTTAACGTATTATTTGGCATCCTTGAAAAGGGAAGGCCAATAATATCCTAAGAAAAGGATTTTATAAGCAATGATTTTATTAGAAAAATGGCCTCCACATGGTTCATCATGGCAAGCTTTGAGTATCTCTGGTATCTCATCTTCTTGTACACATCTTCTGATAATGAGATCTGGTCCTGTTTTTTATAATTCTTCATTGATCCATGAGTAAGAAGCACTTGTTTGGATTATTTTTCTCTTTTCTCTAGGAAACAAATGAAATGGTAATTTTCCTGTAGCAAAATAATTAACAATATATACATACCAAGGTGATTTATTATATATTGCAAAAAGATATTCATCTGGAAATTTATCCTCTACAGACATATCATTATTATCATTTTCAATCCTGGATAAAAAGTCAACAATTGTATTTTGTTTTCCCAGTCGATCTAGAATGGTGATGTTAAATTCTTGCAATAATAATAGCCATCTAGTTATTCTGTCATTAGTGATTGGTTTTTTCATTAAATATCTGATGGTAGAATGGTTTGTGTGAATGAATGTTTCATAGCCAGTGATGTAATGTCTGAAATTATTAATGGCATGCACTATAGCTAAAAACTATTTTTCAGTTACATTATAATTTAGCTCTGTTGGAGTTAAATTTTTACTGGTATAGTAAATGGCATAAGGAGTAAGATCTTTCTGTCCCAACACAACCCCTAAGGTTGTATCTGAAGCATCAGTAGATATGTGGAAAGACAATTTCCAATTAGGTCCTTTTAAAATAGGTGCTTCCGAGACTTTCTTTTTCAAAGTTTTAAAGGCATTTTGACAATTAGAGTCCCAAATGAATTCACAATCTTTGGTAAGTAATTTCAAAAGTGGAGATGCTATTTTTGTGAAGTTTTCTATAAATATTCTATAATACCCAGTAAAACCAAGAAAACTCCTAACATCTCGTTGACAATTTGGCACTGATAATTTTGAAATAAACTCTACTTTATATGAGTCTACCTTTATCCCATTTCCTGAAATATGGTGACCTAAAACAATTCCCTCATTAAACATCATAAAACATTTTTCATGACTTAATGATAGATTTGCTTCTTTGCATCTTACTAGAATTTTTTATAAATGTTCTAGTGCTTCTCCAAAAGAATTACCATAAACTGTAAAATCATCCATATACACTTCCACACAATCATGAATAAGATCAGAGAAAATTCAGAGAACTGCTCTATGGAATGTTGCTGGAGCATTGCACAATCCAAAAGGAAGTATTTGGTAAGCATAAGTTCCCCATGGACAGGTAAATGTGGTTTTGTCTTGATCTTCAGGTGCTACCTTAATTTAATTATACCCACTGAAACCATCCAGAAATGAAAAATATTATTTTCCTACTAATGTGTCCAAGACTTGATCTATGAAGGGAAGTGGAAAGTGGTCCTTCAATGTTGCTTTATTTAATTCACTGTAATCGATGCATACTCCCCATTTTCCATTTTTTTAGGAACGATTACTAGGGGTGAAACCCATTGACTGTCTGTTAATGGGTAGATAAATTTTACATCAATAATTTCTGTAGCTCTTCCTAAACAATTTATTTTAAGTTTGGGTTCATTCTTCTTTGAGGTTGTCTAACTGGTCTAGCTTTCTCTTCAATATATATATGATGCATACAATCTTTGGGATTAATTCCTTTCATATCTGTATACACCCATGCATAAGAAGAAGAGTGTTTTTGCAAGATCTCTACCAGTTGATTTTTTTGTAATTCTTCCAGATTTTTATTAATATTCAATGGTTTTTATGGAAAGATCTCTATTGAAGAATTTCCAAAATTTTCCATATAATGTAAAGACATTTGTCTAGATGATAAATATTTAATATTACATCGTTCTTGAAAAGTTTGAATATTTTCATGATATAAGGAGGGTTCATTATTTTCTATTGAATTTAAAATTTGGTCCTCCTCGCTTGTTTGTGCAATAGTGAAAATAGGTTTTATATATTTATCATCATCTATCCATTCTTCACTTTCTATATCTATTGTTGATTTTGCAGGCAGATATAATGTAAATTTCTTTGTTGAATTGCCATCTGAGATAAACATGTCTCCTCATCCACAATTGATGAAAGAATCAACTGTATCTAACCAAGATCTTCCCAAAATTAATGGATGTCCTCCTAAATTGTTTTTGGGTGTTAAAACCATGAAATCGACAGGATATTCCCAAGAATCTAAGGATACAAAAATATCTTCTAACACACCATTAGGTTTAATTACAGACCTGTCTGCTAATTGTAATAATGTTGGTGTGTATTGAAGGTTAGGAAGTTTTAGTTGATCCATAATTTGTTTACTCATTATGTTTATGGTTGCTCCCAGATCAATCAATGTGTTTGGTATTTGAATTCCATTGATGTGAATTTTCACAATGGGGCTCCCTGGATCTAAATATTTCTGCATTGTTGCCTTCCCCATCATGATGTCTGCAATTCTCCCAACTAATTGTATTCTTTTTATGTCTTTTCTTTTTCTTTGAGTAATCAATTCCTTAATTGTTTTTGAAAAAAATGGTATTTCTTTTATAGCTTGCAATAAAGGAATATTTATACAGATATTTTTCAACTCATCCATCATATCATAATCAGGAAACGTGATTTATTTTTCTACTACTTTATCAATTTTCAACCTTTCAGGAAAAGGTGGTCTTATAATAGATATGGAAGGTTATTCTATAATAGGAGTATCATCAGAAATTATGGGAATATTTTCTGTTTGATCACTTTCTTTTTGAGGAAGAGACATCTCTTCTTCTTCAGGTTTATTGCTATTTTTTCGAGATTTTTTCTTTGTTTCCTGAATAATGATAGAGGGTTTCTTCTTTTCTAATATTCTACCATATCTTAATTGAAAATTATTTAGATCTATTGGAGTTATTATATAATTTTGAGAATTTTTCCCTTCCATGTTGTAAACAGGCGTTGAACGGGTAATTGGTTTGGTTTTTGCGCAAATGGTAGAGAGTGTTGTGGATTTGAATTTTGAACTTGAGCTTGAGGTAATTGATTATTTTGAGGAAAGAATTGAGGTGGGAAATTTTAATAGGGTGGTGGATATTGTTGATTGAGCATACCTTCCATAAGGATTTTTCCACCCTTGATTCGAAGATTGTGGTTGTGGTTGAACCCAAGGCTGCCATGGCATAGGTGAATTCCAATTACCTTGTGAATATTGTGCAAATGGTTGAGGATTAAAATTTTGATTTTGATTTTGAGGATTTTGCCAATGGTCTTCTGGCAATAGAGCAAAGAGGATCTACCTAATTTGGCATTCCTTATTCACTATGTACAACCCTAAGACCTGGTATAGAGGGGCATTCTTTAGTATCATGATTTTATGTACAAATTACAAAGGTTCTATGGTTTTTAAGTGTAAAGGACATTCTCTTAGAGCATGTTTCTTTCTACACCTAGGATAGAAGATACATAATGCAATATTTTCAGCTTTTTGCTTGTTCTGTATTTTAAGGGTGTCAATTTGCTCACAAAGACTCCCCAAAATATCTGTTTTGAAATTATCAAACAAATTTCCTAATTTTGGCCTACTAGTTGTCCCAATTGCAGATTTATTTACTCTTGATAAGAGAGGCTCTCTTGGAATTTTCCCGATTCATGATTTACCCCTTGAAATATGTACACATAATTCACAAATTTCTCCAAATGGTAACTGAGAAACGTCTCCTTTCCCCATTACATTGAGGAGATCAATCCACTCATCTCTGATGGATTTGAGTAGGTGAGCTTTCAAAGTTTCCTCATCTAGATTATTGATTTTTGACTTCTTAATATTATAAACAAATCTTTTGACAAAATCTTCAAGATTTTCATCTTCCCTTTGTGCCATCTTAAAAACTTCATCTTTCATGCTACGAGGCATACAATAATCCTTATATTTCTCTAAGAATGCATCTTTCATTTCTCCCCATGTTCCTATAGAATTCGTCCCTAAACTCATAAATCATTTTAATGTTGAATCCTTTAAGGTAGCAGGGAATATTTTTAATTTTTGAGCATCTAGTTTAAGTATAAATAATGCCAAATCGCAACTCTTTTTCTTCCACACCCCACCCGTTACTCAGCAAGCCATCGCTCACATCCTAGGCTTCTCCATTGCTTCTCTTCCTTCTAAGTACCTGGGGGCTCCCCTCATCGACTCTGCTATCAAGCATACGTCTTGGCGTCTGCTTTTGGAAAAGTTGGAATCCCGTCTCAATCTCTGGACGCACAGAACTTTGAACATTGCTAGCAGATATGTGCTTATAAAGGCAGTGCTTCAAGCGATGCCTCTCTACCTCTTTTCCATCCTGGCTGCGCCCAAGTGGGTCCTGAAAAAGATCAGAGCTCTCCAACACAACTTTCTATGGGGATCAATAGGCACTCATCGCAAATGGGCTCTGGCTAAGTGGTCGACAGTCTGCTAGCCCAAGGAACATGGAGGCATTGGGTTAAGGGACCCCCATCATAGCAACGAAACCATGGGCGCCAAAATTTGGTGGCTTTGGCTCTCATCCCGCAACAAACCTTGGGCTTCCCTCTGGACTTCCAAGTATGCAAACAACAGGCCTGTTGCTGAGCTTATTAGATTCACGCCCACGGAAAAAGGATCTCTAATTTGGAATGCGGTCCGTCAGCACTATCAACTCATCCAAAATCATAGTTTCTGGGAAATACGGAATGGCAGCGCTGCCAGATTCTGGACGGACGCCTGGCAACAACTTCCTAAACTCACCAGTATTCACAATCAGCCTCCTAGCCAAGAATGGGAAGAGCAACAACAGGAAATAGTTCAACATCAATGGACGCAGGAGACAGAGCAGGGGTACAGGCAATGGAAACAGACAGAGAGATTGATCAGGAACGCTGACAACCACGTCAAGGAGACCTTGGAACGGGAGCTCCAGAAAAGGCGCATAAGATTCTCCGATGGCAAGGATATATTAAGATGGGGGTACACCCCAAAAGGCTCATTTTCCACCAAAGAGGCTTACAAAATAATTTGCAATAACCAGCGTCCTCTGGATCCCATCTGGAGCAAAATTTGGGCGACGGGAAACTGGCCCAAAGTCTCCTTCTTCTTGTGGCTTTTGGGACATCGAAAAATTCTTACATGGGACAACCTCCGAAAGCGAACTATTCATGGCCCTTCCAGATGTCCCAACTGCTGCACTCAAGAGGAAACGCTTCAGCACCTCATGTATACCTACCCTCTCGCCATCCACTTATGGGAGAAAGCCAGTTTCCAGTGTCAAAAAAATTGCAGAGGGTTCGAAGATATCATCAACTCCATACGACTCTGGGACCAGCACCCATATCAAAGTGAGCTCCTCAACCATTTATGGAGGCTTCTTCCAGGTCTGCTTCTGTGGAATATTTGGAAAGAAAGGAATAGGCGCATATTCAAAAACCAAACCACCCCGATGGACATTATTTGGCACAACTTCTGTCTTAATCTCAAAGAGACTCTGGATTTGCACTCCTGGACTTCGGAGGACTACCCTACTCTGGCCAAGGAAAAAGCCATTTGGGAAAACTGGAACTTTCACCTTCCTCAAAGAATGCTCAGCAATAGACTATCCCAACGCCTTTCTACCAACATGACTGCTTGGTGTCCTCCCCTTCAGAACTCCTTTAAACTCAATTTCGATGGCGCCTCCAAGGGCAACCCCAGATCAGCTGGTTTTGGAGGTATAATCAGAAACCATAAGGGAGAATCTTTGCTTCTTTTTTATGGCAACATTGGTTGGGATATGAACAATTATGCCGAACTAGAAGGTCTCTGGCAAGGTCTCCTCCTCTCAAGGCATTACGAATTCCATCCTTTGGTAGTTGAAGGGGATTCCCAAATCCTCATTGGCATGGCCAACCAACTCCTCAACGGGACCCGAGCGCATAAAACTGCCAACAGCTGGAGATTGGAAGCTCGATTGGAAGCAATAGAACATTGGCTTCATACCAATCGTGCCATCATCTTCCAACATGTAAAACGTGAAGGCAACAAGGTTGCTAACCTCCTCGCCAATATAGGAGTTAATCATGACCAAGCTCTTATCTCTGGCAGCCTGGATATTATTCAGAATCATGCTCACAAATAGGAATGCAGCTCTCTTATCCAAAGGGATGCTAACCCCCCGGATGCGGGTGTTTCAATGCCGAGTTAATGGGATGGGACGGAGGGTTTCAAAGCCCTGCCGCCATCTGCCCTTCTGGTATGAGGTGTTAAATGGACAGCTGCGCAACGGCTGGCTTCATTTATCCTCCCCTCCTTCCAACGCCATGGGCACTGCAAACTTCTGCTCTTGCTCGAATTCGACTGTCATGAACCATTCCTCCGCATGCTTCGGCGAGATTCTCACCATGGATGCAGTTAAGAAAACTGATCGGCTTGGTATGGAAAGGACGGACTGGGCGCATGTAGAGGCATGGCGCAATGTGGGTGGGTACTGCACACAACAGGTTAAATATCACTTGCTCTCGGCTTTCCTTCAGAAGTGTTCTGGAGTCGTTAATCGTTGCGTCTACAGGTGGGAGAGAGTCTATCAGTGCTTGGTGCGTTTTATGAAGAGGGAGGCTCATTCTCCTGGGATTGTCAAGCAGCTGCTGCGTCCTCATTCAGATTCTCATTCGGGCCACCCTTCGCAGGATTTCACTGTTGTCTTGGACGCTTTTTGGACCCCGCTCCATCTCATTATGCCGAGGATTCGACACCGTTTGAGGAGCAGAAGGGGTAGCTCTCGGAGCCATCCCTCTCATGCTCTTTCCAGCCCATCTCCAGACTCTTCCTCCTTTGGTGAAGGCTCGAGCCACTACCCCATAACTCATTCTGGTCGGGGGAGCTCGCATGATTTTCGCCTTTTTTGGGGTCCTCATTCGCACCGCCCTCCAGCCTCCTCTGCTCCAACAACTGGCACTGCTCGGTTCACCTTCAACAGTAGCCTCAATCGCCCTCAGATAACTGCCATTCTCTCGGTGGTTTTCCTTGAAGACAATGTGCATGGGGAGTCCAGCTCGTAGCCGGCAGTTCCTGAGGCGAATGTTGCTGCTCCTGACACCCAATTCTTGACTTTCAATCTGGGTGGTGGCAATTTCCCGGCGCAGCGTCCGTCTTGCCCTGTAGATTCTGTTCTGGATGAAGACATGCTCTCTGTTGAACCTGGTGCCCCGGCTTCTCAAGACGAGTCTGCTCCTGACATGCACGCCACCGGCTGGTGCAGGATTGAGGAGGAGCCTCCGGGAGACTAATGGGTTCGTTGCTTGGTCTTTCTTTTGTTTCTGTCACCCAACCTTCTGGGTTTTTTTCTGTTATGGAAGCTTTGCTGTTTTCTGGCCCCCTTTTGTTTCTTCTGGGTCAAAGTATCTCTTGGAAAACTATGGTTTTGCACCCCTGCGTGGGTTTCGATAGTCTACTACTATGTTTTTTCCTGAATTTTCTGCCTCCAAGGCAGTAGTCACTAACTTCGGTCTCGATGTAATTTTACCCACTTGTTAATAGATCAATTTTACTTAGAAAAAAAAAATGATATGATCTGCATAATACTTCAAATTTAAAGAAAAAATGTTTCTGGATCTTCACTTTTTATTCCATGAAAATTAGGGAGGATAGTAGGTGAAATATTTTTCAATGTGTATGTTGTATCATCATCATGGATAGGGAATCCAAAAGGTTATGGATCTCCTCTACCTCTTCCACCTCCTCTTCCTCCTCTAATCCTAGGTTGTTCACCATTGACATTGTGTACTTCTCCTTCTCCTTCTTCAACCATGATGGATTCCTAAGAATTAATGTTAGTATCTGGTTCTACAACAAGATTTTCTACTTCTTCTGGTTCCTCTATCAATGGAGAGTTTGAATGAGTTTCTTGTTCTTATTGACTGAGGACTTCTAATTCTTGCCCTAGAAGATGTTCTCCTATTGAAGATAAGAAAATTACTCCTGTAGTTGGAGATGGGGGATTTTCTTCTTCAATTAGAGCTTCAGTAGATGAAGTAGGTGAAGTAGGTTGGATTTTAGATCTTAGGTTTTCAGGAAGTCTATGTGGACCACCTATGTATGAAATTCGAGTTTGATTGGGTGGTGTAGAACTTCGAGGTCGATGTGGAGTGAGTGATGATGTAGAAATCAAACTTCTTCCTTGTCCTATAAAACTACCTTTAGAATCTCTCTGCCTATGCATATCATGTTTTATTTCTAAGACTTCTATTTACACTTCCCCGACAACGATGCCAAAATCTTTAGTCAATTTAATGTTCTTAAATTGAAAGCATAAATTATCGACTGAAATTAGTAAATTGATGAAGTGCAAGTGCACTATATGTGCTAGAAGTATTCATCGTTAGAGTGAGGATTGAATTAAGAGTTTTGTTAAATTTTTAATTTATGGATCAGTGTTACATTCCTATGGATCAATGCTGTTTTTAGAGAAATCTACAATCTATGTTAGATATTATTTCTATGGTTAATTTCAATTGAATTGAGTTATTAAAAATATTTTGTGAGATGAATCTTTTCAAAAGAAATGATTAGATTAATTTATATTGTGTTTCTATCAAGTTATTTTTGGAATTTTTATGTTGCAGCAAACAATGAACTAACTCTAAATTATGAAAGCATGAGATGTTATACAGTCCTAGTTTTACGAAAACATTAAAATTGAGAGCTAACTAAAATCTTAAATCGAGATGATATGAAAACAGAGTTTTTATCTATGCAAATTCTAATCTGGAATGTAAATGAAAAGGAAATGAACTAAGCTATATAAGATATGGCAGAATGAATTTAAGAAATTAATCTACGAAATAATCATAAACAAAGCACTGAACTATTTAAACTGAACTTAAAAATGAAGCATAAATCAAAGCATTAACTAGATTCGAACTACAAAATAGCAATGCGTTTGAGATGAATTAAAAACTGAAAGCAAATGACCTGATTTGCTTGCAGGGGCCCTGCGCCACACAGTAGGTTTCTTAACACTAACAATGCATCAATGTACGAAAGAGGAACTGTGAATTAAGATAAAATACTTCAAACAAAATGTTCAGGAAATAAAAGATGGCGCGCCTCGAATACACAAAGTTTCTATGGTTTTATAGAGTGCGTTCAAAAATATGCAAGCTCTAAGCCTATAGATCTCTATTAGAATCCTTATACAAGTTAAAAACTTAAACAACATATTGTTATTTGTCGATTTTCTATTAGGAAAGCAAATCGACACAGTTGTGACATTCCCAGACTCTGTTCCTGAGCACTACCACATGTTGACTGCTACCTTTGACCGTGTAAATGTGTGATCTCTTTAATGAATTGGCTCAGACAAGCAGGAGGAAAGCAATGAAGGGATCATCCTATATCTACCCAATTACTCCTTTGATGAGCTGGTGCACCAGAACCCTGTTATTAATTAAGGTAGCTATGGATCTGTGGAATAGCTACGGAATTGTGTCAATTATGTAGCTGAATGTAATATTTAACAAAACAATAGGTCATATTAACGAGTATGAAAAATAAGACACATAAGTATTTTACTTTGTCAAAATCATGTGATTGTTGCCTTATTAGGTTGATAGTGATGGGAAAAGAAGGAAAATATGGATGTAAAAAGGGTGTCAAAACAAAAAAAATCCTGGGACTCTACACTCCACATAGCTTCGAGTAAATTGGATGGTGCTGCACACATGAAAATTATATCATAATGCTCTCATCGTACGGTTACACATTAGACAACACTACCACGAACTGCACTTCCACGTACCGTCAAGTATATTTTGGAAGTCCACACTAGGTTTCTATCCTCACCTTAGGTAACCGAGTCGACCACCCTGTATATTGTGATACACCTAACACAACATTCTGGGAGATTTCCTGCTCGTATGTAAATCCTTGGTTCTCCAAGGTGGTATATTGTAGTTCACAGTTACTTTGTAAACCATTTTTCTTAGATTAATCTTTTTGATTTATTATTTTTTGTTAATTTTTAATTTTTGTTAAACCAACAACGAAGAACAACCCTGTTGTTTGCATAGGATGCAAATATTGCCTCCTCTTCCACCTGAGGCAACTCTTGGATGTTGTGAAAAGAAAAAAAAGATGCAGACTACCGAATCTAGTGTTCGGGAGCTACTACTTCTGGTCCTACACCTGAAACAGATCCACCAAAATCAACTTTTCTTATGAGTACTGAACCTGAGATTACTTCTTCATTTATTGGAGAGTCCGACACAGTCGAAAAAATGAACCAGAGATTTTATTACTTGATGGTATTGAACTTGACTATATTGAATCAAATATAACACAAATCTAGGTTATACAACCCAAGGCACCTCAGTTACTACATCTGTTATTTCGAGACCTTCTTCTTTTCCTCTATCTAAGACCCAACCACAATCCATAGATCTTGGACCCGACGGTGAGATATTTCCACCTGGTATTGTGAGTATTGAAGAGATTCTGTAGGAAGAGCCTCAACTCTCCTCTCTTATCCATTTGATAGGAACTCATCTTTACCAAGCTCATCCTTTTCCTTCTCTTCATACTCAATCACAAGCTCCTTTGTCTGATTCTTTTCCTTTCAACTCACTCTTGAGTTTCCCACGACAATATTCATTGGGACAGTTAACCATGACTAAATACGCTATGGTTTCTCAACTTGTATCTACTACGATGATCAAGACAACCCATGTCGCAACTTCATCCATGTTTGTAATATCGCCAGAGACATATTTGTATGGTATCCCTTTTCGTCTCGCCTGGTTATCAATCATTTTCTGGTATCTTTTATGGTGCAACATCCAGTCCATGGACCTCTCCCATGTCATATTTTTATGTAATACCTTCCGAAACTTCTTTGATGAACACTACATAGTTTACTCTTCCTCCTCCATCTCAACCAACAATTGAGCAAAAATATGGTTCATATGTTAGTGTATATGGACAATTTCACAACAACCTAGTTCATCTTATGTTGGGTACCCTCCTTCTAGGGGGAATTTGCCTCTGTTTTCCCATCCCCTATGAGCATGAGGACAACCTTTTGGTGGATAATTCCCATCTCTTCATCAAATATCACAAGTTAGTGCTCAACCTCATCTAAGTCCTCCAAATTCGAGAACGACTGTCAATTCTTGGAAAGCTCCTCCGCCTGTACAACCTAGCTCACTTATGAAACAAGTTCAAGCTTCTCAACCTGTTCCATATTCATCTCAAATTCCTACCAGTCAAAATATATCTCAAACTATTCAAAATCAATTTCATGTAAGTCAACCTTTACAGGCTGCACATTTAACTCAATCTCTCCCATCGGAATTTGGGGCCTCTCTGTTACACAACAATTTGTCACTGTCCTTGTACTCCCCGTTCCTTAATCCTGGAGGACCCATACAATGACCCTTGTGTAGTTTCCAAGCATGGAATGCATACCCCTGAACCACACTTTGTCTGCCAATTTATCTCCCTTTACAAATTTTCTGGAAGATCCTTATAAAAACTTGGTTTTCAAGGTCAGCACTTTGTCTCAGTGTCTGACCCACGCCGATAAGTGAGATTTGCACTGAGACCCGCATCGATCGGTGCTCTATCTTAATGTCTGACCCACGCCAATCCTATTTTTGAAAGGTTTTTAAATAGAAACTTCGCGAAGCGGAGAGCTGGAAGTTTGTTTTGAGGATATGGCCGAGGAATTCCCCTTTGGGCTTCTTGTTCCCATAAAATAGGAACTACTCCAAAGGATAAGATTTTTTCCCATTATTTGAGGGGCCATATCCTCCTCCTCCATTGTTATATAAGGAGACCTCTTTCACCTCTGCTACCCTAGCTAGTGAGAAGCAAAAATCATAGAGAGAAGAAGCAATTATAGTGCTGTTATAGCTTTGGGAGAATAGAGTAGTGTGATTATTTTTGTGTGTTAGTAACATAGTGAGATATTAGACCTTTGTGTATGAGGGTGTCACAAACGTGCTTGGATACAGACATGCCGAAGGAAAGCCTCACATCAAGGCTTGGTTGTAAACTCCCCTTGTCTTTATCATAATAAAATGCAACTGATGTTTATCTTCCACTCTTGTTTACATATATAATGAGATTTATAGCATTCCTTGATCAATTAGATAGGTTGTATTTGTTTTATGTTTGTCGTGATTTTATTCTTGTCGTGGTGTCTTGATTGTCTGTAAAGGTAATCGAACGTTGGTAGCAGCGTGCATCGAGCTTGAGAAGAGCGACGGATCAAGAAGCTTCAACGAAAGACGACGAAATAGCATCAGAACAAGGTAGGTCATCTTCCTTGCTTTGAATTTCATTTACAATCTAGGAAGGTAGATGTTAGTATGTTCCTGTAGTTGCTAGACCCACCCTAGGGCTAGAGGGATCGCCTCTGTCCACAGAGGGGATTTGCCTTCACAACAAATTGGTGACTCCAGTGGGGAGTTTCCTTTGAGTTTGTCACTCTTTGAGGTCTTAGTTATTTGACGAGTTTATTCGAACAACCATTTCCCTATTTTTTCCTATGTTTTTCATCAATTACAATGTTTAGTTTTTGCTTGAAGTGGTGAGTCTGGTCCTGGTTAGGAGAATTTTTTTATTTTTATTTATTTATTTATTTATTATTATTATTTTTTCTTCAGAAATCAACACTTTTATTTGTCTAACAGTCGCGTCGATCAGGACGATCAGCGCTAGTTGTCAGTTATATAGTCGCGTCGATTGGGCTTTCAGCGCTAGTTTCAACCCCAAAAGTTGAGCCGATTCCTGTGTGTGGAAAAAATTAAGGCTTTTCCCTAAGTCTTTCACTAGTGTGTCTTGCCCTTTCGGTCCTTTTCTCTGTATGATTTAAATTTTCCCCCCTTCACTCAAGTTTTTTTATTGTCTCGTTGGCTTGGTTTTTTGGTTGTTTTTCCTATTGGGACGTGCATCCTAACACCCTAGGTTTTTCTAGGATTGTGCATCAATTGCCTGGTTGCATGCTTCACGGGACATCGCCCTGCTGATTGAGTCAGTCTCCTTGATTAGTGAGCCATCTAGTTGTTTGTCTTTTGCTTTTTGGTTGATTGAGAGATCAAGTCTCAAGTGTATGTCTAAGTTCATTTGGTCCGCTTGTTCACTTGTGAGCATATTACATTGCTCATTGTTCAGCTTAAAAGTCTTCTTTGTATGATTACTTGATGTAAAAGGGAATGAATGCCTTGTTTTGAGCCCACGCTTTGGAAGTCCTCTTTGTGCTTGAACACATATGTCTTGTAGCATTTTGAGGAATTTCGTTACAAAGTGTTCAAAACAAGATTGTATTCTTAATGATTGGTAGCATCCTTTTGCATTAAGAAAATTTGCATTCATTTAGTTTTCGTCTCAAAGTTTGCTTTTCGTTAAAATGCATTAGATCGAGTTGCATTGAACAATCATGTTTGAAATGTATCATTGAACTGATATTACATTGTTTAATGATTGAAAACTAAAAGTCGCATTGAGTGCATTCTCTTCCATTAAAAGCATGCATGAAGTAGATTCTCATTTCATCGAAAAAGGCATTGAGTGCATTCTTAATCATTCAAAAGAAAAAGGAAATTGTGCATAGATTACAATTGCATAGTTTTCAAAAAGAGGATTTTGCATAGATTACATTGCATAATTCGCATCGTTGAATGTTTTAGATTACTTTTGGATAGTGAAAGTCATCTAGTTAGGAAAAAGTTTCGTTTGCAGTATTATTGTTTGTTGCATCATTGTTTGAGACTCTTCCCTTAACTATATAGCATTCATCAAAATGAATGATTTCTTTTCTCATATAGCTGCATATATAAGTTCTTCGATGACATCGGTAGGGATTTGAAACCAAGACATCATTCAAGATCAACCATAAAATTTATTAAATCAACCTAAGGAAGCATTGCAACTTAACACTCACACTTAGAGGTCTAGGCTAGTGACATGTTCCAACTTTATTAAACCTAGCAGCTGTCGCTCGCAATCTTGCATTAGACAACGCTAGTATGGACTTGTGCTCCCCGTACCGTAGCGTATATAAAGGGAGACCCCTATAGGTTGAAATCCTTTATCCATCTTCCATAGTGATTTTTGAAGGTTGTTTCCAATTGCAACGTTTCCGGAGTTTACCAACCAAGGAATCTCCTCCGAAGGTAATCCTTGTCCTTTTCCTTATTTTGGGAATGTTGGTGCTCCTTATATGGCAACATTTTCCCTTCCTGAGTTAACTGTTGGTTTTCCCGTTTGGTTATTTTCGACCTCGGTGGTCCCGAGTGTCCCAACCTCTGTTCAACCATTTCCTTCGCCTGAACAACATCATGTTGATTCTAAAGTGGACATCTCACCTTCTTCGCCTATTTCTTCGTCCTCCTCTTCTACTTCGCCTAGTGAAAGTCTGGAATCCGGTAACCAGGAGGCTAAGAAGAAGAAGATGAAGATGAAAAAGAAGAAGTCAGATAAGAGAGAGGCCAACCATGTAGCTATTTCTCCCAATGCACCTTCTGTCGACAAACCTTCCAACCCTCCAAGGAAAGTCAAATTACCATGCAAGCTATGTAAGGGTGATCACCTTCTTAGAGATTTCCCTGGCATCCCCAAGGTGCTCGAAGTGTGGTCTGATGGCCATCCACCGTTATCATCATCCTCTGGAGGTTGTGCTGGTGACACGTCTTCAGCTAGTAATGATCAGACTCGTAAGAAACATGGTAAGATCAAGATTCCCTGTAAGTTGTGTGAAGAGCATCATCCCATTCACCTTTGTCCATACATGGATGAAGCCACAAAATTATTGGATAACCCTACAGATTCTGATTCCTGTCTTCCGGTTGGTTAACAAAAGCTTAATTTGAGTCCTCCGCTAGTTGATCAAGCGATCAGTCGAAATTCATCTTCGGTCGATCCCGCTCCCCCAAAAGTCAGACTGGCGAGTACATTCCTGACCAACCATTAGTCGTGGAATCGGTCAATCTAATCCTGCCTATGGTTCATCAGGTCTTTTCCGTCGAGAGTAGATCTCATACCCCTCGAGTTCTTCTTGTTTCTTCAGATTCCTCGGAATTGGAGGAAGATCCTCCCATTCCCGTGGTTCAAGAAGCTTCCCCTCCTGCTCCCACGCTCGTGGTCCAGGAGGATGCTCCTCTTGCTCCCGTAACAAGAGGGGATGACCATTCCATTCCTATGGTACTCCCTCCGAGTAGTTTGATCGCTTCTTTCGATTGGAGTCGATTTGTGGGATATCATATTCCTTCTTATGTGCCCTTTTAGATCACGGTAGAGGCCTATAATGTGGCCATACCGAGAAAAATTATAGATGAAGGCACGTCTGTTAGTGTTATGTCTTCAAATTCTTGGCAAGCGTTTGGTTCTTCGCCGCTTGTGCCTCTTACGCAGAATCTGTTGGCTTTTAACAGAGGAACCAGTCAACCATTAGGGATCCTTCCGAAGTTGCCTATTAATCTGGGAGGGGAAACCATCTATATAGACATAATGGTTGTCCCAGCCCCCCATTGGATTTTAACTTACTCCTGGAGCACGACTATACTTATCTCATGGGAGCGCTTGTCTCTTCCCTCTTTCGTGTGATTTGTTTTCCACACGAAGGTCGGATCGTGACCATTGATCAGTTGTCATTCATTGGTCCTGATGTGACGTCTGGTTTACCATCATCTTTTCCTGGTCCTTACCTACCGGTGGTGTCTTCTCCGCCACATGTAGATTATGTGGCCACTTGTTCATTGCCATCATCCAATGATAGTTCTGTTGTGTACTGTGTTCTGGGGGCGTTGGATCCTGATTTCCGAGATGTTGTTCTCCCATCGGACAAGCACCTCTTGGAAGCCATGACTTCTTATATGTATTGAACAAGCTCTTTCAGAGCATAGTTCATTTTCTTGTGTCAAGCTCCTTAAAAAATGAAACAATCTCGTTGGAGCATAGTTCATTTTCTTGTGTCAAGCTCCTTAAGAAATGAAACAAGCTTCTTTTGGAGCACAGTTCATTTCCCTGTGTCAAGCTCATTAAAAAATGAAACAAGCTCTTCTAAGGATAGTTTGTTTACTATGTAAACCTCGTTAAAAAATGAATTAGATCAAGAGGATAGTTCTTGTACTGTGTCAACCTCGTTAAAAATTTATACGGGTTCCCTTTTCAATTTGAGTCTTTGATCAGATCTCGTAAATCCCAGTCGAGTCTTTCACTTGATCTCGTAATTGAACCTTCATTCCATCCACCTGTTAGTAACTAGTAGTCTACTCAAGTGAATGCCATGAAGCTGAGGGGCATGTACCTCGAATTGAGTCATCATGTTGGGGGCATGCAAACTTATTTCAAGCAGAGTTTCCATGTTTTCAAGCTTGTGTAAAAATGAAACCGATTTCAAGCATATTTTTCTAAAAAGTTTCAAGCTTGTGTAAAAATGAAACCAACTTCAAGGAGAGTTTCCTGATTTCAAGCTTGTGTAAAAATGAAACCAACTTCAAGCAGAGTTTCCTAATTTCAAGCTTGTGTAAAAATGAAACCATTCTTATTTTACCTTTCATGATTTCCATTTTATCAGCCTGTTTTTCCAAATGAGCCTTGGTTTTCTCATTCCATCGTTACCATCTGCTTGGCCAATCATATGCCCTCACTTGATTATTTTACCCATTCCCGAGGAACCACTGCAATGAGTGGTCTTGTTAGGCAGCCTCTTGACCTTTACTTGTTCTTAGCAGTTCCACCATCACTGGAACCAGTTTCTACCCTTAATGCCACTCGTTCCTCCAGGAGGAGTCAACTTTCAGCGCTTTTCTGACTCTCAAAACATGAAAATATTGTCGAGCTCTTGTCGTTTTGAACTCATTAAAGGCTGCGAAACATCATTTACCTAGTATACGTTTACCCATTTTTTGGGTTGGGATAAACTATTTACGAAAAAAGAATACCTTAGCCAATCGCGAATAATAGGTTCTCTCATATTTTATTTTCTACCTTTTCGGGTATGAGGGACTATTTACGAAAAGGACCTTTTGGAGTTTTCTTTTCGCCTCTTTTAAAACTCTCTAAATATGAAAAGATGTCGAGTTTCAACTTTGTCAGGCTTGTTAAAATTTTACGACATTGGATTCGTCATCATGACGATCACCGAGTTCCTCCTTCCTAGGGCTCGTAAAATGTACTAGGATGGATTTGTTTGAAGGACAAACTTATAAGACAAGCATATGCTATCCTCTTCGAGCTTGTGTAAAAATAAAGAGGTACTCACCAAAAATGGCAGGGGAAAATGGAAGTTATTCATCAGTTGTGTCGGCAACATGTCACTCTTGAACATGACACTTATCTGTAGTTTGTGTCAGGTTGGGATATATTCACTCTGTCACTTTGCCTCCATGGGTTTGGGAAATCTGTTTGCCTCTCATTCGATTACCAATCTTGTCAACATGACCTCTGATCCTATCTGAGTCAAATGCTTCCAAATTCTAGAGTCGTGTCGCCGATATGTTCAAGAGCAAATCCTTCTACAATTTTTACATTCCCCGATCCTCTATTTTAGTCTTGAATAACACTCATATTGCATTCTCTGTTTCGTGTCAATAATGTGGGATTCATTATGACCCTCCTTCGACGAATCACTTCCTGTCGACTTCAGCTCATTATCCGAGAAGTCGATCTAGAGACTCCTTTCTGGTACCTTAGAACTTGCATGCCCTAATGGCAAGTTCTTTGCATTCGACGACAAGTTAACATAATTGGCCTTCGATTAGGTGATTTCATGGGTATTCGACTTCAGTTCCTTATTCATATTCCGTGGATTGTATTGGAAGTACCTTGAGGACCATCGTCATCATTGGTGGTTTCTCTCGCGCTTGTTAACAATGTACATCATTGACTGGTAATCAGGCGATTTTCCTGCATGTTCGACTTCAGCTCATTTACTCGCATGCTTGAAATTGTACTTGATCGGGTCATGACGAAGCATAAGAACCTAGATTTTATTCACTAGAGTCTAGGTTGTGGGGCGATATGATTTGTCCATGATTGTATACATGTTTCTTTCAGATGGATGGCTGCGACCATACCATGAGTCTATATGTGATCCTTCTCATTTTGGATGGCTGCTTCCATACCATGGTTTCTTTTACGGATGGCTACGTCCATACCTTGATTCATGTATTTTCATCAAAGATTCCAGTTGTGTATATGTATCTATGATTGATTTGCAGGTCTCCCGTTGGCAGTGTCCGGTTCCTTGCACATACTCATAAAGCATTTCACCCCTCACTCGTGTTCGAAGTTCATATTTTAGGAGGCATCTATTACACATCAATTTGTCACTGTCCCTGTACTCCCCATTCTTTAATCCTAGAGGACCCATACAACGACCCTTGTCTAATTTCCAAGTATGGAATGCATACCCCTGAACCACACTTTGTCTGCCGATTTATCTCCCTTTACAACTTTTCTGGAAGATCCCTATAAAAACTTAGCTTTCAAGGTCAACGCTTTGTCTCAATGTCTGACCCGCGCCGATAGCAGAGATTTTCACTGAGACCCGTGCCGATCAGCGCTCTGTCTTAATGTCTGACCCACGCTAATCCTCTTTTGGAAAGTTTTTAAAATAGAAACAAAGTTTCCACGACTAGAAGCTTCGCGAAGCGGAGAGCTGGAAGTTTGTTTTGAGGATATGGCCGAGGTATTCCTCTTTGGGCTTCTTGTTCCCATAAAATAGGAACTACTCCAAAGGATAAGTTTTTTTTTCCATTATTTTAGGGCCCATATCCACCTCCTCCATTGTTATATAAGGAAACCTCTTTCACCTATGCTACCCTAGCTAGTGAGAAGCGACAATCATAGAGAGAAGAAGCAATTATAGTGCTGTTATAGCTTCGAGAGAATAGAGCAGAGTGTGATTTTTTGTGTGTGTTAGGAACATAGTGAGATATTAGCCCTTTGTGTATGAGGGTGTCCCAAACGTGCTTGGATACAGACCTGCCGAAGGAGAGCCTCAACATCAAGGCTTGGTTGTAAACTCGCCTTGTCTTTATCATAATAAAATGCAACTAATGTTTATCTTCCACTCTTGTTTACATTTATAATGAGATTTATAGCATTCCTTGATCAGTTATATAGGTTGTAATTTTTTTTATGTTTGTCGTGATTTTCTACTTGTCATGGTGTCTTGACTGTCTGTACAGGTAATCGAATGTTGGTAGCAACGTGCATCGAGCTTGAGAAGAGCAACGGATCAAGAAACTTTGACGAAAGACGATGACATAATGTCAGAACAAGGTAGGTCATCTTCCTTGCTTTGAATTTCATTTACAATCTAAGAAGGTAGATCTTAGTATGTTCCCGTAGTTGCTAGACCCATCCTAGGGCTAGAGGGATCGCCTCTATCCGCAGAGGGGATTTGCCTTTGCAACACTCTCAAACCCCACTTACCCAACCTATTCAAGGTTTCTTACTGTCTTCACCACTTGGACATGCTATTCCTCAAATCCAGATAGGCCACCTTGTATATGGTATGGTGTAGACGTAAGCTAGCCAACCTTATGTTGGGATGATGCAACATCCCATGGGGAAAGCATGTTAATTGTATCAAGGAGTACCTTACCAAGGTCAAAAAGTACCTTACCAAGGTCAACAAATTCCCTATCAAAGTCAAAAATTTCGAATCCATCCATTTCAACCTGTATAATGTTATCGTGGCACTGAGAAGCAAGGTTATGTGTATCCTAATTACCAGAATCCTCCCTATATCAGATCACAAATACCTGTTGCTCAAGCCATCCCATCTTACCCAGGATATCCTCCACCGAACCTTAATAAGCAATTTCCATTTGTAGAAAATATTGAATTGCTAGATTTGACCCGACTTACTATTGATCCCACTGCCCATTCTCCTTGGTGGTCGGTTATTCCAAAAAAATGGTCTAGTGATATCCATAAATTCAACGGAGAACCTAGAGAAGACCCATCTACACATGGTATAACTTATCATTTGTGGTGTTCTTCAAACTCTCTCAATGACGACTCTATCAGTTTACGTCTTTTCCAGTGCACACTTACCAATACGACAAAAAAATGGTATATTGAACTAACACAAGCTTCATTTGATAATTGCAACACCTTAGCTACCACATTCCTAATGCATTTTCAATTACCCATTCAATATTAAATTGTAACTAAACTTTTAACCAATTTCAAACAATCCGATTCTACTCACATTTATAATCACATTCATGAGTGGCGACGACATTGTCGATTGGGTACAACTTTTTTTCCTGATCAATTGTTCGCTGAATGATTTACTAAGTCTCTTTTATCATCCATAACAAAAGACGTCGCTAAGTGTGGAGTCGTGACAAAAGAGAAGGTAATTTCTTGTGCCCAATATTTGGATCTTATCTATACCCAATCTGACACACTCTATGATAAAATACCAAATGATTCACTATCTTCCAATATTGTTCCTCAACCTCCTAGTAAAGAATCATATGCCACCGATGGCATGATTGGTTATGCTAGCTAGTAGTCGGTGATTAAACCATCTAGATTGACTCTCGTTGTGGCTTCCCAAAACCCTCCTTCCTCTACTCCTAGGGCTTCTACTTCTGAGATAAATGTCATTCAATCATCCAAAGGCAAATCTCAACAGCTAGGAAGTAAGAAGAAATACAAAGGTAAAAATAAGAAAGATAATATTAGGAAGTTGGCTTCTGTGATCCATAAAATATGTATTAGAAATTTTCGACAAAAATCACATATAAGAAATTTGTGTCGACGCGTTTCGAACCAGCCAGTGTGATTAATCATCAAGACAAGATGATGAACCACACTGGCTGGTTCGAAACGCGTCGACACAAATTTCTTATATGTGATTTTTACTGAAAATTTCTGATACATAAGAAAGATAATCCTTCGCAGGATAAACAAAATAATCAGACTTTTGAAGAAAAGCGGAAACCTCATTATCCATGCTTAATTTGTAATGAGGATAATTTCACTTGTGACTGTCCACATCGGGAAAAAGTCTATCAGTTCCTTAAGTCATCTGCTGCATCCGTTGTGTTGACATATCTGTTTACAAATCAGGAGACTAATATGGTTTCCCAAGATCCTTCTTCCTCTAACTTGGTCTTGATTCTTTCCTCTGCTAAGCCAAAAAATGATGTTATGGTGGACAACATGAATAAATACTACGATAATGGGAATCCCTCGAATAGTCAGGCTACTGATCTACCTGCTAGTTCTATCACATCTCCATTAAATCCTATTCCAAATGCGCTTCCCACCAAATTGACGATTAAGCCTTCGAAAGGCGTTATCCATAAGTTTACATTCAAACCTTGTGCAAGAGATGCTCAAAATTATAACATTGTTGAGGATCTCACTCAAGATCCTTCAGCTATGTCAACTCTTGAGGTGTTACAAAATTTTCCGCCCAGAAAAGGCTTTACTTTATGCAATTAGATGTATTGATCCCTCAGGTTCCAACCTTGTAATTTTTAACCATGAGAATCATATTCCTCAACCTCTGACCCAATTATATTTTATGATTCAGGTGGTCATTCATGTAATAATATCCATCGTTCCATCATGGACAAAGGTGCTTCAAACTGTATCATGCCACTTTCTTGTTGGAAGACCATTGGTTCTCCCCAACTAAACCAACCACCTACCACACTAAATTATTTTGATGGAAGATGTTTTAAGCCTTATGGAATTCTAAACTCGTTACAAGTAGAATTAGGTGGGAAGACGGTATCGGTAGAAGTTGAAGTTGTTATCACCAAATTGAGTCCTATTGGGTTGCTGCAATGGTCAACTTGGAGTAACTACTTCAAACCAAATTTTGAGTGAAGATTAGCCTCTTCAATCTGAGAAGGCTCTTTCAAAAGAAGAATAAATGATTTTCAATGAAGTTTAAAGCAGATGTCTAACTCTGAATTGTATTGAATGTGTTGTCGTGTAGGTGAAAGATGTATAGGGTTTACTACCATTGGGCATGGGGTCAATCATCAATAAAATTGGTGACAATAATTCTTCTTATGTGACCTAAGGCAAACAGAGGTTTCAAAAAGATGGTTCATACACATAACATAGGAAAACACAGTTATTTCACCACTAAAGGAAGTCAAAGCATAATATTATGAATTCTGAGTAATTGTAGATGAAATCTACTGCAAGTGACTAAAGAGGAAAAATATAAAGTAAACAAAACACTGAACACCTCATTCGAATCTCAAGTCTGGAAAGAAAATGTCAATTACAAAACAACATAAGTCATGGAATCCAAGGCACTTATATTCTTATCAAATCACACACAAAGGAAAAAACAATAAAACTACATGTGTACAAGAAATTGGAGCGTATTACTGAATTCCAAGTGATTACACATGAGCCACTACATAAAGATCAAAGGAATACGATAAAAAAGCATAGATAACAACATACAATGAATCTTGGGTCTGAAATAAGTTGTTGTAAAAGTATATTACTGATAGACAAAGATTACAAGAGTAGTGCCTTCATAACATCTCCCAACCCCTTCTAACTCTAAAATTATCTTCTTTATAGAGTGAGGACTCATACAAATGATATGCCACCTTACTCAACTCGAATTCCCACCTCATAGACCTATTTCAAACATGATTCTATCACTTGGAGACTTCCTAGGGATATTTCTGTTTTGCAGAGTTTGAATACAAAAAGAAATCTTCTTTCATTAATAGTTCAACAAATCAATTTAATAACCCTTATCAACTGCAACCAACTAATTTGCTGAGTGCACTAGAGTGCCGATGTGTTATTATGCCATGTGGATGTTGAGCTGGACCTCCTCCAAGCCTATTTTTTAGAATTTTCACTAACCAAATTTGAGAAAAAAATGTAAAAATTCGATAAACTGCTGCAATGGTCAACTTGGAGTAACTATTTCAAACCAGCTTTTGACTGAAGATTAGCCTCTTCATCCTAAGAGGGTTCTCTCAATTTATCAAATGATTTGCAATGAAGACTCTACTAGATGGCTAACTCTATGAATTGTGTCTTGGTTTTGTATGATTGCAGGTTGAAAAATGAAGGCTTGCTACCATTGAGCTAGGGAGTCAGTGCTAGGGATCTTAATGACAAAGGCTCTCCTTGTGGAAGCTGAGGCATGTAGATATTTAAATGAAAGGAGAACACACACATAATTTACCCAATAAATAAATTTTCAAAGGAAATCAAAGCATGAGAAACATGAATTCCGAGTAATGAACATTAAGATATTGAAAGCAGGATATTGAGAAAAATATACAATAGTTTAATGCTTGAAGGAAGTCAGAGCATGAGAAGCACGAATTCTGAGTAATCAAACATTAATATATTGACAAAAGTAGCAAGATACATAGGACAATGTTCATGAAAACATCAAATGAATCTCAGGTGAAGGAGAAAGCCCACAACCATTGTCTATTACTGATTAGAACCTGTTTACAATAGTAGTAGTCACAAGTAACATATTCCAACCCCTTCTAACTCTAAAACTATCTCATTTATAGAGTGAGGACTCATACAAATGATATGCCACCTTACTCACCTCGAATTCCCACCTCAGAGACCTATTTCAAACATGATTCTATCATTTGGAGACTTCCTAGGGATATTTCTGTTTTGCAGAGTTTGAGTACAAAAATGACTCTTCTTTCGTTAATAGTTCAAAAAATCAATTTAATAACTCTTATCAACTGCAAACAACTAATTTTATGAGTGTACTAGAGTTCTGATGTGTTATTATGCGACGTGGATGCTGAGTTGGACCTCCTCCAAGTCGATTTTTTACAATTTTTTCACAAATCTGGTTAGTGAAAATTCTGAAAAATAGGCTTCAAAGATGAGTGTATAATTTCCAAACCCTGATGGCTTTGCAGAAAATGAGAGAAGTTTATGTAGATGGACCTATGCTGCAGAGAAAAATCTTTTATATTTCCAAAATAATTTTTCATTTGGTCTGAAATCAAACTTGAAGTTGACTCTAAAAAAGTCATGTACATAATTTTTCGTAGCGTGTTTTAGTAGCGTGGAAAAAATGGCTTTTCCATCAATCTTCTTGACTTCTTTGCTATTCCAACACATTCATCATGTCATGACACCTTGCAACCATCGATATCCCTCAAAACATGCCAAAACTGAGTTTAAATGCAAAAGAAACCTACAGGAATTTCTGTAGCGTTTTTCTGGCTTCAAGCCTGAAGCGCGCTATGAAAATGCCTAAAAAAGGCAGAATTTGCAGTTTAGAAATGAACTCATATTTCTGAATCCTTGATAGATTTTGAAAAACTGGAGGAGGTTTTTTTAGATCAGAATGTTTTGAAGAAAAAATTCTTTTGGTTTTTAAAATACCATCTCCAGTTGTCCAGAATCTGCATTTGAAAAACATGTATAAAACAGGAAAATTTTGTTTTCTGAAAATAGGGCCGAAAGACATCCCTGTATCTCCCAATTTGTAGAACCTTTGAGAAAAGTGAAAGAGGTTAATGTTATTTGATATGTGCTTGACAATAACCTCTTTCAGTTTCTTAAAATACTTCTTTGTTTTCCCAGAAACTTCCCTTGAAGTTGATTGCTCAAAAGTAAAAAAACAGAGAAATCCTCATATTCGCTACGAAATTATTAGCCAATTTCGTAGCGAAATCTGCCTATTTTACACTGAATTTGCTATGAAATGTGTAAAACTAGCTAGTGACTCTTTTTTAAAATTTGATGACTATGCAAGTGAACCCAAGGTGGATTATTGTGGATATGACCCTAATGACAAGACTAATGAAGTGTCTATGACCTATAATAAACATGATTAAGTGAATTTCTCATCAAATGAATGATCTAACCTACTGAGACAAGGTGAAGCTTATGATGATCCTATCCATCAAAAAATAAAAATTTATGTGTGATAACAGAAGTTATCGACAGAACATTAGATTATAACATTCTATTGGGCTGTATGTGGGTTTATGCTATGGTTGCTATTGTTTCAACATATTTCAGAATGATTGCATTCCCTCACAAGGGAAATATATAAGTAGCCATTGATCATCTTACTTTCTTTACCACCAATTCTCAAGTTACTGGAAGCATCCCTCTTATGGGAGAAACCCCACGCCCATATCAATATGTCAAGGTGGGATTTCTTAAGGAATATTCCCTCATGGGAACCTTTTCTCTTCCTCATCCTTCCCCTAAGAACTCTAATCCGGTTTCCCATGTCAATATGATATCTTCTTGTAATAGTCCATCTGATCCTTAGATAGTTCCATATCAATATAATATTAACACTTTTGGTGACCATATTCCACTCAATCCCATTGAGCTAGACTATGAAGCCATTTATTCAGCTTGTGCGGTGCATTCTACCCTCTCCTCTTCAATCAATTGGGTTGATCATTCATTGGATTATGACACATCCTCTTATCCCTTTTATTATACATTTTCTACTGATGAGAACATCATGTAAATCATGTTGTCGGATGATGCACCATAGGATGATCATCATCATCGTTCTTCCTTTCTAGATTCCTTGGAGGATAATCTTAGTGAACCGTATCATACCCAATGTCGTTAATATGTCTTTGAATTTCATATCCATCCATGGTATTGATTATGAGAATAACTTATCGAGTATTGAAGAGACTATTCCTCCAATATTTTGATCAAACCCAACATTATCGATAACTTACATATTGATGCATCTTGCTCTCCTAATGAGATCAAGACTTATCAATCATTTTTCCAAGAATTTAGAGACGTCTTTGTCTAGTCTTCTAAAGAGATTCCAAGGATTGATCCAAACATTGTTGTACATGAAATCGATGCTAAGCTAGTTTGGCAACGCCTCTGTCTGGTCCAACCTAAGAAGGCTTCTGTTATTAAAGCTAAAAGTGAAAAACTTCTACACGCTAGTTCATCTACCCAATACCTCTAACTGATTGGGTATCCAACATTGTTCTTGTCATGAAGAAACAAGAAACAATTCACGTGTGTGTCGATTAACGAGACATTAATCGTGCTTGTCCTAAGGACAATTATCCTACCCCATTCATCAACCAAATTGTTGAAGATTGTGCTGGTTGTGAAATATTTTCATTTATAGATGGATTTTCCAACTACAATTAGATCAATATTCTCCCAGTGGACCAACATAAAACAACGTTTATTTTTCCATGAGGCACATTTTCATATTGAAAACTTCCTTTGAGATTGAACAATGTCAGGGCCACATTTCAGAGGGAAATGAATTATGCCTTCCACGACATTAAACACATCATACAACCATATTTGGACGATTACCTACTCACTCGAAGGATTGTGTTGATCATCCAATGCATCTTAGGGCTATATTTTTACGTTGTCGACACTATAAAATTAGGCTCAATCCACATAAGTGTGTGTTTTGTGTCAGCTATGGTCGACTCCTTGGTTTCGTGGTATAGAAACATGGAATTCGTATTGACACGTTGAAAGTCTAGGTGATCTTATATCTGCATGCTCATTCTCTTCTTCAGCTTCAACCACTCCAAGGGAAGGCTAAATTTCTACGGATATTCGTTCCCAACTACGACGAATTTACTCACTTGTTAAAGAAAGGGGTTCCCTTACATTGGGACGACATGGCCCAAAAGGCGTTCGATGCCTTGAAAAATGTTCTGATGCGAGAATCCTTGTTATATCCCCCATATTACCAACGCGATTACTTATTGTACCTCAATGCAATGCCATGTGCGAGAAAGATCAACTAGTTGCAGGTGGAAAAAACAAGGAAAAGCACATGCAATTATTATCTGAACATTATGTAGCAATAAGCAAACTGAAAGAGAAATGAGTGTGAAATAAATGGAAAACTATAATGCATAAAGCTACTGACCATCAGAGAAGACAACGAACATAATTTTAAACCATAACGCAAAACTTTTGCAAGTAAACCTAATTAACAACTTGAACTAACAAAATTTTATTAACGGATCCTAGCTAGCCTAAACCTAAAACCCTAGTTTAACTAAAGAGGCGGTCCGGTTATGTGAAATCAGCTTTCAAGTGCAGCCACCTCATTAGTTCCCGTCCTACAAGAACAACAACGTTCGCAATCAGAGCCAGCATACAAAATTGTGCACCAACAACAAGACTTACCTGAAGAGCATGTGCAACAACAAGAAGGTCATGGATACTTACCAGAGAACGTGCCAGGATGGATTGTTCAAGATGAATTTCACTTTCACCTTGATGCACAGAAATATGTACTTGAAACCTAAAATCATTTATAAATGACACACATCCATGCTTGCACAACCCTAGATCCGACGGAAGTGAGGTAAAACATTTCCTATTTGAGGTATATTCATCGGATAGGATCCGTCAAACGAGCCAAGAATCTCATTATGATGTTGAGGATGATCAATTTGATGGAATGGAAAAAATAGGCATATATCGGGCAAATTTGAGGTGCTTGCGAATCCAAGTGCATAAACCCTAACTTTGAAAACCTCAGTTCGAATCCATCCCTGGGTTTCGTCAGGGCTGTGAGGATTTGAAGTAACCGTCAGCGGAGGTTGAAGTGCCTCACCGTCTTGGACAAACCCTGGAAATTCGAGCGAGCGGCTTTCAAACTTCGATGGTTTCATGAGATCAACTGGCGAATGCATGTGATCATTATTTGTGGTGATTAGACGAGCATCAGTGGGCTTATTATTAATTAGGCCAAATGTTTGCGCACTGACAGATTGACAATCTAATGTATCAGATTCTTTAGATTTCCTAGGATGGGATGAATTGACCAGAAAATTTTCAGGCAATAGAGAGGTTTGCAAAACATCACATTCTTGTGCCTGAATGCAACTGGTACTGGGGGGGCAACAACCGAAAATATTAGAGACAATGGCTGGTGTTTTCCTTCCAGTGAATAAATTAGGGTATATCGGTTGTTGCATATCAGTTGTTAGGGGATAGAAAGACGTGCTCAGGGAAACATCAGTTGAATGGAAGACTTACCCAAATGCACTGGCATCTGGCGCAACTATGCTGAGAGGAGTGTGAGACATGGGAACCGACATTTCAGAAATCCTAATTCGAGAAACCTTAGTTTGACTTGTTTCAGGGGTCTCATCAGGATCGTAAGGACTTAAGGTAACAACGAGCAAAAGTTGGATTGCTTCAATTTCTTGATGGGTCCCTGAATCATCACAAAGCGGGTCATCGAATGCTAGTGGCTTCATATGGTCGACAAATAGATACGAATGACAGTTCTCAGAGGCGTGAGTGAATATGTTTTCATATAAGTAGTGATCATTGGAGCCATCAATTTTATCAGGTTGGGTACCTGGCATGTTAGGCTCCCCTTGGGTTAAAAAAATGGGATGAATCAATAAAAGAAACATCTTGAGGTTGCTGAGACAGACAGTCACTCTTTTGGCTATATAAAGATTGCGGATGAAAAAGATCAGATATAAGAGATTCACCAATTTTGTAATGCGGTTATGAAACACCACCCACGTGCTCATGGTTGTCGCCAACACCAGTACAAGACAATTTCGAAAGACTTGAAGAAATTACTGGCGTGGCAGGCTCAAGAAAGGAATCAGGGAATAATGGATGAAATGATTCGGATGCGGGGGTATCAACCGTGCAAGGACCTCCATCTTGCACATCAGTGTCATCCAAAGAGGCCAATGATCCTGCATGCCCATCACAGTCCAATGATTTTGTATGGAAATCAGCGTTATCTGGGCCAAGACTCAATTTATTATCAATATGTGAATGAGATTTAGGACTGTGCCCAGGTAAACATTCAGTGGACTCGAGATAGGTTCCATTAACAAGGAGAGATGTTGGGCCAATATGGTTTTCAAGCTCTGGTTTGACAGGGTGCGTGAAAGATTTAGGGGTGGTACAACAAGTTTTATTTTCTTGCACACGTCTATCATCACTCAGAACTTTTGCGACCACAATTCCATTACATGAAAATTCAGGAGGAGGAATAGTAATATTCTTCTTGGAGGCCTAAATGTGTTCTAGACTCGGGGAGATAGACAAGGAAACATTAGGGACAGAGTCCGAACAATTTGAAATTTGAGGATTATCATAATAAACACTGGGATCAGGGTTTGTTGCCGATTGAAAGTGTTCTAGGGAAATGAAAACCACCTATCGAAATCGCTTGATTAAATATGTCCAATCGACATCCCTTTCAGGGAACTCTAAACAAAAATGAACAAATCTGATAGAAAACTCCTCTAGAGATTCTTGAGGTTCCATTCTGATCTTATTTAACCTTATTAATACATTTTGAAAATCGTACCTGTGAAAAGCTTGTTGTAATTTACCGACGAGCTGCTCGAATGAATGGATGGAAGCTGTCGGCAATGTGTGGCACCATTGCTTCATGTGACCTTCGAGAGTGAGGAAGAAAAGCACACAAGCCAACTCCTCATCGTCAATTTCATAGCACTCACAAAACTCACAGAAATCCGAAAGGTGCTCGATTATGGAGACTATGTTCTCACGATCGAATTTTAACCAAGACAAGTGATACATAGGTTCATCGGGGATTGAGCATCGAGAACCAGATAAATCCGATAAACATCTCGGGAGAATGATTTGGGGATGAGCCATTACAGATATGAGACTAACGACAGGCTCTAAGGGCTCAGCTTGTCATCTGGCCCTCCTTCTAGTGCCAATTCTGTTGACAGTTGAAAATGTCTCGCCAACAGTAAGGTGATCTCCCCGGTGCAGAATCCCAATTAGACTCTACACCGTTTGGTTTGGGGATCCCATCTGGTATGTAGGCCCGGTTGCCATTAAATTGGTGAATAGGTTTTTTAGATAGAGAGGGGAATCGCTGAGATGGAGAATGCACAAATGTTGAACGAATACAAGTCAGTGATTGACGAATGCCCTGTGAAACATAATACCATGAATAGCAAAGCGGAATTTAAAGCATGAAACTTATGAAAAGCATTGTTAGCAAAACTTTACCAAGATCATACTTATTACAAGATTCACTTAACAAACGAGAAAAAGTTCACAATGGTTAAGTGATTCATTTATCAACTATGCACATCCCAATAAATATTTAAAGCAAATATCGACAAAGTAATTCATCAACATTTCTTTAAGTTAGAACATCATATATCATCCACGTGTTGTAAGGAAGCTCATAACACAAGGGAATACATGAATAGGAATGTGCACCAATATTTGAAAGAAGCATTCATTCATTCGAAAAGACCATATTCATAGCATAACCACACAGGAGACTTCCATTGGATTCAATAGTGAGATCCAATAACACTTCTTTGTATTCATTAAGAGGCATCCATTCAATAAAAAGCAATGTGTCTCTCTCCAAAGTCCACAACCCAAAAGTCCATTACAAAATCACTAGAAGATGTACATATAGGCCGAGGTGACTCTTGGGTTTCCCGTGACCTTTGGTCTTCCCCGACTCTTGGGATTACTTGCGACCTTGCGACCTCACGACTTTGCGAACAATGCAACTTTGCGACTTTGTGACCTATGCGACTTTGCGACCTATGCGACTTTGCGACCTTGCGACCTATGCGACCTTGCGACTTTGCGAACAATGTGACCTATGTGACTTTGCGACCTAAGTGACTTTACGAACAATGTGACTTTGCGACCTTGCGACCTATGCAACTTTGCGACTTTGTGACCTTGCGACCTATGCGACCTTGCGACCTTTGCGACTTTGTGACCCTGCAACCTATGCCACTTTGCGACCTTGCGACTTTTGCGACTTTGCAACCTTTGCGACTTATGCGATTTTGTGACCTTGCGACCTCGCAACCTATGCGACTTTGCGAACTATGCGACCTATGCGACTTTGCGACCTATGCGATTTTGCGACCTACGCGACTTTGCGAACAATGCGACTCTGTGACCTACGTGACTTTGCGACCTATGTGACTTTGCGAACAATGTGACTTTGCGACCTATGCAACTTATGCGATTTTGTGACCTTGCGACCTTGTGATCTCGCGACCTTGCGACCTATGCGACTTTGTGAACTATGTGACCTTGCGACCTATGCGACTTTGCAACTTTTGCGACCTGCGACTTGGACTGATCTGTGACCCGCGACCTTGAGTCATCTACAACTTGCGACCTTGGGTTTTTATCCCTTCTGCATTCCTCTTTTGGAGACCTGCGGTTTTCACAGCAAAATGCCTTTTCCTGCATATCAGTCTTGTGCAAGTGACCAGGTGCCTTTGAGCTTAAAGTGAGGCTCTTGGGGATTCGTGAGGATCCACCTCGCTTTGAAAGGGTCCTCTTGCTTGCTGGGAAAACCCTGGCTCTTTATGCAAACCAATAGCTTCCACATGGACGGTTGGAACCTCATCTTGTAGAGTATGTTAATGGTGTCGTGCCAATGGACTCTTAATGAAACAAATACGTTGTTCGATGTATATTGATAGCACCTTTGACCAATTTCCTAAAAGGACTAATATGAGAATGAGTTAGCTCTCGGTAATAATGAGAAAAACAAGTGACTAGGAAAAATAGCTCATTTGAGGAGCAGTAACATTGAATCCAACCTAAGATATTGTAACTTATTTCAATTGCTTGAGCATCTCTAAGTTCGAAAACCGACTTAAAACTTATATACCCTAGCGCAGTTGGGAGACAACAAGACAAGTGGGTAAGGTGACAGGGCTGTGCAGAAAAAAGGTCATGGGGATATTACCGACTGAAGGCCGAGTCAAAAACTTAGGGAGTTGAGCGAGCAGAGGGGGACCCGAAATTTTGAATATACCCAAAATTTTGGGTGGTGTTGTAACGGCTACAATAGTACCCTTGCCAGAAGATAGAAAAATCAACCCAGGTAATAGCCTCCAATCTAGCTCAGCTAATCATTGTCCAAACTCCAGTCTAACAATAAGAAAATTCCCTGCAAAACCTCGGAGCCTCTAACCTATGCTTACTCCCGCAATGTGCTCCACAAAATACCTTTGCACCCATGAAAAACGCACTACTGAATAAGCTCCTCCAATCATGTCCAATGGAAGCTCTGAATTGAGCTTCCCAAATTGCCTCACTAGGGGGACACTCGAAGTTCTCCAAAATGAGGGTGGAATTCTGCTTGGAACTCCTGGTGCTAAACAACACTCTAGCCCTTCTGCTAAACAACTACAAGAGAAAACGAAATATGAATTGCAATAGCCAAAAGAGAATCCACAAAATGAGTCTATTCTCCATTTATAATTTCTCTTCATGCCTCTAGACTCCTTTTTTTTAGTATTATTTTATTGGAGGGGGCCATTTTCCACCAAGTTACTTTTGCCACCATTTAATATAATAATAACTTCCCACTATTCTCCAATAAAATGATACTAGCCACCTTTCTCCAATAATATTTGCCCTTTTAATTAATATTACTAAAATTGGGCAAAATTCCTTAGTGACTCCCATGCTCACAAAATTGGGGATATTATAGTCCTCCCCACCAAAAATTGCTTGTCCTTAAGCAATGCTCGAACAAGTGCTCCCTCTCTCTACTAACCCAAATTGTCATTGCAAACAATACCAGTGTCCCAAATGTGCCACTGAGTCACTCTGAATTTGTGCACTATCCTATCATAAATGAATCCCTCAATACCAGGTTCCCATTGTGCACATACCATATCTTGCTCTCTTGGAACCCAATGGTGAAATACAAATAAAGGCCAAATACATCCTGTCTAGGCATCTCCATGATGCCAAAGCCAACCCATTCAAAGCTAAACCCGAACCTATGCAACAATAGGGAAAGATTGCCTCACCATACAATGATGGCCTCCGTAAACCCTCATGTGTCAACCCAAGAGTGAACTAGATCACTCTTTGCCATGACTCCGCTCATCACGAGATAGAGTGATCTATCAACCAACTGAATCCCTGGATCCCATAGCCAAACCTGTTGCGGCATAGATTTGACAACTGTTGGAATCGATCTGTGCCTCGTCTCTAGTCCCTGCATGCAATCAATATATAGGCTCCATATATCATGAACTAATTTTATGCATGCTAAACTTCCGTGTGTCTTCCACTGCGTAGTATTGATGACCGCTGGAAACCAAATGTGTCAAATAGCTACCCCATGAATGCAGCCAATAGATGGGTATCTGATACTCGCAATTGACTCCTTGTATGTGAATCCATCTTGCCCCTGCCAACCATCACCACAAAGTCTGCCATCCGCCCTATCGATAATGTGCCAATACAATGTCTCGAGCCTGGACACATACTAGAAAATTACCTCAGTTGTACGATGTATCCTCTGATCATGCAAGGTCCTAACATGCCCTATGGAAATAGTGACACATGTCTCCCTCGTGACTAGCTCCCCAGGCATAGGCTTAGTGATGAACAATATTCCAACCCTGCAGATGATCGCCTCATCCCCCAAACTATGGTTGTCAACTCGTGCGTCGACCCAATGCCACCGCTGAGAAGTCCCTCCCCTAGTATGTTGGGTGTCATCAGACTATCTCGGGTGAGCTCCCCATCCCCCGTTGCTAGCCCTCAGAGTGTTAAAGGACAACAAGAAAATCGTATGTTCCTGTAAGTGATGTAGAAGAGGGACAGGCGAGTGAGTCCCCATGGATACCATCAAGTATCTCTCATCTGCATCCTCGTTGATACTGGGTGAACTACACCCAAAGGTATGTTCGATGTCTTCGTCCATAATTCTCCCTGGAGGCAACACTCCAATACCCCGTTGTGCAACACCATACACCCCTGCATACCACCAAGCATCCCTATACTCCTTGGCATGTCAATGTACATCGTTGCCTACCCTTGTACACCGTTGGATACCACCTGCTACTGTTGTCCCATCCTGTAACATCTTGTATCCTATCGATGTCACTGTACCTGGCACTCCCCGCAGGTACTCAATGCAATGTGAGTCACTCCTCCTACTCCACAGTGTAAACCAACATGCTACAACACACCACCATGCATCTACATGCTCCTCTGCAAGCCACTTCTCCTCGCAGCATAGCCTTGCACACCACTGGATGCTATGGCCTAAAATTGGGTTTATACGCATCAGTCTGCATCCCTCTACATAATGCAAGACCCTACAACATAACTTTTTGCAGTCATGTGTACCACTGCCTACTATTGTATCACCCTGTAAAATACGGTATCCTGCATGTGCCAAAGTATCTTCCACTTTGCTAGTGATCCCTCCATGATGTGGGCTACATCTACCCTAACAAACCTAAGCGGCTTAACTCCACACCTGTTAGAGGGGATATCTCTAATGTGTTGATCCTCAGTGACTCATGTGCCCAATACCTCAATGGGAGAACATCGTCTCCATACAACGCCCGGTCTGAAGGCCTACCCATGCCACCTCCTCCAACCAGCTCCTGCCAAAGAATGTTAATCATCCTGTGACCCATGTGCAACCAACACGCCAAAACAATGCATGGAGTTTGCTCACAAATTGCTTAACCACTAGTGCCAATTGGAACTCTCCCAAGGAATGCATGTGCTCATTCACTCGGTCGACTACCTCATCAATGCCATAGTCATCCCACATGTCTGATATTGGATAGGAAGCCCCACCTGGATCCCAATGCCAACCTGGGCCTCCGGTACCCTCGGTGTCTAAGAGCTCCCACTAAGCTTTACTCGAAACTTTGATCATCTCCATGAGTCCATCCCACTCCACCGAGTACCAACTCAGAATCTCTCGCCATCCAACCCCAAGAGAGGGGTCGAATGCACGAAACCCCACACATAGAACAAGCCCTCCATCCAGCAAGTGTTGCACCCTGCGCAGCTCATGTCGCCTCATCTCACCACCCTGGTCAACACATAAAATTTGTCGAGGTGACTCTGCATCTCTCTCTCTGTTGTGCAAAGGTAGCCTAGCAATGTTGCAAGTCCCATCTATATGGGCCCAAAGAGAGCTACTGTCTGGAAGTACTGCAACTCTGTTGACGGTTTGTGCATCTATCTGCTCTAAATCAGTGGTTGGCTCAAAAGATGATGGCTCGTCCTCCTCCATCATGGGCTCAACATGAGCCTCCAAATGTTCCTCCATAAGCAACCCGACATGCAAGACATGCTCACCTGTCAATTGTAGGTGGTTGTCGTCCTGAAGCTTTGTCATAGATCTAGATGCTTTGTACCTATTGGCTCCTCGTCAACGGTGGAGATGTCTCTGTTAGTTTTTGTAGCATTGGATGTGTTCTAGCCTTGAAATTTCGTGGAGAGGCTAGAATACATGAGATCTCCAAAACCCATAAATCGTTTCTGGAAATTCCACCTAGAGAGGACTTAATTAGATGATTAATAAGTTTTTAATTATTTCCTAAGTATGAACTTAGGGAATATGATTAATTAATCAGAATTAAATTTTAATTAAGTCATGGTGTGAATGTTCTAGAAAGTCACATGGATCGATTTCTAGTTAATCCTAACCATTGATGAAAATATATTCTTGGTCATTGAAGTCTAAACGAAGGATTATAAGAAGTCGTCGATGGGGCTTGGAGAAATCACTCGAGACACTTGAGAGTTCGATTTCACTGGGAAATCGATTTCCAAAGTAGCAGTGTTTTGTTGTCGGAGGGAAATTCAATGAGATCAAAGCAGGGATAGTGAAGTTGGAGGAGGCATTCCAAATATGGAAAGTACATTTGCAAAGAGGCAAAAGTGCCACAGTGAGGCAGCATATTGCCCTCTAGAGGAAATTTTGTTTTGATGGGGAGAAGTCGAGATTCAGTGCCAGAAGTTGGGCAGACGTTCCAGAGGCCAGGAGAATTAGTTTCTCAGACAGCAGCTGACGAGATAGCTTAAGGTGATGCAGAGACTACGTAGAGGCAGTTAGGATGGCTCCATTTCGAGTTGAGGTTAGTGTCAGATTTGCCTGTGGAGTGAGGAATTTCCTCACTAGATATTTTTGCCAATTTCTCTATGTTTGGATTTCCAATTTGGGCATCCATAATTTGTCCTTGGATATTTCACTACTGTGTAATAATAAAACCCTCATATCTACACCGTTTTTCCCGAGTTAGGTTTTTCCAGGGATATTGGTCCAAAAAATAACGGTGTTATTTTGTGTGTGTGCATATATTTCTTCCTGCGTTTATTTTTCTTTCATAGTTTATTTGTGTAGGTTGCAGTGTGATTGATTCAGTGTTTGTCATAGAAGACTGGAAACAAATTGTTAAGAGTTAATTTAACAATTAGGAGAATTATTTCCAATTGCTACAATAGGATTCGGGGTTAGCTGAATTTTCATAGTCTCCTGGCACCTCATCAACCTGCGGTGTGTTGTTATCACCTGAAAACTCAGTCACAACACTGGGTACCTCATCAACTATCAACATTATTACCCACCATTTTGTGGGTAATATCCTCAAGAAAATATTCTCTAAGATGGTCCTCAACCGACATCCAGCAGCCACCAACTAGCTCGTTGTGCCATTTCTC
The DNA here is from genome assembly GCA_034641835.2 of Pinus albicaulis. Lineage (NCBI taxonomy): Eukaryota > Viridiplantae > Streptophyta > Pinopsida > Pinales > Pinaceae > Pinus > Pinus albicaulis. The sequence continues at coordinate 1,521,952,083 of CM076575.1, read as the reverse complement.
TGCCACCTAAGCCAGCCATGTGGTCCCTCACCTATCTGTCATGATCGTATGTTTGAAGGTGGGCCTCTCGAACCTAAAGGTATGCCTTGTCATTTAGTAATTGAATATTGTGGTTTACTTATCATGGAATCTTTTGGGCATGGTTTAATGGGGGGATTCAGTGGAAATAGTGGGCTAGGCTTGTGCTCTTGTCTCCTAGACCTCTATTGGATGTTACCCGTAGGTCTTAGTCACGTGGGATCTCTTTTGTTGACCTTAGGGCTTTAGAGATGGTACTGCATGGGAAACCCTAATTTTGGTTGCATGGTCCTACTTCCCCATCCGCATGCATCACTCCCCTTTTGTTTATTATAACCCCATTCATCATATTTCTCATCTGGGTCCACATAGGGTTAGCCTCCCCTTCCCATTTCCCACACCTTGGGTCTGGGTTGAAACGATGCCTCGGAGGTTGATGCAGCTAAAAATAAAAGTAAATGCATTATTGGCCACATTCGACAGGAAAATGTACCACAAAATGCAAAATATGGTCGAGACAAACACAATTAGCATGTGGGAAAAATCCAAATGCATGAGCTCTACCCCATACCCATCGCCATCACCTTGATTCCTATAGGCCCTAGATGAGCCTCCTTTATCATTCTGCAACCCATGATTGTCCCAACCCCTGGTGGGCAATGAACCACCCTACCTTGAATGGGGTATCCACTGCTATACCTTACAGATCATGCTCTTATCCTTCGAGCCCCGAGTAGTTAATCAAAGAAAAATCATAAAAGGCAAAAAGCATATATAGAAGGGTAGAAAAATCAAGGTCGGGTTATCTCATGCACCACGATTACACCCTACTATACATCCCAAGTGTGGGCTTCCCTTTACTAGCTACCCTTGTACCCTGACATGTGGCCCAGGATTGCCACTTACCCTATCATTGACTTATTTATTTTTTGGTCCTTATTATATCGGGTCTCCTCCCATCGATGAAAGTCCATAAAGAGTAGGGAGCCCTTGATCTGGTAGTAGCACTCCAAGGATTCCCTTTTAGGACCCCTGCTAGTTTGAGCGGTAACATTTCCGGCGTCGTTGTCAAGGAAACGAGGTGTGTGTTTTGTTCCCCATATGACATATTGACATATCATTATTGGCGACTCCATTGGAAGAACGAAGACCTACTTCTTCATTGAACTTTAAAGCCAATGCTTGTAGGGTGAAGCAAGCATATTTCTAGGCATCTTTAAATTCACCCTGGTTACTCCTACATATTTTTCATGTATATCTCAAATAGGTTGTCTTCTATGTTGCCAGGAAACGTGGCTTCAAGGACGGGGACGGGGACGGGGACAGGTACAGGGATGGGTACATCACATTTTGAAACAGGGTGCGTGGGTTCTTCGGGGGTATATTATACTTTATATATATATATATATATATATATATATATATATATATATATATATATATATATGTTATATATTTTATAGATTATAATATATACGAATTTGTATATTTTCCAACTTTAAACAAGAAAAATAAAATATTTATGGTTCAAATTTTAAAGATTTAAACATGCACATGATTGAACATTCAACATTCACATTGAAATTTTAAAATTTCTAGTTTGATATCAAGTGCAAATTGGTGTTTACATATTAATAAGAATCATGATATATGTCCAGCGTCATACTACATTCAAAATTTTCCTTAAGGCATCTTCAAACATAACTAGGAAATTTCAAAATAGTGAACAATGGCTTCCTCAAGCCATGTCATGAGCATCACTTAGATCTTCAGTCAGCATGCTCTCCAGCTACATAGCTACAATATTAATGACATTCGACCTACACAATGAATCTACAGTGGCCATCTCTATGTCGAAACTGCAGAAAGAGAAGGCAAAGGGCTGAGCTTGAAAAAAATTACAACAAAATGAGTAAAAAAAATTGACCCTAAAGTCCCTAATTTTGGGGTTCCATGCACCCGTTGTCGGGGTTCGGGGCACCCAATTAGACAAAAGAACCCAAATTTTGGTTGCGAAGAACCTGGTGCTTACACGGAGAACTTGGTTCTTTTGGGTGTATTTTAGAAGAACCCATACCCGAACCCGGTACTTGGGGACGCGAACCCAGGACGGTTTCGAGAACCCCACCCCCAGGTTCGTGAAACCCGTGCAACATAGGCTATCTTTCTTTGACAATTTTCCCACTTTGGACATCGCTAGCGTCCCTACGCACCCTAATCATGTCGTAGGAGGGATGGTACGTGGGGTGCCCGTGTTTGATGGTGATCCACTCTCCGCAATTGACCATGTAGAAAGAGTTAATGCATATGCTTCAAGAGAGAAAGTGGTTCACCAAGATGTCCTTTTGTTGTTCATGGGATCTCTCGGTGGTCACAGCTCATGGTTGCATCATCAGTCATAGCTCATGGCTACATGATCATGAACCTAAGAGCATCTCATCTATTGAAGAGTTCGTTGACGGCTTTCTTAGACATTTTCAAGTATACCCTGCATTAAGCATCCAAGAGGAAGCCTTCATTGAGCATCATCAAGACATTGAGATTCTAAGTAATGAGTAGGTAAACGAGCCCTCCTGGGGTCCACATGATGAAAAGGATGATTTTGAGAACACGTGTTGGAAAGGATGAGTCTATGGAAGGTGAAGTTGAGACTAACCTTACCTTTCTCGAGGATATTACTCCTGGTGATTCTCTTTTCGAGAACCTTGAGGAAGGTGATCCCATCAGCCCCTTGGAAGATAACATTGGAGATTACTTCCACATTGAAAAGGAGAAATGGGAAATTGTTGATCCTCAATTTGATTGTGCTCCCATTTACGACACCGAAAAGGAGGATGAGGCTGAGATTGGTCTTCTCTTTCTCTCGAACACTATTTATGATGACATATCCATTGATACCCTTGGGAAGGGGGATCATTTTCCCTTGCATAAAGAGGGGCAGTTGGAAGTGATTAATTTTCCTTTCAGGAGAGACCCAATCTTTGATACTAAGGAAATCGATAATGCTCTCACCTCTCGTGAGTATGATTCTATGTTCAAGTCACTTGAGCCTTTAGGTTATGATGTTGGGGAAGAAAAACCCGTTGAATGCAATACTTCATCGTCCCTTTTGCCTTTTCCTATTGGTCATCATCTAGAGTCTTCATCAATTGTTTCCCTCACCCCTTGTCATGTGATTTCAAGTGGCAATGAGCCTTTTCCCCCTTCCAAGTATAATGTCAAGGAAGAGCCCCACATTGATGTGAAAATTCCAGGATGGAATCCCTACTACAACAATTTGATGTTATTTCTTCTACTTGTTAATTCTGATACAAGTTATTTACGGTGTTACATAGTAAATATCGAAATAAATACAATTGCAGCCTTCACAACATAAAATAAAAAATAAAAATAAAAATATTACGGTGGAAAAAAGTACAGAGCAGGAAAGAAAGATACACACACATATACATTGTTGTTTTTGGACAATGTCCCCAGAAAAACCCAATGCGGGAAAATCGGTGCAACAACTGAGGGTTTTAATATTATGCAGTAGTTTTTGAATACAAATCTTTGGATGCCCAAACCGACAATCCGATATAGAGAAACTGGCAAAGAGATAGTGAGAAATTATCTCACATTGTCACTAGCAATCCGACACTAATCCAGCATCTGAATGGCTAGCCCCACGCTGCCTCTGCGCAACCTCTACGCAATCACTCAGTTGTCTCTGCATCATAGCTTCTAGGGACTGTGTCAACCCTCTAGCTGATCAATCTGCCAACTGGAAACTCAGATCTACGACCCTCGGGTCTCACACCCCGGCTCCCGGCACTAGATTTGGATTGCTCCTCAACAGATCTGCGAATCTCCTTAGAGGCTTTACGTTGCCTCAACGTAGCTTTACGGTGCCTCAGTGTAGCTCTGCGCTGCCCAGCATGGCGTTGCACAGCCTCTCTGAACCTCTCTCTGCCTCCTCTATTTTTCACTCTCTGGATCAGGAAAATATTCCACCAACAAACTATCCCTACCCCTCACTGCAAGAAATAAACTCAATCTCTCTTCGGCAACTATTATGTTGCTCTCTTGAGAATTTGATCTCTAGATCTCTCACTTGATATTTTTTCCAAATGCCCATCAAGCTCCTTATAATCTCTCATTGACATATCAAGAGCCAAGATTAAAACATAATCAAAGGCCAAAGATTAATTGGGAGTTGATTTGTGTCTTTATCTAGAAGATTCACACCCAATCTAATTAATATACTTTAATTAATCACATTTCCTAAGTTTAGACTTAGGAATACATTAAAAATGATTAATTATTTTAATTAAATCCTCTCCGGGTGGAATTTCCCAAAACGCTTTCTGGGTATTGTGGAATGCATGTGTCTTAGCCTCTCCGCAAAATCTCGAGGCTAGAGCACATCCGATACTACAAAAATCAACACTCCCTCTTAGTAAGGAATGTGCTCGAGTCTTGCAACCTCCTGAAGCATCACTCTAACTTCTGCACCATCCTAACTGCACTGCTAATGTCTGGTTGTTATTGCCCACCAACTACTGCGTAGCTCTCTCTATGTTGCATCTGTGTTGTTGTTGACTCTGCATGTCGTTGTCAACTACATCTGCACTGCAACTCCCTCTCATTTGTTGTTGGTTGTGTCTTTGCCTGCTATGAGAGATACAATGTGATCTCTCACTCCATCGAGGACCAACTGCTTGGCCTTCGCCATCTCCTTCTTGTAGGCCTTAAGTTGATCTGCATCTATGGGCTCAGATACCACATTTGTTGAGATTTTATATAGTTGGTGTAGCATTGGGTGTGCTCTAGCCCTGAAATTTTGTGGAGGGGCTAGAACACACTTGAACTCCAAAACCCAGAAAGTGTTTTGTGGAATTTCAGCTGGTGTTCAAGTTATTCAAATAATTAATTAATTTAATGGATTTCCCAAGTCTAAACTTAGGAAAATTAAATAATTAAAGTGAATTAATTAACACATGTGCTGAAATGTTCTAAAAGACACGGATCAAGAAATCTTTTAATCTCAGCCATTGATGAATGTTTTAATCTCGGTCGTTGAAGGGTTCAACAGAAAAGTATAAGAGAAAGGCTTGAGGGTCAGTTGGAGACACACACAGAGTTGCAGAGCTGAGAAATAGATCTGGAATTCTAGGGTGGGTTTGCTAAGAATTTCCAGAGGAATTTTTTGCAGCGAGGGGTAGTATTGGCTGAGGGGATGATCTGATCCTAGAACCAAGAGTTAGTAAGAGGCAGAGGAGTAGCAACAAGGACAGCGTAGAGAAGCAAAGCAACAGTTATGCGGGACAACGCAGAGGCTCCAGAGGGCTTCAGAAATTACGCAGAGGGTCTCCAGGGCCAGCGTAAAGCCTGTGTCACCCTCTCAGGGGTTACGCAATCCCTCTCTGGGCAACGCAACGGCATTCTGAGGCTAGTAGGGCTAACGTTGGGGCTTCAAGGGCAGCGCTATGGTTTCTAGGGCTAGATCCAGGCTGAGTCTTGTAAATCCTGTTTGAGGGTGTGGATCAGTCAGATATTTGGTCCTAGATCTATAGGTTAGCTGCAGATTTGATTTCTTTTATTCTCTGTCGGGTTTTCCAGATCTGGAACCCAGATTTACTGTACTCAGATTCTACTTAATAAAATAAACACTCATATATGTTGCACCGGTTTTCCCGCTTTGGGTTTTTCCGAGGACTTATGTCCAAAAATCCATGTGTCCCTTTGTTGGATGAGCGTATTATTCAGTAAATGATCTACATGTGTAGACTGTAGATGTGTTTATTTCGGTATTTTCCAAATCTAATTTCTAGAAATAACTTGTAATATTTAAATCAAGTAGGTGAAATAAACCATGATATTTCAGTAGAATTTTCACATGGTATCGGAACAATAATAGATCAAGCTGAATCTCCATCAATCAGCTGAAGAAATATTTTTTTGCGGGGTGGCAGAAGACGCAGCAGATCCGGAAAGGGCAACTTGACAGCAGAAGAACGCATATCCAAAAAAGGACAACACTGAAGCTGCAGAAGGCCATTAAGCTTACGCAGAGCCTTCCCAAGCCAGTGTAAGGACTGCGTCACCCAATCTGGGGTTACGCAATCCACTTCTGAGCAGCGCTGAGGCTACGTTGGGCCAGTCAGTGAGACGCAATCCAGTCATTTCTTCAGCTGCAAAAAAGTCTTGCCAAGAACTGGAAGCAGTGCTTCAGATCTTCAGTAGTGCTGGTGTGGTGGAGATTCTGCAGGTGCAAAATTGTGCCTAGCTAAGTCAACAAAGGCGGGAGGAAGACAGTTACTCAGCAAATCTAAGCCAAACAGATCTGAGATTCGATCAGGAGGATCTGAGAGTGTTGTCCGATTGTGTTTGGAGGAAAGATTTCCAGGAGGGAAATCAGTCTTCAGCAGAAGCAGTTACTAGAGGGTTTCTAGTCACCAAGAAACCCAAATCCAGAGGGAGAAGAAGTATTGTTTTTGTCACATCTGAGCGATATGGCACGATATGGACTGAGGGATCAGGATAGATTGGACTACATGTCCAACTATGTTATATGGAAAGCTAGAATCATGTCAGTTCTAGATGAGTATGGTCTCAAAGATCATGCAAAGAAGGTTCTTGTTGTACCAACCGACGCAGATCCTCTAAAGGAGTATGAAGAAAATCAAGCGCGGACTAAGTGTTTGATCATGGACAGAGTCAAGGACCACATTATACCTCATATTGCTGGAAAGACTACAACAAATGACATGTGGGTAGCCTTGGACACGATGTACCAAGGAGGCTTTGTCCAACGAAGAATGCTTCTGGAGAACTAGATGTAGTTGTTCCAAATGATGAAGGGTGAAGAAATAGATCCATTCCTCTTCAACCTTCAAGCTATCCGAGATCCACTGATAGGCATAGGTGCTACTCCAGATGAGGGACTCTTAGTGAGGACTGCCCTGACTGCAGTCTCCGAAGAATGGGAAACGTTTGTCCAGAGAATTCTGGGAAGGGCAACGTTACCATCATGGGCAGACATGTGGGCTATCCTCCGCCAAGAGGAGATCAAGAGGGGTCACCAAGAGGAGGAAATCAGGAGGGGTCACCAAGAGGCAGAATATCAGTGGTGGAAGCGGAAAGGCCGAAGTCAAAGAGGAGGATGATGCAGCCCTTACATCAAAGGAAAAGAAGTAGCAAGGGAAGAAGACTCTGATGATGATGCAGCAATGAGTGCTCATGTACCTCGAGAGAAGAGGTGGGGTGACATGGATCTGTAGATCATCTACATACAATGGCAAGATCCTTGAGTCAGCCCTACTCTTGGATCACAGACGAGCTACGTGAGCCTTAAAATGGTAGCGGGATGAGTCGGGAGATCGTTGCAGAAGGTTACATTGAAGCAAAAGAGGGCATTGAAGAGTTGATGAGGGAGCAGCGTAATGAAGAGGTAGCAGCACAGAGGGGTTGATGGGACTTCAACAGCGCAGAGAGGTTGTGCTCACGTAGTGTAGTGTTGCAGCATTACAGTGGCTCCAAGAGGAAATCATAAATCAACATCCAGGGAGCTTCAGTGATGGAAGGAAACCTGACTTATCTATCAAACAGTTGGGCAGAAGTCTTTCATTTTCTTACTTCTCGGCAACTGAGTTGCAGTGCAACAGTTAGTAGTGGTAGTGCTATGGGCAACATGATGTAGCAAGTTGAAGACTAGGTTTTTGGCTCATGTCAAAGTTATAAAAGAAAGAGAGTGAAAAGGACAAAGACAAACAAAGATCATTTATATCACAAGTCACGTGAGTGAAGGAGAAAATCAAACATCTGATTTTCAGTTATTAGCAAGGATTTTTCAGCACTAGTTTAGCAAGGAGAAGACAACCAGTCAACAACAATGATAAGAGCAGTGGTACAGCCTAGCAAAGCAAGTTGCACAATCCTCCGTATGAATTCCATAATAGGATGCCTCGATTTCTATGCAGATTGAAATTTTTAGGTTTGTTGTTTGTTTGATTAATTTCTCAGAGCTATTTTTCCCTGTAGGGAGCTCTTATAAGTTCTAAAAATAATTTTAAATGATGAACTAATCTAGAAGAACATAAATAAATTGTGCATTGTGTGATTACTTCTCTTGTTTTCTACTACATGCAAGAGCTAATAAATTAATAATTCCAACAAGTAACTAGATATGATTTGTTTTCTTAGATAGCTAGTTTCAAGATAATTTAACATACAAGTGATGTAATGTCCCTTCCTAAATTATTTTGGAATAGGACTTATTTTTATGTCATGGGGGGCAATTTTTCCGATATAGGGGCCCATTTGATTTTTATTAGAAGACTTAGGAGTTAGAAGTTAGTTAACATTATGTTATGATATTTTGTTAGTAATGTATGGGGGGCTAACCACACATGAAATACGCACACCCTTGATAATTGGTTCGAAAAGCATGAGTGGGAACAACATATGGAGGAAAAAGGTCGGAAGAAGGCTCAACGAAGGTTATAAAAGGAAGGAAGCTCACTTCATTTGGCATTCTTAGCTTATCAATTTTATCTCAGTTTCTCAAGCTGCTTAACTGGTCACTTGTTGTTTAGCACAAGTTTTCCAAGTGGAAAACTCACCCATTCTTCGAGGGACTTCGAGTGCCACCCTATATCGGTTTTTCCATTGTCATCCGAAGGAGTCTCATCGAGTTATCTTTAGCATTTGCATTCAGTTTGCCCCAACAATGCGTATTTCTGGAGGACGCAATGGCATTTCTTGTGGGATTATTGCAGCTCTTTTCCGGAGGCTGATTGACGAGAGAATATTTGGCGGAGAAAGGTTCATTAGCTTGTTAAGCTATAGGAGAACCTTGAAGGTTGAGATTGATATCGTATCTTAGGAGAAGCATGGCAGTCATGGGGCCAGCGCAGAGGAGGAAAAGCTAGGCACATTTATGGGAGAGTGCCTCAGCCATTTAGGTCATTGTTTGCCGGGAGAAATAAAAGAAGTGTTGGTGGAGATGTTTGTTGCATTCTTGGAGTGATGGTGGAGTGTTTTGCTGGTGATTTTGCAGACTGTGTGCTTCAGCAATCACTGGGGAGCGTAGGGCCTGTTGGAGGTCCATTTTGGAAGGTCAAAGCTAGGCCAAACCATTTCTGGGTTTTTCTGGGTTTTTGACAAGGACCTCAGAAATAATTTTGTAGAAATTTCTGAGCACTCGAGATGGGGCTTTCATCCATATCTTTGCAGTAGACAATGCAGATTTGCTAGGGCTTTTGGAGGTTGATTTTGGAAGGTCAAAACCAGACCAAACTATTGCTTGGTTTTTCTACGTTTTTGACAAGGACCTTAGAAATAATTTTGCAAAATTTTTTGAGCACCGAAGGTGGGGTTTTCAATCATTTCTATGCAGCAGTTAGTGCAGAATTGTTGGGACAGCACAGAGCCTTCACTAGGCAGTTTATGGTTTATCATTGTCTTACCTGGGTTTTGCTCTGCTTGACAAAAAGGCAAGCCCAAGTACATTTCTTCTGTATATTTGTACTCTTGCCCATTTCTATAATAAAATGGCTCATTTGCTTCCATGAATTTGATTGTTCTGGGTATTTACTGAATTGTTTAAAATTTCTATGGTGCAAATTTATTATTTTCTGCAATAGCATTGTTTTTCCTATTTTGGAACATTACAAGTGATGTACATTTTGAGGTATGCAAAGGAGGATGAACATAATTAGATAGGCACACTCAAATTCTTGGACTTTTAGAAAATTTATATTCTTAGAATCTTGGTCAATTTTAGCAACAGATAACATTTTTTAGCACCTTTTCAATAGTTCTCCAAAGTGTTTCTTTCAGATTTTCAAGGTTCACAATCTTTCTTTCTTTAGAATTATCTTTCTTGAAATTTGATTGTAGATTTGTATGCCCTTTTGGGAAACATACAAGGTGTTTGATTTGGTGGCATTCCAAATGTTGGAAAATGTAAAGTGGTAGCTTGTAATTCTTATTTTCCTTAACCTTAATATTTCCTCGTGAACTTTATTAGTTTCCTTTATGTTCTTTAGTTAGATCTTTTCATCAAACAAATATCAAGAACGGAATAGCAATAATAGAGGACACAGAAATTAGGCTCTCAAGCAGGGAAAAACCCCTCCAAAGGGTAAACCCATAAAAACTCCTCTTCTTAGAATCTGCTACAAATGAGATATAAAGACCCAACCCAGACCAAGTTCTTCTCCAAGTACCAAGTCAGCCCTTCCAACAAGTCCTTCCTTGAACTTACACTAACCAGCCACAACCTACAACTTTGACCTACCAGCCTCAACCTTGCAACTCACATAACTACTTTGACCCTTCGATTTGTTACCTCAGTTCTGCACTTTCGACCTATTCTGCGCCTTCGACCTGTTCTGCACCTTCGGCCTATTCTGCACCTTCGTCTCAGTTTTGTACCTTCGTCCTGTTCTGTACCTTCGGCTCAGTTCTGTACCTTCAACATGTTCTGCACCTTCAGCTCAATTTTGTAACTTCGGCCTATTCTGCACCTTCAACTCAATTTTGTACCTTCAGCTCAATTATGTACCTTCGGCCTATTCTGCACCTTCAGCTCAATTTTGTGCCTTCGGCTCAATTCTGTACCTTCGGCCTGTTTTGTACCTTTGCTAGAAACTTCAGATTTGATGATCGAATTTGTCTTGGTTGAATAATTGTTAAATGAGATCGAACTACTCCTTTATATAGCCTTCTCAAGTGGTCAAATTCCCTCCTTTAGGCTGACTGGATGTTTCGAGAGTCGACTTGTACTTTAGGAGATTCAAAGACTTTCTAGACTCAAAACTAATTCTTTTTATAAAAACATTTTGCCTGGAAGGGTCTTATAAACATGATGTTGACTCCTTTGACTCATGACAAAAAAATCCTAAGACCTAACAAACCCTAGAAGCATGAAGAACATGCTTTTACCAAGATTCCAAGAATACCATCAATAAAGAGCATGAAACCCATGCTTCAATAATAATAAATTTTTCTTTTATTTTCTTGTTTGTTACATAGGATACATACTGAAATGAGTACAACAACAATTATGAAGACCGAAATTAGTTACATTTTCAAGACCAAGGCGGTCATGGTCTTGGTCAAAACTGGTCAAATGTAAAATAGAGATAGAACTTTGGCATTATGGAAATAATCACTTTTTTGGATAGATATTGAGTACAAGATGGGTGCCAAATTTGAAAGCAATCGAAGATTGTAATTCAAATTTTGGACTTACTTTTAACCTCTAGATTTTTGGAATTTGTCATATTTTTGGACGCCTAGTGTTGTATATAGCATGGTGGTCAAATTTCAAGTATTTGTGACAATTTTTGGTTTTGGTCAAAATTAGGGGGCAAGATCTTTCTAGATCATCCTAAAAGCTACCGTAGTGGACCCACTTGACCGAATGTTTGATCTAGAAGAGGTGTGTTCTAATTGAGTTCCTAATTATGGATTTGACCTAGTAGTGGCAAATAAATGGGGATTATTGCTAAGTTACTCCATTTACACTTCATTCCAATTCAATTTGTTGAATCTCTAAAAACCATCAAGTTTGTTGATTTTCAAATGGGATGTCATATCCAATTTTCTTCATATGGGGTGCAATGACACTAGAACTCCTCTCAAGGATCCTAGAACAATTAATGGTTATATATAAAACTGATGTAAAAGGGTAAAAAGGAAAATGGAAAATTTAAAGAATTTTATACTATCATTCCAACTTGGCTTGTGTGTTAAGCAATGTGCTAATCAAAGCCTTGGTTTCACTTTTCCTTTATGCCCCCAATGTTTGGGAAGGGAATTCCACTTGGTTTACTACCGACGAATTCTTGTGCTATTTCTAGTATTAGAAGGATGACACTCTACTTCTTCATTTTTATGCAAAGCTTGTGATATTTTCATGCCATGTTCCAAATATGGAAGGAGGGCACATTACTTGGCATATCTTTGACACTCACATGAGTTACTTCCATCTCTAGAGGAGGAGCACCCTACTTAAGCTATTCTTGCCAAAAGACTTATTCTATTTGCAATGGTGTTCTAGATTTAGTCTCCTCTTATATTCATAAACATGGCCCATATTTGACTATCCTTCTCCTATTTTTTATTCTCTCCTTTCATAGATCTATTCTATTCTCTATATAAGAGTGTACAAGAAAAGGAGGAAGCTATCAGTGCCTTACATCCTATCACTTGCTTAATTTCATTATTTCGATAGAAATATTGTGAATGGAAGCTAGCAATAGAGCACTTGAGCTGGTTGGATGACTCTAGACTCTAACGTCCTAATTGTATCCAATTTTGTGTGGACAAGTTGAAAAAACTTAGTTCCCAAAAGATCCTTGAAAGCATTGGTGTGTTCCCACTTATATGAGATTTTGTTCTTTCTACAACCCTTGGCAAGAAAGATCAAATCAATAACTCTTTTAGCGACCATACTCCAATTAAAGTGTGTCAGAACTTTTATGTTTTTTCATAGAATTTTACATGTTTTCATTGCAAATTTAAACAAATCCGAACTTGTGGGAATCAAAGAGTTTTCATTTTCCCTACTTGTTTTCTTTCATCCATTCATAACTCCATTTCTAGGACAACGCATGTAACACACCCAACCCCCTAATGTCATATTAGGTCTATGGGACATATAATATAATTAGACCCAACCTTCATGGTTTATCATGAAGATGGGGTTATCAAAATTTCTCTTTCCTCTGTCTCCGCAAATCATATTTCTGATACTGCCATCATCTTCTACTTGTAAAGATTGTTCCAACGATATAATTTTTATCCCATTTTGAGCATAACTTAATGCACCTATGAATATTTGCCCCTTTTAAGGCCACATCATCATTCATATAGTCATGTGGCTAACACATGGCAGCCTTGGCCACAAATCCCCCCACACTAGTCCACATCCCTGGCATATTGACCACTGCCATATCAATGATTTCCATAACACTTGCTTGGTCCATTCCTCCAAGGTTCCAATATCCCGATACACTAGTATGTTGTTGAGAAATCAATGCAAGTAGACTTAGGTTTTCATTTCTCTTTCTTGATAATTACTTGTGAGTTATGTTGGCTTCTTTTGCTTCTTTGTTATATTATCTTTCATCAAGCAATTACCAAATTATGTGTGTATGAGGATCACAAAACACGAGACACAAGATGTAGGCACTCTGCCAGAGCAAAACCCCTATCTAAGGGAAAACCCAGTCAAAATTTCTTCCTTTAATAGTTTTCTTGAGATAATCCAAGACTCTTCAACCTAGACACAAACTTCCTCCAACCACCAAGTCAGCCCTTCCTTCTAGCATCTTCGATCTAGAACTTTGACCTGTTAAAATTTGGGTACCAGAGGACAAGTGGTTCCCTAAGGCTTTGATCTTCGGCCTAGGGAAAAGTGTCCAAATGTATTTTGTACTTTTCTCCTAAAGCGACTTTATAAGTGGTAAAGTCAAATATAATTTAAAAGTGACTTTATAAGTGATAAAGTTAAAAGTTTAATTAAAAAAATTAGAAAGTGAAAAAGTGACTATGAAAATAAAAGGCTAAGTGGGTCTTTATTTAAGTGGGGTGAATTAAAAATTAGAAATGCACACTTATTCTCAGCCCTTGATCTAAAGCTATCTCAGCCAGTGGATTTAGGAATTCCCCAAAAGTCACTTAGGGTTAGGTTAAAGGAGAAAAGAAGATAAAAGGTCATTCATTCATTTCATGAGTAGATTGAGAGAAGGAGCAAGAGAGAGCAATGAGAATTTCTGAGTAGTGAGGAAGAAGAGAGCAGAACCTTGGCACACATACCGAGGCAACATTCAGCGAATCCGTACAACAGGTCTACACGTAGTTCAAGGCAGTTTTTGGGCACATTTTTCAAGGCAGAACTGTACAGTAGCTTTGGCATGCATTCCTAGGCAGTTGTACAACAATTCTGGCAGAGATTTCAAGGTGCATTTATTGCTATTTTTGTGGCATAGATTTTGAGGCAGTCCGTACATTGTATTGTTGTTTATGTGCAGAGAAATCAAGGCAGAAATAGTACAACATTTATTGTTGTCCCTCTACACGCAAATAGAGGAGGTCGTACAACAGCATTTATTGCTAATTTGCATGCAAATCGAGGAGGTCGTACAACATCATTTATTGTTGTGCTTTCTGGGCACAAAAATCAAGGAGTTCGTACAACATTTAAGGTTGTTCCCGTTTTCACTGTTGGCACATTTTCTGAGGCGGAGATTAAACATGGAAAACGAGATAAATTGTATTTTTGTGGTTGTTGGAATTTTCTATGTATTTTTGTTTCACTGTAAAAAGCATTTTTCGAAAATAAATAAGAGCTCTCAAACTAGTTTTCCCCAAGAGTTGTAGGGGGTTTTTCCAGGGTCACATTGACCAAAAATCAACGTGTTATTTTTCTGTGTGTGGCTATTATAATTTCCTGTGTTTTATTTTTGCATTTCGAGCACTGTGAAATTCCTAAATTTGTGTTTTCAGAAAATAATTTCATTTCCAGAATTTTGATGTATGATTATGGGAATGGGCATTTAACTATATGGGATAAGGTGAAACTAAAAACCAGAGTGGGGTCTAAAATTTCTACATGGTATCAGAGCTTGGGTGGCTGAAAAGTGTAGTTTGGGACAGCAAGTGAAAAATTACAGAAAGTTATTTTCACACAGAAAACTAAACATTTACCACAGATTTGAAAACTTCAGTTTGTTAGGATAGCAAGCATGTCTTTGGGCTTGAGGGTTGAGGATAGGTTGGATGAGGAGAGAAAGTATAGTGCATGGAGGGAGAGAATCCAGAGCATCTTTGAGGAGGCAAAAGTCTGGGGCATAATGGTTAACACCACACAACACCCAGTGGTAGTGTCTGCTGACCCTGTTCAATTGGCAGATTTTAACAAAAAGAATGCTAAGGGAAAAAGACTAATTCTGGATGGTGTTAAAGACCATGTCATTCCTCATGTGAGAGGAAAGACACATGCACATGAGATGTGGACAACCTTGACCAATCTTTACCAGAGCACCAATGAAAACAGAAAAATGGTCCTAAGGGAGAAGCTGAAGGCCATTAAAATGGCTAAGACTGATAGTGCTACAACATACCTCACAAATATCACTTCTGTGAGAGATGAGTTGGCAGCTGTTGGAGAGACCATTCCACCCACTAAGTTGGTGCGGATTACATTGAATGGTCTTCCCAAGACTTGGGAGAGTTTTGTGGATGGGATTGTTGCACGGGAGAACCTTCCCAGCTAGGAGAGGTTGCATTCAGAATGAGATAAAAAAGAACCATCTTGGGGCAGCCAAACAGGTAGAGGAGGATGACAATGTAGCATTGTTGGCAAGGGGCAAGAAGGGCAAAGGAAAGAAGCAAGCTTCCACAAGTGGTGGTAGGGGCACAAAGGCAAAGGTAAAGGTAAGCAGGTGAACAAGGAGAAGGACTATTCCAAATTCAAATGTTGGAATTGTCAGAAGTTGGGACACTATGCAGTTGTGTGTCCAGAGAAGAAGAAGAAGGGAAAGGACAAGACCATGGCCGCATCAGCAGAGATAGAGGACTTTCAGAGAGCTTGGACTGAGATTTTGGGTTCATAGCTTGTGAGTCCACTAGTGTAGGATCACCTGCCACACATGTTCAAAGGGAGTGTGCACTTCCCTCTACTAGCGGAGCATCTTCAGGTATTTGGTATGTTGACAATGGGGCTTCCCGTCATATGACAGGAGTTCGGGAGTACTTCTCAGAGCTTTCAGAGAGTGGCACTGATATAGAGGTAGTACTCGGAGATGACAACATTGTTAGAGCAGTCAGTGTGGGGGCATTGACATTTGATAGGGAACCCAAACCACCCTTGAAAGTGTCAGATGTTCCATATGTGCCTAGAATGAAGAAGAACCTTATATCTGTTTCAGCATTGGAGGACAGAGGGTATGAGGTGTTGTTCAGGAGAGGGAAGGTGCTTATATATCCTAGGGGCGCTCCAGCAGATTCAGCTAGAGTGATTTGTGTGCGCCATGCCAAGGTGTACAAGTTTTCATTCCAGGCCCCGAAGGCATTGAGTAGCAGTACCGACAACAGATCTAGCAGTTCAGATTTGTGTGAGATTTGGCAATACAGGATGGGGCACATGTATCATGGGGCCTTAAGGACATTGTGGGAAATCACCACAGGTGTGCCAGATTTCAGTTCTGATCATCTTGATAAATGCAGAGGATGTGCTATGGGGAAGTTTTCCAAATCCCCTTTTCCCAGCAGTGACAGCAGATCGACAGGGATTCTTGACTTGGTTCATACCGATGTGAGTGGTCGGATGTCTCAAGTATCCTTGAGTGGATAAGATTATTATGTTTTATTCATTGATGATCACTCCAGGAAGACCTGAATTTATTTCTTGAAGACAGAAGCAATTTCAGCAATTCAGAGCTCTTATGGAGACTCAGACAGGTCGGAAGATCAAGGCCCTCGGGTTGGACAATGGAGGGGAGTATACCCTTGGTGATTTTGTTGATTATTGTGCGGAGGCAAGCATCAGGAGGGAGTTCACAGTTCCTTACAACCCCCAACAGAACGAGGTTGTGGAGAGGAAGAATAGATCCATCGTTGGGGCTGCCAAAGCCATGCTTCATGATCAGGGGTTACCTTTGTTTTTGTGGGTAGAGGCCTGCAACATTGTTGTGTACTTGCAGAACAGGAGTCCACATCGTGCCTTGGGGCATGTGACTCCGGAGGAGGCTTTTTCTGGGAAGAAGTCTGACGTTGGTCACTTTCGTATTTTTGGGTGCATTACATACTCCTATGTTCCCAAGGAGAAGAGGACCAAGCTAGAGCCCACTGCAGATAAGGAGGAAAGTTGTTGTCAAGCGGGATGTGAAGTTTGAGGAGGATAGGGCTTTCAAGAATTCACGGGAGTTAGAGTATCTGGATTCACCAGACCCTTAGGAGCAGCTGAGTCAGTCGCAGGGATCCAGTGGACAGGGATCAGAAGGTACATCGATAACAGTGTCAGGTCCATCAGTGAGCAGTGGCTCTCAGAGTTAGGTGGGTGGTGCTTCGGGCAGCATGCAGAGCAGCCCGCAGAGCAGTTCACAAGGTAGCCCACTGATGGAAAGTTCACAAAGTACTTCAGCATCTACAGGCAAAGGTTCAAGCATGAGGTCAGTTGGCAGGCCTTCAGGAGTTCAGGATTTTAATGATGATGAGGGTTCTTTCACTCTGGTGGGAGAAGTGTGCTCAGGGAAGAGGAATCCCAAGTGGCTTCAGGACACCTTGTGCGAAGCCACATCAGTTCCTGGCCCAAAGAGAGAGGTTGGAGAGAGCAAACCACCTGAGAGGTTCTATAGCTATATGGCATTGATCACTAGCATCGTTGATTTTGAGCCTTCTAGCTATGAGGAAGCAGCTGGCCAGCGGGTCTGGAGAGAGGTCATGCAGGAGGAGTATTCTTCTATCATGAAGAACGATGTTTGGGAGGTGGTTCCGAGGCATGAAGGTAAATCAGTGGTTACTTCCAGATGGCTTTACAAGATAAAACATGTTGCAGATGGCAGCATCGAGAAGTTCAAGGCTCAATTTGTGGCGAAAGGGTTCTCATAGGTAGAGGGAGTTGACTATGAGGAGACCTTCGCTCCCGTGGCTCGATATACTTCCATTCGCTCCCGTATATCGATAGCAGTAGAGATGGGTTGGAAGATCCACCAGATGGATGTGAAGATTGCATTTCTCAATGGCTTCATACAGGAGGAGGTTTATATTGAGCATCTGTAAGGCTTTGAGGTGCATGGGAAGGAGTCCCATGTATGCAGACTGAAGAAGGCACTCTATGGCCTGAAGCAAGCTTCGAGAGCTTGGTACTTGAGGATTGATACATACTTGCAGGAGTTGAGTTTCACAAAGAGTGATGCAGATCTGAACCTATACTTTATTGTGGTAGGTGAGGAGCCTCTCATTTTGGTGTTGTATATAAATGACTTTGTCATTACAGGTGCAGAGAGACTCAGTGAGGGATGCAAGAGAGATCTTGCTTCAGAGTTCGAGATGAAGGACATTGGCTTGAATAACTACTTTTTGGGATTGGAGGTGTGGCAGGAGGAGGGGCATTTCTTCCTAAGACAAGGGAAGTATATTATGGACATTCTTAGCATATTTCACATGAAGGATTGCAAACCCATGTCTACACCTATGATCACTAACCGAAAGAAGCTTCACACTTCAGATTCCAAGTTGGTGGATCCCACTTTGTACAGACAGTTGATTGGTTCTTTGATGTATTTGGTCAACACTCGACCAAATATATGTTTTGCAATCAACACGATGAGCCAGTTCATGTGTGAGCCCAGGAGAGTGCATTGGGTTACTGCAAAACACATACTTCGTTACTTGCAGGGGATAGTGGATTATGGTCTGGATTATAGACAGGGAGATGGAGTGAGACTGGAAGGGTACACTGATTCAGATTAGGCAGGTTGTGCTTCTGATAGGAAGAGTACTTCATGGTATTTTTTTGGTTGGGTTTGGCAGTTGTGTCGTGGTTTAGCCAGAAGCAACAGTCAGTTGCATTGAGTTCAGCGGAAGCAGAGTACATGGCAGCCAGTTTGGCTAGTTGTGAAGCCATATGGCTTTGCAAGATGTTGTTTGACTTATTTGGTTAGGTGTTGAGACCTTCAGTGATTTACTGTCATAATCAGAGTTGCATTAAACTCACGGAGAATCTAGTATTTCATGACAGGACAAACCATATTGGGATCAAATATCATTTCATCAGAGACTATGTTCAAAAGGGAGTTGTGAAGCTTGAGTATATTCCCACATATGAGCAGGTAGCGGACATATTCACTAAAGCCTTACCACGAGGCAAGCATGTCTACTTCAAAGACAAGATGGGGGTGGTGAAGAACACTTTCTTCAGTGAGAGGGAGTGTTAAAATTTGGGTACCAGAGGACAAGAGGTTCCCTAAGGCTTTGATCTTTGGCCTAGGGAAAAGTGTCCAAATGTATTTTGTACTTTTCTCCTAAAGTGACTTTATAAGTGGTAAAGTCAAATCTAATTTAAAACTGACTTTATAAGTGATAAAGTTACAAGTTTAATTTTAAAGTGACTTTATTAAAGTCAATGTAAAATTAGAAAGTGAAAAAGTGACTATGGAAATAAAAGGCTAAGTGGGTAAGTGGGTTTTTATTTAAGTGGGGTGAATTAAAAATTAGAAAGCGAGAATTAAATGCACACTTATTCTCAGCCCTTGATCTAAAGCTATCTTAGCCATTGGATTTAGGGATTCCCCAAAAGTCACTTAGGGTTAAGTTAAAGGAGAAAAGAAGAGAAAAGGTCATTCATTCATTTCATGAGCAGATTGAGAGAAGGAGCAAGAGAGAGCAAGGAGAATTTCTGAGCAATGAGGAAGAAGAGAGCAGAACCTTGGCACACACACTGAGGCAACATTCAGCAAATCCATACAACAGGTTTACACGCAATTCAAGGCAGTTTCTGGGCACATTTTTCAAGACAGAACCGTACAACAACATTGGCACACATTCTTAGGCAGTCGTATAGCAGTTTTGGCATAGATTTCGAGGTGCATTTATTGTTGTTTTTGTGGCACAAATTTCGAAGTAGTTTGTACAGTGTACTATTGTTTATGTGCACACAAATCGAGGCAGAAATCATACAACATTTATTGTTGTCCCTCTACACGCAAATCGAGGAGGTCGTACAACATCATTTATTGTTGTTCTGCACGCAAATCGAGGCCATACAACAGCAATTTATTGATGTGTTTTCTGGGCATGAAAATCAAGGAGTCCGTACAGCATTTAAGGCTATTCCTATTTTGACTGTTGGCACATTTTCTGAGGCAGAGGTTAAGCACGAAAAACGAGATAAGTTGTATTTTTGTGGTTGCTAGAATTTTTTGTGTATTTATGTTTCACCGTAAAAAGCATTTTTCAAAAATAAAGAAGAACTCTCAAACTGGTTTTCCCCAAGAGTTGTAGGGGGTTTTTCCAGGGTCACATTGACAAAGGATCAGCGTGTTATTTTTCTGTGTGTGGTTGTTATAATTTCCTAAGTTACATTGATGCATTTCCAGCACTGTGAAATTTCTAAATTTGTGTTTTTAGAAAATAATTTCATTTCCAGAATTTTGAATGTATGATTATGGGAATGGGAATTTAACTATATGGGAGGGATAAGGTGAAACTGAAAACCGGAGTGTGCTCTAAAATTTCTACACAACCCTGCAGCAGCAAGAACTTTGATCTATGCAGCAGCAGCTACTTCGACCTATGCAGCACTTCGACCTATGCAGCAGCAGTGCCTTGACCCCAGCAACTTTGACCCTCCTCCAACTTCTACCTCTTGCAACTTTCGTCCTATTGCAGCAACAGAATTTTGACCCTGCAACACCATCCACTTCGATCCTGCAACTGCCCAGTAACTTCGCAGAAAAGAGAGAGAGAGAGAGAGAGCCCAAAAACTTTGATCCTGCACTTTTTACTGCAATTCTTCTTATGTGTATCGAACTTGTTGAGTGGATGAGCAAATAGATCGAACTGCACTTGTATATATACGCTTCTTGTGGATCGAATTGCTCCCTTTCAGGCCAACTTGGTGTGGGGGTGACAAAATTCATTTTTGACTCAAAAATTAATCTTTTTACATGATTTAAAAGCCCAAGAAGGATCTCATAAAATGTACAATGACTCTAATGACTCAATATAAATCCTAGGAGTCCACAATGGGGACTTTGACTAATAAAAGATGACCCAAGCATGAAACCCATGCTTTAATAAGTCAGTGTAATAATAATAAAAAAATTAATTTTCATTCTTTTGATAAGTACATTACATAATGACTCAAACACATTAATGAAGACGAAACCTAGTTACATTCTTCAACAAATATACACAATAGGAAGCCAAATTGACCAATATGTCGATAGGTCAGTGTGTCAGTATGGCGATATGGCCAATATGGAGATACTCCGGTACCCAGATGCTCCAATATGTAGATATGGGCATAACTCCTCCAATACGCTAATATAGCGATATTCCCACATGGAAGACCAGGTTATCGGCAAATTCTTTATAACTGAAAATCATTGCAATTCACTGATGTGTCGATAGGTCAATGGCCAGCTTGGCATGCCACCTCATATCTGTGACACCAATTTGCAACCCACCACGTGGTACTCCTAACGTGTATATCGAGATATTGGGATATTTGAGACTTTTCAAAGCACCATCCCTCAAAAGTCCCAATATGCCGATATGACAACTCAGCCTACCATATCATCCTCCAACATCTAACCACCACTTAACACATGGAAACTGCTGACATGTCCTCTGACACATGGCACTACTAACCAAAAAGGCCAAATCTGGGTGACGCGCATCATAAATGTGGCATCGCCATGTCACCATGATGTCATTCCTTAGAAGTCCGTGTCTCTAATACTCCGAAACTATTAGTTGACAGGACTGATAAACAGAGGTATGGTTGTCATATGACAGTCCATTGCCTCGAGCTGCACCATATCAAGGTTTTTCCATATAATGTGAATTCTTATAGATACTACCAAGGTCTGACATTCCGATAATCCCCTTTTCCAACTGGCTCTTGATTCTAGCTCCCCTCGGGCCACGTGACTAGGGGCTAAGGCCGAGGCTTCCCCAAAGTCTAAATTTTCGAAAAAGTCCAATGTTTGTTGTATAATTCCCTCTCTGATATTACAAACTCTTTAACCACTTCCAAGGCCAAAACAATTCTCTGCCTTAAGCAGCTCCAACCCTCATCATCTCAATTTATGAACATACAACTCACAGAGGTCACGATTAACATAAGAGAAAGGGGTCCATTTCACACAGCATTCATATCCATAAAAGAATGCATATCAACATTCAAGTGTATTGAACATTACACTCAGCTTACTTATCATATTCAAAAAGGCAATACAGCAACCTTCAACCTACCACTGCATTCATACACAATGAATCCAGCATAGTATATAAACATGAAGCATTTAACAGCATTTACATGGCATTTGTTGAAAATTGAAGAAGGGACAGCCACTTTCCACCCAACCATAGGCACAACTACACTACAAATTTCTTGCAGTTGACCACCCCCCCACCAAATCCAATGTCTGAAAGATGCTTTACTTAGGGATTTTCAACCAAGATTTAATTCAGGGTATAGTGTATAAAGGTCATTCTCCTTCACTTACAGGAAACAAAAAACAGAAGTGTTGCCTCTCAAACACTGGGCCTGGGTTATTCACACAACAAAATATGGCCACTAGGGGCTGGTACAGCACAAAGGGAGACCCCTTCACTGCTTCCTACAGTACCCTTGGAAATCCTCCCTGTTTCTAGTGCTTCTTATGCACGATACAACTAGACAATAGATTTCTTTCAGTCTACCCGACTCAGTCTCAGGGCTTCTTCTCACCGGTTTCCAATCACAAGTCAAACAGGGACTCCCTCACAAGTATGTCATAACTCCAAGGGAAATTTCATCTCCCCTTCAAGAGTCACTCTCTCGCAGCTTTACAGGTCACTGGTTTACCAATGCTTCTGGGTTCTTATCCCACGGTCTCTCTAATGGCTACAACTCGCATGCACACACAGTTTTCTTCTCTTCCTCACAATAAGGCTATTCTCCCCGTTCCTAGTGTTGCCTCATTGCACGAGAGCTTCAGCATCACTCCTTGGGCTGCGGAGTCAACCAAGACTGACACGCTACACAGCCCATGCTTGGATAGTTCAGTACCTCTTCCCCCACTCTCTCTCATAACCACTTGGCAATTGATAGTTCAACTAGAACATCAGGGTCAGAAACATTGACTCTAGGAAAGATAGGAAACTTCCCACTCCCCCTTACAGGCTTCCTCAAGCAAGCTATCCTTTCAGACATTGGGATCCGTATAGGCTTGTCCATTTCTTCACCTTTAGCAATTTATAATTAAATTAAATAGGGTGTTTATATCAACAGTTTTGGCATGATATCCATGCTGGTCCTACAGCATTATCATCCTTTAATTACATTACAGAACTCGGGGATTAGAAAAGGGATGTTACAATGCACCAGTCATTTACTTCTTTTAATCACCTTTTATAAATGCAAATTAATTGAATATCTTGCATCCCCAAAAGTCACATTCAACTAGATTGCAAGAGGATCAAATGGGATCAACTTTTAAAGTTATTCCCGAGTGTTTTCTGCACTTTTTAGCCCAAAGTAGGTAGCTACTCTGCATGTTTTATGCAGAATTGGGAAGATACCATAGCATATTTTAGATTTGCATGCATTGGAAATTTATAGTAATCAAAAACCTGCATTCATCAAATGTGTTTCTTCAAATTCGGAGTATTTTGCACTTTTTAGCATAATTTAGTGGGAGATAATCACCTACAAATGATCATATTTAGAGATTTTATCATACAGGATCACTTTTTATGCTTGTTTGCTTGCTGCCTTTTCATCATACTTGCTGGTTTTATCTGATTTGTTTAGGACAGCAGAGTACTTTATCAACTTAAGGTCAATCTAACCCTGTAGGAACGACATTGCATACCTTATATCATTTAGGGAACCACCTTATGGTTAGAAAAGCACCAAACCAAAGCGAGAAAGGAATAGAGTGAGATGGCATTGGTTCTTTTGCTAAGAGTTACCCAGACTCCTTTAGTCTTTGCAGAAAAGGAATATCCAAGTCTTAACATGTATTAATATATGTGTCAATTGTATTTTTCATTCAGGTATTCATCTCTTATCTTTATTTGAAATATTTCACTCTGGAATAAGGAATTACACTTGTGTCTCTTGCAGGTTGAGGTCTGATTGGAAGAACAAGTTTGTCCCTAAGCTTACTAGTTGCACATTGCTCAGATTTGCCAACACGTTCTCAAGCACAAGATGGTCATCAACAGGAAGTGAATGTGACTTATTTTAACATGTTGCAAATTTCTAAACATCATGAAAAATGACTTCATGGCCGCTTGTTTTAGACTTCCTCCTTGGCATATGACTCATAACATCGTAATCAGATCTAGAGGGGAAATCAACAAATCAATACGAGCCACCAAAAGATCCTAACCATACACATGAATCACTCCTATGGTCTAGAACCATGTTTGGTATCTCCCAATCACCTCAAAGTCACATGCACACAATTTTGTTTGAGGCAATCACATATCTTGCCTCTGCACTTGACTCGCTCCTAAAGTAAAAAAGACATCAAACAGACTCCTTTTATGTCTTCGCATCAAGTACTCTATCTTGACATGGCTTCACCAACCAAACTACCATCCTCCCTTGCCAAACAATCACAATGTAGAACATGCCATCAACAATTAATCTAACAATCCTCCTTGTCAAATTCCACACCAAGCAATAATTCCAATTGTTGAGCATGAAACCCACTGAATGTTGCGAATTTGGAAATTACAGCTAGACAAAGTTAAGAACCAATTTGTGTGCACATGATTTAAATAAATAGGAGACAGAAAGGAAAACACAAAAGTATTCACAAGAACACAACAAATGTCATTTTACTTTTGAAGCTTTTCTTCAACTCAATATTGTATGTATATATGCAATGTGCATGCATATTATCCATAGAGACCAAACTTCAAAGTGTGATGCATATTATATAATGATGTTGCTTCTACCCACTATAATATCTAGATTAAAAATGATGAGCCTCTAAATACAAATAGAGTTCCACAAACATGAATGTTCGGAACACAACCATGCAACCAACGAATTAGGATTTCTTATAAGCACTTAATAATGACACTTTCTTATCAATAACCTTGCGACTTATTAACCCACTCATAAACTTATCATCATCATATAATGATACTTTAATCACCAATGTGCAGAACACTAAAAGTCAAAATAAGCTATAAGACAAAATGCCACACAGTGGCTATTCTAGAGCTAACACTGATGTTAGTAGAGTCATCAATGATCATAATACCTTAGTGAAACTAGTTGATGAAAGATAACTTCGGATATTCAAAACGTCTCCATAATATTGTTCAAAGGTATACATATAAGAAATTATAAGCTATAACTAGTTGTGCGGCCATAAAATTTGCTTATTTTGACCTTGAGACATGGACTAAAAGGATATAATTAATGTATATAGATATGAGAAACTCGTGAGCTTTTAATTCATCCTATGTTTGAGATATTGTCTCGATGGTTGCTGTCTCTATCTTAAAGACAATTGCTATTATGTTAATTTTGACCTTTTTTGCATGTCAGAGTATTTTCGTCAAGCTAGCTCAAGAATTTCTTGTTAGCTGTGCTTATAAAATTGCTAACAAGCAAAAAAAAAAAAAAGGTCGAACATTTCCGACCAACACCTGCACCTAAATCAATATAAAAACATATAAAATTAAATCTAATGAATCAATTTTCACCTGTGTAAATTCATGAAGAATGTCTCTATGCCTTGCAAGCTTTTGTGTAATAGAAGTAGTTGGTGTTGCAGTGGCGGCACACCGACTCATTGCATCATTTATATCCAACAATTTCTCAAGTAGTGACTGAATTTCCATTTCCATGGATTTCCATGACCGATCCCCTGCAATAACATCAGTTGATGATCCAGTATCTGCATACCCTACAATAGAAAAGGAAATTAGAAAGCGACAGATTTTTGCAGATATTTCATTATTTGATAGTCAATCAAAACTCCTGGTGAACATGAAAAACAACTCAACTTTCAATTCACTCAGATAAAAAGGAAATGCTCCGTGAGATATTAATAGAGAGAGAGATTGCATAATGTCCAAAACGACCAGAATTTGAACATTGTGTTAGACATGTGTATCATTGTGCATTTCTTCATTAAGTTTATTTCTTGTAGGGAATGCTGTTGATTTTTGGGTAGCTGCAGGAGGTATACCCCAGCTACACGAGTTAAAAGAAAAACAAAAATTATAGTTTAAATTAAAATAAAGAAAATTTAATTTAATTTGCAAAGAGACGTGCCTCTTGGGCACCCTAAAATCACTATAAAAATACACTTGAACTTCTCATTTTAAAACACACTCATTGATCACATTTTTCTCTCTCTCACACGAGGGAAGTAATCTGAGGAAGAGGCCGAAGTTTCTACGGAGTCAAATTTCTAAGACAGTCAATGTTTGACCAGTTAAATTTTCTGAGTGTAATTACTTAATGATGTTCTGGAGTAATATCATATATCAGTGGAAGTAATTATCAGTTGCAGAAAATTGTGCTTGTCTAATTAGCACTACAAAATCAACATGGTATCAGAGCTTTGGTGGAAAAAGGCCACAACGGAGTGTTAAATTTTTGGGGTTGTTACAACCTGTTGAGATTTTGTGTATTTGGGATAGCATCAGTTGTGCTCTAGGTCCCAAGTTTTGAGGAAGGACTAGAGTACACCTGATCTACAACACCCGGAAATGGATTTGGGAAATTTCATGTGGTTTAGGAGATATTAAATTAATTAATTATTGTAATGTATTTCCTAAGTTAAAACTTAGGAAACATAAATAATTAAAGTGAATTTAATTAAACATGTGATGAAATTGTCTTAAGTCACACGGATCAAGCTTGATTTAATCTTGGCCGTTGATTTGTCAACGAGAAAAATATAAAGGAAAGGCTTGGGGTCATTTGTAAAGACACACAGAGGCAGAGCACTGAAGCTAAGCTGAGATTCTAGGGCAGGGTTTGCTAAGAATACTCAGAAGTGTTTCAGCTGCAGAGAGGGGAATTTAGACCAAGGGGATGATCTGATCCCGAGGTCTAGAATACAAAAGAGGCAGAGATCAGCTCAAGGACAGCGCAGAGGAACGCAGCAGCAGCAGCAACAAGGGCAGCTTAATTTTCAGGAGACCCTTCAGGGGTTACGCATAGACCCTTAGGGGCAGCGTAGTGACTGCGTCACCCATTATGGGGTAACGCAGTCTCTTCCAGAGCAGCGTTGAGGGTTTGGAGGCCATCCAAGGCTAACGCAGAGGCTTTCAGGGGCTTCAGAGGCTGACGCAAATAGCGTTGGGGTTTCTAGGCCCTAATCTTGGCTGAGTTCTGTAAATCCCATTTGAGGGTGTGGATCAGTCATTATTTTGGCCCTAGATCAGCCAATGAACTGTAGATCTAGCATTATCTCTGTCGGGTTTTCCAGATCTGGAACCCAGATTTGTGTATCCAGAAATATTCTTAATAATAGAACCCTCTAGCAACCAGAGACCGGTTTTCCCACTTTGGGTTTTTCCAAGGACTATTTGTCCAGAAATAACTGTGTCACTTTGTCAATGTGTGCATGTGCTTTTTCTCTAGATCTGAATTGGTAGAGATCTGTTATGTGTTTTGCTTCGATGTTAACTTGAATTTATTCAGTTGATATCTTATCTAAGTAGAAGTAGCTTAACCAGATTAACAGTAATAATTTCGGCATAAGATATAAGATTCAGAAATTTCTACACAATCTTTATGTACAACATATTTACTTTTACTCCTAACTAAATTTATGCAAAGAATTGCATAAATTATGGTGGGCAGTAATTCCTAGTAAATATGTTTAATTACCGAAATATAAAAAATGTACTCCATATGTATTTTTTACCTCTACCTAAATTTATGCAAAGAATCGCATAAATTATGTAGGAACAATTTAACAAAGTCAAACGCTATGTGCATGGATTATAGCCTAATTCCAATGGAGTAAAATACAAATTTTAATATCACGAGAGATTTAACCTCATAGCACCAATGAGTAAATGGTTAGAAAATATGTGTGGGGTGAATAGCGACATAGATCCACTAGTGCTCACAAGAAATAAACTTAGGAGATTTGAAAGGAATCTCAGAGGATTCTCCCAAGATCAAGCATAAACTCAGCAAAAGTGATTTTTGTTTGAAAGGGAGAAATTCGTACAAATATCTAGAACCGTGCCAGATGACCAAAAGAGTTTCTAGTTCAAAGGGAGCAAAAAATCAAGTAAAACGAAAGGATGCAGCCTACTGAAGATCCAAAGGATCTCACATAGATGGATATTGATGATGAGGAGTAAGAGGCTCCCAAGGATGTGGGTTTAGGTCCTTCGGTACTGTGGAACATCCTTTAGATCATCAGGAAGACCCAAAAGGTCCCATTGAGCCAGTGGACCCATTTAGGGTTGTTCCAAAGTCCAAGAAGAGGTCGGCATGGCTTCGAAGTACATTGAGGGATGCAAAGGGGCATGCAACTCCCCATGGCATTTTTAGGGAAAGAAAGCATCCTAAAAAGTGTTGAAGAATTCAAGAATGTAACTAGTGTCAGTCTTCATAATTGTATTTTTCAGAGGAAAATTTTATGTAAAAGAAAAATGTTTTTGAAGCACGGGCTTCATGCTTCTTTATTTATTTTCTAGGTCATAGTCTCCATTGAAGGCTTCTAGGTTTTGTCATGAGTCAAAAGAGTTTTTGTCACATTCAATAGACCCTTCTTGGGCATTTGCATCATGTAAAAAAACTTATTTTTGAGTCAAAAGTTTCACCTCGTCACCGAGTCGGCCCTATCCTGATGAAGTCGGCCTAGATTAGGGCTATTCGACCCAACAGAATCAGTATAAATAGAGGTAGCCTGAGTCATTTGGAAGCACACACTCACAAGTTCGATCTATAAGAGAAGGAGGACGAAAAAGAGAGTGAATTGCAGAAGAAGACCTAATTGAAAGAAGAAATAAAATCGAAGTTTTGGCCATCTATCTTTCACACCTGCAAAGTCTTCTAAGGTTTCTGAACTGTAGCTGGGCGCTGAAATTCTAGATTGAAATTGCATCTGGAGAGCTTACACTTGGAGACTTTGGTAGAATACATCTACTTGAAGGAGGGGTTGACTTAGTGACTGAGGGCCTATATCTTGTGTTCCTTATTCTTGTGATCTTCATACATTTATTTTGGTACTTTCTTGATGAAAGATAACACAATAAAGAAGTAAAAGAAGCCAACATAATTCACAAGTAATTATCAAGTAAAAGAGGAATCAAACCCTAATTCCTACATGCATAGATATCTCAACATGGTATCAGAGCTAAGGTGAAGGAAGGATTATTTGAAGATCACTCTCTCGATGTCAAGCTATTTGAAGATGGGACTCAACCTGTTGAAGATTGCAGGAAGATTTTGTGTAAGGGTCATCTACAATCTAACTAAAAGAGTCAAGAGTGAAGAATTTTTGGTTCCACTTACAAGTACACTTGATGATGACAATGCATGGATTATTGATAGTGGAGCCTCAAGACACATGACAGGAGAAATTGGACAACTTCATACTCTATCAAAAGAATCATCATCACATGTAGTGGAACTTGGAGACAACAACTATGCAGTCAAGGGCCTTGGATCTACATCATTGAAGCTAGAAAGTGGAGCAAAGCTACACCTCAACAACATCCTCAATGTCACAGGTTTGAAAAATAATTTACTTTCCATTCTTGTTTAGAAGATAAAGGAGATAGAGTTGTTTTTGTAGATGGTAAAGATTTGGTTTGGGGAAAATATTCTAGTGTTGAAAAAGCAAGGGTTATTGGGATTCATGAAGGAAGATTGAGTTATAACTCCATCTCCTCAAGCCCTTGTTCATATGGAAATTAGTCCCATCAAACTTTCGCATAGAAGATACGGTCATATTCACTATAGGATAATACCCTCTATAAATCAAATGGTGAAGGGCATCCCCAACATCAAGGAGGACCTTGAAGGAGTATGCAATGGATGTGCCTTGGGAAAGAATACTAAGAAACCCTTTACAAGTAGTGATACAAGGTCTAAGGAGATATTAGATCTCATTCATTCTAATGTATGTGGGCCCATGTCTAATAAATCTCTTGGAGGCCACCAATATTATGTGACCTTCATTGATGATCACTCTAGAAAGACATGCCTCTATCTTCTCAAGACAAAGGATGGAGTATTTGACAAGTTCAAGGAGTTTAGATCCGAAGTTGAGACCCTTAGTGAAAGAAAGATAAAAAATCTGAGATCCGACAATGGAGGTGAATATACTTCAAAAGAACTTATAGCATATTGAAAAGAAGCAGGCATTAAGAGGGAGCTCATTGCTCCCTACAACACCGAATAAAATGGAGTAGCAGAAAGGAAGAATAGAACCATTGAAGAATGCATAACGACTATGATATTTGATCAAGACCTACCAAAATTTCTATGGGGAGAAGAAACCATGACAGTAGTATACATACAAAATAGAATCCTTAACAATATGACACCGGAAGGAGCATTTTCAGGGAAGAAGCCATGTGTATACCATCTATAAATCTTTGGATGTCCCGCATACATTCATATTCCAAAAGATAAGCGAAAGAAGTTAGACTCTACAAGTATAAAAGGTATCTTCATTGGTTATAGCCTTTCATCAAAGGCTTATAGAATCTACATCAAAGATGATAGACGAATTGAAGTTAGCAGAGATGTTATTGTTGATGAAAATCATGCCTACAAGAGATCCAAGGATATACCTATCGAGTTCGATGAAGAAGATGTACCACTATTTGAAGAAGAAGAGCAACATGACAGGTCACCTACAAACCTAGAGGAAGAAGGTCCAAGTGAACATATCCAACCTACAATCATTCCTGATACAAATAAGATGCCAAATTGGTTAAAAGCTACACTTGAAGATGTCGAAGGACATGGAGCAACAAAAGGACCTTTCAGAGAAAGTAAAAGACCAAAAAGATACTCGTGGTATTCAGCATACATGACAAAGTTAATCGAAGCAGAACCAACTACTTTTGAAGAAGTCGCTCATCAAGAAGAATGGAAAAGAAACGCAAGAAGAATATCAATCTATCATGAAGAATGGGGTTTGGGAAACCGTTCCTATACCTAGTCACAAATCTATTGTCACTTCCAAATGGATTTACAAAATCAAACATGTCATGGATGGAAGCATAGACAAATACAAAGCAAGATTTGTTGCAATGGGTTTCTCTCAAAAGGAAGCAATAGATTATGAAGAAACCTTTGCTCCCACTGCCAGGTACGCTACTATTAAATCTTTGGTTTCGCTAGTTGCAACTATGGGATGGAATATACATCAAATGGATGTTAAAACAACCTTTTTAAATGGACCCCTTGATGAAGAAGTATATATTGAACAACCGGAAGGCTTTGATATAAATAGCAAGGATACTCATGTTTGTAGACTAAAGAAAGCTCTATATGGTTCGAAGCAAGCTCCTAGGGCTTGGTACGCAAGAATGGATGCCCATTTTTTAAGGATTGGCTTTGTCAGAAGTTCGACTAAAGCAAACCTCTACATCAAGATAGTGAAGAATGAACCAGCTATTATACTTTTATATGTGGATGATTTATTTATCACAGGTGTGGAGCGCGCTATTCTAGAATGTAAGAAGTTGATGGTTGTTGAATTTGAAATGAAAGATCTGGGACTCATGCACTACTATTTGGGCTTGGAAGTAATACATTAAAATAAGATCTGGGACTCATGCACTACTATTTGGGCTTGGAAGTAATACATTAAAATAAGATCTGGGACTCATGCACTACTATTTGGGCTTGGAAATACATTAAAATAATTAATTAATTTAAAATCTCCTAAACCAGAAGAAATTTCCCAAATCAATTTTTGGGTCTTGTAGATCAAGTGTACTCTAGTCCCTCCACAAAATTTGGGAGCTAGAGCACAACTAATGCTACCCCAAATACACAAAATCTCAACACTTAGTCCCACCTGGCTAGATACCCTAGTCAAGTATCTAATCTGTAGCACTGCGTGTGTTGTGACTCTTCATAGAGCATATCATATTGAGATCCCATTTACCTTTGTATATATGTAATTATGAATACCTCCCTAGTTACGACAAAGTGTTGAAGAATGTAACTAGTGTCGGTCTTCATAAATGTATTTATCAAAAGAAAAAATTATTGTAAAAGAAAAATACTTTTGAAGCATGGGTTTCATGCTCTTTTATTCACCTCTTCACGAAGTCGACCCTGTCCAGATGAATTCAACCTATATTAGGGCTATTCGACCTAGCAAAATCAATATAAATAGAGGCAGCTCGATTCATTTGGAAGCACACACTCACAAGTTCGATCTACAAGAGAAAGAGGACGAAAAAGAGAGCGAATTGCAGAAGAAGAAGACCTAATTGAAGGAAGAAACAAAATCGAAGTTTTGGCCATCTATCTGTCACACGTGCAAAGTCTTCTAGGTTTTTGGACAAGTAGCTGGGGGTGAAAATTCTGAAGTAGCTACCGGTCCAAAATTTTGTAGTTGGGGAGTCGAAATTTTGGATTGAAGTTGCAGCTCGAGAGCTTATACTTGGAGACTTAGCAGAATACATCTACTTGAAGGAGGGGTTGACTTGGTGATTGGAGGAGGTCTTTGTCTAGGTCAAAAGGGTCTTGGATTGTCTGATTTTGATTTGAATCTACTAGTGGAAGATTTGGGTTGGGTTTTCCCCTAGATACTTAGCAGAATACATCTACTTGAAGGAGGGGTTGACTTGGTGATTGGAGGAGGTCTTTGTCTAGGTCAAAAGGGTCTTGGATTGTCTGATTTTGATTTGAATCTACTAGTGGAAGATTTGGGTTGGGTTTTCCCTTAGATAGGGGTTTTGCCCTGGTTGAGTGCCTATATCTCTACATCCATACCCTAATTCCTACATGCATTGATTTCTCAACAAGAGGTACTCAGGATATGCAGCATTGATGACTCACATCATTGATTCTGAGCCATCCGACTATGAGGCAACAGGCCAGCAAATTTGGAAGGATGCCATGATGGAGGAATACCAATCCATCATGAAGAATGATGTGTGGGAAATTGTGTCGAGACCTGAGGCGAAGTCAATGGTGACTTCCAAGTGGATCTACAAGATCAAGCATGTGTTAGATATAAATACAAAGCATGCATGGAGAAGTACAAAGCGAGATTTGTGGAAAGAGGGTTCTGCCAGAAAGAGGGAGACGACTATGAAGAGACATTTGCTCTAGTCGCCAAATACACTTCTATTAGAACTATTATTTCTATTTCTTCTATTATGGGTTGGAAATTGCATCAGATGGATATATATAGATCAACCTCAAGGCTTTGAGGTAGATGAGAAGGAGACTCATGTCTGCAAATTGAAGAAGGCTTTGTATGGACTCACGCATGTTGAAAATATGTAGCTGCAGTCGGCATTTTTGTCAACAAAGTCAAAAGCAAAAATATTACTATTATTGTTCAAGTCTGCCATAGTTTGACAGGTCAACCCCACCTCATGAAGGGTCAAAACCCACTTGTTTTGACATGTATATACTGACAAGTGATCCTCCTCATTTAGCATCCATCCAACAACAATTCGGACTTGTTCTAAGTATCTTTTGTTCACACATTGGAAGGAGGAGAGAGAGAGAGAAGTTGATCAGCAGAGTTTGACCAAGTTTTTTCTATGTCTGAGATCAAGTACCACTACATCCGAGACATGGTACAGAAGGGAGCAATGAGGCTCCAATACATTTCTACGAATAAGCAGGTTGCTGACATTCTCACAAAACCTTTGTCCCGAATGAAGTTTGTATACTTAAGGGGCAAGCTTGAAGTGGTTGACAATGCCACCCTAGTTGAGAGGGAGAGTTGATGTTGTAGCATTAGGGAAAAAATTCTCCCTAGGTCAAGGGTATTGATCAGGTTCCATGTAATGTGGCTAGGGGGAATGGCCCAGATAGCATCAGGGTCTGTAGTGCTCCCCCAATTAGAAGGTTTTGACCATATTGCTAGGGGTTACTTGGCTAGTGGGTAGAGTGAGTGCCTCAAAGCATCGGGCAAGTATTTTTACCATTCAAGTGCTTTCCATGTGGTTTTGGAATGAAACATGAAGTGGATGGATGCATTAACATAGCGAGCTAGTTCAATCTTTTCCTAGGATGGAGAAACATTTCAGCTAAGTGGATAAGAACTAACACTCCAAACTCAAAAACATGATCAATATTTTCCACAAAATTGGTATGCTTCTAATTCTCCACAAGAGATGTTGTATACTTGACTTCAGTGGTTGCTCTTTCAACAAGGCTCTGATACCATGTTGAATTCTCTACAAGATACATAATAGAAGCCAATCTTCTGATCTGATAATTATTACCTAATAATCTTCATTTAGTTTATTTTATGCCACAAATACTATTGAGATAATTATACACAAAAGATTTGAACATTAAAGCAGTGAAAATAGTAAGATCGTAAAGAGACAACCATGCACAATAGAGACAACAAAATTTACCCTGGGAAACACGAACTTGGGACAAAACTGAGTAATTTTTCTTTTAGGAGAAATTGTAGTTCAACAAGGTTCACAATTACAAATTATCTTAGAGATTTGTGCCAAATACTAGTCAAACTTGGTCAAAATTCCAGCTAGTCAATGTTGATCAACCTACCCAAAAATAGAGAAGTCATTTCTAGTCAACAGTCAAGCTTGGTCAAATTTCAGAAAACTTTGGTTAATTTGTCCTCTAATCTGCTCTTTTTTGCGGCTATTTCAGAAGATATGTTGTTATGAGTGAGTGGTCAAAATGAGGATGTCTCTTTATGTATTTATACTTGTCAAATGGGTGGGCTTTGACCAAGGGTCACACCCTTTCATGGTGGGGCCAACTTGATAGTTTGGATCCTACATGAACCCCAAAAATTAAACTTTTTATCTTAATTTCCATAATATTCGCAGGTCGACTTAGGAGGCCTCTTGGCATGCGGGAATACCTCTCCATGCCACACAAAAATCAACATAAAGAATGCATGATGAAAACAAAAAACACCACTATCATGAACAATGATATAAATATACAAATAAGACACACGAAGAAAGAGAACATATCATCTCCCGGATGCGGGTGTACTCGATGGTTAACATTGTGATGGGACCGGGGTTAGGCAGGTGGTGGAGACACTTGCCCACCCAAGTCGTTGCCAAAAGAGATCACTCGAATCAATATGCATTCGCTTCAAGTGCATTTAATCTCAGCGAGGGTCGAGATCCGACCTTAATTCTCGATCGCGCCTCTGTATGGACCTTATTGCATCAACCTTCGGCTCTCATTAATGTGTTTTTAATGCAAGGTGAGCCCCGAGGTGTCTCTATTCTGGTTTTAAATATGGAGAGTGGCTTTGGCTACCAAGGTGCTCCTCCTCTGCTGCACAGTGAGTGCTCTTCGAATGTTGGGCTTCCGAGTTATCGCACTGCTACAGGGAGGAGAATCCATTTGAATTGCTGCATAGATTTTGGAGAAGGTCTGCACCTCTCTCGCTCTGGCCTTTGTTTGTTCACCTCTGTCACTCTGGAACTCTTCACTACCCCGCTCCCTTCCATCCCTGGTCCTCTGTCACCTCTCTCTCCCTCCGCAGATTCAGAAACCATGCCTCGGCTGCGTCAGCATATGCGTTGCTGCAGGGGAAGCACACGAAGCCATCCCCTGCGCCCCCTCTCAACCTCCACCTCTGAGTCATCTTCTCAATCCACTGATTTTTTTCTCTGGTCGTTACCCGAATACTAGAAGTGGGAGGGGCAGAATCCAGGAAACCGGCCACCGTTTGGGTTCTTATGCACCTGCCAACCCCATCGCTCAAGCCACTATCTCGCCCCAAACTGCACATTTCTTCTTCAATTGCTCCTTGAATCGACCCCGCATAATTGCCTCCATTTCGGTTGTTTTCAAGGAAGAGGCCCAGGAGGGCGAGCCCAGTATGCGTCAGGAAGGGCCAAGCTCAGAGATTGCTCAGGACTTGGACAAGGAACAGGGTAAGGCTCTAGGCAAGGATGTTCGGTTCGGGTCAGTCATGGTCGTGAGGAGGAGCTGGCTCAATGCGGTCCAGGGCCATCCACGCAAGGAGCAACTTCCACTGTGGACCAGTCAAAGGAGGACGACGACATGGCAGTATACAGGTGCCGCATAATTGAGGAACCTCCCTCTCTTGATGGTTAATCATTCTATATTTGTCTAGTTTCTGCATTTCAGGTCCCATCCTACTGGGATTGTTTTTGACTCTTTAGATCTGTCAGTCTATATTTTTTGTTTCACAGTCCATAATAGATGTAACCTTCAGAGGAATCCATGGCTGTTACCCCTGCATGGGCAGCACAAAAGATTGAGGACTGTTCGAGACTGGTTTCCCCTTGTGGGCAGTCTTTTTCTGGTTATCTTGTCAATTTTGCCACTTCTCTGAGCAAAGACTCGGCTTCGGCCATGATGTAATATATTTTTCTTGTTAATAGATTTAAACTAACTTAGAAAAAAAAAAAGAGAACATATCATGAACAAAGATATAAATATACACATAAAACATATAGAAAGAGAAAAAACAGCAAAATAAATTTGTATTTTAAATAGACAAATAAAACCAATGCTTATGTTACAACTCCATAGATGGCTACATAAAGAGTCTCTCTATTTTAATAATTTGAACGTCACCTGCACCATCTACCATACTAACATTGTCTCATCAATTTTTTGTGTCAAAATGCATCTTGTATTAGATTAGCACCAACCCCATGCTCCAATATATTCTTGCTTTATCAGCATTATAATACTCTCCACTACAGTAACAAACATCTAACAATTGTACGTTCAACAATATCATGCTAAATCTACTTCAAAACATTTCTATTTTTGGTATTGCCAATGGCACAACCAATATTTTCATTTGTATAAATTTGAAGATACATACATACATACATACTGTTGGAAACCAGGAAAATACTGAGAGCGGGAGTGAATCAGTATTTTAAAACTTTTAACAATTATTTAACCTCATGAACGCATTCAACCATGCAACAGTGTACCAATCACATAAATTTTGTACACAAGATGTTTCCGTGGAAGCCCATGCAAGAGAAAACCACAAATTTTTTTAATTATGATGTAAATTCAAGTACCAACTCCAAATTACCAATAGGGGGCTCCAACCCTTTTTTCTTTGCAAGCACCCACTTGCTGGAAGCACCAACTCCATGATCTTTACAGGCACCAACCTAAAGGAGACTCCAATCCCCTGATTTGCAAGCACTCACTTGCTCAACCTCTCAAATTCCTTATTTCATACATTTTCAAACTTGAATCTAAGGCTCTTTAATTGAAATGCCACTAACCCAATCGGTAAATCTCATATTTGAATATCTTCTTTGATCTTTGTTTTGCATCACCCTCCTCCTCTCTGATTCTCTGATTCAGTTAAGATTCCTCACCCAATCACAACTTCTCCCTCTCTAATATGCTCTGTGATTAAACTTATGTTTGATAACTTACTTCTCAATGGTTTAGATTTGCATCCCTCCAACTCACAGTCACTAGAGTTCTCAATTTGTATTCACATTGAGCCTTTAACCAACACATAATCTTCAGCTATGTCCTAGCTATGCTTCTCTTCTCTTTGTTGCTCAACTCCTTTTCTCTTTATTCTATTCGAGCTTCATGTGCCTTTGTGTGTCAATAGAAACTACTACTCTTCGATTTGCATGGGAACTCCTACATCTCACATCATCTTTCTACCTATTATAGATGTTGCCACCATAGATTTCTCCACACAACAAACTTTAATAATTTCAGCACTTTATAGAAATTTGGAGCCTGAACGCCAAATTTTAGCCAATCATAGCCCATTATTTTCATGCTCCTTGGAGCATATGACCATAGGCCAAGACCGAGTGCTTAAGCCCCATGGGTGCTTAGGCCTAGACCCATGCAAATAGGTTAAATCAAGTTATCACCATTTGTTGCCCTTAGCGCTTATGCTTGGCTCCTCGTGACTGATGGCAGGAACCACAACCTTAATGCCTCCAACTGAATTTGACATCTAAAACACCAAAGACCAAATTTGTTAAATATCCACCAATTTTTTTAAGCATGCCCCATGATCCAATGATCTAATCAAAACAAATAGCAGAGAGGTCACTTCGGGGGCCCCCCAACTATCTGAACTTGTCTGCTTTTTTGTCCTATGTTCAATTATATATCCACCACTTTTTATAGTGCAACCAGTGACCTTGTGAACTGATCAAAACAAACGACAGCGAGGTCACTTCATGGCCCCCTCGACTATCTGAACTTTAACGACAGGGCCCGCTTTTTTGTCCTATGTGATTTACTGTCGTGCAACATGGACCTAAATGAGATTAACCAAGCCCACTACATGTCCCTGCCACTATGCATCAATGGCTTATGGACAATGGGTCATGTCATGTCCACGTCAGTGTCTGCCACTTGTCATGCCACATCACCACCACATGTCACTCAAAAAAGGGCTAATTGGCCACCCAAAAAGGCCAAATCCACCTGCCATGTGTCATAACACAAGGTGCCACATCATCATCTACCACCTGTCTCTACCAAGTCACCTTGCCATGTCATCTAGGCCCACTTCGAGTTTAGTGTTGGGAAATCTTATATCAAGCTTCATTCGTTGTGTGTTACATGTTGCACCTTCTACACCTCAAATGTAGGAATTTACAGGGTAAGTTCCTTAGATCAAACACCAAAGGTAATCGTTCACAAAGAGATCACAGATCGGTACACTAGTATTTGACGTGGTTAAAACCCTCGAAGAGGGAAACAGTCCACGGCCTGAGCCAACGCGGGCACTTTAGGCAATTTATTAATATAAAGAAAGAAAAATTTACATAAGCTTCTCTCATAAATAGTTATCGAACAAATGACCCTCCATGCTCTTTAAATAGAGATCATGGAACAATCAGGTGTTAAGCCACAGATCAAGTGTCGGTAATACCGAGGAGAAAGTGAACCGTCGGATCACTACATATCGTGGTCGTTGGATTATAAGTTACAAATGTACATAGTAAAGAAACACACTTTACCTAACTCTACGCTAGACCAAGTTATACTTAACTATTTCCTATGTGTTGGAATATCCTAACATCCCCCCTTAAGAGCAACTTGGGATAGGATTGAAGGATTTACAAAGGTGACACAATAGGAGACTATTTCCTATGTGTCAGAATATCCTAACAACCCCCCTTAAGAACAACTTGGCATAGGATTGAAGGATTTAAAAGGTGACACAATAGGAGAAGGAATGAGGCATTAGAGCCTATCTCCCCTTAATGATAACTTTCCTGAACTCCAAGCATAGATCGAAGTTTGGTAAACTTCGCTTCTATGAGAGCCTTTGTAAAGATATAAGCAACTTGACTATTGTTTGAACAATATTGCACTTCAAGAACACGATCATGAATGAGCTTTCTGATGAAGTGTATGTGTAGCTCAATGTGTTTCATACTCTGATACCATGTAGGAATTTACAAGGTAAGTTCCTTAGATCAAACACCAAAGGTCACCGCTCACAAACAGATCACAGATCAGTACACCAGTATTTGACGTGGTTAAAACCCTCGAAAAGGGAAACAGTCCACGGCCTGAGCCAATGCGGCTACTTCAGGAAATTTATTAATATAAAGAAAGAAAAATTTACATAAGCTTCTCTCATAAACGGTTACCGGACAAATAACCCTCCATACTCTTTAAATAGAGATCATGGACCAATCAGGTGCTAAGCCACGGATCAAGTGTCGGTAATACTGAGGAGAGAGTGAACCGTCGGATCACTACATATCGTGACCGTTGGATTATAAGTTACAAATGTACATAGAAAAGAAACACACTTTACCTAACTCTACGCTAAACCAAGTTATCCTTAACTATTTCCTATGTGTCGGAATATCCTAACATCAAATGCCCGGATAAGCACTATAACCTCGAATCAATCCAGTCATCTACCCAGCTTGGTCCCCGAATGGTCGGATATGTAATGTCCATTCGAAACCATGACCCCTCTAAACCATGCCTAGACTGCATCACTTCAAACTCATATTTTTCTTCACCCCTGGAGAGTTACACTAAGTGCCATATACCACTGGAAATCTCTCAGAGGGCTATCCAACCAAGCACTTTTCATGTGCTTTTAAACATGTTACCTGCAGACAAAATGCCTTCAAAGATAGGCTACTCAACAAACAACCATGTCATCATAACCATAGCACACTATTAATAGAAATAACCAAGACATCAATAACAACATAAGCATTGTTACACACCAAAAGTGGGTGACCCCTACGAGAAGCTTTTCTCCTATTCATTTTTTCCAACCAGCATCCAACAACCCCTGAGAGCCACTTTGTATCCGATGTGATGTGTTATTCATATCTTTGCCACCTACATCAGTCATATGTTTCCTTGTCCATTTGTCAAGAACACATGTTGGAAGGTGGGATTTTGATCAAAAGGTACTTTATTCATTTTAAAATCAGGTGCTTATGCTTGTTTGTATTTGGGCATTTTGACGAGGATTATAGAGTAACTTGGAAGAAAGAAGGGTCTTGGTCATACTCTTATTCCCTCACCTTAAAAGGGGGATCAATTTTCAATCCTAGTCTAGTGGGACCTCCCCTAATGGCCCATGGCTTTAGGAAGGGGCACTACTTGGGAAGCCATGATTGAGATAGCATAGCCCCATCTATCCATATTCCATACTTACCACTTTCCATCTTAAATTACAAGCACTTATTCCACCTCCATTCATCGGGTTAACTAAGCACTGGTCCACTGGGATTTGGCATACACACATCCTCATACCTCGGGTAGGGGGCCTGGAAATACACCCTGGGAGGTTGATGTAGTTAAAATAAAAAGAAAGGGCATATGATGGCCACAAGAAAAATCAAAATGCAAAAGATGGTCAGGACTTACAAATCAGTATGTGGGCAAAAGCCAAGCATGAGCTCTACCTCTATCATATGGCCCTCACCTTGTTCCTGGGCCA
Source organism: Pinus albicaulis (assembly GCA_034641835.2). NCBI lineage: Eukaryota > Viridiplantae > Streptophyta > Pinopsida > Pinales > Pinaceae > Pinus > Pinus albicaulis. The sequence goes on along the minus strand of CM076575.1, from coordinate 1,521,911,239 downwards.
ATGTTGCCTTATCTCATAGAAGACAAGGAACCCTTACATGTCCCAACCCCTAATGAGCAATGAATTGCCCCATAAAGGGAGGAATAATTGTTATACGTCAAACAAATCAAGTTTTCATTCCTCAACTTACGAGCAGTAATAAAAAGAAAAATCAAGAAAAAGTAAAAGGAAATATAAAGGGGTGGAAAAACAAAGGTCGGGGTAACTCATGAATCCACGATTGCTCCCTCCTCACATCTATACACCCAGGATCAGGTATTCCATCATAGTTGGTCCATTTGACAATGGCACTTGGCAGTGGAATCATTTTCCCCTCTATTACATCATTATTCACATGGCACCTATCAATTTAACAGTGGACCAGGGACATGTCACTTCCTTTGGGGGTTGGGAACACTTAATAGGGTCGTCTATTAACCAGTCCTACCTAGGGAGGTAACACCATTACGTGACCAAGGCCCCAATTTTGGAAGAGAAGCCATACATGAAGTGTTATTATGCCCATTTCTTTCAAGCTTGGTTCACTTAGATGCAATAATGATTAATGTACCTAATGATGAAAGTTGCAACACTAGATATTGTGTGTAATTGGCAAGTGGTTCGATCTATAGGGTTAGGCAACTTAACTGGGGTCAAGGACCTTCAAAGGGACATATTGACACCCACAGGTGATGCATTGAGAGCCATGGGACTTCGGATAGTTATGGAGCATCATTCATATCCATGGGCACCTTCAGCACCCACAGTGTTCCTACATTTGCTTTATTATTCATGGGATGATGCACCTGGACTATCATGCCCCTAGTCGGCTTAGTAATATACATGGTGTGGTAGTTGATCCAGGGCCTAGATGAGGTTTGTCTCATGCCTTGAGACATGGGAGGACTAGCAACATCTTTAGTGCCCTCAACGTTGGAGCAGGGACAAAGATTATACCACTTCGAGACCCATGAGACCCAGTTTTGTGTCCACAGGATGATTTTCACTGAGATACAGCGGCCGACCCCTAGATCTTGATTTTAGAGGCCTTCTACACTTGTCATGGCACAAAAAGACCTCAACATCAGCCCTCAAGAAGCCCACGCAAACATGACGTCATCATTTGTGTAGATAAAATCAAATTTGCAAAAGTTATTAGGTCGACTTGTGACCTAGGCCACTACTTACATATCATTTTATGATTAGAGGGGCTTATAGACTAAAATAGGATACGATAGAGCACATATATATTAGATATCTCTCATTTGATCTCTTCTCATTATCAATCATTGGAATTTTGGCCTCTTTAGAGGAATTCGCACTTGCTCTTTTGTAGATTATATTAGATCTTGGATGCATTTTGATGTTTGGAGCTGATTTTTGGATATTCTTGGGAGCTATTCTTTGGATTAATGGATGGATTTCTCGCACCTGGTCTTGTAAGTACTCTTAATTGTTGAAGCTCTATTTTCTATGTCTAATGTATGGAATGGTTGATTGAAAATTCTAGTTCATGCTAATATTGTGCCCTAATTTTATTGAAGATTAATTGAATGCTAGCTAGATGAATGTTGCATGCATTACTCATACATGACATGTTGAGAATTATCATAGCGATGAACTCCTAGTAGCTCTCCCATAAAGCTCCATTACTTCATTGAGTGGGTAAATGCTTGAAATTTGTTGTTAGGGCATCAAATTTCGGCATCCTTGGAAACAAGATTAGCTAATCTAACACATCCTTGACTCCATATGCCCAAAGGACAAGGCACTAATCCAAAATACTGGTGATCATTCTCACATTTTCTACATATTTTCTCTCCTAAATTTCAGTCCTTTCAAGGCTAGAGAAGAGATCTAGGTCTTGGTGCAAATTTCTAGGGAGGGAGAATTTTGGTGATTGGAGAGCCTGAACATCAAGTAGGTAGGGTTCGCCACAAAACCTATCAATTTGGTGGGCATCCACTTCAATTTCATCCATAAATTCGCTTGCCCTAGGTATTTGCCCTAAGAGGGAAACCCTAGTGTCTCTTCCCTCAACTTAAGAACTTTATTGAATGTTTCATGAGCCTTGACTTAGATAACATACATTGTAGGAAACCTTTTCTCTTTGCCTTGACCTTGAGATGCCCTAACACTCGTCAAACCAATCAAACCCTAGGTCTTAAGCATTTGATTCTAGGTCTCTTCATAGAAAGTGAATTGCTTCCTTATGAGGCCTTGAACCTAAATTGTGTCTTTCTAGAAGACTCCCTAGTGCGATCATTTCACACTTTAACCTTAGATTACCTATTATAAATTATCTTTACTACTGGGACTCCTCTCATCGGTGAAAGTCCATAAAGGGAAGGGATTTTGGTTGTAGTCACAGTGCGCCGCTACCCCATTGTTGCTTATAGGTCTAGTTTATACCTTGTAGGGTTTCCCTATCCAAGGCCTGCTAGATTTTGCGGCAATAAGGATCGTGGATGAAAACTCAACAGGCTCCCCCTGAACTTGATATCTCTTCACATCAATGACTAGAATTGACATCAATGACAACAACTGCCAACATACTCAACAATCTATCCATTTGACATTGATGGCAACACCACCTAACATTGTTGGTCATTAATGGTTTTTGGGCTTGACTCCCCCTGTCAGGCTGATGAAACTACCATTGTCTGCTCACTCTCCCCCTTTGCTTTTGAAGTGCCAATGTCTTATCATTCTCCTCTTGGCCTTGACGTTCCAATGGCTAATCATTCTCCCCCTTTGACATCAACAACAAAGGGCTTTAGCTACTCACCCTAAATGGATATAATAGGTTGTTGATTTTGATCGTTATTGAAATTTAACGGTAATTGTAACTTAAATCAATTGATACCAATGCAAGGAAAAACAAGGAGAAGTTATGATACTTGCAAAATTGCCATTTCATCATCCTTGGATTGCACTTTGCTCCCCTAAACATGTACCACTCCTATTGATCTTAAAGCTCCCCCAGAGCTTGGTCTATTTTCTTCTCTCTAACTATACAGGTATCCATGGACATATTTGGAAAGCTCTCAGCTTTGTTGGTGAAGAACATTAGTGAAGCGATGAGTGAGACACCACTCCCAACTTTTGCCTCGAGTACTCAAAGGTCTCTAGCGCAAGAGGCGTGGTGAAGATATCAGCAACTTGTTCTTTTGTGGATATGTACTCCAACTTCACAATCTGATCAACCACTTATTCTTTAAGAAAATGGTACTTTATAGAGATATGTTTGGCTTTTGAGTGAAGAACAGGATTGTTGGTTATACTGATAGCACTTGTATTATCACACATATAATGGGAGTAGGTTCATCATAAGTTACCTTCATGTCTTGTAATGTTTGGTTTATCCACAAATCTAAGTGCAATTTGTTGCAGTTGCTATGTACTCGGCTTCAGCAGTAGAAAGTGAGATAGAGGTTTGATTTTTGCTCAAACAAGCCACCAAACAATTTACTAGAAAGAAAGCACCACAACTTGTGCTTTTCCTAGCATCTACACTTCCAGCCAAACAGCATCTGCGTATGCAGTGAAAGAAAAGTTTTGTCCCTTTGGATACCATAGACCAAAGTCCATTGTGGCTCTGAAAATCCTCTTGGAAGCTAAGAAATGACTTCGTTTGGGGGCTTATTAATACCTTGCAACTATGCCAACAGCTTGCAAAATGTCTAGCCTTGAGGCTGTTAGGTACAAGAAGTTGTCAATCATTGATCTGAACATTGTTTGATTTACTTCTAGCGACTCATCTTCTTTGTTGAGTTTACATCCAGTGACCATATCGGTGCTAACAAGAGAACATTCTTCCATCCCAAACTTCTTAACATTTCTTTAAGATACTTGCCTTGGGAAATGAATATACCTTTTGTTGATTGTGTAATCTGTAAGCCAAAGAAAAATGAGAGTTCCCCAAGCATTGACATCTCAAATTTGGTTTGCATATCAACTGCAAATTTTTGCCTAAGTAAATATGCATCACTACCAAAAATGATGTCATCAACATAAACAATAATAACTAAAAGAATATCATTTTCAGATTTGATATACAAATTACAATCAGTTGTCCCTCTTTTCAAGCCTTGTCGTTGTAGGTGTTTGTCTAATCTTGAATACCATGCCCTAGGTGCTTGCTTTACTCCATACAATGCCTTTTTCAGCCAGCACAGTTGCTCAGCATTGTCTAACAGCTGAAAACCTTCAAGTTGTTCTTCAAGCTTACCATTCAAGAATACTGATTTTAGATCCATCTGATAAACTTAGAAATTTTTATGACAGGGAAATGCTAGAAACATTATAATTGCCTCTAATCTTGCTACAGGTGCAAAAGTTTCCTCAAAATCTATTCCTTCAACCTAAGCATAGCTTTTGCATACCAATCTGGATTTATTTCTAACCACTTGTCCATCCTCATTTAATTTGTTCCTAAAGACCCATTTTGTGTCAATGACAATTTTATTTATTGGTCTTGGAACTAATTTCCAAGATTGTTTTTCCTCAATCTGATCTAGTTCCTCATTCATAACTTTTATCCAATGCTTACCTTGGCTTGCCAGAGAAAAATCTTTTGATTATATCATGGACAGCATAGCAATATGTGTTTGAATTGAGGTATTTATAAGCTTTCTTGTTTGAACTCATGCTTCCTTATTACAACAATTTGATTTGCAGGGTGATGCTTTTGTAGATACCTTGAAAGGGTTTTTTGATGAGTGCATGCCACCTCTTCTTCTTGTTCTCCTGATTCTTCATGTTGTCCTGGTTGCTTTCATTTGAGAAGTAAATCTAAAGGGGATCCAATGGGGTCACCGGAGGTGGGAGCCCATATACTCTCAGATTGAATTCGTGAGATCGACAAAGGGATTCCTCATTCAACTTTGCTTGTACCACTCTTTCAACCACAGCGAGAAAAGGTGGTTGTTCCCTTTTCCGAAACACCTCAACCCAGGTATTAAGTGTTTGTTGTTGTGTTTTTGTTTCCTATTTAATGAAGGGTTGTTGCAATCTCATTTCTTCTAGCAAAGTTTTACGATTTGAAAGTTCTGTTCGGAGTGTGGGGGAATATACAGTTGGTTGTTGTAAGTGTATATTTTCATGTCATTTTATTTCAGAGATCAATTGTTTGAGGTCAGTTACTTCTGTGTGAAGTCGTTTGTTTTATGCCTCGAGGCTTTCCACCCTACTCAGCAAGCACTTGACCTCGGTTGCCCAACATAAGAAGTCCCAATCTGAGGCAATATCAACAAGGCTGTATATTCCTTCCTGTCTGTCATTGTTGTTGTTGGGGAACTAGTTTTGTTCCACTTCTGTGAGGTGCAACAAGTTGGGTTCGTAGAAGGCTGCGGATATTCCTTATGTGCATTCCAACCTTCGCCTGGAATCTCGTAGGGATCCAGAATATGGTAGTGGGTCTTATAAAGAATAGTGTGTGGATACAAAATTCCCTGACTTGGACATCTCTCTTGCTACACTGAATCTTGAGGAATCTAGAGGAAATGGACATACTTTTACCAATCCATATTCCTCTGTTGAGCATGCATCTTGTTCTATTTTCCAAGATGAATATGAAGATGAGGATGATGACTATTAGTTGTTAGGTTTTACTAGCTTAACTAAAGGTCATGTTTTATTTTTGTATTCACTATTCAAAGTTCAAACATGTAGCACTGTAGCCTCAAGGCTCATATATAAAGGCTAATTTTGGATACATTGCCTCATTTATACATAATAAAGGTTATTTTTGGATATAATTGCTTGCATTATGTATCACTTGTCCAATGTTATTTATTCATGAATTTATAGTCTCAATCATAATGTTAAAACTTAAATGCCTTCCTTCAAGGTTTTGCTAGTTTTCTTGAAACCTGGAACCTAAACACTGAATATCTAAAGAAAAGTAGCTGAAACTAAAACTTTAACTTAAATTCAATGTTATGTTGTGTTTCCTAACTTGCATGCACAACGGCCAGATGTTATAATTGTTGCCATTAAAGCGTTGATTGCTTTCCAACATCAAATTGGTTAGTGAGGCCATTGTCGAATATCTTAGATCACTAATCAGAGATTCCTCTGATGTACAAGTCTAGGATCAAACCCCAGAAACCTCAAAAATGAACAGAATAAGAGGGAGATTGTTAAGTTTCTGCATATGTTCTATGCCATTTCAGATTAGAGCACAATACTGAAGAAGATAGAACATACTAGTAGATCGATAGAAGACAAGCCAAAACAGAAATAAGAAATGGTGGCGTTACGGCGATCAGCAGGATGCTTCTACCAGCAAAGTCTCCAATAGGTCATTCAGCTAAGCGTGTCACACATAACCCAGAACAACCCAAACAAAGATCAGTCCATATATATTAGAGCTCCAACGCTATCCATAGAGAGAGAATTCCTCCACAACAATGTGTATCAAATGAACTCTAAGTCTCTCCAATATATAGGAATCTTTGGAGGTGTGTGACACGTCCTTTAAGACATTTAAGTCTATATTTTATTCCAGGCCAACCTAGCACAGAAGTGGAATAAATTCAAAGTACATGTTCTGCTCATCCGATCGAGATGATCTTTAGATCAATCTTACACCTCTCCGAAAGAGGAATCCAATAAGAATATTGGGATCATCATCTGAGCAACACAACTCGGAGTTTGGACCTAGTTGTCCAATTTTAACAGAGATTCATGACATACAGATCAAAACCCATAAACTCCACAATTCAGCTCAAAAATACGGATGATCAGCGAAACGTCAGCAATCCTTTTTCTGATCGAAAAAAAAAAAAATTAACAGAAGAAATCTGATACAACTAAAATTCAATGCCCAAAAACATCATTTCACTAACCACAATTACTATTGCAATACCAAAATGACAGGACATGCAGGAAAGTAGCAGAAACAGCAAGATAGAAGGCGCAGTCTCGGAGATCTACAAGAGAAAAAATTTACCCAAATGATGAAAAGTTGCAATCTGAAATAACAGTGTATATAAACAGTATTTCATGAACTACAATACGTCAATTGTGAGGAGAAACGAGCAGCATTCTGGAAGAAATCTGGGCAGCTTTTGATGAAGAAATGCCTCATAAGATAAGTCGAGCCACAAGGGATCAGAGAAAACCAGATGCTATGCAATAAATCGTATCTGGGAACCCAAAGCGATAACTCGTCAAGGGGATTAGCAGCGGGGATAACACTCCAAACGCCCGTAAATGAGAGATTAGACGGCAATTTAACAGTGTCACACTGTCTGCATCAATCTGAAGGCAGAAAGAGAGGCCCTACCCGATTTATAAATTGTAATTCTTATCGAAATGGCGGCTCAGAAATTGTGACGCCAAAAAAAAAAAATTCAGACTTCTAGAGAGCTGTTTCAAAATAAAACACAGAATTTTTCAAATAATGAAGAGTTATTTCAAAAAAAATACCTAAGCTCTGATACCATAATCAATGAATGAATTGAATTGATTTACAATGAGCAGTGAAGCTCAATAAATAATACAACTGTATTTACAGAAACAACAAGTTTCTACTAAGAATATAGAAACAACAAGTTTCTAACAAGAAATTACAATCATAGATGTGCAGTAAACAATAAAATAGCATTATTCTAATAGGAAAAACTAAAGATAAACACACCATAAAAACAGTACACCAGAAATTTACCTAGGAAACTCCAACTTTGAGGAAAACCTGCAAATTTGTGTGTTCTTATTATGCTTCAGTGATATACAATATCCAGAAAATGATTACAAAGAGGAGGGAGGATTTCCCTTCACTCTGAAGATAGCTCAACACGAGTTGATCTGCGCTCTGCTCCCTCTCAGCCTCATTGCCTGCGCAATGTATGGAAATCGTACAAGTCCTTACGACCTAAGTACGACCCCTCTGCGCAACTGAAATCGGCCTAGCTAAAGATGAACGATGGTTGGAAGATATTGTGGTTGTTTGACCTCTCTTTCGTGCCCTAGCTGCATTGAAATGAAAACCCTAGGCGTTGAACTGAACACCCTTTCTCTGATGAGTTGAACACACAGGTTGTCTAGTGCATAATGAGCCAAGCTTGTGCCCTTTTTGCTCCTTTGAAGTCAACTTGGGCCCACCATCTCTAAAAATGGTTGAGATTAAATCTCAATGGATGGTTGAGATCACTTCAATCTTTTTACTATAGGAAAATTTTAATTTTCCTAAGTCAAAATAATGAAATAAAGTGTAAATTGTGCCTTTAGCCCATGTGTGGGTCCCCCTGCAAAATTTAGTGCACCTCTAAATTTACTTGAACCTTTCCTTGTCTAACTCCATTTAACACTCCCTCTTAGAGAGGAAGGTGTTTTGTACTACACTGAGTTTATATACGATATAGACAAATTTTCCCCTTGCCAATGCCTTGGTCAAAATATCTACTCTCTACTCCTTTGTAGGCACATATTGGAGTTTGACTTTACCCCTCTGAACACAATCTCTGGTATGGTGGTATTGGATCTCGATGTGCTTTGAGCGGTCATGAAACATTGAAATTTCATATAGCTTAATGCAGCTCTAATTGTGACAGTGTATGTCACATGGTTCGGGTTCGAATTTGAGTTCGGCAATGATTAAGTTCAATTTGAATTCGAACTTTCTGATGAGGTTCGTAAGAGTTTCAGCGTTAAGTATATATATATATAATCAAAATCAATCAATAAACACTTATGAGTAAGAATTATGATTAGTAAACATACTTGAATAATTTAATCATAGTAATACTAGCAATACTGGCATATTGAAATGCACCCTGTTCATCTTAAACGATGGGTTCCGCTATTTGACCCTAATAAAGAAAATGTTGTCACTGGCCCTATCTGGATGTGATTGCCTGGACTGCCTGTTCAATTCTGGAATGACACTGCTCTCCAAAACATTGGGGGTCAATTTGGGCTCTATCTTGATCATGATAGGTCTTATCTGGTTACTGGCAACAAGGCAGTTGCTCGTACACTGATCTTTCTCGACACAAGGGATGGTCTGCATGATAATTTCAATATGCTCTTTGATGGCATGATGTGGCAACAGGTTCTTGATTATGAAGGGGTGTCGTTTAGATGCAGGAAATGCCATGAGGTGGGGCATCTGTATAAAGAGTGTCAAAAGATGGGCTTCACTAAGCAAACTCTTAAGAAATCTCACACTGTGGCCACTCAGACAGAGCCCATCATCAGCACTTGCCAGGATTCGGTGGGTGAGCAACAGGTCGAGCCAGATCAACCATCTGCTGCAGAGATGGTATTGACCCAACAGCTTCCTACTTGGCCCATTACTCATCCCAGATCGCATGCTCAGTCCACTCCAGAGGCTTCTCATCGCTCTACGACTATTCCGGGTACCTCTCCTACACCAAACTCTTTGATTTTTAATATCTTGTCCAATTTATTATCCATCACTTTTCCTTGTATGTCTACTGTATCTGCTATATCTACTCAGCGTTATCCTTCTATTTGTTGTACTATTGCACAAGCCCCGCCATCATTTACACCCATTATACAACATACATCTACTGACCCTACCTCTTGCCACTCATCTACCCGCTCGGAGTCATCCACTTCGAGACACAACTACTTCCTGAGATCCATCACTCAACCTCATTCAGAGGAAGCTTTTGGCATTGGCCCAGGGCCGGGTTGCTACCCTAACAAAACAAGAGGCAGACCATCAGCTATGGCTAAAGCTATCAAACGGGCTAATTTAGAAGTGGAGGCTGGAACACAATTGTAGAAATTTCTGGACTTTCCCACTCCGGTTTTCAGTTTCACCTTATTTCTCCTTTTAGTTAAATGCCCTTTCCCATATCCTTACATTCAACAATAGGAAAATAATTTTTGCTGAAAACACAAATTCTGGAAAATTTACAGAATGTTGGAAAATGCAGAAATAAAAATCAGCAGATACAAACAGCCATTCAACACATTATAACACAGTGATTTTTGGTCAAGGTGACCCTGGAAAAACCCCCTACAACTCTTGGGGAAAACTAGTTCGAAAGCTCCTTCTTATTTCTGGGAAAAAATGCTTTTACAGTGAGAGAAAAAACTCAGAAAAATCAGCAAGTACAGATTACAACTTATCTCGTTTTTCGTGCTTTACCACCACTTCGAAAAACGTGTAAACAGCAATAAATGTTGTACGGCCTCCTCGATTTTTGTACCCAAATTTGCAGCCTTAAATGATGTTGTACGGACTGTCTAGAAATGCGTGCAAGCTGCCATAAATGTTGTTGTATTGTTTTTCTCGATTTCCGTGCAGAAAATAAATAAATAAATAAAACAGAGCTGGTGTACGAATTTCTGCCTCGAAATCTATGCAAGGGCACAGCCACTTGCTATACAGCCTTCCTTGAAAAACGTGTCAGCAAAACTAGCTTCTCTGCTCCTCGATTTTTGTGCCAACTTGCTATACGGCCTTCTTGGAAATTGAGCCAAAACTGCTGTACGGATTTTCTAGAAAATCGTGCCCAAAATCTGCCTTTCACTGTGTGCTAACTCTGCTGTACGGACTTGCTAAAACACTGCTTTGGAATGTGTGCCAAAGTGCTGCCTCTTTCTCCTCACTGCCTAGAAATCTCCCTTGCTCTCTTGCTCTCCTTCTCCCAATCTGCTCATGAAAGAATGAATGACCTTTGCCTCATTTTCTTCCTTTTCCTCCTTTAACCTAACCCTAAGTGACTTTTGGGGAATCCCTAAATCCAATGGCTGAAACAGATTTAGATCTAGGGCTGAGATTAAATGCTCATTTAAATCTCACTTTCTATTTTTTAATTCACCCCACTTTAATAAAAACCCACTTAGTCATTTATTTCCAAAGTCACTTTTCCTTTCTAATTTTACATTGACTTTATTAAAGTCACTTTAAAATTAGACTTTAGTAAATTTATCACTTAAAGTCACTTTTAAATTAGATTTGACTTTATAACTTTATAAAGTCACTTTAGGAGAAAAATTAAATTCTTTTGGACACTTTTCCCTAGGCCAAAGATCAAAGCCTTAGGGAACCACCTGTTCTCAGGTAACCAAATTTCAAGACTCCCTCTTACCGAGGAAAGTGTTCCTCACCACACCCATCTTGTCAAATTGAGACATCTTGCCCCGTGTTGGTTCTGGTAAGAATCTCTACAACTACCTCATCAGTGAAAATACCAACTAAACTCCACTCTGGGAACACAGTCTCACGACAAATGATACTTTGATCCAATGGCTGACACATCAACGAAACTCTTAGATTCTTCGTGGAATTTAATCTGTTCTGGCTGTCACGATGAAATCACTGAAAGGTCCTCAACAGCGACAAACCATTAAACAACATCTTGAGCGGGATGCCTCCACAACTTCTTCAAGTAGTGCCATATACTGCGCTTAGTGACTCAATGCTATTGCTTTTGGGTGAACCATGACACCAACCGAACCCAACCCAAAACAACACCCTGAAGTGCTCTTCCTATCAGGAGCACAACCTGCCCAATCAGAATCAGTGTAACCTGCCAATCTCACTCCATCCCCCTGCCTGTAGTCCAGACCATAATCCACTGTCCCCTGCAAGTACCGCAAAATGTGTTTTGTAGCCACCCAGTGAACCTTCCTAGGCTCACACATAAACTGACTCATCGTGTTGACTGCAAAACAAATATTTGGTCTAGTGTTGACCAAATACATCAAGGAACCAATCAACTGTCTGTACAACGTGGGATCCACCAACTCGGAATCCAAAACATGAAGCTTCTTCCAGTTGGTGATTATCGGTGTCGACATGGGTTTACAATCCTCCATGTGGAATCTGCCAAGGATGTCCACAACATACTTCCCTGCCCCAGGAAGAAATGCCCCTCCTCCTGCCACACCTCCAAACCCAAAAAATAATGCATCAAGCCGATGTCCTTCATCTCAAACTCCGCCGCAAGATCTCTCTTGCTGTGCTCTATGAGTCTCTCTGCACCCGTAATGACCAAGTCATCCACATACAGCACCAGAATGAGAGGCTCCTCACCTATCACAATATAGTAAAGGTTCGGATCAGCCTCACTCTTTGTGAAACCCATCACCTGCAAGTATGTATCTATCCTGGAGTACCAAGCTCTAGGAGCTTGCTTCAGGCCATAAAGGGCCTTCTTCAGTCTGCACACATGGGACTCCTTCCCATGCACCTCAAACCCCTGTGGTTGCTCAATGTACACCTCCTCCTATATGAAGCCATTGAGAAATGCGGTCTTCACATCCATCTGGTGGATCTTCCAACCCATCTCTCCTGCTATCGATATAATGGAGCGGATCGAAGTATATCGAGCCACGAGAGCGAAGGTCTCCTCATAATCTACTCCCTCTACATGGGAGAACCCTCTAGCCACAAATCTCGCTTTGAATTTCTCAATGTTGCCATTTGCAGCATGTTTTTACCTTGTAAAGCCATCTGGAAGTAACCACAGATTTTCCCTTAGGCCTTGGCACCACCTCCCAAACATCATTCTTCATGATAGAAGAATACTCCTCCTGCATGGCCTCTCTCCAGACCTGCTGGCTAGCTGCCTCCTCATAGCTAGAAGGCTCAGAGTCAAGGATGTTGGTAGCCATTGCCATATAGCTACAAAACCTTTCAGGTGGTCTGCTCTCTTTGACCGGCCTCTTAGACCCAGCAACAGATGTGGCCTCTCTCAAGGTGTCCTGAAGCCACTTGGGCTTCCTCTTCCCTGAGCACACTTCTCCCACTGGAGAATGAAACTCATCCTCCTCATCATCAGGAGCCTGAACTCCTGACTGTCTGTCTGCTGTCCTCCTGCCTGCACCTGATCCTGTAGAAGCTGAGGTACCGTGTGAACTGTCCATCAGTGGACTCCCTAGTGAACTGCTCTGCGGACTACTCTGCATGCTGCCAGAAGCACCACCCCTCTGACTTTGTGAGCCACTGCTCACTGACGGACCTAACATCGTCGTAGATGTACCTCCGGATCCTCCCGATCCCTGCCCACTGGATCCCTGTGACTGACTCAGCTGCTGCTGAGGGTCTGACTGATCCGGATACTCTAACTCCTGTGACCTCCTAAAGGCCCTGTCCTCCTCGAACTTCACATCCGGCCTGACAACAACTTTCCTCTGTGCAGGAATGTAAATCCGAAAGGCCTTTGAGGTCTCACTGTAGCCCACAAAGATACCCTTATCTGCGGTGGGCTCTAGTTTGGTCCTCTTCTCCTTGGGTATGTAGGAGTATGTAATACAGCCAAAGATACGAAGATGACCAATATCAGACTTCTTCCCAGAAAAAAACTCCTCCGGAGTCATGTGCCCCAAGGCACGATGTGGACTTCTGTACTACAAATAAACAGCAGTGTTGCAGGCCTTTGCCCACAAAAACAATGGCAACTCCTGATCATGTAACATGGCTTTGGCAGCCCCTCCGATGGATCTGTTCTTCCTCTCCGCAACCCCGTTCCGCTGGGGGTTGTAAGGAACAGTGAACTCCCTCCTAATGCCTGCCTCCGCACAATAGTCAACAAACTCTCCAAGGGTGTACTCTCCTCCATTGTCCGACCTCAGGGACTTGATCTTCCGACCTGTCTGTGTCTCCACAAAAGCTCTGAACTCCTGAAACCGCTTGAAGACCTCACTCTTGGTCTTCAAGAAATAAATCCAGGTCCTCCTGGAGTGATCATCAATGAATAACACATAGTACTCATATCCACTCAAGGAAACATGAGACATCCGACCGCTCACATCGGAATGAATCAAATCAAGTATCCCGGTCGCTCTGCTGTCACTGCTGGGAAAAGGGGATTTGGCAAACTTGCCCATCGCACATCCTCTGCAAGTATCAAAGTGATCAGTACTGAAATCTGGCACACCTGTAGTGATCTCCCGCAAAGTCCTCAAGGCTCCATGATACATGTACCCCATCCTGCGGTGCCAAATCTCACACACATTTCCGGAAGCGCTGGCTGCATCTCGATTGCTGCTCAATGCAAAAGGAAATTTGGAATGCAAACTACCCTTTGCATGGCGTACACCTATCCTCTCGTGACTACTGTCTTTGGTGCCACAAGATCTCTCCAGCTGTCCTCCAGAATGATGTATCTCATATCCTCTATCCTCCATTGCTGAGACAAATATGGGGTTCTTCCTCATCCCTGGCACATATAGATCATCGGCACCATCGGGAGGTTTTGGATTTCCCTCTGAAATATTAATCTCCCCACACACATTTGCTCTCTGCTCTGTCATACCTTCTACCTCTATATTAGTGCCACTCTCTGAAAGCTCTGAGAAGTACTCACGGACTCCTGTCATATGACGTGAAGCCCCACTATCCACATACCAGATACCCGAAGATGCTCCGCTAGTCGAGGGAAATGCATGCTCCCTCTGAACCTCTGTGGCAGGTGATCCTGCACTAGTGGACTCACACGCAATGAACCCAAACTCCCGGTCAAAGCGATCTGTAAAGTCCTCAACCTCTGCTGATGCTGCCATGCTCTGGTTCTTCCCCTTCTTCTTCTTCTTCTCCGGACACACAACTGCATAGTGTCCCATCTTCTGACAATTCCAACACATCACCTTGGAATAGTCCTTCTGTGTGTTACCCTGTTTACCTTTACCTTTGACTTTGCCCCCACCACCACTTGTGGAAGCTTGCTTCTTTCCTTTGCCTTTCTTGCCTCTTGCTAATAGTGCTACATTGTCATCCTCCTCAACTGGTTTGGCTGCGCCAGGTTGGTTCTTTCTGATTTCATTATGTATGCAATCATCCCACAACCTCTCCCAAGTGGGAAGGGTCTCCCGTGCACAAACCCCATCCGGCAAAGTTTAGCCATGAAAACCTAGGCCATTCAACACGCACAATTTTAGATTTACTCGGTGGTGGAATGGCCTCCAGCTAACTAACTCATCTCTCACATTAGTAATCTTTGTGAGATATCCAGCTGCACTATCAGTCTTACCCATCTTAATGGTCTTCAGCTTCTCCCTCAGGACCATTTTCCGGTTCTCATTGGTACTCTGGTAGAGATTGGTCAATGCTGTCCACATCTCATGAGCATTTCTCTTTGCTCTCACACGAGAAATGCAATGGTCTTTGATTCCATCTAGAATCAGTCTCTTACCCTTGTTGTTCTTTCTATTATATGCTGCCAACTAAACAGCATCACTGGGCACAACAACAGGGTTCTGTGCGGTATGCACCATGATGTCCCAAACTTCTGCCTCCTCAAAGATAGTCTGCATTCTCTCCTTCCAAACGCTGTAATTGGTATGCCCATCCAACCTATCCTCCACCCTCAATCCCAATGACATCCTGCTGTCCTAAAAACTGAAAAATAGCCATGCTGTAGTAAAGATAAAAAACTATGTGTGTGAAAAATCAGCTTGCTAGAATTTTCTGAGTGAAAAATCAGCAAACTGTATTTTTCTCCTTGCTGTCCCAAACTGCACTTTCAGCACTCAGCTCTGATACCATCTAGAAATTTCTTGACTTTCCCACTCCGGTTTTCAGTTTCACCTTATTTCTCCTTTTAATTAAATGCCCTTTCCCATATCCTTACATTCAACAACAGGAAAATAATTTTTGCTGAAAACACAAATTCTGGAAAATTTACAGAATGCTGGAAAATGCAGAAATAAAAATCAGCAGATACAAACAGCCATTCAACACATTATAACATAGTGATTTTTGGTCAAGGTGACCCTGGAAAAATCCCCTACAACTCTTGGGGAAAACCAGTTCGAAAGCTCCTTATTTCTAGGAAAAAATGCTTTTACGATGAGAGAAAAAACTCAGAAAAATCAGCAAGTACAGATTACAACTTATCTCGTTTTTCGTGCTTTACCACCACCTCGAAAAACATGTAAACAGCAAAACAGAACAGCAATAAATGTTGTACGGCCTCCTCGATTTTCGTGCCCAAATTTGCAGCCTTAAATGCTGTTGTACGGACTATCTAGAAATGCATGCAAGCTGCCATAAATGTTGTTGTACTGTTTTTCTCGATTTTCGTGCAGAAACAAAAAAAAAAAAAAAAAACAACAACAGAGCTGGTGTATGGATTTCTGCCTCGAAATCTGTGCAAGGGTACAACCACTTGCTGTATGGCCTCCCTTGGAAAACGTGCCAGCAAAACCAGCTTCTCTGCTCCTCGATTTTCGTGCCAACTTGTTGTACGGCCTTCTTGGAAACTGAGCCAAAACTGTTGTACAGATTTTCTAGAAAATCGTGCCCAAAATATGCCTTTCACTGTGTGCTAACTCTGTTGTACGGACTTGCTGAAACACTGCTTTGGAATGTGTGCCAAAGTGCTATCTCTTTCTCCTCACTGCCCAGAAATCTCCCTTGCTCTCTTGCTCTCCTTCTTCCAATCTGCTTATGAAAGAATGAATGACCTTTTCCTCCTTTTCCTCCTTTAACCTAACCCTAAGTGACTTTTGGGGAATTCCCTAAATTCAATGGCTGAAATAGATTTAGATCTAGGGCTGAGATTAAATGCTCATTTAAATCTCACTTTCTATTTTTTAATTCACCCCACTTTAATAAAGACCCACTTAGTCATTTATTTCCAAAGTCACTTTTCCTTTCTAATTTTACATTGACTTTATTAAAGTCACTTTAAAATTAGACTTTAGTAACTTTATCACTCAAAGTCACTTTTAAATTAAATTTGACTTTATAACTTTATAAACTCACTTTAGGAGAAAAATTAAATTCTTTTGGACACTTTTCCCTAGGCCAAAGATCAAAGCCTTAGGGAATCACCTGTCCTCCAGTAACCAAATTTCAACAATCATCCCTTATGCGGGTCCTTAGAGCAAGGCGACCCAATCCGGGGGTTACATCATGATTTGTCTCTCCTACAACTACAGGGGACTAGCCAACCCCGATAAGAGATTGGCACTAAGGGAATTAATTGCACAGAAGCCTATTGACATCTTATTTCTACAAGAAACATTAGGAGAGGGTGATGCAGTTGCTATTATTCTAACATCCTTTCTTCCTAACTAGACCTTCATTACATTGGATGCTCACGGAAGATCAAGTGACTGCGCTTTGGGTATCAATTGCAGAACCACCCAAATGATCAACCGCTGGGGCCGGGTAGGGGTACTTGGCATGGATATAAAATTTGGTCACTCTGAGCAGGAGTTCACCCTGATTAATGTCTACGGGCCCTGCTTAAATAGAGATGCCTTTTGGAACTCATTACTGGCCTGCTCATTGCTTACCCTTCCTCATATAATATTGGGTGGTGATTTGAATTTCTCATTGGGCATCTTCGAATCTTGGGGTACTCATGCTATCCCTGATCCACTGGTTGAGTTTTTCAGCTCCGAGCTTGAGGTTGTCGACCTTATTGACATTCAGACTACAAAGATTCAGCCCACATGGAGGAATAGAAGGACTGGTGACGCGGCTTTGGCCCGCAGATTGGACGGATTTCTGATCAAGTTGCCTCTTCTCAGCACTTTAGATCACGCTCGTCAGTGGGTGGGGCAGGGGAGAATGTTTGATCACTCCCCTATATTTTTGGAATTTGAGTGTAGTCCTATCAGGGCTCGACCACCATTTAAATTTAACTCCAGATGGCTACAAGACCCAGAATATCGTGAGATGGTAGTTCAGGCCTGGCAGCATTGTCAACAACTTCCAGATATGGACCCTGCCCGTATCATAAATGATAATCTATCTCGCATCAAGAGCCTGACTATCAATTGGGTTAAGAACAAAAAGCGTTTGGAACGAGAAGAGCTCAACCGGATTGAATTGGAAATTGCACAACTTAATAACTCTGATCTTACTGGTTACCGATCCAGCGCCTCTAAAGAGCACCTCATAGCTCTTGAAACTACAAAGGCAAAGCTCCTGAGACAAAAAGAGGAGGATTGGAGACTCAAGAGTAGAGCTATTTGGCTTCAGGCAAGAGATGAAAATACAAAGTTCTTCCAACAACATGCTAATGGTTGCAGGACTGCCAATTCTATTTGGGAACTTACCGATCAACATGGGTTTGTGGCACGTACTCAATCACAATTACATGATATGGGTACTCAGTATTTCACTAACTTATATAGAGCTCCTCTACACATTGATCTCCCGGACATTATGCAAATTACTCAATCCTTCATTAGATTTGTGGAACAGGAGCAGGAAGATGACCTCAATGCACCAGTATCCAAGGGGGAGCTGGAGGGGGTTTTGAAATGGTTCAAAAAAGACAAAAGCCCTGGGCCCGATGACTGGCCCACTGAGTTTTTCATTCATTTCTTCGAATTGATGGCTAATGACCTGCTGATTATGATTGAAGACAGCAGGGTGAGGGGTAGAATTTATGATGGATTTAACTCAACTTTCATTGCGCTCATTCCAAAAACTGATCACCCATCCAGCTTTCAAGATTACAGACCAATATCACTCTGTAACTGCATTTATAAGATTATCTCTAAAATCATTGTTAATCGTATTAAACCTAATTTGCACTGAAACGGAAACGGGAACAGATACGGATACGGGGTTTGAAACGGATACGGCAAATTTTCAAAAAATCTGGATACGATACGGCAGGAAACGCCACGTCATATATATAATTTATATTAAAAAAAAAAATATATATATATATATATATATATATCAAATTTACATTGCCATTCATGATTCATATTTGAAGTTTGAGAATCTAGATTATATCTAAATAGTAAAAATGCATAATGCCATAATGATTAATCATCTATCATCAATGATCATCATGATATCATCTAGATTCTATCATCTATCATCTATTCATCAATTATCATATATGAATTATGATTTATGATTTATCATCTATCATCATCATCAATTCAGCATATGCCATAAAGTCACTATAACTGTGAGAACTGTGAAATTTGAATACATTACTAACTGCCCAGAGTACCTCTGTCCATGATTTCAATATTTTATTGAAAATCTGAACTTGAATAAATTATCAGTGACCATAATTGAAGTCAGTTCTTTCACGAAATTTCACTGTGTATGTGTGCCATAGAGATATTTCACCTACAGCAAAGTGTTAAACTTCACCATTGGAAGGTTTGAAACTTTGAAGTACTTCCAAATTCCTAGCATTTATTGATGATCTCTCAAGGAATGCTGAAAATTAAGACTAGAGGTTTAAACTTCAATCTTTAGTGGAGACCGAGAGCTTACTATTTAAGCCTTAAGGAGATCGTATTGCTACAACAGTGATTTTGTTTCAACTTTCAGGGCCAAATTATTTGTTCCTTTAGAAGCCAAGAGCACGTCCACATTTGCTAGAGCATTCTCAGCATTAGCGATAGATATTGCTTCAGAAAATCCAGTTTATAATCTAGAATCAAATCATTCTATTTGGGAAGCCATGATCTATGGTCGCAATGTATACTATTTCTGTGTAGTGTGTATAATGTCTTGGGTACCTTGAGGCTTATACAATTATCAAAATACAAAAAAGGCATGTTTTAATGATAACTAGATAAATTCACAGTATGCCTTAACTCCACAATGAAGTGCCAATGTTGAGTTACAGCATGCAATCTGGGCATTTGCCATTTTTAGCTCGACCTTTCTTTGTACCTTCTATGGAGGTTTTTTGTTTGTGTGTTTCTGAAATGGATCAGGAAATGAAATCTAGGAGGGAATAGCAGTTTAGAAATAACTGTATTTTAAAGACCAGCCTAGGCGTTTCCGGTATCAGGCTGTCACCGTTTAATACTGACTCATAATTTCAGAGTTACCAGCAGTATGGTAAAAACTGATGGTGCCCATACAGTTATTTCTGAAGGGCCAGCCTAGGCACAGTTGTAAGACAGTTTCCGAGGGCACAGGGTTGTCACCGTTTTCTG
The DNA here is from genome assembly GCA_034641835.2 of Pinus albicaulis. Taxonomy (NCBI): domain Eukaryota; kingdom Viridiplantae; phylum Streptophyta; class Pinopsida; order Pinales; family Pinaceae; genus Pinus; species Pinus albicaulis. The sequence goes on along the minus strand of CM076575.1, from coordinate 1,521,891,400 downwards.
TCGTCAGTGTATCGGGCCTCGGCTCTCAATGATGATTATTACTCGAGTAGAAATTAAAATCCGATTCAGTGCCTATACATTAGTGAAATATATAGTATTAAATTTAAAGTTTAAAGTTTATCGTTTATAAAAAGAAGTTAGAACCTGCACGAAGGCACTTGCGGCTGGCAGCTGCTCGGACGACGGAACTTTGTTGCAGCTTGCTCTCTTACTCGGACGGAACTGGAATTCTGTTGCTCTTTGAAGTTTGCAAATTGCGGGCTGTTGCTCTTTGCGCGGAGGATTAATCTCTCACAGTCGCGTCTCAATTAATCTCTCACAGCATTGCATCTCAATACCACTCGGGAGTTGCTCTTTGCAAGTTTGCGGCGGAAGATATCTCTCACAGTGGCGTCTCAATATCACTCGGAACCCTTTGCGGCGGAAGATAAGAGTTAAAAACGAACTTCCCTTTCCAAATTACAGATTCAACGATAATGTTTCCGGCGAAAAAATCGATTAGGGTAAAAACGTTTCTAAAAATCGTGATACGGTTCAAATTTTTTCAAATACGTTTCAGATTTTGAGAAATACGTTTCATATTTTCAAATACGTTTCCAGATTTTTAACAAATACGTATCCAACTTCAAAAACGGGACGGAAACGGCCATTTTTGGGAAAAACCGTATCCAAAATTTCGGAAACGGATAAGATACGGATCGGAGGTGTTTCCGAGGAGTTTCGTACAAGTTTCAGTTTCCGAAACGGGGATCCGAGTTTCCAAGGGCCAGCCTAGGTGTTTCCGGCAACTTAGTATTAAACCGTTCCTATCTACTCACATAGCCAAGGAACAATTCGCTTTTCTTCATCATAGGCAAATCCACGAAGCGATTGGCACTACCCAAGAAGCCCTCCATTCCATAAAAACCAAGCACCTTAAATCCATTATTCTCAAGATTGACCTGGCAAAGGCTTTTGATTAGGTGAATTGGAGCTACTTACACCTCATTCTTATTCAAACTGGCTTTCCTCATACATTTATCAACTGGATTATGGGTTGCATTTGCCATGCTACATTCAGCATTCTACTTAATGGCACTGCATCTGACTTCTTTCATGCAGGTAGAGGCCTACGTCAAGGATGTCCTCTATCACCATCATTGTTTGTCCTGGATATGGAAGGTCTCTCAGTTCTCATCAAAAATGCTAAGGCTCAGGGGACCATTCATGGACTCCACATTAATGACATTTTACATCTTACTCATATATTATTCGTGGATGATGTTCTAATCTTTCTTGATGGCTCTGGACAGGACTCGGTACAATTTGATAAACTACTCCAAAGTTTTTGCAGAGCCACCGGAATGATTCCAAATGCACTCAAGTCTACTATTATCATGACTGGATGCTCGACTCAGGAACTGGGCATCACCGTGAATCTATTTGCATATGTTCGTATTGATATCAGCGAGGGTCTAAAATACTTGGGATATCACATCAAACCAAACGATTATCAAATCAAAGATTGGAACTGGCTCATAGCCAAAGTTGAACGCAGAATCAATGTTTGGTACAATAGATGGCTATCCAGAGCTGGACGTTTAGTCCTCATTATATCAATGCTCGAAGCCATTCCAGTCTATTGGATGACCCTGGCTTGGATACCTATTGGTGTTACCAATCGAATTAAATGCATTTGTAGACATTTCTTATGGCGCAACCAGGAAAAGGATTACACTTTTGCCTGGATTGCATGGGATTGCATCAACATCCCCAAGCAATGGGGTGGTTGGGGGATCAAAGATCTCCATCTCTTTTCGAAAGCTCTTGCTGCCAAAATTTGTTGGCTTTTAATCACTGGTCATAGTCTCTGGAAGGAGGTCATAGTTGCGAAATACATCGCGCCCAGGAATACCCTTGACTGGATCAGGGACAGAATCAGGTCGCCCACTGGTGCATCCATAATTTGGAAAGCGATCACAAAAGCTGCTCATCTCATTCAGAGGGGTCTATCGTGGCAAACTGGCTCCGGGGAATCTGTTCAAATTGGTACTGATTCATGGTCTGGTAGTGGAGAATTTTATAAGCTACCAGATTTATTATTGGAGCATCTGGCTCGCAGAGGCATCATCTTCCTTGCTCAGATCACGGATACGGTTCACAGAACCTGGCAGGGACAAGCCTGGTTGCCGGCGGCTAACCTTGACATTCCACGAGATGGTATTCAGGATTGGAATAATTTCATATGGGCATTAAAAGCTTCAAACATTCACCTCACAGAACAGGAAGACCAGTTGATTTGGGCATGCTCACCAAAAGGCCAATATGCGCCAAAGCTTGGCTACTTGTCGCTTATTCAGCACAAGGAGCCACCACAAAAATCCCGGTGGTGGCATAACATATGGAAACTGAAAGCCTCGCATAAACACAGAACCTTATTCTGGTGTATATTAAACCATTGCATACCCACCATGGACTTTCTCCATCGTCGCGCCATCCATGGGCCCTCAAGATGTTGCTATTGCCTGTCTAACAACAAGGACACTTCACACCTTTTCCTGTACTGTAATGGAATTTTGGACATCTGGGCACAGGCTGATGTTTGCTTGGGCTGCCAACATCCTTGGCAGGGGTACTCACTACAAGATGCCTGGACGAATTGGTGGCAGATGAATGCTAACTCCTCGAAACTGCGTAACCTCCCTCTGATCTTTGCTTGGGAAGTTTGGATTGGCCGTAACAAATTCATTTTCAATGGCCAACCGATCAACGGGGATCACATTTGTGTTGCGATCATAGCAACTTACAACCTTTTGCCTAAAGAGAACCACCAGAAACCTTCCATGATTGTTGTCCCTGAAATAATTGACTGCAGCCGACCTTGGGCTTATTTTGATGGTGCGGCAAATCCACAGGGCTGTGGGGGGGGAGCAATTCTTCATGTAAATGATCATCACCATTATCACATAAGGATGGGACTGGGCCCTCGCTCGAATAACTATGCAGAACTTCAATGCCTTAGACTTCTTCTGATCTTCGTGCGAGAAAAACATTGCAACTCCGTACAAATATTTGGAGACGCTCTTCTTGTGATCAACTGGTTCAATGATCATGCACTTTGTCACACGCACACACTATCTACACTTCTGAGGGAGGTTCATCATCTCAAGCTACTATTTGACTCCATCTCTGTGGCACATATTTACAGGTCTCAGAACAAAGTGGCTGATAAGCTATCCAAAGAAGCCTTGGAGCTGATTTGGGGCACGTGGCATATTACAGAGCAGATCGGCGAACAGGTGTACAAGTTTTTTCATCGGCCTTTTATGGATGAGGCACCAGATCACCGGGTTGTTTGATTGAAGAGCCTGATTTGGGAGGTTATTTTGATTTGCATTTTCTCCCATGGACTATTTATCGGCTATATTGTACTTATATTTTTGTTTTTTTCTCTTATTTATCCGGTAAGTTATGCACCGAACTTACATGTGATGTTATATGCAAACATCTATGATTGTATCAGCGGCTTGTTGTATGGGTTTTTATTGGAAGCTAGATGTAGGCTCTATATGGTTATTTTTTGAAAGCCAGATTAGTAATGTTAACTACCAGCAAATGTAACATGTAACTTATCTATTAATGAAAAGTTACGAATTTTTCCTTTGTGAAAAAAATCAATGACATTAGTTAAATATAAAAATACACCACAGTAGTTTGCAAATGCAAAAAGAAGTGGCATAATTTTCAGTCTTCAAAATTTAAAAGAATGTCTATAATGTCATATACTTGTAATCTCTAAAAGAATCACAAAATTAAAACATAATCAAAATTTAAACATACAAATTACAATACAACTACATTGTAAAATTACAGAGAACATATTCAAATTTCAAAATTTTAAAAAGGAAGTCAATAATGTCAAGTAGTTTTAATCCATAAGCGCAAACCTCAATTTTTTTTATCAAATTCAGTTGTAGATTCAACTTGAAGTTTGAATTCGATCAAGATCAACTCGAGGTTCAAATTCGATTCGGTTCAAATTCGATCAAGTTCGACCTTTGGGTTTGGATTTCAAGTTCGGCAAACTTGAATGAATCTAAAAAAATATTTGGGCTTCGCCAAACTTCAAACCTCAAGGGTTCAAATTCAGTGAACCCTGTGACATTGGTCATAATGTATGACTGTGGGCTCTAAATTTTGACTGAACAACCCAACAAGTAGTTTCCTCTACCATATGGCCTTCCAGGCTATAGGGCTCGCAACAATGTACTCGGCGTTAGCTAAGCTCAGTGCTATTAATCTTTTCTTCCTGTTGAACCAGGAAACAGTTGCTAACCCAACATTGAAGGTACAACCTGAAGTGCTCTTCATGTCTATTTAACCCCCTACCCAACCTACATTTGTGAAGCCCTGAAGCCTCACACCATCAACCTACTTATACAACAACCCATAATATGTTGTGCTCCTGAGATACCTCAACATGTGCTTGGCAACAACCCAATCCACTCTGCTCGACTCAAGCATGAACTGGCTCAACTGGTTAATTGCAAAGCAAACGGCAGGTCATGTGTTCACCAAATACATCAACGACCCAAAAAGTTGCCTGTAAAGAATGGCATCAACTCGCTCTTCTCTAGTAGCATCCACCTTCCTCCAGTTTGTGACTAGAGGCATGGTCATGGGCCTACAATCCTGCATGTAGAACCTCTTGAGAATCTCTTGTGTGTACTTGCACTGTCCCAAGAAAATATCCCCGTCACCATGCCATACCTCTAGCCCAAGGAAATAGTACATCATCCCTAGGTCCTTCATCTCAAACTCCCTTGCAAGATCCTTCTTACAATCCTGGATCAAACTATCTACTCCTATCAATATCAAGTCATCCACGTGCAGCACTAGAATGAGTGGAAGACCTCCAACCACGATGTAGTATAGGATGGGATCTGTCTCACTCTTAGTGAAGCCCAATCCTAGAAGGTAGTTGTCTACTTGCACATGCCATGCCCTTGGTGCTTGTTTGGGCCCATAAAGAGCCCTCTTCATCCTATAAACATGTGTGTCTCTGCCCCTCAACTTGCTCAACATAAATCTCTTCCTCAACAAGTTTGTTAAGGAAAGTAGACTTTACGTCCATTTGGTGGATCTTCTACTCCATCTGCGATGCAATCGCCAATATGGTCCTAATGGACTATCAAGCCACGAGTGCAAAAATCTCATTGTAGTCTATCCCCTCGACCTGAGAGAACCGTTTGGCCACAAATTTAGCTTTTCACTTCTCCACACTCCCATTAGCCCCATGCTTTATCTTGTACACCCAACGTAAAGCAACCATTGATTTGCCAATCGGTCTTGGCACTTCTCTCAGGTATCATTCATCATGATGGAGGAATACTCCTCCACCATGGCATCTCACATTACCTGCTGAGAGGCTGCCTCCTTGTAGCAAGAAGGTTCTGAGTTTATCAACACAGTCATCAATGCCATGTACCATGTATATCCCTATGGTTGTTTACTCTGTGTGAATGTGGAGTTGGGGGCTCCAGCTCCCTCCTAAGCCTCCATGATCAACTGATCTGCCCACTTAGCTCGTCCTCTCCTTGTGTTGGGAGTCACTAGCTGAGTGGGCTCCACTTGCTCTACTCTCTCCTTTTCTTGCGCTTTCTCCTGATCAATGTGTTGCTCAGCTTGCCCAATAGCTAGTTGTGATGAAGTCTGAGGAGTTGGTTGAGCCTTCTCCTCCTCGTGTGCTACACATTGCTCACACTCCAAGGACTTCCTAAGAGGCCTTTCTTCGTCGAACTTCACATCACACCTAATTACGATCTTCCTGAGTGTTGGGACGCACACCCTGTACGACTTAGATGTCTCACTATAGCCCACAAAAATACCCTTCTCTGTTGTCGGCTACAGCTTATTCCGATTATCAAAAGGCACGTGGCAGTAAACTAGATTGCCAAAAATCTGGAAGTGAGACACGTCAAGCTTATTGCCTGTGAAAACCTCCTATGGCGTGACTCTACCTAGCACCCTATGTGGGCTCCTATTCTGCAAACGGACTACAATGTTGCATGCCTCTTCCCAAAGAAACATTGGCAACCCCTGGTCATGCAACATGGCCTTAGTCGCTAATGCTCTAATTCTTGCACTTAGCCACCCCATTCTACTTAGGCTTATTATGCAAGGTGAGTTGTCTCATAATGCCCTCCCTGGCACACAAGTCCCTAAAGGCGTTTGAGATGTACTCCCCACCGTTGTCTGACCTCAATGCCTTGATCTTTTTACTTGTCTGGTTCTCCACCAAGGCTTTAAACTCCACGAACTTCAAGAAGACTTAATCTTTCTTCTTCATGAAGAATATCCAAGTCTTTCTCGAGTGGTCGTCAATGAAGGAGACATAATACCTGTATCCCATAAGGGATGGAGAAGAAAATGGTCCACAGACATCTGAATGAACCAGCTCCAAGATGCTCTTGGACCTGTTGTCTCTGTTGGGGAAGAATGACTTGGAATACTTGCCAAGTGTGTAGCCCTTGCACACATCATGCTAGTCTACGTTGCACTGTAGCATCCTTGCGACAATCTCTCTGAGAATCTTCGATGCTCCAAGGTGCAACCCATACACCTATGCCAAAGCTCCCCAAGGTCACGGCTCTGCTCACTAACTCCTCCACTGCTCAAGGTTGCGGCTACCTCAAACTATAGCCTGTAGAGGTTCTTCACCCTAACTCCAATCTACTTAGCTACTCTGGAGTTGAAAGGCTTTATAAATAGCTTTCCTCTGTTGAAAATAACCTCATGACCCTTGTTCTCCAAGGTTGAGACTAAAACAAGATTTATCTTTAATTTTGGGACGTAGAGAGGATTCCCAGACTCCCTCTCAAACTTGACAGTACCCATGCCCTTGGCTAGGTGTCTACCATCATGTTAATTTTGGGAAACTAGGTCCAAAATCCATGTTGCATTGCTCATATGATGATGATGATATTTTTGTTGGATTCCTCTTTTGGAGAGGTGCAAGATTGATCCAAAGATCATCTTGTTTGGATGAGCAGAACTTATATTTTGAATTTATTTTCCACACATGTGCAAATTGTCAAGGTCAGCCAGATTTGTAATGTAGGCTCACAAGCCCCAAAAAATGTGTCACACACCCTCATTGATGGATATAAATTGGAGAGAGATGATGCCCATTTCATCATCATCTCATCACACATATTCCTCTTCCTCTGATTGGTTCATACAGCCTTTGGAGGCTTCTTTCTCTCTCCCACGTGTGAAGCTGAAGCTGAAGCAGGAAAATTTTGGACTGTTTTTAGGGCTTTTTGGACAGCATTGACTTTGGTTCAACCCTTGAAGTTTGACCGCGGTTTTAGCAAATAAATTCTGATTTTTGGAGGTCGTACTGTTGGGCACAAAAATCGAGGTTGAACGTTGACTTTGACCGCAACGTTGATTTCTGCATTGACTAGTTTTTGTTGACTTGCGTTGACTGTTTGGGAGTTGCCTTTGAGGTTTGTGTGACTCCTGGAGGAAGGTTGATCTTGTATGTTGGAAGCGTTGGTTTGGCCAGCCTAAGTCTTTGCTGGCTAGGGCATCCTGTTGAATGCTATAACAAACATTTCTCTCAATATTTGTTGGACAGAAAGAATTACAAATTCTGATATATTATTTGGTTTGTCTTATGTTGATCTATTATTATATGTTCTATCAGCATTTTACTTTCATGTTTATGTGATTGCTAAATTGAATTGGGCCTATATGAAAGATTGAAGTAAAACTACATTAAGCATAGAACATACCATGGTTATCTAAAATTAAAATGGTATCAGAGCTAAGGTGAAGACTAAGCCCAAGCTAGTGTGAAAAGCAATCACTGAAGAAGTTGTCTTATCAAGGACAAATGGCCGCCTCAAGCTACAAGGGTTTCAAATCTGATGTGATAAGCTGACTGATAAGTATGATTATCATGCTTGGAAGATGTCTTTGGATTTGGTATTGGAAGATCAAGATGTCATGGATTATGTGTAGGGGAAGATAAATGAGCTTCCATCAAATGCATTGGCTGCCACAAAGACGAAGTATAGAAAAGGGGAAAACAAAGCGAAGATGATTCTCAGGGATTCTATACATAAGTACTTGGTTGCTTATATCTCTGAGTTGGGCACAACTAAAGAGATGTATGATAAGTTGGTTAGCATGTTTAGGGCTAGCAATGCTAATCAAGTTCTCTTCTTCAAGAACAAGTTGGAGAATATCAAGAAGGGCAAAGATGAATCCATTCAATCCTATTCTATGAGGCTCACAAAAATCAAGAATGATCTCCTAGATATTGGAGAAAAAGTCGCTGACTGAGAGCTTGTCCTCATTGCTCTTGGAGAACTCCCCCGAGACTGGTATGTATTTAATACTACGATTCTTAATAATAATGTCATTCCTGATTTTGATGAATTGTTGACGAGATGCACTCAAGAGGAGACAAGGATGATGGAGAGAGACCATCCCTCGAATGGGAATGGAGGTGACCCTACTGCCTTCACCACTCATGCAAAGAAGAAGAACAATGGTGGTCCGAGAAATCAAAACCATGGAAGAGCAGGTCCCAAAGGAAGAAAATGAAGATGTTACACTTGTACAAGTTTGGTCACTATGCAAGAGACTGCCCCAATAGAAGGGACTCTCCTAGAGATGATGACAACAACAACTTCAGAGAGAATGGAAATCAAAGGAACAACATGTTCAAAGGAAAGAGGAAGGCTCCCTCTGATCGAAGTGGAAATGGGCAACCTTTCAAGAGGTCAAGGAATTCCAAGTATGATGAATCTAATGTTGTTGATAGGAAAAACGAATATATTCTTATATCTGCCCTCTCTATTGCATCTCCTTCCGATATGCTAGATAATTGGTTGATTGATGGTGGTGCCTCAAGGCACTTCACTGGATATAAGGAAGCTCTCTCTGATTTGATTGAAAATGATACTAATCTAGAAATTATCCTTGGAGACAATGCCACCGTGAAAGGGATAGGGACAGTGACCCTTCATCTAAATCAAGGTCAAGTCTTCCGCTTGCAATATGTGTTGTACGTACCTAACTTGAAGAAGAATCTAGTGTCTATATCGGCAATGGAAGACAAAATATTCAAGGTGGCATTCATCGATGGAAAGGTACGCATTTGGAAGAGGCACTTCAATGAAGCGTTCATTCTTGCTTTTAGAGTTGCTACACTCTATCAAGTTGGTGGAAGCCCGTTGGGGTCTATGACATGTGACACAACCCTTCAATCCGAGCTATGGCACCCGAGGTTTGCACACCTTCATTTCAAAGCCCTTCCCGAAGCAAGAAAGGCGGTGACAGGGATGCCTAAATTTAAAGATGATCACGAAGGTGTATGTCAAGGTTGTGCCAAAGGAAAGCATACAAGGAGATCATTCCCCTCAAGTGCCATGAAGACATCTGATATTTTGCAATTGATACATTCTGATCTATCTGGTATGCTACCCGTAACATCCTTGGGAGGATGCTTATATTATATCACTTTTATAGATGACTTATCTCGCAAGACTTGGATATATTTCTTGAAGAAGAAGGACGAAGCATTCAAATGGTTTTGTACCTTCAAGGCCTTGGTTGAAAATCAAACAGGGAAGAAGATCAAAATTTTGAGGACCGATAATGGGACCGAGTATGAGTCAAATGAATTCAATGACTATTGCAGGGAAGCTGGCATTAAGAGGGAGACCACCACTGTGTATACTCCCGAGCAAATGGTGTTGCCGAAAGGAAGAATAGAACCATTTTGGAAGTTGCTAGTGCCATGCTTTATTAACAAGGTCTCCCGAAATTTCTATGGGGAGAAGCTACCAACACTACTATGTACGTTCAAAATAGATGCCCAGATTCTGCATTGGACTCCAAAACTCCCGAAGAAGTCTTCTCTTGTAAGAAGCCCAATATCTCTCATTTTAGAGTTTTTGGTAGTCCCGTTTATTTTCATGTATCGAAAGAAAAGAGAAGCAAGTTGGATGCTTCTGGGAAGAAAGGAATATTTGTGGGCTACAGTGAAACCTCGAAGGTATATAGAATCTATGTGTCTGGTCAAAGAGAAGTGGATATATGCCACGATGTCACCTTCGATGAAGATGTTGCCCCTCAAGAAAGTGAGGAATCTTCCTAGCTCAAAGGAAGAAAAAGAAGAAGGAGAAGCTGGAAGGCAGGAAGAACCGAAGGATGAACCGATGCCCGATGTTGAAGGTCTGATGGATCCTATATATCCACCTCCTTCAAATAAAAGGAGACCCTCATGGATTAGGGACACTCTCGGAGATGCCGAGAGACATATTGCTCCAAGGGGAACATTCCGTGAAAGTAAGAAGCCGAATAGGTACCAAGGGTACCTAGCAGCCATGAGTACTATTGTACAATCTAAGCCTAGATGATTTGAAGAAGCCCTAAAGCATCAAGTTTGGAAGGATAATATGCACGAAGAATATGAATCCGTAATGAAAAATGATGTCTAGGATGTGGTCCCGAGACTGGAGGACAAATTTGTTGTCAACTGGAAATGGCTCTACAAGATCAAGCATCGAACCGATGGAAGTGCTGAAAAGTACAAGGCAAGATTTGTTGCTCGGGGCTTCTCTCAAAAGGAAGGCATAGATTATGATGATATATTTGCACCTGTTGCCCACTATATCACCATCTGATCGATCATTTCCCATGCTACAATGCATGGATGTGAAGACTGCCTTTTTACATTGTTCAACCAAGAAAGAGGTTTATGTGGATCAACCTCTGGGATTCGAAGTCCAAGATAGAGACACATGTGCATGCAGGTTGAAGAAATCCCTCTATGGGTTGAAGCAAGCCCCCAGGGCTTGGTATGAGAGGATTGATCACTACTTGATAAAGTTGGGCTTCACTCGATGTGATGTTGATCCAAACCTTTATTTTAAGGTTGATAAAGAAAGGCCTCTCATTCTGGTTCTCTATGTGGACGATCTCTTCCTAACAGGTGTTGACCCTCTCATTCATCAATGTAAGAGGGACCTAGCTTCCGAGTTCGAGATGAAGGACCTAGGACTGACGCACTATTTCCTAGACTTGGAGGTCTAGCAAAGGCCAGGTGAGATTTTCCTTTCTCGAGGAAAATATGTTGTGAAGCTGCTGGAGAGATTTGGGATGGTGGACTGCAAGTCTGTGACGACTCCGATGGAACTCAACTTTAAGAAATTGTGTGGAAGTGTTGTTGGGCCCGAGTTGGGAAATCCCACCAAGTATCGTCAACTCGTGGGGACCTTGATGTTCTTAGTGAACTCACGTCTGGACATATGTTTTGCAGTGAACACATTGAGTCAATATATGGTTGAGCCTCATCACATTCATTGGATTGGTGCCAAGAATCTCTTGAGATATCTTCGGGGCACAATCAACCATGGGCTGAGATACACTAGCAGGAGTATGAGGCTCCATGGATATACGATGTTGATTGGGTAGGTAGTGTGGTGGATCGTAAGAGCACATCTGGATGTTGCTTCACTCTTGGTTCTGCTTCGATATCTTGGATGAGCAGGAAGCAGAAATTGGTTGCTTTTAGCACCACCGAGGCCAAATACATTACAGCGAGTACGGCCTGTTGTGAAGCTGTTTGGTTGAGAAAGCTCTTGAGTGACTTGTTTGGACATGTGCAAGATACCACCGTTATCCTTTGTGATAACCAGAGTGGGATTCGTCTTTTTGAGAATCCCGTGTTCCATAACCGATCCAAGCACATTGATATTAGGTACCACTTTGTCTGGGACATGGTACAGCGAGGCGTCGTAAGGCTCCATCACATTGAGACTGATGAGCAGGTCGCAGATATTCTCACAAAGCCCCTCGAGAAGGTCAAATTCTTAACTTTCCGTGAGAACCTTGGGATTGTGGACAAACCTTATTTTGAGGGTCCCGCTTGAGTTGGACTATGAGCTCTAGGAGCTCCAGGGGGCTTGGGGATAGCTTCTTGGAGCTATAAGCAACCACAGGACAAGGTTCGCTAAACCTTGTTGGTGTGCTTCTTTCGCACCGTTGTGATATTGAGTTGGTTCACCCTCTCTTTGATCTATGCCCTGCATGCATCCTACCCATGGAGTTTCGGACTCATGGGAAGTACCTCTCATTTGGCTAATGAGGTGGGAAATGTGGATAAAGACCGATAGCATGACCAATGGACGCATCAAAGATTGTCGTACTCTTTGTGTCTAGGATGGGATGTGTCCAACACCTTGATCTCGGATCAAGTCTGATGAGGTTCTTACCTCTAAATTGGCTTCAGGTTAGTATGTGGCTCACTCTTGAGTCTGGTTGAGGTTTTTACCTCTAAGCTGACTTCGAGTCAGCAGAGTGTGATGTCTTTGTGACTCACTCTCATTTGTTTTCCCCAAGAGCCAGCAAAGCATGTTACAGCAGAATGACACAGGATTGCAGGATGATGATGATAGTACATGATGTACTGGATGACAGGATGGCACAGGTGGACATATGTAGTTCTCCCTAGTTGAGAGGGAGTGTTAATTTTGGGCAACTAGGTCCAAACTCCATGTTGCATTGCCCATATGATGATGATGATATTTTTGTTGGATTCCTCTTTCGGAGGTGCAAGATTGATCTAAAGATCATCTTGTTTGGATGAGCAGAACTTATATTTTGAATTTATTTTCCACACGTGCAAATTATCAAGGTCGGCCAGATTTGTAATGTAGGCTCACAAGCCCCAAAAGATGTGTCACACACCCTCATTGATGGATATAAATTGGAGATGGATGATGCTCGTTTCATCATCATATCATCACACATATTCCTCTTCATCTGATTGGTTCGTACAGCCTTTGGAGGCTTCTTTCTCTCTCCCACGTGTGAAGCTGAAGGTGGAAAATTTCGGACTGTTTTTAGGGCTTTCTGGACAGCGTTGACCAGCTTTGACTTTGGACCAACCCTTGAAGTTTAACTGTGGTTTTAACACAGAAATTATAATTTTGAGGTCGTACTACTGGGCACAAAAATCAAGGCTGAATGTTGACTTTGACCGCAGCGTTGACTGGTTTCTATTGACTTGTGTTGATTGTTTGGGAGTTGTCTTTGAGGTGTGTGTGACTCCTAGAGGAAGGTTGATCTTATATGTTGGAAGCGCTGGTTTGGCCAGCCTAAGTCTTTGTTGGCTATGGCATCCTATTGACTGCTGTAACAAACATTTCTCTCTATATTTGCTAAACAATAAGAATTACAAATTCTGATATATTATTTGGCTTGTCTTCTGTTGATCTATTATTATGTTCTATGAGCATTTTACTTTCATGTTTATGTGATTGCTAAATTGAATTGGGTCTATATGAAAGATTGAAGTAAAACTGCATTAAGCACATAACATACCATGGTTATCTAAAATTAACACATCATCTCCCAGCTCTATGTGAAACTACATGTCCTTTTCGGTCAACTGGCTTAAATACTGTGTGTTCCCCGTCATGTGACAAGATGCTCCACTGTCAACATACCACACATTGTTAGCTAGTGAGCTTGCCATGCAAGATATGAACGAGAACTCCTCCTCAAAGTGAGAGGTGAAGTCCTCCACCTCCATTGATGCTGCCACGTGGTCCTTCTTAGACCCCTTCTTCCTACATAGATATTTGGTCTAGTGTCCAAACCTATGGCAAGATAAGCACTTTATCTTGTTGAGATCTTTCTTTTTCTTCTCGCCTCTGGAGTTGGACTCGGCCCCTCTTGCGCCTTTCTTGCCCTTAGCCTTGCCCCCTTTGCCAGCTAGGGCAAAATTCTCTTCTTCCTTGCTCTTTACATGAGACCCAGCTTTGGCCTGCTTTCGGATCTCCTCTTGGACACGGTAACTCCACAACCTCTCCCATCCTAGTAGGTTTCTTTGGCACTGATAGCATCAGTAAAGTTTTCTCATGACTTGGGAAAACCCAACATGCAAAACTAACAAGGTCTTTGTTCAAGATTGTCTCCCCAACTCCAGCTAGCTCATCCCTCATTTGGGTGAACCTGGTGAGATATGAGACCATGGACTTGGACTTCGCCATCCAGATATTTTTGAGTTTGACTTTGAGTACCAACTTCATGGCCTCACTCGAACCCTCGTACAGCCCTATGATGATTGTCCACATAGCCTTAGTGGTCTTCTTACCGGATAGGTGAGGTATGATGTGACCTTTGACTCCAAGGGTAATTCTTCTAACCTTTGCATCTTTGTTGTTGTGTTAAGCCAACTTACTAAAGGTTTGTTGGTTGGGTTGGTGGACTGTCCACAAACTCCCAAACTCCTTGATCCTCCAGCACTACACCAATCCTCTCCCTCCAAGAACAAAAGTTTGATCTCAAGGCGTTCCTCAAATCTCAACGCCAAATATGCCATATTGCAATTCGATCTGCACAGAAACCCTAGCACAACCCCTTAACTAAATTGTGCCCTCCTTTGCGCCTTTAACCTATTCTTGAGATCAAAACAATGATGTTGGTCTTCAATCAGAGGCAACGCTCTGACACCAGGTTAGTTTTCTTGAAACCCGGAACCTAAACACTGAATATCTAAAGCAAAGTAACTAAAACTAAAAGTTTAACTTCAATTCAATGGTATGTTGAGTTTCTTAACTTGCATGCATACTGGAAAAATTGAAGACAAACACACCATAAAAGCAGTACACCGGAAATTTACCTAGGAAACCCCAACTCCGAGGAAAACCTACAAAACTTGTGTGTTCTAACTTCTTATTATGCTTCGGTGATTTACAATATTCATAAAATGATTAGAAAGAGGAGGGAGGACTTCCCTTCACTCTACAGATCTCTCAACACAAGTTGATCTACACTCTACTCGCTCTCGACCTCACTGCCTGCGCACTGTATAAAAATCGTACAAGTTTGTACAGCCCCTTTGTGCAACTAAAATCAGCCCGACTGAAAATGAATGTTGGTCGGAAGATTTTGAGGTTGTTTGACCTCTCTTTTGTGCCCTAGTTGCGTTGCACTGAAAACACTAGGCGCTAAAATAAACACCCTTTTTCTCCTGAGTTGAACACACAAGTTGTCTAGTGCATAATGAGCCAAGTCTACGCCCATTTTGCTCCTTTGAAGTCGACCTAGGCCCACCATCTCCACGAACCACTGAGATTATATCTCAATGGATGGTTGAGATCACTTCATTTTTTTATTACAGGAAAATTAAATTTTTCCCAAGTCAAAATAATATGATAAAGTGTAAATTGTGCCTTTGGCCCACCTATCAGTCCCCCTGCTAAATTTAGTGCACCTCAAAATTTAGCTGAACCCTTCCTCCTTTAATTCCACTCAACAAGTTTCAATATAATTTCCTGAAATCATGGTTCCCCTTTCCTAATTTTTGAGGGGTCACGATTCCAACACATTTGCGTTTCGAATACACAATTTCATTTCCCCATATCATGCAACTTAGGTTTCATGCCTATTTTTGGTGGTGCATCCCCTTCATGAGCATTATTTTGTGCACACTATTACTATTTTTGGATAAGGGTGAAATGCCTTTGATGGACTCATGTTGTAACATGGCCAACCATGGATTTAGGAGAGTCATGGAGATAGTTAGAAGGATGATATATTTTATTGTATGAGAGATTTAACTCTCTCTATATGAAAATAGGAGATTCTCTCCATTTCAAAGCAACGGAAGGCAATTGTCAATTAGAGGATTGTGAAAGAGAGAAGTGATAGGAGAGTGTATATCTTGGAGATTATTGATGTTAAGCTCCCTTGTATATCAAATGCTTGAAGACTAATAAAGAAGTGAGGTATTGATCTACTTTGTTGTATGGTTATATATAAGCTCTTCAATTTTCTTGTTAATTATGTGTAGAAAACATCTTGTTATCATTTTAATTTTAAGGCATATTAATCATGTTGATTTTTATAGCTCAAGCAGGTACTTTTGCACAGGCCTTGTGTTTAGGCATGCAGAAATCGCCCACATTCTCCTTAGAACACTTGCTCTAGTGTGAGCAAGTTGCTAATGTAACTTAACCAAAGTCACACTTAGGAAACAATACATATTAATATGTTGGCTCATTGAGCTAAAAGAAACTTAGGAAAAGTAAAGTAATTTACTTTCGTAAGCTTTAATCTTAGTCATAGATCTCAAGTGAGGCGAGATCTAATCTCAGCCATCAATCACTTTGAGATCAGGTTTAGGGTTAGGGATTTAACTCAATGTAAAGTTATAAAAACAAGGCTAGGGAGAGGGAGTTTGAGGGGGATCCAATGAGTCTAAAAGTGTATCTCATGCATGACTTAGACTAGGACTAATCTCAAAAATAGATTCTTGGTTGAAAGATAAAGACAGCTCAAGGTAGAGGTTTTCTCACACACAATGGAACAATTGAATAGGTTGAGCAATAGATAGAGGGAGAGAGTGCAAACAGCGAGGGAAGAGACATTTTCTGGCAATGTGTAGTCTTGTACAAGGATCCATGCAATTCCATATAGTCATATGGACAAGACCATAAGAATCCATAGTCATACGTAGACAATACATGCTTGCATACATTCCATGCAATATGTCGTACAGCTATACAGCAAGTCGTACTCTCTCAACAGGTGTTCCACTCAATTCGAAGTGATTTTGGTAACCCTGTAGTGTTATTTTCAAAGGCACCGCGTGGAGGTTTCGACGTAAGTTTTTTTGAAAGAATGAAAAGTTTATTTGAAGGAGTAATTACCTATGTATAAGTGAAATTAAATTGTATGCTTCCCTTATTTAATTTCTATCTATTGTGTAATTTGAAGGTATGGTTTGAATATTTTATTCAAGATTAATAAATCCAGCAATCTACTTGTTTGATTAATATCATCAAGACAACAGTCACCTAGGTATTGAAATTTTCACATCGTATCAGAGTTAATTCCCTAATTAAGATTCTCAAAGATTTGCAGTGGTAAATCAACTAGGACCTACAATTAGATGATTTCAAACTAATTCTCAAATATGGGAGCTTGTGTAGTTGATCTTCGAGATGGCATCAACTAGCCTCAAGTTTGGGGATAGATTAGATGGTGCCTTGAATTTTTTAGCATGGCAGGTGAGAGTTACACTCTTACTAAAAAGAATGATCTCTGGGATATTATGAAGAACATTGTGACTCTACCTATAGATCAATGGGACTTGGTAGCTCACAACAAGAAGGAAGTGAAGGCCAAGCAGATGATCTTGGATGTCATAAAGGATCATTTGATCCCTAATGTATTCAAGAAGAAGATGGCAAAAAAGATGTTTAATGCCATGGTTAGCCTTTACGATAGCCAAATCATAAACAGAAAGATAATAGTACAAAACAAACTCAGATCCATAGTAATTACACAGACACGGTCAATAGTTACCTTATGAAGGTCACACAAATTCGTGATCAACTTGTAGCAATTGAGGTGGTTGAAGATGTAGATCTAGTGAACATGGCACTAAATGATTCCCAGCTTCATGGGAACCATTTTTCAAAGGTAGTTGTGCTCGTGAAAACCTTCCTAACTTTAAGAGGATTTAGGATGATTGTATCCAAGAGGAGACTCAGATGGAGTCAAAGACCCGTAAGAAGGGTGATGATGAGAAACTAGCTCTATTTGGTCAATCAAATAAAGACAAAGGTAAAGGCCCTAACAAGGGTAAGTGAAAGAGTGAGAAGTCAACCTCACAACCAAGAAAGAAAGACCTGAGTAAAATTGCACAATGTCCCAAGGGGATTTCTTTTCCCTTAGGGTTTCAAAACATTGAATTTATTGCACTAATAACGTAATATTATTCACAGCCTTCCCAATGGCAATTAAAATGCAACAAGGGACAAATAAGCAAAAGCAATAGGAAACATAGGCAATATGAAAAATTCAGTAACTCAGCTCCACTTTAACAATCATTTACTAGGACTACTACACCCCAACAGTATCAATCCTTCCAAAACTGAAAATAGAGTCCAAATTACCCTTAGTTAATTGTAATGTCCCCAATTAAATTAATTTGCTAAGAATAATTTCCATTTTTGCAATTTGGGTGTTGGGAAAAATTTTGGAGGAGAAACTTAGGAAAAGTGGGTCGAAGAGCTTTTAGTGGAATGTGGAGGCCACTCACCCATAAAATAATACGCACCACTTGGTAAAGAATTCGATTTCCTAAGTGAGATCGAAATCATAGGAGGGACCCACATGAGACCCAAGACCAGTCAACATAAATAGAAGGAAAGAAGCATCATTTGGGGTCTTTTGTCAATTTGAAAATCGAATTTGCCTTAGTTGTTCAGCTGAACCAAGAGTGTTGTTTAGCACAAAAGCTTCCCAAGGAATGAAGCTCAACCTTTCTACGGTGGACCTAGAGTGCCACCCTAGGAAGGCTTTCTTCCCTATCAGTGAGACCAAAGGGGAGACTCTCACAGGCTCTACGCATTTCTGGAGGTATTCCCACGCAGTTCTGGAGCAGTTGCAGCGCAGAGGGAGGAGCCACGTTGTTACTGGAGGAGCAGTGAAGTGGGGTGTTGTTTGGAGGAGATACAGGCACATTTTGTGATCATTTCCAACGGGGAGGAGTGCAACTATAGCAGGGAGGAGGTTCCCATACGCAAAACTCACTGCCCAAGCTTAAGAATTGCATCACCCTCTCCATGACTGCGGAGTCACTGGAGTGAGGTAATTTTTGGCAACATATTCTAGAGGAGTTGGGACCTGGGGTGTTGAGGAGTTGTTTGGAGGGCTATTGGAAGGAGATTGTTGGAGTTTGGGGAGCAGAGATTTATTGGTTCAGCCATAGTGACAGTTTTTTGGTTTGGAGGAGAGCCAAGCTGTGAGGGACCAATTTTGGAATGTCAAAACCAAGGGAAATCCTTTCTGGGCTATTCTGGGTTTTCGGCAATGAGCTCACCCACAATTTCATAGAATTTTTTGGGCAGTTTAGAGGGGGAAAACCAACAGTTGAAGTTGGCTAGCAGTGCAAAACCAAAAGGACAACGCAGCTACCTGGGCAGCAGATTTATTGTAGCAGTAGGGCATTCCTATTTCTATCCCCTGAGGCTTGTAGCTTGCCTTGTGCAAGACCAGGTGCATTTTCTCCAACTCATTTTGTATTACAGCGCTGTTATAAATAAAATCTTGGCCAGTTTGGTGGTTTGGAAGAATTTCTGGTTTATGTGTGTGATTTCTAAAAAAATTCTGTGTTGTTATATTTACATGTCTTTGCTTATCATTGTAAATTTCCAGTAGGAATATTACATTAATCCAACAGTTGCTACGCTTACAGTACTGTAAATCCACCACCTCAAACAGCAATTGATCCCATAACTTTAATCACTTACAGAATAGTAGCCTAAGAATTTTGGTGTACCGGTGATGCCCTAATTGGCTGAGCAAATGGTTGTCCCGACTGACTTACTTGTTGCTAATTATTTGGTCAAACTATTCGACCCTGACTAGTCCTATTGTTCTAAATGAGTGTCTGAGGTGAGGAAAAGTCATTTTTACTACTGTAAAGAGCCTTGACCATGAGTTGTAGGGAATCCTTGTTTAGACACAATGTGTCTTTATTCCTCCAAAAGATTACCTTCAGTCTGTCGTGGGAGGCCTTACTGCCGCATGGGCCTATTTTGATCTGTGATTACCCTAGCAAGTTGTGGCAGGGAGCTTGATAAAATGCCTAGATTGATGCGCAAATTACCATAACCAGCGTATAAAATCCCTAAATTGTAACCAATATCACAAAAACATTCTTAATTTCAACTTTAGGAGAATGCAAGAGAGCTTATCCTCGAGATTATGCTTTCGTTGTTCGTGAAACAAAGCCTATTGACCAACACAATACCGGGAGAAACTCCTTTTCTTGCCAATCAAGACATAAACGAGCTGCTTCAAGTGAATATGTTGTACCATAACAGAGAAAAGAGGGGGCTAGCTAGGGTGGGATCACCTCCACCAAAACTAGTCAAGAGAAAAGGGGTCTTAAAACCCTCAGAGCTTCAAGCTCAAAGAAAACACAGATAATTCAATCCAATTTGATGATGACAATATGATACCATCACTCCTTTATTTATAGATTCCTCATGGGGGTTTCTCCTCCTTAATCTAATGTGAGGGGGTCTTAAAACCCTCAGAGCTTCAAGCTCAAAGAAAACACAGATAATTCAATCCAATTTGATGATGACAAAATGATACCATAACTCCTTTATTTATAGATTCCTCATGGGGGTTTCTCCTCCTTAATCTAATGTGAGGGGTTACAAGTGCAACCCCCAAATTGGGCGTTTTGCCCCAGCTACCCCAAAATTTACCCAATGTTGCCTGAAAACATTGGATAATGGGTTTCTCCCTTTATCAACAACTATAGCCTATGAGATTGGATAGGATACTTCGTCCTCCCTTGGGCAATTAATACATAGGAGACATTACTAATCGAGTGTTTCATTTTTCATAAGCACAGTCATTATGCATCACGGTGTCCAGAGAAGAAGGATAAATGGAAATAGTAGCGAAAGCATAGTAGCCTCTAAAAAATTCAAATGAACAAATTTCCTACCAACTTTGAGAAGGATTCTCAATGATATATTGCCTTTCTGCCAACGCAATTCCAGGGGATGAGTGTTATGTTGATAGTGAGGCATCTCACCATATGACACCAACATGACAATTGTTTTCTAGTCTAAAGAAGCACGAGTTGGGAATAAAGTTGAGCTTGGTGATGATGTCAAGTACAAAGTAGCAGGAGTTAGTAATATTCCCTTCCAACTCGTGTCAAGTAATTCTTTAGATTTTGACGAGTCTTGTTTGCTCCAAATCTCAAGAAGAATTTACTTTCAGTTTCAATTCCAAAGCATAAGGACTTTGTAGTGGTATTCAAGAACTAGCAAGTCCTCATCATTCCAAAATTTTCTAGCCTAGATATAGCTTAGGTAATTTGTACAAGTTGTAGGGTGAACCTATTCGAGCTTTGGTGCATAACAATGATAGCTTGTGTGAGTTGTGGCATAAGAGGATGGGGCACCTACATCATAGGGCATGCCCTATTCTAAGGCAGATAGTCACAAGACTTCTAGATTTCGGTATTGAGCAACATGGTGTATGCATTGGGTGCACACCTAACAAGCATCTCAAGGTTGTTTCTTAAGCAATGAACATTGGTCTAAGGAAATTATATACCTAGTACATTTGGTTGTTTGTGGATCAATGTTAGTAGCACCTGTTGACCATGTATATATCAATAGTTCCAAAAAGTAGAGTACACAACACTAGGTAAAAGAAATTTAAGTCATTGTCACCAATGTAGTCCCAAATTCTGCAATTTTATTGTAAAAATGATTCTAATATGACTATGAAGCCAAGTAAAAACACCTAGGTAAGCCTTTGATTCTTAACAAAGGTTCCACTCTAGGGAGTCTTTTAACCTCCCTAGTTATTTGTGTTTTTAAACACGAATAATTAGCAGATCTTTTCTCCCAAGCATCCCCCAAAGCTACAGTGGGATCCTCTGGTAAGGTCTTAGGTGAGTCTTAGTGTTATCGAGTCAATGTATTTTAATCATGCTAGATCATGTGTCTTGTGTCGCAGAATTTGGTTGAATCTAAAGAGGTCATGTCTATTGTAAATTTCCCCTTCTATGGGTGATTATTGTAATATCTTGATGTAAAAGTGTTGTCTAGGAATATTTTTGGTGAATGGTTACTCATAGTTAGACACCATTGCCAAAATATTGTTTAGACCCATTTAAAGGATGGAAAATATGTGTAATCCCCTCATGAGTCTTTTATTTAATTTTCTAGAAAAATAACAAATAAATCAAGGTCAAGGTCAAGTGAGCAGGACATCATGGATGACTTGTTTGCTCCTTGTGATTTCACTAGCTTTCAAGGAGCTCCACACGATATTTCGCCTTTAGTCGGCGTGGCCATCGACGAGGTGCCCCTTTTTCGAGGTAACAAATCCACTACTGTCGAGACTCACCTTCAGAATGTCAATCTTTGCATGAGCAAGTGTCGTCCATATACCGACTATGAAGATGTGAAGATGCAGCTTTTCATTCTCACCTTAGGTGATGATGCTCTGGATTGACTCTTAGAGTCCCCTAACAACACTTTTGATTCTTTACAATCAATCAATGATGCTTTTGAAGATAAATATGGAGATAAAAGAAAGGACAAAGTGAAAGCCAAAGTAAAGGACACTAAAGAAGCTGAAAATGATCTTATCAAGGAATTAACTCAAATGGTTAAAGATATGCAACTAAATCAAGCACAAGTAATCAAGAATATGGAGGTCATTGCGAATATGGAACTTAATCAAGCAAACTTAATAGCAGATCACCCCAAAGAAATGAGCTCCATGGAAGCTGATCAGACCACTCTTCAAAACAAGTTGTTAGCCATAGAAGAATAACATGTTGAAGAAATGAAAATCACGGACGTTAATCACTCTAATTAGATAACCACAATGCAGGATCATTTGAACACCATGGAAGCAAATCATGAGACAGAACTGAGTGTTATTCAAGTAAATCATAACAAAATGATAAAGGACATGGAAACTAGTCAGATATCTCTCCAAAATAGGTTGTTGGCCATGGAGGAAAAGCAAGTACAATTAATAAAAATCATGGAAGAAAATCATGCCAGAGAAAACAGTAACATAAAGGATAAGTATTCTAAGCAAATGAGCACCTTCCAGAATAAGTTGGAAGAAATGGAAAGATTACAAGTACAGATATTCCAACCCAGGTTAGATAATAAGTGGCAAGGGAATTGTTGAGAATTTGGTAGTGCAGAGTTTAATTCAATTCTCTTACTTGATAACTGCTTGTGTTATACTTGTTATGCTTCTATTACTTAGATCTTATCTTCATTAGCTTATCTTTCATCAAGTCAATTATCAAAACACAAGAGACACAGGATTTTGCCTCTTTAAGCCAAGGCCAAAACCTCTCCCTCTTGGAGAGGAAAACCCGAAAGTAATTTTTCTAGATCTTCAATTGACAAGTACCATGACCATGACACAGACTCTTGACACCAGTATGCCTCCAAGACCTTGTCACTGCTCTTCTAAGCTCCTTATGATGAACTTCTTTTTTGCACTATCTTGCACCAGCCCTAGGGAAGTTCGATCCCTATTCTTCCATTCTTTCTTCCTTGATCTTGCCTCGATCACTTAGACTATCCTCCTCGGCTTACCTTCCAGTACCCTTAGTATCCTAGTTCGAGGCTTCTTTCCCAGTTGTGATGCCTTCTCCATGTTGTGTATTTGCCCTAGGCTCTTTCAAATATGGTGATCCAAGACTGACACTTACACTGATTGCAGCCTCCTTTACGCATAGTATACTACTGAGATATCCGAGATAAGAGACCCAAGTTACCTTCTCCTTGCATTCCTTGCAAGGTCCTAGTCTTTCGTTGTCAAGACACTTACTGCAGTTCGGATGTGTGAACCTAAACAGAGATCTGAGACTACTAGCCCAAAATAGAGATCCAAAGGATCTCTCTTCCTTCATTGGATAGACTTCTCTCCTCGTTGTACTGTCTTCTCCTCTACGCATCAAACCGCAGTCTTTTCCTTTATGTGATTTCAGACTTATCTGAATCCCTTATCCGAATTGCCTTCTGCAATCTAGCCCGAGAATCTCAAAGATATGCGAGATTTTTTTGTGTTGTAATGCGAGGTGCCTAGGTGCCTAGGCACCTATTTATAGTGGTTCGACCCTATTTATTAGCCGACCTTTCCTAGTGAACCATTGTGACTTATTTTTGTGAGCCGACATGACTAATAGTGCATCTAGAGGCCGACATCAAGGAGCTCTTTCCATCATATTTTGAGTCGACTTGTTGGAGCATGTTGACAAGGTCTTGAGGCATACATTTACATCAATAATTGTCCTTTGCAAGTGTAACAACACTTCATATATATGCCTCTAAATTATACATTTATGACAAGATGACAAAGCCCTAAAGACATTAAGAAGAAGTCTTTGACCTATAATAAAAATTTCTTGCTCATGAAACCCATGATGCAAGTATTACAAAATACATTTTATTATCTTTGTCTTCTTCATTACATAAATTCATAATTCGAGTCATTATGAAGACCGAACCTAGTTACACTTTCTAACAATCCCTCTTAACTAGGGAGGTATTCATAATGGTACATAGTCACTTTCAATTTGAAGAATCTCATAAGAAGAATTTGATTAGTAATCCATATTAACCAGCGTTATTACAGTGCAAGGCCTTGACTAACAGCTCCATCTCTCCACGAGACCATGGGCTACAATGCTGACGAGACCAATGATTATAGACACCTTCATCATTGTCTCCAAGGTACATACTCCACTCGGATGTTCACCAAGTGTGACCTCTTAAGACTATTCTTATCGGGATAGCTAATCCTCAAAGAATATTCGTCCTTTCACGACTACTCTTTCCATGGATGCCCTAATACATCCCAAAAGAGTATCGAATGCCAAATAATTACCCAATCCTCTATTCTTGTCTTCCTAGGTGAAGACCAAAATGACGTGTCTATTTCTCCCTCTCAACTAATGAGAACATATTCCACAAAAGAATATACTTATAAAGGGTGTACCTAAGATTTCTTCTTGGCTCAGGAACTACGAAGTTTCTTCCAAGGAAGAAACTTATTACCAGGCTCCCTCTTAATCAGGGACTTGCAGCAGCAATGATGAAAAACACCCAGCTGCTCATGAAGAACTCCTTATGTTGACGTCATGAATTGAGAAGCCTTCAACTTTGGAATCTCTTCATAGGGCACAAATCATCCATCACTTTTATCCAAGAGCCATGTCTTCTATCAGAAAGTGATATATCAGTCTTTTCATTTGATCTAGCTTTTGTTGAAATTTGGTACCGGAGGACAGGTGGTTCCCTCAGGCTTTGATCTTTGGCCTAGGGAAAAGTGTCCAAAAGAATTTAATTTTTCTCCTAAAGTGACTTTATAATTTTTATAAAGTCAAATCTAATTTAAAAGTCACTTAAGTGATAAAGTTACTAAAGTCTAATTTTAAAGTGACTTTAATAAAGTCAATGTAAAATTAGAAAGGAAAAGTGACTTTGGAAATAAATGACTAAGTGGGTCTTTATTAAAGTGGGGTGGATTAAAAAATAGAAAGTGAGATTTAAATGAGCATTTAATCTCAGCCCTAGATCTAAATCTGTTTCAGCCATTGGATTTAGGGATTCCCCAAAAGTCA